>CM034157.1:394682058-396019490 GCA_019776745.2 Taxus chinensis
GCGACATTCATTAACAACTTCCTATCCTCCTCAGAAGGGATTCCTCCATCATACATTTTAATCATTAATGCCCTTACGTATTTAAAATCATTATTAGGAAATTCAAAATCTTGTACCATATCTATTTCAAAATTATGAGAGGGAGGAAGGGGTAATACTTGGTGGATGCAATCCCATAAATCTGCAGTAGTTCTGGCACTTATTAATTAAGTCAAATTTTCTCCTTATTGTGAGCTTGTAGAGCATCCCATCATGCACACATCATCATCAGTGTCATCATCAGATTCCTCAACTTATTTTTCTTCATCACATGGGGCATGTGGTAAGAAACATCTGTCACACCACTCAATTTCATTGGCTTCTTCCACAACAACAACCCTGATAGCTAAAGGATTAGGCACCAATTTATTTTCCCTGGGTCGTGGCTATCTATTTCCTGATCCCATGAATCCTTTTCCTTTATCATCAGATCTCTGATCACCCCTAGGATGATTTTTAAATCTTTCTTGACCTTGTGCTTCATGATGACCTTGGGAACCTTGTCCAATCCCCTTCTCTACCTTGGCCAATTTATAGGATATTTCCTTAATAGCTCCAACCAAAGTTTTCACAACCTCTTCTAGATCCACAAACTTACTTGACTGAGGCTTCTCTAGATTGATCAGCTTGATGCCTTCTCTCTTAGGAGGTTTACCAACTACTTTGATATTGTTTTCAATCTGCAAAGCCATGGTGAAGGCCTGCCTCAATGTTGTTGGGTTCTTATCCCTCAAATAATAGGCAACCTTCTTATCAAAAGCATCAGAGTATTTTATTAAACAAGAAACATCACTTGGCCTCAGGATTATAGGTAGCCTATTCAAAGTCTTATTAAACCTTGTATTGAAGTCATGAACAGAATCATTAGGATTCTTTTTAATATTTTCAAATTCTGATAAAAGAAACCTAGGGTTTTTTTATCTCCATACTAAAATCTAAAAGCATTCTTCATTTCTATCCATGAATCAATGGAGTTGTCTCGAAAATATTTATACCAGTCCCGTGAATCCTCCTCTAGAGTATGAATAAACAATTTATGTACACATCCTCAAATTCAATCTCAAAGTATTCCATCATATTGAAAAAAATCTTTAAGTGTTGATCACCAGTAATAGCATTATTTCCTTGAAATTTAGGCAATCTATTTCTAACATCTTGGGGCACAACATTTGGATATCTAGCCATACCTCTGAAATCTATAGGACCAAAAGTGTTCACAACAAATAGAGGTCTAGGTGGGGGTTGGGCCATATTGTTTTGGGGAGGTGATCTTACAGGAGAAACAAAATGATGAGGAGTGAGGGGTCTGTGGGGCACAGGAATGTAATTCTTAGAATGAATGTTCTCTAAAAACTCTATTTCTTGGAAGATCCTATCAACTTTGGAGAACACAGGACATAATGAGATGCAAATTTTTCAAATACAAAAGAAGGCCCCTCTCTAGATGGAGAATTTAGATCTACAAAAATACTACCTAATTCAAAAGCACTTGAGGAAGTATGGCAATCTTCAATGACAAGCTGATCAGTTTCCATAATTGATATCTCCTTTCTTGATTTTTGATCTCCAACAACTTTCCATATTCTTCTTCCTTCATAATTTTTCTTTCCTAATTCTAGAAATAACCTTCTAGCAGGGTCTTCAATGAAGAGATATCTTCTTCCTTCCAGCTTTGCAGAGATTAGTGATAAATTTCAATTGACAGAGGTTAAGACACTGGCATTTATCAAAAGTTAATTCAAAACGGAGTCACCACTAAGGATTTTCACCTTAGTTGTGCAAATGCACTAAAATTGGTCTGTCAAATGTCTTTCAACACTAAATTCATGCAAATATTCATAGATCTGACCTTCCTTTACCTGTGCAAAATTTAACATTGCACAATGTAAACTTAGTGACAAAAACAACAATAGAAACTTAAGCATTAAGAAATATAGGGCACACAGAAGGAATTAATAACTTGCACCAATCTTACAAATCCCTCAAACGTGCAATGATGACATTTGAACAACGTATTACCACTTAGATCATGTAAGAAATGCTCAAATAATTACCAGGGTCCATATGAAAATGGTGTTCAAAGGTCCTGGAGCTCAAATTCCCACAAAAAGCACCAATCATGTGTTGTTCCCTAGGAGCAAATAATGGCACCAATGGTCATCTAGGTGTTGGTATCCAAATTGATTCTCCCTTAGAAACCAAGCAGCATCACATATTTAATAAGACACTGAGAGATAGACAGACCATATTATGAGTCATTTATAAATGGGGAGGGGATTAGTCTAACTCTTTTTCACTCAGGCATTAGAGAAATGGATAGCACCTTCATTAAGGATTTGATCTATCCTCACTACTTTAGGTCGTGCCTTTCAACCAGGGTGAGAGGACCCATTTTGTAACCTCTGTCGGTGAAGGAGAATGAAGATATCCTTCTTTGCACAAATTTGAAAGGGGACCCTGAGAAAATATGATCAATGCACCACAATTTAACTCTCACGAGTTGTCACTTCTAGAGAATTGTGATATTTTCTAAACAGGGCTAAGGTTACTAAAGACATTATGTAATCTTAATTGCTTCTACATATTTTGGCAGTAGGATTTATTCATTTGTTGACATACAGGGAAAACAGGGGTAGTTCAAGTGGGATTCATTATTTTTGAATAATTTTGGTGGGAGAATAAGTAGGATAAACTTTATTTTTCTAGATCTTTGAGATACTTCACAACAATTGGAAAACTAAATGACAGAATGCTTCAGAATAGCTAAAATATTCCTTCAACCAGAAAGTGTGCATCAATGGAGGCCCAAATTTTCATGGTTTCACACAATATCCAAGAATTTAACACAAAGGCTCGAGCTAAAGACTCAATTAAACATCAAATACCCATGGTTCCTCATGCTTAAGATAAAATTAAAGGCTTATAGATAATCTTTATCAACAAAATGATAGTAAAGTGATTTTATATTTTTTATCTCATTACAGGATAAAGGGTCTTCTCGTAATGAAATTGCAAATGCCGCTAAAATATCATGAGGATGAGATCATGTGTGATCTAGAGGGACTTTAATACAAGATTGCAATATGAATAAGAAAAAATATTTGCAGATATTATGAAATAAAGTAGACACAAACTATCCAAAGATTAACACAGATTAATTTGAAGTTGATTAGATTCATCAGCAAGAGCAAGTTTCTTCAAATATTCTCAAAGCTTGTCAATTGTTGTACACTTGCAACCAACTTGACATGATTGAAATATAAAATATAGGAAATCAACAGGTTTCTTAGATGGTCTCTCAGGAAGATGGGCTCTCTAAAATTTTGTCTTAAAAATTTAACCTCCAACCCTTTGCAAGAGTATCCTCATTGCATTTATACAATTTACTCACTCACTCATCCCAAATTTCCCCCAAAAAAAAAGAATATTCGAGGAATCATTTGCTTATTACCAAATTTCCTCAGAAAGTGATGTTTAACAAATTTACAAATCTGCCAGGTTGACAAATCATGAATTGATCATGTTTCTTAGACCCTCAACTAATGACTTGGATGCCATGTCACAAAATTTTGACAATTCTTCTACTCATTCTTATTTTTTCATGTGAAAAATCCCCATTTTAATCATTTTCTAGTGGCTCTATATAGATGGATCTTATAGGCAGTCCTTTTCATCCTCGAGGTAACACCTTTTTCATCTTTATGCCTGCAACCTCCATCATTTCACTCTTTTCCCATTCTTTCCTCTAAAACTCTGCTCCACATCCATCTTCTCTAGTAATTCATGTTTTTGCAAGTTCCTAAGAAATTATAACTTCAAAATATCAACCTTTACAATCCTTGAACTCCCAAATTAAGCTCTAAATCTATTCAATTTCAATTTGCAGAAAAAAATGACAAGGAATTTCATAAAAAAATGATGAAAAACAATGCGTGTTCACATCTCCAAAAGTCTTGGAGAAAAAATAGTGGAAAAATTAGATGCAATGCACAACAACCATTGATTTTCCCCTTTCTCAACTTTAGATTAGAGTCATCCATGTGTTTCCTTGGTGCAACTGCAAAGGTGAAGTAAAAAGGCAAGTTTCCAAACAAGCGCAACCCTTCCACGTGCCCTGGGCCCAAGAAAATTCCTTTTGGCCTTTGAAAAGTCTCAGTATAAAAGGAGCTAGTGGAAGCCTCCATGTGTCTCACTGGCGCACTTTTGATATGGTGCCCAAAAGTGGAGACCCTAAACAAGTGCGGGCTCACCACGTGTCTTAGTCTGAAAGAGTTTTTGAAAATGTTTAAGGACCAGTGGAAGGTGCCACGTGCCTAGGATCCAAGAAATTTTCCTTGGCCATTAAAAATTCCAAGCAAGGGAAAAGTGAGCGGAAACTTCCATGTGTCTTCATGGTGCTCTTTCAAAAGTAAAATCAAGGGTAGGTCCTCAAACAGGCGTGGGCCCTCCATATATGTCCTAAGCCTTAGAAAGTTTCTTGAAAAGTTTAAGTATAAAGAGGAGCGGTAGAAGCCTCCACGTGTCTCCTTGGCACAACTTTGAGATGGTGCCCAAAAGAGGAGACCCTAAACAAGTGTGGGCTCACGATTTGTCTCCCTGGTGTAACTACCAAGGAAGGACCGAGAGGCTTATCCAAAAATGATTGCAAGCCCTCCTTATGTCCATGGTCTGAGAAATTTGCACCGGCTGCATAAAAAAAGGTCTAAGTCTGGGTAGGGCTAGCGAAAACCTCCACATGTCTCCCTGGCACAACTCCAAAGGTCAAACCAAGAGGTGAATTTTCAGATGAGCGCAGGCCCTCCACATGGACAAGACTTGAGTTGAAGTAGGCCTTAGAGTTTCAAAATTCCCCACCAATCCAGATCTAATTAGAAAGGACCATGTTTCCACAAATTTTGAGGTATAAATTGATAGGGAAAACATAGTCATCAAACTATAAAATGTAGGGAAATCACCATTTGCACCTGCAAATGAATATTTCTTTAAGGAAATAGAATTTGGAAATGATATAAGGCCCAAATGTGATCCATGACCATGGAGAAGGATCTTTTAATAACATACAAATGAAGAAAACTTTTAACACATCCATTTAGGGAAACAAAAAATATGATAGAGCCCACAGATTGAATATTTTTTAGAGAAAACAGGGCAAGATCAAATTGTGCACCAATAGTATGAATCCAATGTATTACAACATTGGATGATTTTCACATGCAATTAAATTTTCATATCAACGTCTGTGAATTTATTTCATATAGTAGATCTAAATATTATTTAACTTGTATTTCTAGGGTTAGGACTTTAGAGGTTTGTTCCACAATGTAAGTGGGGGCAAGGAAAGCTGTTGAAGGTTTTGAAGAACATGAGTTTTTGAAATTTTCCTCCCTGAAAGGGCTATAGCTTCAATCCTTAGCTCCACCCAATAGGATACAAGTCATATGAATAACAAAATCACGAAAAATCCCATATGCGAGGAGTAAGGACTCATTCACAAGTAATTTACCAGCAAATACAAGCCCAAAACGCCCAACCTTGATGTGAAATTTATGGGCAAGAATAAATTTTATATCTAAAACCCCAGCAAGTTAATGGACTATAAATCACAAGGTACTACCTCTCAGAGTACAAACTAATACATGGAGCTGGTTAGAATATACACCAAGAGTTTATGATAAATTTTTATGAGATTTGTAGAGCTCTAAGTCCTTCTACTATACTAAACCATCATTCATTTTATCCTCCTTCCTAACCATAAGGTCAAATCCCTCACCCTCAATTTTTTCTAGTCTACACATATGTTGTTCTTGTCATGCCCAACACCAAATGAGCTTACGATGCTCAAATTTTTGGAGCTAGGGTTCGTGAGGGGAAACACGTGGAGAGCCATTTTATCATGAAATATTTATTCACATATTCTATTATTAAGATAACAAAACATTATAGTTCCTTAACAAATAGAGTTAGAGTTTATTCAGAGACTAAGGAAATTGAGTATTGGGATTCTCGCGTTACAATATCTGAAAGAAATTCTTAAATTGAATAAAAAATCAAAGATGTTTATTTTAAGACTCTAGGAAAAAGAAAAAATCGACCTAGAACCATCCATACTGCTGGAAAACTTACTAGTATCCTGGAAGGGAATATGACCCCTCCTAAATATGGAGACCTTAGAAGTCCTATTATTACCATTTGCATGGGAGATGTCCAGATCCCAAACATCATAATTGACTTAGGATATGCTACCAATGTGATGACCATAGCTACCTTATCCACACTATCACTACCTTAATGGTAATCAAACTCCATAGTTTTATAGATGGAAAATCATTTTGTTAAAAATCCAAAAGGAATTATAGAAGATGTCACCATCACCATTGAATCATAGGATTATTTGGTATACTTCATGATGTATAAAATAAATAATAAAAAGATTGGATACCCTCTAATCATAGGACACCCTTGGTTCACCAGAACTACCACCCTATTTGACTACATAATAGGGAATATGGTTATTACAAATGGATAAGATTAAAAAAAAAAATCAATTTATCCTTCCATAAAACCTTTTACTATAGACAATAAACATTGGTGTAAGGACAATTCAGATGATTTGAAGGACATCATCTATTCTCTTTCCATGGTCATAATTAAAGAATACTTAGACCAAATCTAAGTTCGTTCCCATGATTATTGCATTAGGAAAAGTATAAGTCCTACACCATAATATTGTGTTGGGGTTATTTACAGTCATGTTTCATAATTAATAAAAACAAAAGATGATTTTATAAATGAAAAAAACCAACTTATCATTTTCAATTTTTCACAGAATATAGATATAAATGAGTCCATATTTCGAAACATCACTTTTATTCACATATTAGCTCCACACATGTGTCCATAAAATGCATTGCAAAGATAGTACCATGTCATAGATTCTCTTCATCTAGATGCCAAATAACTACCTATTTTCCTAGGGAAAATATTGTCAATCAATACTTAGTTTACTCGTAAGAAGGAGAATATACTATTTTAAACTCTTATGCCCTCATCCTCAAGATTTTTCTTTGGAGTATAAAAAAATGAATGGTATTCACCCTAGTATTTGTACACACCATATCTAAACTATTGATTCTAGACCATTCAAACAACCTTAAAGAAGGATAAACATTGCCTTAAGAGACATTGTAAACACTGAAATAGAAAAAATTCTTAGGGTGGGATTCATTTATCCAATATCAGATAGCCATTTGGTTTCTCCATTAGTTATAGTTCATAAAAAAATGGTAGATGGAGAGTTATTATGGATTAGAGATATTTAAATAACAAAAATCATTGGGATTATTTTCCATTAGCTTTTATTGATCAAATCTTAGATAATTTATTTGAAAAAATATACTTTTCATTACTTGATGGATTCATTGGGTACAATCAAATAAAAGTAGCACCCAAGGATCAAGACAAAAGAACTTTCACCTGCCCATGGGGAATATTTTCTTACAGGGTGTTACCTTTTTGGTTTATGTAATATTCCTGCCACTTTTGAAAAAGCCATATTATCAATCTTTCACAATCTCACCCATGACTGTGTAGAGATTTACATGGATGATTTCATAGTTTATGGAGAAAGAGTTCAAGAGGAAATTACCAATCAAGATAAAGTTCTTACTCGGTGTGAAAAACATCAATTATCCATAAAATATGAATTTTTTTAATTTATTATGGAACTAGGGATAGGTTTAGGTCATCATGTTTTAGTTGAGGGAATCAAGGTAGACCCAGATAAGTTCAACATCATTGTAAAACTCACATCTCCCACAATATAAAAAAAGGTAAGAATATTTCTTTTCCATTCTAGTTACTATAGAAGGTTTATCTTAGACGTAAGAAAAATAGGTTTAAAACATCATTTAAAACATCTCCATTGCTAAAAGGAATTAAACCACTTCAAAGAAATAATTTCTTATAGTTGTGTATGAAACAAACAAGTATAATAATTATATCATAGGATATGAAGTGATTTTTCACACACACCACTTTCTTGTCAAGTATTTAATAAAAAAACCTTTAGTGCATGGTAGGGTTGTAAGTTGGTTGTTATTATTGCAGGAATTTAATATTAAAATCATTGACAAGACATGGAAATCAAACATGGTATATGATTTTATTTCAAGAATTGCCATTTCATAAGAAGAAGAGCAAGTCAATGACGATTTTCTAGGTGAGCGTCTATTTTCACTTTCTACTACTTCTCCTTGGTATGTAAATTTCTCTAATTACATGGCTACAAGGAAGTTACCAATAATTTTCACATAAAAGAAAAGAATGGAATATATTAAACAAAGTGTGATGTATACATGGTTAAATGGAATTCTTTTGAAATGTGGACCTAACCATGTTTTACGTAGGTGTGTAGCTAAGGATGAAATATTTGAAATATTTAAACAATGTCATGTTGAGCCATTAGTAGGGAATTATTTAGTTCAAATGACAATTCAAAAAGTTCTAGAACACTAGAATAGAGTTGTAGAACATCCTAACAAAAATAGTATATATTTCAAGGAGAAATTGGGTTCACAAACTACTTGAAGCAGTATGGGCCTACAATAATACTTGGAAAATAACCACTGGATTTACTCCTTATGAGTTTGTTTTGTTAGAACATATTTATTAATTGGGATATCCACCCCTTAATTAATATGGTTCCAAGATTATACTATGTGTTGAATATTTAAGAATATGAAATATTCATATTTCTATTATTAAATACTCAAACCTTGGAATATGTGTCCACCGACTTAGTTGAAAAGGTGAGTCAGGAGATATACTTGATCACCTCATATAAAAAGGACTTCAGGTCCTCATTTAATATATTAGAGGAATATATCAAAGGTGTGAAAACCAATATTAATTGATTTGGATTTTATCCTTATGATTAGGGTTAGTAAGGAGGATGTTTCTACTGGATGTAATTGGGTTCTCTATAATAAAGGTTACTTTTCACATTGGTTTTTTACCTTTAGGTTTTCCACTATAAATCATGTGTTCTATAAGTATTCATTTAATTATCATACAATATTGTTTATTATTGTGATGATTATTTAATTATTCATTTTTAATATTTAAGTTGATTAAACCCATTATCATTTGAATCCTCAATTTCCAACATGTTTATGGGAAGAATCCCATTCTTCCCATAGAATTTGAGTTTCAAACCTTGAGAACAAATGTTTAGGTGGGAATTAAATTATCAATGGTACAACAAGAAAATATTGTTCAACTAAATGAGTTAGGTGAGATGATGCTTCAAACATTACATCAAACTGAAATCATCCAACATTAGAGGTAGGTGTGGCTTGAAAAACAAATTAAGCCAAAGTATTTATAAGAAGGGGATTGTGCTATGTTATTTTATTTAAAATAAAATTATTTTAAGGGAAAGTTGTAGACAATGTGCGTGAACCATATTAGATTAAATGAGTATTCAACAATGGCATAATCCAACTGATTCAAGTTGATGGTTAGAAGAAAGTAATGTTGTTTAATGGGCATAAATTGAGGCTATACCATAAACCAACATCTAGAGAAGAGTTTCATAAGGAAATTTAAGAAGATTGAACTCTAAATTTTTTAAACAAAGTCTCTTTGTCTAACATAGCTCAAAATTGGGCTATTTTTCATCAAGGAATAATGAGGACATGAATAAAAACTATAAATGGAGGTCATCACCCTCCAAGGAATTGGATGAAAACTATAAATGGCAGCCACTTCTTGTAAAAAAATAAATGATAAAATATTTTATTTTTTTTGGAAAAAATAAATAAATTTAGGTGACTGAAAACCTTTAATGGTGGTCACCACACCTAAATCATGTGAACAATAAATGAAGGAAAATGTGTGGATGGAGGATTAAATCAACATAGAAATGATGGCCAATGATGTGACAAGTGAATTCAATAAGGTTTGCACAATTATTCCCTTCTTAAATGTTGAAAATTTTTAATTTATGAAATGGTAATTATTGTAGTCATGAAAATTGATTAGGTTCTCCATTTTCAATACATTGCCATGCCTCACATATCCCCAAAACTTCACAATACACCTCCATAATAATTTCCACACATACCCAATAATTATCATTATCACCATGAGATTTGTTAAAACCTTTCCCAATTCAGTTGTTTTATTTGTAACAATTTCTTCTACCCTGTCACTTCCAAATTCCATCATTACACTCCTACACTTCTACCCATTCTATTCTTATGGTTATTCCTATCTCTACAAACATCGTATTCCCAAATCTTACACCCATTTATTTCCCACATACCTACTCTACACACCATTTATGTGGCCTAGACTAAGGCATGAACCAACCAATTAAGTAGAGTTGTTAGTTGATGCAAGGTCGGTAGAAATATTTGAAAAGCTAGGGTGGATCAATTTTTTATTTGCATATGAATAATTCAACACAAAAATGATAGATGATATTTCTAAAAACATAGAATAAGGGTAATCTACTATAGAAGGTAATAAAATCCCATTTAGTCCTACTGTAAGTATTTATCTTTCAGGGATACCAAAGCAAGGTCAATTAGTCTGTAATAGGAAATTGTAAGCTAAAATTATTAAAAGTTTTTCAGTTTCCAAAAAGGAAAAATTATAATTAGTGGTGGAAAATGAGGGAAAGGCCAAAGGTATAAAAAATATACTCTCCCTGAGCCTTAGGTAGAGGTTACTAGATGGATAAGAAAATATTTCTCCTATGAAGGACACTATGAGACCATTTTGGGACATGTATTGAGAATTTTGATACACCTTTTCCATGGACAAATTAAACCCCAACACAAATTTAATTTTCCATAGTTTTTTAATGATTTTTTTTACTTGGCCACTAATAAATTCCATTTAGGTTCCTCCTACCAAAAATTATAGGGCCTAATACATTTGATTTACAGACATCAGTTTGTTAGGAAGGGGTGTGTCCCTAAAAAATGGTTGAAATTATAGAAGTTTTCCCTAGAGTATGAATTGGTCCTACAACAAGAGCCTCCTACTTGAGAGTGACCTAAGAAATGCCCTAGGACCTCTAGGAATTCTCAAGCCATGAATGAAACCCGAATCAAATTTTTTCCTTCTAAGGAAAAATAGGAAGAAAGAACCATTATGTAAAGGCTACTCAAGACACAAATTTTGTCTCCCTATAAACATTTATCACCCTTTTTTCCTGGTACTAAAAAATTAGTTGAGCACATTCCAACCATTACTAAAAAATCCCATGAGATAGAAAAATGTAAACAACCTATGATGGAAGGAGAACCTAGTTCTCCCCATGAATCAAACATAGTTATGCTAGAAGTATTTTCCTTGTCATAAATTCATTTGGAGCAATGACTAGCTCATGAAATAATTACACATCTGGAACTCCTCCTTAAAGCTAAGGAGTCCAGTTTCTACCAGCTAGAGGATGAGAAAAATTAGAAGATCCAAGCGTTAAATCAAACTATAGAGTAGAGAAAAGAGGCAAATCTTCAACTCCATCATGCGCTAGAATAAAAATAACAGTAAATCCACTCCAATCAAGCCAAGACAAATGAACTAAATAGATCCCTTGATTTTTTACAAAAAAAATAGGGAGAAAACATAGCCTATGGTCACTAAAGAGTAAATAACTCAAAAAGACTTAAATTTCCCACAAATTATTGTCTTGAAAGGAATGGTTAAATGGATGGAGTAAGGTTATAGGCTCATAGAAGATTTTTTTATGAGAATAAATATTTGAAGGAAGAAAAAAAGATTATGAAAGATAATGTTCTTATTATCTGTTGGTTATATGATCAGGTTCTTTCATGTAGACCCCCATCTAATTTTACTGCTCCATTTTTTAAATAGCAATTTCTCAAATGGTAGATATCTAGATCTTGTGTTATGAAAGATATTGATTTGGATGATGAAAATAAATTTTTTGGTGCATACACATCAGAAAGTGATTTTGAAAATAATTTACTATGTGAATTTTATGTTCACAAGATTCTTCTTCCTGAGAAGATTGAGATTCCCATAAATTTATTTGGGTAAAGTGTATCTGAGGGGATTTATATCTACTCTAAAGCACTAGTGCGAATGGAGGTAGTAGACTAGAAATTTTTTTCAATCAAAGTCTAATATAGGCCTATTAATGAGGCATGATATTCCTTCCCCCATTATATTTACGATTGGTGGATAGATACAAATATATTCTTGGAAATTGTGTGAAATATTTCAGGGAGCAACCACTCCCAATATTCAATTTTAATTTCCTTTCCTTTCAAGTAATGTCTCAACTTCTTACAGATCATTATAAGAAAAATGAGGTTATTTCACCCACTAACTTCCATTGGTGGTGGTGTAAATTAACTTGCATAATTTAAGATGTTGTTCATTAATCGACAGTCATTTAATTATTAGACACAGGGACGTAAAATTTCAATATTTCTAGTGTTGTATGCATAGTTACAAATGTTTGAGATGTATAAAGGTAAATGGTTGTCACTATAATTAGGAAATAACAATGCTAAAAATGAACTAGATAAAGGAATAAACTATTGTAATTATAACCATGTAAGGAATTAAAACAAGTAAAAGGAGAGGGTTAATAAATCACAAGTTTTCCTTTCCTTGGGTGTTAATCCTTCATAAGGCCTATGTATATAGAAAATTGATATAACTTAGATTATTATTTCAGTAACATGCATATTACAAGAGGAAAATGTAATAAACTCTCTATCACTGGATCTATCTTTCTCTCACTATCTCTTTCTACAACATTAATATTTCCTTTTTTTATATTTCATTACAATAGAGGCATTACGAGATAAATTCTTACTAGTACTTCTAGTTGGATTAAGTGAAATGTCTTAACCATACAAACAGGAAACTTACATGCATGCAACATAACTATTCAATAAATGTGATCATACAATCACATAACTTAACAAATTGATCAGTCAATAAACCAATTATTATGTTATGAGTTAAATCAATTATTTATTTTTTTGAGTTACAATGCATAATTAGGTGATGGCATTAATTATTCTTTTTGTTCACATAATTACTTCTTTAATCAACATGTGTGAGCTTAGGTGTAGTATCCACATTGTGAAAGCTCCTTAGGATCATGACTTCATGTATGTGTGTGACCTCCTTTGAATAAGGATGATTTATTTAGATGGATCCCTTTAGTTGCATGTCATTTTCTATAGATGACCTCTTCACTTTCAATGAGTTCCTTTAGCTACATGTCATTTTATGTGTATAGATTCTTTATTGCATATAACAACTTCTTTACAAATAAGGCTGATATTTATACAAATCATCATTTAACATCATATTGCAACCAAAAGAATAAATGCATACTCATAATCCACTAAACAACGTAAACTTTAGTGATAATTATATTAACTTGCATGTATGCCATGAGTTCAAGTTATAATGGAAATGTTCTGCAGTATCACCAGGAAATAAAATTTCATGATTACAATTGGCAAAACAAAATACAATAGATGAGGTGTTTAAAAAGTAAATAAAACAACTCATCACACTACTAGACGTAAATTCTTGAATGTCCTCATTCAAGATTATTTAGGTGCCTCTATTGGCTTAGGATGTTCCTGAATGATGTTGCATAAGCACCTAAAGTTAGTTAGTGTAGATGTTCCTTCTGGCTAACTGAAGAAGTACCCTACATTTCTTATGTTTCTTTCCATGATCCTATCTTGTATGTCCTCATCTAGTTCCTTGTTTCAATACCAACATAGTATAGGATAGTGTAAACTTATTGAATAATAACCAATAGGAAACCAAGTTTTTCCACATCCTTTAGAAACTTCAATGTATGAATTTATCCTCTTAAAATTTGGAACTATATAATGATAAGAATGCATTTATTTTATATGCATTTCAGGGGAAATTTCTTGCCAGCACATCTTCCAAGAGTGTAATATCTCTTTTCCATTGAATTTAAAGTGGTTTCTATCTTCATCATGAGATTCATATCTCATATGGTGTACATATTTTCTAATGTCTTTGTGCTACATGTATTTTCCATACTCCTGAATAATTACTCATGTATTGAAGCTTCACCTCTGATCATCGATGGCTGCATTTTTATAATTTCTGATATTCCTCCTTATTTTTCTCTCTATATAATTCATTTTTGAAATAACAACATAGCGCCCTTATTAGAACACCTCTAATATAAAGTAATGGGATCTTGTCTCAGTCATATTCAAGGACATAGTTGTATTGATATAATTCATATAAAAGAAGTTTAATTTCATGAGGAATTTTCATACATATCCTGAAGAAAGGCATGGATCCATTAATATCAAAGTGTATATATGAGTTTATGCAAGTGATCTTCAATTTCTACATATGTTCCTTCAAGAAAATGGCATAAATATTGGAAGGTGGCCTACATTTAATTATCTCATTGGTCAAATGAATTATATCTTCTTTCTTCTTATTGAGCCTTCTAATTTCCTTATATTTAGCCCTAATCTACTTATCCTTTTCTTAAATTTCTTGCTGATGTTCGAATATTAACTCTTCCATCTCCATTTCCCATTTTCCCTACAACATATTGACATAGTTTTGAAATTTCTGTACTGAGTAGTTCAACAAGGTTTTTTGAGTGGCCATTTTTCTATAAGATTGTTTTTTAGGGTCTATGAAAACTTCTCTGATGATAACATGTGGCTACAAGATAACTTGTGGTAAAAATTGGGAAGTAGTATTTAAGATGGTTTCAACTTTATCCTCAGTAATTTTGGGAGCATTCTCCTATACCTTTGAAATTTGTTCATGTCATTGTTCTGTTTCAACACTATGAAAAATATTGTTAATAATTTCCTCAAGAACATGGGGAATATCATCCCAAAATTTCATCTCATTAGTATGTACTTAAAACACTGTTATATCTTCTATTTTCTAGAAAAATCCTTCTCCTTCATGATTCTCGTGGGTTTCCCTAGCATGAATTGCTTCTTCTTGAACTTCATATTGTTCTGCAGGGCATTCTGAAACATTTTTATCACTACTTTATTCACCTCTCTTATCTTCCATATCCTCCATGGGATACTGAATATCCACATCAAAATCTTCCTTATCTATGTTCATAGATGTGGCCTCAATATTATCCTCTTCCACTTCTTTATCACTATCAAGGGATATGGTTTCAGTCTTTATGGCTCTTAATGTTTATGGCTTTTTATTTATTAGGAAATGAGAACACCTAGGTGGTGTAGGAGTGTGAGTGGATTTGGAAGATGAAGGAGTGGACTTAGATGATTTAGAAGTAGGTCTGAAACACTTCCTCTTACTTCTTAAGGTTGATAATTGAGGGATTGAAAATATAAGTAGCGTTTTGGAAATTAGAATTTTCTCAGGAGAAATAGGTGGAGGTTTTTTCTCTAGAGATGGTGGTTTCATAGAAACAAGGGTTTAATTGGCCTAAGAAATAGAAGTTGTAGGTTTAGACTGATAAGTGGAAGCTACAGGTTTAACTCTGTGAGTGGTAAGTATTCTCACCTATCACATGGGTTACCCAAGTTTGATCCCTAGAAATGATGCTAAAAATAGTTGTGAATATTAACTTGTAGCAATTAATATGTTATTCATTAATCTACACTCATTTAATTATCATACCTAGAGATGTAAAATTTTCATATTTTTAGTGTTTTACTCACAGTTACAGATGCTTGGGAGGTATAAAGGTAAATTATGGTCACTACAAATAAGAAATAACAATGCTGAAAATTAACTAGACTATGACTAAAATTAATACTATGCCTATAAACAAAACATGTAAAAAAAGAATACAGATAAAGGAATAAACTATTGTAATTCTAATCATGTAAGGAATTAAAACAAAAAACAAAAGGAGTGGGTTAGAAAACCTTAAGTGGGCCTTGTCTTGGGTTTTAATCCCTCATAAGTCTTGTGTTTATAGAAAATTGAAAAAACTAATATTCTTATTTCATGAACATGAATATTACAAGTGGGAAATAAAGCAAACTCTTTATCTCTATATCTATATTTGTCTCACTATCTCTCTCTACAAAATTAATATTTCCTTTTTATATCTTTTTCTCCAGTAGAGATGTGAAGAGATAAAGTAATACTAGTAGTTATAGTTGTATTAAGTGAAATATCTTAACCAAAAAACCTGGAAACTTACATGTATGCAAAAAATCTATTCAATAGATGTTCTTATACAATCACATAACTTAACCAACCGATCGGTTAATCAACCAGTTATTAAGTTATGAGTTATATCAATTAGTTGTTTGTTTGACTTCTAACACATAATTAGGTTATGACATTAATTATTTTTCTTGTTCACATAATTGTTTCTTCTATCAACACGTGTGATTTTAGTTGTAGTGTGCATGTTGTGCAAGCTCCTCAGAATCACATCTTCATGTATGTGTCTAATCTCCTTTGGATATAGATACTTTTTTGTAGATGGGTCTCTTTGGGAGCATGTGAGTTGTTGTGCATGAATACCATTTGTTATGTATGGATACTTTTTTGTACGTCAGTTTTTGCATATAATAATTCTTTACAGACAAGGCTAACATTTATCCAATGCATCGTTTAACATTATATTTCAACCAAAATAATAAATGCATACTCATAATCTGAAAAATAAAGTAAACTTTAGTAATAATTATATTAACTAACATGTATTCCATGAGTTCAAGTTATAATGCAAATGTTCAATAGTATCACTAGGATTTGCAAGTTTAGGGGTACAATTGGATAAAAAAGAATATGGTAGATGAGGTGTTTAAAAAGGAAATAAAATGACTCATCACTTGGTCATTGAAAAGGGAAAAGGATCTCTAAAAAATAATTCTAGAAATGTAATAATAGTGGATTAGGATGAGGTATAAGCCTCCTTTTTTCATTTCACTAGAACCGTGATGGAATTCAAAAGCTTATTAGCCAAAGGATAGTTATACCACCCTGAGGAAGTTGATCACTAAGTTCTTTGGATTCTATAACACTGAATTAGGACAGAATTGGAAAACCTTTGCCAATGAGTATAAATTTACAAGGATAGTTTCAGAATTGAATAGGTAACAAGAGGACCTCCTAAATCTAAAGTATGGTGGATGATAAGCCCCTATTTTTTCATGAGTTAACCCATGTGAAAACCTGTGTTATTTTTGTCTCATTTTCCATAATGTATAATATTGGCATTTATAATTAATAATTTAATATGTTTTTGAAGGAAATGTTGTGTAAAATAGTTTTCATTTTTATCTTGTTATTGATTCTTCAAATATGGCTTAAATGAACCCTTTAATGAGTATTAACAATATATTTGTAAAATAAATTTCAAGTCATCAAAGGATTTAATTGCAGACTAACACAAGACTCATTGGTGTACTAGCACAGGACACATATTATAGCCAAAAACTCATCTTTTCATTAGCACAAGACTCACCATGAAGCCCAAGACTCACCCAAATCACTAATTAAAACTTCCTTGAAATAAGGAACTTGTGCAAAGAAGATAAATAGCTCGAGTAGACAATCTATGAGTTGATACAACTGGCACATCAATTAACAAAATTACATGAGTATTAAACATGTGCTACTACCTAAACCTACCTTCATGTAAATTATGAGAACTAGGAACTCCCAATTTAACTTTAGTTTCTTAAAGATGTGATGTAAACAAACACTTATGGATTGATGATCACCATGATTCTCTACAATCAATCTAGGATATGCAATATATTTAAGCATCGATTGAATCTCTCAAAGGAATTGATTATGGGCCTCATATTTAGTTAAAAATATTATTCTAATTCAAACACTGCATAGACTACTCCTTCCACAAATTTAATTCTTATAATAGTTATCTATATTTTATCCATCATCCAGTTAATTAGGTGTTATTAATTGTGAATAAGCTAGTTATCTCCTGGAGGGACTAGTAATCTTCTTATATAAAAGAGCTAATTTATTAAGACTCAGAAGCTCGATTTAGTTAGTTGATGATTGTGAAATAATTTCTTTCAATTAGATAAAATTACCAATTTCAAGGAAAACTTTGTCGTTTAGCTTTAAACATTGAACCTGATTGAAGGGAAGGAGAAAGGTCCACTCCTCCCCAATGACAAGGGATAATTTACTATTATTTCCTATTTCATCATTACGTAGTCATTCAAAATTACAACATTGAATGATTTTCCATACCATTATTTTTGTCTTTAATACTCCTTTGCTTCCAATAAATTTAATTTTATAATTGTAGTTAGTATAGTGGTTAATTTTATTATTATGCAAGTCCTAAGAATAAATCCCAAATCTTCCTTTTGTTATGAATAGCCATGGAAACTGCCATGGATTGAAAAATATAATATGACTAAAGTGTGATTATAAACGATGCTTGTCACTTTTTGGCATCGTTTTTGGGGAACTCAAGGTGTAATCAAAGGTTAAGGTGCTAGCTAGAATTATTTCCTAGTTTTTTGCTAAGTTTCCATTCAAAAATTTCATTTCCATAACTCTTTGTTTTGAAGTCATAAGACCCTGTAGTGATAGAAATAATTTTATAAGATTAGGATTATGTGGAACACAAATAATCACATTGAGTGTCTATGTTCAGGGAACTATCCTCATTATGTTAGGATTTTATTTTTAGATGTAGTGGAACAAATTGCTGACCAAGGAAGGATGGCTAATGAATTAGACAAAAACAATGGTGCAGAAAATGGAAACCCTCTAGTTGGAAGAATGTTTACCTATCCCATACAACTAGATTCTAATGATCAAGCTCTTATGAAAATGATATCCCCCTCAATTTCAAAACCCATTTGGGGATTACTCTCAGTATATATTTACCAATTACTTTTTGAATTCAAGGTCTTGTGTAAAACTTATTATTAAAATTCTAATACCTAGAAATTCAAGTTATTTCTCTCCACTTTAAAAGACACAGCTATGATATGGTTCAAGGGCTTAACCCCTGAGTCTATTCATAGTTGGGAGGAGATGGAAATAGTTTTCTTGGAAAATTATTAAGACTAATGAAGATTCTGGGATAGGAAGGAAGAAATTTTTAGAAGTCAACAAAAGGAATATAAGAGCATGGATAATTATCTTGATCAGTTCATCTTTCTTCACAGGAGGTATGGTACTGGTCTAGATACTAATCTACTTAAAAAATTATTCCTCAAAGGATTGGATGAAGACACTGAGGAGGCCTTCAATCTTATGGGAAAGGAAGACATGAACAAACTAAAATTTATAGAAATTATTTACTTCTATAGGAATTATTCTTGAACCTACCTAAATTTTCATAGATAGAATGGAAAAATGGCTAGTGGCAATATATCCAAACTAAGGGAAGAAATTGAAAATTTGAGAATAGACCTCTTAGTTCAACTCAATAAAATTATGTATAGTGAGAAATCTAGGAATATAGAGTCTTTGTTCATCTATTACCCAAGATGTAGAGACAAACATGGGATTAAGGACTACCACTTAGACAATATAGACATCTATATTCTTTGTGAATCAAATCCTACCATAGACCAATGTGGGTTGATTCCCTTGCTAAAGAACCATCTAAAACAGAACACACAAGATGAGGCCTAGTTGATAATTATGGATTAGAGGAAAGGAGGGAATTTTTAGTCCAACCATAACCATAACCCCAACATCGGGCTGAACAAGTCCTAATAGAGTGGAGCACACGGTAGAATTCACCACGAAATTACTATCAACAACCTTGGGCTCCACATCTAAAATTTCCACCATTACAACAATTTAATCCTTAGTAGTAATAGTAATGGAATGTACCTCATGGATATGGTTAGTAGTTTTACAATTAAGGAAGACTCCAAGGTCAAAAATCCTTGATGATTAGACAAAAACATTTTTCATATCCGATCAAACTACCTAACCACATATACCAGTAAGAAATTTGTCAAATCCTGATAATGTGAAGTAGGGTAACCCATAATACACTTTGGAATCAAATAAAAATCCCACAGTAAATTCTGTGGATTGTAAGAATATATTGCTAAGTTCAGGGAAGGTTAACTCAAAACCTTCATCTACCGTGATAGAATAAATCCCTTAGGATACAAGAAAGATAGAATAAATACAACCTATTCGTGTAGTTGAAGAAACATATCTACCAAATGTTGACATTTCTTTTCCATCCAAACTCTTGGAAAAATAAAAAAAATGTTTCCTAAACAACTAGAGTAAAATTTAATTCAAGGACTAAGGAAATTGAGTATTGGGATTCCCCTATTAAAAGATTTGAAGGAAAATCCTAAATTAAACAAAACTATCAAATAGATTTGTTTTAAGACTCTAGAAAAAAGAAACAATCGTCCTAAAACCATACATGTTGATGGAAAAATTGCTAGTATTCTAGAAGCTAATATGACCCCTCCTAAATATGAAAACCCTGGAATTCATATTGTTACCATTTTCATGGGAAATGTCAAAATCTCGAACATCCTAATTGAATTAGGAGCAACTATCAATGTCATGACAAAGGATACCTTATCCACACTATCACTTCCTAAACCACAATCAGCCTTCATAATTTTATAGATGGTAGTTCAGTCTGTAAACAAGCCAAATGGAATTATAGAATATGTCACCATCACCATTAAATCATCATATTATTCGGTATACTTCATGATCATAAACAATGTAGCATGGAAATATTGTATACCCTCTAATCCGAGGACTCCCTTAGTTTGACATAACTACCACCCTCATTGACTACATAAAAGGGAATATGGTGCTTACAAATTGATAATATTCAAAAAAATTATTAATTTATCCTGCCGCAAAACATTTTTCTATAGACAATAAAGAAAGGTGTAAGGACAATTCAAATGATTCATAGGACATCATATCTTCTCTTTGCATAGTCATAATAAAAGAACACTCAAACGAAATCCAAGATGGCATTCATCAGTCCTGATCTGGGAAAAGTATAAGTCTTGTGCATGAATCCTACGTTGGGGTTATTTCTTGTCATGTATTTAAATTAATTAAAACAAAAGATGATTTTATGTATGAAAAAAACCAGGCTATCATATTCCCTTTTTCATGGAATATAGATATAACTGATTCAATATTTCAAAACATCAGTGTTGTTCACTGATTACTTCCACACATGTTTTTTTAATGTATTGCTAAGAAAGTACCTTATTGTATATTCTCTTCATCTAGATAAAAAGTAACTACCTATATTCCTAGGTAAAACATTGTCATTCAATAATTAGTTGACTAGTCAGGAGGAGAATAACCTCTTTAGACTCATATGCTCTCATCCTCTAGGTTTTTCTTTGGTATATAGTGACATGAATGGTATTAATTCTATTATTTTTACACACCATATATACACTATTGATTTTATACCAGTCAGAAAAAATCAAAGAAGGATAAACCCTTCCTTAAGAGACATTAAAAAAACTAAAATTGAAATATTAATATGGTGAGATTTATTTATCCAATCTTAGATAGCTAGTGGGTTTCTCCATTAGTTAAAGTTCCTAAAAATAATGGGAAAGGAAGATATTTTGTGGATTTTAGAGAGTAAAAAAATGAAACTCATGGGGATTATTTTCCATTACCTTTTATTGATCAAGTATAAGATAATTTATCTGGTAAATGTTAATTTTCATTGCTTTATGGATCAATAAAAAACATCTTTCACCTATCCATGGGGGAAATTTTATCATAGGGTGTTACCTTTTGGTTTATGTAATGCTCCTGCCACTTTTCAAAGATTTATATTGGCAATATTTTCTAATCTTTCCCATGACTGTGTAGATATTTACATGGATGATTTTATATTTTATGGATAAACATTCCAAGAGGAAACTAACAATCTAGATATAGTCTGTGCTCAATGTGAAAAACATAAATTACCCTTAAACCATGAAAAATGTTAATTTATGATATAACAAGGGATAGTTTTATGCCATCACATTTCTAATGAGGGTATCAAGGTAGACCCAGATAATGTCAATATCATTATAAAACTCCCATATCAAGGTAGACCTAAATAATGTCCACATCAAGGTAGACCCAAATAATGTCAATATCATTGTAAAACTCCCATATCACACAAACAAAACAAATGTAAGAATATTTCTTGGCCATTTCAGTTACTATAGAAGGTTTATCTCAAAATTTAGAAATATAATTTCTCCATAATTTTTTCTCCATGTTAAATGTTTAGATTTTGAATGGATAGAGGCATTTCAATATGCTTCTGATACCATCAAAGATAAATTGATAAATAAACCAATATTGAGAATCTCAAATTGGAATATTCCCTTCCATATATAAACAAATTCCTCTAAGGAAGCAGTAGGTGATGTCCTTGGTCATAATTGGGAAGGAGAACCTATTCATGTTATTTATTATATTATTTAAAACCTATCCCATGCTGAAAAGAATTATACCTTCATTGAGAAATAATTTGTTATAGTTGTATATGTAATCAACAAGTTTCACCATTATATTATAGGCTATGAATTAATTTTTCACATTGACCACTCTACTATCAAGTATTTAATGAACAAACCTTTAATACATGGTCGGATTATAAGGTGGTTGTTGTTACTGCATGAAATTAATACTAAAATCATTGAAAAGCTAGGGAAATAAAATATGGTAGCTGATTTTCTTTCAAGACTTACCACTTCAGAAGAAGAAGAGCATGTTAATGATGATTTTCTAGATGAACAACTATTTGCACTTTCTACTACCTCTCTTTGGTATGTATATATGGATAATTACTTGGTTACAAGTTCCAAACCTTTTTCCCACAAAATCAAAGAAAGTAATTAATTAAACAAAGTGTGATGTCTACATGCTTAAATGAAATTCTTTTTAAATGTGGACCTAACTATGTTTTATGTGGGTGTGTAGCTGAGGATGAAGTATTTGACATACTTATAGCATTTCATGATGAGCCATCAGGAGGGAATTATTTAGTTCAAAGGACCATTTACAAATTTCTTGGAGATGGTTACTATTGGCCTTCTTTGTTTAAGGATGAAAAAAAGTATGTGTAGAGATGTGATTAAATCCAAAGGATTGGGAAAAAAAAATTTACATTTATGATAGCATTCCAACCTCAACTTATCTTGGAACCATTTGATAAGTGGGGATTATATTTCATTAGACCAATTAACCAAACTTCTCAAGGGAAGGAAGACATTCAAGTTTCTATAAACTTTTTCACTAAATGGTCTAAGGTGCAAGCATTGCAATATGTAAAAGATGAGTAATTTACATGTTTCTTTTATTATTATTTATAAATGGTTTTGAATAGAACCATACAATGTGTTATAAAAGTGCTCAAAATATAGAATAAAAAATTTAGAGAAGCACAGTATTTTGACAAGTGGGGACCACACCCCAAAATCAAAAGCCTTAGAAATATAGATAAAATAGTAAAGTAAAAGGTAGGGACATACTGCAAATATTGACCCAAAACATAGCCACAAAACAACAATAAAACAACTGTACAATTGTAGGAAAACAACACCGAGACAAAAATGAGCCAAAAATAGAGATTGCAAAACAACTACTTGAGGAATTTATGGAAGGCATTTTGAGCATCCTCTATATACTTGGATAGGTTGAGAGTTGTTTATTGTGCATGGTCTTGGATGCTTGAAGTGAAGGCCATCTTCATATCCTTTCCTTCCTTCCAGATATCTTCATAAATGTCATTGATTTCACATAGTTGTTTAACTTGTATTTAAATGAAGTCAAGAAGAGCCTTGTACATAGAGGATTGGTCAATCTACTTGTTGAAAATTTATTACATTATTCCCTCCATGGCTTGATGCTTTTTGGAAAGATCCTTAATTTTATCTACCAGTTTAGAGTAACAAGAAGGGTCAATGTATTCTTTAAAATTTATTGGGGGAGTGGTAGAGGAATCAACTCCCTCTCTTTCTCCTTCGAGTACCACTAGATCATCCTTGGTGTCTCCTCTCATCTAACCTACCATGAATCCTAAGGATCTCTAGTTTTCTGCTCCAGTGCTACATCCTGCTCTGAGTTCCTTCAAGTAGAGTCGTCTTTGGAAGGAAAATTTTGTATCTTTCTTTCTTTGTCATGCATAGATGGAACTAGTAGGTACGATCTCTTACAACTTGCTATCATGTGTATTTGTATGAAGTGTGGCCTGAAGGTTTCTTTTCCAACCTTCTCAAGTATGGAAAAGGTCCCATAATATAATGGTTTATTCCTTTTTTCTTGTCTTTGTATCTTGAGATGGATTATATGAATTCTCTCCATGTATTTTTTTTTTAAAGTCACCATTGTTCCTTATATCTCCTCTTCTCGTTGTTGCCCTATGGTCAGGTCCAGTAAATCCATAGGTAGATATGGTGACTACATATTGGAAGCTTGTTTTCTCCTTGAATGAGTAGTTCCCGCGGTGACTTCTTCTACAAAAATTGACAAGTGATATCCAAAATATCCATGCTCTCAATTCCATTTTTATTTTCTTACAATGAAAGTAAACAAAACTTATTATTTGTCTGAATAAGTCTTTGTTCTTGGTTGACACTTACCATAGCCTTCTTTGTTTTTATCTGGTGTTCCTAGATGTTAAAATTGACTTCGTCCTTAACCCCTCCGTACTGGTTCTCCCTCTTTATGAACACAACATCCCTAACACACAAGGAAGGAATTCCAAAGATAACATCAAATGCATCAAGTGGGATGATATTAGCCTCTAATACATCAATATATTGGGTATTTATCCCAAACTAAAACTTACACTTTCTTAGAACTTGTATTTCTACACCCCTCTTTACCAATCCCAATGGGTATGGATGTGGATGCACATAAGTCTCTAGGCCCATTAGTTCTACAACCGCATCAGAAATCAAATTTGACTAAAAAATAGAAGCTACTAAAGGGTTTACCTTAGTCTTCTTGATTTGGATTCTGATTTGAAAAAGATTACTCATCTCTTCTTGTTTTATTTCTCTATACATGTTAGTGGCCATACATCCCATCCTCTCATCTACATCTAAATCATCTGAAATCTCCACCTCTCCTTTTGTTTTCATAGTGGCCATGGATTTCTTGGAATCCTTGGATCAATGATTTGGGTGCAATTCCGGATGTGACTTCAAACATGTGGCGTCTATATGTCCATTTATATCAAAATTCTTACAGAAATTCTTAGGATACTTTTAAGTATGGAAAGTAGTAGCGACATGTTTACCTTTCCATTTACCTCTACTACTTGTTTTCACTTGTACTTTTTCCTACTAATTTGTTGAATATTCTCCTTTTGGATTTATTTCTCCTTACTTCTTCTCATCATTAATGTAGTATGCTTGTATACAGGTTTCATTGAGATCCTTGGGGTTCGTGGAGATTACCTTCCTTCGAAGGTGAGTGTGAAGTCCTCACAAATACTTGGTCATAATTTCCTCATCCTCTAAGTCCATATTAAGTAACATGGCTTGTCACCAAAATTTTGTAGTATAGTCATGCACTCTTTAACTAATGTCTTATCTAAATTACTACTACTTAATCATCATGTCAGTCTTATGGCCAATAGGATAGAAGTTAGCTCTAATCAATTCTTTAAAACCTTTCCAAGTACTGACAATAGGATGTTTCTTCTTCTCACAAGTGGCTATATGGGTTTCCCACCAAACCAGAGGATGACCTTCCATTTTGAGATGTGTAAAAGTAATCCTTTGTGCCTCAGTGACATTATACACACTAAAATAGACTTTCAACTATTTCACCAATTTATCTAGTAATTTTGCATCTACTTGTCCTTCAAAATTATTTATTTTCACTTTCATTTCAACTTTAAAAGGTGTATGAGGAGATTTTATCTTTTCTCTTATAATTGGTGTCTCTTCTTCACACTCTTCCTATTATTCCTATTCATGGATATTTTCGATACCAAATTTTTTTTCCAATGCTGAAAATATTGAGTCCATGTAATATTTATTAACCAAAGACATCTTCTAAACATATGAAAGCTCTTATTTTTTCTATACAATCTATCCATCATGGTATCTAGCATCTTAACTCTATGGACCGATTTCTCTTCTTCTATTTGAGCTTGAATTCTCTTTTTCCACTTCTTCATAGAAATATTTGGCTTGCAACGTAAAAATTCTACACACAACATAATAATTTTTATCTTGGGAGCCCCCAATAAGGGAAAACTAGTCGAGAAGGGTAACTACTCTTTCTTCCCACTTGTATTGGCCAATTAATCAAATTTTATAGATTATACTAAGTATGAAAAGAAACAAAAATGTAAACCTTATCTCAAATTACTTTCTTGCTCTATTTTCTTACACCTTACTCCTACAATTACACTCTAGTAATGAATAATATATGCTCACTTGATCTCATTTTAAAATTAATAATTTGCTTCTTGATCTCTCTAGATATTCGAATGATCAATTTTATTTCTCCTCCTTATATTTATAACCTTCTCCCATGTCTTCCCATGTACTATAGAATGGGAAAGGTCAAGGAGGGCAGAGACACATTCGTGTGCTTAAAATTCATGTCCATTCATGCTCCAATCTTATTTTCTGTTATGAAGTGTCAGGACTGCCACCCTAAGTAGAACGGTGGTTTTAGGATTTCTTTCCCTACAAGGTGGTAGTTCTACAACTGACGCTCTGCACAAAGCTATTATTTTTTATTAAAACATTTGTATACCTCATTTTTCTTCATTTTCTTCAATTCTCCTTCTAAGTGTTGATGGAATTGATGAAGTGGTGTATTTTTTTGGATCCCTATTGATCAACAATACGAAGGCCATACAACACTACCTCACTAATTCTTCTACTTGTGACTCATCATGCCCACCTTTGTTTTGTATACATATCTCTATGCCCCCTGCCATATCAATGAATGCTACTTCAACATAACCTACTCCCATGTCAATGTGACTTACTAAACCCTTGACATCTATCACACCTTTGGTATTTGTCACACCTTTGATATCTATCACAACCTTGACTTTTTCCAACACCTCAAAATTTTCCATATCCTCATCCACAACTCCTAGTAGAGGGACTCCCATATCATCAGTAGTTATTAATACATAGCCACTAGTTGTGTTATCATCATATAAACCCTTTCATAATTTGTTCCTTTATATACCCCAAACTCTTCCACCCATCGCTACAAAGGTATTTACACAATTTCCTCCCACTTACACCCCACCTCAGTGAAAACATATAATATCTACCTCATATTTAGGGTACATGCCCTCATCATCTATTCATGCCTATGTACCTGCTTCTCATTTCCTATATTTGGCACTCCCATAAACTAGTATACCATCTATGATCTATTCATCTCGTCCACCCCCTTAAACCATAGGGGGGAGGGGATCCTCAATCTGATCCTTCCATGGATCTTATCAAGATGATGATGGATAAGATACAAACACTCGAGGCCTCTATTTCTAGATCTCGTAATGTCCTCACTTATGATCAAATGTGTAACGAGCCCATACACATATCTATACCTATCCAATCTTATCCCGCTTAATGTGAGTTTACCAAATTCAAACATTTAAATAAAAACAAATAACATCAATCACATCTACAATCATTCAAATGCACTCTCCATTTAATAGGCTATAACGATGCCTAAATTCTTCGAACATTTCCCATGTTGTTGATAGGACCTACTCTAGACTGGTATAGTGTTTTTCCTAGGCACTCAATATTTTATTTTATCAATTGGCCCATAAATTCCTTGATCATTTCTAAATCAACATCACCAAGAAAGTATCTATAAATGATCCCTACTCTATTCTCCAATACGATGATGAATCTGTCACATATTTCATTGCATGTTGGTGGGGTCTCATCAATCAACTCACCTTCCAACTACCACAAGTGTTAGACACATTTCCATAACTCTCTAGGTTTAAATGTTTCACATGTTTGACGAAGCATTCACCATGACCCAGAAATAGGAAATTCGTGACCTTGAAGAAGAGAAACTTAAGTTGTGTAACAATAAAAATTTAAATCCAATGAGTCTTCTTCTAAACCATCGAACAATCATTCTAATAATCACTCTAAGGTGAAAGTATATGCCAATGTGGTAGTGTTGAAAAATGGCCCCTCCCATCTGCCTAATCAATGAAAACCACTTTCCAACCTCTCTCATGTTCAAAACTTTCAATACAACTATGAACAGAGGGCTTACACTCCTATTAGAAAACCATATTCTTCTGTATTGGAAATGCTTTTAAAATATGGAGCAATTACCCTTCCACCTATCAAACCAAACACTTTTTTTAATCCTTCTAATCATACACCATCGTGGTACAAAGAAAATTAATTTTGTACCTATCATCAAGTTAAGGGACATAGCGATGACAATTGCAAAACCTTCAAGGACATTGTCCAAGGAATGCTAGATATTAGTGATCTCATCCTAGACAACCTTAATACCGCTGCCAATGCCAATATGGGTGTGTTGAAGAAAACTTTTCCTATTCATACTCCTTCATTAAACTAGGCTTCAGAGACCACTATTAGTGACACCAATTTGCATGAGATTCATGTCATGTTCAACACAATACCTATTCCATCTAGCCGGTTCCTCCCGTAGCATCTATCGAAGAAATTATTACATGAAATTCTCTACCCATGGAGGAGCCTATCACATCTACTCCTCTATCCACATAGGAGCCTATTAGACTTACTCCTCTACCTATTGTTAAGCTCATCTTGTATGTTCCTCTACCTAAGGAGGAACCTATCTCACATGTACCTCTACCCAAAGAGGAGTCCACATCACTTTTTTTCCTTGTCCTCCACCCATAGAGGATCCATTGTTATCTCCACACCCTATAAGAGATGCTTCTCCCAAGGTCTTCTAGGATCTTCTTAACCTTATTACATCACTCCTTCTCACTAAATCAGAACTGAAAACCTTCTCTATATCATAGGAATTGGATCTCATGATGGGTTTCACCATTGGTTCGCCATATTATACACCAAAAATGATTTTTTTTTTTAATGGACCGATTAGATTATGTTGATTATTGCACACTCTAAGGGTGCCTTTGACTGCCAATTTCTAACCAAATGTAGATTTTTTTCCCTAGATACTTCAACTATTTATCCTAATGTATTTAAGTAAACTAAAACCATGGCAGCTTAATCGATCATAGAAGCTCTTCTTCTTCATCCTCAAATTCACCCAAAACCCTATCCACACATAAATCTACCACTTCCTTAGGGGTCCTACCACCACCTATATTACTATAGCTCGCAGTGAAACTAGACTTTTTTATTCAACCACCACCCATAAGAAAACCAATTCCCCTAGCTAAGAGGAAGACCCAACCTCCTAAACCTTGCGCCCTGGTCTCTCCCATGCCATCTCTATCACCTTTTCCTCTACCTTAAATTTTAGGCCCACAACCTTCCACCTTGGTCAAGTTCCCTCTTCATCAAGGTAAATCCAAGGTTTGGCAACCCACACCTACACCTTTATCATCTCTTTTTCCCACACTTTCACTTTCATCATTTCTTCTAACTATATCTTCTCCATTACATATAACCACATTATTTCTACCACCTCCTCTCTCACCTTGGCTTTCTAGGATACCCCCACTTTCTACATCTCCTTCTACCTCACACACCCCTTTGCTACCTTATCCCAAGAAGGTGTAACCTAAACTAAAATAAAAACCTTCTTTTCTTACCAGAAAAGTAGTCACACCTACTCCACCTCGAGAAGCACCTCTCCCACAAAAATCACCCACACCTTCATCCAAGACAACTCTAACTTCTCATTGTGATCCATTGGCGGGGTCCTATTCTAACATCCTTAGTAGGTAATTAGAAACCTCTTCTATCTCATTTACAACTATTAACCCTTATGACCCACTCAAACACAAACCAGTAAGGTTTAACGACACTAAATTCTCCGCATAGGATTTCTCACGAGGGAATGATGTTGAAGGTTGTAAGGAACTTAAAAACATTCTCATTCAAATTTGTATATCAGATGGTCTCTTCGATGAAGATAACCTATTGGAGGAGAGTTCCATTCCCCCTTCACTCATTTCCACATGGCCTAGCCCTATATCTATTCAGTGGCTTTTACCTACATATCCACAACCCTCTTTTCCTCCTCCAATATTTGAAGTATATATGGTTCGAGTAGTAACTCGATCAAAAAAAGATAAAGGAAATGAGAAATCTAGTAGCCCATCTAGTGTACCTTCACCCACCATTCCATATGCACCTATCCCTAAGGTAACCATCTGTGGGCCGGCTTATCCTATTTCTGACGGATTTTCACATCACTCTATTGTTTAACAAATTCATTAATATCCTCTGAAGATGTCTTTGTACAACCTAATTCAAACCTCCAAGTGTCACTGTCAAGCCCTCATTGAGGTCTTGAAATATATTGAGGTTCCACAAAATTATCCTACACCTATGGCCACCATCTTTACCCCTCCACATGTGGACGAAAAAACCACTTTACCTCAAACTTCTACTAGCCTAAAATTTCCTCATGTTTCTTCCATCACCCTCTTTGACTCAGAGATTTCCCATCTTCAATCCGATTATCTTGATCCTGCCATCTTCATTTCCACCTACATCAATGATACTCACATTTATCATGTTATGATTGATGGAGGTGCTAGCATTATTATCATGTCTTACCATATGTATGAATAATTATGCATACCCACCAAGTGCATGCATAAAAACCCTATTATGATGTGTTTTTTCGATGAAGCCATGCTTCATCCCTTGGCATTGTCATCCTCCACATCCGCGTGGGTACTCATACAAGTCTTAAAATATTCTATGTTCTTGAGGGGGATTTTCAATATAACATGTTGCTTGGTCATCCCTTGATTCACGTCATGGGATGTGTACCTTCAACCATTCACCGTTGTATAAAATTTGAATATTAAGGGCACCTCTATACCATTCAAGAGGATCCTTCACCCTTTAAAACCTACAACATGCTTTACCGAAAAAATGATATCATTGATCTAGTTAAGGTATCTACCACCTTTTTCACTTCATATTCTTATGTTTCCTCATGTACCACCTATGCCATTTCATTTACTTCCATTTCCAATTTTACCACTTCTACCAATACACCTACCACATCCAGCCCATCTATATCCACTGCTACCACAACTTCCATAGTTAGCCCATATTCTAATTCACCTATTTAATTGAAACCTAATGCCCCACCTTCTCAGGCTTTGAGTATTTCATCCATCCCCACTACCCAAGTACGAACCTCCGATCTCTTGGTAGGTGTTTTTAATTTCCTTCCTCTAAGGGAGTACCTTCTATACACATAGAAACTTTCCTTACTCCTCAAGAGTACAGAATCCTCCACCAACACCCACATTATGATCATCATGTAGGAGAGGTTTTTACTTATGGTCCTCCCCACCTTCACACCAATTTTACATATGGGGGACTTGAAAATTCTTTTTATTCTCTTGAACAACCTACCTAATCCTGGCCTTTCTGATTTGATTTCCAATATCTCACTAACCACTGCTTCACCCACACTTTTCTTCATCGATGTGCTTGGAAGGGATTTGGATTTGGTCTTTATGAATAACGTAATCACATAGTCATACCTTACACCACCCGAACACACAAAGACTATCATGATTTAGGTTTTTTTAAGAGCCTCCTTCTAAGAAGGCTCAAATCAACCTCACAGAGGAACATAAGCTTTCCCCACCTAACTCACCTACCATACCTCCTTCACCCATGGGGTCCATGGATCTAGAATCCATCCCTCCTAAAAATATTTTTGTGAACACCATCTCCTTATGACCTCTGACCTATCAATGTGATGGAGAGGCATCCTCTTCCCTTCTCTTTCTTTATCCTGACATGATCAATGATGACACACCTTCTATCAATGTCTTTCAATGTCAGGATGATGATTCTAGTCTCATGTATTTAAGTGTAGATGATTCTTACATTCATCATTCGTTACATTTTGAGATATAAATCATGCTAAATGAATCAACCATATAAATCAACATTCATACTAAGGACGACCCTCAAATTCCAAAGATATGCCAATATTTAGATTCTAAAAAACAAGAATATTTCAAATCTTTCCTTCGAGATAATAACACTTTTTCTTTGTCTAATGCCAATATTATTGGTATTTACCCTAATATCATGGTATAAAATATTGTGACTATCCCCAAAGCAAAACATGTGAAACAAAAGCTGTGAAAAATACATCCACACATCGCCCTTCTTGTTAAAGAATGACTCGAGTGCCTTATTTTTGTTTCCTTCATTCTACCCATTGAATATCCACAATGGATTTCCAACATCATTCATATCACCAATGCAATAGGGGGACTCTGAATCTACATGACCTTATGCGACCTTAATCTAGCCTTCTGTAAGGATGAATTTCCTTTTTCTAGCTTTGAATAACTTGTTGATATTACAACTAGCCATAAGATGATATCTCTTATGGATGGATTCTCGAGTTATAAATAAATATTACTCACTCCAGAAGATCAACACACAACTACCTTCATCAACCCTTGGGGGATATTCTATTATTGTGGCATTCCCTTTGGGTTGAAAAAAATTGGTTCCACCTATCAACATGTTATGACCTATATCTTTCACGATATTATGTATGACATATTGGAAGATTATATCGATGACCTTCTCAGTAAATACAAAAGTTTTTTCGAACACCTAATGGTTCTTAAAGTCATATTTGATCATCTCATCTAATATTGTGTTTGTATTCAACCTAAGAAGTGTGTCTTTGCCATTATCTCCAGAAAACTCCTTGGTTTCATCCTTTCCTTGTGGGGAATTGAAGTCAATCTGTCAATTTTACTCCCACTATAAGAGGAAGGAATCCCATGCGTGCCGGCCTATCACCCAGCAGAAGCTGAGTGCTCACCCGAGGCATGCACGGGTGCCGAGTCTCTCTTTTATGTGAGTTTTTAGTGGGAAGCATTCATCAATGATTAGTATAGGAGTATTCAGGAAATAAGTTTAGACATACAAGGATTACAGGGCTCAGGAAGACCTCCGGATCATTATAGTTTCTTCAGACTATGTGTTTTAAAAGACTCCATAACATATAATATAATAGAAAGAAAGCTACAACCATTCATTCATAGCATGAAAGGAAAGAGAACTTCTATGAATGAAATATACATGAAACCCATTGATATTCATATCTAATTGCAATAGGTAACCTCATTGTATTCATCATTTCATTACAAAGAGCCATAGAGGGTAGACTGCAGTCATGCACATCACTAGGCTTGTATAACTATGCAAAAATAGAAAAGAAATTACAATGTTGAGCTCAGTACATCAGAGCCCCACTCGCAGTAATCCTGTAGAGCTTTACCCATGTTATCTCTCTCTGTGTGTATCTCTCCTATCTTCTCCTCTTATGTCTATCTATTTTTCTTGGTCCACAGGCACTTTTATTTATCACCTTGCCGCACTGCCAACTCACCTTGCCACGCCCTCAGATCCATCACCAAGTGTCGAATGTGGTCCTTCAATGAGCATGTTTCCTCAGGCCTGAGCTCTCCACTCCATCTCATGATGGTCTTCTAGAAGATTCCTTTGCTGGCATGCTCTTTCCTGGGCCACCTGTTGCCAGGCTGGCATGTTATCTGCATGCAACCGATCACACTTTTCACATGTTCTACCTTTCTTGCTTCAATTGGCTAAGTCATGAACATCCTTTCGTGTACCGCGCGCTATATGCTTCCTTGAGCCTTTTCTTTTATGTGCTTTTTCCTTGCATGCCATCCTATAACTGGGGTCCCGCGTGCCCACGTGCCTTCATACTTAGTCAATATTTCAGGGGCCCAACATCACCCCACACTATGCCTGTTCTCCACCCTTGGAAACATTCTACTTGACCAAGGTGCAAGTTGGTTCAATGGAACCAAGATGTAGATAAATATTACAAAGATGAATAAGGAATGAAAGAATAGGGGAAAGAATGAAGAATGGGGGGGAACATTAAACCAAAAGGCTGGGGAAGTCCTTCTGTAAGACTACCTCCAACTTATTCCATGTATCGACCTCATTCTGTGCCTTCTGACAGAGGTCACCAACCAGGAGGTTTACCTCATCAAAACTTAGGCTAGCTCCCTGGGCACCCAAAGTGTCCACAATTTGTTCCATATCTTTACCTAGGTCTACGAGCTTGTCCATTCTCCTAGTAATTTGAGGATATAGTTCCTTCAGTCATGTCTTGGTTGAGCCCCTTAGTGCCTCAATCTCCTCAGATCTTCTTTCTACTTCTGCCAGGACTCTATCCCGCTCTGCCCTGTTTCCTTTATTCTTCTCCTGGAACTCTTTCAGCTCTGGATTGAGTGTGGTGACCAAGGAGCTCACCACCTTATCTCTATCTGTGCATGTGTCATATGCGGCCTCAGCAGATTGGGAAGCAACCTTTACATCTATGAGCACCTTGCTATACTCAGCAACCAGTGCTATCACCTTTAACTAATCCTCCTCCTTCAGGTGCGTGGCTACTTCCTCCATAGATTCCAATGCCAAGGGTCACCTCTCCATGGTGAGGATGTGTTAAGTCTTCTAGGCATTCCAGCGTCAATGCATACCTCTGGGGGATAGGTGTTAGATCTGGGTGTTTCAAGATGATGGTGCTTTTTATCGAGTCTACTTTCTTGTAGACCTCCTGCACCTTTTCCTTTTCCTCCTTGAGCTCACGCCTTAGCTGTGCACTAATTAATTCCTCATGTTTTAAGTTTCTGGCCACCTTAGCCAACTCTTCCTCCTTCTTGGCAAGCTTTCCCTCTAAAGCCCTTATGTTGTCATTCCACGCGAATAGTCTTGCCTCTGTTTCCACCACGACCTTGTTTAGAGCATTACATACTTGCTCGTCTGTGAGCTCCTAGGAATTTACTAAGGGGTTGTCTCCCTTAGACTCTGGCAGTGTGATAAGCACCTTTTGGTAGACTTCAAAGTCTGGCTTGTCGACGTGGGATTCAAATGCCCAAGAAAGCATCTTCTTGGTCCTGGGGTATGCACCCTCCTTCTCGAATGATCCCATGGCTATAAGTCTTTCGGTGGGTACCGTGCTCTAGAATCATGCACGTAGCACCTTCCTTGAGTCATCCACGTAGCCCATTATCTACCTCTGTTCTGCATCCAGAGGTCTTCTACCCAAGCGCATGCCTTTGGGGAAGCTGACTATCAGAGTGGGGCCTCCTAGGCTGTCATGTCCCTTTTCACTGCTCTCTTCCCTCCCTTCCTTTAGCACTATGTCTGTGCTCCGCTCTAATTCCTGGTCTACAAGGATCTTGAGCATCTTCTTCACTTCTCACTCTACCACTTTGGTTATCTACTCCTTGGTAAAATCTGTGGCTCTCTGTCCCTCGGCATCCCTCTCATCTTCCCTTGTATCTTCAGTGCCTTCATCTCCTTGTGCACCTTTCCACCACGTGAATATGAACTCTTGCTTTTCTTCTCCACTCTCCTCCTCTGAGTCATAGACACTAACTATGTGAGGTTCCAAAGGTTCCTTGTCTTTTTCTGGCTCTTTCTCCTCATCGCCACCCTCTTCACTCTCATCCTCTCCTTCTCCCAAATATCTCTCCAAGTTGTCGGTCACCTCCGAGTCAGCTTCTTCATCTACCTTATGCTTCTTCCTGAGAGGTTTCTTCTAGTCAGGAGATTCTGCCTTCTCTTCTTCCTCTTATGACTCCTCCAAGGTTGTGGGTTGTTTAGGTTGCCCTACTTCTAGTGTCTTCTCCTTTATTGGGGACTTCTTCCTCCGAACATAGGTGCTTGGCTTGGCACTCGTAGAAGGCATGCTCACTATCTGAGTAGTTGGTACACTTGGTGCTCCTTCCTCTCCTCTACCCCTCTTCTTAGACACTGGCTTCTTCATTCCCAAGGGGTCTTCAGGTATGGAGATCTCATCCACCAAGTACGTGCCATTTTCAAATTTTGGCCTTATGCATATGTATACACACGCCGTGGATCCTCCAGCAATAGGAAGTGTTATTGGTCTAGTCATGTGGATCTCATGTGACACGTACTTCTCCACGTATGTGCGCTTACCTCTGGGATAGTTCAGTTTCTTCCTCATATCCCTGTGTTCCTGGTCCAATTTTCCTAGCTCCAGCCTTAGCTTTTTCGATTCTTTAAATTTGTTCACTCCCACTTGGAAGTACTGGGTAGTGAACGTGAAAGGGAGCTTGCACCAAGGGCTCCATGATTCATCAACAAGTTTGAACCTGCCCAAGCAATAGTGTTGGTACACATGAACTCAGCTTCTCCTTGTGTGGCTACTGGGAGTTGTTCGGGGATCCTCCACTCTGCCCCGAATGCATTTCTCAAGCACGTATACCATTTTTCGAGCCACGCTTTGTGGGGAGCCATCATTGTATCACATGCATACTTTTCAAACCTCTTCATGGGTGAAGGGTCTTTGGCTGGGTACTCCCACACAAACTTATCTGGTGCATCTGGCACTCCAATTTCTGTAAATACTATGGTGAGCAGGACATTGCCAAAGAGGATCATGTCCCCTTCCTTTGCGCACTTTACAATTTCCTCGGCAATGTATGCAGACAAGTTGTAAATAGTCCCCTCTGCAATCTTCCTACAGACATGTAGCCATGGCTTGTTGACTTGCGTCCACCTTTCTTGGCCATTTAGTTTCGTTACCAGGTGTGTGGCCATCTTCATAATTAGGTCCTTGATGTCTGAGATGTCATAATACCATGACCCTTTCTTGCAGGAATACTCTGTGATGGTCTCCTGAATAGCTTCCTTGTCACTAAGGTAATCTTCCAGGCTATCTCCCTCGCATATGAGGCCTGTAAACTATGCAATCAACTGGGGAGTTACATGCATCTTATGCCCAAAAAAGTGGAAGTAGTCCTCGTGCACCCGAGACATCAACCGCTGGTACAAGTGATCTGGATTCCTAAAATAATGAAACTTGTAGAGTTGCAACAACCCTGCCTTTGCCAGCTTGACCTTCACGTCATCATTGTAGATAGGAAACCCTTCAGGTGTTCGCTTGTTGGTTGGGTGTACCAGTTCTAATGTCATTTCTTTCTCTATAGTGCTGGTGCGGTGATTATAGTCACTGACTGGTATGTTTCTCAAATGGGATTCCCATTCCTTTCCCATCATCACTCTGTCAGGGTACTGCATTTCTGCATACCATTCTTCATTTGTTTCCACCTCAGGTTCTAGTTGTTTAGCCTTCACTTTTCCCTTCCCTTTCTTTGGTGCCATGGTCGAGGTAATTGTATTACTCAAGTCCTCTCCTTATTACTCTACTTTCCTTCTCCCAACCTTTGATCTCAGATCCATGATACAAATCTCCTAAACCCGTGCCCTAGTTTGTTGAACCCTAACTTCGATAAATTCTTCACAAAACAATGTCTTTTCACTTCGTTCCAAGCCCGTGTAATTCCTTCCTTCTAGTTCACAATCTCAAACTGGCTCTTTACTTGTTTGATCACACAGATCTTCTCTCTGATCGAATCTGAAAAATTCCTAGCTTATATCTTTCACTTATATCTCCAACTCTTCATTTTTGCAAAGTAAAATGAGAGTGCCCCGACCCTCTATTTATAGTTTTTCCTTTTTCTGGTCATTAAATGCTACTTTACCTACCCCATACTTTGTTCATTTAATGTGGATTTTTAAAACAAAACCCATCTTCAGCTCCTTTACTCATGTGCCCTTCCTTCGTGAAAACTCCTCCAACCTTCTGGCGCGCAACCAAACCAACCTGACAGGAGACTCTTACGCGTGCTCAACCCATGCCGAAGGCACTTCTTCTGTCCAGATTCTTTCTTTCACCTACCTCATGTTGCTTTAAATGCACTTCATTTTCCTTTGTACGTGGGATCTATGAGTAGCTTTACCCTGGCACCAACCATTCTATCTTTTCTCTTCATCTCTCTTTTAACCGGGCTACTCAACAAGGCTCTTCAACACAACTTCCTTGGTACTTTTAATCACGTGCTTCTTCACTTTTCTCCACCCCACACTTAAATGATGTGCAGTCCTCTGTGCACTCATAAATTCTCCAAAAATAGCAATAAGGTTACTGACGCCTGAGGTGCAAAACAAAACAACAACGTGAAAGGGAAACACAAGGAAAAGAAAATGCATAAAGGAAAATTCTAGACTAACTGGAAAAACTACCTTATTTACAAACACCAAGAAGACTTATTTATAGTAGGGCTTTAGCCTACTACCATTGAAGTGTCCAGGAAACTCTGTTCCATCCAGCGCTTGTAACTGGCATGCACCTGAATCAAGGATGTATGAGATTGTGTAGGGACCTAACCAATGGACTTTCAACTTCCCAGGATGGCACAGAAATTTAGAATCATACAGTAACACCATCTACCCAACCTCAAACTTCTTGTTTCTAATATGGTGATCATGCCAAGCCTTTTCTTTTCTTTTTCCACTGTTTGGCTCCATCGGGAAAGTGATCACCTCTCATCTGGTTTCATTAGTTCATCAATTCTTTCTTCCAGTGCTTGTTCATCGGCTAATCCTCCTACGTGCGCTATTCACAGAGAAGGTAACATAAATTCAACCAGAAAAATAGCTTCCATGCCAAACACCAATTGAAAAGGTGTGGCTTTATTTAGTCTTTTATATGTAGTCCTGTAAGCCCATAAAACTGTTGATACCTTGTCATCCCAATCCTGTCTTCCAACATCACAGATCTTGGTCAAGGTATGACTTAGTATTTTGTTGAATGCTTTGCGGTTCCATTTGCTTGAGGGTGATAGGGTGTAGTCTTATGATGAGCCACCATGAACTCAGATAGTAGGATCCTCATGGTCTCATTTAGAAAATGTGTACCCCTATCACTGGTCAAACTTAAAGGGCATCCATACCTTGTGATAATGTTCTCCCATAGGAACCTTGCTGCCTTTGCTGCCATGCAATATTTAGTTGGGGCTACTTCCACCCACCTTGTGAGATAATCCATGCAAGTGATGACATAACATGACCCATTCCTATGCACTGCCGGTGCAATAGGTCCTACAAAGTCTATCGCCCACTTTTCAAAAGGCTCCGTGCTAGGAATAGGATGTAAAGGCATTTCATCTCTCCTTCCTGGTTTGCCAATGCACTGACAGTGGTCACATGCTTTACAATAATCTCTACAATCCCTGTATAAGGTTTCCCACCATAAACCTGCCATTAAAATCTTACGCGCGGTGGCATCACCTATGTAATGCCCACCCACACTTCCTCCATGTGCTTCTTCCATGATGGACAGGCATTCATGTTCTAACACACATCTGCACAAAACTTCATCACGTCCCAATTTGTATAAGTCTCCACTAATCAACATGTAGGGCACAACACGTATGGCCAACTACTTTTTCTCCAATGCCTTCATTCCATCCGGTGCCACACCTTCTTTTAAAAATACAACAATCTCTTCCAAATCTGAGGGCATGCACCGCAATCTAAACAGTTGTGCATCTGGCATTGTTTCCTCAATACTTTGCGCATCCTCTCCTGAATCAATTCTTGATAGATGATCAGGTCCACAATTGCTTTTTCTAGGCTTCACTACAATGGTGAACTCAAACTATTAAAACAACAACACCCATCGACATATGCACCCTTGAAGAATGGGCTTGTTTACTAAATACTTTAATGCCATGTGGTCGGTGTAGAATACAAAGGGTGTTGCCAGCAGATACTGTCAAAATTTGAAAAGTGCATAGATCATTGACAATGCCTCGTGCTCAGTTGTGGTATAATTCTACTCTACTGGTGTTAACTTCCTACTTGTGAAATAGAGAGGATGATCAACAATCCCCTCACCTAGTTGTGCAAGTACTGCTCCAATGGTGGTTCTTGAGGCATCTACATGGACATGGAAAGGCTTGTCCCAAGAGGGAAATCACAAAATAGGTGTGGTAATAAGCCTATCTTTTAATGTATCAAATGCCCTCTACTGCGCCTTTCCCCAATGGAAGGTACTTTTGTGTCTAAGAAGCTCCTCTAAAGGTGCGACGATCTTGGCATACCCCTTAATGAATTTTCTGTAATATCTTGTATGCCCAAGGAATCTACACACTGCGCTCTGGCTAGTAGGTTCCCTTAACCCCACAATAACTACAACCTTAGCGGGATCTACCAGCAAGCCCTCCTTACATATGATATGCCCCAATAAAGTCCCAAAGGGTGTAGCAAACACACACTTCTTAATGTTGAGGGATATCCTCAACTGCCTACACCTTTCAAACATTAATCTCAAGTTGTCACAATGGTCTTTAACCAGACCATATACTGTCCAATCATCCAAGTAAACCTGAAGAAACTTATGAATGAAGTCCTGGAATGCTTGCACCACTATGTGTGAAAAGACAGCAGGCACATTTTTCAACCCAAAGGCCATGACCATATATGAAAAAATTCCCCACTCGGTGGTGAAATAGGTCTTCTCCTAGTCTTCCTTTGCAATCTGGACTTGGTGGTATCCTTAAAATCCATCCGTAAAGGAATAGATTTTGCACCCGGTGACTCCTAGAATCTCTTCAGTGAAGGGGGTTGGAAATGGATCAATGACACAAACTACATTCAATTCCCTATAATCCACATAAATTCTAATCCGCCCATCCTTCTTGATGCTAATTACCATCAGACTTATCCATTCTGATTCTTCTACTACCTCAATGATCCCAGAAGCTATCATATTATCTATCTCCTCCTTAACCTTCGCGCGTAAGTTGGGATTCATCTGGTAGGGCCTTTTTCTAACCGGGCCATGCACCTTCCTTCAGTTTTATCTTCATCTCCCCTAAGGAATGGTGGATGCCTTTTAGCTCATGGTACCCACGCGGGAATAAATCCTTGAATTCACGCAACAGATCAATGATCTTTGATACTTCCTTCTCCATCTAATAATCCCCAATAATAGCTTCCTTAGGTTCTTCTCCTGAACTGATGTTAACCTTCTTTGTCTTTAAAGGCTCATGGTAGGCACGTGTGCGAGCATCTACACTACCCACTACTTCGTGCGTGCCCACAGAATGGATAACATTCAAACTCTCTAGTTCCTCTCCATCAATCACATATACTAACTTTCCCTTTTCCTTTTCCAAACACACGTGCACTCAAGCTGGGACTCTTTCTGTTTCTTCAATCTCTTCAAAGTGCACCTCCAATCCTGGTTCACCTAGTAGTTCCAAATAGCCTATCTTCCATTCTGGCACTATCCCCCATTGTAAGGCACTTGATACCTTACAAGGCCTTATCAACTGATGGTTTGGTACTCTGATACTCAAAGGCTTGAATAAGATCAGCCGCAAGCTCTTGCCAATTCCTTGTTTGGTGGTGTGTCTCCGAATGAATGTACCATGCATGTGCACAACCCTGCAGTGTAGAATACAACTTGTGCACCTAGAGGGATGGTGGCAAGGCTTCCACGCCTTCTCTCTAGACCCATTCACACTCCTGGATATGGAAAGAGGTGGGCTCCTTCCCATGGTACTCCTTGATGATGGTGGGTATATTACTTCTAGAAAATCTAACACAGAGAGCAATTCTTACCTCGCGCCATTCTAAAAGGCTCTCCTGATGTGGCCCACCAATGAGCTGTTGTGCCAAGCAAGACGTAACTCAACATCTCCCTTCATTCCTTTTCATTTTTCCACTAAGCTTCTATCTCCTACAGAAAGATCTCAGGGAAGGCTCCTCCGGAGTACTTGGGCAGTTCTTTTCCCCCAAGGCACCGAACCGTGCATGCCTTAGTTACCTTGGTCACCGATCCTCTCAACTACCATCCCATTAATTCGTAAGTCCCATGCACCCAATTATCACATGCCAGGCTGGTGGTATCACTCACTGACTGAGCATCCTCAAACTGGATAACCCCGTTAATAGGGTGTACCATATCATGGTCTCTGATTGAGCACACATAAATCTTGTCCAAAACTTCTTCTCCCAATGGTTCAATGTAGGGTGCTGACTTCCCATCAACCAGGGGTATAATGACCTGCTCCTCTTTGTTCTCAAAACTGATGTACCCTTTGTTGAACTGGAGGTCTGCATTGTTCTTGTAACACCAAGGGCACCCAAGTAGTGCTGGGAAATTGTCCACCTCGGTGAGTGCCAAGACTTCAAAGTCCCCAGTAAACTTGGCTCCCTGGATAGTAATAGCTGCATCCTTCAAGACACTGATGGGCATTTCCTTAGTCTTGTTTTCCATATACAACACATTTGAAGATGGCTGTAACACAGGTCTCCCCATCTGATGCCATGCATCCAAAGTCAAAACATTAACCTCACACCAGTGTCAATGAGTATATTGTTGAGGAGCCATCCATCCACAACTGCATTCAATGTAATCTCTTTGTCATAGTCGAGGCTGTGAGGGGGAAGGTTCACGTGCAAGACCTACCTCTCACACTCTTCTCTAGTGTGTGGTACCTTCTCTCTCAACAAGGATCCTAGCAAAGGAATGATGTTCTCCTGCCTTAGCATTTTACACACCTCCTTGACCTCATCCAGGTCATCTTTCTGTGCCTCGATCCTCCTTCCTTGTTCCTCCCTCCTGGATTTCTCCTTTAGACACTGGATCTACCCTTGCAAGCTTTGAATAACATCCATGGTGTCCTGATATATCTCCTTCTGATGCGCGGGGTCTGGGTACTTTCCATGAATGACCTCTTCTCTTGAAACGAGGCTCTTCTGTCTTGGTATCTCTCTTGTGCATGTGGCTTCTACCCTTGTTGTTACCAAAATAGGCTCCAAACCTTCATCCTGTGTTACCCGAGGCATCCATTATATGTCTGCCTTCTTGATGCTGACCATCGCAACACCTTTGTCCTTCCGGTGCTGCTGATTCATATGCTCATATAACTCTGGGAACTCCTCATACTTATGCTTCTTTCCACACCATGAGCACTGCAACAATTCTGGGCACTCATGCTTGTAATGTTCTATAGATCCACAGTTGAAACATGTCCCTCATGGGAACTCACTCCTTCCTCCATGGTTACCTCATCCATGGAATCCTCCTTGAAAACCTTTTCCTCATGTGCCTCCATCTGCATGCTCCTCATAATGGTGATCATCATTTTTAGAACTACTGGCAATGCTGGTTTGGTGCACCCCATGATCAATGGCCTCATGTATCTGATCAATGAGCCTACAGTCTTTAGTATCATGGGTCGTGGAGGTGCAAATCTTGCAATAACAGGATACATTCTTTTTGATCATGCGCTGTAGCAAGGGACATCTACTGGCATCATGGTCCCCATGACAGATTTCACAATCTAATGTTACAGTGTGTACCATCCTCTGGGGGAAATTATCCTTAACGTGCCCCTCTATCTCACAATCTGTGCACCACAAACCACTACGAGTCTCATGGACCGAGTTCACAGATAGCTTTTCCAACTGTTTAGCCATAGCAACAATCTGAGCCTCCAAGAATGGGCTAACGCCAGTATCAATACTACCAATGGCTTCGGCATGCAAGGAAGCCTCCAATGCTTCACGTGGGTCTGTGAAAGTCTTATGAGATAGGGCCCTTCTAAAAGGGGTGATCAATCCTCCAACAAACCACTGTGCATGCTGAGAAGGATGTATATCATATGATAATTTAGACAAGAGAGTCTTAAAGCATGCATCATACTCCCGCACACTCTCTTCCATTCCTTGTTGTATCTCCTTCAAAGCACTAATGCTTTTTTGCTTGAACTTAGGAATGTGGAACTCTGTCAGGAATGCATTCTTTAAGGTAGTGTAATCCACCACTATTTGATGAGGATCATACTTTCTATACCAGCTATGCATGCCCTTGCAACGTGGTTACAAATTGACTAGCCTTTCATTCTGGGGTTGTGATACCTTTCGCATGCCATAGCAGTTCACACTTGTGAACATGTTCCATAGCATCCTCAATGCCCCTGTAATCTGGTAAGTGCAGAGACATTTCAAAGAAAACTTGAGGTGGTGGCTGGGGTCCTTGTCCTGAACTAGAGCCTTGGTTCCCTCCGGTGTTTCCTCCACCACCTGATCCACCAGGTCCACTGGGTCCTGTACCTCTAGAGCCACCAGATCCACCAGAACCACTGGGTCCAATAGGGCCTGTAGGAGCTGTGCCAAGTGCCCCCATGGTCCCACTGAACTATGCACTGATGGTCTGTGATGGTGCCCCACCACCGCTACTTTGTCCCGCGCCACTCCCTGGTGTGAGACCAAAAGTTTGTACACTTGCCCCTTGTCCAAAAACTCCTCCAAATACTGGAATATGTGCAGCCATAGAAGAAGGGAATGTAAAATTGTATCTCCTAGGCATGGATCTGTTTCTTCCACTAGTTTCAACTGGATCAATACTTCTTCCTGGTTCAGGAAAACCAAGCACCAGGGCTCGGTCACTAGGTGGGTTTAGATATGCGCCAACGACTCTCCTTTCTCCATGTGAGGAACTCTCACCAGAAGCTGAAGGGGTCTCCCTCATGCACTTGCCAAGATGGGGTAACATAGACTGCTCAAGCGCCACGTCCTCTGCATGAACCTCAATTCCTTCCCGCAATGTCTTCTTCCATAGATCCATCACACTAGCAGCTTCACGTCATCTAGTAATCTCCCTTTCACGTGCTTCACCATACTTGAGCCATCTTTCTTCCCTCTCCTTTTCTGTCGTGTCATCTGCCATCTTCCTCCACCTGAGCTTCCTTACCCAATGCTCAGAATGGTTTAGCCAGCCATTGGGAGTGCTTCTAGACTCATGGTAACCATCAATATCTTCATAGCTAGAGGGATAACATGTAGAAATGATCCCCTAGGTTCTCGTAGAAACTCAAACTCAGCAACCTCTAGACAAGAATATGTGGAAATGGCATATTCCAGAGTGTAGCTAGCTAGTACTCCTCCCCACCAGTGATCTACAACACGGGTCCATGTCAGATCTACATCCTGTAACCTTTGGTAGTCTTCTTTGGTCCATATCCATGATCCATAATGCCAACTTGATCTAGATGCATAGGCTGAAAGCCACCCAAATAACTCTACTGGGAAGCAGCAGAAAAAAGTCTCATACAGATCATGGTAGAGATTCTCCTCTACCCATCTATGTGTATCAAACTCAGGTCCAGTGCTGAATCTCTGGGAAAATTCATCCTCTATGCTCTTGAACCATGATTCAACATTTTCCAATGTCAACTGATTTGTCATTACTCTTTACACAGATCATGATGCATGTTATATCCCACTACAACTTCAAAAAGAGGTCCCGGAGACGGAACCAAGATGTAGTCAATTTTACTCCCACTATAAGAGGAAGGAATCCCATGTGTGCCGGCCTATCACCCAGCAGAAGCTGAGTGCTCACCTGAGGCATGCGTGGGTGCTGAGTCTCTCTTTTATGTGAGTTTTTAGTGGGAAGCATTCATCAATGATTAGTATAGGAGTATTCAGGAAAGAAGTTTAGACATACAAGGATTACAGGGCTTAGGAAGGCCTCCAGATCCTTGTAGTTTCTTCAGACTGTGTGTTTTAAAAGACTCCATAACACATAATATAATAGAAAGAAAGCTACAACCATTCATTCATAGCATGAAAGGAAAGAGAACTTCTATGAATGAAATATACATGAAACCCACTGATATTCATATCTAATTGCAATAGGTAACCTCATTGTATTCATTGTTTCATTACAAAGAGCCATAGAGGGCAGACTGCAGTCATGCACATCACTAGGCTTGTATAACTATGCAAAAATAGAAAAGAAATTACAATGCTAAGCTCAGTACATCAGAGCCCCACTCACAGTAATCCTGTAGAGCTTTACCCATGTTATCTCTCTCTGTGTGTATCTCTCCTATCTTCTCCTCTTATGTCTATCTTTTTCTTGGTCCACAGGCACTTGTATTTATCACCTTCCTGTGCTGCCAACTCACCTTGCCACACCCTCAGATCCGTCACCAAGTGTCGAATGTGGTCCTTCAGCGAGCATGTTTCCTCAGGCCTGAGCTCTCCACTCCATCTCATGATGGTCTTCTAGAAGATTCCTTTACTGGCATGCTCTTTCCTGGGCCACCTGTTGCCAGGTTGGCATGTTATCCACGCACAACCGATCATGCTTTTCATGTGTTCTACCTTTGTTGCTTGAATCGGCTAAGTCCTGAACCTCCTTTCGCGTGTCACATGCTATATGCTTCCTTGAGCCTTTTCTCTTGTGCACTTTTTCCTTATGCGTTATCCTGTAACTGGGGTCCCACGTGCCCACGCGCCTTCATACTTAGTCAATATTTTAGGGGCCCAACATCACCCCACACTACGCCTGTTCTCCACCCTCATAAACATTCTACTTGACCAAGGTGCAGTTGGTTCAATGGAATCAAGATGTAGATAAATATTACAAAGATGAATAAGGAATGAAAGAATATTACCTCATCAAAACTTAGTCCATCTCCCTGGGTGCCCAAAGTGTCTTAGACCTAGAATTCATTCATCAAAATTCTTTCAAAGGGAGAAACCATTGTATATCAGATTAAGTCAATCTTCTAACTTCGATTTTCTTGACGAATCTATTTCTAGCCTCTCCCTTGATGATATTATATAGAAAATGGAGTTACTCTTTGAAAAATCCAAATTTCAACATGGGGGAGGTGTGGGGGTCATCCTCATTCCTCTTTATTACGAGCCTATGCCTTTACCTTTCAAAAAATATTTTAATACACTGACAAAATTTCTGAGTATGAAGCACTTGTCTTGGGTCTTCAAACCGCCATAGCCCTAGATGTTAAATCCAATAATATATTTGGTGACACTCAACTAGTTGTGAATCAGGTCAATGGTTTATACGAATTTTTTAACTAATTTCTTCAAAAATATATACACCATGTCAACATACTTTTGACCACATTTGACAACTTCCTCATTCAAACCACTCCACAATCCATTAACAAATTCATGAATACCATGGCTTGTCTTGCCTTTCAAATACTTGTCTCACCTTCGGACTCAAAAATATATTTCACAGTCTAATGGTTGTAGTCACCCTCTTATCTATTCCACAATGTAAATATTTTGGGAAGAATTGAAACCGACCCATGCCATATTTGGTATAACCAGTTTGTTGACTACCTTTCCCATTCAATTCTAGCTCTAGATCTCACTCGTAATGGATGACAAGCTTTCCTCAAAAAGTTTCTCTCACTATGTCATCATTGGGGGTCTTATTTACAAACATGGATTTGATGGTATCCTCCTGTGGTGCCTCACTAGTTCTGAAATCCCATACATTATCAAAGAAATTCACGATGAGATTTGTGGGGGGAATTTTAGTGGCCTTGTTGTCACAAAGTGTATCCTTCGACTCGGCTACTACTAGCCAACCATAAACCAAGACTACTATGACAATGTATAATGTTTTGTGAAGTGTCATCAACATACTAACCTTCACCACACCCCTAGTCATGGCTTACATTTTTCTCAATACTTTTGGCCCTTCTCTCAATGGGGTTTGGATCTCATGGGAGAGATTAACCCTCTTTATTCTCAACATCATCAATGGATCATCACAGTGACTCAATATTACACTCAATGGGTGGAAGTCATCCCTCTCATTTCTACCAAAGTGGAAAAAATATAAGAATTTATCAACCACCATATCATTTTTTGCTTTGGCATTCCTCATCACCTCATCATTAACAATGAAAAAAAATTCTAAAAAAAAAACCTACGTAAACTGTGTGAAAATTTTTGTATTTAAATAAGTTTCTCTTCACCATATTACCCTTAAACCAATGGCCAAGCCAAATCCACTCACAAAAACCTCGACAAAATTATTATGAAGGTGCTTGACAATACCAGTAAGGATTGACACACACACATTCCTTTCACCTTATGGGCTTATCACACCAGCATTCACACCTCTACCACTGCCATACCTTTCTATGTGGTCTACAGTACCAAGGATGTCTTGCCTCTTTAAGCCCAAATTCCATCTCTTTGTATAGCACTTAAATATATTTTCTTTGACGATGATTTTTCAAAAATAACATTTGACACAACTTGAGTTATTGGATGAACACCTTATAAATTCTCTATAGTACCTTCAAATCGACCAAAAATGCATCAAGTGTGCTTATGAAAAATCTTTTCACGAATGACCTTTCAAGATCAAGGACATTTTCCTAAAGGAAAATCAACATGTAACCAAAGCTGATTACATAAATATAACCTAGGAGGAAATTTTTCTACTAATTGGCTTGGACCTTATATCATCACCCATACCTATGCATCAATATATTATCATTTATCTTCTCTTGAGGGTAAACCCTAACCTAATCTCCTTAATGCCTTGCATCTTTGACTATTCTACTATTGAATAAAGTACTACATCACTTTATGTCACTTATTTTCTCCTCCCTTGAGTAAACCTATACCTCCACCTACATATTTTAAGTACCAACTAATTCAATGGAATCATGTGATTATTCATCACCATTCAGCCTCATCTTAAATATCAGTACCACGACTCTACTCATGGCATGATTCTCATGGATAGTTTTCATCGTTTTCAAGATGGAATCCCAAGGACATTTGTCACTTGAACCCCTCTTTCATAGCTAATATTTTTGTGTTATGGTTTTTCCTTCATAAAAGAGGCCTATACTACTCTATATTTTTGTCCATGACTTCAATTCCAAAATAATGAAACATGTGGGATAACCAAAACACTTCTCCTTGAGTCAAACTTATTGCAAATAGATGATTCTCTCAAAAGGACATTTACCTCTCTCTCTTGATGGTATAAGTAGACTGCTCCCTCAAGAAACAACTATAGAAATCCAACTACCTACTATTCTTAGTCTATCCAAAAGGAAGACTAAATTTTCAAAGAAAAATAAAAATATCCTAGAGCTTACAGAATTGATCAACTTGACGAAGACATCAAGGAGAATCTATTATTCATCCCCATATAGACTTCTTGCATCAAACATTCTATACAAAGTAAAAAAAAAAGGCAAAAGTCAAGAAAATAAAAAACTTTTGGTCATGGAATCACCTATCCTAGTTTTGGGTACCTTGTAGAAGGGGTATGTTGTCATGTGACACTTCATGATCATGAAAATTCTTTCACCCTTAGACCTATCAATCTTGTAACACCTCTAGGGGTTTATTTTCATAATCCTATCTTTGGTGTGCCCATTATGATCCTTACCACTATGGAGCCTTTCAACTTATTTTTTGATTCTCCTTTGACTCCTTATTGATTCTTCAACAAGATAGGACCTTCGACACCTAATGTTTGGGTTCTCTTCTCATCTCACCTACACCTATTTAAATTATATAACATCATCATACATGTAGGAATTCAATAAAATCTCATCTTACATCTACCTTAATTTCATCTACCTTACCCAACCCACCTATCTAACAAAAATCTAGATTACCCTATCTACGCAACCACAACCTACATTACCCAATCTATTATTCCTAATCTTACCTAACTTACCTTACCCAATATACCTTACCATGAATCAACATACATACTAAACTTAGCCAACCCAACCTTATTTTTCCCTATCCTATGGGAAAACTACATTGGCCTAAAGCAGCTTTTTACAATGGCTATGTAGGCAGCACTTCGAAGATGTGGGGTCTTTGGAGGTTAGCTTGGTCACTCGATTCCACTCTTTTTCCCACCATTTTTTCCCATAAATAAACCTGATCTACCCACCCAATCAACCCCAAATTGCTCCCAAATTCACTTTCATCCCTAATTAAACTAGTTACACCCTCCTCATACCCAATTTCACCTAATTTTACTCAAAATTAAAATCAAATTTTAGAAACCAAATTCTTAATTTCTATGCTTTAGTTTTAACCCAAAACAAAAATGGAGCTTGAATCCTACCTCTACTCAGCTTCGTCTATGTGGTGGGATGTTGAGTCTCTACACAGGATCTCCTCCTGCATCCTCTCATACCTCTTCCATGTCTGAACCAATCTCCCAGATCTCAACCAATCCAATTTTTTAGGTACATCTCAAGGGCCCATAAAATCCACTCCTATAACCACTAAACTCTTGCTAAATCACCTCTCTCTAACCCTCTTTATAGTTTTTCTCATCAAACTATTGTCTCTGTCATTTTAAACCACATCAAATGCACAAATGAATCTTTTTAATGTGGATTTTTTATTTTAAACACAAATTTTCCTAACCGACATTGGTTGGATCATGCCTTAGGTGACAAATGTTGGTCACCCTAACCGGCATCGGTTCCCCTTCTACCAGTATGGGTCACCTTTCGTAAACCAATTATACCTCATTTACCAAATTTTTTGATGCAAGATGTCATTTTCTTAGCAGCTCAGCCCTACCCCAACCCTATAGGATCACCAAGTCACCTTATCACCTAGACAACTACCTACATGTACCTATGGGAACATTTTTTCCTTCACCTCGGCCTTACACATGGCCTTACCTATACACCCACCCTACCTCTCCCATTGGACACTTAAATTCACTTCCTCTTTGTACCTTGTGATGACACTACACACGTTGTTTATCCTATAGACCATACCTTTCCTTGCGCCGTGATGTTTATATTGACCAGAAAAAACCTTTTAGGTGTTTTGGAACATACCTAATTCCCATTCCTGCACCTAGGCTAGTTTTTTTTCTAGGAGCATATCCTATACCATGAATAACTAGACCACATCAACCTTGTTTGGATTAAATATCGACCTTTGATGATGTAGAGTTTGTTTTCTCTTGAACCTAGTGGCTTATCACATTCTCCACGTGTGCATGCATTTGAATGTCCCCACCTATTACCCACACTGATAACACCATTACATATACCCACACCTTACCACATTTTTCATCATCTCCCACTTTATCAAAGCCACCACCATTTTTTCCTAATACTTCATTAGTTCATGGTTTGAGGGGGATCACCTCCACCCATATCTAGGGCAACCTAACCTTCACCCATACCTAGGGAAACCACCTCTTGTTTTTTTCATCTTCGCTTATCAATACAAGCTACGTGAAAAAAGGGGAAAATGCAGACACCCAAATTAGGTAACACCCTGCTAAGTCCCCTTCGATTAACATACATCTAACCATGAAACCTCCTCACATCATTATTAATTTAATTACCTAAATTAAAATATTTTTTGGAAGTGTTGACCCAATCAATATCAGATCATTCTTTAATGTGTATTCAACAAGATTTTCATTAGGATTTGATTAGCTTTGCTCTTTAGTTTAATATGATCCATTTGCATGTATATTTGCTTTGGGGCACTCAATTATATGCATAATTCTCATTGTGGAAAACATTAGGGGCATAGTTAGATGCCTTTGCTTGAAATTTTATTGCATTGTTGCTATTATTGACCAATTGTAAGTAATTTTGAGAGTATCTTAGTTTTTATATACCTTTGGTGTGTTTTTCTTACTGTGTATTTTTTTTCTTGCTTTTTGATTGTCTTTGTGCTTGACCAATAAAAATTATTTTATTACCATTATGGATTCTCCATAGTTGTGAATCCTCTTTAATATTGTGTATATTGGGTTTACTTTTCATTTAGAATTTTTCTATTGTGCCAATTAAATGTATTTTGTTATCATATTAGTTTATTCATATCCATGGTGTATATTCATCTTACTATGCATATTGGGATTTTTATGGAGGTTTTTCTTCATTGTGGAACAATTACAAGTATTTTTTTGTCATATTGGTTTATTTATAGCCGCGGTGTACATCATATTACTATGTATATTGAGTTTGTTTAGTATGTGTATCTTACTTTTTAAACAAGTTATGAGTATTTTGTAAGCATATTGGTTTATTTATAGCCATGGTGTATATCAATTGCTATGTATATTGGGATTCTTTTTCTTTTTATCTATATGTGTGTGTTTTTTGAAGTGAATATGGGTCACTCATTATGGTTTTTAAATAATCATGGTGTTAAATCTAACTCAAAATAGAAAAAAATGTTTCTCCAAAATACATAATCTAAATGGAAGCTAAACTAAGAGAATGCCATCACTTTCATCTATCAGTAACAAATCACAATTTAACATCATCCTCTACACTATATAACATCATGTCAATAATGTAGAAAATAACCAAAAATTCAACTATCTCATCATCATATATACAATTTCAAATGTCCATATCCAATGTCTACATCAAAAAATGTCTTGTACATTTATACATCAAAGTTCCATTAAGGGCATACATATACAAAAATATATGCCTTCATCACGAGGCATAGACCCAAAAATATGATATATACACACATCCATCATAACTTGAGTCATGGATGACTCTCTCCAACATTAGGACACCCTCATATCTCATCCCCACTCCTCTGTGGTAGAATTTGAACAAACCTAACCGATCTTGAATACTTGTGAAATCTGCATGTCCTCGCAGATTTTCTTCATGTCCTCTAGATTTTACCTAGGTCCCTATGGCCCTAAAAACCCACTTACTCATACAAGGATCTATAGAATCCTACCTCATGTGATACATAAATCACATATTGTATAAAATATCCAATCCCACCTACCTTCACCATGTGGTGAGTGACATCACTATCCATTTCGAGATGTTGTACATGTACTGCAAGTTGATCTCTCTCAATAGCCTCTTCTTATGTCTATTATATCTTTCAACAAAAAATGATCAATATAAAATATCTATCTCATGCAACCATGTCTGTTTGAGAATATAATGGTATCTCTGCGGCTAATGATCCTAGAGGTGGTACCTATGAAATTTTTCCCTAAACATCCTCCTCTCCCTCATCTCTCTCACCACCATCACCACTTACATCTCTGTCTGCATCTCCATTTCCCACCCCATCTTCATCTCCTTTTCCTCCTATAATAATTTTTTTCCTCAATGGAACTTACACCTATATTGGTACTTGTAAAGGAAACTTAATTGGTCCCTGACCATGTACCAGATCTAGAACCTATCCAACCTTTACTATAATGGAACCTATCTTAACCTATGCTAGAGTCGAAACATGTCTAACCTATACTAGAGCATACACGTGAACTATTCCCTAGCCCTATAAATGAGTTTTTTATTGTTTCTAGATCATTATGCCTCCACCTATACCCCCTCTCTATTGTAATCCATCCTCGGTTGTTGTTAGTATACCTATTTCCTTAGCCTCATGTGGGATAGTAAGATACAATGGCATAATGCCTGCAAACTATACAACATACTATATTGTCATCCCTAGATCCTCAATATCATCTTGTGCATCCCAAGCCCATGATATCAGTCCCGTAAAACGTATACTAGTAACATTTTATCTAATATGAGCACAAAAATACACTATCTCCTATTCCACTTGTGTATACGATAGATCTCATCCTGATATATCTTGTATAACTCCTAACTACCTCATGACTATGTCTGGATCATATCTCTCCATAATGTGCTCATGAATACTAATCAAGAAATGGTAAATCTCCACTGTAACCAACTTTGTATCATCTATAATCCACCTATACCACCTATATGGTCTCCATGTGATGATATGTAGTTGTAAATCATCATAATCATATCTATAAAATGTTATTCCACCCTAGTGTCCCCTATGACAAATTCCCATTGTCTCCCATATGAATTTCAATGACTCATTTGTCTATTTATCTCTCAAAATACATAATGGTTGGATAATGGAAATATGGTCCCATGAGAAAATATGAAGTAACACAGCTAGAGAAAATCTCCTCTGACCTCTACATACACAAAAATGTAAATATTTGTATAAGTGTGCCAGAATGAAAGGAACCCATGCAAAAACTATTGCAGACTTCAACTCTAACACCGTGTTGATAAATCCTATATGTAAATGACTATCAATATTATTTGGCAGAAATTACCCACTGATAAGATCCATTAGGTATATCAGTAGTCTAGCCACTATCGCGTCCTACATGCACTCATAAAGATGAACTTCCATGCTCTCTCTATATGTTTCCTCCAATCCAAAAAATGACCATATACCAACCCATATTCATGTTTCACTACCATCCCATTATACAAGTCTACCCTATATAAAAATTCAAAAAATATGATGCACATCCTCTAGTGTAACTATCATCTCACCCATCGGTAATCTAAAAGTATGACTCTCATTTTCCAATCACTCGGCTAGTGTAATCAATACTCAGCGATCCAACTTGATGTCCAGAATCTAATCAATATATAACATACATGTCACCTATAATAGTGCACATAACCCCCTCCTTTCTCTTCAGGTCATGCATCTCTTGAATGAGCGGATTTTTTTGTGATGATCATGTAGATCTAACACATATAATCTCTGCTACAAAATGTAAAACAACATTGTTAGACCCTTAACCCATTCTCATTTCTTCAGTTTGAGCCCCTAAATTTCATCTACATCTTCTTAACTACACTAGTATATATACATCTACAATAGAACATTTCATGCTAACATGTGCACTATGTCACATTTATGCACCTACCTCTATGTTAGTGTGTTCAACATGCTAATACATTTATCAATTCATGTTTTTACACATACACATACAATACTATGGTAGTGCACATTATGGGTCATAGTAGGACAACTAAGTGCATGTGATAGTGTCATTTTAAATTTTATCCTTGGATAGCATGCAATAAATGCACTTAAAAGCATATTTTTTAGGATACATATCGTGGCATCATCATCTTATGCTTGTCCAAACTCTTGGACACGATTGAAATGATGAATATGATGATAATGAAGACCAATCTCTCAAAACTCCAAGTAAAATCCTCACTCAAGTGTAAAATGAAATATAAAAGAAAAATGACCAATGATTTTTGCAACCCCTTCTGCCATTCTACTAATACCCATTTCATAACCCTAATTCCCCCATTTTGTCCTTCATGAATAATTAATTGAATTTCACAACCATTTCTTCACCTCCTCCTCCATAACTATTTATTTCTCTACTGTCAAGTAGTTATCCACTATTTCATCACATCACCCACCAATTTGAGGGGGAACTCCCTTGGAAGTAATCCAAAATCACTATGGTATCTTAATGATTCATTGGGGTAAACCAGGTAGTCTAAATCACGTTTTTATCATCCGTTCATCTTTTTACACATGCCAACTATCTTTAAAGAATTTTGTTTCTATAATAACATTGTAAACATGGGTAAATTTAGATTCCCCAAAATAAACATTACGCATTATAATTGTTCAAATTATTATTAAACCCATTTCCTATCTATATAATTAATTTAATTGATTCCATTGCACCCTATCACCCCCTTAGATAATTTTATTAGATAATTTAATATCAAATTAATTAAATAATTCCTCACATATCAATTTTAATATTTAAATAAATTAACTATATTCAAATCCTATCTACCTTCTCAACTCAAGTTGACTAAATCGAAAGCTCATTATTATAATCAAGAGGATGTGTTTAAACTAACTCAAATCATGCATTTGAGTTAGTTAAAGATATCTCCCAAGTCATGAAAATCAAAAATCAATTCACATTATTTAATGTCATGAATAAAATAAAGGATTTGGAATTACTAATAAAAAATATGTACAATCCCTTTCCAACTCAACAATGACTCATCCATGTAGATCTAGAACAACAATCTAACTCTTCAATCAATATGGAAACTCTACTAAATAACTCAATGTAAACAATGATTGAGGATTCAACTTCCTTACCTATAAATCAATGGTCTTTCCCTCATAAAACATCCACAAAATAATTCATACCATTATTATGTGTAATTACTTGGTGAATCAATCAATAATTCATATTGTTATTCTGCCCATATCTTGTCAAATCAGTCATCTTCATGCTCGTAGATTGATCTATCCTCCATTCACAATACTTGTTGGAGCATTCAAAAATCACCAAAATATTACAAATCAATCGGATATAATAATATCATCATTTAACCCCGCTCTTACATTCGTATCTAATATGAGGTGGATTTTTTATTTTACACAGAAGGTTTTCATTGCTTTTTTTTCAAATTCCTTATTCATGCAATTTCCATGGTCTACAAGGGGCTAGAATTTTTTTAGATAATACTTAATATCTACTACTTGGGAAAATAAAAACATTCAAGGATTGTACTTGGGCTACATTATTTAATGCACAAGAGAGTTTATTTCTAAAATCCATATCATACATTCATCACAGGGGAAAGTAGTTGTATCCCACTATCTTTGTGTAAGTAGCACAAGGAAAACCTAGCTTTAAGGGACAAAATTCAATCACACACACACGAAAAATATAGAGCTAAAATATAGTGCAATTATCGATGATAATCACATTGGGGTGACCACCGAGGTCAATTTAAATCAAGCATATAAATTATTTATTTCATCTAATGTTTACCTTAGCCTTATGCATGTAGTTAGGATTTGTTTCATAGGTTCATGTGTGACATAGAAATGCTACAAAAAATTTAATGCGACTGAGAGTAAAAGGAAGAATAAAATTTCAAACCCTAAAAATATCATCACAAGAGTTATTTATAGGTCATTAGCTCTTGGTTCAGATAGTAACACCTAGTCGGTCTTGTCCATAGAGATTTAAAATCCTAGTTTCTCAGAAAGATCATACACATTCCAGATCTAGAATTATCAACCTAGAATCATCCCAGATCTCCGAATACAAGATAAGTCACCCTTATCTAACTATTTCTCACACTTTTATTTTTGCATGATAGATATTTCTTATTACTACTATATTTATTTGATCTTAGTCCTTTAATAAAGATTTAAATTTCTTAAACTAGATTGTATATAGTCTTAGGTTAAAAATATATCACCATCATAATCCTTATTCTCTATGATGGGTGAAACAAGGAGTAGAGATAAGGGTTTCAAAATAGTGCAAAGATAAATGAGCATTCCATTGATGAAGTTATATATGTTGCACCTATTAACATTTTTGGTAGAGTTGTTGACATACCTTACATGTAGTTTAGAGAGGTTATTTTCAATAGGAAATTGAACCAATATCATTTCGTTCAGGATGGGAAAAAAAACACAATAAATTCCTATGAAGGAAAATATAAGATATCCTTGATAAGTTCCACTCAAGGTAATCAATTTCTTAATACTATGGGAAGGTTTCTTATCTCACTTTTAAAGATAAGTAAGAATGTGAAGATCTCCATAGTTGTTCTACTAACAAGGTGTATGAGATGCAGTGTCTACCAAGTTATCCTGAAACATGCAAGGAAGGGAATGAACCACAAAAATGGCATGAAAATAAAGATGAATAAGTTTACAACGACAATAACTTAATTCAATATATAGATCCCCACATATAAGAGATGTTCAAGAAGTGGGGAAAGAAAAATTGTCATCAGATAAGATCTTAAGATTTTGGGGACCAAAAGTGTCTAATTTGGAGGCATGTTCTAAACTATAGATCTATAATGTTAGCCACACAAGATAAAAAAAATTAATTGATGTAATTATGTAACTTTTAATCACTTGATACTCCTTTTATGGCTCTTTGTTAGATGTAACCACTGAAGACAGTTTACGGAGAACTTGTAAAACCATGAGACCTCCAATAAGATATATTTCACTACAAAGGATTAAACGATATGAAAATTTCATCAAAATAAAAAATTGATTACATATTTATGATCTCGTAGACACTCAAATTTGGAAACTTACTCTTTGACACTTTTCATTTTGACAATGCATTCTTACTAAGATAAACACACTCTTTTTATGCATACTTATCTTGAGATCTATTCTCTAGTTTTCTCAATCATACACACTAATATGCTTACATATTCTAATAGCCTAATTCATAAATAGATAGATCCAAACTAAAAAATATCCAAACTCCATTTTTCATTTTTCTTGTCCATACATAAAACCGTATAGTATAGTTAGGATTTTATATTAGGTCTTGACCTATTTGTATAGTTATATACCTGTATATCCTCCATATTTGATTTTAGTTTCAAATTATTTGATGGGTCGTTTACTACTTCTCGATTGGTCTTTCTTTGATAATTTACTTTCACAACACTGTATAAGTAAGTATAGACTCTATCATTTAGACACCGATAAATCACATGACATTGTATTGATAAACTCACTTCCTACTCTTGAAAAAGAAACAGGCAAGGATCCTTAAATATCACAAAAGTACATTCAAACTCAATAGAAAAAAATTAGTATAGGTCATAAGCATTATACCAGGTCACAAATTCAACTTATCTCACTTGAAAGAACTCAAACATCCATTCTTCAAGTATGTTAACAATATCAAATGTAACGAACCATTACACCAAAACCTCGAGGCGTTAGTGAAATCCACACATGAGGATCATAACATCCCAGCATGCTTCAATAGCCCAGACCCCAGGCTAGATTTGCACCCATATAGCGGGACCACACCCTGCCCTATACGAGCCCCGGATGAACATTGCAATGCTGACGAAGCTACCCGTGCCAGGACTTGAACCTAGGTGGTCACTCTGATACCAAATGTAACGAACCGTTACACCAAAACCTCGAGGTGTTAGTGAAATCTGCACATGAGAATCATAACATCAAAACTCACCTTAAAACCACCATTTCTTTAAGTTTGGACTAACCAAAAAAAATTTGGACTTCCAATAACATGGTCCATGGTTTTATAAACATGAAATTCGGTTTCCAATTGTGTTATTATCAAATTCCAATTGTGATAATATTAGTTTCTAAGATGTGAATGTAGGTGACTGAATGTGTCATTATCAGTTTTCAATTTTCCAAAATCATTAACATGAATTTTATGTTTAAACTGTGGCACACCATATAATATTGTCATGTGTTGAATACATATATAGGTTAAAGAGGACTGTTATTCTACCTTTTAATTTTTTCACGTAAAGGGAGAATGAGAGGCCTCCCATTCTCTCAATTGATTTAGTTTACTTTCCTATTCTATCTTTATATTTTTTTATCCTATTTTCTATCTTGAATTTTTTTCACTTTTTCCATTTTATCTCTTCATTGATTTGAACTTTGATAGAGAATGAAAGGCATCCTTTTCTCATTTTTCATTTTTTTAATTTGATATGGAATGGGGTACTCCCATTGTCCCTCTTAATTTATTATTCACTTTTAAGGAGATTATAAGGCGTCCCATTTTCCATATTCATTGTTTTTCTAATTTGAGAGATAATGAGAGGCCACCTGTTCTCCATCTTCATTATTTATCTATTTTAAACGAGAATGGAAGGAAATCCATTCTCCATATTCATTATTTTATTACGTTATGAGTATCTAAAACCCAAAATATGTTAATGGAATTCACAAATCTGAATTACCCTTGTTTTATAGGATTCTTGTTATACCTTTTAATTTTTTCACTTAAAGGGAGAATTAGAGGCCTCCCATTCTATTCATTTATTTATTTTACTTTCATATCATGGCTTTAGATTTTTTTCTCCTAATTTTCGTCTTGATTTTTTTCACTTTCCCATTTTATCTCTTCATCTATTTGAACTTTGATGGTTAATGGAAGGCATTCTATTCTCAGTCCTCATATGTTTAGTTTGAGATAGAATAGGGGGCCTCCCATTCTCCCTCTTGATTTATTATTCACATTCAAGGAGATTAGAAGGCATCTCATTATCCATATTCTTTTTTTTTTTCTAATTTGAGGGATAATGAGAGGCCACCCATTCTCCATCTTCATTGTTTATCTACTTTATGGGAGAATGGAAGGAAACCCATTCTCTATATTCATTATTTTATCACATTATGATTATTTAACTCCCAAATTATGTTCATGCACTTCCCAGATCTGAATTATTCTTATTTTTTAATTTCAAACACATATCATTTGAGTTCGACAATGTGCAACCTTGATGACCTACCATTAATCCTTCACTAGACACCAAGAAACTTAAAATTTTCAAACACATGTACTTTCATAATGGAATTTTAACATTACAATTTATACGTCATTGAAAGTTATTCATATTTGGGCTTACATTCATTATTCCTACGTGATACTATTTTAAAGTGTCACTCAACAATGACATGGACTCCTTTCTTCAATAATGATAATTATGGTAATATAAATTTTCCCTTTTTCATAGTGTGGCCCCCCCTCTGTAAATGTCATGATATATGGCCATTGAAACCATAGTATGCACTTAATAGTGTAGTTGCTCCTAGGTTGATTCACTACTATCTCCTTATGCTATGATCGAGAGCTTGCGATCAAAATGAAAAAAAGAGAGTTAAATCCCCTCTTCAACCTGTAAACAAGGATAATAAGAAATGAAGAAAATGGAAATAATGCATAGTAGAAAACAACACAAGAAAATCTCTTGACCTCCATGAAATCTTTACACCTGCAAACCAAAAAAAGGAAAATGAGACACATAACGTGGAAAGGAAATGAAAATGGTTATTCCTAAAGAAAATTAGGGTTTATTAAGGATTTGTGGTGAGGATTAAATTTAATCCTTTGGATCATATTTGACTTAGTTTCACCACATGTTTTTGGACCCCTAGTCGACCGTACTTAGTAGTAAAAATAGTAAATGGTATTAAATCTTGTATATAGTGATTGTATCTTATAACCCAACTACTTGGAAATTTATTTTTACGCTAATCCATTAAGGATATTAACTTATTTTCCCCCTCTTCTCTTGCTTAGTATATTTAAATTAATTTTAATCGTATTTAAACAACATTTTCGTATAGGATTCTTTTTTACTAAAGTTTAGCCAGCTTAGGTTCTCAATAATTAATTCCTACCTTTGATGATATATATTAAGCTAATATAGTTTCCAATAATATTGCCTAGCTAGGTTTCTCAGTAAAATGAGTTAATTTTTCTTTGTTTATATACTAACCATTCGGTGGGGAACTTTGGACTTCACATATTAACCATAATTTATGAAGTTGAAACTGTAGCTATTAGTAACATTTTCATGGATACTTATCGGTTGGGAAGATTGTTACTAAGATAATCTCTAATCCCCTTTTTTTAGGGAAACTACCTATAGATGATTCTCGAAGTTGACCCTTGTTTATTTTTGTTGTGCATTATATGCAATGGTGAGTGTATTTCCTTCATGGTGCCAAGGGTCATTGTGTACCTATTTGGCCTTAATGCACAAGCAGTGGTTTAATCACATTGGATCCTTAGCAACTCTTTAAAAAAATACCATTTTTTACTGATCTATTGGTTGGATTTTTGGATTTTTTGTGTGAACTTACATCTATAAGTGTGCTTTTCAATCAAAAGAAAATCAATAATTATTTTCAAAAATCGACTCCACAAAAATAAATAGCCAAACTTCAAATATAGTTTACTTTTAATTTCAAATCCATTCGAAAGTGCTCCTTACCCATACATATTCAGAAGAATATATACAGAGTATATATGGTCAGTGTATATATTGGTTATGCAATAAAACTCTTGGATAATGCACAATTCAGGTGGAGATTCAAATGTAATCGAGTAGTTCGTGTCAAATATATAGCAATCTTTTATTTTTACAGTGAAAAAACACATAGAGTAATCTATAACACATTGATTTCAAATATATTTGTAATACTGTATTCAAGTACAAAACCGTGGAACATATTTTGTTAATTTGACTAAAATATTACAGTATCAAATAAAAATACACATAAAATGAACACATACCTTTAATTGTTGAAAACCTCAATATTTATATGTGACTTGAGATTTAGTGAAGTTTATAAGGGAAAACCTTCACCAAATATAACAAAAGCATAGCCATTCGAAAAAGTTCGCATTGAAAAAGTGCAAGAATACATGTAACAATTATTTCACGTATGTTTATTGAAGTAAAAACACATCGTCGAATTTTACTGTTAAATAATGGGCGCCCTTGTTTCAGTTAATTCAGTGATAGAGGTATGCTTTTCTTGACTTTTGGTGTACAAAATATATGAAGACATTAAATTTCACTAAGCAAAAATTGAAACATATAACTACACGGAAAATAATTAATCGATTATGTAAAAATAAATATTTATTGCGGTGAAGACAATATACAACTTAGATAATCCCCGTTGTTTTTATTTGATTTTTAATTACATCATACGCATGGAGAATATGTTAGTAATTCCCCTTAGAAACCGTGGTTGGTGACTAGCTCTACACTGTTTAGGGGGAAAAACCTCAAAAAATCAAAAGCACTGCGCATTTGGGCATTTGCAGAGTTCGCTCTGGTTGCAGCTACAGCCCATTCTTTCTCTTTGGGTTTATACCTTTTCATTTTTGCAACTAGGGATATTTTTCTCTGGTACACCACTGCCAATAGAGAGATGGTTGCCCTTGTTTCAGTTAATTCCTTTTACTAGAAACTCACTTTGGTTTCTCAGAATGCATTTGGTTTTAGTGCTACTCTCATCTCTTTCCTTTTCAGCCACACCAGCCATCTCTGATTTTGACCCTCTGCAAACAAAACTGTGAGTTCAATGTCTCATAGAAAAATATTTGAAACTCCTGTATTTTCTCTCATCCTCCACCCGTTGTAGCATGCAACATAACCTATCCAAGGGTCACAATCTCCTTCATCTGAATACATCCGATAAGGATTCGCCATTTCACAACGCCTTTCTGCAGCTCTGAGCATGGGCAAGCACTAATATGCCGCCTAAATAGAGCCTGCCCAAAGCTTTATCAGCTGCATCCTTATTATGAGATTGATTTTAAAGAATTGCTATAGCTTCCCTGAAATGCTCACATGTTCAAATAGACTTCCCTCGCTTTCCAAAGAAATACCAAGGTTCTTGTGGGGCAACCAGTAGGACCATATAATACCACTTGCCTCTGCCGCTTCAAGAGCACAATGTATATGATCCTTTGCATAGTCCGCCCTTAAGAATATCTACCTAAAGCTTAAACGTACTATTGCATGATTTTGACTTAAATTTGTGGTGGACTCGAAAATCATTGGGTTTCAGCTCTGTAGACCTCTTGAAACTTACCAATCGTTCCAATTAATTGAGGAGACAAAGTCCTCCCTATAGCCATAGGGGTAGAATCAAAAGCCTCCTCTGGGTACATCCACTCTCTTTGAAATCATCTTCCAGCTAATTTCTCAGCTGGCACAAATCCTTGGAGCAAGCATTTGTAATCCTGGTTCGATGACTTTAGACTTTTTATACTGGAGAGGAGAGAATGATTCTGGGTGCATTATTATATTAATATCCTTTATTTAGAGCATCAGGGAATGCTATGGCTCTAAGTCATTATACATTGATGCATCTTCATTCTTGAACCTCCTCTCCAAAATCAATAGCCTTACACCATACATAAAGTCCAAATCCTCTTCAATGCTAGTGTGATGGTTGAGATAAAAAACCTGGCACTCTCACACTCGTTCATTGGCCTACCAATAGCTTTAGGCGTGTCTCTGTGTTGTGATCAGAAATGCGCAATAGCTGTCTGTAAAAGTCTGTCAGCTTTGTCATCCTGACAACTGTTTGCCCACGAAGAGCTTTCTTTGTCTTCAACGGACAACTTCCCAGCTTCATTAAAATTGGTTTTGGCAATCTGCTAAAAAATTGGCCTGAGACACCAGTGATTACTAAGAGCTTGCTAATGAGCATTATGATTTCATTTGTTGCCTGAACCTTATATACCTGCCATTACTAAACATACCCTGCCAATTATATTTGTGAGATTCTGCTAAAGGCCATAAATGAAAATGGAAACTTTGGAATGCAAATAAAATAAAAATAAATAAATTATCTTATCTTCTTATTACTGAAATGTAAACATTTTCATTGATAAAATAGAAACCTGTATTAATTTTGATTTTTAGCTTTTATTCAATGATTTTTATTTGTAATGGTTTTTAATATTGGATAGTGGACTACATGCATTGGATTTAGAATTTTTCAATAACTGCGAAATTTAAAGATTGAATTTGCAAGCTTGGAAGATGGAAGCTCTAAGTCATTTTCTACATAGTTGTAAGTGATTTATTTCGATCACTTTCTTTAAAAAAAAATTAGATTGTAATTTGAAGTTTCGTTGCACTCCTAAAGTGAGGAAGAAATAAATATAAAATTTATGGATCTTTAATCCCTAGATTCGTGCAACATTAATCCTATGCTTGGAAATTTAATCATTTCTTTTGAAAAACATGAAATTGCATTTCTCCAATATATTATCCGGAATTAAATATTCCCAAACATCACTTCAAGAATATTACATATAGATCTACTTACAAAATCCATGACCAAATTAATTAATCTTAATTTATGAGTTTTGAAAATTACACCATGCCACAAATTTGAAATGCATAATATTTCACCCATACTCAATCAGAAGGAACTTTGGTAATGTACATCAGTAGCTTAAAGACGAGCTAGATACAAGATTCTAATTACAAGGATTGTTGAATCGTGGAGATAGTGGAGAAGTCATGATGAAGTAGCAGTGGGGGGATCTCCAAAAAATTCACTTGTGGTCAAAATGAGATTGTTAACAAATTTTTAAAATAAAAACCATTTATGGCATGCTTTCTTGTTTTGAAACATTTATCCTTCTATTGGTTTTCAAACATTTGGTAAAAGTCTGTTGCATAATTGTAATATTTGCAAGCATATATAACTCCTTATCTATGGACTTTAAAAATTTACATTCGACTTAATACATTAACTTATTTATGTTCCTCGTCTTGTAATAGTTTGGGAAGATCAAGACCATTGACTCTTTCCTTATCTAGGATATAAAATTTTGAACACCAAATGACATGCAAAATCCAATTTTTAGACCTTGAAATAATTTTATTGTAACATGTCACATTGAACGTAAAAATTGAGTGTTGTTCCCTGTATACATATTTTATGACTACCATCACAACACAAAATTAATCTCAAAGGAAATGGATGAAACAAAAAGAAATATAATAATCATATATCATAGAAATTATATTACCTATGACCTTTGTCATAAAAAAATCATGTACAAATAAACTCTTGCCACAAAAACATGAGGGGCTTTATCCTAGTCAAACTTTCTCCTTCAATAATAAATGGGCCTCTACCGCATTCTTATGTTTATCACACAACCATGAAAACACATTAAAATTGGTCAAGTTTAAAGCACTTACACTAATACATGAATGACCCTATTTCACAACCATTCTATTTCAAAGTGATATTACTATTCTCCATATTGAAATGAATGAATTAAGAGGTTAAATGGTTTGTTACCATTACCATTTAGATCCTAGGGAATATATCATTTTTCATACATGGATATACATCAAGATAAAGATAATATTATTTGAAAAATAATATTAATAATGATTGCATAAAACATATATTTCCATCATCTTAAGTGCAACAAAATATAAATTTTCATAAAACCCATAACTTGAGACAAGATAAAATATCACATATTGTCTTTGACATAGTTTTCATTACCTATAGTAAATCATTCAACATCATTATCACTTTGGCTATCCTCAATTTGTTGAAGTTGCACTCAATATTCTTTAATGGATGCATGCCCATTTTCTGTTATTCTTATTCTTTCTCAATTTCATCTTGATTTTGTTGACCAAGCCCAAATGATAAAATTCAAATGTATGTCACTTGTTCCTTCATTTCCTTCTTTCCATTCTTTTTTTATGTAAGAAATCCTCATACAATTTTTTTTTCTGATTTCCCTTTTCCAATTGGTGTCCACCATCAAACCTTTACCTTATATGTCTCACTCCTAGTATCCTTACAAGGGTAGACATTCCCTTCTACTTTACCCATCCATATTGGGATTTTGTTTGATCTTGGCCATATTAAAACAAATTGTCCCTGTACCACATCTTCCTTTGGATTGAATTCATCTCTTGGTTGTTTACATTTAGGTCCCACATAAATTTCTTCATTGGTAAGGACATTTTGTCTCAAGTAATCATCCAAGAGAAAATGAGAATCATTATTGGTATTTGATTTCTGTCTAGTTCTTGGCCAAAAATCACCTTCTAACATATCACTATTGATGAAGGGATTATCTAAAGCATCTAAAAAAATTTTCCCAATACCTTATCTTTGGTAACCAAAATGCTTTCCCTCCATCTATAGAACTTTTACTCCATTGACTAATATAGGCTCTTATTCCTGTCTTTAGTTCATCCATCTCTTTCAATGTCTTAAATGACGCTAGTTGAGGTTTCCCTTTAGGCAAGTCTATGTTTCCATTAGGAAATGTATGCCAGACATTGATAGGATTAGACCATGCAAGATCCCTTTTGGTTGTTTTGTATTGCATCATTGGTATTCCATTTATGACATGGAATTTAAAGTATTGAGGCTTGTTAAGACCCACTATCATGTGACTCCCATCTAGTAAATGTGGCCCCACAAAGGATTTGAAATCATAGACATCTTCAATTAGGTATGGTGTGAATGAACTTGAATCACCTGACATGTTCTATATGCATCCATGATTTTTGGTAGAGAATATGTATCTTCTCACCATAACATAACAGATAATCTCCCAAAGGTTCCATCAATATCTTCAAGGGTGTGTCCTACTAGCATAAAGATTACATACACAACATTAAAAACCCTTCTGACTGTCAACATTGATACAAAACCAAATAAATAAATATTTTTATTATCACTTGAAGCATTGTCCAGTTGTAAGTAGAGGATTGGTGGCAATTTTTTGAGTGAAAAACATGTTTTAGATACATTTTCTGAAACAGATTGCAGTTATTGTACCCTTATACACTTGACATTTTTCATATGAATAATTTTGTAATAATGCATCATGTAGTGGTTATTTTGAAATACCCTTCTTGTGGAATAGGTGCCCATATACATCAACCACTAGTTCTTTGAGCATGCAAAGGCACAAGGCTATTGATGTCACTATGAAGTTTGAACCTCTTTCTAGAAATGGAAGGCTAATGTGTCTAGAACCCCCTGGAGGATCTTGTGTCCATGAGTAAACATACCTATTAAAGAGACTGAGAAGTTCAAAACATTACTAAATTATACTTCTTCCCAAACCTTGGTATGGAGTTTCTTCATCTTGACCATCTTATCATGCACAATGCTTAAGAATTTTTGACGTTTTTTTTCAGATTCAATCCTATGCGGGCATAATAGTTTGTACAAAAACTTGTAATGTAATCATTGGAAATTTTATATACTTCAAGAACTAAATAGTTTTTTGAAAGGGACTATACCCTTGTTACAAAAGGCTCACAAACTCAACATTTAACAATTATTGTTTACTAAATTGATCAAAATCTTGGATAAAATTTTGAAGGCCCATATCTTATTAACAGTCTAGACTCATGAGGTTGAGAACACAGAAAAGGACACCCATCAGCACAAAAACATGGTACAACGACCAAACTCAATGGCACTAATGCCTTTAAGAAAGAGGTATGTGGCAAAGAAATATGAGGCAGTAGGGCAAACTGAAATTCCTGAACAAAATCAGAAGGTGGAGTATTGTTATTCTTAGAAATATATTTTTTACAGCACCAGTTACCCAACCTGACTTTGAATCCTGAGCCTTGAATGGAATAGAAGGAGGAGTATTTTCCTTATCTGATATATTACTCTTGCAGCTGGGATAACAATTATGTTAGCCTCACAATAAATTTTATTCCTTAGTCGTGTTAGCATCAAAACATAAACAACATTATTCATTAGCTTCAATAAACTCATTTGCAGAAGTCTTTTCTATCAACAAAGGAATTTTAGATATAGGCAGTTTTCTACATCAAAGGGCTGAATTATTTGATTCAAGAACCTCTTCGGCTTTAAAAACCAGGTGTTCTGGGAGGGAATCTTTCCACCAGTTGTGTATCTCATGTTGGCCTGCTTTGCTATCCCACAAGTTAGTGGAGGTGCTTCACCTAAGCAAAAACACCTTCCTACACCTAAATGGTAGGCCTTCATAATCTAAAGGTTGTGGCCAAGTTCTGTTTTGTACTCTAAGATCAATTGGTACCTAGGAAGGTTTTTAGCGGTATCAAGTTCCACCAGATTCCAATGGCATAAGTAGTATGGGTATAGGAAGAGGTTTGAGAATCTATATAAAGAGTAGGTTCCCAAAGGCGTTTCAATAGAAACAAGGCATTCTCGACTCCAAAATGATGAGAGGTAAATGGGGCATGTTGATCCATGAAGTTTGCAAGAAAATGATTCAGTGAGCGGGTTAAAAGAGGTAGAATGGGTTTCATAATCAAATCTAGACTGAAAAGACCATAGAGTTTGAATGCGATGGTGTTCTTATCAGCTATTGAAGAAAATGAAACAATGAAAATACCTTTAACACACATGGTACAAAATCTATCCTTCCAGCTAGTATTGAAGTCCAATGTTTGGAGATCCAATCATGAAGTGTAGGAAGGTTGGGCTCAAGACCTCCAAATATGAAAAGATTACTTAGGCCATGTTCTTCGTAGTATTTTTCAAAAGAAATAACCTCTACAAATGACACAAAACCAGGTTTCATAGGGGATCTCTTACCATTCAATGCATCTTTGAATGATGTGTTTGACAGCTACCCTTGTCAAGCTGGAAGTTGCAGAAGAACCACCATCTCAGAGGGAGCCTGAATGCCTCCATTTTTTCCTGATATTCTATGATCCATATCCAGGAGTCTTAGTTCCCCCATCTCTTCTAATGATTTTTTGGATCATAGGTACGACTGGATCATCTCTTTCGATTAATATGTTGTCTAGGATTCATCTGGCTGATGAGCCCTCTGAGGTTGGTTGTTTTTCCCTTCTCTAGGTTGATACTTTCTACCGCTTATGGTATCTGGCTTTTGAGCCCTTTTGCAATATACAGGGTATCAGTCACCGTTGCAAAAACTATTTTCCCTTAATTAAATGTTGTGAGCCCAAAAGGTTAGACTATGACACTAGAAGGATATTTAGGATTTCAAGGTCCACATCAACTTTTTAAGAATTGAACATTGGGTATAATTTGTGGGAAAAATCCTTACAGGAACTCTTTTTCCATCATGATTTATGTAGTGAGTCAAATGAGGAGCTATATTTGAATTTTGATAAACTGTTTTTTTGATGTTAGTAATCATTTCCATGGTATTTGGCCTTGATTTTTATAAACCAACATTAACATTCACTACCCTGATATCACCATTTAAAAATTATTTCTTTTATTTAAAGAAGCTTCTTCTAGGTTTTCCAAAAGCTTTAAACCAAGCATTTTGACATACATCAAAGGTGTCAAACTTCATGGAAATAACTCTTCTAGTCATTGTTATTTCATTTCTCTTTATGGATCCATTCGCTCCCAATGCATTTAAAAAATATTATCTTCATTAACCCTCACTCATAGAGCTAAACTTGTGCCAACCTCTATTGATTGATCCACTGGGTATTATAGAGCTAAGAAAATTATTTTTTCACCAATTCATCTTTCTTAATTTATCAAAGATATATAATTCATCTCCATCTTCAGTAGATCTTGCATTTGACATATTGACATTTGAAATCATTGGGATTCAAACATTTGTGATGTCTATATGACCTTCTTGTCAAAGGCTTTGGATATGTGTAATTCATGACATCAATAGGAATTGAACATGCCAATTGAGGAAGTGATTCTTCTAATGCACTCCACATATTTAATTCTATCTCCTTTTGGAAATTCCCTCATTTTCACATCCATCAGTGAACCACTAAGGTATACTAGTTAATTTTCATGCCATTGTATGAGATAACCTTATAATATGGTGCATGTGGAAACAATAAGGGTTGAATACAAGTATTAATAAGAATACCAAAAGTGATTTCCATCTAACAATTTAAAATGAACCATATCTCCTTCAAGTACATTTGTAATTTTCCCCTCTCCAACATATTTGTTCTCCTTTGAACAAAGATGGATTAAATTTTCCTAAAGTCCTCTAAATTTCAAGTTACTATCATATGCATTTTGATGAGCCCAAAAATTCTAATGCATCCCTCTTTTTGACCTTCAGTGTAGACCTTGTATTTTAATTTGCCAATTTCTCTATTGGCCATGCTATTATACTGTTTTGTTTTCAGTGATGATGAAAAAATATTGTAAGAAATTAATATCTTCTCCACCATCACACCAAACATTAGAGGACCCAACTTATCAACCTTAACAATGTGGTCCTCAATCACATTTGATATAAAACCCATGGCTATATTTGTCTCCATGCACATAACAATGTTGTTGAAGTATCACATTCTTTGTAATAAATTGGAAATGATATTTTTCATATGTGTCTATTAATGTTTTCATTGTATTCAATTTCAACATCATATGAATCAATTACATCCATTGAATTACAATTTAATGTTTCATCTATATCATTGATATTCGGGTATTGATGAATCATCATGTGCTAACATTTTCTTCTCATCCCATGTAATATAGTACCCTTTATTTTCTATGTCTACTAATGTTTTTGCTTCATCAAAAAATAAGGCAACCAAGATTTCTCCATCAAATATTTTATCTAAAGTAATGACAAATAAACCTTCTCCCATTACTCTGTAATGCTAGATTTTTTCTACTTGGATAAAATCTTACCTCAACAACTTTCAATCCTTGTGAAAATAAATTAACATGTTGTGCTTCTAAAAATATATGATGCATTGTGGGAATTCTATAAATTTTTTTAAAAAATAATAGATTAATACATATAAACATAATATATAGATAAAAAAGAGGCAACTAAAAAAGTAATTAAAAATCAAAGTGAGAATTAGACATATTTGTTAGTATAAATTATAATTCCCATCAACATGAAATTTCCCATGTATTGCTAGTAAAAACTCAAAATATTGAGTACACATTCTAAATTATATCGATATGTTTCTTATTTAAACATGTTGTACATGGTTCTTACATGTTTTTTAATTCAACATAATTCAAATTCAACAAATAAAATAAAGAAATAGGGGGCCTCACATTCTCTATCTTTATTGATTTTCACTTTAATATGCCTCTCATTATACATCCTGAGTGTTTCTTCACTTCGATGTAGAATAGAAGAGTTCTCATTTTACTTCTTAACTATTTTTCCTTTAAGGTAGAATGGGAGGAAAATTATTACTGTCGATTATTTCTACATCTTCGGTGTTTTTTCACTTTGATGTAAAATGGAAGAGAATCTATTTTTCATTTTTGCCTATTTTTTCATTTAAATTTAGAATGGGAGGCCTCCTATTCTAACTATTATTATTATTTGATTATAGGTAAAACAGGGTTGAGGGGACCCTACCCCTTACATGGAAAAGATCTTGATTGAGCAGATAAAAACATTACAAAACATCCCAAAAGATGCATGTTGGTGACGAATCGCAGCACCCCTGAATGTCTGTAACTTAACGGGTTGAGACTCTCAGTGCGATTGCACAACATGGAGCTTTTCCCAAGTGTGGGACCTTGCGAAATCAGAAAATCTCTCTGGATGAAGGCCGGCTCCTATTCCTCTGTTTAGATGCACACGTGAAATTTGCAGAGGGTTCACTCAAAACCTAATCTAACTTGCCAAGGAGACAAGGTAAGAGAGATGCATAAAAATAAACCTAAACTAATAGAGGTGATGCACTGAGGAATGTGAGACACTCGTTTTGCAAATTTAACACAGACCACAGGGATGCAATACAAACGTCATGCACAGGTAACCAAACTGCAATAAGAGATCAAAATGACAACAATGAATACATGAGAGGGTTGAAACTCAATCACAAACATATATATTGTTGCTCAAGAGTTGATACAGTACATTGCAGTGGCCAAGAGGCAAGGAAAACTATCATTATAACCCGTATGGGAGGTTTGAAAGCTCCAAAAATTCTCTTGCAAGCAAGGGAAGAAGGAAGGATGCAAAACAAAATTGTCCAACCCTTTACAAAGAGCCTCTCCTTTTAATTTATATGAGGAAAATGAGGGAGAAGAGAAGAATTCGGAATTTCCCCAACCGCCTCCAAGACTGCACCTAACTTCAAAAAATCATGGCGGTAGGTGAGAATCTCCACAAACTCAAAATACGGCGAACTGTATATTTCCACGTCGTGTAGAGTGAAAAGTTTTCCGCCTGTAGGGTTCGGGATCTCCCTCTGCATTTGCTTCGGGCTTGGAGGATAGCTTGACATGCTGCTTGATGTTTGCATTTTCCCAAAACCAGCTTCTGCCAGTATTTCCGAGCTTTCCTTTGTTTCGGGGGCGGAAGATGGACTTGCATGTGCATCGGGTTCGGAAGGTTGCTCGACATGTTTTCGCCCCGTGCTTCCCCGCCGTGTTTTCCTGACTCTGAGACCCGATTTCATTTGATGTCGGGTTTTCCAACCCCTCCGACATGCCTTTGATGTCGGGTTTTCCAACCCCTCCGACATGCTTCGATGTGTCTATATTTACCTGGGGTAAATATATACAACAATTTGGCGACTCAACAGGGTTACCTGCCTGCTAGGTAGAAGATCAGTGGCCTTTTAGCGATCCATTGGGCATGGAGTCATAAGCAATAACCTGAAACCAACCTGATATCTGATCTCGAGCCCGATACCACAACTCCTTCTCTGAGAGCACGCTGAATTGTAGAAAATCCAACCTAGGAGCAAAAAAACCTGTGCCAAAGCACTTAGGGAAACTGAAACCTAACTACAACAAGAAAATGTGCATACGCACTTAGAGGAATTGAAATCTAGGCTAATATTTACAAGGGTAAATCTTTTTCTTTTCAATAGAAATGTTTAAGATAGATTCTGTTAACCAGAATCAGAAGTTCTTCTCCATCCAATGTAGACAATTGGAAGGAATTGCTATTCTTACATTCCATAACCATGTAGGGGACACTCCAAATGGCCTCAAACTTGGAATGCCTTCCTAGTTTTGCCCGATCTGCATCCCATTTCAGAACTAGGCTCCCTTCCAGGAAGGTCCTTGCTCTTGCTTTCTTATCAAACCATCTTTTCACTAAGGCCTGATCTTTCTCAATTGTTTGAATTGCATGTTCTCTAATTTCTTCCAATTCCATCAACTCTGCATACCTGGCCTCCATTGGTTTGAACTCAGCCAACTCCAACTGCTTCATGAACTCCAATGCAGGCAGTTCTAATGATATAGGCAATACTGCCTCTTTTCCATAGACCAACTTGTAAGGGGAATTACCTGTAGACCTCTTTGGTGTTATTCTGTCAGCCCATAATGCTGATTTTAGCTTGGTATGCCATGTTCTTTGATTTTCATCCAGAGTCCTCCTGATGATTCTTAGCAAATTTTTGTTCATGGACTCTGCCTGTCCATTACCCTGTGGGTAATAATTGGAAGAGGTGCTCAAGTAGATTCCATTCTTGACAACCCATTCTGTAATCTTGGAACCTACGAATTCCAATGCATTGTCTGATATGATAGTGGTCGGCACACCGAACCTGGTCACTATTCCTTCATAAAATTCTAGTATATTAGACTTGTTTGCCTCTTTGAGCGCTACTACTTCAGTCCACTTGGTGAAATAGTCTGTTGCTGTGAGAATCCACTTGTGGCCTTGGCTTGAGTTTGGATTGATGACCCCGATGAAGTCCAATCCCCATTGCATAAATGGTTGGTCAACCAAAATTGGGTGCAATGGAAGTGTTGCTAGTCTTTCTTTTCCTGTGAAGAGTGCACATTTCTTGCACTTTCTTATCCATGTATAGCAGTCATTGAACACTGTGGGCCAATAATACCCTACCTTCATTATCTTGAGAGCTGTTACTCGTGGGGCAAAATGCCCTCCAGAATCTCCATTGTGAAAATTTTGTAACACCCTCTCAATTTGACCTGTCCCAATGCACCTCAATAGAACTCCATTGATGTCCTTTTTAAACAAAACACCATCAACAAGCACATATGAAATGGCTTGTAATCTGAAGTATCTCTCCTCTTTGCTTTGCTCATTTCTGGAGGGCATAGTCCTATCTGTAGGAAGTTTATCATAATCTGAGTCCAACAAGGAGTAGGCACATCATCATTTTCCTGTTCTTGACCATCCTGCAATACCAAGGTAGTCTCTTTTTCATCACCTGCTTCAACTTGTTGACTCAAGGCTATCTGTTCACATAGTCCCTTTCCACGTACTAGTTTGGTGACCTTGATCTCGATGTCATATTCCATGACACGAGTGATCCATCCTACACGTTTCTCATTTAGATCCTTGTTGAGAAGGAAGTCCTTGACTCCCACATGAGAGACTAACAATTGGATCTTGTTGTTTGAGACTAGGTGCTTGAATTTCTTTAAACTCCTGATCACTACAAGTACATGCTTTTCAATGAAAGAGTATCTAGTTTCGTATTCCTCCAAGCCTTGACTGAAGAAATCAACTGGTTGTTCTAATCCTTCTTTGTTTTGTTGTGCCAGGATTACAGAAATTGTGTCTCCACCACCAAAGGCATATAGCATGAAGTCCTTGGAGAAGTCTGGATTGACGAGAGTTGGAGCTTGAGATATAGCCTCTTTTATTGCCTCAAAACTTGCCTTGCCTTTAGATGTCCACTTAAATTCCATGCTCTTCTTTAACATCAGTGTTATTGGCTTTACAAGAGCTGCAAAGTTTGGAACAAACCTGCAGACAAAATTGATCCTTCCTAAGAAGCTTTGAAGAGCCTTCTTGTGACTTGGCAATGGCAATGCTCGAATTACTTCAACTCTTTCTGGGTCAATCGTCAACCCTTCCTTTGAAACAATATGGCCTAGAAGTTTTCCCTCATGAGCCAAGAATATGCATTTTTTGGGATTCAATGATACCCCAAATCTTCTACATCTCTGAAATACTTGCCTCAAATGAAAGAGGTGATCCGCTGCATTTTTTGAGAATACAGTGATGTCATCAAGATATATCAGAGCTATTTTGTTGATCAACCCCTTAAATGCCATATCCATTGCCCTTTGGAAGGTGGCTCTAGCATTTGATAGTCCAAATGGCATCTTCTTGTAGGCATAGGTCCCCCATTTGGTGGTGAAAGCCATCTTGAATTGGTCATCTTCTTTCACCATCACCTGATTATACCCTGAGTAGCCATCTAGGAGAGAGAATCTCTCTGAACCGGATACTACTTACAATATTTGTTCCATTGAAGGAAGTGGGTAATGGTCTTTGAGAGATGCCCTATTGAGGTCTCGAAAGTCCACACATAACCTGATTTCTCCACTCTTCTTCCTGACCGGAACCAAGTTTGCAACCCAGCTTGAGTGCTTGATCGGGAATATAATGCTTGCCTCTATTAGCTTGTTTAGCTCTTTCTTCATTAGAGGCTCAATGTGAGGGTTGACTGGTCTCTGCTTCTACCTGATGGGCTTAGCATCTGGATCTAATTCTATGGTATGTTGTGCCAAATTCGGATCGAATCCTCTTAAGTCTTCATAGCTCAAGCGAAGACATCTGGAAATTCTTGGCAAAGTTGTATGAAATCTGATTTTTCCTGCTCAGTGGCCACTTTACCAATTTGAAGTGTTTTGCCTTCCCCAACCAGAATTGGCTCTGAATCTTCTCTTTGACCTGTATGTTAGCCTTTTCCTTACGAAACTGGTCATTAGGGTTGAAGATAGACTCCAATGTTACTAAACCCTTAGGAAGCTTGTTTTTCCGCAGCTACACTGCTTGATCCCCGTATTGTTGCTCTAATTTATCCTGATTCCTAGCTGAGAATTCAGCTTCTTCTTGTAAGAAATTGATGATCTGTTGATCATTCTCAAACACCTGCCAGCTTGTGTTATTATCTGGAACTACTGGCCTCACAATCACATGGATATGTGGTTGTGTTTTTTCCCTTCTGATGTTTTCAACCACATCAAATGTTGCTCCAACTGCTGCGAGCCTATCTGCAGCTTCATTTTTCTTCCTGGGTATGGACACAATGTTGAAAGCTTCGAAATCCTCAATGAGGTCCCATACCCTGTTTTTGTAGCTCTTGAGTAGGTCATTCTTTGTAGCATGTTGTCCTCTGACTTGGTTGACGATTAGCTCGCTATCCCCAAACACCTGCAAGTTCTTTATGCCCCTTTTTCCTAGCCCAATGAAGTCCATGAATCAAGGCCTCATATTCAGCTGTGTTGTTTGAACAAGAAAACTGGAAACAAAAAGCTGAATAATATTTGATGTCTTGTGGTGAAATCAACATTGCACCGCCTCCAGCACCTTGTCTTCTTCTCGAACCATCAAAGAATAATTTCCAAACTTTGTTTTCATCCTTTTGTTCAGGCTGAAGTGATGTCAGGAATGGGTGAATTTTCTTCGTGTACACAATACACACCCAATTCAGATTCTTCAATTTCCTTGTATGGGTCAAATTCATGACTTTTGTTTTCCCATTCATCCAAAGTTAAATCAGGAATTCCCTCAACCTTCGTACCTATTTCTAGATCATTTGAACACTCCTCTTGATCAAAAGCTGAGCAATTTGCATTGATAGGATTTGGTACATGAGGCTCAATATGGAAATTGGCAATTGGTTCTGACCTGATTGTTTGCTTTGGCTCCATACCTTGTCCTGAAAATCATGTGTGACCAATCTGCAGATAAATATCCACCGATTTTTGCAGTGAAGTCTCTTGATAGACACAACGCAAAGAGTGGCGGAAGGTCAATCACAGACACATCTTGCAGAACTGTAACATTAGGACATGAATGTAGTGTTAGGCTTAACCCCTTGATGACCCCAACTGTTCCCACTACCGTTCCATCTAGTTGTACTACTCCTTTCAGCACTGGCTCATACTTCAAACCCAGTTGATCCACTATTTGCTTTGGCATCACTGAACTACTTGCCCCTGAATCTATCATGCAGTTGTGTACCAAGTGGTTTCCAACAATCAATGAAACATAGAATGGTGGAGGCTTCAAATTTTTTCTTGTCTAGCCCCCATCATGTTGCACTGCATTAGTGAGAACTTTCTCATGTCCCTGGTTTGATACATTTGTGGTAGACCAATTAGCCATTGCAGCTTGCAATAAATCTCATTGCCCTAGGATCGCCAGTGATTCCCACATGGAAATGTTCACATGTGTCTTCTTCATTTGATCAATGATGTTGAAGGGGGATGAATTGTCCTTTTGTTGTCCCTTACTTGGTGCAACCTTTTCTGGAGCTTGAACAGGTGCATGTGTTGCTACAACAGGTACCTTAGGTTGATTTTGCACATTTGGAGCTATGTTTGGTCTACTGACCCCTTGTTGTGTAAGAGTGGGCTGAGAAACAACTGGATTAGATGGTTGTCCCTCTTCTATGTTTCTCTTCTTTGACCGTGTGTTGGCAGCCACGCCTTGAAAAGGCTGTTGGTTAACTCCACAAAAGTCTTCCGTTTTCCAATTGGCCAATGTGGTTTCTGTTGGAGGTCCTTCTTGTTGTGTTTCTTGCTGTTGATTCTCTTCCTAGATTGGTTCTTGAGGCACACCAATGGTTTGCACCATCAAGGCCTGATTCAGTGCACCATTGAAACATGCTGACTGATTGTGGGGGAGATTGCAAGGGTAACACCATTCTTGTACCTCTGTGCCATGTTATTTTGTGTTGGAACCAAGGCTCTTGAGGATGTCATTGCATTTGGATCATATGGTTGAAATGGCCTGGCAGCTTGAGGTTGTCCCTGGTTTTGGTTTTGATTTGTAGCCTGAGCTGGTGGTCTATTTTGTTGGTATGAGGGCCTAGCTTGGTACTGTGCTTGAGGCTGATATGGTCTAGCACTTTGAGCTTGTTGTCTTTTGATAGTCACTAGCTCATTTCCAAGGTTCTGTAGCTGTTTCATAACCTCCTGTAATTCCTTTGAAGTATTTGAAGAAGTCGATGCCTCATTATTGCTTTGATTTCTAGGAGTTGGAATGGGATTCAACTCTGGTGCTTGACTGGTTGTAGGATTTCCCATATCTGGATAGAGAGGCATTGGCGGCCTTGGTACAAGCTTTCCGGCTTGGATCAAATAGTTCTCTACTCTAATCGCTGTGTCATAGGCCCCTGGTAGTGTTGTCCCTCCCATTGATTGGATCATCATGGCTATGTCTGAATTTATAACCTTTAAGAAATAAAGGAATGCACCTTCGGTAGGTTGGTCTAATAGCTATTGGAATCCTGTCCCATGTCCGTTGGAATCTAAAGTTGAAATCTGTCATTTTTTCATTAGGATCCCTTTTGATTGTTGTCAATTGTTCCAATAAGGACAAATTGTCTGCCCTCTCCCCGAACTGGTTGCAAAGAGCTGAACAAAGTTGGTTCCAATTCGTAATAGACCCTGTTGTTAGGCTCCTAAACCATTGTAAGGCCTTACCTTTGAAATATGAAGCCAACAACTTGACTGCAACATCCATTTCATTTATTTTGTGGATTGCACATGCATTAGCAATATCTTGGATGTGATCAATAGGAGTAGTATGATTTTCTCCTGTGAAATAGGGTATATTCTTTAGCACTGAAACTGGAATTTGATTTTGAGCATTTAGGGCAAGTGGACTACTGCCCGTGAAATTGACAAAGGGATTCATCCGGTGGTAGATGTGCCATTATGATTGGCCTAAGAACCCTGGTTGATGCGAGAAAAGGCCTACCAGGTGGAGGTGTAGACAAAGTCCTGTTAGGTGGAGATGGTGATCTTTGTGGTCTTCTTCCTCTCCTTCCAAAACCTGGTGAAAGTTGTAGTGGTAAAATAGCCCCTCTTCTCGAGTACCTAGACCTGGTTCGAATTCTTCTCATGTGCCTGGGTAACTTGTGTTGCTACACCATTGAATTCTATCCCTTCGGAGTTCAACCAGATGTGTTAGATAACAAGCCTCTAAAAGGCATTGGATTTTGCCAAGTTACACACCAAACTTGAATAATTGAAATATATATTAAACTTTGAAGGACCCAGAGGAGACAATCTTCAATCCGGAATTCAGGCCTTGTGGTGCAGCTGTGAATCCCCGAAAGCTACAGGTGGAACTCAGGTCATGCAATACAACTTACAAAACCCGAATTGCCATGTGTTGGAACTTGGAACATGCCCGACACCCTGGAAAACCTGAAATGAATGTTGTCAGGAATAGGACCATGCAATGCATCCCCCAAAACCTGAAATGACTGTTGGGTCTGCTTTGATGTTCTCGGACCTCGAAAACCTAAAACACTAAAAAGCATGAAATTTTGAAAATCAAACTCTCAAAAAACTAAAGACACCCTTTTGAAGATTACCCTCAAATCTACCAACTATTGAAATTTTTACTGGTTTTGAGCAAGATAAGCCCTTGAAAATTGATTTCGGAGTTCAGGCTGGAAGGTGCAAAATCCAAAATTTTAAAACTTGCAATTTCTTAGTCCAAATTTCATGAAAAATCCTTCAAATCTTGTGGAATGACCTCTTGGTCCCACCGGACGTGCCAAAAATGTTGGTGATGAATCATATCACCCCTGAATGTCTACACCTTGACGGGTTGAGACTCTCAGTGTGATTACACAACATGGAGCTTTTCGCAAGTGTGGGACCTTGTGAAATCGGAAAAGCTCTCTGGATGAAGGCCAGCTCCTATTCCTCTGTTCAGATGCACATGTGAAATTTGCAGAGGGTTCACTCAAAAACTAATCTAACTTGCCAAGGAGACAGGGTAAGAGAGATGTATAAAAAAAAACCTAAACTAACAGAGGTGATACACTGAGGAATGTTAGACACTTGTTTTGCAAATTTAACACAGGCCACAGGGATGCAATACAAACATCATGCACAGGTAACCAAACTACAATAAGAGATCAAAATGACAACAATGAATACATGAGAGGGTTGAAAGTCAATCATAAACATATATATTGTTGCTCAAGAGTCGATACAGTACATTGCAGTGTCCAAGAGGCAAGGAAAACTGTCATTACAACCCGTATGGGAGGTTTGAAAGCTCCACAAATTCTCTTGCAAGCAAGGGAAGAAGGAAGGATGCAAAACAAAATTGTCCAACCCTTTACAAAGGGCCTCTCCTTTCAATTTATATGAGGAAAATGAGGGAGAAGAGAAGAATTCAGAATTTCCCCAACCGCCTCCAAGACTGCACCTAACTTCAACAAATCATGGCGGTAGGTGAGAATATCCACAAACTCAAAATACGACGAACTGTATATTTCCGTGTCAGGTTTTTCTACCTGTCGGGTTCGGGATCTCCCTCTGTAATTTCTTTGGGCTTGGAGGATAGCTTGACATGCTGCTTGATGTTTGCATTTTCCCGAAACCCGCTTCCGCCAGTATTTCCGAGCTTTCCTTTGTTTTGGGGGTGGAAGATGAACTTGCATGTGCATCGGGTTTGGAAGGTTGCTCGACATTTTTTCACCCCGTGCTTCCCCGCCGTGTTTTCCCGACTCTGTGACCCGATTTCCTTTGATGTCGGGTTTTCCAACCCCTCCAACATGCCTTTGATGTCGGGTTTTCCAACCCCTCTGACATGCTTCGATGTGTCTATATTTACCTGGGGTAAATATATACAACAATACATATAAAAGGTTTAATAAGATTTAATCTCCTTTCTAAGCATATATACCAGTACATAACAAAAAGAATACTAACAACAACATCGAAAAAATAAAATAACAACATAGTAAACTAACAACCATACAATCACTAACATTACTTTTTATCTTTCTCCAAATTGGCTAAAATTTTATCCCATTCCTTTGAAAGAAAATCAATGTTGGAACCAAAAGAACTTAAATCATATCTAACAACTTCCCCTTTCCTTTTTTTCAGGTTTCCCTACTTTTTCACTTTCTTGTAAACATTAGCCAACTTTCCGATGGTTTGAAGGTGTTACAAAGTTAACTACACAGTGATAATACTCCATTTCATATAGTTTTGCAAAATGGATTTAATATGATCCAGCTCATTGAAGAGGTTGCTGCGCTTTTCTCTCATAATTTCAAGACTTCCCCCACTGGTAATTTTGGCGACATCTTCAACTTGCATTCTCATAGAATTCCATTCATTACAGAGAAACTGATTTTTTTTTTGTAAGCCTCATGTCACCTTTCAGTTCATCAATTTCCATATCCATTTGTGCAAGATGGTTTTCATCCTTCTTGTACCCCATTTTACCCAAAGCCTCAATCTACTACTCCAACTGGGCATTCACAAGAATTTGATTCCCCTACATGCATGACTCCCCTATGGCTTTGACAGAAATTTTTTGTTCTTTCTTCTATTTAATCTCATTGAGGCTTTGAATTGCATCAATGTCAACCAATTCCTTTTCATCACCAGAAACAACATCTTCTTATGACTCCAAAGCTTAACTGAAATCATCTTCCTTTGAGTTTAAATCCTCTTCCTCAGTATAATCCTCAAGGGCCTTAGTAATAACACAAATTTTTTCAATTTCGAGGGAATCTCTTTTGACCAGGGTAAGTATGAAACCTTAGTGAAGGGGGACATCAAATTTATATTTTTTAAACGGAGCAATTGAAGCACATAAAGACCAAAACATAAAATAGGGGAAACTAAAGATATGGCCATGTGTTAGAAAATTTAGCATCGGTAGATGATAGGCATAAATACATTAATGGTGTCCTTATATGGTATGAATCTAAATTATGGTTAAGGACACTTCATCAAAAGGTTGGGGTAAATACGAGCATAAGAAACTAGAAAAATGTGTGGTAAGTGTGTCATTACCTTGTAAGAAAATATTCAATTCATCAGTAGCCTCCTTTTTAGGCTTATACCCATCTCAACCTTCATCTAATAAACCCATGACATTCGCCACCGTATCAATGGTAAGTTGTATGTGCAAACCTTTCATGTTCATGATTCCACCTTTTTTAGTAGATTTATAGGCTCTGGGAAAATACCTTCTCATGTTTCCATAATGGTACTCATAAATTTTGAGAAAGGGAGAGATCCCCATCCTCTCAAAAACTTACATAGCCTCTAGCTTAACTCCTTCCAAGTTCCATGGTTCAATTCACACGAGATCACCCCCCATTAGATTTTTCAAGCGCAAATCTGTGGAAGCTCTCAGATTAAAGTTAAATAGTCTATTTTACAAAATCCCAACTATGTCGAATTCAATGAACTCATAGGAGGAAATAATAATAATGAAATGGCACGAGTGACTCAAGTTCCAAAGATTTGCGTAAACCCAATTTTTAAACACATATGTCTTGCAAATATTGTTAATAAAATCCCAATTATATGGTGGGAAACTCCATGATCTGTAATAATTATCAAGTGGTGATGTGTCCATGTTTTTCATTTTGAAGGTGTGTTTGGACCTTAGTTTCTATAGCTTCAACATTAGTGAATAATGTCATTCCATTACATGTAAACCCCTTGTTCGGAAAAATAATTTGCAATGCCATTTGCCTCTTTATAAACATGTTTAAATTTGATTTCTTCAAACATATTCATTATGCCTTGTATGCTAGTTATAGAATTTGGAATGTAGATGGAAGTGGTACCTTTTCCTAGGATGATGTTAATAATGTTATGGGAATCACCCTCCACTTCCAATCTATCAATGTTGTGTTGGTGAGATATAGAGATGCCCCAAAAGGCAAGAACAACTTCAAAAACATGATTTGATTGTATTTCAAGGTTGCAATGATAACCCAAAAATATTCCTTGGTGATCACAAAGACCCCTCCACAACCATCTTTTTCGAGGTTTACTTTGTATGCTCCATCAAAATTTAACTTTATCCAGTCCTTGCTAGGTTTCACCTATCCTTGTAACCTAGGATTCATGATGGAAGGATTCATTTTATTGGGGGTTAAACCCCAATTCTTAGATAAATTACTCTCATTCTAGAGTATGGTTTTCACGTGTGGGGTAGTAATAGAAAATTTTGCATTAATAGCATTAAAACAACAAGCCGTCACTCTATTTTCCGACTCCTTACCTTTGAATATTTGCCTATTCCTAACCTTCCATATTTCCCAAACAAGGTGCATGAGGGTTAGAGTCCAAAGATGTTTTATTCCTTGACTCTTGAAGGGACTGAACAATTGAGACCACAACTACTTAATGGAATATGGGAAAATCCACTTTATTTCAAAAATATTTAGAAGGGTGTTTCAGACTATTTCTAAAAAGGGACATTGAAGGAATAGGTGTAAAGAGTCTTTTGTTTCTTTTTCACAAAGAACACACTTGTTCACAATATGAAAATTCCTTTTATTGAGATTACCCATAGTTAGAATTTTTTCATGGAGAACCAACCACCAAAACATGTTGACCTTGGGATTAAATTCTTTAATCCAAAAAGTTTCCCATTTAAAGCTTTTAGGGTTTTCTTCCCTAATGAAAAAATCATTATAGGAATTTTTGATTGATAAAATCCAATTTTCCTCCATGGACTAGTATAAGCTATCTGGCTCAAAAATTCTGTTATTAACGATAAATCCACTCAATTTGTTGTTAATAGAGTTGATCTCATTGCTGTTATGTCCAGCCAAGTCAATTATTTTCCATTGACTCAAAGGGTTCTAAAGATCAAAGTAATTTTTTACCTTAGTGCCATATTTTTCAACAACATCTTTCTAAAGGTTAGGGTGGCTTTCTTTTAGTGGTTTTTCACCTAACCACTTGTCCTCCTAAAAAATCACCATAATCCCATCTCTTATCTTCCATTTTTTTCCCTTAGATATAATGTTCTTAGACCATTTTATAGAATTCTAGAAGGTCGATCCGTTAAAGTCACCATTGCTAAATCCCTATTCACTAGCTTGAAGATTTATCTAGTTCTTGTGCCTAATAATAGAAGTCCACACATTTTCTTCCTTAACTAGTATCCATATCATTTTTGAAAACATATCTTTATTCATTTTTCCCAATCTCTAATACCAAGGGCCCCAAGTCACTTGGGTTTAAAAATATTTTCCCAAGCAAGGAGGGGAATTCTAACTTTTTGTTCATAACTACTCCAAAGATATATTTTTTGTATACTTTCCAGTTTATTAGCAATTGAGGTTAGTAATTTGTAGATTGAAATTATATACAATTGTTAGTTTTGAATGGAGCATTTGAGTAGAATAGCTTTACCAGCTTGAGATAGTAATGATACTTTCCACCCTTCCATTTTCTTGAGGAATCTATCTATAAGAAAATTCTAATCAGAAACCTTTGTTTTCTCAGTCACTATAATCATTCCAAGATACCCAGTGGAATTTTTTTATCTCATAGCCAAGAATACTTGCAATCTTAAAACATCTTTTTACAGGAGTGTTGACAAAAAAAGAGGGATATTTTACTAAAATTGACAAGTTGGTTAGAAATTTCTACATAATTGACCACCAACTATTTGAAATCTTTAGCCTCTAGGACTATAGCCTCTCCAACCAATATTGATCATCAAAAAAATGTTAACATACCACATTAGAACTATTAATAGTAGGGGAGATGCCTTTGATTCTTCCTTCAATATAGCCTTATTGAGAGATTTGCTGAGAGTTTTTTCCATTATGATAATCAAGAATGGATAAATGGGGTCTCCTTGTCTAAACCTCTAGTGGTGTTGAAAAAAAAACATGGAGTGTCATTGATCAATACTAAAAATTTAGCTGTGTAGATGCAATTTTATATCACATTCCTACAATATTCACTGAACCCAAACCTAGTTAAGAATTTTTGAAGAAAAGACCAAGAGACACAGTCATAGGATATCTCCATGTCAAGCTTAATGATCATAGATTATTTTTTATTTTTCTTTCCATTATGAAGAGTCTCTTGGATAGTAACTATACTTTCTTGGATTTGTCTTCCCATCACAAACACCCCTACTAGTCAAATATAATTGAAGGAAGAAGAATTTGAATTCTTAAGCTCAGAAATTTAGAACACATTTTGTAAATGCAGTTACATAGACTGATTGGTCTAAAATTTCTAAAATTAGTAGGATTGTGATTTTGAGGAACTAAAGAAAGAAAAGTGTTGTTTAATTCATGGAGCATATTTTTTATCTTAAAAAATTCTTAAATAAATTTACACGTATCATCCTTAACAATATCCCAAAAAGTTTGAAAAAAGAGAGCTAGAAATCCATCTAGTCCCAGAGCTTTGTCAGGGATCATGGTCTTTAAGCATAAATTCAATTTATTCTATAGTAGGAATATTAGTGAGCATTATATTATCAGTCTCAGTGCACCAATCCTAACGAATGCATTCCAAAATTAACCCTCCTTACTGTTGTTAAATGCATTGGTTATAGAAAGAAGTCTACTAAAAAAAGAAGTGATCAAAATTTTGAATATCATTGGTATCCCATTAACATCTCTCCATCTTCATTTTGCAATATCATAATTCTATTTGCGCTTCTCTTTTTATGGGTTTAAATGTGGATCTAAATTTTGTATGTTTTTTCACCTTCTTTAAACCATTGCAATCTCCATGATTTCTGTCTCTAGAAAGTCTCCTCTTTCAGAAGGATTTTATGGTAATTTCACCAATAATTATCTCTCTTTTGTTGACCATTCCTGAATACTATCACCATTAAGAATTTCTAAATAATCTGTAGGGAAGATAACTCATTTTCTAGGGACTTATTCTTCTAAAAAATGTTACCAAAACATTTTTGTGTTCCATCCTTTCAAATTGGTTCTTAACATGAAACAAGTTTTTTATTAATTATAAACATAGAAGTTCCTTTAATTTTCACATTCCACCAATATCTCATGAGGTCAAATATTTCCTCATTTGGTAACCAAGTCTTTCAAACCTAAAGGGAGTTATTCTCCTCTCTTTATCTTTTATTTGGAAAAGAAGTGGATCAAATGGTATGAACCAATCCTAGGGAAGAGAAAAGAGAAAGCATCTTTATTCAACCAGCCCTAGGAAGTCAGAGCCCTGTGAAGTTTGAATTGAATCAATTGATGCCCTTTTATCCTATTAGACCAAGTAAATATGCTTCCCTTAACTCAATATCCATGAGACTATTTTTCATGATAAAATCCTGGAGATCTTCCATAATCTCAGTTAAATCAATGTTTACCATCCTTTTTTTTCCTCAGGACTCAAAGGAGTGTTGAATGCTCTCATAAAAATCACTGACCATTCAATTCCTTTTATGATGTTTTGAAATTTGGAAAGTTCAGACCAAAACGTTTTTCTTTCTCCTTTAATATTTGGAGCATAAATGTTAGACAAAGTGACCCAAAATTCTTTAGCATTTATTATCTTGAAACAACATATCCATATGATTAAGTCTTTTAAGAATATTTCATACCTTTGATTTTTTTCATCATTCCAAATGACTAGCTATCCGCACCTCCTATGGTTTCCTTTGGAACTAACATCAACTCTTCAAAATTCTTACAATGCGTCATTTTTAATCTTCCTCTAAAAAGTTATCCTTCCTCTTTTTGTGTTTCATGTAATACCATGATATTAGTCTTTGTACTTAGACTCTAGTTCTTTAATTAATATGCCACTTACTTGGTTTATTCAAACCCCAAGCATTCCATGGGATTATATTCATTTAAACATCTTGATTTTTTTATTCTTCTTAAAGTTCGTATAAATCGAGATTAGACTGAGTTCCATCATCAATATCGCTTTGACTTTTATTTTTCTAGATATCTGTCCTTAGTAGAAATCCCAGATCTAGTTTTCTTCTCCTTAGGGGACAGGCTTATGAAGTACTTCTCCTATTTTAGATTGGTGTTTTCATAGAGATATCACTTTTCTGACATGTGTTATTATCCATTTCAACAAATTTGGCTTTTCTTTTTAAACCAACAAATTTTCCTTCAATGGACATATCATCTCCTATATTATCCTTTGGAAATTATTAGCTTCCAATAGCTCTTCATTTCCTATTGATGAGATTATCTCATTCTCTTCCAAACCCAAAATTTTATGAAAAGGATTGGTGAAAGGTACCAGGGTTTCTTCAAGACTCATTTCCTCTTGTTGACCTTTTATATGGGACCTACGTAATCTATTTCCATAGCATAGAATCTTCCTTTAAAAGAACCTCTAATATTTTTAGAAGGTAGATCATTACATCAATCTAAAAATGGGTCTTTATCTATGCCTAGAAATGCCAAAGGTTCAGACATAAGGGATTTCACTTTGATTATTCATATTCCTTACTTCTACTTAAAACCAGCTCATCATTTAAATTTTGAGTTTGAAGTTTTCCAAAATTTTGGATGTTTATTCGAACCTGTTATCCATTATTCTCATTAATAATTATTGCCTTATTTAAAATTGATTGATAGGCCAAGGAGGAATACTTGTTTGTGATGTTGGTTGAAGGTTGTGCACGTGTTCTGATTTCCTGATCCAATGTTGATTGTGAATACTCCCTTTTGGCTAGGAGGAACTACCTATAAAATGCAAAACAATACCACCAGATAGAGTTAAATAAAACAACAAGTGGACTGCCTAGTAGAAGCTAGATCTAGGAAGCGTGATGCTTCCTGAACAGGCTGTCAATCCACTTTTTAAATAACAATATTAATGCTATCCAAAATAAACATGAAATAACAATCTTATTGGAATTGAAATGATTTAGGTATCTCATACAAAAACAAATAAGAAAGGTCAGATAAAAGGTGATTGAGGTCAAAACAGGTCAGGTGATGGGCTGGTATTGGGTTGCAGGTCTGGTACAGGCTCTAGGTAAGATCTGGTAAAGATTAGGAGTGATTCTGGGTTGTTAGGGAATGGGTATGAGCTCGTTGGTCTGAGGTATGTTTCCAGACATAGTAACCGATGTCGGTTGTGTGACCGATGCCGGTTTTGGGCAAGGATGACCGACGTCAGTTGGCTAACCGGTGTCGGTAGGGGAAATTAATAAAAGGCTCTTAGAAATGGTCTTCATACTGTCTGTGATTGCACAGAGGCTGTAAATGGTGGGGGTGAGTTTGTGGAATGGTATAAAGGTTCAGAGATGATTATGATAGGGGGAAGACATGTGGAAGGTCCAGGTATGGTAGGTGATGGGTTGGTGGGAGGAAGGAGGTGTACGGATGTATAGAAGAATAAATTACTGAGATGAATAATAAATCTTACTGAAAGAAAATAGAGATAAATGAAGAGATATTAGGTACTTACTGAAGAATGGGTCTGGAGAGTGCAGGTGATGAAAACAATGATGGCAGAGATCTAGAGAGAAGGGATGTCATGTATGTGCCATGGCAGTTTGAACCTCCATGCTTCTCTGTGTGAATCCATGATCGTGAAGAAGGTGATGGATGCCAATGGTTGTTGGTAGTGTTCCCATGTGTTTTCCTTTTCCTGAGTGCTTCAGAAAATTTGAGTGCTCCAAGTCTCTATTCGTATGAGATCCTGAATCGAATGACCAACCTCAGCAAAGGATTTTGGAAATGTATTTAACCTAACCAATGATGGTTAGGGGACCGATGTCGGTTGAGGTATAACCGGCATCGGTTAAGGTGGGAATATCTAGGTTGGCCAAAAATAGCCTGATTGTTGCTATTTTTGGCGTGGTCTTCAATCTTTCTGAGTCTTGAGTGATAGATCATGGAAGAATGAGCAAGATTCCTCTTAGGTTTGTTAATAGGAGTTAAGTCTAGGTTTAGACTAATTCCTAGTTGGTTAGGATAGGCTTAGACTTGGTCTTAGGTCATTAGTGGGGTTTGAGTGGGTCATGGAGTGAGGTGGCTAGGTGAGTTGGCTGGGTGAGGTGGTCAAGTGAGGATGTTAGTTAAATTAATTAAAGTAATTAATTCAATTAATCATGTGCACTATGGGATATGAATAGGTAAGGTATGGTTAATTTAATTAACGGGGTTATAAGGGTAGTATGACCTAATTTTGGTGTCTACATTTTTCCCCTTTTTGTCACGTAGCTTGTATTGATAAGTGACACTGACAAAAATAGGAAGTGATTGCCCCATGTATGGGTGAGAGTGGGGTTTCCCCAAGTGTGGGTGAAGGTGATCCCCCTCAAACCAGGAACTGATGAGGTGTTATACGGAGTCGGTGAGTGGTTTGATAAATGTGTAGTTGGTGTAAGTTAAGGTAGGTGGGGAAGGGTATGGGTACTTTGGGTAAAGGGTAATGGTCAAATCAGGTAATAGGTAATAGGTAATGGGCCAGGGTCAAATTGGGTAATGGGTAATGGAAATCGAATGCACACACATGTATAGACTGCAACACGGTACCAGGTTGAAGAGCTTGCAAACTCTACATCGTCCAAGGTCGATAGGTTTATCCAAACAAGGTTGAAGTGATTCAGGTATCCAGGGTATAGGATATGGTCTGGAAACACAATGTAGGTTAGGTGCAGGAATGTTTAGGTATGATCTGGTACACCATGGGTTTGGTCAGGGATAAACGACATGACAATAGGCAAGGTATGGTTGTTAGGCTAAAAACAACATAGGTAACAACATCGCAAGGTATAATGAGTACACAAGTTCAATGGTCACAAAAAGTAGGTCAGGTCTAGGTAAATAGGTTGTGGCATGGGTAAGGCCAAGGTATAGGTAAAATAACAAATCCCTAAATGCAATTAAGGAATTGTATGGGTAGTTTAGGCTTGTGGGTAGGGTACAATGGGTGTTGGTACTAGAAAAAAGGTATGTGGAAGTAATGAGGTTAGGTCAAAATAGGAAAAACATGGAGGAAATGGTATTGGCAAATGACCGATGTCAGTTATAAGGTAACTGACGTTGGTTTTGTATGACCTGACATGTCGGTCATGTTGGGTTAGGGTTATAAAGTTGAAATTCCATATTTTACGGAATCATTGTTGTTGTTGACTTTGAGAAAATGACAGAGCTGAGTGACTTGTGCATTTTTTGGGGAGGAAAAAGACAAGGTATTGTACCAGGATGAGGTGGAGGTGACTAAGTGTTGAGAGGAGCCAGGTAGATGGGTCCACTAGTGCAGTTGGAGATGTGTGATTGGTGGAGAGGTTTGAGGTAGATTTTGGTATGGTAGAGGTGGGAGAGGGGTTGGGTGGACCACCTGGTGCGCAGTGGCTAGAGGTGCCACCACATAGATGCCATTGAGATGAGGTAGGCAACATTTTCTAGCTTGTTTTTTTCTCCAATTGTGTTTTTACAATGAAGAAATTTTTGGGTGGGAATGTTAATTTTGAAATATGGGTGAAAAATAGATGAAATCCCTAGGGATGAGGTCAAATATAGGCTAATTAGGGGGAGAAATAAATGTGGGGTGTAAGTGTTTGGGATTAATTAGGATTGTAGGTTGGTTTTTGTCAATTTTTAAAGAAATAGAGGAGGGGGTTTTGGTTTTGGGGGTCGCAATAGAGATTGACATCGGTCAAGGTTTGGCTGACGTTGGTCATCTGTAGCTGAAATTAGTTAAGACTAAGGTGACTGACACCGGTTAATTGGAACCGATGTCGGTCAAGGAGAACCAGTGATGGTCTAGGAGACTGGTGCTGATTAGGGTGAAAGAGGGATTGGGGTAAGAAGGGTCATGTTGTAAAAGGAAAAGGAGGTCAAAAAGGGGCAAGTAATGTTGGTTGTAGAGGGGTAAGGGTAACATATGGTCATTGGCTAGATGGGTTAGGTGAGTAGGTGAAATAATGTGAAGGTAATGAGTCATGAGTGTAAAGGGTAGGAGGTTGGTATTTGAATTAGGTAAATGGGGTAAGTAGGATTGGTGTGATTGGGTATGGTGTTGGGGTTAAGACGTAATTGGAGGTAGTGAGGTCTTAACAATGTTGTGTTTTGTTGGATGCAGGCTAGGGACCAGCTACGTATGTGAGACAGAGTACCACCCTTGTTAGTAGAGATGTGGTCGAGTGTGACTGCAGAGGAGTGGGAGCACATGAATGATGTTGGATTGATTGGGATCTGATGCTATAGGCATGTAGTGTGAGATCCTAGTTTGATGGTCACACTCATCGATAGATGGGATTCAATGACCAACACTTTTCATTTACCGATGGGTGAGATTACTGTCACCCTGGAGGATGTATACAGGATCTTGCGGTTACTGATTGTGGGTGAGTGAGTGTATTCTATTTCTTCAGAGGCCTCTGTGGAGCCTATAGTGGTTGTGTTTGGGGAGGTGATGGGTGAGCTGAGGTACCATAGTGTGAGCCTTAGCTATGGAGAGATGTATGCAGCCCATCCTCAGGAGACGAGGTTGGTTGTTTTGATGATGGAGGTGGTATGTTGTTTCACCTTACCAGATGCTGAGGGTGGTAGATTCCCATGAGCATTGATGGGAGTGCTCCAGGATATGGTGGAGGAGTGGATCTATTTTGCATGGGCACCGACATTCCTGGTGCAGCTGTATAGGGAGCTATGGGCCTATGGGAGGTTTGCAGTAGTTTCGTTTGTGTTGCACTTTTCTTCTACATTGTTGGGCATATGAGCACATCGTATGTGTATGTCAAGTTGGTTTTCCCTGACTTGATTGGTTTAGGGGTGGCTTGGTCAGAGTTGGCTATAGATGGTGGGTACCAGTTGGTGGGGAGCACAGGGTGGCTAGGGCCATGCATGATGTTTCATATTACAGGTGGGTGTTGGAGGGATTGTCTGGTGTGGATATTGTTTGGAGGCCATATGTTGGCTATCCCTCATACAGGGACATGGTGGAGGAGTTAGAGGAGTTACAACTACTCAGGTGGATACAGGGGCATCATGCTGGTGAGCACGAGATGATACCTATAGACAGGGTCAGATGGAAGTTTGGGTTGCCACAGGATGTGCCGCCACCCTTCCCTCAGTATAGGAGAGATGACGTGGAGAGACCTATGTCTCCACCATGACCGAGTGTGCCTACAGGGTAGGAGGAGTAGGTGGTGGATAGGCAGATTGATGATGTTAGGGTCATTGATAGATATAGGAAGTGGTGGGGCACAACTATGAGCGACACCCCTGAGGCCAGGGAAGCCAGACTTAGCCACCATCACAGTGTAGAGGGATACCTTGCAGGGTCAGGTGGCCACCCTTCAGGCACAAATTATAGTTTTACAGGGGCAGCTCACAGGGTCAGAGGCATAGGTTTCCATTTTACAGGCTCAGGTGTTGGCACTACAGGCCCAGGTTACACAGGGACAGGCACCCACACAGGGTGGAGATGGAGATGGGGGATAGGTTTCCACCTTATAGGTGTAGGTAGTAGGTTTGTAGGGCCAGTTGGCCACTACACAGGCTCAGGTTGTGGCCCTATAGGCCCAGGTTATAGTGCAGGCACCGCCACAAGCTCAGGGACAAGGTTCCACACTACAGGTAGCTGATGACAGGATAGGGTCCCCAGGTACAGGGAGGAGGACATGGAGCATAGGTACATGGTCTGAGGCCAACCCTAGTAGGACAGAGCTCACAGGTTACTGTGAGACCCATGGCACCACCTCAGATGGTGTTGATGGTGAGGTTCAGGGATGCCCTGAATGAGGCATGGTATTACCAGGATCATTTGATGACTACAGGGATAGATTTCCCCTCCTATGTTGAGTATAGAGTATAAAAGGCAGTGAGTGAGAGGACTAGATTCTGCACTCATAGTTCAGAGAGCACAGGGGGCCGACATGAGCCCCTAGAGATAGGGTCAGGGTGAGGTGATGAGTTCATGGAGGCTAGACCCAGCTAGGGCCAGGCAGAGATTAGACCTGAGACCCATGCTAGGTGGAGAGATGCTGGTAGGGTGTCAGGATGGAGGTGAGGATGAGGAGGATACAAATGAGACGTACATGGATATCAGATGGAGTGATGACTAGTCACCTGATATGATTGTTTAGTCCTCTTATTTTTTTGTTATATACCAACCTATGTGCCGATGATAGTGAGGATGTACATGAGAGTTTTGAGATTTTGATCTTATACCGGCCTATGTGCTGAAGATGGTGAGGATGTATCTGAGAGATTTGAGATACTTGTATGTATTTGTATTGGTGTACATTTGTATTGATACACAAACTTTCATTGTTATAGATGATGATATTTATTTTATGGATGATGTACTTGTGCTTTTTAATTTTCATTTTTATTTGTGTATGGATGGAAACTAGGTGAATTAGGCATGGTTGAGTCAAGGTCATGTAGGCATGATGGGCAGTCTAGGTTAGTTAGGCATGGTTGGAGTTTAGGTCAGTTAGGCATGGTTGAGTCTAGGTCATGTTAGGCATGAGTTTGAGTCTAGGTGAGTTAGGCATGGTGAGTTAAGGTTAGGTTTTGGTTTTGATTTAATTTCCAAGTTATTGGTAACATGGGAAATAAATGATGAGGTGTATGTATGTGATGGTGTAGATTTTCAAAATATTTGATATCATGGAATTATGAAATAATGGATGTATGATATGATGATGTAAGAATAATAGATATACATGTATTTATATTTGTTATTTTTTAATTTCCAAGTAGTTTGTATAAAATGGAAACTAACTAAGGTAAAATTAATATAAAAATAGGGGGTGGAAATTTGTTAGGGTAGAGATTGGTTGAGCTAACCTCCAAGGGCCCCATGCCCTCAGAGTGTTGCCTACATAGCCCGATGAAAAGGGGCCTCAGGCCAATGTAGTTCTCCCATAAGCTAGGGAAAAATAAGATGAGGTAATAGAATGGGTGGGTAGGTTTTAGGCATGATTGAGTCTAGGTCATTTAGGCCTGGTTGGGTTTAGGTCATTTTAGGTAGGGTTGGGTTCAGGTCATTTAGGCATGATTGATGTTGGTGAAAGGGGAATCCTTAAAATGTAGGTATCGATGGTCTAGTCCTGTATAGGGTAATCAATAAGTAATGAAGAAGGTGAATGGTAAGAGGTGACAAAAAGAGCCACCTAATTGATAAGAACCATAACGAGTCTACCATACCAAAGATTGGCTTATGAATGTAAGACCCTAAAGGTGTTGCATGATTTACTATGCTAAGGGTGAAGAAATTTACATGGTCACAAAATTTCATTTTTGTGGCAAGTCCCTTGAGAAGGTAGGAAATTAGGGTGAAAAGGAAATGAGGTGAAAATGGTTGGTGTTTAGCATCACCTGGTGTAAGACAACATGCCTACTTGGCAAGAGACCTAAGATCAAAATAGGCAAGTCCATGACAAAAAAGTTATCATTTTCTTCTTTTTGTTGTTGTTTTGATAGACTGATCGATGTGGGAAGTCTATGTGGGATGAGTATATTATCTCCTTGAGGTCTTCGTGAAGCTGATCGATGTGGGAAGCTTCTGAATATTTTATTTTATTTTGCAAGAATAGTCCTCTTTTGATGAGAGACTAAGTACAATATGGCTAGCTTTGTATAGTTGTCCTTCGAGGGAGCAGTCTATTTATAGTAGCGAGATCAGAGAGAATAGATGTCCTTTTTGAGGGAATCATATTTTTGCTAGAAGTTTGACTCAAGGAGTTGAATCCCATTTTATTTTTGAAATTCTTTGCTTTTGGACTTTTAAGTCATGGACAAGACTATAGAGAAAAATAGGCTCCTGGTTTGAAGGAAAAACCATAGCACACAGAGGCTAACTATGGAAGAGAGAATTTACGTTATGAATGACCATGGGATTCCATCTTGAAAAAGATGAAAAGTATCCATGAGAATCATGCCATGAGTAGGGCCATGGTACTCATATTGAAGATAGGGCTGAAAAAGTGATGGGTAATCACATGATCCTGGTTTAGTCGTTGATCCTTAAAATAGGTAAAATGGAAGGTGAACGGTGCTCAAGGGATGAGTGTTTAATAGACAAGAGGTGATATAGGACTTAATTCAATAGTAGAATGGTCTAAGATGCAAGGCATTGAGGGGCTCAGGTTTGGGTTTACCTTCAAGTGAAGACAAATGATAAGCACCTGATCCATAGGTATGAGTAACGATATAAGGTCCAAGCCAATTAGGAGTGAATTTTCCCCATTTACTTTTCTCCTCTTTGGTTACATGTTGATTTTCCTTCAGGATGAGGTCACCAACCTGGAATGTTTGTTCGTCGACACATGTTTTTCATAGGCATGTTTGATACATTTTTGGTAGATTTGGAGATGATCAAGAGCATTAAGATGATGTTCGTCTAATAACTCAAGTTGTGCCAAACGGTCCTGGAAAAATTCATCATCGTTAAGCATCTCTTTGAGTGAAATACGAAGAGATGGAATCTAGACTTTGAGAGGTAGGACAACCTCTGTACCGTAGACCAGAGAAAAAGGTGTGGCCACAGTTGAGGTATGAATACTAGTACGGTAAGCCCATAAAGAAAAAGGAATGTGTGTGTGCCAATCCTTTCCCGTATCATCAACCACCTTCATAAGAATTTTGTTCAAGGTTTTGTTGGTTGATTCAGCTTGGCCATTTGTTTGTGGGTAGTAAGGTGAAGAAAAACTAAGTTGAATGTTGAAGGCATCACAAAGTTTCTGTAGGGTTTTGTTTTTGAATTGTTTTCCATTATCAGTGATGAGGTGGTGAGGGACACCAAAGTGACAAATAATGTGATGGTTGATGAATTCACAAATTTTCTCAGCTTTTGTAGAGATGAGGGGGATGGCTTCTACCCATTTAGTGTAGTATTCAGTTGTGGTAATAATCCATTGATGGCATTGTGAAGAATGAGGATTGATCTCTCGACAAGATCCAAACCCCATTGAGAGAAAGGCCAAAGATCTCGTGTGACCTGTAAGGCATGACTAGGTGTGTGATGAAGATTAGCATGTTGCTGGAATTTCACACAATGTTTGACATAGTCACAACAATCATGGTTGAGGGTGGGCCAATAATAGCCTAGGCGAAGGATGCATTTGGCGACAGCCAAGCCACTGAAATGACCTCCACAAATTCCATCGTGAACTTCCTTGATGGTGTAGGGAATTTCAGAACTTGTAAGGCATCGTAAGAGGATACCATCAAAGCCATGTTTATAAAGAAGGCCACCCATGATGACATAACAAGAGACACTTTTGAGAAAGGTGTGTTTCCCATTATGAGTAAGATCGGGAGGTAGAATTGATAGGGAAAGGTAGTCTGTATAAACTTCTTATACCAAAGGCCATGTGGGTCAGGTCTAATGGTTCTGACAAGGTTGACATCTTGAAATAGATAGGAAGGTGATTGCAGCCTTTGTACTGTGACAAATATTTTCAAGTCAGAGGGTGAAGTGGGAATCTGAGAAGCAAGGCAGGCCATGGTATCCACAAATTTGTTAGTGGAACGTGGAGTGGTTTGAAGTTCATAACGGTCAAAGGTAGTCAAAAGTATGTCTACATGATGTTTATACTTTTGAAGTATTTCATTATGACACTGGTATATACCATTGACTTGATTTACAACCAGTTGAGAGTCACCAAAGATATTAATTGATTTAACATCTAAGGTGATGGTGGTTTGGAGACCTAATATGAGTGCTTCATATTTGGTGATATTGTTAGTACAATCAAAATCTAGTTTGAAAGATAGTGGCATAGGTTCACCATCAAGAGGAATGAGGATAATGCCTGCACCACCCCCATGCTGACATTTGGAACCATCAAAGAATAAGGTCATTTGGTAAATGGTATCATCCAAAGAGAGGGTAGCAATGGATTCATCTGGGAAATCAAAGTTAGAGGATTGATTTCTGGAGAGGGGTGTGTCTGCAAGTTGGTCAGTGATAGTTTGACCTTTGATAGATTTTTATGGATGAATTTGAGGTCGAGGTCTGCGAGAAGCATTAGCCAATGTGCAACATGTTGATGTTGGTAGGGCTTGGCATACATGTAATGTAAGGGGTCAGTATTGGTGACGACAAAGGTTTTGTGATTGAGTAGGTAATGAAAAGTTTAGTGGCAACAAAAACTAAGGCTAAGAAGATTTTTTTGGTGTGGGTGTATCTGGTTTCATAGTCCAAAAGGGTATGACTTATGTAATAAACCACTTGCTCCCAGTGTTGATCATCATGATGGGTGAGCATGGCACCCAAGGAATGATCCGTAGTAGAAATGTAAAGGTAAAATGGTTGGTTATCCTTAGGAGGAATGAGTACAGGTGGTTGGAGAAGGTACTGTTTTAAGGCCTCAAAGGCTTTGTGGCATTCATCATCCCATTTGAAAGAGACATCCTTTTTGAGGAGATGATGAAATGGGTGGCAGCGGTCAGAAAGCTGTGAAATAAAATGATGAATAGATTGCAACTTACCTTGCAAACTACGAAGTTGGTGAAGGTTAGTAGGTGGAGGAATTTTGAGAATAGCCTTGATTTTAGTGGGATCAACTTCTATGCCACACAAAGAAATGATAAAACCAAGGAGCTTTCCTGAGAGAACAGTGAAGACACACTTCTTTGGTTGAAGGTGAACACAATATTTGATGAGACGGTCAAAAATGACCTTCAGGACTGTAAGGTGTTTGGCCCGATGTTTTGATTTGGCAAGAAGGTCATCTACGTAATCTTCCAATATATGATGCATGATGTCATGGAAGATATAAGTCATAGCCCGTTGATATGTAGCACCAACATTTTTAAGGCCAAAGGGCATGACTCGATAGCAAAAGGTTCCCCAAGGAGTGATGAAGGTGGTTTTATGTTGATCTTCTGGGGTGAGTAATATTTGGTTATAACCTGAGAAACCATCCATGAGTGATAACATCTCATGGCCATGGTAAGATCAACTAGTTGGTCAATACTAGGTAGAGGAAAGTCATCTTTGGGGCAAGCTAAATTAAGGTCATGGAAATCCATGCATATGTGGAGTCCTCCTATTGCTTTTGTGACAGGAATGATGTTAGAGATCCATTGGGGATAATCAATGGGTAGGATGAAGGAAACCGAGAGAAGGTGTTGAAGTTCTTCTTTGACAAGAAGGGCAATGTGAGGATGCATTTTTCGCAGCTTCTGTTTTATGGGTTTGGCTTCAGGAATAGTTACGATATTGTGGACCACAATGTTTGGGTCAATACCAGGCATATCAGCGTAGGACCAAGAAAAAACATTGCTATAATCCCAGAGGAAAGAAGTGAAAGCTTCATTCTCAGCAGTATCTAAAGATTGACCAATCTTTAGAATGTGTGGGTCATCCTGAGTGTTAATATTGACTTCGATGATTGATTCATTTAACATGGTTTGTGTCTCAGAAGGAAATGATCAGTGAATATAAGAATCTTCCACGCCAAGGTAGGTGAGGATAGAATCATCGTCCTGACATTGAATGATGTTAATGGATGGTGTATCATCATCGATCATGTCAGGATATAGGAAGGGAAGAGAAGAGGGAGCCTCCATCATGTTGATAAGTCAGAGGTCCCAGGGAAATGGTGTTCATGAAAAAAAAAGTTAGGAGGAATAGATTGGGATCTATAGACTCCGTGGGTGAAGGTGGTGACATTGGTGAATGGGGTGGAGAAGGTTTTTCATCCTTGATGAGGTCGATGTGGGCCTTCTTGGAAGATGGTTTGGAAAATCCAATACCACTGTGGTCTTTGTTTTTATATGTGGTACATGGGATGACAATATGATGGTCCTGTTTGTAGAACCCAAAGCCAAATCCTTTCCATGCACAATGGTGAAGGAAAGTGTGGGAAAAGTGGTGGTTGGTGAGAGATTGGAGGTCAGATGAAAATGGTCATGTTTGGGAAGGGGGCTCAGGTGAATAGGTGGAAGTGTCAAGTCCCCCATATGTTAAGTTGGTGCAAAGGTGGGGAGGACCATAAGGGAAGACCTCGCCTATGTGATGGTCATAACGAGGATGTTGGCATAGGTTACCATACTCTTGTGGAGTAAGGAATGTGTTTATGTTGTACAAGCAGTATTCCCCCAGAGTGAGGCATTGAAAAACACCTTCTAAGGGATCGGTAGTGGATATGTGTGTAGCCAAGAATAGATGAAGTACTAGGTGATTGGGAAGAATAAGGATGAGTTGGTTGGGAACTAGATGGGTTAGCAGATGGGTCAGCTGCAGAGGCCATGACAGTAGTGGGAATAGAAGAGGTAGGCACATGGGTGAGGTAGCGACAACATCGGTGGATGGGGCTGTGGGTGAAGGAGAAGTGGTGGTAGTGGTAGATGCCTTAACTGGTATGAGGACATCATTAGGTTGGTACAACATGTTGCAAGTTTTAAATGGTGAAGGGTCAGCTGGGATGGTATAGTTATGTCCTTCATGTTCAAATTTTACACAGTGATGTAAAGTTGAAGGAACACAACCCATGACATGGATCCAAGGTCAGCCAAGCAACATGTTATACTGGAATTCCCCTTCTAAAATGTAGAATAATTCTAGCACAGTACGGGGGCCCACATGAATGTGAAGAATAATGGTGCCAAGGGTGGAAGTGATGGTGTCATTGAAGGAGTGCAACATAACCGGGTTATTATGCATGTAATTTGAAGGGATGCACATTTGATTGTATGTGTGGGAGGAGATGATGTTGATGTTGGCACCACCATCGATCATAACATGTCAAATGTGAATATTATCGATATAGATGGAGATGAAAAGAGTGGGATCAGGGTCATCTGATTGGAGAGGTATGATCTCCTCATCAGAAAAGCTGAGGGTGGCCACTTGATGAGTGGGAGTGGGGGTAGAAGAAGGAGATGATTTGGTAAGAGAGGCCACATGGTGAGGGGTGATAATGGAGGCTACTAGTGTGGGGTCATTAGGTAAAACCTTGATGGATTGCAAAACCTCCATGAGGGCTTGTCGATGAGATTCAGAGGTTTGGATGAGATCGTACAAAGACATTTTTAGAGGGGATTGGTGTAATTGTTTTATCATTGTATGATGGGTGACCCCATCAGAAATAGGGTATGTGGGTCCTCGAATGGTGATTTTGGGTGGGTGTAGATGGTATGTTAGGCACAAGATTAGTGGATGGGCTGGTTACTTTTTCTTTTCCTTTGTCTTTTTGGGCACGAGTGGCAAATTGGATCATGTTAATTTGAGGAAGAGAGGTGGATGGAGAAGGTATGTCATGAGTAGTATAATGACATGATGGAAAAAACCTAATGTGGGGTAAGAACCTTGTGAAATGAGTAGGGCACACTGGCATTTAGGTGGAGGTTTGGCCAACTCTCTAATATGGACCATGTTGATCTCGAATGTTAGAGGTGGATAAAAAGGTTGTGGAGGTGGAGATGCAGGTGACTGAATAGGTAGTGGATGAGGACGTGTGGTGATTGGTGAAGGTGGAATAGAGTCCTCATCTAGAAGATCATCATCATCAAAATTTTCTTCAGGAGGGCATAGTTGGAGAGGAATGGTTTTTAGAGCCTTATAGTTCTCTACATCATGTCCTAGAACACGATGGTAGGCACAAATTTTAGTTTTGTCAAACCCCTTTGGTTTGGGTTTGAGTGGATTGTAAGGTCTAAGTGGCGGTAATGTGATGACCGAGGTCTCTAAGAGGTTGGCTAAAATGTTGGCATAAGACCCTGCTAATGGATCACAGTGTGAAGTGAGTGTGGGTTTGGGTGAAGGTGTGGATGATTGTGGTGGAAGAGGTGTTATAGGAGGTGGAATAGGTTTGACCACCGGTTTGGTAGGTGGTACTATCTTAGGTTTTGATGGTACCTTCTTGGGTAAAGGTGTGGTAGATGAACTAGCAATAGAAGGTGTATGGGTTTAACTAACTTTTTTGAGGATAGTGGGTTCTTGTCCATGGATTGCACTTTATTGGGTAAAGATGGGGTAGGAGTACGTGATGCTGAAGGGAAAGTGGATGGTGGTAGAGGATGGGTTAGCCATCGTGATAATGGAGGTGTGGTAAAGGTTGCTGGTAGAGCCTGGGTGGAAGGTATGGGTTAAAGAGAAGAAATTCCCATAGGTAGTGATGGGGTTATGGTAGCTGGTGGAGGTATAGGTGGTAAGAAGTTGTGCGGGTGACGGTGAAGGTTGTGTAGGTCGATTGGATGTAATAAAGGATCATGATGAAGATGTGGGCTATTACACTTTTTTTTTCTTTGGTTAGGAGGTTTCTTGACCAGGGTAGATGGGTGAGGTCTGAGGATAGACATAAGGGGTGAAGGTGACAGAGGTGTGGTGGGTGAAACTGGTGTATGCGGTCTTGAAAGTTGGGTCTTCTTTTTAGGTGGAGGATTGGTTTTTATGTGAGCTTGGGAGGACATGGCTAAGTCCAATTTGATGGGTGGATGGACAAGGCTTGATGTCAGCATGACACCCAAGGTAGTGATAGGTCTAGAGATGGGAGAAGATTTAGGTGCAGGTAGGTTCTTAGGCATAGGAATGGGTTTGGTTGTGGTTAAAGGTTCGGATGTAGGAAAGGGTGATGAAGAAGAAGCCATTTCAATAGGCATGGTCATGGTTGATTTGGTCACTTGAAATACCTTTGGATATATCGTGGAGGTATCAGTAAGTGACATCTGCATTTGGGTTGAGAAGGGTAACCGAAGGCATCCCCAAAGCATGAAATTATCAACGTAATCTAAGTGGTCAGCCAGTGTGAAAATGACATTGTTGTAAGAGGAGATGCTGTTGGTTTAGTGGAAATCCCTGTAAAATATGTCTGTGAGACATGGAATTGGTTAGCCTCAAACTCTATGGGTAAAAGAGCCAAGAACAGATCAACGGGATCCTAGAATGATGATGGGGAAATTTCCCCAACAGGAAGTGGTGCATCTAAAGGATCCCCCGTGGATAAGAGAGATGGTAGGTCGGGTAAGGTAGATTCTTATTTCGGTGGAGAAGAAAGTGATGATGATTATCTCATGGGTAAGAGAGTTAATACCATTGATTGTTTGGTAGGTTATGAGGTAGATGGTGAAATGACATTGGCATAAATTATGGACTCCTCCATGGGTGAAGAGGGAGATGAAGGGGACTCCTCTATGGGTGAAGGAGTAGATGAGGTAGGATCCTCCGTGGGTAGAATATCATGTTCTAGAATCTCCTCGATAGACAGGATAGGTGGAAATTGAGGAACAACTGGTATGATATCAAAAATAGTGAAATTCATGGACATTTCCGTCATTGGTTGAAGGTTCACCATTTTGATTAGATGATGGTGTATGGTTAGGAAATGAATTCTTAAAGATATGAAAGTTTTTATTTTCTGGGGTGTTTGGGTTGTCTAGGATGAGATCTCCATTATCTAACATTTCCTGGACAATGTTCTTGAAGGTTATGCAATTACCATCACTATGGCCTTTGACGCGATGATAATTACAATAGTCATGTTCCTTATACCATGCAGGCATAGGATGAGAAGGATTGAAACCAGTATGTGGTTTTATAGGTGGAAGTGCAATGGCTCTAGCCTTAAGAATATTTTCTAAGACTGAAGAATAGGGCTCTCCAATTGGAGTGTACTTTCATTGTTCCCGTCGGAACTGAAAAGTTTGAATGGGAGAAATATTGGAGGAAGGTTTGGCTTGGTTAGATGGATGAGATGGACCAGCTTTGAGAACTACCACATTGGTAGATCCTTTGGCTTTTGAATAATTGTTTTGGGGCTTTGAAGATGAAGAGGCATCATTTGATTTGAACGCGGCATTTTTGTTTCACAATTGAATTTTCTTCTCTTCAATGGAACACAAATTTCTAGTTTTTGCCATGGTAAATGCTTCGTCGAAGGTATGGAAGGTTTTTACCTATAGAGTTGGTGAGATGTTCCTGGCACAAGCTCTAGTGAACAACTCTATAAGAACAGCTTGAGGTAACTGGAATGTTAATTGGTTGATAAGGCTTCACCAGCGAGCAATGAAATCTATGATAGATTCATCATCGTACTATCGTGTTGAGTATAGGTCAGTCATGGTGAATTTTTTGATGACATTGATTGAGAAATGGTCCAAGAATGCTTGAGCCACTTGGTTAAATGAGTAAATGGAATGTCGGTAAACCACTATACCAATCTAAGGCAGGTCCTGTCAAGGACATGGGGAATGTCCATAGGAGTAAAGCATCATCATGGGAAATTAGATAACACCCATGTTTGAATGAATGCAAGTGTTGTTGTGGGTCTTCTTTACTATTGAAACAGTTGAACTTGGGAATTTCCCAATGTATAGGGTATGGGTGAATGGGGATAGATGGATGAATAGGCTCATTACATATTTTGTCATAAGTTAAGGAGTTACGAGAGCCAGAAACTGATGCTTCTAATGTTTGCATCTTTTCCATCATCATCCTAATGAGGTCATTGGTGGGTTGTGAGGAATGGGTGCCCCCTGTAGTATAAGGAGGTTGATGATGGATGTATGATGTGGATGGCATCCCAGTATATGGGGGATGTGCCAAGTATGAGAACTATGAAGGGGGAATAGATGTGGGTGGAAGATATCCGAATAAGCTATAGACGAGATTGGGGGTTGTTGGTGATGCATGTAAATAGGTGGGGTAGTCGTAATGAATCTTGTGGTAATTGGGGGTAGGGACTATGGGATGGAAAGGACGAGGTTTTGGAATGGGGTGTGGGTTGCCGACACCATGGGTGGTTGTGATGCAATGGGTATATATGAGGTGAAAGGTGTAGACGAGGCTATGCTCAGGGTGGCTGGTGAAGGGATGGTTGAAACCATGGGTGTGATAGATGTCGTAGGTGCAGCAGTTATAGAGGATGTGGGGTCCAGTTGAGATACCACAGGTGGTAAGGTGGATGAAGGTAATGTTGAGCTAGTGGTAGCTGATGCAGAAGTGGGGGTGAGGGCAGGAGGGATAGACATGGGCATGTCATATACCAACTATCCTGAGGAGTCTCAGTGGATGAGTGGGTGTAATAGTACTGGAGGGAAGCGAGATTTTGATCAAGGATTCTTGTGAACTCCTCATCACCGGTACTAATGGTGATGGGCTGAGTTAGATCCATAGGTGACAAGATAGAAGGTAGTGAGGGGATAGGTGGAAGTGGCTAAAGGCTAGTGTGAAACACAAGGGTGTTGGTTTGGATGTGAGTCAAAACCATGTGAATTATCATAGACCTAGTAAATATTACTCTGTAAATGACACAAAAAATAACAAAAATGGAAAAGGATAGATTCCAGGAGGTGAAACAGGTTGGTGTTCTAATTAAAAATCAGAACAAAGGAACCGACGGTGGTTAGGTTAACCAATGATGGTTATAGGGTGACTGATGATGGTTAGGGAAATCGATACCGGTTACTATGGGAAATCAATAGTTTTGCAAATGAGGCAAAAAATGATGAAAATGAAATAAAGAAGTTGTATTTGACTGTGATTTTAAAATTCTGGGGGTATGATGATGTCCTAAGAACTTCAAAAGAACAGAAGATGTGATGAATGCTATTTTTGGTAGAATGACCAAAAAGAGCTGGAAACTAACAATGGTTAGGTAAACCGATGCTGGTCATATGTAAACCGATGATGGTTGCTAGACTTACACCAGTCACTGTGAAATTTTGAAAAGAGAAGACAAATTGATTTTTCTGAATTAAGTAAGATGAAATATCAACCTAGAAAACTGAGTATGATAATAATGGATCGTGACACACTCAGAAAAAGTTAGAATACACCAACTATGATGAAAAAGTGTGAAAGGAAGAATAAAATGAAGAACATAACCTCACAAATCAAGAAAAAGATAAGAAAAACATGCAATCCTATAAGTGAATTTTATGTTTTAGCTTATGCTATTTTAGACTGACTTTGTGAATCAGAACAAAGTTTTTGGTTGGGAAGGTGTCCTATGAAGAGGAAAATTCTAAGGGTGGTTTCAGGTTATGTTTTGGTGGGGGAGGTCCTTTCTCTGAGTTAATGACTAGATAGAGAAACCAGTTGGGTGCCCACTGTCAATCCTCTAATCGTGTGATCATTGACAACTTCTTCCAGGTAAGGTGTTGTTTAAGAAGATGTGTGAATTTATATTTGTGTAGTTTGGAAAAGAGAGAGAGAAGATAAAGTGCTCTATGATTCAATTATGTCAACCATCAGCTGGGCATGACTTCCAGCATATAGGTTTCCCTCATTTTTAATGTGAGCTAAAAATGCAAGCATAGAAGTATGAAATGCAAGTATTTTAGAACCCAAATTGAAATGTGATATTTGATGTAAACAAAGAGTGAATAGGAAAGAGAATGAATTTCACTAATGTGAATGCAAGAAGAAAAAGAATGATTGCTTTTAGTCCCGAAATATGAATGTCACTTAGACAAATAGAAGAAAGAGAAGATTCCCAAGGAGAAGATTTAATGTTGACTTCCTTTTGAAAAGAAACAAACATACAAAATATTTCCCTAAGAATGAATAAATGCAAGGAACCCCAGATGGGTCCCACCGGGTGTGCCAAAATGTTTCACCAGATTCTTGACAAATTAATGAAATAGATAGAGGGTGATAGACCAAGGAGGAATACCTATTTGTGATGTTGGTTGAAGGTTGTGTGCACGTTCTGATTTCCTAATCCAATGTTGATTGTGAGAGATCCCTTTTGGCTAGGAGAAACTACCTATAAAATGTAAAACAATACCACCAGATAGAGTTAAATAAAACAACGAGTGGACTTCCTAGAAGAAGGTAGATCTAGGAAGTATGATGCTTCCTGAACAGTATGTTAATCCACTTTTTATATAACAATATTAATGCTATAAAAAATAAACATGAAATAATAATATTATTGGAATTGAAACGATTTAGGTATCTCATCCAAAAAAAATAAAAAAGGTCAGATAAAAGGTGATTGAGGTAAAAATGGGTCAGGTGATGGGCTGGTATTGGGTTGAAGGTCTAGTACAGGTTCTGGGTAAGATTGGTAAAGATTAGGAGTGATTCTGGGCTGTTAGGGAATGGGTATGAGCTCGCTGGTCTGAGGTATGTTACTAGACACAATAGCCAACTTTGGCTATGTGACCGATGCTGGTTTGGTAGGATAACTTATGTTGGTTGGCTAACTGATGTTGATAGGGAATGTTACTAAAAATCTCTTAGAAATGGTCTTTAGACTCTCTGTGATTGCACAGAGACTAGAAATGGTGGGGGTGAGGTCGTGAAATGGTCTTAGTGAATCAAAGATGACTAGAGGAGGGTGAAGATAGGTGAAATGGCTAGAGATGATAAGGTGATGGGTTGGAGGGAGGAAGGAGGTGTACGGATGTATAGAAGAATAAATTATTGAGAGGAATGATGATCTTATTGAAAGAAAATAAAGATAAATGAAGAGATATCAGGTAATTACTAAAGAATGGATCTAGACAGTGCAAGTGATGAAAAAAATGAGAGAAAAAATCTAGAGAGAAGGGACATAGTGTACATGCCAAAATAGTTTGATTATCTTTTCTTCTCTATGTGAATCCATGATCTTGAAGAAGGTGATGGATGTCGATGGTTGTTGGTAGTGCTCCTAGGTGATTTCCTTTACCTGAGTGCTTCAGAAATTTGAGTGCTCCAAATCTCTATTCGTATGAGATCCTAAATTGAATGACCAACCTTAGCAAAGGATTTTGGAAATGTATTTAAACCTAACAATCGATGATTAGGGTAATGACATTAGTTCAGGTATAATCAGCATTGGTTAAGGTGGGCCTGATTGTTGTTATTTTTGATATGGTCTTCAATCTTTGTTCGAGTATTGAGTGATATATCACATAAGAATGAGTAAGAGTCCTCTTAGGTTTGTTAATAGGAGTTAAGTCTAGGTTTAGACTAAGTCGTAGTTGTTTAGGATAGGATTATACTTGGTCTTAGGTAATTAATGGGGTTTGAGTGGGTCATGGAATGAGGTGGCTAGGTGAGTTGGCTGGGTGAGGTGGTCAAGTGAGGATGTTAATTAAAACTAATTAAAGGAATTAATTCAATTAATCATGTGCACTATGGGATATGAATAGGTATGGTATGATTAATTTAATTAACGAGGTTATAAGGGTAGAATTGCCTAATTTTAGTGTTTACAGGTTCCTAAAGTATTTATAATCCCTTTAATATCATCTACATCCCATAGTTCCAATGTAAGACCTCATAATATATCACACAGTAGAAACTGGTTTATATTTTATTTATCTGAGTTAAACATAGTCAACCAACTTCATAGGAAGAGGAACATATTCCCCAAAAACTAGGGTCCATCATTGAGGATCCTTTGGGGATCTTCCATGTTGTTAAAACTAAACAATAAGAAAAACTTTGGTAATGTTGTTACTTCCAAATGGCCTTTAGGTTTCCATTTAAGAACAGACTAGGATCTTATTGATTCAATATTTGGTCTACCTGTAAGAAGTTTTCCAATCAAAGCATTCTCCATATTTCCCAAAGTTCTATAAATAATGCTATTAGGGATATCTAGTTACTTACCAGATTATCCTTATTTAAGATGTGGAATAATCCCCATACTTTTCTCATTCCTAGATCTCAAGATTTTTTCATACGTTCTAGGGGCCTCATTTTCCACATAGGACCCACGAAAAGTACTATTGGTGTAGGCTATTTACCATGTATATATTTTAAGTACATGGGATTGCTTCACATAGGTGATTCACCATGCTTAGGTTTCCTAGGGTGTCATTATGGCCTTACATGCATCAAAGAGCGTCATAGGAGTTACATTTGACTGACTATTCTGGGAATGTAACTCCCACCTCTTGATGGCTACCTTTCTGGAGAAGTTACACAACCCACTACTATATGTACACCCTTTCATCTTGAGAAATACAATTGAATGGAATGGAATAGAGTATGGGTTTTGAGCCATTTTCCCCTTAATGCACACACATTGCTCTCATGGGTGATTTCTTACTTGAGGCTACATCATTTTACGGTTGAGTGTAACATTTTCATGCTCATGGATTCCCTCCAGATCTTCATCATTCCTCCGACATGGTATTAGATCTATGGGAATAGAATATTTTTGTTCACCTTGGTTGCTTACTACTCTCTAACTCATAGTTTCTTATGAAAGATATCATATTCATGTTCTCTACTTAGATTGTTTAAGGATCTTATGCTTGGTTTTTTGGCTCGAGGTTTCTTGTGCTTGGAGTTTTTATTCCTCATTGACTCGTTTGCATTAGTGAACTCACTACTCAAGCACATTTTTGGATTCAGAGGGTGATTTTTGGTTTGCTTATGCATTACTTTTGCATGTATTGTGTATTGATACCTCTCACCTCAGATCTCTGGACTTGTTTTAGCATTCTCGGTGTTGGTTTCACATATCTGTGGGCACATATCACTATGTCCTCCCACGTGCTTGGATTTACCACTAGATTCTATGGTTACATTCTCACCTGACCTATAGTTTTCCCATGCCTCTACGTTAAGTCACCATCGTTTTCTTTTCCTAAACGTGAGTACTTTGGCTTAAGTTCTCCCTTATGGACATTTTTCTTGGTAAGAATACTACTTAGGATTCAGTTGTGCATTCTAGGCCATGTTCATCTACTAAGGCTACCTTGACCATGAAATTTATTGTGCATTTATCATGTTCTCACATTGGAAGTGGGATCTTGGTGCTACGTGACTGTTGAGCTCATCGTTTGTTCCATGCTCAGCCCTTGCATCACGTGGTTGAGTCTTGTTGTGCTTCCAGTCGGCTTACCTGGTTTGATCCTCCTATTCAATTTCCATCTATGACCTCCTGTCCAAGCTTGATCCTCTTTGTTTGACTACTGAATTTACCTCTGGTTCAGCCATAATATTGGTGTTTTCCAGTTTGAACTTTGGTCAGTGCACTACTCGCAGCCTGAAAGTTGATGTAATGTTTCTGACCTACTCAGTGTTACCCCACTCAACAACACAACTCAATGCTCTTCATGACGTTGACCTTCCTCTGAAGTGTGTTACAATGGTTACACTCTCCTCCCAACTTGGACTCCATACAGCTATCTCTAGGGCGTTTAGTGCATCTCACCTCCATTTCACGTCGTGACCTATTCGGTGTAGAATCCATTGTAACTTGGTCGTTATACGTTCCAGCTCGGTGCATCCATGGCTTGACACCTCAGCTAGGCCCATTCCATTTTAGACTTTTTGGTAGTTAAAACAATTCTATTTTTAATGTTTTAAGGAAAAAACATTCTTATCATGGTATTGTAATAATTTAAAGGCTCTAATTTACTTGTAATTATGTCTGTCATTTGTGTGTCAAAGACGAAGGGCAAGGTCTAGGGTTAGTAGGAGGATAATCCCCCCTCACAAGTAAAACAAAACCTACTTAAAATTTATTCCATTTCCAATGCATACCCAAATGACACCCTTTGCACCCATTTTGGGAACTTTTTTAATCAGTTTGCAGGGCTTATTGGCATTCTCCATCAGTTGTGGGAATCATTTTCTTGTTATAAATTTTGACTTGCTACTCGGTTTTAAGCACTTCTTTAGTCAAAGTTGCATGATTTTTTGCACATTACGTGATGAAATTGTAAGTTTTGTAAATTCACTCCTTTATAAAGTTCCACATTCTAGAGGGGTTCACTAGTATTCTTAGGTTTTCACACACAGATGCATTATCAGCCGAGTCTGACGTCTTGCATTTATGCACCTTGTAATTTTGATTCCACATCATGGAGGGTGCTCTTTCTAGACTTGAGCATCATAGGATTTCTTTACATCCTCTGCCACTTCTTACTGGGAGAGAGAACTATTCAGCATGGTGTGCTTCTATGGAATGCTACTTCTCCTACGAGGGTATTTCACACTTCTTGATTGGGCCAGTTCATACACCCACTGATCATCATCATCTTAATGATTTTCTCAACACTTGTGCCCCTGTTTTTTGTACCATGATGATTCATGTCTTTCCATCTCATTGGTTTCACATGGCAGACTCAGATCTACCCCAACATGTCTAGAGCATTCTTCAGTCCCTTTATGAACACCCTTCACATATTGTCAACGTTTTTGTTGTTGCTGATTCAGTTATTTCCTATATTTCTTCATGTGATGATAGTTCCACTAACATAGAATCACTTGGTTCTACTTCTAATGATGTGGATTGTGAACCCATTTCTAATTTTGAGAGTACTATAGAGGACTCTTCTCCTCCTCTCACTATTCTAGAGAGTGTTGACACATCCCACATCTCATCAAATATTGAGCAATATCCTATACAATCTCATATAGTCATCACACCTACCTCTTTTAAACCTTTAGTGTGTGAGGCCCCTTTCACTCCTCTAGCTTCCTTAGATGACTCATATTTATCTGACATCGCTCTTTTATTTATTGAGCCCCCTCATTGGGACGAGTATCTACTTGGCCTTAGTTTTCTTTTCACAGAGTACACTTGTGATGTACTAGAAGTTCCTCATCCATATATAGGTATTTCAGAGGAGTTCATCATCTCCATTGTTAGGAGTTCCCCTTCTTGGACTCCTACCACTTCCACTTTTCCAGAGACCTTCATTGATCCACCCTTGCTTGTGGATCCATTTTCTGTTGTGGGGGATGTTTTGTTTCCTTCACATCAGTTGGACATCCTTTCTATAGGTGTTCACCCTTCATACTCTGATAGTTCTACACTCATGACATTACCTTTGGTTCCTTTGCACTCACTTGCTAGACCTATGTCACACTTTCGTGGACCAGACTCAGAGTTCTTCGTGTTGCTACCTTTGGTTTCCTTCATGGAGTGGGCAGACTTACACCCTTTCATTTCTATCCTTCCTAAGGGCATGCACATCGTTTGGTGCCGATGGCTCTTCTTTAGTCTAGAGATAGAGGATCTTGTGATCGACATTCTTTTGGGAGAGCTCCTAGAGCTGCAGATTTTAGATCCATCCATGACATCTTATGCATTCCTCTCAACTCCCTCTTCTTCTCTCTTCTTCTTCTTCTTTATGAGAGATTTCCTCTTTGTACATGGGTACCTTTATAGGCTCGTTTATGGTCGGGACCCATCCTTGGCATCTTTCTTAGATTAGAGAGTGGACTTGTCCCTCTTTTAAGGGGGAGTTTTTACCATTGGGTTTTCTCCTTTTACTCCATTTTTCAAGAGTTTCTTGTATGTGGGTACCTCATTAGGTTTGTTGTCGGGACCCACTTCTCCTTTTTTTCATCTTTGTGTCCACCTAAGCTATGCTTCAGGGGGGTGTTGGTGTACGATATTTACCATGCATATATTTAAAGTACATGGGATTCCTTGACATAGGGGATTCACCATGCTTAGGTGTCCTAGGGTGTCATTATGGCCTTACATGCATCATAGAGCATCATAGAAGTTACATTTGACCGATTATACTAGAAATGTAACTCCCACCTCTTGAAGGCTACATTTGTGGGGGAGTTACACACCCCACTATTATATGTACACCCTTTCATCTTGATCAATACAATTAAATGGAATGGAATAGAGTATGGGTTTTGAGCCATTTTTCCCTTAATGCATGCACATTGCTCTCATGGGTGATTTATTTCTTTGATCTTGAAGCTACGTCATTTTACAGTTGAGTACAACATTTTTATGCTCACGGATTCCCTCCAGATCTTTTTCATTCCTTCGACAAGGACCTATTACATCGTAGGCCATTCCTCTACAGCTGTCTTCCCTTCAGACAAAATGTGTCTACTCTCAGTTTCCCACTGATCGCAATTCAAAACATTGTCTCTCTCCTGGAACTCCTCAACACTCCCACCCATCAAATCATTTAGTTTGTAAAGAGAACATACTCTAACTATTATTATTTTTCAATGTGAATGAGAATATAAGCTATCCCATTGTCCTTATATATTCTTGCTTACTTTTAGAGAATTATGTATTTTTATATAGCTTGTGAATGATTTTTTGAACTATTTTTTCACACTAAGTGGGAATGAGAGGCCCAAAAATATACTTTTTAATAATTTACTACTTCTAGGGAGAATGGGAGGCCTCCGATTCTCCATCTTGATTATTTTTGTTTACTTTGAGGGTTGATAAGAGGCCTTCGAATGAGAGGCCACCAATATCTCTTTTATGAATTATTCACTTTTGAGGAGAATGTGAGGCTTCCCATTCTCGTTGTTCATTATTTTTATACTTTTAGGGATAACAAGAGGCATTACATTTTTATTCAATTTTAAGGATAATGGGAGGCTTCCCATTCTCCTTGTTGATTATTTTTTATACTTTGAGGGATAATGAGAGACCTTACACTATTTTGAATATCATTTTTAAGAATGACTCACTTTTAGGGAGGATTCAGAGGCATCCTATTCTCCATCTTGATTATTTTGTTTACTTTGAGGGATAATGAGAGGTGCTTCAATGAGAGACCTCCACTATCCCTTTTAATAATATCTCACTTTCTAGGAGAATGGGAGGCCTCCCATTATAAATATTCATATTTTTACTTTGAGGGATTATGTATCTTTATCTTTATAGATATTTGTTTACTTTGAGAGAATGATGTTTGTTTATATCTCTTGTAAATATTGTTTGAATTGTTACGAATATATTGTTTGTAACATTATTAATAGTGTGTGTGAGTTACTATTTGTAAAATGTAATATTTAGATATTACATTATGGGAGTGAATGATGAGTTGTAATAGACAACTCATCATGAGGGAATAAAGGGATAGTTGAAATAAAGGTGGAGAGAATCATGTTGGAGAGATAAGTGGGAATGTGATATTGTTTGACTCCATATTCTAAGGATGTCATTCTCCTATATAATGTAACCTCTACTTGTGAATAAAATATCCCGAATCATTTGAATCTATAATATCATTATTCGGTGTATTTTCTGTGTAAAACTGGTTGATTGCTGTGATTTGGTATCAGAGCGGATTCATTTTCAACTCAGCCAGCATACTGTGTATTATTGCGTGAGTTTTCTTTTTTGCATCTTTTACTGGATTCAACGTATTATCTTCTTTTACATTACTTGATATCTATGTTTTATTCTTTGCCGAATAATGCCAAGAATTTATATGAGTTTCGTGAATAGATGATTGGAGATAGATTGATCATAAAATTTTTTTGCTCTCATACTCGAAGGACATTGATTCAAGCATTACCGGTCTGAACTTTATACTACATTATACTGTGTTACAAACTCAAGATCTGAGTGTATGTAAGATTTAAATGCTGATCTAAACGCCTATACAATGGACTGTCAACCTCTACAAGTGTATTTGTGCATTGATACTTCTGGCATACAATATCTGAGCATGATTTGAGCACTTTGTATACTTCATCGCCAACGTCAGATAGACATAGAGAGATCTGAATACGTGTCCAGTTTTGGGTTAGTTGCATTTTGTGGATTCACCATCCAAGAATCATTCGCCTAATTCCTAGGGGTTACTAGTGCCACGTTCAACTCCAACGGTTGTGCTCAAAGGTTTATTACTCAAAGAGACTGTAGATAAGAATGGCAATAGGTTGGACGTGATAGTGGAGTCTGGTAAAAATCATGCACCATTGGCATTCAAATTCCACTCAGTATTAATGGATGGCAGCCTTGCATCGAACCGAGCTAGGTTTCTCCTCTACACCAATGCTTAAACTCGGCCTTGTATGCTCCTCATCACTGACGTTTCCACCAAGGGCATGTTCTATAGTTCCACAAGCTTGACCACTTCCACAGCTTCCATGGTGAACTCTTCTCGGCATAAAAAATGCAGGTTTATCATTATTAAATAGTATATGTGCCATGTGTCTTTATTAAGTATTCATTGAGAAAAAGTCCAGTAAAACCCATGTGTGTCACGTAATGTGTAAAAAGGTATTCATTATACTAATATGTCTTTAGTGTCATTACATTTAAAATAGATTTTTTGGTCCATGAATTTTGTTTTAATAGTTATTTACTAGTAATGTCATAGTTAGTCAAAGAAATTTTATAAATCGTATTTTTATGTTGTTTAAAGTATAGTCTTTTATCATAAAAAAAGGAGTCATTTTTAGTACATGTTAAGTTATCACAAGTGTTTTTATATCGGAGTGTTTTTAAATAGTCATTTTTTTAAGTCCTATGTCATATAAAGTCATAAGTGTCGTCTAGTCAAAATTGTGTCATTATCAAGTTTCTCGTCAAATGTTCATTTGAGTCAATGGTAATAAGTTGTGTTGTTTGTAAGATTCGAAAAATTGTTACTATAAAAAAAATTTTAAAAAAAGGACAAATGAGTGCATTTTCGGTGTAAGCCAACACTCATTTTTTAAGGAAAAATGCAAATGAAAACCGTTCTTGGCTTCAGGGGCTCCGCCCCTCGACCCCACCCTGTATCACGACAGGGAACGCGTATCGTCAACATTGACTATAATTTCTCCAAACCGGAAGCGCAGCTGAGTTGAAGCAGGGACATAGATGGAGGCAGGAGGCAATGGAGGAAGGAGGACAATCAGCGACCTCTCGTCTAGGCACCATGACGGAGGCCGCGGTATTGATTTGGTGGCCAATTATTTCAGTTGTGTGTTTCATTGTTTGTAATAAGAACAGATGTCACATTCCTGTTCAGAATTGTATTTCCTTTTATAACCTCCTGATGTAAATATGTTATAGTAGAAAGATAAAAGCACAAGAAAAAGCAGCATCATGTTTTTCTTGAAGAGGATGAACAGAGGTTCATGAGCAGGGGCTCGTACCTAGGACAGAGGTCCGTTATTGTCGAACAGGGGTTCGTATTTGGTGAACAGAGGTTCAACGTACCAAGATCATGAGCATGCAGAGGCAGGCAAGCTGTAGAAGACGTGTGAATGTTTTTCTCTACCTTGTTCACATTAGGGGAGTGTTTAATAGGGATTAATAATGTAAACAATAGGGGAGTGAATGTTACGAATATATTGTTTGTAACATTATTAATAGTGTGTGTGAGTTACTATTTGTAAAATGTTTTGTTTACTTTGAGAGAATGATGTCTTTTTATATCTCTTGTGAATGATTGTTTGAACTATTTTTCACTCTAAGTGGAATGTCAGGCCCCAAACTATAGTTTTAAAGAATTTATTACTTCTAGGGAGAATGGGAGGCCTCCCATTCTCCATCTTGATTATTTTTTTTACTTTGAGGGATGATAAGAGGCCTTCAAATGAGAGGCCACCAATATCCCTTTTAAGAAATATTCACTTTTGAGGAGAATGGTATGCTTCCCATTCTTTGTGTTGATTATTTTTATACTTTGAGGGATAACAAGAGACCTTACATTGTTATTCACTTTTGAGGAGAATGGGAGGCTTCCCATTCTCTATGTTGATTATTTTTTATACTTTGAGGGATAATGAGAGACCTTGCATTGTTCTCAATATACTTTTTAAGAATTGTTCACTTTTAGGGAGAATCAGAGGCATCCAATCTCCATCTTGATTATTTTGTTTATTTTGAGGGACAATGAGAGGTCTTCCAATGAGAGGCCCCCACTATCCCATTTAATAATTGCTCACTTTCAAGGAGAATGGGAGGCCTCCCATTCTCAATCTTCATTATTTTTTTACTTTGAGGGATTATGTCTCTTTCTCCTTGAATATTTTTGTTTACTTTGAGAGAATGATGTCTTTTTATATCTCTTGTGAATGATTGTTTGAAAAAAAATTCACTCTATGTTGGAATGAGAGGCCCCAAAATATACTTTATAAGTATTTATTACTTCTAGGGAGAATGGGAGGCCTCCCATTCTCCATCTTGATTATTTTTGTTTACTTTGAGGGATAATAAGAGGCCTTCAAATTAGAGGCCACCAATACCCCTTTTAAGAATTATTCATTTTTAAGGAGAATGAGAGGCTTCCCATTCTCTGTGTTGATTATTTTTATACTTTAAGGGATAACAAGAGACCTTACATTATTATTCACTTTTGAAGAGAATGAGAGGCTTTCCATTCTATGTGTTGATTATTTTTTATACTTTGAGGGATAATGAGAGACCTTACATTGTTCTCAATATCCTTTTTAAGAATGGTTCACTTTTAGGGAGAATCAGAGGCATCCCAATATCCATCTTGATTATTTGGTTTACTTTGAGGGATAATGAGAGGTATTCAAATGAGAGGCCCCCACTATCCCATTTAATAATTTCTCACTTTCAAGGAGAATGGGAGGCCTCCCATTCTCAATCTTCATTATTTTTTTACTTTGAGGGATTATGTCTCTTTCTCCTTGAAGATTTTTGTTTAATTTGAGAGAATGATGTATTTTTATATCTCTTGTGATTATTGTTTGAATTATTTTTTCACTCTAAGTTGGAATGAGAGGCCCCAAAATATACTATTTAAGTATTTATTACTTCTAGGAAGAATGGGAGGCCTCCCATTCTCCATCTTGATTATTTTTGTTTACTTTGATGGATAATAAGAGGCCTTCAAATGAGAGGCCACCAATATCCCTTTTAAAAATTATTCATGTTTGAGGAGAATGGGAGGCTTCCCATTCTCATGTTGATTATTTTTTATACTTTGTGGGATAACGAGAGACCTTACATTGTTATTCACTTTTGAGTATAATGGGAGGCTTCCCATTCTACATGTTGATTATTTTTATACTTTGAGGGATAATGAGAGACCTTACATTGTTCTCAATATCCTTTTTAAGAATGGTTCACTTTTAGGGAGAATCAGAGGCATCTAAATCTCCATTTTGATTATTTTGTTTATTTTGAGGGATAATGAGAGGTCTTTGAATGAGAGGCCCCCACTATCCCTTTTAATAATTTCTCACTTTTAAGGAGAATGGGAGGCATCCCATTCTCAATCTTCATTATTTTTTTACTTTTAGGGATTATGTCTCATTCTCCTTGTAGATTTTTTTTTCCATTGAGAGAATGATGTCTTTTTATATCTCTTGTGAATGATTATTTGAACTATTTTTTCACTCTAAGTGGGAATGAAAGGCCCAAAATATAATTTTTAAGAATTTATTACTTCTAGGGAGAATGGGAGGCCTACCATTCTCCATCTTGATTATTTTTTTACTTTGACTGATGATAAGAGGCCTTCAAATGAGAGGTCACCAATATCCCTTTTAAGAATTATTCACTTTTGAGGAAAATGGGAGGCTTCCCATTCTCTGTGTTGATTATTTTTATACTTTGAGGGATAACGAGAGACCTTACATTGTTATTAAATTTTAAGGAGAATGGGAGGCTTTCCATTCTCTGTGTTGATTATTTTTATACTTTGAGGGATAATGAGAGACCTTACATTGTTCTCAATATCATTTTTAAGAATGGTTCACTTTTAGGGAGAATCAGAGGCATCCTAATCTCCATCTTGATTATTGTTTTCCTTTGAGGGATAATGAGAGGTATTCCAATGAGAGGCCCCCACTATCCCTTTTAATAATTTCTCACTTTCAAGGAGAATGAGAGGCATCCCATTCTCCATCTTCATTATTTTTTACTTTGAGTGATTATGTCTCATTCTCCTTGTAGATTTTTGTTTACTTTGAGAGAATGATGTCTTTTTATATCTCTTGTGAATGAATGTTTGAACTATTTTTTCACTCTAAGTGGGAATGAGATGCCCCAAAATATACTTTTTAAGAAATTATTACTTCTAGGGAGAATGAGAGGCCTCCCATTCTCCATCTTGATTATTTTGTTTACTTTGATGGATGATAAGAGGCCTTAAAATGAGAGGCCACCAATATCCATTTTAAGAATTATTCACTTTTGAGGAGAATGGGAGGCTTCCCATTCTTCGTGTTGATTATTTTTATACTTTGAGGGATAACGAGAGACCTTACATTGCTATTCACTTTTGAGGAGAATGGGAGGCTTCCCATTCTCTGTGTTGATTATTTTTTATACTTTGAGGGATAATGAGAGACCTTACATTGTTCTCAATATCATTTTTAAGAATGGTTCACTTTTAGGGAGAATCAGAGGCATCCCAATCTCCATCTTGATTATTTGGTTTACTTTGAGGGATAATTAGAGGTCTTCCAATGAGAGGCCCCCACTATCGCTTTTAATAATTTCTCACTTTCTAGGAGAATGGGAGGCCTCCCATTCTAATTCTTCATTTTTTTTACTTTGAAGGATTATGTCTCATTCTCCTTGTAGATTTTTGTTTACTTTGAGAGAATGATGTCTTTTTATATCTCTTGTGATTGATTTTTTTAACTATTATTTCAATCTAAGTGGGAATGAGAGGCCCCAAAATATACTTTTGAAGAATTTATTACTTCTAGGGAGAATGGGAGGCCTTCCATTCTCCATCTTGATTATTTTGTTTACTTTGAGGGATGATAAGAGGCCTTCAAATGAGAGGCCACCAATATCCCTTTTAATAATTATTCACTTTTGAGGAGAATGGGAGGCTTCCCATTCTCCGTGTTGATTATTTTTATACTTTGAGGGATAACGAGAGACCTTACATTCTTATTCACTTTTGAGGATAATGGGAGGCTTCCCATTCTCTGTGTTGATTATTTTTTATAATTTGAGGGATATTGTTCTCAATATTTTTTTATAATAGTTCACTTTTAGGGAGAATCAGAGGCATCCCAATCTCCATCTTGATTATTTTGTTTACTTTGAGGGATAATGAGATGTCTTCCAATGAGATGCCCCCACTATCCCTTTTAATAATTGATCACTTTCAAGGAGAATGGGAGGCCTCCCATTCCTAATCTTCATATTTTTTTAATTTGAGGGTTTATGTCTCATTCTCCTTGTAGATTTTTGTTTACTTTGTGAGAATTATGTCTTTTTATATCTCTTTTGAATGATTGTTTGAACTAATATTTCACTCTAAGTGGGAATGAGAGGCCCCAAAATATACTTTTTAAGTGGGAATAAAATTTAAGAACAAAAGGGTGAAAAGAGAATGAGAAATTTTTCATTCTCTCTCAACATTTATTTTTGAGAGTGAGGGAGAATGGAAGGCCTCCCAATCTCCTTAACAATTATTATTTAATTTTTATTGAGAATAGAAAGGTTTATAATTTTGGGTAAACTATGATGCATCCAAATCTCCCTCATAGTGAAAATATTTTCTTTCTTCTCAAAAACAAAAACAATAAATAAGGAGAATGGGAGGCCTCCCATTCTCCCTCCAAGTGATAAATCAAATCTAAAATAAAATGACGAGCTTATCATTCTCACTTAGATTTAATGTTTCACATTATGAGATAATATGATGCCTATTCTCCCTTAAAATAAAAATAATAAATAAGGAAAATCAAAGGCCTCCCACTCTCCCTCATTGTGAAAAATCAAATCTAAAGGATAATTGATCTAATTTTTCACATTGAGGGAGAATGAGAAGCCTCTCATTATCACTATTATTTTTATCAACTTTGAGAGAGATTGAGAAACCACACATTCTTGTTTAAAGTTTAAAAAATAAAATAATGAATGTTAGACATCCCATTCTCCTTCAAATTAAAAACATATTTTTGAAGGAGAACGGAAGTCTACCATTCTCCTTCATAATTGTTTTCATAATTTTAAGGAGAATGGGAGGCCTCCCATTCTCCTTCAAATTAAAAAAATAATTATGAAGGAGAGTGGAGGCCTCCCATTCTCCTTCAAAAATATTTTTTTAATTTGAAGGAGAATGGGAGGCCTCCCATTCATTCTTTTAATTTTTATACTTTAAACAAGAATGGGAGGTTTCTCATTCTCTCTCAAAGTTGATAAAAATAAATAGTGAGAATGAGAGGCTTCTCATTCTCCCTCAATGTGAAAAATTAGAGAATGAGAAACCTCCATTCTTGTTTAAAGTATAAAAATTAAAAGAATGAATGGGAGGCCTCCCATTCTCCTTCAAATTAAAAAACAGATTTTTGAAGGAGAATGGAGGTCTACCATTCTCCTTCATAATTGTTTTCATAATTTGAAGGAGGATGGGAGGCCTCCATTCTCCTTCAAATTAAAATTAAAAAAAATTATGAAGGAGAGTGGAGGCCTCCCATTCTCCTTCATTTTTTTTTAAATTTGAAGGAGAATGTGAGGCCTCCCATTCTCCTTCAAAAATATTTTTTAATTAAAGGAGAATGGGAGGCCTCCCATTTATTATTTTAAATTTTTATAGTTTAAACAAGAATGAAAGGTTTCTCATTCTCCTTCATAATTGTTTTCATAATTTGAAGGAGAATGGGAGGCCTCCCATTCTCCTTCAAATTAAAAAAAATTATGAAGGAGAATGGAGGCCTCCCATTCTTCAAAAATAAATTTTAATTTAAAGGAGAATGGGAGGCCTCCCATTCTCCTTCAAATTAAAAAATAATTATGAAGGAGAGTGGAGACCTCTCATTCTCCTTCAATTTTTTTTTTTAATTTGAAGGAGAATGTGAGGCCTCCCATTCTTCTTCAAAATAGAAAACATATTAAAAGTGAGATTGGGAGGTTGGGAAGCTACCCATTATGCTTCAAGGTGAAAAATAATGTTTAAATTATGTTGATGGTTAATGAGAATAAAAACATTGAACTTATTCAAATAAAGTAATACATTTAATATTTTTTGTATAGATTCATATTTTTTTTTATTTAATCTTACAATGTGAATGTTGAAGTCAAAATATCACTCTTTTAACATTAAATAGTCAGATGCATATAAATCTAAACTTAAAAACCCACAATTTCTAAATTCTAAATATTTGTTTATTGTGCATTGCATTTAAAAATGTGGGAGTTTGGAAATAGTTCATTACAATGAATATAAATTTCATAATAAAAATAAAATCAATACATGATTTTTTTTGTTTTTGAAAACAGAGAAGAAGAAATAACAAGAATATTTGAAACTGGAAGTCATACCAGAAGATATAGAAATTTACAGGTATTCTTCATTTCTTTAAACATCTTTAATCATGGTTTTTTACATTATAGGTAAGTTTAATAATAAAAATAAATTTTGAAGTTTTTTTTTTTTGTTTTTGAACACAGAAGAGAAGAGATAACAAGAATTTTTGAAACTGGAAGTGATAGTAGAAGAACAAATATTTATAGTTATTCTTCTTTTTTAAAACATCTTTAATCGTATTCAAATAAATATGGAAAATGTAGAGAAATGGTACCTGTAAAATGTGTATTTGTATTAATATGTAGTTGTTCCTTTCCTGCTAGAAACTGAGATGCATATAACTCTGATATATTCCACTTCGAAGATAATCTTAAATAATGTCCTGTGTAGTTGAGATGAACTTCATATTCACTGGATCGACCTTTAGTTTTTTTCTGAGATCATTTTCAAATCCTGTAGCTGCTACCATGACTGAAATTTTTTTTTATCTTGAGATCACCTTCAAATCATGTAGCCTCTTCCATTGATGAATATTATATTTTTATTGAGAGAACTTTCAAATCTTGTTACCGCTTCCATGATTATAACATTGCATTGGGAGTTCATCATCTGGTAATCCTGCAAAAACTAAATTCACGAAATGGAAAAAATGTTTGACTTTTTTTAAAACCCTTTTTGTAGTGTTTTAGATGTTTTGCATGGATTTTTCAAATTTTCGGGATGAATTTGAAAATGAAAAGGTGGGATGAATAGGTGGGATGAATTTGAAAATGAGAATAGGTGGGATAACTATTTTTAATAGAATAGGTGGGATAACTATAATCACTTTTTGACTCCTGTAAAAATTTGAAAATAAAAAAAAATTGGGTTTAAAATTTATAATAGAAAACTCTTTCAAATTCAAAATGAGGTGAGACAAATTTGAAAATGAAAATAGGCGGGATATCTATTTTTTAGAAAATAATTACATTTTTACCTCATTATGATTTTTAAAATAAAAATAGGTGGGATAGTTATTATTCAGTACACATTTATGTATTTACTTGTGAATACAAAAAATGATTTACATTTGACAATATTAATTGAAATTTAAAATGATGGGGATTGAATTTGAAAGTTAAAATTAAAAAATTGATACATAAATTAAAATAGTGGAAATAAATTAAATATAGCTAGACACCATTTTAATGAAAATAAAAATAAATATGATGAAATAACAATTAAAAATAGGTTGATATAAAAATTTAAATAGGTCAAAAATAATAATTATAAGAAGTAGAATGAATAATTCTAAAATAATAATAGAGACAAATTATTTTATGTGTGATTAAGTGAGGTGTTACAAATACTTGAGTTTAAGTGGTTCATTCTAAATATTTTTAGTGAATATTATTTAATGTATAGTCATTTAGGTATATTTTTGAATTTAACATGCTATATTAAATTTTTAATATTTTTTGCAATAATGTTAAATTAATATATTGTTATTGAAATTTTAAATTACCTTGAAACTAGCTAGCTAGAAATTGTAAAATAAAGATCTAAACTAACTAGCAATGTTAAATTAATGTAATAATTTAACAATGTTTAATCAATATAACTTTATTGATGTTGAAACTAAATTAAATATTAGAATATTATGTTTTTGATAGGTGAATGTTGATAAGTTAAATATTAGAATATTCATTATTATTTTTAATTAGTATTCTAAAAAACACATCATTATGAGGGAGAATGAGAGACCTCACTTTCTCCCTGTTAGTAAAGTTTTAAAATTTAAGGAGAATCAAAGGCCTTCCATTATAAATTAACATTATTTTACTTTGACTGAGAGTGTGAGACATTATATTTTCCTTTGAACTTGAGGGAGAATGGGAGGCCTCCCATCCTCCATCAAATTAAAGTATTTGAGTGATAATGGCAAGTTGTTGATTCTCACTCAAAGTTCTGATTTTTAAGAAAGAATTAAGACCTCTCATTCTACTTTATATAAAAAAATTGATTGATTTTCACATTCAGGAAGAATGGGAGGCCTCCCATTCTATGTCATCAATGTTTATTCTCTGTAAGATAGAAAATGAGGCTTGTCATTCTCTTTTGATTTCTTTGAAATTGATGTAAAATCAGAGGCCTCCCTTTCTAAAATTTAATTTTTAAAAAAAGTATGAGGGAGGAAGGGAGAGCTCCCATTATCTATCTTAATTTTTTTTACAATGAGGTATAATTGGATGCCTTCCATTCTCCATCTTGATTCAAATTTTTTGTAAGGGAAAATATAATAAGAGATTGAGAATGAGAGGTCTTCTAATACCTTTTAATTGATTTATAATTTGAGGGAGATTGGGAGGCCTCCCATTTTTCCTCTTTGTTACTTTATTGAGGGAGAAACATTTTATTTATATTGAGGAAGAAAGGGAGGCCTCCCTTTCTAACTCATAATTATTTTTCAATATGAGTGAGATTGGGAGACCTATCATTCTCCCTCTTCATTATTTTCTACTCTAAGGTTGCAAAATATTATTAGAATAGAATGGTAGGCTTCCATTTTGTGAAAATTTGATTTATAATAGTAGAAAGAATGACATGAATCTCTTTTCACCTCTTGATTATAAGTTTACTTTGAGGGAGAAACATTTTTTTTTCAAAATTGATAGAGAAACATTATTTTTTCAACATTGAGAGAGAAAGGGATACATCCCATTGTCTAAGAAAGGGATACATCTCATTTTCCATCTCAATTATTTTTAGATATGTGTGAGAATGGGAGACCTCCCATTCTTCCTCTTTCCCCATCTCCCTCTTGATTATTTTTAGATATGAGTGAGAATGGGAGACCTCCCATTCTATCTCTTGATTATTTTTTCTTTGATATTGAACACTATTATTGGAAAAGAATGGTAAGCCACCATTCCATGAAAGAAATTATCAGATTCAGAGAATGGTATGCCTCACATAACATGGAGAATTGTTTTATAATTTTAAGGAAATTGGGAGGCCTACCATTTTCTCTTTTGATTGTAAGTTTATTTTGAGGGATAAAAATTATTATTTTCATGTTGAGATAGAAAGGGAGATCTCCCTTTCTACCTCATAATAAGTTTTCAATATGAGTGAGAATCAAACACCTTCCATTCTCTCTCTTTATTCATATTTTACTATGAGGTTGAAAACTATTAGTGGAAGATAATGATAAGCCTCCCAGTTGACAATTTTTGCACTTGTGTAAAAATGGGAAACTCGAAACTTCGTTACGATGGATGGAATTGATGAAGTGGACCTAACTAGGGGAATGCATTACAATTTTATTATGTTTTCAGTTGCAACAATTGATTAACTACATGTAATATACAACTATGTGTGTTGTTACAAAATGTAACACCTCACATAGACTGTCATTCCATGTTCATCTTCAGAAAGGAAACACATAAGCCCCCGAAGGACTAATGCATTTCCTTGATGAAGGTGGGAATCACAGTTTAGGTGAAATGTTAAATTTGGGAACAACAAATAGAGTTGCAGTTTACAAGAAAGAGAGTTCATTATTAAGTTACAGGTATTTCAAAACTCATTATTTCTACATGTAAATACATTTAATTATGTGTTTGAGTTGTTTATTTCATTATACAATCAATATACATGTCATAAAGATGAAAGCAGAAAGAAGTATACAACTCAAGTACATAAATTAAATGTTATTTATTCATGAAGAAGTACAATATTTCCCACATAAGCTGTGGGATGTAACTCATAACTACTGAAGAAAGAAGTACATATGCATGAAGTTAAAAGTAAAAGAGTATAGAAGAAACCCATCATTGCCTTGGGATTTTCTTCTAAGTCTTCTTCACTTCAGCTCCAGCTCCATCTTTCATCCAGCTCTCCTAGCAGTCACAATGTACCTAAAAAATGAAAAGAAAGGCATCAATATTGAGCTTAGGGTTTGATCTGTACCCATGTACTATCTAACTACATGCAAGATGGATTTATAAAAATCAAGAAGCATAAGGTACATCATATACATATACACAATTGATAAGAGTAGTATTCTACATCAGCACATATGATTCCCATAATCATTTTAGAAAAGAAAGAGAAAAGAAAAACTATGGAACATAAGAGAGGCCAAAAAGCCTAAATATTTTCTAACTATTTTCTTAAATGTGCAGGTACATGTTGTAGCAGAAGAAGAAAATAAAAATACTTTTGTAAATATGATTAGCATTGTACAAATGAAATACTTGCATAATTTGAAACAGAAGGATCTATATAAATAGATTTACCATTCCATAAAAGGAAAATGCAGATATAAGTTATAAAATTCTAACAATATGCACTAGAATGCAAAATACAATTGATCAAAGTATAAAGATAGTTCACAAAAGGATCAGAATTAAATTCATAATCAACATTCAAACAACTTATAGAACTGAAGAATTACATTCAGTTTCAAAATACATGAACTTTGCAAACAAGAATCAATGAAATGAATTAATTCATTAATGACAAGGTACAGAAAGTACATTCAAAATGAAAGTATAAAGTTATCAAAATCTTTATCACAAAAAAAATGTTACAATGTAATGAAAGATTTCAACAAACTCAAAAGAAAAGTGAAAAGTGAAACAAATAAAGAAATTCAATAATCAAATCAGGTCAATTATCATTTCAATAAACAAAGAAGATAAAATTTTTCATAAAAGAAAAAACATTCATTAAAGATACAAAGTAAATCATGTATTATCATTAATCAAAAAGAAAAAGTTTACTAATATTAGCCATAAAATACATTCAAAAAAGTATTCTAGAGGAACTAAATTGCAAGTTTTCCTATAAAGGAAATCTAAATGACATTTAAGAAAGGTTACACAAGAGATAATGTCAAACAATTTCATATAGTACTCAGATAAAAAAGCATAAATTTGAAAGATGCATTACAAAAATCATTAAAATGATTTCAAAGATCAAACAGAATTCACCAAAAGAACAAAGAATTTTACAATGATAATGGATATTTAATGACAAGATTGTAATATCAATCACAAACAAAATCATTGTTTTAAATCAATATTTACAAATAATGGATCACAACTATTAAACATTGATTATGAAAGTCATTTTCAATTTTTCAAAAAGTAGTGTTACAAAAAATAGACAAATTTTTTTTAAAAATCAAGAAACCTTCATCAAAGATTTCAACATCAACAAATCAAACATAGGAAGATTCTCAATTAAATAGACAAGAAAACTAGTACACACATCAGAGAGCATAAGTAAACAAATTTTCAAAACTAATAACAAATTTCATATTCAAAAATAGTTGGATAGATTGAATTCCAAATAACATAAAAATATGAAGAGAATCAATAATGAATGTCTTATAAGGAAACTATCTACCATTTTAACACAAGAAATTTAATATATATGAGTTCTAAAACAATCAAAGTTCTAACTGAAGGATTTCAATCTTATCAAAATGTAAATCAAAAAGTTATGAAAATACAATCCAATATGAATGCAAACAAAGATCTTTAGTTTCAAACACAGAAAAGTTAAACTATGGAGTTTCATATTTTAAGCAGTATACACAAATTAATGCCAAAATATTAATAATCATTTTCATAAAGAAAGCTCAAATACAAAATTTACAAAATCAAAAGTAAGACATATATAAGAATAACCAAGAAATTTCAAGGGTTCATCAAACATAAGAATTACAATAAAAACTCAGCAAATGCAAGGTTAAATGAAACAAAACCCCTTGAATAGAAATTTTCAAAAAAGAAAGGAGTGTTTCAAATCAAAAACAAAGTTAGAAATTCAAGCCCAAGAAATTCATTTTTCTTTGAAAAGATCAACTAAAAGTAGAAAAATTTCTTCAAAAAAACAAACCACAAAAGATTTTTAAACATTTTATCAAACAAATGCCCAAGAAGATGGAAATTTTTTAACAAAACAACTATGTAAAGAAATCGAAGTATTTGCAGAGTTATCCAAGAACATAGTTGAAGAAAAATGAAGTTTCAGTAAAGAGGATGAAGGCTTACATCCATTCAAAAAACCCTTATTCTAATTGGAAGAGTTGAAAATCATTAAAGTTATGAACCGAGATCAAGTTTTGAAACTCAAGAAAACATTCAAAAAGCAAACATAATGATAAGACCATGATCAAAAACAACTTCATTGGCAAAAATGAGTTATTGAATCAAACACATGTTATCAAAGCTAAAATCAGTTTGACCAAGAAATCCAAGAGTTAAAGTGACCAAAGAACTCAAAAATCAAAAAATAATAAAGAAACCGAGCTCTAAAATCTAATAAGACCAAAACTGGCTTAGAACCATAAAAAAATCTCATGGTAGCCAAGTCTTCAACTTGAATAACTTTCAAGCATCAAATTGAATAGAAGACCAAAAATAGAAAATAACCAAAACCACCTCTGTCAAAGTATAGCTTGGGAGAGCTTGAAAAATCCAAAAAATGGAAGAAAAAACTTCATGTTTCAAGAATTCAAAAGATTCGGATTAATAAAGAAAATCAAGCTTGGAATCATGCATCAATGACAATCTGGAACAAATTTTCCATGGCTTCACCCTAAAAAAGGGGAATGCAAATGAAATGATGAAGTTTAGGTTACAAATAAACCTTCTCGACAACCAATCATGGTGTAGCCAAAATTAACCAAGGTTAAAGATCAATGGCCAAGATAAAATTGTACGATGATCAAAGGACCAATATTCCAACCACTACCACCTACCTCTCTTAAGCAAGGTTAATGATCAACATTCCAAAATCAATCAGTACAAAGATAAAATGCTGAGAAATGATCCCAAAATCAATGTAAACCCTAACTTAATTCAAACAATAGATCCAATCTCAACGATCCATGGTAGACCCAAAAATATGATTGGTATGAAGATCAAGATGAGTGATAAAAATCACCAAGAATCACATAATACAAACTCAAAGGAGTTAAAATTACTACGTGATCAAGATCAGAGTAAACCTTAACTCTACTTGAGTTAGTAATTCCACTGCCAAACATCATGATGGGTTGAATTGTCAAAGAGGGGAATCAGCCACATAAAACAAAATCATTGCATTGACATATTAAATAAGGTTACAAAATGAAAAGGATGGTCAAATGATTTCAAAAGAAAACTTCCATCCTATATAGGTTACCAAATACCATGGTAAACATGGAAATAATTATATAAAAATTATTAAACCATGCTAAGAATTCAAAATTTCATCATGTATTAATCAAAGTTATATAACCAAATAGATTAAGGTGATCAAAATCAAATCAATGGTAATGATTGCTTATCAATTATATGCCCCATGGTTAGGAAGAAAATCAACATGACCATGAATATTAGAATCCAAAATATGTTTAAACATGGATCAAAGGTGGACCAAAATTAAATAATTTTTCCAATCACCTTATTTTTTGCAAGTGGTTCCCACAGTGGGAAAATTAGAGTTGAATGAATTTTACTAAGTGAAAGAGACAAAGCATTATTTTTACTTGCAGAGGAACATATTTTTCATGTCATCCACTAGAATACAAAGCAGAGAATAAAGACAAAATGTCAACATCAGAACTTGCAGGTGGTCCCCATAGTAGATGGAATACATGGGTGAATATTTTACCAAGTATTGCAAATAAAATAATTATTTTTCTCACACAGGAAGATTATTTTTGCATGTGCATCCAAGGGGAAGAATTAAAGAGTGCTAAATTTATCATTGCAAGTGGATCAAATTGTAAGTGTCACATCAAGCACTAGAAGATAGAGATTACATGCACATTGGAGGAGACTTACACAACAAGCAAGGGCTATTATTAGCCAAATTATTCATCCTACTTTATTAAAAATAGATCAGTCAACTACAGTTTGACTAAATGTATTTTTGTAATCAAGGCTATTAATGTCTCATTGTATTAGCATGTCTATTTTTATTCCTTTATTTATTCATGATAAAGGGGTAAAATTAGCATGCATGGGTGAGTACAAATTTTAGCCTATTTTTAGGATGGGATGGGTGAATAATCTTGCTATATATTGTGTGCAATTGCAAGGCACAAGGAGGAATTTTTGGACATAGGAGTGTTGAAGCAAAATTTGCCATTTTTTCCCCCTTGAATGAGAACTGATTTCTGCCTTTCCAATTATTTGCAGTGGTGTGTATATCTCATTAATTCTTGTGAATGTCAAATTCCCTGATTAATCATCTTACCTTGCTGAAAATTTAGTAATTTCTGCATAATATTAGTGTGCATGTTTATCTTATTGTATTGTTGTGATTCATTCCCTCAATACACAAGTGTTTTGCCTTAATATTCTACTGAAAACTATTGGTTTGTGCATCCAAAATTCATTCTCAAATTGATTGTGCATGTACTCAGTCAAATCCCTCAACAAGTTTGGTGTATCACCCCATTTTCAATTCATTTACAGTCATTTTTTTACCCTCAAAACCCCTAAAAATTAGTTTAGGATACATCAAAAAGGAACCGGCCTTGATACCAGAGACTCACCTCAACAATAGGTATACCCACAGACCTGAGGTGTTTCCATTGTATCTATGAAAGTGAGAGATCCAGAGAAAGCTTAGAACACCTGTAGTCATCTCTCAACAGGGTGCACTTTCGAGAGATAACAGTTTTTGGCACGCCCGGTGGGACAACGAATCAGATCTGCAGTAAATTACAACAATTTACAACAGATTTACAATGAAAGAAAGTCACTTTTGGAGCAACAAGCTGCAACAATTTATTCTAAAGATCAAAATATTTATTTGGTGACTCTGTAAGGCTGATTTCAGACCATTTTTGTAGCATGTTCCATGCCTAAAGTGACTACAAGATCATCGGTAAGAGGAATTCCTTCTGAGTTTATTTCTTTACCTTTGAATTCTACAAGAAGAAGAAGAGTTGGCAATACCTTACCTTATAATAGGCCTGGTTTTGGAAACCCTCCTCCTAATCTTCCTTCACCATGTATTAATCTTTTTGTTTAAATCCTAGTTATTCCAATGGCTATTCAACCACCTAGGAATTTTGTGACCTTTACTAATGGAATCCCTTTAGTAATTCAGTTTATCATGATATTCCCAATGCTGCCATGAAAAGTTTACCTTCATTCACTGGTGAAAATCAGATTACTCCTATAGAGCACATAAAGATGTTGCAACCCTTTGTGCTGTCCATAATATAACTCATGAATATGTAGCCTTAAGACTTTTAGCTGCATCCTTTAAAGGACAAGCCTTGCAATGGTATAGAACCTTAGAAATTGGGAGCATAAGAACTTGGGATGAGTTAGGAGAAGAAATTACTTAAGCAATTTCAAGATTATTCTGATCATTTATCCCTCATAGAGAAAGCTATCTACAATTAAAAGATCCCCTCATGAATTTATGGCTAGTTTCAATATCCATTTTGCTAGAACTTGGGAAAGAATTCCAGCTAGTGTTAAGCCTCAAGCTGACCATGCTTTTCTATACTATCAGAGCCTTAAACAGTGATATTTCAACTATGATTCAGTCTATGGGAGGAGATACTCTCCCAACAGCTTATGATATTTCCATTAGGGCTGAAAACAACCTTATTCAAGCTAGGAAATTGGCACCAAGGCCTTCAATGCCTCTTATAGTAGATTTATTACCTATTACCATTATAGAGCCTATTGTTTTAGCTCCATCAGATGATGTATTCAAGGCTCTGCAAACTATGGGTAACAAATTGACATCAATTGAAAACAAATTAGCTCAGCCTAGCAGGCCTTATCAACAAAATCAACAAAAGCAATAGAATAGGAAACCTTATCAGCAAAATCAAAATTATAGACAACCATATCATCTAAGACAATTCAACCCAAAATCCCCTAGTTCATCTAGTGCTCTTGTTCCAGTTAACATGGTTTCAGAAGAATGGTGTCAACCTTGTAATCAACCTCATTCAGCTACCAATTGTCCAAATGCATTCCTGAATATAAGCCTTGTTGCACAACCTCAACCTGAAGCATTATTCATGCCTCAAATGGAGGGTGGGCAGCAAGAAGCTCATAGTCAGAAACCACCAGAACAAAATCTAGTCAGCTTTGGAGAGGAATATTTTATTGCAGTCACAACTAGGTCCCAGGAAAAGGCTCAAGAGAGAGAAAAATGGCAAAACAGACCTGTTCTGCCCACAGTCACTGATAAAATAGCAAGTACAAGTCAAAAAATAGCTAACAATTTTGTTGTTCCTAAAAACATTGCAAGCAATTCAGCTCAAAAGGACCAACAAAAACAATTGCAGCCTGATCCCAGAAGACTCTTCATACCTCATATTTCAAAAGTTGTTGAAGCAGAGTCAGTTTTTGCTAAAGCTTATGCTAAAATGGTAGAATTTGTTTCAAAAATGGTTGCTTCTTTTAACATTGTTGATGTAATGAAGAAGCATAATATTAATATTTCACTATGGGATGCTCTAAGTATTCCAGGACATGAGAGTTACTTTCTCATGAGCTTGCTAAGCTACATATTTCATCAAAACAACAGAAAAGGAAGCCCAGAAAGAAGACATGGTCCTTAGAACAATGGAGCAAGACCACATTAAAGAGGTTAAATGGATGGTTCAAAAGGTCTTAAATTCTCATGATATCAAGAAACCACCACCATTTTATCTATCTCTGATTATTGGAGATCATTTAGTTCATAACTGCATGGTTGACAGTGGTGCAAGTAGCACAGTTATGCCAAAAGCAATTGCAGAAAAATTGGGCCTGCAGTATGAGCCTACAGAGAAAAGTGTGTTGCAGCTAGATGGAATAGCAACCAACACAGTTGGCATTATCATAAATCTAGAGGTAACCTTACATGCTTATCCCAATGTTACTATTTTACAAGATGTGACTGTTGTAGATTTACCTCCCTATTTTGCCTTATGTTTATCATGAGATTTTACAACAAAAATAGGAGGTTATCTCTCTTCAGATTGGTCATTTTTGTTCTTTACTACAAGGTATGGAACTAAGGTTACCATAAATTCAGAGCCTCTGGCTAGATTTCATATTGAGCCTCATGCTTCAAATGCTGCTACAAATTATGCAACTTTAGATCAATCTGATTTTGATGTTACAACACATGTTTCTACACTAGATGGTGTTTCTAATCTGTTTATGGATGAAAAGACTCAAGAAGAACATGCTTATGATCCTTTCAAAGAAGCAGAAGAAGATTTGTTTGGTGTTTATTGCTTGCATGAAGAAAATGCACCAATTCCCTTGCTGTCCAAAATAGAAAAAACAATAGAAGGGCTATGGAAGCTTCACTTTGATGGAGCTAAAAATAAGAAAGGACAAGGTGCAGGTTTAATGCTTACTTCCCCTTCAAATGAAAGGTACTTTTCATCTTTAAGTCTGCATTTTTCTTGTACTTGTAATGTAGTTGAATACGAAGCATTAATTCATGGCTTGCAATCAGCTAGAAAGAGAGGTATCAGTACTTTACAAGTTTTTGGTGATTCAGAGTTAGTTATTAATCAAGTGAAAAACTTTAATGTGTGTAAGAATTCATTGTTGAAATCTTAAAAACATAGAGTTTTAGACCTAATGGATTATTTTGATGTTATTAACATTCAATCTGTCCCAAGAGATGAAAATAAACATGCAGACATACTTGCAATAGTTGGTGCTAGCTTTGATGTACTAGAACAGATTGAAAAAAAACAAAGTACAACCACATATAAAGCTGATTATCAGACCTTCAGTACCTGATAATGAAGAAAATTGGCAAGTTTTTGAAGATGATGAACAAATCTGCAGATTTTTGCAGCAAGAAGCTGAATTTTCTGTAGTAAATCAAGAAAAACTGCAACACTTCTATGGTGATCAAATTGTTCAATTGAAGACAAACAAGTTTCCTCAAGGATTGGTCACACTAGAAGACATTTTCAGTTTGATGATCAGTTAAGAAAAGACAAAGGGCAAGATTTCAACTCACATAGATAACTACGAAGAAATCTTGGTGGATGATGAAAAGAAACTATTTATTGGAAAGGTATGTTCCTCAGCTGAAAAATAATCATTTATCAAATTATGTAAAGAATTCAGAGATGTTTTTTCTTGGAAATACCAAGATCTGAGAGGATTTGATCCAATTTTAGCTCAGCATACAATAGAGTTACAACCAAATTCCAAGCCAGTTAGGCAGAAGCAAAGGCCTGTAAATCCAAAGATTGAGCCATTAATGAGAAAAGAGTTATCTAAACTGATCAAATCAGGTATTATCTTTCTAGTTAAGCATTCAAGTTGGGTAGCTAATCTTGTTCTTGTTCAAAAAAAGAATGGAGAAATTAGGCTATGTGTGGATTTTAGAGACCTTAATAAAGCTTCATTAAAAGATCATTATCCGCTGCCCAATATGGATCAGATTTTGAGAACAGTTTCTAGGTTCAGAACAGATTGTCTCTTTTGGATGGTTACAGTGGATACAATCATATCCTTGTGCGTGAAGAAGATAGATACAAAACAACCTTCACCACAAAGTGGGGTACTTATGCTTACAAAAGAATTCCTTTTAGACTTTCAAATGCTGGTGCAATGTTTCAAAGTGCAATGGACATGGCTTTTCACAACTTATTAAATAAATGCATATTGGTTTACTTAGATGATGTCACCATATTTTCAAAAAATTATGATGAACATCTAATGCATTTAAGGTAGACTTTTCATCTTTGCAGACAGTTTGGAATATCTTTGAATCCCAAAAAGTCCATTTTTCAGTACATCAAGGTAAATTACTTGGTCATATTGTTTCTAAACAAGGTTTAGCTATTGATCCTTTCAGAATTGAAGCTATTTCATAGCTGTCCTTGCCTCATCATAAGAAAGCATTACAAAGTTTTCTCAGAAAAATCAACTTTGTTAGAAGATTTGTTCCATATTTTGCAGCATTAGTCAAGCCATTAACAACCATGTTAAAGAAAGATAAGACTTTCTCTTGGACCAGTGAAGGGAGAAAAGGATTTGAGGCCATTAAGTCAGCCATTTCACAAGTTCCTACTCTTGCAAATCTAAATTTTGATAAATATTTTATAATGTATGCACTTGCAGGAGCTAAGACTATTTTAGCTATATTAACTTAGGTTAATGATGAAAACACTGAGAAGCCAATTGCTTTCTTTGGACAAAGTTTGCATGACTACGAGACAAGGTACACCTTTCTTGAGAAACAAGTACTTTTAGTAGTTAGAGGATTGAAAATCTTCAAGTACATGCTTTCCAATAATAAGATACATGTCTTAGTCTCTCATCCAAGTGTTAAAGCATTCTTGTTGAACAAAGAGCTGAATGAGAAGAGAGCAGGCTGGATTATGAAGGTTATGGAATATGATGTTGACATCCGTGTTGTGAAAAAAGTTCAAGGAAAAGGTTTGTGTGAGCATCTAATTGTTGATATGGAAAAATAACAGGTTGCAGAATCAAAAGATCCAGAACAACATGCTGAAGTTACGTATCAACAGTCAGATACCATGGTACAACAAGAAAATCAGCAACCCAAACTTAGTCAAGAAGTTCAGGAATCAAGATGGATGATTGATTTGGTTAACTACCTACAACACGATACTTATCCAGAAGGTATGGACAAGAATAAATGAAGATATTTCAGGTTACAAGTTGTACCTTATGTTTTCATTAATGGTGTGTTATTTAAAAGAGATATAAATGGAATTTTATTACGATGTATTGATTATGATAGAATTCAACAACTATTATTTGAATTTCATGAAGGCTTTTCTCCCAAAAGATTGCGCCCCCACTGTTGACTCTTCAACATAGGCCAGGTGTCCCTTTCTAATTTGTTGTGGGCCTTAACTTAGAAATTTTCCCTTCGCATGAGCAGGGCCACAGGCCATTTTAGAACTTTTTTCCCTTTGTGGAAATAAGGCTAAAATTCCCAAAGTCCTCCGTGCGGTCCACCAAAGCACCTATGAACTGAAAAATGGCCACGTGTCCCTTTATGATTCTTCAACACATGGCATCACCTGATTAGTTATGGGGACGTGCTTCACTTTTTATCTATTTTGAGAAGGGGAAAAACTACAACTTTCCCTTGAAATTCCATGTCTCCATCACTAAATTTTTAGCATGAACATGTGGCCCTTTCTAATTTTCTATGGATTTCAAATCAGAATTTTATCCTTTCACTTGGGTGGGGCTGCAGGTTATTTTAGAAGTTTTCTCCCTTTCTCCGTAATGCCTTAGAGAATAAAATGGATCCGTTATCCCAAACTTCCACCAAAACTACTCCAGCCAATCAAGGACTGGTGTGGATGTGGGGAAAATATGACATTTGTTCCAAAATCACCAAAAGTGATAAGATCAAAACGGAACCCACCCGGCCACATCCAATGGGAAACAAACATGTAGCTTCACCTTTTTGAGTAATAAATTGATGGGGAAAAGAATGTAGGAAGTTGCAGGAAATGAGAAAATGCCATTTTTTCTTCTGATGAAGAATTTCTTTCTCTGTAAAAGTTTAAAAAAGAGATATGCAAGGTCCCACGCATTCCAAATGCATAAAAGAATAACTAAAATCATTTCCCATCCACTAGAAATAGGTAAAATGTTTTAACAGAAGTAGACTTAGGGAATTTTGATTAAAAGTGTCATGGCAAATGAAAACAAACATTTGAGGAGTTTAAAAAATGAATTATTTTTATGGCAGGGCTGCAATTTTCATGAATTTAGACTTGAAACGGTGGGAAAAATTGAGAGGACAACATAACTGCATCCTTCAGGACTCCAATGGTCATTTCCTTGGTCTTTTTTTCCATATACAACACATTCTAAGATGGTTGTAACTCGATCCTTCCCATTTGATGCAAGGTATCTAAGGTAATAACATTGAACTATAATCCTGTGTCAATGAGGATATTGCTCGAAATCCATCCATCAACTACATTCAAAGTAATTTCCTTTTCATAGTCAAGGATGTGAGGAGGAAGGTTTAGATGCAAAACCTACCTTTTACGCTCTCCTCCAGCACATGGTACCTTCTCTCTCAACCATTCTCCTAGAAAGGGAATAATATTCTCTTACCTTAACATCCTACATACTTCCTTGACCTCATCCAAGTCATCCATTGGAGCCTCGACATTCTTCCTTTACTCTAACTATTTTGATTTCTCCTTTACACATTGGATCTCCCCTTACAAACATCAAATCACATCCAAACTCTCTTGATACACCTCCTTCTGATGATTAGGTTTTGTATACTTTCCATGTACCACATCCTCTCTTGATACTAGTATCTTTTACCTTGGCGTCTCCCTGGTGTGCACGACCTATGCTTGCATTGTACCAATATAGGTTATAGTCCTGAATCACGCGCCACTCTTGGCATCTAATGTGAATCATCCTTCTTAATGCTAACCATCCCAGTGCCTCTTTCCTTTCGGTGCTACTGGTTCATATGCTCATAAAGCTCTGGACACTCTTCATACTTATGTTTCTTTCCACACCATGAGCATTGTAACAGATTAGGACACTCACATTTGTAATGCTCTGTAGATCCACAGTTATAATAGATTCCTCATAGGAATTCACTTTGTCCTCTGCCATAATTACCGTGACCATGAAATCCTCCATGAAAAATTCTTGCACGTGCTCCTCCATCTGAGAAACCTTCATAATGATAGTCATCATACTTGGAACTACTTAAAAGGTTAGTCTAGTGCACACCCATATCAATAGCATCATGTATCTGATCAATTAGTCTGCAATCCTTGGTATCATGGGTCATAGAGGTACAATCTTACAATATCAAGAAACATTCTTGTGGATTACATGTTGTAGTAGAGGGAAATTACTTCCATCATGATCCCCATGGAAAATATAATAGTCTACTTCCATAGTGTGTACCAACTTCTGAGGGAAACTATCCTTTGCTTGCCCTTATACTTCATAATCTATACAACAAATCCCACTACCAACCTCATGTGTTGAGCTTATAGAAAAAATATTCAACTGCTTGGCCATTACAACAATTTGAGTCTCTAGAAAAGGATTAACATTAGTATCAACGCTCCAAATAGCTTCATCGTGCAAGGTAGATTCTAACTCCTTGCACGGGTATGTGAAAGTATTGTGTGACAGATCCCTTCTAAATGGTGTTATCAATCTTCCAAAACACCATTGAGCATGCTAAGAAGGATGAATATCATAGTATTGTTTAGACAAGAGAGTCTTGAAATGCATGTAATACTCCTACACACTCTATGTTATTCCCTACTAGATATCCTTCAGAGCACTGATTATGTTCTACTCAAAGTAAGGGATATGGAACTCTGATAGGAAGGTGTTATTCAATACGGTGTAGTCTACCACCATCTGATGGGGGTCATAGTTCATATACTAACTATACATGCATCCTTATAATGTTGTTGTAAAATGACTTGCCTTTTTCTCTGGGGTAGTGATCCCTTTTGTGTGTACATGATCTATAACATATTTAATACCCATATAGTCTGGTAAGTGAAAAGACATCTTAGAGATTACTTGTGGAGGTGATTGAGGCCCTTGTCCTCCTATCCAAAGCCTTGGTTTCCTCCTGTGTTTCCTCCTCCACCAGATCCACTAGATCAACCAAGTCTTGTTCCTCCTAACCCACAAGATCAGCCTCCTTTAGTTAGAAAAGGGGACGAAGTGGTCACACCTAGTGTTCCCAATGTCCCACTAAACTGTGCACTGATGGTTTGTGATATTATCCCACTTCCATTTATATGTCCTGCACAACTCCCAGATGTGATACCCAAACCTTATATACTTGCACCTTGTCCAAATATTCCTCCAAATACAGGAATGGATTATGCAGCCATGGATGTTCCAAACAAGAAATTATATCTCCTGGGTGCATAGATTAGTTACTCCCCCCAATACCAACTGGGTTAACAATACTTCTTCCTTGATCTAAAAAACCAAGCGCTAGAAGTTGGTCTCCAGGTGGGTTCAGATGCATGTTCCGATGGCTCTCCTTTCTCCATGTGATGAAATCTCATATGAACTTGAAGGGGCTCTCTCTCCCACGCTTGCAAAGATGGGGTAGCATAGACTGGTTAGGTTCCACATCCTCTGTGTGAACTTTAATTGCTTCCCAAAACATCTGCCTCCATAGATCCATCACACTTGTAACCTCACGTTTTCTAGCCATCTCCCTTTCATGAGCTTTTTTATACTTGAGTCATCTCTCCTCCCTTTCCTTTTCAGCTACACTGTCCACCATCTTCCTCTACCATAGCTCCCTTTCCCAGTGCTCAGAAAATATTATCCAGCCATGGTAAATGCCTCTAAACTCAGGTAATGACCAAGATCTTCATAGCCAAAGGAATAACACACAAAATGATCCTCTAGGATCCCTCAGAAACTAAAACTCTGTGACAAATTCTAGGTAGGAATACATAGAAATGGCATATTCTAGAGTATAACTAGTCAACACTCTTTTTTACTAGTGATCCATAGCATGCATCCAAGTCAGATCTACATCCTATAGCCTCTGATAGTCATCTTGGGTCCATACGCATGATCTGTAGTACCATCTTCATCTTGATGCATATGTTGAAAGCCATTCATATAGTTCCACTAGGAAAAAAACAGAATAATGTCTCATACAGCTCATGGTATAGGTTTCTTCTACCCATCTACACACATCGAACTTAGATCCAGTGCTGAATCCTTTAAGAAAACTCATCCTCTATGCTATTAAACCATCCTTCAACACTTTCCAAGGTCAAAGATGTTATATCATCACGCATCACAAGGAAAAAGATGCATGTCATTTCTTACAACAACTTTAAAAAGAGGTCTTGGCAATGGAACCAAGATGTAGTCATTTTTATACCCTTATAATAATAGTCTAATCCCATGCGTGCCAGCACCCAGCACCTTGACCTATCACCCAATGTGTGCTCCTATCACTCACGGGTGCTAGGCAATCACACTGAGGCATGCATGGGTGTCGAGCCTCTCCTTTATGTGATTCTTGTGAGAATGCATTATCTTATGATAGATATTCAAGTGAAAATGAATACAAAAGAATTGTACAATATTATGAGAACCTAGGACAAGTTGTCATCTCATTGGATCTAAAAAAGAGAAATAACAAGTAGCATATGTAAATGATTCATTCATAAAGGAAATACATAAGGATTATACTCATGAACAAATTTATGATTATAATAGAGCCTTATATTCATATTAACATATTCAATAACCACATTACAATCATTTGATGTCATAACAAACCCTCATATAAAAACATATAGAAAAATCATGTATCAAAACTACTCTAGGCTCATCACATTAAAAAACATGAATTCAGACCCCTTGTTCTAAGTGTGCCATCACTCCTATACTTTCCTAATCACAACCATAGGATTCTCCATAAGAGCTACTGCATAGATATTTGCCTCTCTTCCCAATAACTCTACTCTCCCAATTTTTTGAATCTATGTATATCTGTTTCTCTGGATGATTCACAATATATCTATCTTGTTGCCCATGCACCTCAACTACATAGCTTTCGATCCCTTCATCGCCATGCCTTTTGAGGTAATAGATCAGATTCTAAGTATCCAAGTGGTCCTTAAATGTAGCATTCCTCCTTTAATCCAATATCTCCAACTATGTAATGATGTTCTTCTGGAACCTTCCATCGCATGTATGGAATATTCCCTTTTTGATCCTATAGTTTCTAGGCTAGCACCTTAGCCACTTTTCATGCTAGAAGGGTCACGCTTTTCTCGTGTGCTACCTAGGACATGCCTAAATATGGCTAAGTCCAAAACATATCTTTCCTTGCGCATGTGATTCATTTGTTCTACAAAACCCTGCTAAAACCCTTCCATGTGTGCCTTAAACGTGAGCTCCCTTCTTCTCACTAGGTCCCACATGCCCATGCACCTTCTCGCACTTAGCCAAAAAATTATGGGTCCCAAAATCTCCCCATACTATGCCTATTATCCATCCTTGGAAACACCCTTCAAAGAATAAAGAATGAAAATTTCTTACAATGTTTGGAAAGAAAGAATTAAGGGGATGAAGAATTGGGAGAAAGAATGAAAGAATGGGGGACTTGTTTATTTCTGGAGGAGGAGAGAGAAATCCTTCACTAATTTTACCTCTAAATTTCTCCCAAGTGTCGACCTCATTATGAGCTTATTGACTTGAGGTCACCCACTAGGGATCTTACTTCCTCAAAACTCATATCTTCTCCTTTCACGCTCATGGTCTCATCAATACTCTCTAACTGTTTCCCCAAATATTCAAGGGCATCCATCCTGCGGGTGATCTGGGGGTATAAATCCTTCAACCAGATTTTGATTGAGCCTCCTAGGGTCTCGATTTCTTTTTATTTCTTCTCCACCTCAGCTAGGATCTTGTCTCTCACTCTATTCCCCTTATTTTTCTATTATAACTCCTTGAGTTATGTTTCATGGGTGGTAACCAAGATACTTTCCACTCTATCCCTATCCATGTAGTTTTCATAGGCAACTTCAGTGACTTACACAACGACCTTTACTTGTGCAAGAGGATTTCATGTATCGAGCCACAATTTGAACAACCGTCATCTTGTTTTCTTTTTCTTGGTGCACATGCATTCCTCTTTGTACAGATTCTAAAGAAAGTGGTCACCTCTCCATTGTGAGGATGTGAGTCAAAGATCCTCTAGACATTGCAAGGATGACTCAACTTCTGATCAGGCGGAAATAAATCTAGGTGCTTCAGGAAAATATGCATCTATAATCATGTCTACTTTTCTTAGATACCTTTTACACCTTAGCCATTTCTTCCTTGCACTTCATGCCCACCAGCTAAGCGTTGATCATCTCCTCTTGTTCTTTAGGTATTTTATCTTCTCATGAGATCCTTCTTTTTCTTCTCCAATTCTCCTCCAAGAATTTCACTCTATCATTTCTTCCAAGTGCTTGGCCTCAATTTCAACTGAAAGTCTTTGAACCTAAGCGTGTTATAGACCTATATCATCTAATAGTTGTTGCATTCGACCAATGGATTTATCCCTTTGGATTATGGAGTCTTCATTAGCACTCTCTAACTTACCTCTAATTTTAGTTCATCCACATGGGACTCAAACCCCAAAGATAACATATTTCTTGTCTCGTGGGTACATGGACCTTCTTCATCAAATGATGACATTGATAAGAGTTAAATTTTTGGTACAGATGCTCTAGAAGCATGCACGTAACACCTTGCTAGGATCGTTAATGTATCTCATTCCCTTACCCTTGTGCCACTACAAGTATTATGCCTTTCCCACCTATATGCATAGATTTTGGGAAGCTTACTACCAATTTGGGATCTCCACCCATGTTGTCATACTTTTCCCAACTCTCTCTTATTCTATCTCCTTCATAATCTTGTCCGTGCTAGCTTTCCAACTCATGTTCCACCAACTTCTTCATGATACCAGTCATTTCTCTCTCTAGGCATCTTTCTCTAGTTCCTCCTTACTGAGGTTTGGGGTTCTTTGGTTCTTTTTGATTAATTCTTCACTCACCCCCTTGTCCTTGAGCCTCAGTCTTCTTCCTCGTCATTCTTCTCCTCATCTTCCTTTGTTATACTAATCTTCATATCCTTCTTCCATAGAATCATGAACATCATAGATTTGATGGTCTTCACCTCCTTCATGCTTGTCATCATCATCCTCTTCACCGATGTAGGAATCTAGACTCTTCGCCTCTTCTAAGTCTACCTTATCTATCACCTTCTTCTTCTTCCTTACTGGGGATTCCAGCACATGAGATTATTTTTTTAATTTCTTATTGACAACTGATATCTTTATTGGTTACTCCTCATTGGCTAGGGGCTGTTGATGTTCTGACACTTCTTCTGGGGTATTTTCCTTGAAACGTGAATTCTTTGCTCACGCATAAGTACTAGGCTTCACGAATGCTATAGGCATGCCCACCAATTTTGTAGTCTACACACTTGGTGCTTTCTTATTCTTCCCCTCTTCTCTTTTTCTCTTCTTCGGCATGACATTATTACAAGTGTCTACTGTGGGGTTTGGTTCTTGCTCAACACTGTGCACCCAATGTATCTGGATATATGAAGAGATATTTTAGTCTATTTTTGACAACAATGGAACCATCCCCAAGTTATGGGACCTTGCGCGCTTGGGACGGGTCTCCGGAGAACGTCAGATTCCTCTATCTACTCTATACTACTACTGCTAACTCCTAGTGCTTCAAAGAGAAAACTAAGCTAATGAATGCCAAGGGACCAAGGATAGGAGGATAGCATGAAAGGAAACTACACTAAAAAATCAATAACACTAGAAAAGAGGGATAAACACTATTTGTTTTGAGCAAAATAATGAAAGGAAATACGTGGGAGAATAAGGCTAGGCACGTGTTTCACAGACTTAAAACATGCATTTACCAGAGTCAGTCCTCAAGGAACAAAACTAAATAATGGAGATGTAAGAGGACGTGAAAGTGGCACAACAATACATGTAATGCAAAAGAAAAGGAAAGAAGAAGGAATGTAAAACATGCTCATGATAGAAAATAGTCACAAAATTATGCTTATATTACTTGTAGAAATGCATAGAGCTGTTACAATGGCAAAAGAGGACAATATTTGCATGCAAGAGCTAGATCAGGGAGGTCTGACGACTCAGAATACAAAAAATATGAAGTCCTTAGCAACACATGTGTAAGGATCCAAAATGTACAACATTACATCAATTGAGTCCTTGCTCTTACATTTATAGATGAATCCATGGAGGAAGAAAGGAATAGGAGGTAAAACATAAATTTGAAATGCAACCAACAACAGAGAAGCATTCAATGTCATATAAATCCACCTACAAATCTATCAAATGCATGCTTCCCCATGTCTGTTTAGACCATGCTTGAAGACAGGAAGACAGCGGAAAATTAGATCAAATCGGGTGGTTAAAGCAATAAAATCCACTCATTAATGCCCAGAAAGACATGTTTTCCCATTTCTTACCTACCAGATCCACCAAGAATTTGAAATTTGAATGTTTTAGCATTGTAGCCTGATGTCAGTAGCATATCTATGACAAGTCTAGGTGTGCACACTGATCTAGAGCTCCATATAGCCAAGGGATACAGTTTTCACAAAGATGTCATATTTGTCTCGGCACACATGAGACACATGACGCACGTGCTGATTGGCTAGAAAGGATGGCCAACTATGTATAACTGTTCTTGTCATTTTTATGCCACATGTCAACCATTCATTAATATGTTTCAAGGGTTTGACACCCTATTGGTGGCATTTTGATAAGTTTCGTTTACAGCACACTCAAACATGTTGGAAGGTGATGTAGGCACATGGAATGGATGTAGAGGAGGGTGTAAAGGTATACGTGTGAAAGAATGAGGTGCAAGTAAGAAGATAGAAGGAAGGCGTGTGTAACTAGTGCGAGGAAATGAGGAATCAAACTGTTGAGCATAGGATGCATATGGTCAAGGAAAAACTATTACAAAGTAATTTTCAAGGCATGCGTGAGGTGCCAAGTGAATTTAGTTGAGTGAAGAAAGTGTGAGGCACGTGTGTAGGACAAGAATAGTTGACTAAGAAGAAGGTGGACATGCATAGAAGGATGAGTGCAAGGAAGGAGTGGAACAAAGTAGGAAAAGGATGAATGGAGGAGAAGGGGGGGCGCATGGGGAAATTCAAACGACCCAAATGGGATGTGTGAAAGTGATCTTGAGCATGTGTAATTCTTGCAATGAAGAGATCTCAGAGCTAGAATGATGTATACAAGTAATGTCCAAATTAACTAGGAGAGTTTTTTGGATAACAGTTTTGGTGACTTTTGGGGCCATCTTCCTACTAGATTGAAGGAGATCTAGTAGCCTGATAGAATCCATTGGGCATAGAGTCTACTTATGTATACTCCATGAAATTATGATCTATAGCTTTGAAGAACTACCCCTGAAGTCACTTGTAGGATCATTCTATCTTGACTCTGTTTCTTGAATCCTCACAACTATTGTTGAAAATGCTCGAAATCACTAGAAATAAAAGAAAAGTGCACGCACAGGAAGAACGGCGAGAAGGAAATAACTATGTTACAAATACAAATAATTTATGCATAGGCACACTTGATAAGAATTAAAAATACTCTAATATATACAAAATGATGTAGATGAACTTAATGGAAGGGTTTGAGATAGATCCCATTTATTGGGATTTGCAGCGCACCTCCATTTGGATGAGTTAACTTGAAAGAGTTAGCTTCTTTATTGGAAATAATGATGTATGGGGCACTTCAAAGTGTATCAAACTTTGAATGGCACCCAGTTTTAGCTCTATTGGCATCCCATTTTAAGAACCAAGATCCCCCATCTTTGAAATGATTGAGGCCTAGCCTTTCTATCAAACCATTTCTTTGTTGCTTGTTGATGTTTTTCTAGCTTGATCATGGTAGAGTTCCTTGAACTCTTCCAAGATTAATCAGGTCTGCTAACCATTTTGATTTCCCTCTAGATCTACATGCCTTCAAATTCTAATTCCTAGGAAAGTGTCTAATGAGTTAAACTCTAATGTAAAAGTAATGGTAGCGTCTTTGCCATAGAAAAGCTTGTAGAGGTGAATTTACTATTGTCTTTCTTAACTATGATTATATCTTCCTAGAAGGTGCACGCGTAAGAGCTGTGTATGCCACTGTCTTTAGCTGGTTTCCATTATGCACTTCATGATTCTGATCAGGTTCTTGTTTGTTAACTATCTAGACCATTTCCCAGAGGGTAATAGTTGGAAGATGTTTTCAGGTAAATTCCCAAACTTATATCCCAATCCATGATTTTAGTACCAAGGAAGGCATTTGCATTATCAGAGATAATGGTTTGATGAACGCCAAACCTTTAGACTAAAACTTCAAGAAAGTCAAGGATGGCTGCCTTAGTTGATTCCTTAAGTGTGACAGATTTCATCCATCTAGTGAAGTAATCTGTATCTTTTAGCACCGATTTGTGTCTAGTGTTTGAAGGTGGATTGATCATGCCTATGAAGTTGATACCCCATTGTACATTTTATGACCCACTTGTCTACATCTGTAAATATATTAGGCCAAAAGATATTCCTTCTATTATGATCTTTATTGTTGTAGATTTATGTATAGAGAAGTATCCACCAGAGAATCCATTGTGAAACTCTATGCTAACACTTTTTCGGTCTACGTGCACCATTGATACATCTTAATAGAAATTTATCAAAAAAAAATCTTTTAAAGAGAATTCCATCAATCAAAACATAAGGGATAAATTGTAATCTCAGGTTTCTTCTCTTTACCTTGTTTAAAATAGGAGGGTATGCACCCTCAGAAAGGAATGTGATCATTTCCTTCATCTTGTCGCATATGCCAATCGCGGGTGTATGTCCTATCTCAAGTTCTATGCATAGGAGAGTCTTCATCTAGGAAATAATGAAGTCTCAGAGCTCATTCTATGCACATCCTCAAAAATCTTCATGTAGAGTACGTGCTACCCTCTTACCAATTTTTTGGCCTTTGATAGTCACATCATATTTCATGCTCTTAGTCACCCATCGTGCTCTCTTTTCACTAATTTCTTCCCCCATAATGAAGTGTCACTGACAGAAGAGTGGGAAACTAACACCTTTATATGATTTGTGGCAAGCATACTTTTGAATTTCTTGAGCATGTACATGATGGAAAATACCTTCTTCTCCATGTGATTGTACTTTAATTCATAATCCTTTAGCGTCTAGCTAAATAAATCCAATAGTTTGTTCCAATCCTTCTCTTATTTTCTTAGTGTTAGGACAGACAACAACACTTGCATCATGTGCCATAAGCATAAAGGATGAAATCCTTTGAGTAATCTAGGATTGATGAGTGTTGGTGCATGATAAATTAATCTCTTTCTTGATTCTTGTTGAAGCTCTCTCTTCCTTTTGTTGTCAATCTGAAGACTATGTCCTTCTTGAGCATCAGGGTTGATGGGTTGGACTAGTCCTACAAAGTTAGGGATAAAACACCTAACAAAATTGATCATGCCAAGGAAGGACTGTAAGGATTTCTTTTGTGTCACGCAAGGAAAGATCTAGGATACGTTAAAACATGTGCTTAGGATCAATTGTTATGCCATCCTTCAAAACCATATGGCCCAAGAGCCTTTCCCTGTGCCAATGCAAAATTACACTTATTGGGGTTAAGAGACCACCCATACCTTTTGTATCTCTCAAAGACTTTCTCCAGGGTGCACTATATGATCAGTGCACTCTGCTTTGAGAAGACTTTTATGTCCATCAAGGTAAACCAATATTAACTAATTGATATAACATTTCAAGGCAATAACCATGTCGTGTTAAAATTGTATGCACCTTCATTCAAAAGATACCAAAGGGCATCTTCTGGTATGCATATGTTCCCCACTTGGTTGTAAAAACCATTTTCAATTGATTCTCTTCCTTGACTAAGATATGAGTTAAAACTTGAATACCCATCTAACATTGAGAATACCTTTATGTACCAACTACATAGTTTGTAGAATCTGCGCCATTGAAAGTAAAGGATAATGAGTCCTTTAGAGATGCCCTTATTCAAATATCTGAAATCAACATAGAAAGTTTTATTTCACCATTCTTCTTTTGCACTGGAACTAGATTCGTGACCCAAGTAGAGTACTTGATGGGGAAAATTATTTTTTCCTCCATGAGTTTGGATAATTCTTTTCATCACATGAGGGGCTCTATCATTGGATTGACTGGTCATTTTTTGCTTTTTTTCTGAGAGGCTTGATACCAGGATCAAGGTTAATGGAGTGTTGAGAAACACTTAGATCAAAATCATTTGAGGTCTTCATACTCCCGTAATAAGATATCACTATATTTTTGATAGAAAGTGAGATGAAAGGCCTTGTTTTTCATTCATGCACGCAAGTCTTACTGAGCAAAAAACTCCTTCCCATGCACAATAGTGATTAGGAGATCAATCTTCTTGTGCACGATGTGCATGTACCTTTATTCACCCTTGAAACTCATCATTAGGGATAAAAATTTGTTCTAAGGTGACCAACCCTTTAGGAAGCTTATTTAACTTAAGTTGAATCATCTTAGTCACCATATTTTTCATGCAAGCCATCTTGCATGACTTGATGAGAACTCAGTTTCATTTTAAATGAACTGGACAATCTACGCATCACTGTCAAACGCTTGCCAGCTAGTTTTATTATCTAGAATGGATTTTCTAATCACCATCTTAATCTGCTAACTATTTATTTTGAAAAATTCCCCAGCAGGAGATAACTATAAACCGAGTCATGGCCATTTGATCATCTTCCTTATTCAATTTCTATGTGGCACCACCTGTAGAATTAGAGACCATCAAATCTCTCAAAGTAGGTCCCAAATTTTATGTTTATAAGCTTTGAGAAGCTTATTATTTTTCTTGACATTTTGGTTGGTAACCTAGTGAATAACCAATTCTATGTATCCCTAAATATCTATAGTGCCTTAATCCCTTTCTTCTTTTTAGCAATGAGCAAGGCCATGCACTAGTGCTTCATACTATGCCACATTGTTAGAACAGGTAAACTATACAGTCTATGTGTGAAGAAAAATTTCTCATCCTTAGGAGAAATGAGAATAACCCCTAGTCTCCAACGTCATTTCTGATTCTGGATCCATCAAAGTATAACTTCCATAGACCAGTTTGAACTCCTCATTTTTCTATGAGCGCATACATGGCAGCATAACTTCTTCTTTATAGAATGGAGTAGGAACCATAACCCAGTTTCATAGGCTTCTAGTTCTTCAACATAGGGATAAAATTTGTGATGCCTCCCTGCCCATTCATCAAGTACTAGGTATGGAATAGAGTGAGGAAGAGATTATTCTTCAAGAACTTAAATTTTTTCTTCCTAGATAAGACAATTAGCTTAGAGAGGGGATAGGATATATGGCTCTACAGGATAAGAAAATATAGGATCAGCTTGTATGGTAAACTAGGTACCATACCTTGTCTTGAGAAACATATGAGACCAATCATATGACAAGTAACTACCCACTTTAGTAGTAAATTCCCTTGATCGATATAGGGGAAAAAAAGGAGGAAGGTCAATAATTGACACATCTTGAGTAATTGTCAGGCTTGGACATGCATGGAGGGTTAACTCAATATCCTTGATGACTCCTAAGGTGGTTATAATTGATCCATCAATTTGTAGGACTCCTTTATACAAAGGGCTATATTTCAAATATAAGAAATCAGCTATCTTCTTAGGCATAAAAAAAGTACTAGGTCCTGAGTCAATCAAGTAGTTATGCACTAAGTGTTTGCCTATATGTAGACACCTAAAATTGGTTACCCAATTTAGTGTCCCCCACATTTTTTTACCTTCTCAGGTAACCTAGAGGCACCCTTATATCACCACTTCTCCCTTAGAGTATTATTTAAATATTTGATTTAAACATCTATCCTAAGTTTATTATAGCCCATTGTGTTTTACCCATGGATAATTAAATATTAAGTATTTAATTACAATTTTTACATGTATCTTAACCGCTTATCTACCCCATATCAATTCCTAACCTCCCATATCAATTCTATACATCTATCCCCCATATTTCTCCTATCCCCAAAATCATGCAGTGGGATATTTCCTGTATTTGAGTCGGAAGGATAATCACCTTTCATCTTTCCAAAACATCCTTTTTTTCCATTTCAAGAGTCTATTCCCTGATGGGCGCCGAACTGGTACTTGGTCGATGCACTGATTTTTTGGAACGGCACCAATTATACCTCCGCTCAATGCATCGATTACAAATACAGGGAAATAATTTAGCTCTGGTTAGACAGAAATAATGACAAAGAGTTTTTGAGCCATCGAATCCTGAGCATCATCTATCAAGCGTAGAGTGAATTCTGTCTAGATCAATCCCTGGGAGGAGTACCGTTACTCTTCTCCTCACAACATCGACATCATGAGCCTACATCGATCTCTTGGTTACTCTGTCTCTTGCATCTAGCTGAAGGTGGATCTTTTTCAGTATCCCTACGAGCTCCTATAGATCCAAAAAACATTGGTGATCTAGTCCTTCATCAAAGTCCATTTCATCAACCTTCCTGCAATTTTCCCCTAGTCAATGCCGAACCAATCTCAGTCAACACCGAGTTGATCCTAATCGGCACTGCTTAAAGAAATCGACACTTATCACAATCTGGTCGACACCGATGAACCTGCAGACAGGTGCCAAGTACAAGTAACATAAGTCTAGCATTGTTTTCACAGTTCCCTATTTGTTGTTTATATGCTATGTCTATCCACTGTTTACATTCTTTGTCTGTCACTTTTAATCAGAAAATCTAGACATTTTACTTACATTTTTTTATCATGTATGCTTCTTTCATTAATTGAAAACCATGGACTAACATCCGCCGAGGGAGCTTATTGCTTCTCGGACCCGCTTCTCAGGGTAGTCCACGACAAATATCTTTTAACGTTGTCTTTTTATGTCAAGTATCTGTGTCATCACAGGTTTCTCAGATCTAACTTTGCAAGATTGCTCGTGTGCACCCATTTTGTCTACATCGGCTTTCTTTTCCACCTACATCTTCAGATCTTGTCCTATCTATCAGGTATTTATTTCATTTGATTTTTTCAGGGTTTTTGTGTTTAGTTTGGTACATTAACTTGGACAGGTAACAAGCACAGAAATTCTTGATCTACACATCATGATACATCTCGCTGGTACTTTATTTAATGCTCTTCCACCATTGGCACATATCATCTACGTTACTCTTGTATTTGATCTTTTGTTCTTTCTCTTCACTGATTGTCATCAGTTTTCCATAAGCAGTTGGGTTCTTTATTTTGATACTATGTCTCTTTCTGGGAAACCTTATAATTGTGCCTCCATGCAACATGTATCTCTCTTTGGTTGCATCACCTAGTACTCCTTATTGCATTATTCTCATAAATTCCCTTGTAATCTCTATCATTTTGATTTCACATTCTTCACTTCCTCATTTAACTCTATTGTGCATAGGACCATTGTCATTATTCTAGGATGTTTATTCTACATGCTGTAGTTAGAAATTTCTCTACTACTCATTTCAAAGTTCCCTAGATAGCTCCTCCACCACTCCCTTAAGCTGTATTCATGACTACCTTGTCTTGCAAAACATCACCATTTCTTGTTTGTATGATTGTTCGAGGCCAAGAGGTCAACAATGTCGTTTTACTTACATTCTCTACCCAGTTTTCACAGTGGAGAACACAATATTTCCATGCCATGTGCCTCACATTTGCGATGATATTCTGGATATTTTTCTTCCTCACTTTCCTAGAGGACTTAAAAACTAAATATGATACCACTTGTTTGACACATGACTCACACTCGAGTACTCCCTGATACTGCTTCTCCTAAATAGAATGTAATCAACATTGTCAACTAAAACTATGTTATGACTTGTAATTCATTTTAGATCAATTAGTATGGCATCTACAATGTTTACCCACTATGGGGCTTAATAAGAACTTTTGGCATCTCTTACCATGACTGTTGTAAAATTACTTCATCTACTTTGGCCATATAGGCTGGATCCCATTCCTCTATGTCTCTCCCCTCTCTCTTTCTTTCTATATTTATTTATTTAATTCTTGCATTTCTATCCCTTTATCTAGAGTGGTTCCTATATTATTTAATATCTGCACACCAAACTCCTGTCCATAGCCTCGCCTACTTGGAAGTGACATCCTAGAGCTAGAGTGTACGTTCATCTTTCTTGCTCATACTATCAATTCAAATTGAAGTCTCTGGTAATGATATTATCCTACTAATATACTTCGATTCCAATCTCGCTTTTGACACATTATTCGGTGGTTGGATCCTCCATATCATTTGTTCTATCATCTGATCACCATAAACCACATGAGAATGTAAATCTATTTTTTCCATCCTTTTCCCTACCATATGATATTGCATCCTTATCCTCGCATGCCTCATTCTTCACACTTTATTGATTTTCTTGTCTTATCCAAAACTTCCACATGCTCCATTTATTATTTTGGAGCCTTCCTATATCAGTGCCTCCTTGCATAATTCTATCCCTTCATGTCATATCCATCTTCTATTTTATGTATGCTTGAGCCTTCTTGTACTTGGTTATCACCATAGATAACTATTATTTTATGGCTCAACTAGCCTCTTCTTCATCCGAGATCACCACTAATGTGGATGTTTTGGCACCCCTCAGGTCTTCTTCGGAACCGCTATTAGTTGGTTCCCCATCTTGGTCATATAATTCTTTCTATCATCCTTATGTGATCCCATCATGACTAGCTTCCCCCATTCATTCAAAGGTGTCATCCACTTCTGATATAGAGTATGTTCCTCGTGGAGATCCTGAATTTCAGGAACTCCTTGACCACAACTTGGTAGTCCTTATGGACTACCTAGTGCATAAGTCTGTTCAAATATCTGATCAGGGACAACCAATCCATCAAGTTTATGATTATTCTCATGAACCATCCCAGGCTTTTATACAGTAGTTAGCATGTTTTTTCTTAACGTGAAACACAAAAGAGGGTGGCACATCTATGCCTTCTTTTTCTCTTCCACTGACCATGTTGACTAGTTCTCAAATGACCTTTCCTATCCCTAGTGCTGTGGCTACCTTAGATACCCCACAACCTTCTCTCTTGAATAATTGCCTCACATTTGACATTCTACTAGTATTTCTTCTCTCTCTCCCTTTAACATTGTCATATGTACATAAATCCTATCCTCATACACCTTTTCTATTATGCATAATATTCCATAGTAGGTTGAACCACTCCTCCTTCGAGTCAGACGGTTCCACCCTTCTCATCCTCTAGTTGGATCTTTCCTCCTATATCTTCTTTCGATGTGTGTACCCTTACCTGTGCATTTATTTTATTCTCTTTTACATTTCCCAATTCGGTTGTGAACTTCTTCTAATAGTGCAGGTAGTATTAATTATAGGATTCCCACTTCATCATTATATGAGTTCTATATCTTTACAGGGACACCTCCTTATATCCATTCTGATATCAGTCGGCAAGTGATAGGAACCCACAATGATAGGCTCCGTATATCATTTAACCATCACTTTCTCTGAAGTCACATAATAATCCCATCGACTTGTTTTATAGCATCTAAGGCTCCTTCACAACAAATGACATGACCATTTGCATTACCCAATAGCTACTTGGTATAGCTTTGTCCCAAGTTATCATTTTACTTAGCACACTGAATATATAATTAATGAGTCAATAAAACATCAGCTCATCATTTCTTCTTATATGGGATTCAATTTTCTTTATCATGCCCACTCCTAAATCTGACATCTTGTAATTTCTTTATAAGAAACTATGGTGGTAGTTCATTGAAAAATTAGTATTCTAGTGTATTCTCTAGGGAACCTTTATCCCATCACTTATCCTAAAATGATTTATTAAAACTATATAATCTAGAATCATCTAATAGTCAGTTTGTAATACCAACAAACATTGTATTTTAAAAATGGATAATTAGGATATTAACTATTAAATTAATATTATATCTAGCATGTATTTTAGGACGTCTCATTTAACCCATTACTAATATTCCTAACCTCCCAGATTAATATCTATCCATCTATCCCCCTATTTCTAATCTCCCCAAACATTAATGAACAGCTTGAAATATTTCCCATAGATATGCAGTCAGACATGATAACTGACTCTTATCATTAACAATTCAGCCCTTATTGAAACAAAATTTGAATCAAAAAAATCTATTCATTAATCGGTGCCGACTGGTACTCGGTTGACACTGATTTATCAAGACAAAAAAAAACAATTGATACTTCGGTCAGTGTCGACAATAAATAGAAGGAAAGAATCTATCAGTTTTGGTTATATCTAGAAAATTTAAGCCTTCATCCTTTGAATCATCAACTAGAGGATTCCAGACTGAATTCTTATCAAAATCAATTCATTGAGATTTCAAGAACTATAAAACATGAGCCACTCGCAAGTTTCGACATTATTTAGGATTCATAGACTCTCATATGGTGACTCTGTTCCCACACCCAGCTAAGGTAGTAAACACTAAATCTGCATAAAATTATGCAGTTTTCTCGCATTATGTTAAGGAAAGAGTCCTTAGGAAAGAAAGGAATCAAGCTTTATACAACTTGCCTACCGGTAAAAATGTCGACCCATTTAAATATTTATAAATATATTACCCTAATTGGTGCTGACTTAATTATATCCATTACGATTTATAATCTGCATGATGTTGAGCCACATAGCAGATTAAAGTGCCAACCACAAGTGGAGGTAGGATCTAGCATTAGAACTCATAGTTTCCTATTTCGGGATAAGGGAATGTGTCTACTATTTACATGAAGTGATTCATATATAATGATGAAGCATGCTAAATATGGTTACCTACAGATGGGTGTAAAATTATAGTATGAAAGAAGCAGAAAATTGAAAATGTGGACTGACATCCACTGAGGAAGCTCATCGCTTCCCAGACCCACTTTTTGGGCATGGTACAATCCCTAAACATCTTTAAACAAAAACTTTTTCAAACCAATGATTTAAGCATCATAGGTTTCATCAGATCTGACTAATGCAAAATAAAAATCAAATGCGCCCATATGGTCTACAATGGCTAGAATCCCATCTACATTGTAAAATCCCATCTTAACTATCAGATATTGATTGCAAGTCGAAGTAGTGGTTCAGGAGTTATATATGTTTTCATGAAAAATGTCTAGAATGAAAAATTGAATATTTTGACATGATAACTAATCACAACCATTCTTGATTTACCCCTCTAATTAAGGTGATATGTGAACCTTTCCTCTTATCAGCCCATCAGCTTCTACTTGTATCCCCTCCATGTCTGTGGCACCCTCATTCTAGCTAAGAAGCATGTGACTTCTAACATGGTTTTCAAGCTAGTGTTTCATGTGGAGGGTAATATATTAAAGATGGATTCATGCATTACACTAAGTCCTGCTTAGATGGAATGGTAAATGTGTCTCCAAAGCAATGTGATTGGCTATGTTTTAGCCATCCTACATATCATCAGGATATCCTCTGAAAGATGATAAGGAATCCCTCCCAGACATATAGAAGTTATGAAGGAGAGACAATGATCCCTATCTAAGGAATGTTTAGGGAAAATTTATGGAAGCCGTAATCTTATTTCGAGCAGACACTTGGCCTAAGCAAAATCAGGTCATTTTGGGCATAGGTAATTCAGAAGTAGCTCCAACACGAGAAAGTCACATTGTTCTGATTATTCTGGGAGTTCTGAGATAGATTTGGGAGCTAAAAAAATAGGAAATGTCTGATTATTTTTTCTTTTAGAATACCTTCTTGCATATGATGGGACACATCAATTTTGTTCCAATACTTCTAATATTATTTTCAAGGTGAATAAACTTGTCTTGTCCAAAATTTGAGGTACGTAAAATCTATTTGATGTCTTTTGTAGATTGGTTGATCATATAGTAGTCCTCTGCACCCTAGAACATCAAAATTTTCTCTAGAGGAAGTTCTAGATCTATAGGGTTATCTTCTTTATGGGTGATTTTTGAAGGGTCACATGATGAAGCATTCAGGATCATGAAGGCTTGGGCACACACAACATTAGAAAAATGGTACTGACTATGAGGTATATCTCAAGGGAATCACCATTCTGACGCTTGTGCCAAGTTGTTCTGAACTGGAATAAGCACTCGGCTTACACTGGGTGCTAGAAGAGAAGGCATAGGAAGGACAACTTACAAGGGAAAATGTACATTAGGTTGTCACCTATCATTCTACTCGTTAGCCACGTATCTTTGATTTTCATTTTGATTCTACCAAGGCTGGTTGCTTTGGCCATGTGCCTAACTTGAAACACCTCTATACGATTGCGCTTACTGCCTCTCTAGTGATATGACCTTGTTTGATAAGTTTCTGACCAAGGAATTCAATTCTTCATCTTCATTTTACCGTGATGGAGAATAGGATGTTTAGGCAACTAGTTGTACACTCTGCTCAGGAGTAGGAATAAGGGCCACAAAAGGCTAGGGTGCTTGTGACATCTCTGGGAACAAAGGCATGAGAAGTCAAGGAGCTAACTTTCTCACCTAAATGAGACTATTTTCTTCTCTAAATGCAATGCCATTAGAAGCTGGCAGAGTCCTATTCCCTATATACTAGATCATAACTGAAATATCATTGTTGAGCACCTTTAGATAATAAAGGAAAGCATGTTGGGCTATAGGTATCACCATAAGAGGAAATTTTTACCAAGTCTTCTAAAATTTGATATTGAAATCAATCATCTGCTCATTGGGTGCCCTCCTTGTTGTCAGTTTCTCCACCAGAGATGGGTGATCTGACTTGTCTTCAAAATAACTACACAGAGTTGTTCCCAACTCATCCCAATTGGTGATGGATCCAATTGTCAAGCCTCGGTACCATTGAAGTGCTTTACCTTTGAAAGAGGCTGTAAGTAGCCTGATTACTACATCATTCTATGCGATCAGATAAAATTAACACACATTTGCTACATCCTAGATGTGCTCCTAAGGGGTGACTTGATTCTCACCAGTAAAGTAAGGAATAATTTTAAGTGTGCCATTGGTCATATCATAATGAACGGCTAGGAGTAAGGGACTCCCTCCATCAAATTTTGCAAAGCTTATTAATGGAGGAGGTGGTTGATGTGCCATTGTAGGAAACACTTGTTGTTTGTTTTGTGGAGGTGATCAATGGGCACGATGCGCTAGAGATAGATATGTGTGTGTGGGATTTCTAGAATGAACATTTCTTGGGGATAGATGGTGGTACTCAAAAGAGTCTTCAGCTGCTGTACTTCTTCTTGTGTGTACTTTTCTCATAAAAGGCACTCAGGACTGCTGAAATAAAGATTATAAAATATTGGGATTCGTCAAATGTGTTTGAAGGAGTCTCTTAAAAGGTTGAAAACAATAATTCCACACACTAGAACTTAGAGATATGAAATTTGATGTTTCAATGTTGGTCCCACAGGGTGTGCCAGAAATTGTTGGTTACTCAAACGGGCACTCATGTCTTGGATCTCTGAAGAGGGACCTAAGGTGTTTGAGACCACAATGGAATCATCCCCAAGTTGTGGGACCTTGCGAGCTTGGGATGGATTTCCAGAGAAGGTCAGTTCCTCTATCTATCTTTACTACTACTGCTACTCCTAGTGCTGAAAAAGGGAAACTAAGCTATGAATGCCAAGGGATCAGGGAAAGAAGGATAACATGAAGTAAACTACACTAAAATGTGTTAGCATAATAAAAGATAGATGAACACTATCTATTATGAGCATGAATGACTAGGAATGTCAGAGAAGAGGCTAGGCACAAATAGCACAATAAAACAAACATTCTCTGAGTTGTCCTTATGGAACACAACCAAATGTGGAGCTGCAGGGGACCTGAAGTAGCATAATAATACACAATGTAAGAGTAAAGGCAAGAATAAGGAACACAAGCATGCTAGGATACAGAATAGTCACAAAATGATGCTTCTATTACTTCCAAAATGCATAGAACTATTACAATGATAAAGAGGAAACAAATGAGCCTTGCTCTTACATTTATAGATGAATTCATGGAGGAAGAAAGGAAGAGGAGGGAAAACCTAAATTTGAGATACAACCACTAACAAGGAGCACTCAGTGGCTAAAAATCCACTTGGAAATCTATGAAATACGCTTCCCGATGCCTATTTGATGTGTCGAAGACAAAAGAGAGCAGATCATACTAAACTGGGTGGTTAGAGCAATCAGATCTGCTCATCAATGTTTAGAGAGACGTTTTCCCAATTCTCACCTACTAGATCCACTAAAATTTGAAATTTGAATTTTTGACACTGTAGCTGATGTCAACAGCTTTCTGACAAGTGTAGGTTCATGATTATTTAAGCTCTATAACTGATGATATGGCTGTCAGAACATGTCAAAGTTATCGGCATATGTGAAACACGTGGCACATGCTAATTGGTTGGAATGGTGGCCAAATGTACAATTATTTTTCATTTCTACCACATATAAACCATACATTTGTTGTAAGGATTCAGTGCCTTATCTAGTTACGTGTGGCACACTGAGTGTGTCAAAAGGTGATATGGCACAGAAGGGCATGAGGAGAAAATAGAGGAAATCACATAAGAATTACGTGTGATACATGTGGGGTGATAAATTAAACCGGTAAGAAGAGAATGTATGGTTAAGGTGAAACTATTACAAAGTAATGGGTGTGGCACGTGAAGGGTTAGGTGTGTGGGGTGGAAAGAAACTGACTCAGAAGAATTTGGACATGTGGAAGCTAGATGCAAGAGAGAAGTGGGATGAGGAATGAAAACGGATGTGCAGGAAAACTATGACCCAAGGGAATGTGGGAAATGATTTTGAGTGTGCATGATTCTTCAATAGATATATTAGGGCTAGAATGTGTATGTAAGTTATTCAAATTTCTAGGAGAGTATTTGGATAACAGGGTCTTTTGGTATGGAGACAACATTCTCCAAATATGTGCCTTTCTCAAACTTTTACCTTATGAGAAAATATATTCTTCATGTAGCCCTTTCAGTGATTGGCATTGTTATTTGTTTCATCATTTGAACCTTGTGGGAGACATAATTCTCCATGTATGTATGATTTTTGGGTTACATGAGCTTTCGGTGTAGCTCATGGTGGTCTTGGTCCACCTCACTAAGGTCAAACCTTATTCCTTTAGGTTCTTTGAACCTGTTAACCCCTTTCTGGAAGTATTGCATGGTGAAGGAGAAGGGCAACTTACAACATGCACCTTTGGCCTGATTTGTCAAAGTAAATCTACTAATGTAGTTATTTTGGTACACTCCAAATTATGCTTCTCCATCCATGAGCATGGAAAACTACTCTGGGATCCTCCACTTTTCACCAAATGCGTTGTGCATTTGTGTATACCACTTCTCAAGGTGCGCCTTGTGAGTGGTCGTCATGGATTCACAAGTGTGTTTTTCAAATATCTTTATGCGTAAGGGAGCCTCTTGTGGATACTCCCAAAAAAACTTCTCTAGCCCATCTTGAACTCCAATTTATGAAAAGAAAATGGTGAGGAGCATTTTACCGAATAATATCTTTTCTCCCTCCTACATGCTACTTATGATCTCATTTGCGATGAAAGTAGAAGAGTTATAGATGGTTCCCTCTGATATCCTCTGCCATACATTGAGCCATGGCTTGTTCACTTTTGTCCATCATTCCTAATCATTGAGCTTGGTCACCAAGCACGTAGCCATCCTCATAACAGAGTATGGAATCTCAACAATGCCAAAGTATCACGAAACCTTCTTGTAGTCATATGTTGTTACAGTCTCCTTGATAGCCTCCTTGTCACTCAGATCATCATCTATACTATCTCCTTCACAAATAAGGCCTGTGGAATTTGATATCATATGCAATGTTATGCACATCTTGCACCCCATAAAATAAAATTGATCCTCATGCATGTGTGACATCAACCATTGATAAAGGAACTTAGGATTACCAAAGTAAGACAACTCATATAGATGTAATAATCCTACCTTCTCAAATTTAAACTTCACCTCATCGCTATAAATAGGCATCCCATATGGCATCCACTTATTAGTTGCATAGACCAAATCTAATGCCATTTCCTTCTTAGTTGTGCTTGTATGATGGTTATAATCTATCACTGCCATTTTCCTTAGATGTGACACCCATTTCTTTCCTAGCAACACTCCATATGGGTATTGCATTTATGGGTACCATTCTTCATTGGAGATCACGACAGTAGTGGTTTGCTTTCTTTTTCCATTTCCATTTTTTTTATTTGGTGAAATAGTTGCTTTCTTGGGTGCCATGACTTATGTTAGGATTAAACTATGAGCTCCTTATTCTTCTCTACTACTATGATATACTACAAATCTTAACTCTTGGAATAAATCCTTCTATCCCTGTGCCCTAGCTACCAAACCCTAACTAGGAAAATATTCCACAAGATGACGCCATTCACACAAAATTTCCTCATGCATGTGTACTCCTTCCTTCTGGTTTGCAGATCTACTCTAGCCACACTCTTAAATTCTCAGGATTCTTCTTCCTTCATAAAAATTTATCTCTGGATGTCGTAGTTAGTGAGAGTGCTTCAACTTTGTAATAGAAAGATAGAAAATGACTTACATGACTGTCTATTTATAGTTTTTTCTTTTGTCCGGCAATAAATTCTATGCCACCTACCAATGTACTTTAACAATAAATACAACTTTTTCTACTAAGCTGACTTTAAGCGCCATTACACACATGTCACATCTTGTGCAAAAAATATTTTACAACCTTCTGGCATGCAAAAATCCAAATTGACAAAAGACTCTTAAACGCATTTCTACAACACCAAAGGTATTTCTTCTATCCTCTTCCCAATTTTTTCCCTCTCTTACCTTATGTTATTCCTGTGCTCTTCATCCTTTGTATGTGGTCTTTTTTACATCCTCCTTAGCACCATAATTTATCATCCACCATTTCCCTACTTGCTTTCTCAGCCTTACACACTTCTTTCTAGTGGGCCACTTAACTTGTATTGTAGGCGTATACTTTGCATTACTCCTTCCAACAGTAAAAAAAATGCACGGTCCTCTGCACATACACGACCTTGGAAAAATAATGTGGTTACCAACACAAAATTCATAAAACAAAACAAAAAAAAGGAATAAGAAATGAGAAAAGGAAACACAAGAAAAGAAAAATTATAAAGGTAAATTCTAGACTAATTATAAATACTAGCTTATTATAAACACCAAGAAGACTTATTTATAATAGGGCTTCAACCTACTCCCATTGAAATGACCTGGTAATCTCGTCCCAACTAGTGCTTGTAATTGGAAATTTCCTGAATCAAGAATGTATGTGATGATGTAGGGTCCCAAACATTGGACTTTCAACTTCCTAAGATGGCACAAATACTTGGAATCATACAACAACACCATCTGCCCAGCCTCAAACTTCGTGTTCTTTATATGACAATCATGCCATGCTTTTTATCTTACTTTTTTTGTCTTCTAACTCCATCTAGAAAGTGATCGTCTTTCGTCTAACTACATGAACTTATCAATCCTTTCTTCCAGCACTTCCTCATTAGTTAACCCTCATCTGCATGCTATATGTAGTGATGTAACATGAATTCAACTAGAAAATAACCTCTGTGCCAAACACCAATCAAAATGGTGTGGCCTTGTTCAACCTCTTGTAGGTTGTCCTATATGCCCATATAACAAATGATACTTTGTCATCCCTATCATGTCTTCCAACATCATAGATCTTAGTCAACATGTGACTTAGTTTCTTGTTAAATTCCTCAATATTTCCATTCTCTTGAGGGTGATAAGGGGTAGTCTTGTGATTGGACACCATAAATATTGGTAATAGAATCCTAACCATTTCATTGAGAAAGTGTGTACCTCTATCACTTATTAAACTTAAAGGACAACCATACCTGTTGATTATGTTCTCCCATAAAAATCTAGCAGCTGTCATTGTAGTGTAATCCTTTGTAGGTTTTTCCTCTACCCATCATGTTAAGTAATCAGTGCAAGTAATGATATACTGTCAACCATTCGTTCGTGCGGCAGGTGAAACTGACCCTACAAAGTTGATTTCCCATTTTTCAAATGGTTCAACACTGACTATTGGTCGCAAAGGCATTTCATCCCTCTTTCCACGTTTTCTAATGCACTGACAATGGTCATAATCCTTCAAAAAATAAATACAATCCTGGTAGATAGTTTCCCACTAAATCCCTGTTAGTAAAATATTCCAAGTAGTAGCATTTCCTGTATAGTGTCCCCCTACAATCCCACCATGTGCCTATTCCATAATTGCAACATGCTCATGTTGTTATATGCATCGGTATAGAACCTCATCACAACCTAAATTATATAGGTCTCCACTAATCAACATGTAGGGTGTGATGAATATTGCTAACTAATTTCTCTCCAGATCCTTCATCCCTTCTGGTGCCATACCTATTTTTAAGAACACTGCTATATCTTCCAAGTCTCAGGGTGTGCTGCAACCTAAAAAGTTACACGTCTGACATGGTATCCTTAATTCTTTATGCGTCCTCCCCTGAGTTAATCCTTGATAAGTGGTCAGGTCATGAATTACTCTTTCCCAGTTTTATGACCATTGAACTTAAACTCTTCAAATAACAAGACCCAACGACATATGCGCCATTACAACATAGGATTGTTGACTAAGTATTTAAATGCCATGTGGTCTGTGTAGAATATAAATTGCATTTCCAATAGATATTTCCTGAACTTGTGCAACACGTAGATCATGGACAATGTTTCGTGCTTAGTAGTTGTGTCATTCTATTCTACTGGTGTCAACTTTATACTTGTAAAACACAAGGCATGATAAACAATTCCCTCACCAGGTTGTGCTAGTATTGCTCCCATAGTTGTCCCTAAGGCATCAACATGCACATGGAAAGGCTTATCCTAAGAAGGAAAATGTAGTATGGGCACCGTGAGAAGCCTATCCTTCAAAGTGTCAAATTCCTTCTTTTGCGCTTCCTCCCAATGGAAGACACTCTTGTGTCTTAGCAATTCCTCTAAGGGTGTGGTGATCTTGGCATATCCCTTGATGAATTTCTTGTAATAACTTGTATGCCCAATGAATCCATGCACTACTCTTTAACTAGGCTCCCCTAATCCCACAATAACTGGAACTTTGGCAGGATATACTACTAAGCCTTCTTTATATATAATGTGTCCTAATAGGGTTCCGAACAGGGTAGACAAGAAACATTTATTAATGTTGAGGGATATCCTCAATTCTAACATCTCTCAAAACTTAGCTTCAAATTATCACAATGGTCTTTCACTAATCCATACACAATCCAATCATCTAGGTACACTTGAAAAAATTTATGGATGAAGTCATGAAATGCTTGTACCACGATGCACGAGAACACAACAGGTGCATTATTCAATCAAAAGAGCATAACTTTGTAGGAAAAAATTCCTAATCTAGTGGTGAAATTTTACTTTCTTTGGTATTCCTTTGCAATCATAACTTGGTGATACCCTGGGAACCCATCCGTGAAAGAGTAGACTTCACGATGGCTACTCCCTCAAAAATTTCTTTGCTTTATGGGGGTTGTGAAAGGATCGATGACACATAGTGCATTTAGATCTTGTTGGAGAGAGAAATTTCTTATGGAAATATTGGTGGGTTTCAAGCTTACACTATGGGAATCTAAGCCCCTCTACTTGAATGGTGCATCTTCCATATGTGCATGCATGAAAAAGTGGATTTCAATGGTGGCCTTTTGACCAGAGATCAAACAGGGGTACTCCACTTACCTTGTGGCAAAGCTAGCAATTTCTCACTAAAAAAGAACTTCATCTAAGAAGGGGAAAGGGAGTGATAATGGAGGTAGGAGAAAGTAATGTTATGAGTAGAATATGAGATTCCCACACACATTACTTACAAATTTCATTTACATGCATTTACAGTTAGAAGAAAAACAAACCCGTAGAAGAAGCTACAAGCCCGAATGAATCTCATTGGTCACAAAGTACCAATCAATCCCTCAATAAAAAAGGTGAAAACTCCTTCTTTTACTATTGAAGCTCAAGTAGATTTTGTACATAGCTTGAGGATGGAAGAAATTTGAGCAAGAAGAGAAAATAGAAGCAATGTGGAACTTTTTGTCTTTTCCAGTTACAAAGCACTCTCGTATTTTTTGAAATCAATTGTCAACCCTTAGAATGACGTCAAATATCCATTATATTCTTCATAGGAAACCATTAAAAGTTCACAAATCCTCAACACCTTTTAAAATTCATCTTTTGTGAAGAAAACACTCATGGTGGGTTAAAAACTAGATCTTGCAAAGCAACCAGTACATTCAATTTTCTAATTTTAATATAGACTATTTGATTTGCTCCTCTAACTCTGAAATTGGGCCATACACATGTAAGGAAGGGATTGGAGTGGTTACGAGGGAAGCCTTTCGTAATTTTTGATTTTTCATGAGATTTGGCAATTTGGAACAAATTGGCCTGCAACCCCGCTTTGAGTTTTCAACTTAGACACGTGGCACATTCTTATTGGAAATAGGATTGTGGCCCTTTTCTAAAAATTTTAATTTTTTTTGGAAAAAGGCTCAAAAACTCAATTTCCTCCGCTGGCCTGTTGATCTAATTTGACTTGGACACGTGGCACATTGTGGTCAGAGATGGGGTTATGGCTCTTTTCTATACATTTTAACCTTTTTGGAAAAAAGACTCAAGAACTCAAAGATCTCCATCATTTCACTCCTCCACTTTGAATTTTCAAAGGCAGGTCTGATACCTTGGCAGATTTGTGGGGAAAATTAGAACTTTTACTTCACTTTTGGGAATTTTGTTAAATTTCCAAAAGTGCCTCGATGGCTCACTCATCTTCTTTGACTTTCTCCTTGTAGGCTTTAAGTTTGACTTTTTACCTTTAAACCCTGATCGGGGTTGTGGTTCACTTTTTAAATTTTCACCTTTTTTGCAAAGAGGCTCAAAAACTCAAAGTTCTTTGTCGTTCCACTCCTCTACTTTGAATTTTCAATGGTGGGCCCAAGACCTTGGCGGAGTCACGGAGGAAATTTATCATTTTTGCCAAAAGTGACCAAAAGTGTTAAGTTCATCAAAAATCCCATTCCTCCCCATCTAATAGGATCTAACCATATACTTGCTTTCATTAGGGTAGAAATTTGATGAGGAAAAGAAGCTCATCATCCTGACTGTGGAAAATACCGAGAGAAAGAAAAATTCATCATTTTGAGTCCAATTTTCAAATTTCCTTCACGAACCAGAGGCATGGAGGCAAAACAATGATTTTACGACCTAGGCCATAGAACAAGTGAACAATTTTGATAAAAAAATGGAGGTTGAAAAGAGGATATTACATGCACAGACTAGGAAATGTACGATTTCTGAAAAGAAGCAAAACAACGGTTTAAATAGCTCTAAGGCATGACTTTTGCTAATTTCTTGATTCTCTAGCTTGGATTAAACACCAATGAAGGGCATGAGCTCAAAAAATTTTAAATTTTCTATGAAAACATAGAGTAGTTTTTGGGAGATATTAGCTAGCTCTAGTTTGGGGACATGGCGTGAACTGGGTATGACTAGGGCACAACATGAGGATCTAGAATATTCAGTTTCAAAACATAGTACGTTGACCAGTGCCTTATCCATTGGGCCTTGTAGAGTCATGTACAATTCTGAGAAAGAATTGAAGAAGGAGTAAATACACAAGCCAAACCACACAAAATAAAAACCAAACAAAACTAAACCAAAACCAAACAATAGAAAAGGGGAAAACACACCTACAAAATCTCCTATGGTACAAGGAAGAGGTCAAGCCACTTTCATTGATGATACAGTTTCAAGTATTGCCCGCTTTGAGGTAATTCCAATGGTGTTCCATCAATGAGAGGAGAAAAAAATTCTCACCACAAGCTCCATGAAATTTGAATGGGACGAACCATAATGAATCAAACTTTCCATGGCTGTCCTTTAGTTCTCTTCTCTTGTCCCAAAGAAGGAAATAATCTCCAACCTTGAATTCTCTTGTCTTTTCCCAATTGTCAATTATCCTCTTCACTTTGAATTGGTGTTATTTAATTCTATCCACCACTTGGCATCTGCTTTCCTCTAGCTTCTCTAGGAAGAGGATCCTCTTGTCAATGGAGTCTTTGTATTGACCATCTTCTATTTCTTGTAGCAGCTTGAGAGACGACATCTCAATTATGAGAGGAATCTTTGCCTCAACTCAATACAACATTTGGAAAGGTGACATACTTATTACCTTCTTAGGAGTGATCCTATCAACCCATAATGTATCATGTAACTTCTTGTGCTAGTTCTTTTGATTCGCATCTACCAACTTGTTAACAATGGTCACAATGTTCTTATTACTTGACTTAGCTTAACCATTTCCCTATGGATATTAGTTAGAAGAGTGGGATAAGGAGATTCCAAAACTATAAAAAAAAAATGTGAGATCCTTTGAATAGAAATAGGTGGATTTATCTACAACAATATTCTGTGGTACTCCAAAACGAAAAATGATATTCTCCTTGATGAATTTGTATACTGTTTTGGAGATGGATTGCTTGGTTAGAATGGATTCCACCCATTTAGTGAAGTAATCAGTTCAATGAGTACATAAATATGCCCTATACTTGAATTAGGATTCAAAAAATTAATGAAATCCATCCCCCATTCCTGAAATGGTTCCTCAAACACTATAGGCCTAAGTGGTAATGTATCTAGTTGCAGTTTTCAAACAAATTGTTGGCATGATTTACATTTGGAAACCTAATATTGAGTGTTTGCAAAGATGGAGGGCCAATAATATCTCCCCCTAAGAATATTATGTGTAGTGACCATTTCTGAGAATATCCACCACAAGCTTGATCATGATATGCCTTGAGCAACTTTTCCTGTTGCTCCTTATCCACACACTTGAGGAAACAACCATCCAGATGTCTCTTGTAAAGTGCATGATTCTAGATAAAAAACTTGGCTACTTTTAGATTGATGGTTCTTCTTTTTTGTAATCAAGATGAGGATGGAATTCTCCAAAAGTGAGGTAGTAAGCCATATCACCATACCAATCATCAGTGGTGGTGAAAAAGAGCACTTGTGGACTATCTCTTGAATAGGTTGAGAAAATATCATCCTTTTCCCCCTACTAAGCCCTGAGAGTTTAATCTTCAGCAATAAGCTAGCAAAAACCATTTCCTCTTACTAGATTAGAGGGCGCAATCTCTAATTCATACTCTTAGGTCTTTTCAATCCAACTTCCTCTATTAGCACCAGGATCTTGTTAATTCAAAATGGACTTGATTGCACTTCTAGGGACCATCACCACTATATGGGAATCGATAATTCATAATTTGAAACTTTTAACAGCTTTAACCACTACGTAGGCATGTTTCTCAGATTGGTTGTACTTTAGCTCATTATTTTTCAAAGGACAACTCATGAAAGCAATTGGTGCTTCCAAATCTTCATCATTTTTCTGAACAAGGGTAATAGAGAGTGTATGTTCACATGCATATCAATACATGATGAAATCCTTGTTGAAATCTTGAGATATAAGAGTTGGAGATTTGGTAATGGATTTCTTGATATCATCAAATGATGTTTTTCCTTTATTATTACACTTGAAACATGCTTGAGGATTCTTCATGGAAGTTATATGCTTAGTCAATTCAAAAAAATCAGGCAAAAAAGGATGAAGGAAGTTTACCTTTCCAAAGAATGAGTGAAATCCCTTCTTGATGTTTGGTAAGGCTAGTGCTTGGATAGCTTTGATCCTCTCTAGATCAATGTGTGATCCATTTTTATTCACAATGTGTCCCAACAAATTACCTTTTGTGACTCAAAAAATGCACTTGTTTGGATTTAGAAAAATGCCATGTTTCCTACACCTTGCAAGGACTTGCTCCAAATGAAAGATATGATCTCCCCTCCTCTTTGAGAAAACCATGAGGTCATCAAGGTAAATTACAATGCAATATTTAAAATCTTTGAAGGCCAAGTCCATTGTTCTTTGGAAAGTGGCCCTAGCATTGATGAATCCAAAAGGCATTCTGTTGTAGGAAAAAGTGCCCCAAGGTGTTATGAAGGTTGTTTTGTTACAATCCTCTTCTGCCTTACAATCCTCTTCTGCCACCTTGATTTGGTTATACCCTAAGAATCCATGAAGTAAAGAGAGCATTTTAGATCCAGTGAATGCTTGCAAAATATGATACATGAGTGGAAGAGGGTAATTGTCCTTGAGATATTCTTTATTCAGATTTCAAAAGTCTACACAAATCCTTATTTCCCCATTCTTCTTCCTTACTGGCACAATGTTTGCAACCCATGTTAAATGGTGGATGGGGAAGATGATTCTAGCATTGTGTATCTTTGTCACCTCTTCTTTGATAACATCAACAATCTTTGGATTGTAGGGCCTTTTTTTCTACCTGAAGGGCTTAGCTCCTTGGTTTAATGGAATGGAGTGATGCATTTCATTTGGCTACAAATATTTGAGTACATCGTCAGAGTAGGCCAACACATCTGAGTACTTCTTTAGTAGAGAAAAAAACTTTCTCTTCTCTTCTAGTGGGCAGCATTTACCAATGTTAACCATCCTTGGATTATCTGAAGTGCCAATGTTTTCTTGATCAAAATCAGATGGACATTGAGAAGATTGATTCTCTTTCACTTGGATGAACCTATCATGCTTTTCAAAGAGATCTTCCAAAGAAACTAGGCCTTTGGGGAATTTGTTTCCTTTCAATTTGATTACTCCCTCTTTATCCATTCCCTCAATTCCTTCCTTCTCTTCTTTGGGGACTAATTCATGGTGTGGGTTTTCAATTCCTTCAAAGAAAATATTATTGAAGTTATCCCTTTGTTCTAAGAAGGCTAGGATCTAGTCGTCATCATTGAAGACCTACCAATGATTTGTATTGTTTGGTACACTAGGTCTGAAAACCATCTCAATGGTAACTTTATCCTTACCAAAAGAATGATGAGGTATCACTAAGGAAGCTAATAATGCTAGAGAATTAGCCTTTTCATTCTTCTCCTTAGCGATAGCTTCAATAGAGAATGCATCAAAGGATTCAATGCAGTCCCACACTCTATTTCTATAGTGCCTTAGTCTGGGGGTTTTCACCTGATATTACTAGAATAATTGCTTTACAACAGCCTCTACATCAACTTTCATCTCATTTTCTTGATTCCCATGTCTTCTATTAAATTCATGCGTAAGAGTAATGCTTCATACTCTATTGTATTATTTGTATTGTCAAATTATAGCTTGAAGGTAAACAGATATACCTCATTGGAGGGAGAGTATAATAATATACCAATTCCTGAACCTGCTCTGGAATGACTTCCATCAAAATCCATTGTCTAAATTATATCTTCTTCTTCCTCCATGAGGAGTGGAAAGTTCTCTTCCTTTTGTGATGTAAGGAAGTAGTTTCCTAGCCCACAATCTTGAAAGATGATGTTAGCTCTTAGATCATCAGATTTCCTTACTATGAATTTCATTTTCCTGACTGGAAACAACTTCTTCATTTCTCCTTTCACTAGGATATTTGTAGATGACCAATCCTTTTTTATTTCTCCACCTAGGTATCTACAAAAACTTCTGCTAAAATACATACCAAAAGAGGCTAGGATGTTTTCCACTAAGATGGTCAGGAGTATCTTCTTGTCTAGATAATCAGCTAGTGCAACTTGAGCATACTTGATTCTTCCTACCAATGGATCTTTTTTGGATTCCATTGAATAACATGTGCCATTTTCCTAGGTCAAAGTGAGGCCAATAGAACTTGAAACTTTTGTTGGCATCACATTATCTGAGGCTCCAGATTCTATGATGTAATTGTTCAATTGGAAGCCTTTGATGAGAAGTTACAGGTAGAAAGGCTAACCTCTGTTGGTGTTGAAGGCACTGAGGGCTAACATGTTTTGAGAAGGTGATATGGATGGTGTGGGTAATAGGCCTTTAGATATTAGTGTAGAAGAAAAAGGGTTACTACAATGAACTTCCTTGATTAATCTCTCAAATTGGGCAGGATGTGTTTGTAGGTATTCAATCTTAGAGAGCTGAACTTTGGTTTGGCTTGCATGCTCCAAAAAGTCAAATGGAGTTATGGTAGATGAGGAAGAGGTTCCAGTAGTGGGAGAGAATTAAAATGATAGGGGTTTTGTTACTTTTGGTGCTGGGTTATCCTTTTCAATAGTAGCAATTGGCTTGGAAGGAGGTGAGGGTATAGCCTTTGAAATTTAGATGTTCTTGTAGGACCAATATTTAGAAGAGAATTGTTCTTAACAACTTTTGAATTGGGATAAGAATAAGATAAATTACTTGGCACAACAACATGATCATTGGAAACTAGTGAATCTGGTTTCTCTTTGGTTGATTCTATGGAATATTGTAATGGTGATCCTATATCATTTCAATTTTAATACTTTAGAAAAAGGAAATTTCTTTTTACATGATTCATGTTTTCTGTTCTAAATACATAATTTAGAGCACACATCTCATAACAATCATTCTTATAATAGATAACCATATGCAGCTGTAATGACTCGGTGTACCACCGATCTATTCATTCCATGACTCGGTGAACTACCGATCTATTCATGTGTAACATTGAGCTTGGAGTTTTCTACTGGATACTTCATATTCATGGTTCTCTTACCCTATTCTAGGTTCTGAGTGATCTTTTCAAGGAACCTATCTGAATAATTGTTACCAATATTCATCGGCATCACGATCCTTAGACTAGGTGACATAGGACAACGCAATCAACAGCTTGTGATACTTTGGCCAAAGATTTATAACATACTTTTCATATTACTTATTCCTTGATGGCATACTTGTCAATCCAGAATACATCCTTCACCCCACTCTATTGTTATATAGAACGTCTTATACTGACTTCTGTCAGTCCCCTTGTCCCAAGGTTTCACTCTAGTTTGGATTAACATCATAGTCCATGATATGAAGAGGCTCTTAAAGACTAAGGGTAAATTGGCATACTGGGTCAACCGAAGTTAACCCCATGTGCCAAGGTACCCTGAGTCTCAAAGGGCTTCCTCATAACCTGATTATGGTCCTAACCAGTCCTGGAGAGAAATCTTGATCAAGTTCCAGGTGTGTAAATCTTAACGATCAATGTAGAAGGGTTTTTGCCACATGTCATCTGCATTTTTGTATCCTCGAGAAGATCCTAATCTTCTCAAAGGTACAACCTTTCAGTTGACGTGTGTCAACATCCTATGGAATAGCCTTGAAAAGATGTACATACCTCCAAGAATTTACTTACATTAAGTTATATTTGGGTTACAGAACTACATATTTTGGCAGCCTTCCCTAACCCCGAGTCCAACACTCTTTAAGTTACCTTTTTGTAATTAGGGTTCAGCTTTACAAAAGGGTCTTAATTAACTTAATATTGCTTCCTGGTTGTCAGTTGGGACCTAACAACATTTTATCCAAAAAAAATAGGACAACAACAATTTAAGTTTCGTTATTTAAAAATAACTTATCCAACGAAGGAAATGTATCAACCTAATAGGCTGAGACATATCAGACTTAATACTATTAAGTCTTAGTGATTTATAACCATATATTCCTTTTATAATTAGTGCATTACAAGAGAGGAAAGTCCTCTTCTTCTTATAGTTACATTTTAGGGCATAACCCACTCTCAATGTTCCCTATAAATACAGTGATCTTATTTACAGTTTTTAATCACAATCATAAGTTATAATGAATCACTAATTAAGAATGTAGTATTCAGCCACATAATTAGCTATGGCTTACTTAAGAAATTCATCTATATTCCATTGTATAAAACAATAAGAATGCACACTCATTCATATAGATAATAAGAAGATCATCCCAACAAGATAAGATACACATTCTACATAGGTAATTTCTCACTATTTCATTCATTTCCAAACCCATACAATTACAACTTATGCACTTTGGGCATACTTTAAGACAATAGCCTTCAACAAAAGAGGTAACTTTTCTTTTCACAATACAGTTTAGAAATCAAATCAGAATTCTTCATAAGAACCAATTTAGAACAGTCAATGCATCATATCAGATTTTGTCTTCCTTTACCACTTACGAAGACCATCTGCAAAAATTGCTAGCACACGGGTCAGTTCAATGAACTGAGCATGATAAGCACTAATCCTTAAAACAATTGCATTCCACTAATTGTTTCAATTAAACAACCCTGTTATAATGACATCAATTACTTCATACTTTCTAACTTAAAGTGAAGTCAATATAAAGAGTCCTAGTACACTGTTAAAACAAAATGGACAGAAAGAATATTCTATTTTACTTGTCCTGAATTTAAATTATAATTGATTCTAAAAATTACCTTCACAATCCCAAATCATAATACACTCTGAGTTTTCTTCCTACCAATTATAATACAACTTCATATCATAACTTAAGTTACAGACATAATTTCAACTTAATCTATTTCGGATGATTCATCTCATTTCTTGCAAGAAAGTAAGAAGGAACATCTTGTTTATTATGCACCTAATCATCTGAAAAAGCTGAAACAATGTATATCATGATTTGATCACCTTTTATTTAACACTAAACCACTTGAAGTATTCATCCCAACAGGTTCATACAAAAGTAATTTAAACAGAAGGAATGGATTACTGCCACTTGCAAGTTCACCTGCCAATCTGTCCTTCATCTTATTATACTTGATTTTCAATCCATGAAAAGTATGCAAGGAAATAAATACTGAATTACTTTGCAAATAAAATAACAAACAGTAAGTTTAAAACAAGATCTTAACACTGCTGTAAAATGAAAGGAGTCTTCTAGATTAGGATCCCTAATCCTAATGTTTCTTTCATCTTAATGTAATAATCTTCCATCCCATAACTTTACTGATTGAGTTCCTTAAATAATTCTAAGAAAGAGTATATTAACATTCAAGAAGAGATCAATATAACTTTCTTTCTTTTAAATCCCCTTCCCAACCTTCCTTTTCAATTCAGAGATAAAACAGAGAATACCAAAACACTGTTGTAACCAAGTTTTTAGAACTAAATCCAATTTCCAAGAAATAATAACCATTTAACAAATCTAATCAAGGAAGAAGAATCTGTTTCTAGCACTTAAGTACATTCAACAGTTTGGTTCAGGTAGAGCCACCATATAGAATTACCCTTAGATCCCTACAGGATCTACCACTATACATCCAATGAAACCAATATCAACATTTAACATAAAACATTATAACCTATCGAACTCGATATAAACCCGATCCAAAGGAAACAGGCTACTTCCCTTCATATGCTCGAACCATTCGAGATTAAAATCAAGTTAGGTTAACTTAACATTTTTCCTTGATTACATAGTAATCCAATACTAATCTAGATAAACCAATTCATCATCCGGTGCCATTTCATTATAATACACTAAACAAGATTGAATATTTGGTATTTATTAACGTATTCAAATCCTATTTTCAAAAACACCCAAGGTTGAAATGTTCAAACCATTATAATAAATATATAATAACAGTCAAATTAAAAACAGGTCTTCCATATGCTTCAACCCATTTCAACTCTAATGTCAATTTCTAAGTATGTTTAAAACCCAGAATTGATAAACATAATTTCTTATTACAACTTTTCCAAGATCAACCAAGAATTCACAAGAAGAACACGAAATCCATTCAACGAATAATCTTTAGTATAAACTCGTATTGCTAACATTCATGGTTACCTTAAAAATAAACAACTAAACCATAAACTGTATTACTCGCAGTACCTGTGAATTTAAAAAGCAATCAAACCCCTTCACAAGAGGAGATACGGATTTAAATCATTCAATAATTCCAAAACATGCAACTTGTAACAGTCAAGTTTTTCAGAGTATACCAACAACCCATCCATGAAATCATTTACCAATTTCCTTGAACATGAACTTGTTACAGTCAGAGTTTCTCATGGTGAAGAAAACAATCTATTACTCCATTCATAGCCAAAGTAATAAAATATTACCATAGTATGAAAAACACGTAGTCTTTTTAAATGTTTCCTTCCAAGGAACAAGTTTTTAATCTAATAAATCAATCAGATAAGAGCTTACTGCAATAGCTAGTTGTCTACCCAAATGGGTATGAAAACACAACTGTTCACAAAAACCCAGATCGACGAATACAACCAGGTTGTTAACAACAATAAGGATCTTAAGAAATCAAACACATTCACCAATTTCATGACCAAAAATAAACCTTACAGAGTCTGGTACAGTTTACTTAGTTACCAAAACACAGCGAAGAAAGGTAATGCGACAGTTCCAACTGGATAAAGAACTCCATGTTTAATCCACAACAAAGGAACAAAAGAACAATGAAAACAAGTTTCCTTCAGAACCCAAAATTTCCACGTTCAACCCAGAACCCAAGTTTACACAAAACCCACAAATCATTGTTACTAGTCAAGCAAAAATGCACATATATCATCAGAACAGAGTTCTTTTAATGAAAACATTTAAAGGAAAGCAAGATTTTAACAGTTAGGGCCTATCATGCCTGATAGTGTCGATTAAAAGTTGAAGAAGACCTCTGGATGAGCTCACCCTTTCTCTTCTTTTCCACGAAAGATTAAACAACAAAATATTGCTTCCTCCATGCCTTATATATTCCCCACGACACAGAAGTAGGTTTGAAACTTTCAAAATTGCCATGCAACGAAGAGTAAACTGCTGGTTTGAAAAACTAGTGCTCATGCAGAGTGAAAAATGGAAGCATAAAAAAAAGAAACAACCAAACAAAATTCCCTTTGCATGTCTCTCAAAGTGGTCCAGGCTCGAGGACCCATGCAATTTAATTGCATTAAATTCATTTCTCCCACCCATTTTTCATTGCCACTACCCGCCAAAGTTGGCAAGCTCCATATTCATATAAATAAGAGTTTCCTTTTTCAGAGATACTACCACGTAAGCCCCCACTTACCAAATTAACCTCCACTAACCTTGGTAGTACTCCCTATCCTCTCAACCTTGTCCCTTCCTTAAATTCCATAGAAACCACCACCCAAAACTTGTGACCCCTTAGGTTCCTTTTCATAGCACTAGTTTAGGATAGGTTAGTGACTTAGGTTAGATCATAGGTAAATTTAATTTTAACACCTTAGGATATAACATTAGTCACTCACCTTAGTATTAGGTTTAGATAACCCTTAGGTAATATCAAGTACATAGTTTAGGACTAGGTTAGATTAACTAACCTTTGCAACAATAGGTTATAGTTTAGATTTAAAAACTAATAACCTTTCAGATTCTAGCTTAGGTCCACTTAGATAGGCTAAAATCATCATTCAGAATTCAAACAGAATACAACGTTCCCAGATCAAATTCAGGATTTGCATCAAATAAAATAGCATTAGATGGGAAACTCACATATCTTACCTGGCTTAAGGTCCAGGTTCTTTCCGATGCCAAAATGACTGAAACCAAATTCTGATTGCAATGACCTGCCAGGATTAATTTCTGGAATCCAACAAAACTTTCCACTATGGAAATATTTTCATATGAAGGAGGTTTAAAAGAACTTATATATTCTAAGTTCAGTCAGACTTAATAATTCATGAAATGTCAATACATAATTGTTCATCCCGAATATAATTAAAACATTCCTTGGATCAATGCAATTGATCCAAGGATGAGTCATAGAGATAGATAAGTCTACAATCTCCCAGAAATCAGATTGCACTCATATGCGAGGAATGAAAGAAAATGAATCCAAGCATATTCCAGTTCAATCAAAGATCTTAAGAGTAGAAAAGACAACCAAATCAAGCATGACTTCCTGAAACCAAAAGAACATATCCTCATATGGGAAAATCACATATCAACACTTGAATGCAAAGGAGAAAGTAACAATAGTTCAGGGTGTTACATGCTTCCCTCCTAAAAGAATCATCGTCCCGATGATTACAACTTTTATTTACCTTATGGTCAGTCAATTCTTTCACTTACTTATCAAATCAACTATTTCAAACTTTATATAGTTCCAAAAATCAGTATTATGTTACTATTTATTCAACCTGAATAAATGTTTTCCCCAAAAATTGGCTTACTTAATGTCATGTAAAAGATAAAATCACAATTTTTTTATCAGTCAATAGATTTAGTTAAGTTCAAAAGAAAGGGAAAATCAGTTTTCATATCTTCCAAATTTTCCCAAGTTACACTTTCTTCATTAAACTGGTCCCACTAGACCTTACATTTTCATATTTCATGATTTCTCAAGTGCAATTGGTGAGTTTCCAGCACTCGAGTGGGTTTAACCATGATTATTCCTGGGTCTTGGACCTACAAGGAATTCCAATTTAACACATGTGACAAATCTGAAACGTATTTCTTAAGCAAAGAAATATGGAAAACATCATGCATTCGTGACAAAGTAGGTGGTAATGCTAATCGATAAGCTATGGGATTGATTACTTCAACAATTTCAAAAGGTCCCACAAAATGAGGTGATAACTTGGTAGCCTTGCCAAAAGTTATAGAACTCTTTCTTGGTTTAACACGAAGAAAAACCTTTTCACCAAGTTCAAATTTTTGGTCAACCTGCTTTAAATCAGCATAACTCTTCTACCTATCTACTGCTTCTTTCAAGCATTCACGAATCATTTTAACTTGTTGTTCCATTTCTGTAAGGATTTCAGGCCCAATTACCTCTCTATCCTCAATGTTGTCCCAACTAACAGGGGTTCTGCATTTTCTTCCATAAAGTGCCTCGAAAGGTGCCATCTTACGAGAAGAGTGATATGTATTGTTGTATGTAAATTCAACTAATGGGAGATACTCTTCCCATTTATACTGTTGATCCATGCAATACATCCGTAACATATCTTCTAACACTTGATTTACTCTTTCAGTCTGTCCATCCGTTTCTGGATGATACGCAGAACTGAAGTTCAGTTTAGTTCCAAGAGCTGCATTAAGCATTTGCCAAAATCTTGACGTCATTCTAGGATCCCTATCTGATATAATCAATTCAGGTACTCCATGTAATCTAAAAAATTTGTGTACAAATCTTTTAGCTAAAACAGGAGAATCATCCTTTAGATTTCCAGCAATAAAATGAGCTACTTTTGTTAGTTTATCAACAACTACTAAAATAACATCATGTTTATTTCTTGACATAGGCAGCCCTTGTACAAAATCCATACTTATTACTTGCCATTTGTACTATGGTACGCTATGGGGATATAATAAACCAGCTGGGTGCATATGTTCCGCTTTCACCCGCTGACATTCAAGACAATGAGTCACAAAATTAACAACATCCTTTTTCATTCCTTTCCATAAATATTGTTGTTTTATATCAGCAAGCATTTTAGTAATACCTGGGTGTCCAGAAAAGGGTGAATTATGAAATTCAGCTAACAATTTCTTTCTCAAATCATTAAGCAAAGGTATGTATACTCTATTTCCATAACGTAAGATTCCTTCATTATCGAAATGAAAACCTTTATACCTTTCATCTTTTGGATCTGCAGCAAGCGCTGTTTTCACTTGCTGAAAGTATAAATCAGATTCCAATGCACTTTTCACTTCATCTTTAAACTGAGTTCTTAATGTTATAAGAGCATAAATGTGCTTCCTATGACTTAGAGCATCTGCTACTCTATTCTCTTTTCCTTTGATGTAACTTATATCAAAATCATATTGAGACAAAAACTCTAACCACCTTCACTATATTGCATTCAGATTAGGCTGAGTGAAAATGTATTTAAGCCCAAGATGACTAGTTTTCAACTCAAAAGGTTTACCAAGTAAATAATGCCTCCAAACTTGAAGTGCATGTACTATGGCAGCAAGCTCTAAATCATGTGGAGCATAATTCAACTCATGTAACTTAAGTTTTCTACTTTCATACGCTATGACATGATCATTTTGTAACAAAATACCTCCAAGGCCTTCCCCGGATGCATCCGTTACAATAGTAAAGTCTCCATTAGGGTCAGGTACAGCCAAAATAGGTGTTGAAGTCAACTGACTTTTCAGATTTATAAAAGCAGATTCACATTTATCATTCCAAACAAATTTCTTATCCTTTTTCTGCAATGAAGTTATCGGTGCAGCCACTTTAGAAAAATCTTTAACAAATTTTCTATAATAACCAGCAAGGCCCATGAAGCTTCTTACTTCATGTACATTCTTTGGTGCAGGCCACTCGGTTATAGCCACTATTTTAGAAGGATCTACAACAATTCCTTCTTTACTTATAACATGACCCAAATAATGAACTTCGGTATCAAAGAAAGAACATTTGGATAACTTACCATATAACCTTCTCTTTCTCAGAATTTCCAAGACTACTTTCAAATGCTCATTATGCTCCTCGACACTTTTAGAATATATGAGAATGTCATCCAAGAATACAAGCACAAACTTGTCCAAGTATTCTTGAAAGATATTATTCATTAAGTTCATAAAAGTTGCAGGTGCATTAGTTAATCCAAAGGGTAAAACCGTGAATTCATAATGTCCATACCTTGTCTGGAAAGCTGTTTTATGAATATCTTCATCTTTAATTCTTAATTGATGATATCTGGATCGAAGATCTATCTTGGAATATACCGATGCTCCATGCATCTGATCAAATAAATCATCAATTCTAGGAAGTGGATATCTATTTTTGACTGTTGCTTTGTTTAACATCTGATAATCGATACACAATCTAAGTGTTCCATCTTTCTTTTTCACAAATATCACTGGTGCTCCCCAAGGTGAAACACTTGGTCTAATCAAGCCTTTAGACAAAATTTCTTGCAACTGAGCCTTAAGCTCAACTAACTCTATGGTAGTCATTTGATAAGGTGCTTTAGAAATAGGCTCCGTTCCTGGTTTGATTTCAATGGTGAAGTCAAATTCCCTTTTGGGTGGTAAACCTGGTAATTCTTCTAGAAATACGTCCCTAAAATTCTGTAACAGTGGGTAACGTTCCATGCAAAACTGTTTTCTTCTACAGATTCAAATATCTTTACCACATACAAGGTACAACCTTTATTTTTGGTATTTTTAAGTTGCATAGCTGATAATTTTCTAACTAAAATTTCTTGTTTTACACCTTGAATCTCTGTTGTCTTCTGCAGATCATCCAAACAACTAATATTTTTTTCAAAACAATCAACTTTCACTTTATGCTCATCTATCCAATTAATGTCAATGGCAATGTCATAAGATCCCAAAGGTGCAACATAGAGATCAACTTCAGTGGAAAAGTTAGGTAAGTCAAGGACTACCCCAAAAAGAGACATACTAACTGTATGAACAAAATTATTACCATAATGTACAGTCCATGATTTATCCATTTTTCCAGCTTTTCTTTTAAGTTTCGAAGTGAGTTTACTAGAAATAAAACATTCAGTAGCTCCCGTATCAAAAAGAACAGTTACAGGTATGCCAAATAACTTACCAGGAACTTCAATAGGTGTAACTTGCTTTTCAGCTTGCTTGTCTGCTACTGCAGCATGTATCTTATGCTGCTGATTACGATCATCCTTTTTCAAAGGACATTGATTTGCGTAATGATCTTTGCCACAATTATAGCAGCCTCCTACAGGTCCCTTTTTATGCTCAGAATTATTTCCAACCCTAAAATTATCATGTTGACCTCCATAGGACTTCTGCCCATTATTATTATTCTTGGCAAAATTATTCCTTGCATTTCCAGCAGGCTTGTTCACTGCTGTTTTCTTATTATTATCAGCTGAAAACTTATTTTTGTTACCAAAATTTTTCCATGGCCCCTTCTTGGGTGCAAGAGAAACTGACGAAGTGTGTGGAATTTTCTTCCACACTTCCTCTTTATGAGCAGAAATAGCTTTTAATTTCTGTTCCTACCTTATGGATTTTTCAACAACCCCTTCCATAGTGGTTGGGCTGTGAACATCAACCTCTCCTCCAATCACGGGATTCAGTCCCATGATGAATTTTCATATTCTGAACTTCTCATCAGTTTGATACTGTGGTACATACTTGAGAAGTTTTGTAAACCGCTCCCAATACTCAGTTACAGTTAGCTTTCCTTGAGCTAAGCTCTGAAATTCAGTCATTTTCTGATCATAATAAAGTTGTGGCAGCCAACGTTGCCTAAAATAACCTTTAAATTTATCCCAAGTGATGTTAGTTTCATCAATATTTAGCTCAGCCTTACGGCTGTCCCACCATGAAGATGCTTCATGGGAAAGCTGATATGCTCCCCAAATAGCTTTTGTTTCCTCTGAGAAGTTTCTTATTGCAAAGTACTTCTCCATTTCACAGAGCCAATTCTCAACTCCATCTCCTAATGTGGTGCCATCAAATTTAGGTGGAATTATTCTTTTTATATCATTAGTGAGTTCCTCTGCCAACCTAGCCTTTTTGTTTTTAGGTTGGGAAGGTACATTTCCATTGTTATTACCAACACCCATATCGGGGTTGTCCTCAGGAGGTGGCTGATTGTTATTACCAGCTTCTTCTTCCTCCTCATTTCCCATCACTTGTTGTTTAAGTACATCAAAGTGATCTCTTGTGTCTAATAGGGCAGAAAGGATCTCATCAATTTTTTGGGTTGTTACTGCTCCTTCCTCAGGTGGAGCATTATTCGCAATGTTTCCCCTTGTTCTAACCATTTTCTGTTACAAGAAAATTTAGGTTTTTATCAGATTATGGACACAATAGGTCCAAGAGCTGCAACCTTCAGCTCTGATACCAAGATGTAACATTCCCATTTTAATACTTTAGAAACAAGGAAATTTTTTTTTGCATGATTAATGTTCTCTATTCTAAATACATAATTTAGAGCACACATCTCATAACAATCATTCTTATAACAGATAACCATATGCAGCTGTAATGACTTGGTGTACCACCGATCTATTCATTCCATGACTCGGTGAACTACCGATCTATTCATGTGTAACATTGAGCTTGGAGTTTTCTACTGAATACTTCATATTCATGGTTCTCTTACCCTATTCTGGGTTCTGAGTGATCCACCCAAGGAACCTATCTGAATAATTGTTACCAATATTCATTGGCATCACGATCCTTAGACTAGGTGACATAGGACAACGCAATCAACAGCTTGTGATACTTTGGCCAAAGATTTATAACATACTGTTCGTATTACTTATTCCTTGACGGCATACTCGTCAATCTGGAATACATCCTTCACCCCACTCTATTGTTATATAGAACGTCTTATACTGACTTCTGTCAGTCCCCTTGTCCCAAGGTTTCACTCTAGTTCAGATTAACATCATAGTCCATGATATGAAGAGGCTCTTAAAGACTAAGGGTAAATTGGCATACTGGGTCAACCGAAGTTAACCCCATGTGCCAAGGTACCCTGAGTCTGAAAGGGCTTCCTCATAACCTGATTAGGGTCCTAACCAGTCCTGGAGAGAAATCTTGATCAAGTTCCACGTGTGTAAATCTTAACGACCAATGCAAAAGGGTGTTGCCACATGTCATCTGCATTGTTGTATCCTCGAGAATATCCTAATCTTCTTGAAGGTACAACCTTGCAGTTGATGTGTGTCAACATCCTATGGAACAACCTCAAAAATATGTACATACCTCCAAGAATTTACTTACGTTAAGTTATATTTGGGTTACAGAACTACATATTTTGGCAGCCTTCCCTAACCCCGAGTCCAACACTCTTTAAGTTACCTTTTTGTAATTAGGGTTCAGCTTTACAAAAGGGTCTTAATTAACTTAAGATTGCTTCCTGGTTGTCGGTTGGGACCTAACAACCTTTTATCCAAAAAAATAGGACAACAACAATTTAAGTTTCGTTATTTAAAAATAACTTATCCAACGAAGGAAATGTATCAACCTAATAGGCTGAGACATATCAGACTTAATACTGTTAAGTCTTAGTGATTTATAACCATATATTCCTTTTATAATTAGTGCATTACAAGAGAGGAAAGTCCTCTTCTTCTTATAGTTACATTTTAGGGCATAACCCACTCTCAATGTTCCCTATAAATGCAGTGATCTTATTTACAGTTTTTAATCACAATCATAAGTTATAAAGAATCACTAATCAAGAATGTAGTATTCAGCCACATAATTAGCTATGGCTTACTTAAGAAATTCATCTATATTCCATTGTATAAAACAATAAGAATGCACACTCATTCATATAGATAATAAGAAGATCATCCCAACAAGATAAGTTACACATTCCACATAGGTAATTTCTCACTATTTCATTCATTTCCAAACCCATACAATTACAACTTATGCACTTCGGGCATACTTTAAGACAATAGCCTTCAAACAAAAGAGGTAACTTTTCTTTTCACAATACAGTTTAGAAATCAAATCAAGAATTCTTCATAAGAACCAATTTAGAACAGTCAATGCATCATATCAGATTTTGTCTTCCTTTACCACTTACGAAGACCATCTGCAAAAATTGCTAGCACGGGTCAGTTCAATGAACTGAGCATGATAAGCACTAATCCTTAAAACAATTGCATTCCACTAATTGTTTCAATTAAACAACCCTGTTATAATGACATCAATTACTTCATACTTTCTAACTTAAAGTGAAGTCAATATAAAGAGTCCTAGTACACTGTTAAAACAAAATGGACAGAAAGAATATTCTATTTTACTTGTCCTAAATTTAAAGTATAATTGATTCCAACAATTACCTTCACAATCCCAAATCATAATACACTCTGAGTTTTCTTCCTACCAATTATAATACAACTTCATATCATAACTTAAGTTACAGACGTAATTTCAACTTAATCTATTTCGGATGATTCATCTCATTTCTTGCAAGAAAGTAAGAAGTAACATCTTGTTTATTATACACCTAATCATCTAAAAAAGCTGAAACAATGTATATCATGATTTGATCACCTTTTATTTAACAATAAACCACTTGAAGTATTCATCCCAACAGGTTCATACAAAATTAATTTATACAAAAGGAATGGATTACTGCCACTTGCAAGTTCACCTGCCAATTTGTCCTTCATCTTATTATACTTGATTTTCAATCCATGACAAGTATGCAAGGAAATAAATACAGAATTAATTTGTAAATAAAATAACAAAGAGTAAGTTTAAAACAAGATCTTAACACTGTTGTAAAATGAAAGGAGTCTTCCAAATTAGGATCCCTAATCCTAATGTTTCTTTCATATTAATGCAATAATATTCCATCCCATAACTTTAATAATTCTAAGAAAGAGTATATTAACATTCAAGAAGAGATCAATATAACTTTCTTTTTTTTAAATCCCCTTCCCAACCTTCCTTTTCAATTCAGATATAAAACATAGATGACCAAAACACTGTTGTAACCAAGTTTTTAGAACTAAATCCAATTTCCAAGAAATAATAACCATTTAATAAATCTATTTAAGGAAGAAGAATCTATTTCTAGCACTTAGGTACATTCAAGAGTCTAGTTCACATAGAGCCACCATATAGAATTACCCTTATATCCCTACAAGATCTACCACTATACATCCAATGAAACCAATATCAACATTTAACATAAAACATTACAACCTATCGAACTCGATATAAACCTGATCCAAAGGAAACAGGATACTTTCCTTCATATGCTCGAACCATTCGAGATTAAAATCAAGTTAGGTTAACTTAACATTTTCCCTTGATTACATAGTAATCCAATACTAATCTAGCTAGACCGATTCATCATCCGGTGCCATTTCATTATAATACACTAAACAAGATTGAATATTCAGTATTTATAAACGTATTCAAATCCTATTTTCAAAAACACCCAAGGTCGAAATGTTCAAACCATTATAATAAATATATAATAACAGTCAAATTAAAAATAGGTCTTCCATATGCTTCAACCCATTTCAACTCTAATGTCAATTTCTAAGTATGTTTAAAACCCAAAATTGATAAACACAATTTCTTATTACAACTTTTCCTAGATCAACCAAGAATTCACAAGAATAACACGAAATCCATTCAACGACTAATCTTCAATATAAACTCGTATTGCTAACATTCATGGTTACCTTAAAAATAAACAACTAAACCATAAACTGTATTACTCGCAGTACCTGTGAATTTAAAAAGCAATCAAACCCCTTCACAAGAGGAGATACGGATTTAAATCATTCAATAATTCCAAAACACGCAACTTGTAACAGTCAAGTTTTACAGAGTATACCAACAACCCATCCACGAAATCATTTACCAATTTCCTTGAACATGAACTTGTTACAGTCAGAGTTTCTCATGGTGAAGCAAACAATCTATTACTCCATTCATAGCTGAAGCAATAAGAGATTACCATAGTATTAAAAACACGTAGTCTTTTAAAATGTTTCCTTCCATGGAACAAGTTTTTAATCTAATAAATCAGTCAGATAAGAGCTTACAACAGTCGCTAGTGGTTTACCCAAATGGGTATGAAAACACAACTATTCACAAAAACCCAGATCGACGAATACAACCAGATCGTTAACAACAATAAGGATCTTAAGAAATCGAACACATTCACCAATTTCATCACAAAAAAAAAAACCTTATGGAGTCTGGTATAGTTTACTTAGTTACAAATACACAGCAAAGAAAGGTAATGCGACAGTTCCAACTGGATAAAGAACTCCAAGTTTAATCCACAGCAAAGGAACAAAAGAACAATGAAAACAAGTTTCCTTCAGAACCCAAAATTTCCACGTTCAACCCAGAACCCAAGTTTACATAAAACCCACAAATCATTGTTACCAGTCAAGAAAAAATGCACATATATCATCAGAACAGAGTTCTTTTAATGAAAACATTTAAAGGAAAGCAAGATTTTAATAGTTAGGGCCTATCATGCCTGATAGTGTCACTTAAAAGTCAAAGAAGACCTCTGGATGAGCTCGCCCTTTCTCTTCTTTTCCATGAAAGATTAAACAACAAAATATTGCTTCCTCCATGCCTTATATATTCCCCATGACACAGAAGTAGGTTTGAAACTTTCAAAATTTCCATGCAATGAAGAGTAAACTGCTGGTTCGAAAAACCAGTGCTCATGCAGAGCAAAAAATGGAAAGCAGAAAAAAAGAAACAACCAAACAAAATTCCCTTTGCATGTCTCTCAAAGTGGTCTAGGCTCGAGGACCTATGCAATTTTTTTACATTAAATTCATTTCTCCTCCCCATTTTCCATTTCCACCACCCGCCAAAGTTGGCAAGCTCCATATTCATATAAACAAAAGTTTCCATTTTTAGAGATACTGCCACGTAAGCCCCCACTTACCAAATCAACCTTCGTTAACCTTGGAAGTACTCCCTATCCTCTCAACCTTATCCCTGCCTTAAATGCCATATAAACCACCACCAAAAACTTGCAACCCCTTAGGTCCCTTTTTATAGCACTAGTTTAGGATAGGTTAGTGACTTAGGTTAGGTCATAGGTAAATTTAATTTTAACACCTTAGGATATAACATTAGTCACTCACCTTAGTATTAGGTTTAGATAACCCTTAGGTAATATCAAGTACATAGTTTAGGACTAGGTTAGATTAACTAACCTTTGCAACAATAGGTTATAGTTTAGATTTAAAAACTAATAACCTTTCAGATTCTAGCTTAGGTCCACTTAGATAGGTTAAAATCATCATTCAGAATTCAAACAGAATACAACGTTCCTAGATCAGATTCTAGATTTGCATCAAATAAAATAGCTTTAGATGGGAAACTCACATATCTTACCTTGCTTAAGGTCCAGGTTCTTTCGATGACAAAATGATTGAAACCAAATTCTGATTGTAATGACCTACCAGGATTAATTTCCGGAATCCAACAAAACTTTCCACTATGGAAATATTTTCATATGAAGGAGGTTTAAAAGAACTTATATATTCTAAGTTCAGTCAGACTTAATAATTCATGAAATGTCAATACATAATTTTTCATCCCGAATATAATTAAAACATTCCTTGGATCAATGCAATTGATCCAAGGATGAGTCATAGAGATAGATAAGTCTACAATCTCCCAGAAATCAGATTGCACTCATATGTGAGGAATGAAAGAAAATGAATCCAAGCATATTCCAATTCAATCAAAGATCTTAAGAGTAGAAAAGACATAACCAAATCAAGCATGACTTCCCGAAACCAAAAGAACATATCCTCATATGGGAAAATCACATATCAACACTTGAATGCAAAGGAGAAAGTAACAATAGTTCATATTCATCCATGCTTTCTTCTTAAGTTTCCTCAATGTCTGATCCTTCCTCTAATTCTCCAGTGTCACATATGGCATTGAATGGTGGTGCTTCAAGAGCAAGGATACTAGGGGGGTGGAGAAATTCTTGGTCTATCAGGAAGATTTGGTCTCCTTGGAGCATTCCTCATTGTAATTTATGATAGATGTTTCTTCAAAGAAACTAGGTCATTTGCCATTTTTTGGAACATTGGATCAGTGGTGAATGAATTTGAACTCTAACCTATTTACTTCCCATTTCTTCCTTTAAATTTTACATAAATAATTAGATCATCATCAGTCTCAATTACAAAGTCTTTAGATTTGCTCAATGTTCATTGTTGGGCTCTTTTGAGGAAGAAACCAACTTCTGATGGAAAATCACTGATGAAGAACCTTTTCAAGTTTTTCTTAGAGGGTACCACATCTTTTGGGATCCTTCTTGTCAACCTATCATAACTTGCAACAAAATCTCTCATTGATTCAAAGCTCTCCTTCTTCATTTGAACCAATTGGACCAGCAGAGCCTAACAATCTTGTATGCTCTTGAACCTATATTCGAATGCACTTCTTATATCTTCCCAACATGTGATAGATCTTGGGGGCAACATGTAGAACCATTCAACAGCCTTTTCTTGAAGTGACTCAATAAAGAGCCTAACTGAAACATCTTCATCTTCAACTCCAAACACTCCACAAGAAGTTATGAATGTTTTTATGTGTTCTTCTAGGAGCTGAGAACCATCCCCTTTGAATTTTGGGAAGTTTTTTCTTAAGCCTCTTGGGAGCTCATGAAGTGGTTGTGGAAGAGAAAGTGGACAAATATTTCTTCCCCATGGTATATTAGGCCTACGTACTTCACACTCATGATCAACCATTCTATCCCTATTACTAGCCTCCGGTCTTGCTAAGGTTCCTTCTATTGTTGCTCTTTCTTGTGCTTCAAATTTGGAGTCTTTCTAGTTCTTCAAGGTGAGCCCCTATCTCCTCTTCAGATCTTGCCTCTATTTCAAGCTCTTTAAAAGTGGGATCAAATTGTCCTCCTTGTCTCAGTTACTAGGTGTATCTTCTATCATCCAACTTGAAATTTTATGCTCTTCTCTAGGGTGCTGAAATTTATCTCTACCTTTCCAATTCAACAGCACGTTCCTCTTCTAGGTCTAGAATCCTTATCACAATGAAGTAATGATTGACACTTTGTCTATTATGCCAAATAGCTTCTCTCATATCAAAGGCAATGTCTTCTTAGATGTGAAAGAGTAAATCAAGTCTCTCAATAGGAGGATTTTAGAGGATAGCCATGATTTACATCCATGTAGTTTGGGTGATTATTCAATCTCGGGAAACTTTTCCTCTAGAATATGTTTTTTCTTTTTTATGACTCTAACGTCATTTTTAGGCACAAATGCTATAAAATATATCCCATGGTGGATGCCATAAACTATTGGTGAGAAAATTTGTTTTTTGGACAAATTGGTGGGTTTTAAGACAATGTTATGGGAATCTAAGTCCCTCTACTTGGACGGTGCAGCTTCCGTATGTGCATGCATGGACAAGTGGATTTCAATGGTGGCCTTTCTACCAGAGATATAACAGGGGCACTCCACTGACCCTATGAAAAAGCTAGAAATTTCTCACTAGAGAAGAAATTTGTCTGAGAAGGGGAAAAGGAGTGAGAATGGAGGTAGGAGAAATTAATGTTGCATGTAAAATATCATATTCCCACACACATTAATTAGAAATTTCATTTACATGCATTTATAATTAGAAGAAAAACAAACCCACAGAAGAATCTACAAGACCGAATGAAACTCATTAGTCACAAAGTACCAATCAATCCCTCAATCAAAAATCCCAATATTCCTTATTTTATTATTGAAGCTTGAGTAGATTTTGTACATAGCTTGAGAATGGAAGAAATTCAAGGAAGAAGAGAAAATAGAAGCAATGTGGCACTTTCTATCTTTTCTAGGTATAGAACACTCTAGTTTTTTTTGAAATCAATTGCCAGCCCTTGCAATGACATCGAGAAGTCATTATATTCTTCACAAGAAACTGTTACAACTTCAAAAATCCTTAACTCCTTTTCAAATTCCTCTCTTGTGAAGGAAACGCTCATGGAGGGTTAAAAACTAGATCTTGCAAAGAAACCGTTACATTTGATTTTCCAGTATAAATATAGATTGTTTGATTTGCTCCTTTGACTCTAAAATTGGGCCATCCATGTGACAGTAAGGGATTTGAGTGGTTACGAGGGAAGCCTTTGACATTTTTTGTTTTTTCATGAGATTTGGAAATTTGGAACAAATTGACCCACAACCCCGCTTTGAATTTTAAACTTAGACACATGGCACGTCCTTATTGGAAATGGGATCACGGCCCTTTTCTCAACATTTTAACATTTTTTGGAAAAAGGCTCAAAAATTCGATTTCCTCCACCATCCTGCAGCTCTGATTTGACTAGGAGACATGGTAACTTCTGGTTGGAGACGGGGTCACAACTCTTTTCTAAACATTTTAACCTTTTTAGAAAAAAGGCTCAAAAACTCAAAGTTCTTCGTTGTTTCGTTCCTCCACTTTGACTTTTCAATGGCGGGCCCGAGACCTTGGCGGAGTCACGGCGAAAATGATAAATTTTTCTTAACTTTTGGGAATTCGGTTAAATTTATAATAGTACCCCAATGGACCACTCATCTGCTTTGAATTTCTCCCATCGGGATTCAAATTTGAATTTTTCCCCTTAAAGCCTGATCAGGGTTGCGGGTCACTTTTTATCTTTTCATTGTTTTTGCAAAGATGCTCAAAAACTCAAAGTTATCCACCATTATGCTCCTCTACTTCTAATTTTCAACGACGGGCCTGAGACCTTGGTGGAGTCATGGGTCAAATTAACCATTTTTTCCAAAAGTGTTAAGTTCACAAAAAATCTTGTTCCTCCCCATCTAATAGGATGTGACCATGTACCTATATTCATTGGGGTAAAAATTTGATGGGGAAAAGAAGCCCATCATCTCGATTGTGGAAAATACATAGAGAAAGAAAAATTCATCATTTTGAGTCCAATTTTTTAATTTCCTTCACGAACCAGAGGCATGGAGGTAAAACAATGATTTGATGACCCAGGCCATAGAACAAGTGAACAATTTTGATAAAAAAAATGGAGGTTACAAAGAGGATATTACGTGCACAGATTGGGAAATGGAGAATTTCTAAAAATGAGCAAAATAGAGGTTTAAACAACTCTAGGGCATAATTTTTGCTAATTTCTTGAATCTCTAACTTGGCTTAAACACCAACGAAGGGCATGAGCTCAAAAAATTTGAATTTGGCTATGAAAATGCAGAGTAGTTTTTAGGAGACAACAACTGGCTCTAGCTTTGGGACATGGAATGAATTGGGCATGGCTAGGGAATGACATGAGGATCCAGAATCTCCAATTTTAAAACATATTACGTTGACTAGTGCCTTATCCATTGGGACTTGCAGAGTCATGTATGATTCTAAGAAAGAATGGAATAAGGAGGAAACATACAAGCCAAACCACACACAACAAAAACAAAAGAAAACTAAACCAAAACCACACAACAAAAAAGGTAAAAACACACATACAAAATCACCTATGGTACAAAGTAGGGGACAACCCACTTTCACTGATGATACATTTTCAAGTATTTCCCACTTCGAGGCAATTCCAATGGCATTCCATTTAAGTATGAAAGGAGAAAAAAATTCTCACCAAAAGCTCCATGAATTTGGAATGGGCCAAGCCATAATGAATCAAAATTTCCGTGGCTTCCCTTTGGTTCTCTCTCTTTTCCCAAAGTAAGAAAAAATCTCCAACCTTGAATTCTCTTGCCTTTTCCCTCTTGTCAAAGATCTTCTTCACTTTAAATTTGTGTTCTTTAATTTTATCCACCACTTGGCATATGCTTTCCTCCAACTTCTCTAGGAAGAGGATCCTCTTGTTAATGGAATCTTTGTATTGACAATATTCTATTTCTTGCAGCAACTTGAGAGATGACATCTCAATTATGAGAGGAATATCTGCCTCAACTCCATACAACATTTGGAAAGATGACATACCTATTTCCTTTTTATGAGTGATCCTATTGGCACACAATGCATCTTATAACTTCTTGTGCTAATTCCTTTGATTCTCATCTACCAGCTTGTGAACAATGGTCACAATGTTCTTGTTGCTTAACTCATCTTGACCATTTCCCTATGGATAGTAGTCATAAGAGTGAGATAAGAAGATCCAAAAACCATAACAAAAATCAATGAGCTATTTTGAAGTGAAATAGGTTACATTATCTACAACAATCTTCTGTGCTACTCCAAAATAGACAATGATATTCTCCTTGATGAAGTTGCAGACTATTTCAGAGTTGGCTTGCTTGGTTGGAATGGATTCCACCCATTTAGTGAAGCAATCAGTTGTAATGAGTACGTAAATATGCCCTACACTTGAATTAGGATTCAAAACACTAATGAAATCCAACCCCCATTGGTGAAATGGTTCCTCAATCACTATAAGCTTGAGTGGTAATGCATCTAGTTTTGGTTTTCCAACAAATTGTTGGCATGATTTACATTTGGAAACCCAATCTTGAGTGTCTACAAAGATGGAGGACCAATAAATATATCTCCCCATGAGAATCTTATGTGTAGTGACCATTGCTGAGAAATGTCCACCACAAGCTTGATCATGATACGCTCTGAGCAACTTTTGTTGTTGCTCCTTATCCACACACCTGAGGAAACAACCATCTAGACCTCTCTTGTAAAGTGCATGATTCTAGATCACAAACTTGGCTGCTTTCATCTTAAGGGTTCTTCATTTTTGTAATCAAGATGACGAGGGAATTCTCCATAAGTGAGGTAGTAAGCAATATCAACATACCACTCATCAGTAGTGGTGACAAAGAGCACTTGTGGACTGTCTCCTAAATAGGTTGACCAAACATAATCCTTTTCCCCCTGCTGAGCCCTGAGAGCTTCATCTTTAGTAATCAGCTGGCAAAAACCATTTCCTCTTACTAGATTAGAGGTCCTAATCTCCAAGTCATACTCTTGGGTCTTTGTAATCCAACTTCCTCTCTTAGCTCAAGGATCTTATTGAGTCAAAATGGACTTGACTGCACTTCCAGGAACCATCACCACTATATGGGAATCGAGAATGTAGAATCTGAAAATTTTAATAGCTTTAACCACTGTGTAGGCATGTTTCTCCAATTGTTTGTACTTTAGCTCATGATTTTTCAAAGGACAGCTCATGAAAGCAATGGGTGCTTCCAAACCTTCATCATTTTTCTGAACAAGGATAGTAGAGAGTGTATGTTCTGATGCATAGCAATACATGATGAACTACTTGTTGAAATCTAGAGATACAAGAGTTGGAGCTTTGGCAATGGATTTCTTGATATCCTCAAATGTTGTTTTTCTTTCCTTATTCCACTTGAATCTTGTTTGAGGCTTCATCATGGAAGTTATATACTTAGTCAGTTCAGAAAAATTAGGCACAAAATGATGAAGGAAGTTTACCTTTCCAAAGAATGAATGAACTCCCTTCTTCCTAGTTGATAAGGCTAGTTCTTGGATAGCTTTGATCCTCTCATGATCAATGTATACTCCATGTTTGTTCACAATGTGTCCTAGCAACTTACCTTCTGTGACTCCAAAAATCTACTTCTTTGGATTTAGAGAAATGCCATGTTTCCTACACCTTGCAAGGACTTTCTCCAAATGACAGATATGATCTCCCCTCCTCTTTGAGAAAAATGTGAGGTCATCAAGGTAAATGAAAATGCAATATTTCAAATCTTTAATGGCTAAGTCCATTTCTCTTTGGAAATTAGGCCCAACATTGATCAAGCTAAAGGCATTCTGTTGTAGATTTCTCTTCAAAAGTTCCCCAAGGTGTTGTGAAGGTTATTTTGTTCAATCCTCTTCTGACACCTTGATTTGGTTGTACCCTGAGAATATCTCAAGCAAAGAGAGCATTTTAGATCCAGTGACTACTTGCAAAATGTGATCCATGATTGGAAGAGGGTAATTGTCCTTGAGAGATGCTGAATGATTTAGATTTTAGAAGTCTACACAAATCCTTATTTCCCCATTCTTCTTCCTTACTAGTACAATGTTATCCACCCATGTTAAATGGTGGATGGGGAAGATGATTCTAGCATTGAGCATCTTTGTCACCTATTCTTTGATAACATCAGAAATATTTGGATTATAGGGTTTTTGTTTCTTCCTAAAGGGCTTAGCTCCTTGCTTCAAAGGAATGGAGTGATGCATTTCCTTTGGCTGAAAATATTTGAGTTCATCATAGGAGTAGGCCAATACATCTGAGTAATTATTTAGCAGATAAAAAAACTTTCTCTTCTCTTCTAGTGAGAAACATTTACCAATGTTAACCATCCTTGTATTCTCTGAAGTGCCAAATGTTTTCTTGATCAAAATCATATGGACACCAAGAAGACTACTTTTATTTCTATTGGATGAATCTTTCATGCTTGTCAAAGAGATCTTCCAAAGAAACTAGGCCTTTGGGGATTTTATTTCCTTTCAGTTTGATTAATCCCTCTTCATCGATTCCCTCAATTCCTTCCTTATATTATTTGGGAAATGATTTACAGTGTGGGTTTTAACTTCCTTCAAAGAAAATATTATTGAATTTATCCCTTTGTTCTAAGAAGGCTATGATTTGATTGTCATCATTGGAGACCTACCAGTGATTTGCATTGTTTGGTACACCCATTCTTAAAACCATCTCAATGGTCACTTCATCCTTGCCAAAAGAAGAATGAGGTGTTAATATGGAATCTGACACTACTAGAGAATCAGCCTTTTCATTCTACTCCCTAGGGATAGCTTCAATGGAGAATGCATCAAAGGATTCAAATTGATAGTCCCAACTCATTTCTTGAGAAGTCTAGGATTTTTCACCTTTAGATATTGCTGGAAGAACAAGGGTTACATCTCCTTTACATCTCACCTTCTTGATTCATGTCCTCTTCTTCATTCATGCATATGTAGTAATGCTTCAATACTAGAGCTGTATTATTTTTATTTTGCTTGCATGCTTGTCCAAAGAATTACCAAATGGAGTTAGGTATAATACTACACCAGCTTCCTACTCTGGAGACTGGATTTAAATTGTCCAAAAGGATTTCTTTACTTTTGGCACTGGAATGTTTCTTCCTTTTGTGATGTAATGAAGTATTTGGCTTGCCCATCAATCTTGAAAGAGGTGTAGCCTTTAATGGATCATTTAGATGTTCCTTGCTGTGAATTTGAGGATATTACTAAAAGAGAATTGCTTCTTAACAATTTTTGGGATAGTTGTAGAGAAGAATCAAATAACTTATTTGGCACAACAACATGATCTCATGACAAAATGAATCTGGTTTCTCTTTGGGTGATTCCATGGAAGGAAAGGTATATGGTGTCCCATGTTGAGGAATCTTGTTGTAGTGGATAATTTGGAGACCTGAACATCCTTAGATTTTTCCTACTCTTATTTGTAACTGTTGAGGCTAATAACATGTGCCATTCTTGGATTGTGTCAAAGTGAAATAAGACACATGAAAAACTTTGAGTTTCTTCATCACTTTCCTAGGAGGCTCATCAGTAACTATGATTCAATTAGGTCATTTTGAAGCCTCTTCAATTTCAAGATAGTTTTCATAGTCAGAAATGCTTTCTTATTTAGTTGGAGGCAATGTTTGCTAACCTGTCCTCTGAGATTCCCTAGATGTCATAGATAGCCCATTAGACTAGTGGTGCTTCAAGATCAAGCAGTTGAGGGGGTACTCACCAAAATTCCTTGGTCTATCAGGAAGATTTGGTCTCTTTGGAGTATTCCTCGTTGAGATTTGTGACAGTTTTGAAAATTCAAAGCATGCTACAGTCAAATTGCCAGTTTTGTAGATGAGGAAAATTGGATTAGTGGTGACTGAATTTAAATGACCTTTTTGCTTCCATTTGGTCCAGTTTCCTTTGCTAGAAAGCAATTGGCTCATCATCAGTCTTAAGGGAATAGCCTTTGATTGCTTTTAATGTTCTTGGTTGGGCAAATCAGTTCTAAGAGAAGCTCTTAACCAACTTTTGATGGAAAATCACTGATGAAGAACTTTTCAAGTTGATCCTTCAACTAGTGAATCCAAATCTTTTAGGATCCTGGAATGTGGTCAACCTATCATACCTTGCTACAAAATTATTTAGTTGATTTGTAGAGGTCTTCCTTCTTCAGTCTGCAACCTGTTGAGGCTGAAAGATCTTGACAATATATTGTGCAAGTGAACCTATGTTCAAATGCACTTCTTATATCTTCCCAGCATGTGACAATCACGGGGTGCAACATGTAAAACCATTCAAGATAGCCTTTTCATTGGAGTGAATTTCCATTCAATTTTCCTCAACTAATAATCTTCTATCCTTCCTCTTCAATTCCCTACACTCACAAGTAGTGATTGAATGGCTGCTACATGAAATCTTCTGGGAGCTGAGAATCATCCCCTTTGAATTTTGGGAAGTTCTGATTCTTGAGCATTCCTCTTGGGATTTGTGAAGTGGTTTCTGGAAAGAAAGTAGGACCAGTATTTCTTCCCCATGGTACATTATTCTTGCTAATTTCAAATCATGATCACCCATTTTATTCCTATTTCTAGTCTCTCAGTGTCTTGCTAAGGTTAGCTTCCCTGCAATATTGCTCTTTCTTCTGCTTCAACCCTTGGAGTCTTGAAGAATTTCTTCAAGTTGATACCCTTATCTTTTCTTGTCAAATATTTCTTCTCTTTTCAAGCTCTTCAAATTGGGATCAACTTGTCCTCCTTCATCTGAAACAGTTAAGGACTCCAGGTGTATCTTCTATCAGCCATGCTTGAAAGCACTTTTATGCTCTTCTCTACGGTGCTGGAGTTTGTCTTTGCCTTTCTAATTCGACAACACATTCCTCTTTCAGCTCTAGAATCCTTATGGAAATGAAGTATTGATTTATACTTTGTCTATTATTCCAAATAGCTTCTCTCAGATCAGAAGTAATGTCTTCTTGGATGTGAAAGAGTAAATCAAGTCTCTCAACAAGAGGATTTCCTAGAATATCCATGATTTACATCCATGTAGTTTGTGTGATTATTCAATCTCCAGAAAATTTTCCTCTAGAATCCTTTTTTGTATTTTATGACCCTGAGGTTGTTTTTAGGTGCAGATGCTACAAAATCTGCCCCACGGTGGGTGCCAAAAATTGTTGGCGAGAAAATTTGTCTTGTGGACAAATTGGTGGGTTTCAAGCCAACGCTATGGGAATCTAAGTCCCTCTACTTGAATGGTGCAGCTTCCATATGTGCATATGTGAAAAAGTGGATTTCAATGGTGGCCTTTCAACTAGAGATCCAACAGGGGCACTCCACTAACCCTATGGCAAAGCTAGCAATTTCTCACTAGAGAAGAACTTTGTCTGAGAAGGGGAAAGGGAGTGAGAATGGAGGTAGGAGAAACTAATGTTGTGAGTAGAATATCAAATTCCCACACACATTAATTATAAATTTCATTTACATGCATTTATAGTTAGAAGAAAAACAAACCCGCATAAGAAGCTACAAGACCGAATGAAACTCATTGGTCACAAAGTACCAATCAATCCCTCAATTAAAAAGGCCAAAATTCCTTCTTTTATTATTGAAGCTTGAGCAGAGTTTGTACATAGCTTGAGAATGGAAGAAATTCGAGGAAGAAGAGAAAATAGAAGCAATGTGGCATTTTTTATCTTTTCCAGGTACATAGCACTCTGGTCTTTTTTAAAATCAATTGCCAGCCCTTGGAATGACATCGAGAAGCCATTATATTCTTCACAAGAAACCGTTACAACTTCAAAAATCGTCAACACCTTTTCAAATTCCTCTGTTGTGAAGAAAATGCTCATAGAGGGTTAAAAACCAGATCTTGCAAAGCAACCGTTACATTCAATTTTCCAGTTTAAATATAGACCATTTGATTTTCTCCTCCAACTCTAAAATCAAGTCGTCCATGTGGTAGGAAGGGATTGGAGTGGTTACAGGGGAAGCCTTTCACATTTTGTGATTTTTCATGAGATTTGGCAATTTGGAACAAATTGGCCCGCAGCCCCACTTTGACTTTTCAACTTAGACACGTGGCACGTTCTTATTGGAAATGGGATCGCGGCCCTTTTCTCAACATTTTAACCTTTTTTGGAAAAAGGCTCAAAAACTCAATTTCTTCTGTAGCCCGCTGCTCTGATTTGACTAGGACATGTGGCACATTCTGGTTGGAGACATGGGATTGTGGCCATTTTCTAAACATTTTAACCTTTTTTGAAAAAAGGCTCAAAAAACTCAAAGTTCTCCACCTGTTCTCTCCTTCGCTTTGACTTTTCAACGGCGGGCTTCCTGAGACCTTGGTGGAGTCACGAGGAAAATTAGAAATTATACTTCACTTTTTTAGAGAATTTGGTTAAATTTCAAAAAGTACCCCAATGGCCCGCTCATCCGCTTTGACTTTTCAACAGCGGGTTTCACCTTTGACTTTCTCCCTGCGGGCTTTAGAACTTTGACTTTTTCCTTGCGGGCTTAAATTTGAATTTTTCCCCCGATCGGGGCTGTGGGTCACTTTTTAACTTTTCACGCTTTTTGTAAAGAGGCTAAAAAACTCAAATTTCTTCCCGTTCTGCTCCTCTGCTTTGACTTTTCAACGGCAGGCCCGAGACCTTGGCAAAGTCATGGGGAAAATTTACCATTTTCCAAAAGTGACCAAAAGTGTTACGTTCACTAAAAATCCTATTCCTCCCCATCCAATAGGATCTGACCATGTACCTCCATTCATTGGGGTCAAAAATTGATGGGGAAAAGAAGCCCATCGTCTCGAATGTGGAAAATATGCAGAGAAAGAAAACTTCATTGTTTTGAGTCCAATTTTCAAATTTCCTTCACAAACCAAAGGCATGGAGGAAAAAAAATGATTTGATGACCTAGGACATAGAACAAGTGAACAATTTTGATCAAAAATGGAGGTTGTAAAGAGGATATTACGTGCATAGACTGGGAAATGGAGGATTTCTAAAAATGAGCAAAACAGAGGCTTAAACAACTCTAGGGAACGATTTTTGCTAATTTATTGAATCTCTAACTTGGCTTAAACACCAACAAAGGGCACGAGCTCAAAAAATTTGAGAATCGGGCACACACCTTCCTTCAACTTGATTTTCATCTCCCCCAAGGAATGGTGAATGCCTTTGAGTTCATGGTACCCACAAGAAAACAAATCTTGGAACTCATGCGACAGATCAATGACCTTTGAAACTTATTTTTCAACCAATAGTCCTCAATGATAGCTTCCTTAGGTTCAGTCTACATCCTAATGTCAACCTTATTTGTTTTTAGGGGCTCATGGTAGGCATGTAATTTCTCATCAATGCTATTTATAACTTCGTACATACCTTCAGAATGGCTAAAATCCAAAGTTTCCATTTCTTCTCTATCTACTACATAGACCATCTTTTCTTTTTCTTTTTCCATGCACACACACTCAAGTTGTACTTCCTCTGATTCTTATTCATTGAGGCACGTCTCAAAATAAGGCTCACCCAGAAACTCCAATAGCCTATCCTCTTCCATTAAACTATCTCCCATCGTGAGGCTCTTGATTACTTAGAATGCCCTAACTAATTGTGGCATGGTACTCCTATACTTGAAATCTTGAATGAGATCAGCTGCCAACTCCTGCCAATTACCTGTTTACCGACACATCTCTAAATGAATATACCATGTGTGCACACAAAATTTTAAGGTGGAATACAACTTATGCACCCATAAAGAAGGTGGAAATGCTTATGTTCTTCCCATCTAGGCATTATCACATGCTTGGATATGAAATGAGGTGGTCTCTTTAGCATGGTAGTCTTCTATGATCGTGGGTGCATTTCTCCTGGAGAACCTCATAGAGACTATCATTCTTACTTTTCCCCATTCTAGGAGGCTCTCCCAATGTGTAGCCTACCAACGCACTATAGTTTCGAGCAAGTTATAATTGAGCATTCCCCTTCTCTTGTCCTCATTTTTTCACTGAGCCTCCATTTCCCAAAAGAAAATTTCAAGAAATTCTCCTCCAGAGTAACTTGGTAACTTCTTCCCTCTTAGGCACTTGAATGAATGTGCCTTTTATACCCTTGTTATGGATCCTCTCAATGGTCACCCAATTATCACATGCCATGCTAGTGTTATCACTCAAGGACTGAGCATCTTAAAACTTGATGACTCCCTCCATGGGATGAATTATCTCAGGATCTCTGATGGAGCACAAATAGATTTTGTCAAGGACTTCTTCTCCTAAGGGCTTAGTATAGGGTGCTGAATAATCATTTGTTAAAGACATGATTACCATTTCTTATTGGTTTTTAAAGCTAATATACCCTTTATTAAACCACAGGTTAGCATTTTTCTTGTAAGACCATAGGTGCCCAAGTAATGCTAGAAAGTTATCTACCTCGGCGAGTTCTAAGAATTAAAAGTCTCCAATGAAATTGGCTCGTTGTATGGTGATAACTGTATCCTTCATGACTCAAATGTGCATTGGCTTAGTTGTGTTTACCATATATAAAATATTCAAAGAGGGCTATAATTTGGGCCTTCCCATTTGATGCCAGGAATATAAGGTAAGAACATTGACCTCTTCTCCTGTGTTGATGAGAATATTACTCAGAAGCCATCCATCAACAACCACATTCAAAGTAATTTCCTTGTGATAGTCAAGGATGTGAGGAGGAAGGTTTACATGTAAAACCTTACTTTCCCACTCTGATCTATTGCGTGGTACCTTCTCTCTCAGCCATTCTCCTAGCAAGCGAATAATATTCTCTTACCTTACCATCTTACATACTTCCTGTACCTCATCAAGGTCATATTTTGTAGCCTCGACATTCTTCCTTTTCTCTATCTATTTTGATTGCTCCTTTAGAAATTGGATCACCCCTTACAAACTTCAGCTCACTTCCATAGTCTCTTGATACACCTCCTTCTAATGAGAAAGGTCCAAATACTTTTCATTTACCACTTTCTCTCTTGATAGTAGTGTCCTTTGTCTTGGCATCTCCCTGACATGTGTGGCCTCTACTCACATCGTCACTAGTATAGGTTTTATTCCTCACTCACATTCCACTCTTGGCATCCACTGTGAATAGTACTTACTGATGCTCACCATCCTAATGAGTTTTTCCTTCTAGTGTTGCTAGTTCATATGCTCATAGAGCTATATAAATTATTCATACTTATGTTTCTTTTTACACCATGAGCATTATACAGGATCAGGACACTCATGTTTGTAATGCTCTGTAGATCCACTGTTATAATAGGTTCCTCACAGGAATTCACTTCATCCTCTTCCATGGTTATTGCAACCATGAAATCCTCCACGAAAACCTCTTCCACATGGTACTCCATCTGTGTTCCATTTATAATGATGATTATCATCCTTGCAACTTCTTGCAAGGATAGTTTGGTGCATACATAGATCAATAGCATCATGGATCTGATCAATTAGTATATAATCCTTGATATCATGTGTAGTAGATGAACAAATCTTACAATAGTAAGAAACATTCTTGTGGATTGCATGTTGTAGTAGAGGGAACCTACTTACATCATGATCCCCATGGAAAATATAACAATCTACCACTATAGTGTGTACCGAATTATGAGGAAAACTATCCTTTGCATGCCCTTATACTTCATAGTCTATAAACCAAATCCCACTACACACCTCATGCATTGAGCTTGCAGAAAAATTCTCCAACTGTTTAGCCATTGCAGTAATTTGGGCCTCCAGAAAAGGACTAACATTAGTATCAATGCTCCCAATATATTCAGCACACAAGGCAACTTCCAATTCCTTGCACGGGTCTGTGAAAGTCTTGTGTGACAGAGCCATTCTAAATGGTGTTAGAAATCTTCCAAAAAACTATTGAGCATGTTGAGAAGGATGAATTTCATAGGATTGTTTAGACAAGAGAGTCTTGAAACATGCATCATATGTCTACACACTCTCTGTTGTTCCCTATTTGATATCCTTTAGAGCATTGATGCTCTTCTACTCAAACTATGTGATATGGAACTTTGCTAGGAAGGTGTTCTTTAATGTGGTGTAGTCTACCATTGTCTAATGGAGGTCATACTTTTTATACCAAATATGCGTACATCCTTGAAATGTTGTTGAAAACTAACTATCCTTCTGCTCCAGGGTAGTGATCCCTTTCGTGTGCCATAGTAATTCAAACTTATGCACATGATCTATAGCATCTTCAATACTCCTATAGTCTGGTAAGTGCAAAGACATCTTAAATATTACTTGTGAGGGTGGTTAAGGCCCTTGTCCTTCTGATTTAGAGCCTTGGTTCCTTTCGGTGTTTCCTCCTTCACTAGATCCACTAGATCCATGAGGTCCTAACCCACCAGATCCACCTCCTTTAAGCAGAAAAGGTCCTGAAGTGGTCATGCCTAGTGTTCCTAATGTCCCATTGAACTACGTGCTAATGGTTTGTGATATTTTCCCACTACCAGTTGTGTGTCCCACACCATTCCCAGATGTGATACCTAAACATTACGTACTTTCACCTTCTCTAAAAATACCTCTAAATACAGGAATGGCTTGTGCAACCATGGATGTTCCAAATGAGAAATTATATCTCCTAGGTTTAGATAGATTACTCCCCTTCATACCAACTAGGTTGATAATACTTCTTCCTTGAACTAGAAAACCAAGTGTTCAGGGTTGGTTTCCAGATGGGTTCAAATGCACATCGACAACTCTCTTTTCTCCATGCGATGAACTCTCATCAGAATTTGAAGGGGATTCTCTTACAAACTTTCCAAGATGGGGTAGGATAGACTTCTTAGGTTCCACGTCCTTTGTGTGAACTTCAACTCCTTCCCATAACATCTACCTCCATAGATCCACCACACTTGCAACCTCTTGTTGTCTAGCCATCTCCCTTTCATGATCTTTATTACACTTGAGTCATCTCTCCTCCCTTTCCTTCTCAGCCACAATGTCCACCATCTTCCTCCACCCTATCTTCCTTTACCAGTGCTCAGAAAATATTAACTGACCATGGGAAATGCCTCTAAACTCAAGGTAATGACCAAGATCTTCATAGCTAGAGGAATAACACACAAAAATGATTCTGTAAGATTCCTTAGAAAATTGAAATCAGAAACTTCTAGGCAAGAATACATAGAAATGGTGTATTTTAAAGTATAACTAGTCAGAACTCTCTTCCACCAGTGATGAACAACACACGTCCAAGTCATATCAAAATTCTATAGCCTCTGATAGTTATCTTGGGTCCATACATGTGATATGTAGTACCAACTCGATCTGGATGTATATGATGAAAGCCATTGATATAGTTATATAGGAAAATAGAAAAATAATGTCTCATACAACTCATGGTATAGGTTCTCTTCTACCCATCTATGTGCATCAAACTTAGATCCAGTGCTAAATCTTTGAGCAAACCCATCCTCCATGCTTTTGAACCATGTTTCAAAAATTTCAAAGGTTAGACGTTCTATCATCATGCATCACAGGGACAAAGATGTATGCCATTTCTCACAACAATTTCACAAAGAGGTCCTAAAAATGAAACCAAGATGTAGTCATTTTTATACCCTTAGACTAGTAGTCTAATCCCATACGTGTTGGCCTATCACCTAAAGGGTGCTGGGTACTAACCTAAGGAATGAAAAACATGAAGTTTTTGCTTTATGTGAGTATTGTGAGAATGCATTATATTATGATAGGTATTCAAGTGAAAGATAATAGAAAATAACCACGTATTATTTTGAGAACCTAGGACGAGTTGTCATCTCATTCCATCTAGAAAATAGAAATAACAAGAGTGTATGGAAATTATTCATACACAAAGGAAATACATAAAGATTATACTCATGAACACATATATGTCTTAAAACAACACCTTCCCTTTCTATTAACATCTTCACTAATCCACATTACATATGTTGGAGTCATAACAAACCCTCATATAATAGCACATAGCCAAGTCATGCATCAGAGTTACATTATGTTCATCACATTAAAAAGATGAATACAAACCCATCCCTCTAAATATACCATCAATCCTATATTTTCTCTAATCCTATCCCATAGAATTCTTCATTGTATTGTTGTAGATTTTCACCTCTCTTCCACCAGTCTACCATACTAATCACTGTATATCTTTCCTCAGCACACATACCCATTTCCCTTTCTACCATCAATGCACCTCAACATATAGCTTTCTTGACTCCACAACCATGCTTTCTGAGGTATCAAATTGGCTGCCAAGTGTCCATGTGGTCCTCCAATTTAGCATGCCTCCTTTGATCTGATATCTCCTCTCTTAGCAATGATGCTCTTCTGGAACCTTACATCGCATGCATGGAATATTCCCTTTTTGTTCCTTTAGTCGTCAAGCTAGAAACTTATCAACTCTACATGCTAGAAGGGTCACACTTTTCTTGTGTGCTTCCTGAGATGTGAAATATGGCTAAGTATTAAATTCTTTTTACCTTGCGTGTGCATTCCGTGTGTCCTACAAAACCATGCTAGAACCCTTCCCTACATTCCTTCAACCCCACGTGCCCTTCTTCATACTGGTCCCGCACACCCACATGTCTTATTATACTTAGATAATATTCGCGGGCCCAACAACAACCATAAATAATACTTCAACAGATATCCAAATGAAGAAGATTCATGTTCATAATAGAATGCAGAGATCTCAAAATGAAAAATAACCACAACCACCCCTCTGAATTTTTTTTCTTAGCTTGAACAATCAAAAATGGAAGAAAAAATTCATGTTCATAACTTCAGAAAAGATGGTTTCATAGAGAAAACAAGATCAAAATCATGCATCACTGACATACTGGAACAAATTTTCCAAGGATTTAGCCTCCAAAATAGGAATACAAATGAGATGATCAAGTTTAGGTTACAAATAAACCTTCTAGACAACCAATCATGGTGTAGCCAAAATTAACCAAGGTTAAATATCAATGACAAAGATCAAATCATATGATGATCAAAGGACCAATATTCTAACCACTACCACCTACCTCACTTTACCAAGGTTAGATATCAACGTTCTAAAATCAATCAGTACAAAGATCAAAGGCTGAGAAATGATCCTGAAGTCAATGAAAAACCTAACTTAATTCAAAAAAAGTTTGCAATCATTGATGGTAGAGAATAAACATGTAGAAATATCAAAGGTGGTGATCAAAGAAACACCAACCATCACATAATCAAACTCAACCAGAGTCAACAATTACTATGTGTCTAGCTCAGAGTAAACCCTAACCCTACCTAAGTTAGTAATTCCAATGTCAAACATCATGATGGGTCATATCGTCGTTGGAGGGGAGTAACCCACGTGGTTAATACAAATATCATTGCATTGACCACTGATAAAGGTTTGAACCTTATGTCTATGCTTTCAAAAATCAAATAATATGAATAATGAGGGATTGAATACCATGGTAAAGGTGGAAAATTATTGAAAATGGATTCTATTAATCACCTTGGTTAGTCAAAGCTATGATGCATGCCATGTCCAAATCAAAAGTTCAGAGTATAACCAAACCAAAGGTGATAATAATTAAATCAATGTGTAATGATTTCTTAATCATATTATATGCCATGGTTAGGGAAAAAAATGCATTGAAAGTTATGAAAATCATGGTGTAACATGGATTAGTGAAAGGGACTAAAATAGAATTTTTCCAGCCACCTTATTTTTTGTGAGTGGTCCCCACAGTGGAAAAATTAGAGTTGAATGAATTTTACTAAGTGAAAGGGACAAAGCATTATTTTTATTTACAAAGGATCATCTTTTCATGTCATCCACTAGAAGATAAAGTAGAGGAAAGACAAAACTTGAACATGTGCACATCAAAGGTGGTCTCCATAGTAGATGAAATGCATGGGTGAATTTTTTTCAAAGTATTGTAAATAAAATAATTATTTCTGCTCAGACAGGGAGGTTATTTTTTACATGTTCACCCAAGGGGAAAAATTAAAGAGGGCTAAATTTATCATTGCAAGTGGATCAAATTGTAAGTGTCACATAAAGTAATAGAATACAGAGATTGCATGCACATTGTATAAGAATTACACAATAAGAAATGACTATTATTGGCCAAATTCTTCATACTAATTTATTAGAAATAGATCAGTCAACTCCAGTTTGACTTAAATGTATTTTTGTAATCAAGGCTATTAATGTCTCATTGTATTAATATGTCTATTTTTATTCCTCTATTTATTCATGATAAAGGGCTAAAATTAACATGCATGGGCAAGTAAATTTTTTATCCTATTTTAAGGATGGGGTGGGAGAATAATCTTGCTATATATTGTGTGTAATTGTAAGGCACACAAAATTTCACAGCGATAAGCATCAAGGTTCTAGTCCTATTAAGAATAATCAATACATAATGAAGAATTTAAAAGATAAGACGAGGTAAGAGAGCCATCTGATTGGTGAGGATCATAACGGGTTGACCATTCCTTAGGTAGCCTGATGAACGTAAGACCCTAAAGAAATTACATGATTGATTATTCTAAAGGTGAAGAATAGTCACATAATCACCAAATTTTACAATTTCAATAGGTCCCTTGAGGCGGTAGGAAATGAAGGTGAAAAGGGTGAGAAGGTGAAAAATGGTTAGGTTATATGGTATGAGATAGCATGTGCCTTTTGGCAAGAGATCCAAGATCATAATGAGAAATTTCATGAAGAATATTTTTTATGTTTGACTTGTATTTGAGATAGACTGATCGATGCGGGAAGTCTATATGAGATGAGGAAATTATGTCCTTGAGGTCTTTATGAAGTTGATTAATGCAAGAAGCTTCATATTTTTTTTAAAGCAAGCTTTACATAGCTATCCTTTGAGGGAGAAGTCTGTTTATAGCAGCGATATAGAGAGAAAGATGTCCCTTTTGAGGGAGTCATCTTTTTATTGGAAGTTTGAATCAAGGAGTTGGATCCCATGTGGAAATTATGTGAGAGATTTTAAGTCATGGAAAATACTAGGGTGAACAATCAGATTCTTGATCAGAAAGCAAAGTGAAACGACCATGGGATCTCATCTAAAAGAAGGAAAAAAATATCCATGAGAATCATGCCATGTGTAGAGTTGTGCTACACATATTTAACAAAGGGTAAAAGAGTGATGGGTAAACACATGATTCTTGTTTAGTCATTGGGGATGACATAGTGCAAGGAGGAAAGTGAATGGTGCTCAAGGGATGAGCATGACAAGAGGCAGAAGGTAAGGTAGGACAGAAACTCAATAGTAGAATGGTCAAAGATGCAAGGCATTAAGGGGCTCAAGTTCATGTTTACTGCCGAGTGAAGATAAACTATAAGCACCTGATCCATAGGTATGAGTCAAGATGTATTTTCCAAGCCAATTAGGAGCAAATTTTCCCCGTTTACTTTTTTTTGCTTTGGTTACATGTTGATTTTCCTTTAGCACATGATCAAAAATTTGGAAGGTTTGTTAATGAACACATTTTTCATAGGCACGTTTGATACATTTTTGGTAAACATGGAGATTGTCAAGAGCATTAAGATGGTGTTTTTCTAATAACTCAAGTTTTTCTAAATGGTCCTAGTGAAAGTCATCATCATTGAGAATGTCATGGAGAGAAATACAAAGAGATGGAATCTGGACTTCGAGAGGTAGAACAACCTCTATACCGTATACCATAGAAAAAGGAGTGGCAGTAATGGAAGTTCAAATACTAGTATGGTACACCCATAAGGTGAAAGGAATGTGTGTATGCTAGTCCTTCCCAGTATTGTTAACCACTTTCATGAGAATTTTATTCTAGGTTTTATTAGTGGATTCAGCTTGGCCATTGGTTTGTGGGTAATAAGGTGGCGAGAAACTTAGCTAAATGCCAAAGGCATCACAATTTTTTTGCAAGGTTTTATTTTTGAATTGTTTTCCATTATTAGTGATGAGGCGATGTGGAACACCAAAGTGACAAATAATGTGATGGTTGATGAAAAAACATATTTTCTCAACTTTCATGGAGATAAGAGGTATGGATTCAATTCCATTTGGTGTAGTATTTGGTAGCGGTGATGATCCATTGATGTTTCTAGGAAGAATGGGGATTGATCTCTCTGACAAGATCCAAACCCCATTGAGAGAAGGGCCAAAGGTCACCGGGTGACCTGTAAGGAATGACTGGGTGTATGATGAAGATTGGCATGTTGTTGGCATTTTACACAATGCTTAACGTGCAGTCACAACAATCATGGTTAATGGTTGGCCAATAATAGCCTAGGTGAAGAATACGCTTAGCAACTGTGAGACCATTGAAGTGACCTCCACATATGCCATCATGAACTTCCTTAATGGTATAGGGAATTTCAGAACTCGTAAGGCACCGTAAGAGAATACCGTCAAAGCCACGCTTATAGAGGAGGCCACCCATGATGACGTAACGAGAGGCCCTTTTGAGAAAGGTGTATTTTCCATTACAAGTGAGGTCAGGAGGTAAGATGGAGAGGGAAAGATAGTCTGTGTATTGCTTATACCAAAGGTCACTCGGGTCAAGAGTGGAGTTTATGATAGAGTAAACTTCACGAGGTAAATAAGAGGGTCATTGTAGTATTTTTATGGTGACAAATTTTTTGGAGTCAGTGGGCAAAGCGGGTATCCGAGAAGCCAAGCAGGCCATGGTATTTGTAAATTTGTTGGTAGAAAGTGGGGTGGTTTGAAGGGCATAACGGTCGAAGGTGGTCAAAAGTATGTCCAAATTATGCTTATACTTTTAAAGTATCTCATTACAACGTTGTTATATACCATTGACTTGGTTTATTACCAACAGAGAATCACCAAATATGTTGATGGACTTAACATCTAAGGCATAAGTAGCCTAGAGACCCAATACGAGTGCTTCGTATTCAATAATATTGTTTGTAAAATCAAAATCAAGTTTGAAAGACAAAGGCATAGGTTCACCATCAAGCATAATGAGGATAACACCAGCCCCACCCTGATGCTGACACTTGGATCCATCAAAGATGAGTGTCATTTGGTGAGCGGGTTCATCTAGGGAAAGGGTAATAATAGACTCATCTGGAAAGTCAAAGTTAGAGGGTTGATCCCTAGAAAATAGGTGAATCGGCCAATTGGTCGGTGATAGCTTGGCCCTTGATGGATGAATTCGAGGTCGAGGTCATCCAGAAGCATAAGCCAGTGTGCAACACGTTGATTTTGATAAGGTTTGGCATACATGTAGTGTAATGGGTCAATATTAGTAATGACAAAGGTTTTGTGGTTGAGTAGGTAATGGCGGAGTTTGGTGGTGACAAAAACTAAGGCTAGGAAAAAAATATTCAGCATGGGTATATCTAGTTTTGTAGTCAAGAAGGGTACGACTTATATAATAAACCGCTTGCTCCCGGTGTTGGTCATCGTGATGAGCAAGCATGGCACCTAGAGAATGGTCAGTGGTGGAAATATATAGGTAGAAGGGCTGGTCATCCTTAGGAGGAATGAGCACTAGTGGTTGAAGGAGGTATTATTTTAAGGCCTGAAAGGCTTTATGACATTCATCATCCCATTTGAATGAAACATATTTCTTGAGAAGATGATGAAATGGTTGACAATGGTTAGAAAGCTATGAGATAAAATGACGAATGGATTGCAACTTACCTTGTAGGCTGTGAAGTTGATGGAGATTAGTGGGTGGTAGAATTTCAAGGATAGCCTTGACTTTAGTTGGATTGACTTCTATGCCACACAAAGAAATGATGAAGCCTAGGAGTTTCCCTAAAAGTATTGCAAAGATGCATTTTGTTGGTTGAAGACGAACATAATATTTGATGAGGTGGTCAAAGATGACTTTAAGAATGGGTAGGTGTTCGGTTTGATGTTTGGATTTGGCAAGTAGATCATCTATGTAATCCTCTAATATGTGATGCATGATGTCATGGAAGATGTAAGTCATGGCCCGCTGATATGTAGCACCAACATTTTTTAGGCCAAAGGGCATGACTCTATAGCAGAAAGTCCCCCAAGGGGTGATGAAGGTAGTCTTGTGTTGATCCTCGGGAGCTAGTAATATTTGATTGTAGCCTGAGAAACCATCCATGAGTGATAACATTTCATGGCCAGTAGTGAGATCAACTAGTTGGTCAATGCCTGGTAGTGGGAAATCATCTTTGGGACAGGTGAGGTTGAGGTCACAGAAATCTATGCAAATGCAGAGTCCCCCTGTCACTTTTGTGATAGGAATGATGTTAGAAATCCATTGGGGATAATCAATGGGTAGAATGAAGGAAATGAGAGAAGGCACTGAAGCTCTTCTTTGACCAGAAGAGCAATGCGAGGATGCATTTTCTACATCTTTTGTTTGATAGGTTTGGCATCAGGAATGGTCATGATATTGTGAACCATGATTTTAGGATTGATACCAAGCATATTGGCATAGGACCAAGCGAATGCATTGCTATGGTCCCAAAGGAAAGAGGTGAAGGCTTCCTATTTAGTAGCATCTAAAGATTGGACGATCTTTAGAATGTGTGGGTCATCTTGAGTGTTAATGTTGATTTCGATGGTCAATTCATTTAGCATGGTTTGCGTCTCAGAGGGTAACGACCAATGAATATAAGAGTCTTCTGCACTAAGGTAGGTGAGTATAGATTTATCATCCTGAATTTGAACGACGTTAATAACAGGTGCATCGTCATCGACCATTTCAGGATACAAGAAGGGAAGAGAAGAGGGAGCCTCGCCCTCACGTTGATAAGTCAGAGGCCCCAAGGAAATGGTGTTTATGAAAAAAAAATTTTAGGAGGAATGGATTCTAGATCCATCGACTCTATCAGTGAAGGTGGTGAAGAAGGTGGAGCAGGTGAAGAAGGTGGAGAAGGGTCGATATCCTCAATGAGTTCAATGCGGGCCTTCTTGGTAGGTAGTTTAGAAAAGTTGATACCACTAGAGTCATTATGTTTACGGGTAGTACATGGAATAAAAGTGTGACGACCTTGCTTGTAAAAGCCAAAACAAAAATCTTTCCACACACATTGGTTCAGGAAGGTGTGGGAAAAATAGTGATTGGTGAGTGACTGGAGGTCAGAAAAAAAGGGGTGGGTTTGTGATGGTGGTTTAGGTGTATAAGTGGAAGTATCAAGTCCCCCATAGGTGAGATTGGTGTGAAGGTGGGGAGGACCATAAAGGAGACACTCTCCTATGTGATGATCATAGTGAGGGTGTTCACAAAGGCTTCCATACTCTTATGGAGTAAGGAATGTGTTGAAATTATATAGGTGATACTCCCCTAGAGTGAGGCATTGAAAAATGCCTTCCAAGGGATCGGTGGTCGATATGTGGGTAGCTGGGATAAACGATGTGTTAGAGGTTGGATCGGAGGTGGAGCCAGCTGATTGGGAGGCTGACAGGTCAGCCATGGAGGTTGTGGCAAGTTATAGGAATGGAGGATTTAGGTGTGGTTGAGGTAGCGGTGGCACTGGTGAGTGGAGGTGTGGGTGAAGAGGAAGTGGTCATGGAGGTAGATCCTTAATGGGTACAAGCATGTCATTGGGTTGGTAAAGCATGTTCCAGGTTTTGAAGGGTGATGGGTCAGCCAGAATGGTATAGGTGTGTCCTTCATGCTAAAAATTTACACAATGATGAAAAGTGTAAGGAACATAACCCATGACAAGAATCCATGGTCTACCAAGCAACAAGTTATATTGAAACTCCCCCTCCAAGATGTAAAATAACTTTGAAATAGTACGGGGGCCACATGAACATGGAGGATGATGGTGCCAAGTGTAGAAGTGATAGTGTCATTAAATGAACACAACATGACGGGATGTTTATGCATGCAATTTTTGGGTATACACATTTGGTCAAATGCGTGAGAGGATATGATGTTAATGCTAGTGCCCCCATCGATCATAACACATCATACATGTATATTATCGATATGGATGGAGATGAAAAGGGATGGATCAGGGTCATCAGTTTGGTGTGGTGTGATCTCTTCATCTGAGAAGCTGAGGGTGGCTACTTGGTGAGTAGGTGGAGGTGTAGAAGAAGGTGGTAATTTGGTGAGAGAGGCTACATGATGAGGTGTAATAATGGAGGCTATGGGTGTAGGTTCATTGGGTAAAACCTCAATAGACTGAAGAACCTCCATGAGAGCTTGGCGATGGGACTTCAGAGGTTTGGATGAGGTCATATAGGAAATTTTGAGGGAGGATTGGTGTAATTGTTTGAGCATCGCGTGATGTGTAACCCCATTGGAAATAGGATATGCGGGGCTGTAGATAGTGAGTTTAGGTGTGGGTGTAGATGGTATGTTGGGTACAGGGTTGGTTGGTGGGTCAGTTGCCTTTTCGTTACCTTTTTCCTTCTGAGTGCAGGTAACAACATGGATCATATTGATTTGAGGTGGGGAGGTAGGTGAAGTAGGTGAGCCATGAAAGGTGTAACGATAGGAAGGGTAGAAGTGAAGAGGTAGGAAGGAACCTTGTGAAATGAGCTGGGCACACCAACATTTGGGTGGAGGTTTGGCGAGTTCTCTGATATGAACCATGTTAATTTCAAATCTTGGGGATGGATCTAAGAGTTGTGGGGGTGGAGATTTTGGTCACTAAGTAGGCAATGAGGGAAGAAATGTGGAAATTGGTGCTAGAAAAATGGGGTCCTCATCAAGAAGATCATCATCATCAAAGTTTTCTTCAGGAGGACACAACTGGACAAGAGCGGATTTCAAAGCCTTACAGTTCTCTACATCATGTCCTGACACATGATGGTAGGTGTAAATTTTGGTTTTGTCAAACCCTTTTGGTTTGGGTTTGAGTGGGTCGTAAGGTCTAAGAGGTGGTAATGTGATGATAAAAGTTTTGAGGAGATTGGTTAATATTTTGGCATAGGATCCCGCTAGTGGATCACAATGGGAGGTGAATGTGGGTTTGGGTGTAGGTGCGACTGACTATATAGGAAGAGTCTTTGCAAGAGGGGGAGTGGGTTGGGCTACTAACTTGGTGTGTGGTGTGGTCTTAGGTGTTGGTCATATCTGCTTGGGTAGGGGCATGGTAGATGAACTGGCAATAGAGTGTGTGGTTGGTTTAACTACCTTATTGGAGGGTAGCGGATTTTTGGCTTTAGGTTGTACACCTTCTTGGGTAAAGGTGATATGGGTGCATGAGATGTAGAGGAAAAGTGGATGGTGGAAGAGGGTGGGTTACCCATGGGGGTAACCAAGGTGCTGTGGAGGTAGGTGGCATAGGTTGGGTAGGAGGTGTGAGGGAAAGGGAAGGAAGTGTCATGGGTAGTGAAGAAGTTATTGATGGTATTGGAGGTATGGGTGGTAAAAAGGTTACAGGTGAGGGCGGAGGTTGTGTGGGGCACTTGGGTATATTAGAGGTCTGCGATGGGGAAATGGGTTGTTGTGTTCTTGGTTTACCAGTGGATGGGGGTTTCTTAGCCAGGGTCGAGGGGTGAGGTCCTAGGATGGACAAAAGGGGTGAAGGTGATAAGGGTGTGGTTGGCGAGGTTGGGGTATGAGATATCTAGGAGATTGGTTCTTCTATTTAGGGGCTGGGTTAAATTTGGTGTTAGTTTTGGAAGACGTAGCTAAATCTAATTTGATGGGTGGATGAGTAAGGCTAGCTGTTGGTATGACCCCTAAAGTAGTAATAGGTTTAGGCAAGGAAGATGATGTAGGTGTGGGTTTGGATGCAGATGCATGTTGGGTTATGGGTAGAGATGTGAGTTGAGCCATGAGTGGTGTCATGGGAGAATTTGTGATAGTTGTTGTTGTGTTTGGTTTGGTCAGGTGAAATAATTTTGGATAGATAGTGGAGGTGTCAGTGAGTGACATCTGCATGTTGGTTTTATCAGCAAACAGGAAGTAGAAATTGACCTTCCCGAAATCAACTACCTGCATTCCCAACAATTTTTTTCCAATATTTCCCCATAGAGGGAATAAGAACACATTGAGACTGAGTTGTGTATGTTTAATCCTTATAAGGTTTCAGAGAAAATCCTAGACCAATGGAAGTAGAATTTCCATTTAGAGACACCCCTCAGTAAGGCTCTATCAACATAATTTTGTGTATGTGTTCCAGGTGATCAAAATGCTAAGCATGAGAGTGACACTGTTCAAAAGTTAGGTGAGGTTGATGTGGATCTAATGGAAATTCCTGTAAAATGTGTTTTAGAAACAGGGAAATCGCTAGCTTCAGCCTCTGTGGGTAAGAGAGCCAAAATTAAGTCAGCAGGATCTTGGGTGGTTGATGGAGAATGGTCACCTAGAGGTAATGAAATTTCTACTGGATCTTTGATAGGTGGAGGAGATGATGGGTGCTCCTCTGTGGGTAGAGGAGATGAACAAGTGTCTCCCATGGGTCAGAGAGGTACTGTTGGTGATGGCTCTCTAGGTGGAGAAGCCAAAGGTGAAGTGGTCTTGATGTTAACAGAAGGCTCCTTCACAGGTGAGGGAGGAGATGAAGGGTGTTCCTCTCTGGGTGGAGGAATAGGTGAAGTGGGTTCATGTGTAGGTGGAGGACTTCGGGCTAGGATTTCCTCTATGGAAGGAATATGAGATAATTGGGAAGAAACTGGTGTGTCACTATAAATAACATGGACCTCACAGGCATTGCTATCAGTGGTTGGGGTATCCCTATTTGGTCAGAAGAAGGGGCGTGATTAGGAAATGGTTTCTTGAAAATGTGTAGGTTTTGGTTGGCAGGTGCGTTGGATTATCCAAGACTAACTCACCGCTCTCGAGCATTTCCTAGAAAATGTTCTTGAAAGTGATGCAATTACCATCACTATGACCTGCTACATGATGATAATTGCATAATTTGTGCTCTTTGTACCACGTAGGTGTGGGGTGAGCAGGATCAAAACTAGTGTGTGGTTTTATAGGAGGAAGGGTGATGGCCCCAACTTTAATGAGATTTTCTAAAACAGAAGAATAAGGCTCCCTAATTGGGGTGTATTTCCATTGTTCTTGTCTGAATTGAAAAGTCTAGACAGGGGAAAGATTAGATGAGGGTTTAGCCTGATTTGATGGATGAGCTGGGCCGGCCTTGAGTACCACCACATTAGCGGTTCCCTTGGATTTTGAATAATTATTCTATGGTTTTGAAGAAGAAGAGGTATCATTTGAATTAAATTCTGCATTCTTATTTCATAGTTGGATTTTCTTTTCTTCGATGGCCCGAATATCTAGCTTTCGTGCCATGGTGAATGCCTCATCAAAGGTTTGGAAAGTCTGCACCTGCAAGGGTTGAGTGAAATATGTCTAGCACAATCCCAAGTGAAGAGCTCTATGATTTCGGCTTGTGGTAATTGGAATGTGAGTTGATTGATCAAGCTACGCCAACGAGTGACAAAATCTGTGATAGACTCGTCGTCATATTGACACATAGAGTAGAGGTTAGTCATGGTAACCTTCTTAACAATGTTGATGGAGAAGTGATCCAAGAAGGCTTGGGCTACCTGATTAAATGAGTAGATAGAATGCCTAGGTAATCCACTATACCAGTTTAATGTGGGCCCGGTCAGAGACATGGGAAAGGTCCTCAGAAGTAAAGCGTCATCATGGGTGATCAGATAACACCCATGTTTGAAAGACTGCAAATTTTGTTGTGGGTCCTCTTTGCTATTGAAGCGGTTAAATTTAGGCATCTCCCAATGTACGGCATATGGAAGAATAGGAATGGATGGGTATATGGACTCATTACAAATTTCATCGTAGGTGAGAGAATAATGTGAGCTAGAAATCGATGCCTCTAGTGTCTTCATCTTGTCCATCATTAAATTGATGAGGTCATTGGTAGGTGGTGATGGATGGGTACCTCCTGTAGTGTAAGAGGGTTGGTGTTGGAAATATGATGGAGGTGGCATTCAAGTATATGGTGATACCGAATAGGTAGGTTGAGAATGAGGGAGTGAGATAGGGGGCACGTACCTAGAATGAATGATAGATGAAATGGGAGGCTGCTGATAGTATGTATATGAAGGTGGAAGGGTCGAGGTGACTCTAGTAGTGATGGGGGCTAAGGACTATGGAATAGAAAGGAAAATGTTTTGAAATGGGGTAGGGGTCAATGACACCAGGGGTGGTTGTGTTGCTATGGGTATATGTGAGACAATAGGTACATAAAAGGTTATGTTCTGGGTGGTTGACAAAGGTATAGTGGATGTTGCATGGGTGCAATAGATGTGGTAGATGTGGCAGTCATAGTAGGTATAGGGCCTAGCTATGAAATGACTGGGGGAAAGGTAGTGTGGGTAGTGTGGAGCTAGAAGGGGCTGAACACAGAAGTAGGAATGAGTGTCATCAGGGGATAGATACATAGCGGCATGTATCGTATATCAAATGACCCGAGGTATCTCGAGTGGATGAGGGGGAAAGATAGAATTGTAAGGTGGAAGGTTTCTAGTCAAGGAGTCATGCGAATGCCTCATCACCTGTGGCGATGGTGATAGGTTGGGTAGGATCCATGGGTGATAGAATGGAAGGTGGTGAAGGACTAGGTGGGAGTGGTTGACAACTAGCATGGAATATGAGGGTGTTTTCTTGGCTATGAGTCAGCACCATGTGAACAAGTGCTGATTTGGTAGGACTGCTTTCTGTAAATGACATAGAAACAAAACAAAAATAGGATAAATAGGTAGTGGTAGGTGGATTGGGTTAATATGTCAGATGGAAAATAGCACAGGATAATTGACACCATTTAGAGTAAACCGATTTCGGTCAGAGGTAACTATGGTCGGTCACTGTGAGAAAAGAATATTTTGCTAAAAAAGGTAAAAGACTAATAATATACCAGGTAGATAAGTTGTAGGATGGATTTTATCATAATAGAGAAGATACTGAGAGTTACAGAGACTCTGAACAACAAAGAAGATGAAGTAGGTGTCCTTTTGGGTAGGTTAACCAAAAGAATAGTAAACCGATGCTGGTTGGATAAAACCGGTGATGGTTAGAGGGTAACTGATGACGGTCACTGGACCAACACCAGTTACTATGAAATTGAAACAGAGATGAAGAAAAATGTGGTTGTGATTTAAAATCAAGTGTGGAATCAAACCTAGAACTCTGAGAATGATAAAAATGGGGTCCAGAACACTCAGATGAAGTTGGACTACACCAACTATGATGAGGAGCATGCAAGGAGAAATAAAAAGATGAAGAATGTGTCCTCTCACCTCAAAACGTAAGCCAAGAAGAAACACTAAGAAAAATATGATCCTAAAAGTGCTCTTTCTATTATGTTTGTTCATCTTACGCTATTTAGGACTGACTGTGTGAACTGTAGAAGAATTTTTTTGGTTGGGAAGGCATCCTACAAAGAAGGATATCTAAAAGGAGAGGTTTCAGGTATGTTATGGTGGGGGCAGGCCTTCCTCTGAGATAATGACTCGACAGAGGAAATGAGCTGGGTAGTACCTACCAATCGGATTGTGTGATCACTGACAGATGTTCCCAGGTAAGATGTTGTTTAAGAAAGATGTGTTAATTTGAATTTGTGTAGTTTGGTAAGACTCAGAGAGAGAGAGAGAATGTACTTTCTACAATTCTTTTATCAACCATCAGCTGGGTATGAATTTCTAGCGTATAGGTTGCCCTCATTTAATGTGCACTAATGCAACAATACAAGAATGAAATGCCGTTAATTTTAAGCCCAAATCAAAATATTAAATTTCGATGACACAAAAGATGAACAAGAGAGAATATGATCTTTCACTAATGTAGTACAAATGAAAAGAAGAAGAGTTCTTTGTATAGCATCAAAACACGATTGCTTTGAGACAATAGAAAGAAGAGAAGATTCCAAGGGGAGAAATTTAATGTGAGAACCTTTCAGAAAGGAAACAAACATGTAACTTTTACCTAGGAATGAAGAAATGCAAGGAACCCCGAATGGGTCCCACCAGGCGTGCCAAAATGTTTCACCTGATTCTTAGAATGTTTCTTGGAATGTGATGAAACAGATAAGGGTAAAAAGGCTAGGAGGAATACTTGTTGAGGTTGGTTGAAGGTTGTTGCGCGCCAGTTGACTTCTTGATCCACAGCTGATCGTGAGAGCTTCCTTTTGGCTAGGAGGAACTACCTGAAATAAACAACAAGACCACCAAATGGAAGTTAAACAACATATGTAGTGGACTGCCTAGCGTATGCTAGATCCGGGAAGTGTGATACTCCCTAGAAGGCTATCAATCCACTGTTTTAAACAAATTAATGTGAGAAATAAGGTAAATATTGTCCTATTGTAGTTAATATGATTTAGGCATCTCATATAAACACAATAAACAAAATCTAATCTAACAGGCTAGGTTAGGATCAGATCTGGAGGTCGGGTAAATGGTTATGGGTTTCTGCAGGTCTGACAGAGATCTAATGGAGGTCACAGGTGATTATAGGTAACTTGGGAGTAAGTAGGTAGGTTGTTGGTCTGTACTGTGTTGAAAGACACAGAGACCGATGTCGGTCAAGTCCTGACTGATGCCGGTTAATTGTGACCAATGTCGGTCACTGAAGAAATGATAGGGGGTCAAGAATAAGGGTCTGGGTCTATTTTCCAGGTTGATGGGGAGCTGAGTGAGGTGTCTACGAGGTGTGGGTAGGGATGCAGGTCAGTGGGAAATTCTGGTGAGGTTTTGGTGAATTGGGGAGGAGTTATGGGTTAAGTATGAAGGGGGTATCAGGTAGGTAGACTAACGTTGGTATAGGCTCGACTATGACGGTTTAGGGAAACTGACACCAGTGACTGTGGAAAATGGAAGATGTTATAGAATGGAGATCTTCACAAAGGGTTGGGTAAAAATGGGGTGTTATTGAGGGTTTTGAGGGGTTTTGGAAGAGTATAGGGGGATAGTTCTAGAGAAAACTTGTGAGTGGCTTGGAAAAGCAATAGCACACAAAAAGATGTAAATAATGAGAGTATCTAAACAAATTGGATTGAATAGACAAGTGTACTTACTTGGAATATGCTACCAGTCAAATGTGGGTGAAGATAGGAGATGGTGGTTGGAGGTTTCTTCTGTAGAGGGTCACCAGTTGATAGGAAACTATTGCTTGAGCTGCCTGGGATTTCCTCCTTACTTGGCTGAATCAGATCTTGGCTTGGATGGTTGTGGATGTCTGGGTGTGAATGGATGCTTGCTCTAGTTGCATGCAGATGTGATTACTCTCTTTTTTCTCTCAGAATGTGCCAACCTCGAAATAAGGCTACCAAAAAGGAATAAAAGGTGACCAACGATGGTTCCAGGTTAACTGACATGGGTTTAGGGGTGATTGGCGTCAGTTAGGGTGGGATTCCCTAGGTTTACTAAAATGGGTAGATCTTCTTAATTTCTTGGGCCTGGTTAGTTTTTTGTTCCTCCGGGATTAGAATGGAAGCTTCCTTTCTAATGGGCGGGAATGTGGTTAGAGAGGTTGTAGGGATTGATTTTTAGGGTTAGGCCAAATCTTAGCTCATTAAGGCAAGTAGGATTAGGTCTTAGTTAGTTATGGAAACATGTCAAGAATAGGTCTAGGGTGAGGTGGTTGGATGAGATGTCTAGGTGAGGTGGAAATTAGGATAATTAGATAATAAATATTGTGAGGACATGGATTAATTTAATTAAATTAATATTAGTGTAGGGTGTGAGGGGCCATGGTTAGGTGAGTGTGTTCAAGTTGATTATTTAACAATTTTTCCCTATACATCCTATTGAATACACCTTTTTCTAGTCATAATTTTTGGAAGTTTTAAGCTCCAATAAAAATTAGGAAAAAGGTAGATAATCCAATTTACAAGTAAGTCCAGTCTTGATGCAAATGCAACATGTAGAATCCATAGTATGCAGAAGGCCATAAAATTTATCTTGTTTTCTTTAAATTTGAGCTTGCAAATGTTAGAACAAGATGTTACTATGATCTAGCAATGTAATCTAAACTGGGATGCATACATTGAGGAAATGATTCTAGATAGGAATGTAGGAATAAGTAATTCCCATATCAAATTACTTACAAAAGGATTAGACTGGAATCCCTGAATATGGGTGCCACTACAACTAAGGAAAATACCTGATTATAGCACAGTTCTAGATAATGAATGAGGATTGAGATCTTGTAATAAATAACAATAGTGTTGAGTTGATCTGTAGGGTACTATAACAGAGGAATGCCGAATTATTGACACTTCTCACTGAAATTCACAATATGATTGTAGCCATTTATTATCATCTAGTGAATGAATTATCAGACATGTCATGAGACCCTTAATTATAATGTTAGCAAATACCTCTATTAATTATCATATATCAGCAATAGAATTGCATGCTCACGAGAGATGGATAATTTATGCAACAGATCGGTGTGGGCGTTAATAGCATTTAAAAATAGTATTTATTCCTATTTTATCTAGTTGAGTAACTATTGGGACTCCGACCCTTTGATACTTACTCTATGGTAAATATACAATAATGATATCATAATCTCACTTTTGGGACATGATGATACCAAATTTACAAAGGGATAACACTTATCCTTGGGAATACTTTTCAGATTTAAGACTCAATGTTCACCAAATGGGCTTACATGTATTATTTTAGTATATGTCATATTTATGCACTAAATAAGGTATATGCTAAGATTTTACGATATCACTAATATTTTGATTGGGAATAAAATTCCAACACTTAATAGCTATATCAATATCAGAATAATATTCATTGTAAATCCAATTGATAAATCAATAAGATGGATAAACTTAAATATACAAGAGGGAGATGATTGTCTACCATTTTAATTATTGGTTAATCATATAATTTTATTTCCCTTTGTATCTAGTGTCTCCAATTATGGGATCCTTCTTGTTATTCTAAAGGTAGAATGAGACTGGAAATTATACTTGGTACTTCAAAATTGAGAATGTAATTGAAAATTATTTCTAGGGGAAAGGACCGTAAATATTATATGTCCAAACCATTCCTATTACATTTGACCTCTTCAGTATATGAATCTTGGACCTTCTTTGTCATCCTTATGTCTTCTAACAAACTTTATCTGTGTTGTTTTCAGTGCATTTTCTTACTTGACTTTCATTATATAGTTGGTTGACTCATTTGTGACCTGTAAAAATCACCTAAAAAAGTGGAAACATCTAGAAAATCTGTAAACCCTCCTCAAACATTAACAATCTAATATTCTTGAAAAAAGAGTGAATGGTTAGTTTGAATTACCTTGTGTTAAAAATCCTATGCTATTCACTAATCCAATTGTTTACTACATTTGACTCATGAATGCATGGATCAAACCATTCATGTATATTCTCTAAATGATTTTGCACATGTGAAAAAATAACCAACTTCCTAGGGAAAATCTCTCATGTCTCTTAACAAATGATAATGGGCCAACTTCTTGTAAATATGGACCCTTCATTTTGACATTAGATAGTTGATGTGGTGTGCTTTCATTTATGAATTAATCCTTTGAATATTATCTTGAAACTGAGTTTTAACATAATATCTTGGCCAGTGATTTAGTCAATCTTGCATAAATAATGTATAATACTTTCCCTGCTTGGAAATTGGGAAGTTATACTTTTTGATTATTAGGGACTATTTATTCTGTGAAATTGACTTTGGGTAAACTCAAGAAACTTGTTGATAGTGCTTGTTCAATGCATATTGGTTTAATAAATGTTTTAGTACTTGTAACATGAGTTATTAAGTGACATTTAATCTTGCTTATATAGAATCACCAATTCATGTATACAAATTTTTCTAAGGTCCTCATGTGGACATCCTATGAAGTGATAATGACCAAATAAAATGTATTCTAAATTTGAAAATAGGTAAATGAACTTGGAAGATCTACATTATAATACATACTAAGTGATTTAGGGATACAATACATCCTTTCCCAATGAGATATGAACTTTACGGCAAATTAGGTTCTGATACTAAACATATCGAAATGAAGTGTAGAAAGTTGTCATATATATGTTTTTCTATCTAATACTTAATGGGAGATTTAATTATTTATCGCAAGTATTCTTCCAAGAATGGAGTAGATGTGTAGAGCTATAAAGTCAATAAAAATATCCTTTAAAGAGGTTCTAATATAGATATGTGATTTATGGTATTTATCATTATTAATAATGGAGCTATGATCAAACGTTATGCATTACATAAGGAAAAATTACCAAATTTTAGTGTCTATATCCCCCTCAAGTATAAAATGAAAATTTAATTTTTAAAGGAAAATATACTTGAGTTTGTATCCACACTTTTCCTTTGTTTGAATGTTTATTTTGTAGTTTTCCATGTTGTGTTTGGTGTTTCCATACTCCATGATGAAACCCGGAACACATAGTGTAGTCAATGCCCATTATAAAGAATTGAAATATAATTCAAACATAACCATAGAAACTAGAATTAGAGCACCCTAATTCCCATAGGTATATATGCACTCTAGAAACCCCTTTGTAATACCACATGATCATTTTACTCTTATAAAAATTTATATTTTACCATTTTATCACTCTTAATCATTTGTAACCATAAAAAACCTAAAAAAAAAAAAAAACTAAGAAGCTAACATCCTAAAAAACCCTACCACAAGCTCAAAACAACCTTAAACTATTACAAAACTGAAAAACTCAAAAAAGCAAATGGTTGAAAGTAAATTTAAACATTCTCCTCAAATTGGAAAAAAGTTAGTGCATTTCCCTGCAATCAACACCAATTGGTGTGGATCGAGGATGATCCATAAAAATGGCATCAATCTTATAAAAATAAATTCACATCTTATACCAAGGATTTTAGACATCAATTTTGGAATTCAACCTCTAAGCTCATGCATTAATAGAAACGTGGAGTGATCAGGCCCTCATGTTTTCTGAGACTCCCTTTGGAGAAATGTCTCTTCACATTCAGTCACCTAGGTTTCATTCTCATGAAAGGTAAATTCTTGTATTTAAAACAATAACATTATACTATCAAATTCAATCTGTATGCAAGTGAATAAATTAAACTAAGTTAATGAAAGGAAACCAAAACTAAATAGTATATTAACCTAGTTAACCTACCAAAATCACCATGATAAAAGCTATCGAAAGATAAAATATATTAATGCATCCAAATTAAACTTGGAAATTCTAAGTCATTCCTTACTATTTTACATGTGCTTTCTAGATTATCGTTTCTCCTATAGTTTAACCGATCGTGACTATGATGAGATCAAAAGAAGGCTATATCTAATAAGAGGAAATGATCTCACCAATATGGATTAATTTCCATCTATGGATCTTCATTTACTACTCTTTTCACAGAGAGGATAAATGAGTTCAAAATCGATAAGATTTTCAATGATAGAAAATGATCTTATAATATGTTACTGTCTTTCAAGGGCATGGTGTAAATTGTGAGAGGGATACTCCATTCTATATATAGCTTTCCAATTTGGGACAAGATAAAAACCTAGTGAATGTGGGATAAAGTTGAGTTAGAAAGAGATAAGCATTATTAGAAAGAATTAATTAAAATTAGAAACTCATTAGAGTTAGAAATGCTTTAATTAATCAACTAGGATTAATTAATAGGCCAAGATAAGTTTAGAAATCCATTTAGAAGCGATTTAGGAGGAAATTGATAGAATTTAGACAATTTGATAGGTGATTTAACCAATAAGAGGGTTTATTGATTAAATAATGGATTCAAAAAGCTTAATTAACTAATGATAGTTAATTAAAAGAGGATTATAACTAATGAAGTGTCAATAATTTACATCCAAAATGAAGGGAAACGGTAATTAATTAACAAAGTATCTTTAATTGATTGAGATTAAGGGGAATGTTATATAATTAGTGGGAAATAACTAATTACAATGAAAATGATGGGAAAGACGTTAAACGATGCAATTTTAGTAGTAAAATTTTGTAGTCAGATTTAGGTGTCTATATTTTCCCCTCTTTGGTGTGGTGTAACACAAGTGTGGTGTCTATATTTTTAAGAGAAATGAGTAGAATGAAGGATTCCCCCTTGACTGTCAATGGGGTGATAGAAGGTTGATGGATGCTTGAAAAAAGGATTAAAAGTTATCACAATAGAATCATATTACAGGAATGCATAATTGAACATGGCCCAGTTTGATGTTGTTCAAATTAATTGATTTGAAAATAATTGTTTTATTTCAACAGATGGAAGAAACAAGGGGGTGGGGAGGATAAATGTAATCCCTATTGCCCTAGGTATTTATGGAAGAAAATGGTGATGTGGAATAAAATGGTGATATATTACAACCCAACTAACTAAAGAGCCACTTTTTATCATCATATCACAATGTAGTCGACAAACCATTGGCTCAAGATAAACTATTTATTTGATAGAAACATGCAAAAAAGTGTAAAATGACATGAAAATCCATAATAGTAATTTTTTTTATTGCTAGAGGACTGAATCAAAGAAAAATACATAAAGTAATGTAGTATGACAAAGTAAAAAAGAATATCAACAAGGAAACAAGCACAAACAAACATACTAAAAAAAAAATGTCCAAGAGACTTTCACCAATGTTTTTATTATCTAGCTTTAGGTCCCACATTTTCAAGTTATATGAAAAGGGTTAACAATGATACCCCAAGAAATGATACATGCAAGGTGAATAAACGAAGGACATAAGATTCCTATGAAAAAGAAATAATGAACTATGAAACTACCCCAAACAACTGGATGTGTAAGGGAAAACAGACATGACAAGCAAACTCTATTAGTAAAAAAAAGTAGATCAAAATGAGCCACATGTAATGCATGGGAACAAGTGAGGACTAAAGAAAGATGTTTTGTAGGATAATTTTCAATGTATGAGGATGTTGTGTTCTATGAATGATTCAAATGGTATGATGTTGTATTTACTAATTGTTTATTATATTTTTGGATGTTTCACTAATTCATTTATATTTTTTGAAAGCTTACCATTTTTATGGATTTTTAGAAATTTTTACAATTTTTTAAAAAAAGTTTACCAACTTTTGGAGTTTTTAAAATTTTTACCATTTTTTTATTTTTAAAGTTTTACCAATTTTTTAGGATTTTTTAATATTTTTTGAATTTTATAGGGTTTTTGAAATTTTTTTGAAGCTATGCACAGGAAAATAAAGATGAAAGGATTCCCCTAGTGAGAGGTTAGAATATACAAGGGAAAACTTTGTGTATATATACAAGAAGAAGATAAGTAGTAACTAGGACAATATGGATAGGTTCAACATGATGTTGAAATCAAACCAATAAATGTCTAGGAAGGAATAAGTGTGCCCCTAGTGTAGGTTGTCAAAGAAAAAAATGATAGAAAGAAGTATAAGAATGTTTTAATGAAAGAAGGGACACAATTTCCCTCAAACATGGTCAAAAGGAAATATTTTTCCTCTATAAGCCTTCATTTCAATCTTTTTGAACAATGAAACTTCTAACTCCATGTCAAGAATAAGGCACTTCTTCATTTTTACGTTAATGAGTTCAACTTGAATACAAAATGTTTTCTCATTAATAAATTTTGAATTTAGTACCATACCAACTTCACTGACAATGTCCTCATCAACATAAAATAGCAACAGATCACCATGGTAATTTTCCTAGGAATGCATTTCTAAAAAATCAATCATCGTATCTCTTTTTCATATCTTTTTCTCCTTCAATCAAAGGAATTTACATGAATGGAGCACAACCAATGGAAGACATTACCTGAAAAAAATAAGTAAACAAATTAATATTTCATAAGTAATTGCAAAGGATAAATACTATTTCTCAACAATGCAATAGTAACGAGATCTTGTATCTTAATGTAATTATTTTCATAGAGTAAAATTCAATAGGAATAAATATTTATAGCATAGAGGTTTCTAGGCATACTTCAATGCTCCTTTAGTTATAAAAAAAAAGAAGTCATTAATAATAAATTTTGGTATGCATTGCATTAAGCAATTGAAACAATTAGGTGCTATTAAATTTGGTTTGTTTTAAGTAGTGATTTTTTTTCTAGAAGTGTAGACTAGTGGCCACTATCATCTATATATTCCCATCAATGTAAAAAACATATTAAAGTTACATTACATCATTGTGAAAACCTTAAAACGAACATGGGTGATAAGGGTCAAGAATTAAATATTTAGTAATAACAAATATTACATGTCGTGATGTGTTTGGGTGTTATAATTAGGGGCCTTTTATAGTTATCATAATATATATCATGTATATCACATAATTGAAATTGACTAGTATATAAAAAAATGTATAACAACCATTAGGTTCAATTAGTAAACGAAAGTTATGGTTTCTTGATATCAAGCCTTAATAGTTTCTAATTTTAAAATTAGTGATCAAATAACAAACAAATAATGGAAAACCCTAACATATGCTAGGATCCTTGTGGTGAATAATCCAACTAACGGGAATTATGCTTAGGATTACCTATTTGACAACATGTATTATATTCTCTTGAATCTACGTGTGTATTTTATTCTCTTGAATATTCTTGTGTTAATTATGTGTATTCAAAAAAGTGGTAAATATTTTTAATTACGTGTATTCAGGAAATTGTCAAATATCTATCTTATCTTTAAATATTAGTTGTATTCTCTTATCTTGGAACATCAAACAGATAAAAATTCTTTGCGATTGCTAAGGTATTGATGAAATTTTTTAGCGACCGCTAAGTATATAATCAATGAAAAATTCACTATCTACATTATCAAAAAATATTAGTGTTGGAGCATAATAATAGAAATACATATTTTAAACCTGAAGAAGTGTCCTATTCATCTTGGCCCTACATATTTTAAGAAATTATCCGTTAAACAAAATAATCCATAAAAATTCATTAAACATCAAAGGCAAAGATGTACACGAACCTTGACAAGAATAAAGGATTAGAGGTCGAAAACAACAATGCTTGTTATATGTTTGCCAATTATTTGTTGATGAGAAATCTAGTGGTGGATAGCCTCTAAAATATTACAGAATCCATTTTAATGATGCAAAAAACAATCTCAACATATTTGTTGTCATTTTTTGTAATTATTGTATATAAGTTGGACTATCCCCGATAGAGCCAAGTCCTTGACTACATACCTTCGAGAAGGATGACGCCTTATGTAGTTCTCATTTGATATTTTGTGCATAAAATGTAATCCATATATTTTCATATAAAAAAAAATATTTCATAATTTTTCTCTCTCTAAGCACCTGTTTTGTTTAATGAAAGCCTCATGTGAGTTAGTTCAGTACTGGGCGTTACAAGATAGATCTCTTGCCTTAGGTATGTTTGGAAAACATACGGTAGAGTGAAGTGTTCAATTCCCTTTTGTTGTTAGATCCTAGTGTACTTATCTTGGGTGAGAGACACTTGATAATTCATATCCTTACCTTGGCATAAATATTGTAATACCTTGTTTTTTTTAGAGGGGCTAAAGTGTTAAGTCATTGTACTCATCTGACATCTTGTAATGATGTGGATATAAGTAAAATTAAATGGACATGGTTGATACCCTTATAGAACGTTAACTAATATGGGGATATATATTAGCACAACCTGGAGAATTAATTGTTAGACCACCCCTTGACTTACTTGAGCATGACAAGATTTCCTAAAGTACTCAAAGGTGAAACTATCCTAATACTAAGTACAAATCAATATAAATGATATCCCTAGCTAAACAAAGTGAGGCACTACCCCTTTTGGGTGAACACCATTAAACATAGCTCTACAGGGACCACAACACATGGTCAGTTTTTGGAAGATAATAAGCCCATTTAGCAAGTAGGGGAAGACTTTAAGTGAACTACTCTGCAGTGTACAATAGTTTGAATTTACTCATTGTTATGAAAGTAGGAAATTGTGTGAATCATAGGGGCTGACCATCTCTCTAAAAACATGAAGTCATGAGATAAAGGACTGTTTTATCATTAAGTAAATAACCTATGCTAGATCATATCTTACTGTTTCGACTTGTGGCGCGCTACCCTGTGAAGTGTGAAATATATTGTTGTGTTGGACTCAGAATGGGGTTGTCATGTCTAAAAGAAAAGTAAATTGTCCTTAGAAAGGATGTGATGTTATCCGTGCTGCCTTTACTGGCCATCCTTGTATCAAGTTGTTCACAGTGTTAGTTGTACCCTTGGTGACGACATGTTGCGTCATGTTATGTGTCAAGCAAGTCAAAAAAAAAAAAGTTATCCTGTATTTCACTGTGTTGTTCGTGTGTGATTATTTGGAATCGTTACAATGAGGAGAAAGATGCATACTCATAATAATTTGGTGTGAAAACATCTACCAAGATTTCTATTGAGTTTTGCAAGGCCTAGAAGGAGGATTGCCAACAAACCTAGTATACCAATAGGAAGGGATGATATCACTTAAGACCGAAAGCCAGTGGAAATGCAGAGCCAATAGGTGATTGTTCCTATTATTTCCTAAGGATGGATGTAGCCCCCCAATACACCCTGAAGTACCACCTTTTGATCAAAGTTAAACCAATGACTGTACACTAGGTGGTAATTACTTAACAAGATGGGTAGAGGAAACACCTATAAAGGATTTCAAAACAAACACAACAACAAGATTCTTGTGGGAAAACATACTTAACAGGTATGGGTGCCCTTTAAGCCTGACTAGTGATAGAGGCACACACTTTTTGGATGAGATGGTTAGGAGTTTTTTAGTAGAGTTCATGGTGGACCATCACAAGACCACCTCGTATTACCCCTAAGATAATGGAACCATTGAAGCATTTAACAAGATACTAAGTCACACATTGAGAAAAAATTTGATGTGGGAAGACAAGATTGGGTTGAAAAAGTCTCAGTAGTTCTATGGGCGTATAGGAAAAACTACAAGATACTAAATAAGGACACACCATTCTAATTGGTTTTTAGCATAGAAGATATTCTACGAGTATATTTTATGCTACTGTCCCTGTGTATTGCGGACACCGGAAGATTAGATAATAAAAAATCACTACATGAGCAAATGGAGAAGTTAATGTAGTGGGACAAAAAGTGATCCGTTTCTAGGTGGAGTTAGAAGACTTAAAAGGTTTGAAAAAATCATGGAATGATTGCCATATTAAAAAAATAATAATTTACGGTTCGGAAAACGGTCTTGCTTTATGACTCCAAATTTATGTGCCATCCTGGGAAACTAAAAATCCATTGGTTAGGACCATACATCATCTTATACATCCTTGATTCAAGAACATGCTAGTTACAAGCACTAGATGGAATGAGGATACCAAGTTACTTCAATGGGAGTAGGCTGAAGCCCTACTATAAATAAGGCTTTTGTGTAGTCTAAAATAAGACAATTTATCCAATTAGTATAGTTTTATTTGTTGTTTTTTATCTTTCCTTCATCGTCATTTTTCAGATAACTAATTGCATTGTAAGAGGTTCTATGTGCAAGGGACAAATAAATACATTTTTGTGTGGGGTAAGGTAACAACTATATTGAATGAGGCCATAATGTTGGAAAAACTTTAGCACAAAGGCAGAAGAATGAGTGACAGGATGGAAAAGTTGTGCAAATTCATGCAATTATGAAGGTGGGTTGAGAACTTGAAGACTAAGAGAAGGTAAGCATCATGTAGTACGCTATGAGGTAGGAAGCATTATAGGGAAATACTTGGTAGAAACTGCAGAGGTTATGTACTTTTGCAAAAAGATACATGCAAAAGAGGTCATTGGTAGTCTAAGTGGTGTTGGAGAGCCTAGAGGTTATAGCTATGAAGCAAAAAAGGAGGTCACATAAATGTTCTTAAGTGAAGAAAAGTATTTTAGTAAAAAACAACTTTAGGACATGTTGTCAAAAAAAATTTAAGGCACCGATAAAGTGTAAATAAGAGATAAGGATAGTCATTTCGACTAACTTTCCTTAGAGAATTTATTTTGTGCTCTCGAGCTCGAAGTGTGATGAGGGTTTTTACAAGAAGAGTGACGTGAAGTACTACCATGAACTAGTGTACTTGTGAAAATATGTAGTAGAATTTGTGACATAACATGGAGGGAAGAAGATAACAAAGCAAAAGAGAGGTTGCGTGAGAGAGAAAAAATAAGCTATCGAGTTTGGACAGTCAAATGAAAGGAAAAAAACACCGAGGGCATGAAGGAGAGGAAACAAAGATGGCACAAAAGAAGGCATGCACAAAGAAAATAGTCATGGAAAAAGAGAATCTCGTGGAAATCTACTTGGAGACACAGTACCCTCCAGGAGTTATCAAGGATGAAAAGTGGATCTCGAAGCTATACTAGTGAAAAATCAATGAGTATAACCAAAGAAAAACTGATAACAAAAATCTGATATAGGCAGACCTTGTGTCAAACACACCGATGGTGGATGTGCTTAGAAACCCTAAGGTTGACGACTTGGTGAAGAAAGAGATGCAAAATATTGGGGTTTTTTGCCAATGGGAGTTTCCCTTCTTTGCAAATCTCTCCCCACTTTTCAGGTGGTTTATGTCATGGGTGTATGAATAATTCTTCTACTTCACATGAAGGATAATGAGGATCACTGGCCAATTGATTCGAATGGTAACAGGCCTACAAAATACTTGAGAAGATATGACACTTTATTTATGTGTCACTGCCAAGATCGAGGAGTTTCTAAAGAATCTAAATTATAAGATGGGGGGTAGGGCATAGGTAATTATAGATCTCCTAGACCAAGCACTGAGAGTCACCTCCCAAATCATTAGCTGCAAATTGGAGGCATTACAAAGGTGGATGAACATCAACCGTATATTCATGTACATGGCTTACAGGGTGTCCAAGAGGGCTCACTATAACTTATCCCAATTCATATTAAATGGCATCATCGAAGAGGCACAAATATAGAATGAGTCAAGAGTGAAGATCACTTAGGGCTCCATCTTTCTATTAATCATGTTCTAGGAGATTCACATCTTAGATGGACGATACAGAAACATTGGGGTTCACCCACCCACACATACATCTTGTGAACACAAATCTGTCACTCTAAAAATATTTCACTGGGAACTCCTTGTGCTATGATTATTTTAATAATGCATAGCTTTTGGTTTGGTGCTACTAATCTAGAAACACAACAACAAACATAACACAAGAATACGACAAACTATGACAAATAAAAGAATGATGATAACTCCAAAATACAATTGTAAAATATTTTATTAACATGGAATTATTACAATCTCACCCATGAATTACTCCAAGTGTTACCAACTCCACTTGATTCCAACAATAGTTATGGGAGAAACTTCACAATTACTCCTCTTGATGACTTCCTTAACACACCTTCACAAATAATCTTGTATTCATAAAATAATTATTACAAATTTGCTCTATGATAAATGAGAGGGGATGGCCTCTCTATTTATAGGAATTTAGGCTTATCCACCCTATCTCTAAGATAGGATAGGAAATATCTTATGACCAATCATATTCTATGCCTAAAATCTTTCCTTTACATGTAGGCTTATCTTCTAAGATAAGATAAACCTTATCATCTCACATGGGTTCCACCTTTTCAGAATTTTCTACAAATAAAATACACAAAATATTTATGACATCACTCCTTGTCCTTATTACAAATATAATATTTCTAATTCCTAATCATGTAGACCCTACTTCTCTGCTTACCCCAACTTTGATGTTTTAACATTACTGGACCACTTATGAAAAATATTTACTTTTGACTACAACATTCCTTTTGTACTTTGACTGTTACCATACTCTACTTTAGTGGTGGCACCGTACTGATGGCGTCGTTATCTTATATTGGACACCACTACTAATTATACTTAACAACATCCTATTCCTAATACATACATTAATAAAATAGAAACAGAGGAAAATTTTAATGTCAACATTTTCCCCCTTCCTAGCTTCTACTCCGTCCTCAGAGTAGACTATTCTGGTGCTTGGAAAATATTTAACTTATTGTGGTTGACCCATTTCATAATAGGACTGCCATCCAATTCCTCCAGTCGATATGTACCATTTTCATGCACAACTGCTATTTTCTAGGGCCCCATCCATTTGGAAAGGAATTTTCTCTGGCTTCTTTTTTTGTATCTAGAATCGTATACTAGAACCAATTCATTCACATGAAATGAAGACTAATGGATATTTAGATCAAAGTATTCCTTCTGCTTCATTTTCTTCTTATAGCTTGTATCCTTCCCTATTTTCCTCATTTCCTCTATCAAATGAAGATGCACCAACCTTTCTTTTAGTGAATCACTTTCATCCATCCTTTCATTTTTCATAACTCTCATAGTGTGAATATCAAACTCAATAGGAAGAACTGGATCAATGTCGTAAGACAACTGAAATGGGGAGTATCCTATTGCTGACTTTGATGTTTCCCTATATGCCCACAATGCTACATGAATCCTTTTATCGCACTTATATACCTACAAGGCTAAATATTTTGCTAGAATTTGAAACAACAAAAAATTTGTTCTTTCCACCTGTCCATTTGTGCTTGGCTTGTATGGTGTTGCCTTCTTGTGCTTAATATAAAACTTGTTGACTAGGACTTCTACCACCTCATTAATGAAGTGGCTTCCTTGATCTATTACAATTTTTAATGGGCAACCAAATCTAGTGACAATGCATTAATATATGAACCTTGCCACTTCACCCATGGAAGCTGTTTTCAATGGCCTAGCTTCAACCACTTGGTTAAATAATCTGTGACAACTACAATATACTTATTTTGGCATGGGGTAGTTGGAAGTGGACATACAATATCTATTCCCCACTTTTCAAAGGGACCAAGTGAAATAATGGGGCATAATGGAGCTGATGAGGTATTATAGTTACCATGTGTTTGACAAATATCACATGTATTACAATAATTATAATAATCTCTAAAAAGAGTGGGCCAGTGATAACCTGTATCCAAGATTCTTCTTGTTGTAATTTTTCAAGAGAAGTGTCCTCCACATGTACCATTTTGGAATTCTTCTATCATCTCCTTCCCTTGATCAGGTCTAACGTCCCTCTTATACTGTTTATCAAGTCCTGTTTGAAATAATATTCCATGCATAAGAGAATATGGATGATTAGCTTGAGTAATATTCCTCTTAGTCTTTACATTGGCACCATTAGGAAACTTGAATTCATTCAGATAATTCCAAATATCTATGTATTCACTAGGGATCGTGTCAAGGGATAACAATGCTGCATCTGGGAAATCATCATCATCACAAGATGAACCTAAACCATCATAGGCTCGAGAGAGTGCATCTGCATTGACATGCTTCTTTCTTAGCCTATCTATAATATCAAATTAAAATTCTTGTAGAAAAATTATCCATCTTGCTATCCTCTCTAATGGGTTAGGCTTATTTACAATATATTTTAGAGCTTGATGATCTATTACAACTATAAATTTCTGCCCTAGTAAGTAATTTCTAAACTTCTTTACAACAAAAATGATAGCTAGAGCCTTTTTTTTAGTTACAGTATAATTTACCTCAGCACTGCTCATTTGTTTGCTCCCAAAGTAAACTGAATGATCATTCCCATTTTCATTCTTTTGGCTTAGAGTACTTCCTAGTGCTGCATCTAGAGCATCAATATACACAATGAAAGGCTTGCTCTAATCTGGATACTTTAAAATAGGTGCAGACACCAGGGCTTCCTTAAGTTGTTCAAAAGCTTCATGCGCCTTCTTTTTTGGTTCATAAGTAACATCCTTCTTCAAGAACTAGGTTAGTGGTTGTGCAATCTTTGAGAAATTCTTGATAAACCTTCTATAGTAACCCACATGGCCTAAAAATAATCTCATCTTACTTATATTCATAGGAAATGGTAACTCTTTGATTTTTGAAACTTTATCAGGATTAGTACCAATACCATCTCTACATACAACATGCCCTAACAAAATGCCTTTAGAACATCCAAAGACACACTTTATAGGGTTTAGTGAGGCTTGTGCTTCATCTAACCTTTGAAATTTTGTCTCCATATGGTACAGGTGGTCCATATTGCTCCCATAGATGTAAAAATCATCCAGAAATACTCTGATAAAGTTCTGAATGTAGGGTTCAAATACCCTATTCATCAAGTGCTGGAACGTTGCTAGGGCATTACATAACCCAAAAGGCATAACTCTATAAGAAAATTTTCCCCAAGAAGTGGTGAACATGGTCTTCAGCTGATCTTTCTCTGCTATATGAACTTTGTTGTATCCGCTATATCCATCAGCAAAACTATAACACTCCTGGCCAGCTACTTCATCCAAGATCTAATCTGAGAATGGAAGAGGGTAATGATCCTTTTTTGTTGCCTTGTTCAGCTTCCTATAATCAACACAAATGCATAGTTTCCCATTCTTTTTTATTGAGATCACAATGGGAGAAACCCATTCTAAATTCTCCATAGTAAATAAGAATCCTGCATCAAGCAACTTATCTATTTCTTCTTTTAGAGTCTTGGAAAAATTAGGATTCATTCTATATGGCATTTGATTTATGGGCTTAGCACCATCTACCAGCTCAATAGAATGTTCTACCCAACTTACTTGACGAATTTCCTTGTAATCAAAAGTGAAGAGGTGTATGTACCTTTGAAAGAGTTGGAGCTAGGATTCCTTCTCACTCTCCATCACAATGTCACCAATATTTATTTGTTGGAGATGATCATCAATTTCTTCTTCAAATAATTTTATGGGTTCATGAGTCGGTGTGACTGGAAGGATATCCATGACCAAAACATCAACCTCAATTTCTTCATCTTCTGTGTCCATTTCACTGGTACTAGAGTAATAAGATGAGGTCTAATAATCATTTTCATCACTTGAATCCACAGGTTCTACCTTAGGATATCGAGGGATCATGTTTATCTTCACCCTCTCTCTGCCATGTCCAAGTGTCATGAATCCTTCATTCTACTAGTTTCTTGCAAGAACACTCCTTAGCCATGGCCTTCCTAACAACATTCGGTACTCAAAAGTACCATTTTTCATCACCTAAAAGTCTACCACACATACAACACCCATAACAGATATTGCCACATTTGAAACAACACCTTCTGGTTTAGTTTTTCCCTTATTTAATGACCTTAACATAAGTGTTAAGGGGTGATCAATTTTGAAACCCAACATATTCATTACAGACTCGGTCATTACATTAACTACTACACCTCCATCAACTAAGACATCATGAATTGAAATACCATTATATAATACCTCAGCTTGTGGAGCATAGGGATCCGCCTCTGCCTCTAAAATAGGTACCTCAACCTCCTTACTTCGTCGAGCATTGAGTCCACTTTGCAGCTCCCGCCTCTTCTCAGAAGACATAGCCAGAAGTTGACCATATGTAATATTTGCAGGCCTTTTGGACAAATCTTCTAAGATGGAGTATGGTCCTTATCCATATGAAATTAGAAAATCCTGCACACCCAACTTCCTTCTCCTATGTTTCTTACTAGTTTCTCCTTTCATCTTCTTAGGATCATTTTCATCTTGGTTATCTTTTTCTTTCTTTATTTTTGTTATAACCACATCTGATTCATTATTTATGCTCCTATTTATTACATCAAAAGAATTCACAGGTGCTTTTCCTTTATCATTATCTCTTGTACAAGATGTAGAATCTTTATTTAGAAAATTATACTTATAATGACCATTTTTATGACAACCATAACATACAACTTCAGTTATATTTCTTTTTGGACCTCTATCTCCTCCCTGAGAACTAATTTTTTTTCCTTGAAGAAGATTAATAGTTAACTGACCCATCTTCTTGAGCAGATTTTAATACTCAGTAGATGTACTAGGGAAAATATTTGTGCTCATCGAGAGTGGTTGTGGATTCTGTACCAAAGGTGTTGGTGTAGGCTCTATCTTAGCAGCAATTTCTTTGGGCTCCTCTTCCATGCTTTCTTCTTTCCTTCTTGCAATTTCCTTTACTTGTTTGAGGGTCACTAGGTGGTCATACTTCACTCGTTGTCTGATCTTTGGATTCATCCCAAGAATGAAGTTCTTACATAGGAGATTATCCATGCCATTCATCAACCCATCCGCTAATCCTTCGTTTTGGATCTGGGCATCAAGCTTCCTCATTAGCTCTAGAACACGAGCATGATAATCTCTTATCTTCTCCTTCTCTCCTTGGGCTAGCTTTTTTATCTCGATCATATGATCTATATATTTCTATTGTTCACCAAATTCTTCAAGAAAACTTTTAGTTAATAAATCCCATGAGTTTTTCACATTATCATTTAGTGTTTAAAACCACCTAAGTGTTGAACCATCCAAAAATGTAGGAAAAAAATTATTCCATTGTTCCCTTCTTATGAGGTGAATACAAATGCAAGATCGTTTAAAATCTTGAATGAAAGAGGAAGCATCTTCATTAGATTGCGAAGAAAAAATAGGAATCTTCCCCATTTTTAAATGTAACCACAATGAAATACCAACTCACAAGTACAATTAGTAAGACTTATGTGAAAAAATAATTGGACTCACTACAATAGAAAGTGACTTTACACCTTTCTACAGTAAAATAGGAATGACCATGGTAATCTTACATTTACTATGGTAGAACTTGACTTACTACGGTAAAAACTGACTTTACTGTGGTAAACACTATTTAGGGTAAAAATGAAGTTACTGGGGTAAACACTATTCACAATAAAAAATGAAGTTACTGTGGTAAATACTATTCATGGTAAAAATTAAAGTTAATATAGTAAATACTATGCATGGTAAAAAGTTACTTTACCATGGTAACTACTAGGGACAATAAAAACAAGGTTACCCTCCTATTCATTTATGACTAATTGGGAATATCTCTCCAGAAAATCCACCAACCAGGAATGGTCCTAGAAATGGAACCAAAATGTGAACATGAATCTGAAACTTTGATAATATTTCACCAGGAACTCCTCGTGCTATGATTATTTTAGTAATGCACAACTTTTGGTTTGGTGGTAGTAATATGGAAACACAACAACAAACATAACACGAGAATACCACAGACTATGACAAAAAAAAATATAATGATGACAAATCTGAAATATAACTATAAAATATATTATTAACATGGAATTCTTACAATCTCACCCATGAATTACTCTAAGTGTTACCAACTCCACTTGATTCCAACAATGGTTATGGGAGAAACTTCAGAATTACTCCTCTTGATGACTTCCTTAACACACCTTCACAAACAATCTTTTATTCATAAAATAATTATTACAACTTTGCTCTATGATAAATGAGAGGGGATGGCCTCTCTATTTATAGGAATTCAGGCTTATCCACCCTATCTCTAAGATAGGATAGGAAATCTCTTCCGGCCAATCATATTCTATGCCTAAACTCTTTCCTTTACATGTAGGCTTATATTCTAAGATAAGATAAACCTTATCATCTCACATGGGTTCCACCTTTTTAGACTTTTATACAAATAAAATACACAAAATATTTATGACATCACTCCTTGTCCTTATTAAAAATATAATATTTCTAATTCCTAATCATGTAGACCCTACTTCTCTACTTACCCCAACTTTGACATTTTAACATTACCGGACCACTTACGACAAATATTTACTTTTTACTACAACATTCCTTTTGTACTTTGACTGTTACCGTACTCTACTTTATTGGCGACACCATACTAATGGTGTTGTTATCTTCTATCGGATGCCACTACTAATTATACTTAATAACATCCTATTCCTAATACATACATTAATTAAAATAGAAATTACGGAGGAAAATTTTAATGTCAATAGCCTCTAGTAGTCTAATTTGCACAGTTCACCTGTGATGGGACCATCTCAAATTCTTACAATGTGCGAATGAATATGTGGTTTGAGTGGTTGTGCAGAGCCTTTGAGAAAGAGTTACACACACCCCACAAGTTGCCATAAGTTATTGGTGACAAATTAAAAATTTCCTTCACCCAGCACTTATGTCTAACAAGGTTCATGATGGCCAAAGGAGATATGGGGCCATGGTGTAAGATCCCCTTTGCATTCACTTCCAGATATAGGAAGTTCACCATCAACATGATTATGGACATACAAAAATTAGTTTTTGATGCAGACAAGGTGGATTTTGATGTCCACACATCGCGTGCTACGTACAAGTATGGCACTCAGCCAACCTATGTCAAGGTTTTGGAGCTATATTTCCAAGACTTACACCCAAAATTCAAAATTACCATCAAGGGGTATATCCATAACATGTTCATGCAGACGCGACCTATAAAATAGGGAGGTATTGAGGTGGAGGTTACAGAATCTCCCTTTCCATAACCAGTGGAGATGCCAATCCCACCCATGAAGGCAGTACATGAGGAAGAATGAGAATAAAAAGAAAAATATTAAGAAGGGAATAGCAGTAAGGGTGCTATCACTTTAGAATAGGGTGGTACCAACCCCTCATCACCAGGGCATGATGAAGAGGAGGAAGAGAAGGAAGAGACTGAGGAAAAGAAATAGATGACACACTATGCACCAAGCCCCATAGCAGACTCAGAGGAAAGAGAAGAAGAAGACCCTACTGTTTTTAAAGTAGAATTAGAAGTAGAGTTGGAGGACCACGAGGTTGAGGTGAAATCCAAATATGTAAGTGAGGTGTCGAAATAAGGATAGGAGTACTCAAAATTGGTTTCCAAGATTCCTATGTGTGAAGCCGCTACACCTTAGAATGACAGCCCAAAGAAATACAAGGGGGACTCCTTTACTATAAAGGGGGGTATGAGGTTCACCCCTAGGGTAAAAAAGTAGAGGAAAAAGTGCAAGGTTACAAGGAAGTAGGTGACACTAGTGTCCCCACATATGGACTTTGTAAATGACCCCAATAAGGTGGTGCAGGTAAGATTCAAGGACACCCTCTAACCAGAAAAGCTACATAGTTAGGATTTAATGGATCAAGATGGGGGTGTGTGCTAAACCAAGAAGATTCTCAACTGGACTATGTATTGTCACACCAAGGAACCTTAGTTCGAGGTCACCAATCATGTGATCTAGACCATTCACCAAAATAAGAAGGGGTAAGATACATATAAGGTGGTGGATCCTAACTGCTTTATAGATGATAAGGCATGTAATTCTTTATGAAAGATGTCTTCAGAGGTTATACAATGTAGTCTAGATACAAGGGCCATTGTTTGGACCTGACTGTAGAAAGAAAATGTAAGGAGAAGGAAATGGATAGGTTGTGATAAGGGTTGAAGGAAGGGTAGGCACAGACAAATGAGGTGTATGACTGTGTTGGCACACTTGTGAACAAAATTTTGGGGCAATGTCCAACAATGGTAAGTAAGGCTAGGATAGACTAGGGGATGATATGGAGTATGTTTTGGACCTCATAGGGATGTTAATCATTAACATCAAAGACAACATAGGCCAAATGGTGGCATATTTTGTGAAAGAAAAGGAAGAAAACAAGGTTTTCATTGAATCCTAGATCACTGAGTTAAAATAAGTGCTCTCCTAACTCAAGGAGGTGAATATACTAGCAGATAGAGGCTTCAACAACTGTAGGATATGTGATCCAATAATAAATGTGTAGGTGATAGAGGAGGAGTAAGCCCTCAAATTTTTATAGGAGACCATCCCCACCAATAAGGCAGAGCACATGTAGATGGTCATTAACACCATGACTGAGAAAGAGAAGATCAAAACTAAGCGTGAGAAGCTATACTTCATAATAAAAAAACTTTGAGAATCCATCACTAAGTAGATAGATGAGTTATAGGGTGTCTACATGGAGTTAGGGGTGGGCATTAGTCTATTAAAGAGGAAGGAGAAGGAAATCATCCTAGACCAAATTCGCAATGTCATAGGGGACGTGCCAGGAAAGGTGTTATGAGAATTAAAGGCCAGCTAAAAATTAAAGGATGAGATAAACATGGATTCCTTGAGCTCCTGTAGTTGTTTATCTGATCACCCCGCACCATTATTTAATTATTTACTCAGATTCTTTCTCCACCACTATTCTTTATTCTTTGGAGTAGCATCATTACCAAAGCGGGCTTTGGTTGACAAGAATTTTTCTCGGTTATCACAAAGGTTTATCGGGGTGGTAACCCGTTTAGTGTGGGGTGATGTTGGAACCTTAAAAGTAACTAAGTACCTAAGGCATGAAACCTTGTGGTATGCAAAGACAGGGCATGAAGGAACGTGTAGAAGTAGTCCTTAGAGATGCATGAAGGGTCATGCCAGGGAAGGATGGAGTTAGGACTTAGTAAGTTTTGGAAAAACGAAAAAAAAAATGCATAATAAGCGAACAGAAAAGTAAATAGATACATATGTGGATAAGATATGGAAACTCAAAATCAAAGAAAAGGATATTCTAGGGAATCATTATGGTTATCATGAGAGGATAAGGAGTGAAGTTTTTTGAGGATTAGTTGGCACATGCATGCTAAAGGGACTTGATTGAGGGAAACACATGTCGACATCTCGCAGATTCCTAAGTAGTGGTAGAGCAATCATGAGGAGATTCTAGTAGGCTTTCATATGTGATGATGATGGTTAGAGAAGATTTCTTTGACTGTTTGATATAGAGGATCATTTTTTAGAGAAGAGGGAGAGAGGATGAAAAATAAAAGTAGTGTGTAATGAAATTTATAGAGAGAGATCTGTAATGTAAATACATCTTTGTTACTATGAACATTTTCATGGATGGAAATTATTTATGTAATATTACCTACTGTATTTTACTTATCAATATAATGAAGCATATTTGTAACACTCTTGCAATGGGTCTTGATATGTCTTTTCCCCTTTTTTTCATGTGTGTGTTACTAGTTCCCTCAATATTATTTCATGGTTGATTCTATTGTTAGTTGATCATGTTAAGTCTATGTATAGAATACATCAAATAGGAGTAAAATATTATATCTAAATCCTAAGGATAATTGCAATCATTCTCTGGTTATGCTTCATCAACATGTTGATAAGGAACATTCTCACAAAGCTCACATAAAGGAGGGACTCAGCACCTGCGCATGCCTTAGGTGAGCTTCGAGGCTAAGAATGGATGAGATTTCAGAGTTCCTAGGAATTAGTTTCTGAAATAGGTGGTGATAATAGAGACTACAATGGTCCAGACATTGCATTGATATCAAATCATTCTGAAGATTGGGTCAGTCAGGTAGATATCATTTCAGATGAAGGAAGGCACCGATTAAGCTCTCAACATTAATGGAAATTGTGGTGTTTTCCTAATTTTTAGATAATTTTGGATTCTTTCCCCTTATTTTCTCCCTTTCAACTTCTATGCTGGTCAATCACGGGTTTCCTTGGCTTTCCCTTCATCTCTTTGCATGGAGAGAGGAAAAAAATGGCATATTCCTTAGGCATTTCTTAGAAGCTCATCCAAGAATTATTCCACTATGGCTCTGTTCATGAGGCCAAATCTATTAAATGTGTGTTAGGTGAATATTTTTTGCTGGAATATCCTAGGGTATAGGATAATTCCAATGTAGTAATGAAGTTATTTTCAAATTGTCTTCTACTTCATCTGGTTTTAGTAGAAATCGAAGCTGTAGCAGAGTAGTTTTTATATCTAGTTCACCTTGTTGGTTTGCATGAGGAATTTTTTGTCTATTGGATACTTGACCCCCTAATTTGGGTGGAAAAAGTTGATGAGTAGGACATTGGAGTTGGTTGGGGGATTCATTTGTTGGGTGAGAAATATAGGGAACTATTTCTTCATGTAGAGAATGTGCATGCTTTCTTCTAGCATGGCAGCCCAAATCCTAATAGATTTACACCCTTAGAGCTCCCCCAATCTCATTTTCCTATTGATTCAGCAATTTATCAGCTCAATGTACTTTGGGATCGTGTAAAATGATCCTACCTCCTACTTGGGAATGTCCTGTCATGGGTTGTTGGCTTGGCAGGTGGCTTTGGTTGGGTCAGGGAGGTAGATCAGGGAGCGGTGAAGGAGGATGAGCTTGGAGTGTTGGATGACCCCACACATGGGCTTCAGTAAGGGATCATGTTTTTTTAGGAACTATTTGATCCTTCCTTTCGGCTTGCTTTTGGCTGGGTTCTTTATTTCTGGGTCTTTTTTGGCTCTCCAGTTAGTTCTTGTCTGAATTCATTCTTCAGCGAATTTTTTGTTGTGGGATTTGGGCTCTTTGGTCTTATTTGGTTTTCGTTTAGTTAATTTTGTATTGGTGGGGTCCAGTAACCCTCTAGTTTAAAGCTTTGGTTAAAATCGTTTAAAAATAAAAAAAACATATTGAACTTAGCGGCCGTAATGTAGAAATTCTCATGTTGGAATATGTGTATTCTATAAAATCATTTAAATTAATCTTATATTTGATTATTTGTTGTCTTGAAACATCAAATAAAGAAAGTAAACATTCACTATAGTGGCCGTTAGTCTTAGAAGGTAGTATTATAACATATAAATATAATAAAGGAGCTTAGTTAGTTTTTCAGTTGGGTCATTATTAATTTTCTTGTATGCAAGGAAACAAATATCATAGTGGCCACTAATCTCAATTGTTTGTTATGTTGCACCAATTTTTTCTAATAATATTTGACATTATTGGATGCTAGGCTTAAAATATCATGGTAGGATTTTGATAAATTAATACAAAAATCTAAATATAATGGTAGGAACACTTTCTCTAAGCGGGATATGGAGTTGGGCTTGGGTCCTTAATGTCCTCCAAGTGATCCACATTCAAATCACCCCACTATGTTTAGCTTGGTCCATATGGACAATTTCAACCCTTACATCAAGGTGTCCCCATGGCCACTTATTGAAAGTATCCAATGAACTCAATGGCAATGGAACTTGGGTTGATGATTACAAACTAATTGTAACTCACCAATAGCCCAAGAAATTTAGTTCATCATGTCTTAAAATATTTGTTTTCTAGTCATGTATTTGAATATCATGTTAAACCTAGCCACTACTAGGCTTAAAATTTAGCGATAGAATTTGAACATACTATTGAGTTCAGTGACCGCTAGGCTTAAATTTATGTTTAGAATAACAAGTATTTAGGAAAGAAATGTAGTGATCTACCACCCTACTAGTTTCCATTCATTAAAAATAGTCTTTTAAAATTTAAATATAACAATAGGGAGCATAGTTATATTTTCAATTGAGTGGATACAAATTTTCATGAATACAAGCATCATGTATCCTAACGGCCGCTAACCTAAAATATTTGTGATTTTCCTGGAGCGCTATGTAAATATATTCGATCGTAGTGCACACTAGGAATATCATGCAATAAATTTTGAATAACATTTTATACTCAGAGGCCACCTGGATAAACTATTGTTGTTGGAGTTTAGTTTAGTATTGGCTTTTTAGTCGAGTCATTAATCAATATCTTGAATGAAAGAAAATAATTATCCTAGTGACCAATAATCTTAAGTATTTATTATGTTACACCAACGCAGTGGAATAATATATGACCTTAGCGGCTGCTAGGATTCGAATATCATGTGATATACTTTGGATAACATATTGAACTCAATGGCCACAATGCGGAAAATTTCATTTTAGAATATTTGTATCTTTGAAAATAATTTAAATTTAGCTTGTATTTGAATATTTTTTGTCTTCAAACATTAAAGAAAGAAAGTAGAAACCCACCCTAGAGGTCGGTAGTCATAAAAGGGACTATTATAACATCCAAATTTAATAAAGGAGCTTAGTTAGTTTTTAAGTAGGTTCGTTACTAATTGTTCTGTATGCAAGAAAAAAAATATCTTAGCAGACGCTAATCTCAAGTCTTTTTTATGTTATACCAATGCTATTTAATAATATTCGACATTAGGCTTCAAATATCATGGTAGGATTATGATAAACTAATATGGAAATCTAAATATATTAATGGTTCTTAAATGTCTTCCAAGAATACTGAGGAAGCTATCCACAATCTTCACAATCTAAAAATGGCTCAGATGGAGCTTTTCTCAGCCTAGGAATCAGCTTTTAAAACTCATGCCTTCATGAGAGATTTTGAAAACTACAAACTGAACAATGACATCAACAGGAACAAAATCAGTTTGATCACTATGGACATTAAGGAGCTACATGAAAAATTTGATAAAATTTATACCCTCATCCTCTGTGAAAACCTCAAAAATGAAAATGCCAAAAGAATGGAAATGGAGAAAGAGATGCTGAAAATGAAAGGAAATATTATGCAAATTAGAGATGCTCATGTCCTTAATGTGAATAGTACTATTTACCATCTCAAATTGTTGGCTGAAATGATACAATCCATGGAATTGGCTAAAGAAAAAGAAAAGGATGGTACAGGCCTGAAGGTGGTGATCAAAGAACCTAACTACAAGTACTAGAAGGAGACTATAACAAATCTGGTCAAAGAATGGAATGGATGCATGGAGACAGTGGACAATCTGGTCAATGATAAATGAAATGTAATGGTTTGGAATCTGCTGCTTGTTTACCTTTTGTTGTTAGTTTCATCCTTGGGACTGCTATATGATGTATAACATATATAATGAATATCATATACTGGTGTTTTTGTTTTTTGATATTTTGGATCATGTCTGGCCTTTGAAGGTAAATACTTTGGCCAATATGTAAGTAAACTGTAACTCTTTGTAAGGGGGTAGGGTCCCCTCAACCCTAACTTTTACCTCTAATCAAAATAATAATAATGGTGCTTAGATCAGTTTTTAGGTGAGCCATTCTAGTTGTATCGTATGTGAGTCAACGAGAACCTTAACGACCTCTTGTCTCCCTTCTTGTATGAAAAATGTATTTAGGAAACTCTTTAATATTTATATTTTCTTGGAATATTTTTTGTCTTGTGTTTTTTTGTAATATCTAGGAAATGTTGTAAACATCGATCTTAGGGGCCTCTGGTCTTGGAATATGTTATTTAAAAATTTAAAAAATGTTTTTAGATTGGCTCATTTATCAAGTAATTCGTTACTAACTCTAAATGGTATATATGTTTGTAAATATAATGATTAAAATTTGTATTTAATAATATTTACGAATACATATAATGTGGTTACCATTTACTAAACATAAAATAATTGTAATGACAACATATTTAATTATTTCTATATGGGAAATAAAATATAAAAAAATGTCTATATCAACGCTATAATCAAGTAAGAATCGAACATTGAAGAAAGTCACAACTATTTCTTTCATATTAAAAAATGATTAAAGGAAGTGAAAATGATTACCTATACTATCCAAAATAAAACCATTATGATTTATAAAAAAATAATCTATGACTCGTTTGTTTTTTATAGAGATAGATGTCAGTGCTTATGGGAAAAAAATAGATGAAGAATAACAAAAAATAAAATAAAAACCCAGAGAAATAGATAGAAGTGTTGAAAAGGGAACCCATTTAATAGAAACAAATACTTGAGAAATGAATGAACCTAAAAAATGGCTTTTAAGAAGGAGTAAATATTTTAAAAGGGATTACAAAATCTTTGGTCATCGGTGGACAAAAATTTGGTTTTGACAAGAAGATGGAACAAAACTACAAAGGCACTAAAGAGAAAGGCAAGGAAAGATTGCGGTGAAAAACAAAAGAACTGGGAAAATAAAAAGTTTCTACAAGTGCTCGCCTTCAACTATGATACACATACATTAATATAGATGCTTTTGATAAATACATGTTTCAGTTGTTTATGATATTTTTACATATTTGATAATGTATTATTAAGCTCTGTATTCTTTCTAAAACACAATATCAATGAGATTCTATCTGTAACTTGTTTTCTGCAACCTGTTTTACTTGTCTCTTTTGATTCCATCCTTTTTGGGTGTCCTGATCTAAACTCCAACCCATGATCTCTCCACAATCACTATGTTTTGTCTTGTTTGTGTGCCCCCAAACATGATTATGATTGCTGCCACAAATTACCATTCAAAAAAACCTCCAGGAATTGAGAACTCAGACCAGTAAATTAGTGTCTTCACGTGTTATATTATGATTTCAAGATATCATTTTCTACTCTTACAAAATAAAAAAGAAACCCTAATATATAATTATCTATTTTATTTAGTTTTTTCCAAATGTATTCAACCAAAGAAATTACAAAAACTGAAAAAAGTGGGAATAGGAAATCTCAAAATTTAAATTTCCACTTCTTAAAGTGAAAGTGTGGGATTTTTATATTTCAAATATTGGCATTTAATGTGGGGGATTTCACATAGCATACTTTAAATTAAACCATCATTAATGTTCGTATTTAATTTGGGGCATATCGTGGGATACTGGGAAATCAAATTAATTAATTTTACCTCCTTTAGAAACAAGTGGGATAACGAAAAAAATTTCTTTGTGAAAACTCAGGAAAACCACAAATATTAATTTTAAGTATAATAAGAAACCTTTTACAAAATAGAATTGAAAATTAGGAAATAAAAAAATTAAATTTTTATAAAGTCATATACGCCTAGTTAATTATTAATATTTATCACGTGCGACTACGATATTTTTTAAATATATTGCGCTTTGATTCGGGGGATAGCATGGGATTTGGGGAAATCAATTTTATTAATACTACCTACTTTAGAAACAAGTGGGACATCGATAAAAGTTTCTTTTTCAATTCATGGCATAATGAAAAAATGTTAATTTTGATATAATAAAAAACCATTTACAAAGAAGAATTGAACATTAGGAAACAAAAAAATTTAAATTTTTAAGGAGCGATAAATGCCTGATTATTTATTAATTTTTATCTATTGCGAATTCGGTATTTTATAAATATAATTCACATTAATTCGGGGAATAATGTGGGATATGGGGAATTAATATTTATTAATACTACCTACTTTAGAAAATAGGGGGATGACATCAAAAATTTTGTTATGAACTCGTGGGAAAACGAAAAAATATTAATTTAAGCATGATGAAAAAACCATTTAGAGAATAGAAGTGAAGATTACGAAATAAAAAATATGAAATTTTAAGACATCGATATATGACTCGTTTATTATTATTTTTTATTGAGTGTGAATTCAATATTTTTTTCGCTATCATCTGCATTAATTAAAATAAAATCCAATAAAATGTGGCATCTTGAAATTTTGAACTAGTTAATTACACAATTATATAATTGACACATTTAGTAAGAAATTTTGATTAGCGATAGAATTAACAAATATTTTTAACCTATAAAAATATGCATTATTAAGGTGTAACTGTAATCCATTAAAATGTTGCCATGTAGCATGAAATTTCTAATATAGCTATTGATCGTCAATATTTTGGAGTTATTTACGCATTACTCTAGAAAAATTTAAACACAATTTTACCCTACACCCAAATTTGAGAGTACCTTATAGATAGGAAATACAATAGTGAATGCTATGCTTCATTAGAATAATTTTGTTACAATAATGAATTCAAATTAATAAATACTTATATTTTATAGGGGATTGAGGTATTCTCTTCAACACATATTAATGAACAATTCTTCTTGTCATATGTTGTCTTTCCATTTGATGAGTAGAATCCTAGCGGTCACTGTCCTTTACAAATCCTAGGTTTTATTTTCATCAATGTAAATAAATATCTTTACTCTTTTCAATCAATAGTATTTTCATCAATTGTAATCTTCTCTTATTGACTATACATTCCTTCCACAACCAAGTATGGAACTACATACCATATAAAGATCTCTCAACTTCTTTATTACTCATAAGTTCTTTTTTATCTAACACATAATTTATATCGGTTTGTATCAAGTAAAATACTTACTGGCTACTAAGATCCATTACTTAAACAAGATCAATTAAAAAATGGTTATGAAAGAAAATGGTTAGTGACCATTAATCTTCAAAACTCACCAGAAGGAATGATTATGTGGAAAATAGGCTAAATAATTTCTCGATAAAATAAATTATTTATGAACAAATCATATTAATATATATTAGCAATCGCTAGACATTTTCGATAATATATTTTGATGGTAGATAGGTGAGATATGGAAAAAATTTATTCTCGAATGATATAGAGGTCTTTGCATAGTCAAGAAGAAAGATGATTTATAAAAAATTTTTTAGGGTGCTCATATAACAACATAGGGATTGATAGGCACACACCTTTGCATCTTTTCCTTTTTTACATATTAGTGTGCATCAATGAAAAGTATTAGCAAACGCTACTTTTTAGGAGGAGTAGTTTAGTAGCCACTAGGCTCAACTATTTTTTTATTTTGATTATAGAGATCAAACAACAGTGTGTATTAAATAAAATGCTTAGCGACCGATAAGATCAATTACTTACAGAAAGGAATGATTTTTCGGTAGCTTGGCTAAACAATATCTTATTTCAAACGTATTACTCTAATAACAGATCATAGTAATAGATATTATTGGGTGCTAGGAATTTTTGTTGAAATTTTTAGATGTAAAATTTGTGAGATATAAAAATTTTTTACTATCGAAAGCTAGGGAGGTCTTTTAATAAAGTTATAGATAAGTGGCCTCAAAGCTAAACTGTTTATTAATTTTGAAAATAAAGATAAAAAATAGCTCGTATAAAAGAAATGCATAGTGACCGTTAAGCTTGAATGCTTAAAAAACATAATGCTCTACAGTTATTGATTATTGATAAATGAGAAAGGAATAGAATAGTGGCCTCTAGGGTAATTTTTTTCTTAATTAAGAAAATAGAAATAAAAAACTCGTATTACAAAAAATGCTTAGCGAACACTAAGCTACGATACTTACAGAACCTAGTGCTCGGATAATAGATCATATGAATGGATGAAATCGTATCGCGAGGAATTTTTTATGTCGTTTTGTATCAAAGAAAATACATAGTGACTGTTAAGCTACATTACTTTTAAAAAGGAATAGCTTGGCTCACACTTGGCTATATTTTTTCTATTTTTAAATAATATCAACCTAATAAAAAACATTGCATGTCTTTGTGATAAAGATAAGAGTCAAAGAATAATAATAAAAGTAAATATTTTAAACATAAAGACATATCCTGATAATATTTTCTCTACATATTTCAAGAAATAACCCATTAAAAATATTCAAAAACATTTTACTAAAAATGGAGGGCAAAGATGAACATGGGTCTTTCTCAAGAATGAATGATATGAGACTGTGAAGTACAAATCATGTTTTATTATTACCAATTATTCATTGATGACAAGGATATCAACCACTATCCTCTATATTGTGAATGAATATTTTTTAAAAAATTCAAAAAAACAAGCTCAACAGGTTTGAATTCGTTATTTGAACTATCCTTAACAGAGCCAAGTCCTTGAATACAAACCTTCGAGAAGGATGACTAACGACTATCATTTTTTCAGTTGATAAGTGTTGTTAGTTAGTGTGGTTATGCATATATGTAGTAAATTTTGAGAAGTTGATTCACAAATGTGGAAGATGGTATTACATCGAGTGCTATAGAGGGTATTGAGAAAATAATGTTAGTGGAAAGCATGTTATGTATAATTTGAGTAGAAGGTATTGTCTTTAATCAACGTTGTTATAAAATATTGTATTGATAGATTTTTTCTAAATATAGTGGTTCATATTGTCCAACTATATGATTTTTATCATGAAACAAGTTGAATAATGGAAGTTTTACACTATTTTTAGTTAAAATTTAAGTAATGAGTTTATTTTTGTTTGAGACCAAACTGATATTTTTTATTTCAAAGGAAATAAATAGAAGGGAAACATCTATCCTTGAGACTTGTCTGGATCTTGATGGAATTATCAAGATCTACTCACTCTTGGTCAATAATTCATAGTCGAGGCATATTTTTTTTTTCTTTTTTTTTCTTGTGATGTTTTTTAATTGGATGTACTCTTAGGCTTTTTGTCTTTCAAGTTTGAGCTCATGAATTCAAGACGTTCTTCCATACCGCTAAAGTTTTTTGTGAATATTCTTATATCATTTTACTTGTTAATATAAAATAAGATATTATTCATAAATAAAACACACCATCAATCCCAAATTATTAAATTAAAATTATATGTAAAAATTCTTGAGATTACTCAATGGACCAAATATAGAATTTTTATTTTTTCATGATTATTAATAGTTTGAAGATTAAATTGTGTAGTATCTTGATATTGATTACCAAGGTTGTCCCCGACTATTTATCATGGACCCTGATCCCACCCAATGTAAATTAGTAAATGTATGAATCAATAAATAAAAGTGTTGGAACATTGTTGGTCCATTGTTATTGAATTGAACAGTAATGAATTAATTATTGGAGGTGAATCTCATATTATTATTAACATTTCCATAAAAAAACTTGTGTGACTAAAAATCCTAATGTACTCTTTCATTAATTACAGATTGGACCTTACATGATATATATGGGGATGTTACTATAAAGTCATATTTTATAGAAAGTCACATGATAAGATTTTAAATAAATATGTTGATCAATCAAACTCATCACCGTTTCAAATAAAGGTCAATATTAAAGCCCTTAGCAAGATTGTATTAATTACAAGCATGCGATGGTATATTTACTCAACATATTTACCGGTCCTCTCCTCCTTATTTTCACTTCTTTTGTCTTGATTTCACTATCTTTCATTTAATCTATCATGGCCTTTTCAATGTTTCCTTTCATGCAACTATCTATGTCGGTGCATGAAATTTCATTTTATACCAAAATCTCACATTGCCATTGGAAATCTATTTTTTGAATTGAAATAGAGAAAGACCTAATTGCTATTGAGGGAGTTCTTAGAGATGATTATCTTTCTCTAGAGGAAAATCCAAAGGTAAATAGAGAAGTTTCTTTGACGTTTGTTTTTCAACTTCTAATCATACTCCTGGCAAAGGATTGGGCTTTGAAGATGGTCCGTCAGTAGATCAAGCCAATGTATAGGGTTCGCAGAAAAGAAAAAATGGAAAAAACCATGAGTCCATCGTGGTCCTTGCTAGTTGAGGCTCGTTATTGTAACACCCTTGAAAATTGTTATATTCCTCCTTTGCATTTCAAGTGTTGACAGGTGATTTTATTTTAAAGATGTGTTCTTTTGATTAATGGAGATCATGGTTGATATGGATAAATCTTTTTCTACTCTTAAGATCATTAGACTGAAATGGAATGGCTTCCTTGAATCCATTTTTCACTTCTTTTAGATGAATTACAATCTAGTTTAAGAGTTGTAAACTTATCTATTAATCTGACTCATCCTTGGATCAATTTCAGTGATCCAAGGAATGTTTTAAATCTGCTCTGTTGAATGAATGGTAAATTGACATTCCATGAATTAAGAGACATATTGACTTAACTTTGTTGTTACAAGTTCTTTGATTTTTGTGTGAACGTATTTCCATTCAGTTGTATGTTGTGCTTGGGTCCTTGGAGATCGATCATGGTAGGACATTGCTGACGAACATGAAAATACAACCTGTTCACGGCATAGGAAGGATTCAGGATCCTAAAAAGGACTATCCTATGGAATCCTAAGCTAGGTAAGAATATTTTCTACCTAAGCTATGTCACTTAATAGAATTCTTATTCTAACCTAAAGCTTCCTATTCTACTTTGTTGGTTGATTGGCATCCTAACCTAAGCTCTGTGCTAAAGGATATGGAAAGGTTACTAGGCTATTAAAATTAACCTAGAACCTAATACTATAAGGTTTTATGATGATCTAACCTAATGCCTAAAACTATTATGTTGTGAATTAATCTAACCTATGTGGAAACTACCTAAGGCTATGTGTTAAGACCTATGGTGGAAATTTGTTGTTAGGGTTATATCCTAAGGTATATATTATAAACTACCTAAGGTCTAACCTAAGAAATTTGATCTATCCTAAACTAATGGGTATGAAAGGGGAATTAGGTGGTCACATGCATTAAGGGTGATGGTTCCTATGGCATTTATGTTATTGATAAGGTTTTGAATGCATAGGGTACTGCCAGTTTTGGCAGGGGCTAGTTGACTTGGCAGAGGCTTATGTGGAAGTGTCACTAAAATGGAATTTCATGTTAATTTTGATTTGGCATTCGCCAGACTTGGAAGGTGGTGGAAAGGAAGGATAGGCGGGAAAATTGGAATTAATGAAACTTATTGTTTTCGGTTTTCGTGCACAAACCATCTTGGAAGGCATGCAAATGGGTTTTCCTGGGGTTGTTTCACTTTGCATGTTTTGCGATTTTTGCTCTGCATGCTCTCTGGTTTTTCAAACCAGCAAATTGAACTGCACTTAATGGCTATTTTTGAAGTCTTAGACCTATTTTTCAGTTCGTGGGATGTATAAGAGGCATTGTGGAAAAAGAATATGGTTGTTTGATCTTTTGTGGAGAAGAGGAGAAGTTGTGAGCTTGGCTGGAGGTCTCCTTCGATTTGGCAGAAGCACTATCAGGCATGATAGGCTCTAATCTTTAATATCTCTTGCTTTCTTCTAAATGTTTCATTAAAACAAGTATACTCTTTTGAGATTCTTGGCTTGCATGTTTTATCTGGTTACTTGCTTGCTGGGTTTTATAATCTCTGTTATCTTGGATATGAATCCATGGCAAAAATAATGTTGGTTTGGAAACTTTCTTTGTGTTAGTTTAATAATGAAACATGCATGTGAAGCTTGTTTTAGTAGCTCTGCTTTCCATTTCTGAAATTTGTATTGAGGTTGTTGTGTTGGAACTGACCTTTGTTGTAATATGCAGATTCTAAACTATATGGGAACCTTGAGTTCCATTTGAGCTTATATTTGGGCTTTGTGTTTTGATATGAACTTGTGTTGGAGCTTCTTGTTGTCCTGAACAAGTGTTTGGAATCTTGGGTAGCTCTCGACTGTTGTTCAAAGTTTGTATATGGCTCTGTACATGTATTTTATTACTTTTGTTTCTCTAAACTGTTATTGGAGGTTCGTGTTTTATACTGAGATCGCACTCGTATTTTGTTGCTTGTATAGTTCTGAACTCTTATTTGAAGCTCATGTTTCATCTTGAGCTGATATTAGGGATTCTTGTTTATAAAAAAAATTGGAATGGGAACTTTGTGTTGCCCTGAACCTGTGATTAGAGACTTTTGTAGCTCTAAAATGTCATTGGATGTTCGTATTTTATACTTCCCTTGTATTTAAATACTTGTGTAGTTCTAAACTTTTGTTCAGAGTTCGTGTTCGACTTTGTTCTAGTATTTTGAGTTGGGTTTTACTTGTATTAAAAGTTTAAAAACTTCTAACTCTTTTGTTGAACTATTGCTCAAAGAAAATTGGGAGAATAGTTGGCTGAGTTGTTGGGTAAACTCTTTGAGATCTTAACTAAAAACGTCTTTGTTTGATGAATGGATTTGGTAATTCTTTTCTGAGAACTGTTTCATCTTTTCTGAGATGGCAATGGCATTTTATCGGGGGTATTATTTTCCCCTCTTTTTGTGGAACCCCGCATCTTAAGATCTTTTAAAATAAGCTCTAGGTTTCGTTTAAAAGAAGAGTTTATTACTTTAGTGCTCTAAATTGTTATGGTGGGATTACTTTGTCTCTGTTCAGATTGTTTTTGTATTATAGTACTTATTGAATCGAGAACTAATTACTCTTTTGTAATGCAATATTGAAACCTGACAATGGGATTTCAGTCTTTGAGTTTGTTGATACTTCTGAACATGTTTAGCTTGCTGATTCGGTTTGTTTTTCTATCTCTTGTTGGATATAGTAAATAAACCTTGTGTCTTTGTAAAAGTAAGGAATGTGATTCCTTTAGAATAGAATGTTTTTTTAGGATTGTTATGTGTAGTTCATTCTAAGAAATTAGAATTGAAACTCATGTTTATTAAAGGTAAAGAATTGTAATGAAAATGGCAGTGTGCTTTCTTCTTACTATGAGTCAATTTTGTTCTCTCTTCTGGGAACTAGCTTATGAAATTTTATGTTTGAATTAAAAAGGAAATTCATTTGTTAGTACAATAAAATGAATTATTGATTGGATCATTTTCTAATTAAGATCCCTTTCTTTCTATTGTTGGGATAAGTTCATTGGTTGAACTTTTCTATTTTGATTCTCTTATGAAATGGAGATTTCTTTATGAGTTGTTTGGTCTTCCTTGTTCAAATCATTTGTAGAAATGATGTAGGAAGAGATTAGATGATTTGGTTTTGTTGAACAGAAAATGTAAGCTTGTTTGGCAGACTGTTTGTTTGACAAGGCTTTGCTTTGTTTGGTTTGAGATGAGTAAGTTTTGTCTCTTGCACTCTATCTTTTTATGGATCCTCCTTGGATGGACTTGAGTAGAGATTAACTCCTATATGAGTCTACTTTGATTTGTGAATGTTGGTTTCAGATCTTTAAATGTTAACTTCTAACATGTGGAAGTAGATTTAGACTTGCAGGTAGACTGTTTGATTCTCTATTCCTTCTTGGATTGAAATGGGATTCTGTTCTGATGAATATCTTAAATGTTGAATTTTAAGGTAGTTGTCCTTTAAATGAAACTGTTAATTCATGTTATGAATCTGTTTATGTTTTCAGATGCCTTGTGTTTAGGCATAGTTTTTAATGGTTCTTCTTTTTCTTTTGCTTAGGATTTAGATGAATCATCCTAATGAGAACCATGCTTTAAACCCTTCTTTTGGTTAAAGCAAAGATAAATGTTGTATTCTATTATGATAGAATTGGGAATAATGAGATGATATGATCTGTTGTTTGCTTAAGGATAATTGATAGGATCAATTAAACTTAATTTTGTAAGGTAAATATAGTGGATTATATTCTACTTTTTCTCTTGGAAGTGAATTCAATTGGTTAATGTACTTATTTTCCATTTGCATTATTGTTTATATTGATATCTTATGATGTAATAATTGTCTCATTAAAGCAGAGTTGTTTTAATGGAACAATTATTGGAATGCACCATTTTGCTTAGATCAAGTTCATTTTGTGGACATGAAATTTGTAAGTGATAAAAAGAAGGAAAAAACTTATGAGATGCATTGGTTGATTTAATTCTGATTCCTTGCGAAGAATTCTGATTCATTCTTGAGATTGTATTGAAAAAGAAAAGTTGTATTCTCTTTGAATGAATGTGGTTGTTATGCAGTATGCCAAAAATGCATAAGGCTTGTAAATGTATAAGTTACAAATATTAATTGAAATATGATAATTTACTTGTATTGGTTGTGTAAATTATCTTGTGCTTGTATGAAAAAGATGGATTTCTATCTTGTTGATATTCTTCAGGTATTATTGAAATGTTAACTGGTTATCTTTATGTTTTCATAAGTTGGATAGAGGGATTTAGTTTAATTTCCCTACTTGTGATGTAGCTTGTTAAGTTGCAGAATATGATATTCATTATCTAAACTATATAACATAGTAAAGTAATGTGTGATGAACATGCACTGAAAAATGTGGACATTGGGTAGGATAAACCCTAACACTTAACATGTTGAGAAAGACTCTTTCTCTTTCTTAATTGCTATAAACCTATACAGGTTTGAAAATATGACTATAATTTATCAGACTTCATTTTGTATGAAGCCTACTTTCTATTGGATATATTCTATAAGTTGAAATAGATTGTTAAAAACGTTATTATACCCTTTTTATATGACATATTATAACGTTGTACAGTTACGGTTAATTAGTATTTTAACTATGCATTCAAATATTAAATTGAAACCCGTCAATATAACAAAGTTCTTAATGGGACTTAAATGAATAAAATTTAGGAAAAACTTATTGATGCAGATGCTGATTAGGGATTGTGAAAAATTCTGTGTTTGAGATTGTAATCAAGAAAAGTAGTATTCTAATGAATGTATTAGCAATCACCTTGGGCTTGTTATGTACATATCTAATTGAAAGCTAGTTTACTATGGTTGTGTAAATTGTTTGTACTTGTATGCCAATGGATTTCTATCTTGTTGATATTCTTCATAATTTATATGCTTAATTGGTTATTCATAATAAGTTAAGGGATTTAGTTCAATTTCCCTACTTGTGATGCAGCTTGTTAAGTTACATAATATGATATTCGTTATCTAAATTACATAACATAGTAACATAACGTGTGATGAACATACATTAAGAAATGTTGACATTGGGTAGGATAAACCCTAATACTTAACATGTTGAGAAAGACTCTTTCTCTTTCTTAATTGCTTATAACCTAAAAGGTTTGGAAATATGACTACAATTTATTAAACTCCATTTTTATGAAGTCTACTTTATATTGGATATATTATTGCGTTGAAATTTTCTAAAAATTTATTGTACTTTTTAATAAGACATATTATAACATTGTACAGTTACAGTTAATTGACAATTTAACTATGCGTTCAAATATTAAAAATGACCCTAAATGTAACAAAGTTCTTAATGGGCTAAATGAAGAAAATTTAGTGAAGAACTTATTGAGAGCTGGCTTAGGGATTGGTAGTGTTGTTGTAATCAAGAAATAATCCAAATTAACAATGTATTAACAATCCCCTCGGGGTTATGTACATCTCGATGAGGCAGTTTCTGTAGGATGTTGGCACATTCCAACTGTAGGGTTTTACTTTCAAGAAGGCTTGGGTCTTCTCAAGAATACAGTGTTGTAGTTGACATGTGGCATCACCCTTCCGCATTGATCATCTAGATCTACACACATCTGGAACTCAGACTTGAACCTAGTTTCTCTCTAGGTCTGGATAGGAACATATTTAGGATAGGAATTAGCTTTCAAAGGCTTAGGGTATATTAGCACATTCGATGACTTAGGTAAAATGAGTATTCCCATATACCGTAATCCTTTGTGAGTGTCTTCCTATAATAGGTTATGTTTCTATCCAGGGCTAGGGTTAAACCCAAATAAAGTGGAATGACGGTAGTCAGTAAAGACCAATCATGATAATTGGGGTGTGAGGTGAAGGACGTATTCCAATATGACGAGTATGTCATCTAGGAATAGTGACATACACAGTATGTTATAAATATTTGGCCAAAGTATTGCAAACTACTGGTTGTGTTGTCCTATGTCACCAAGTTTAAAACAACGTGATATCAGATGAATATTGGTAACAGATATTCAGATATGTTCTTTAAACATATCACTCAGTACCTGGTGTAGGGTAGGATGACAAAGTATATGAAGTATACAATATGTATTCAATACATAAGATAACATAAATAGATCGGTAGCTTACCGAGTTATGGAATGAATAGATCGGTGAATCACCGAGTCATTACAACTGCATATGTTTATCCATTGAATTTGATTGGCATGGAATGTTTGTTCTAAATATTACTTTATTTAGAATAGTGAACATTATTAAAAAAAAATCTCTTGATTCTAAAGTCTTAAAATGGGAATGTTACATCTTGGTATCAGAGTTGAAGGTTGCAGCTCTTAGACCTATTGTGTCCACAATCTGATGAAACTTAAATTTTCTTGTAACAAAAAATGGTGAGAACAAGAGGAAACATTGCAAATAACCCTCCACCTAAGGAAGGAGTGGCAACTAACCAAAAACCCGATGAGATCCTTGCTACCTTGTTGGACACAAGAGATCTTTTGGCTATGTGTGAATAGCAAGTAATGGGTAATGAAGAGGAAGAAGAAGCTGAAAACAGTAATTAGCCACCTCTAGGGGACAACACCAATGTGGGTGTTGATAATAACAATGTTAACATACCTGTGGAGCCTGAGAACAAAAAGGCTAGGCTAGCAGCATAACTCACTAATGACATAAAAAGGATAAGTCCACCCAATTTTGATGGCACCACATTAGGAGATGGGGCTAAGAACTGGCTCAGTGAAATGGAGAAATACTTTGCAATAAGAAATTTCTCAGAAGAAACAAAGGTGATATGGGGAGCATATCAACTTTCACATGAAGCATCTTTGTGGTGGGACAGCCGCAAGGCTGAGTTGAACATTGATGAATCTAATATCACATGGGACCAATTTAAGGGTTACTTTAGGAAATGATGGCTGCCACAACTTTACTATGATCAGAAAATGACTGAATTTCAGAACTTAGCTCAAGGAAAGCTAACTGTAACTGAGTATTGGGAGCGATTTACAAAACTCCTTAAGTATGTGCCTCAGTACCAAACTGATGAGAATTTCACGATAAGAAAATTCATCATGGGGTTGAATCCCGTTATAGGAGGAGAGGTGGATGTTCACACCCTAACCACAATGGAAGGGATTATTGAGAAAGCCCTAAGGTAGGAACAAAAATTAAAGTCAATTTCTGCTCACAAGGAGGAAGTAAGGAAGAAGAATCCCAACTCCTCTTCATCCTCTCTTGCACCCAAGAAAGGACCATGGAAGAAATTCAGAATGAAACGTAAGTTTTCATCTGATACAAATAAGAAAGCAACAACAAACAAGTTTTTTTGTAATGCACGGAACAACTTTGCCAAGAACAATAATAATGGACAGAAGTCCTATGGGGGTCAGAATGATAACTCTAAGGCTGAATTAAACCTGAGCCTAGGAAGGGACCTGTAGGAGGCTATTATAACTATGGAAAATATCATTATGTAAATCAATGTCCTTTGAAGAAGGATGAATGTAATCAGCAGCACAAGATACATGCTGCAGTAGCTGACAAGCAGGCTGAGAAACAAGCCACACCCATAGAAGTTCCAGGTAAGTTATTTGGCTTACCAATAACTATTCTTTTTTATACTGGAGCTACTGAATGTTTTATTTATAGTAAATTAAAAAGAAAAGCTGGAAACATGGATAAAATGTGGGTTGGACAATATGGTAATAATGTTGTTCATATGGTTAGTATGTGTTTTTGTAGAGAAATCCTTGATTTACCTAACTTTTCCACAGAGTTTTATCTTTATGTTGCACCTTTAGGGTCTTATGATGTAATCATAGGTGTTAATTGGTTAATAGAACATAAGGCTAAAGTGGATTGTTTTGAAAAACACATTAGTTGTTTAGACGACCTACAGAAAACAACAGAGATTCAGGGTGTGAAACATGAGATTTCTATTAGAAAATTGTCAGCTATGCAACTTAAAAAGGCCAAAAATAAAGGATGTACCTTATATGCAGTAAAAATTACTAAATCAATAGAAGAAAGAAGTGATATTATGGAATGATATCCGTTGTTATGAGACTTCAGTGATGTATTTTTTGAAGAATTGCTAGGTCTTCCACCCAAAAGGGAATTTGATTTCACGATTGAGATCAAGCCTGGAACTGAACCTATTTCTAAAGCACCGTATCGAATGACTACTATAGAATTAGTAGAGCTTAAGGCTCAATTGTAATAATTTTTTTCTAAGGGTTTGATTATACCAAGTGTTTCACCTTGGGGAGCACCCATAATTTTTGTGAAAAAGAAAGATGGAACACTTAGATTGTGCATTGATTACAGAATGTTAAACAAGGAAACAATCAAGAATAGATATCCACTCCCTAGGATTGATGATTTATTTGATCAGATGTGTGGAGCATCGGTATATTCCAAGATAGATATTCAAAATGGATATCACCAACTACAATTAAGGATGAGGATATTCATAAAACAACTTTCAGAACAAGGTATGGACATTATGAGTTTACAATTTTACCTTTGGATTAACTAATGCACCTGCGGCATTTATGAATTTAATTAATAATATATTTCAAGAATATGTCGACAAATTTGTGCTCGTATTCTTGGACGACATTCTCATATATTCTAAAAGCATTGAAGAGCATCATGAACATTTGAAAATAGTTTTGGAAATTCTAAGAAAGAGATGGTTGTTTGGTAAACTATCCAAATGTTCTTTCTATGACATAGAAGTCCACTATTTGGCTCATGTAATAAGTAAGGATGGAAGTGCTATAGATCATTCTAAAATTGTAGCTATAATAGAATATCCTACACCAAAGAATGTACCTAAAGTTATAAGCTTCATGGGACTTACTGGATACTATAGGAAATTTGTAAAAGACTTTTCTAAGATAGCTGCACCAATAACTTCCTTACAGAAGAAAGATAAAAAGTTTTTTTGGAGTGAGAAATGTGAAATTTCATTTAAAACCTTGAAGGAACAGTTAACTTCAGCACCTATTCTTATAGTACCAGATCCTAATGGAGATTTTATGGTGATAATTGATGCATTCAGTGAGGGTCTAAGAGGTATTTTGTTACAAAGTGGTCATGTTATAGCATACGAAAGTAGAAAACTTAAGTTACATGAGTTGAATTATGCTCCACATGATTTATAGCTTGCTCCCATTGTCCATGCACTTCAATTTTGGAGGCATTATGTACTTGGTAAACAATTAGAGTTAAAAACTGATCATCTTGGGCTGAAGTACATTTTCACTTAGCCAAATCTGAATGTGATACAACAAAGGTGGTTAGAACTTTTGTCTCAATATGATTTTGACACAAGTTATATAAATGGTAAAGAAAATAGAGTGGTTGATGCTTTAACTCGTAGGAAGCACATTTCTACTCTTATACCACTCAGAAATCAGTTTAAGGATGAAGTAAAAAGTGTTATGGAATCTGATTCTTACTTTCAACAAGTAAAAGCAACACTTACTGTAGATTCTAATGATTCGAGGTTTAAAGGTTTTCACTTTGATAAAGAAGGAATCTTACGATTTGAAAACAAAGTCTATGTACCTTTTCTTAATAATTTGAGAAAGAAATTGTTAACTAAATTTCATAATTCATCTTTTTCTTGACACCCTGACACTATTAAGATGCTTACTGATATAAAACAACAATATTTCTGGAAAGGAATGAAAAAGGATGTTATTGATTTTGTGACACATTTCCTTGAATGCCAACATGTTAAAGCAGAACATATGCACCCAGCCAGTTTGTTGTATCCTAATAGCATACCGTAGTACAAATGAAAGTAATAATCATGGATTTTGTACAAGGGTTACCTATGTCAAGAAATAAGCATGATGTTATCTTAGTAGTTGATAAACTAAAAAAGGTAGCACATTTTATCGCTGGAAATCTAAAGGATGATTCTCCTATTTTGGTAAGAAGAATTGTACACAAAATTTTTAGATTACATGGAGTACCTAAGTTAATCATTTTGGATAGAGATCCTAGAATGACATCAAGATTTTGGAAAACACTTAATGCAACTCTAGGAACTAAGCTAAATTTCAGTTTTGCATATCATCTGGAAATAGATGGGTAGACTGAAAGAGTAAATCAAGTTTTAGAAGATATGTTATGAATGTATTGCATGGTTCAACAGTATAAGTGGGAAGAGTATCTTCCATTAGTTGAATTTGCATACAATAATACACATCATGCTTCTCTTAAGATGGCACCTTTTGAGGCATTATAAGGAAGAAAATTTAGAACCCCTCTTAGTTGGGATAACATAGAAGATAGAGAGGTAATTGGACTTGAAATTATTCCTTAAATGGAACAATAAGTTAAATTGATTCGTGAACACTTGAAAGAATCAACATATAGGAAAAAGAGTTACGTTGACTTGAAGAGGGTTGATAATAAATTTGAACTTAGTGAGAAAGTATTTCTTCGGGTTAAACCAAAAAAGAGTTCCATAACTTTTGGCAAGGATGCCAAGTTTTTTTTTTATTATTGGCAAATAGTTTTTTGAAAGGGACTATACCCTTGAATACAAAAGAAGGCCTAAGATCCGGAATAAGAGTGAGAAATAGAGAGAATGGATCAAGTTATCACCTCGTTATGTGGGACCTTTTGAGATAGTTGAAGTAATCAACCCTACAGCTTAACGTTTAGCATTACCTCCTGCATTGTCACGAATGTTTGATGTTTTTCATATTTCTTTTCTTAAGAAATATGATTTAGATTTATCACACATGTTAAATTATAATTCCTTGTAGGTCCAGGACCCAGGAATAATCATGGTTAAACCCATACAAGGGATTGAAACTCAACAATTGCATTTGAGAAATTGAAAAATAAGTCAATGTAAGGTCTAGTGGGACCAGTTTAATAAAGAGAGTGAACCTTGGGAAAATCTAGAGGATATGAAAACTAATTTTCTATATCTATTTGAACAGAATTCATTATGTTGATTGACAAAAAATTATGATTTTATCTTTATATGACAATAAGTATGCCAATTTTGGGTAGATATTTATTTGATTTGAATAAACAACTATTTAATGTTGATTTCTTGAACTATAAGGTTCTAATATATTTTGACTTATGGTATGAAAAGTGAAAGAATATTGATTTTCCTAATATAAATTGTTAAAGAAAAGAGGCAATCATCGAGATGATGATTCTTTTTAGGAGAGAAGCATGTAACACCCTTGATAATTGTTATATTCCTCCTTTGCATTTCAAGTGTTGACAGGTGATTTTCTTTTAAATATGTGTTATTTTTATTGATGGAGATCATGGTTGATATGGATAAATCTTTTCTACTCTTACGATCATTAGACTGAAATGGAATGGCTTACTTGAATCCATTTTTCACTTCTTTTAGATGAATTGCAATTTGGTTTAAGAGTTGTAAACTTATCTATTAATCTGACTCATGCTTGGATCATTTTCAATGATCCAAGGAATGTTTTTAATTTGATCTATGGAACCAATGGTAAATCGACATTCCATGAATTAAGAGACATATTAACTGAACTTTGTTGTTACAAGTTCTTTGATTTTTTTGTGAATGTATTTCCATTCAATTGTATGTTGTGCTTGGGTCCTTGGAGGTCCATCATGATAGGGCATTGCTGATGAACATGAAAATACAGCCTGATCACAAAATAGGAAGGATTCAGGATCCTAAACAAGGACTATCCTACAGAATCCCAAGCTAGGTAAGAATATTTGTTACCTAAGATATGTCACTTAATAGAATTCTTATTCTAACCTAAAGCTTCCTATTCTAGTTTGTTGGTTGATTGGCATCCTAACCTAATCTTTTTGCTAAAGGTTATGGAAAGGTTACTAGGCTATTAAAATTAGCCTAGAACGTAATACTATAAGGTTTTATGATGATCTAACCTAATTCCTAAAACTACTATGTTGTGAACTACTCTAACGTATGTGGAAACTACCTAAGGCTATGTGTTAATACCTATGGTAGAAATTTGTTGTGAGGGTTATATCCTAAGGTATATATTATAAACTACCTAATGTCTAACCTAAGAAATTTTATCTATCCTAAAATAATGGGTATGAAAGTGGAGTTATGTGGTCACATGCATTAAGGGTGAAAATTCATGTGGCATTTAAGTTATTGATAAGGTTTTGAATGCATAGGGTACTGCCAGTTTTGGTAGGGGCTAGTTGACTTGGCAGAGGCTTATGTGGAAGTGTCACTAAAATGGAATTTCATGTTAATTTTGATTTGGAATTCGCCATGCTTGGAAGGTGGTGATAAGGAAGGATAGGCAGGAAAATTAGAATTGATAAAACTTATTGTTTTCAGTTTTCGTGCACAAACCTTCTTGGAAAGCATGCAAGCAGGTTTGTCTGGGGTTGTTTCACTTTGCATGTTTCATGATTTTTACTCTGCATGCTCACTTTTTTTTCAAACCAGAAGATTGAATTGCACTTAATGTGTATTTTTGAAGTCTTAGACCTATTTTCCGTTCGTGGGATGTATAAGAGGCATTGTGGAAAAAGAATATGGTTGTTTGATTTTTCGTGGAGAAGAGGACAAGTTATGAGCTTGGCTGGAGGTATCCTTCGATTTGGTAGAAGCACTATCAGGCATGATAGGCTCTAATCTTTAAGATCTCTTGCTTTCTTCTAAATGTCTCATTAAAACAAGTCTACTCTTATGAGATTCTTGTCTTGCAAGTTGTTTCTAGTTACTTGTTTGTTGGGTTTTATAATCTTTGTTATCTTGGATATGAATCCATGACAAAAATAATTTTTGTTTGGAAACTTTCTTTGTGTTATTTTAATGATGAAACGTGCATGCGAACCTTGTTTTAATAACTCTACTTTCCATTTCTAAAATTTGTATTCTAGGTTGTTGTGTTGGAACTAACCTTCATTGAAATATACAGATTCTGAACTATATGGGAACCTTAAGTTCCGTTTGAGCTTGTATTATGGATTCATGTTTTGATATGAGCTTGTGATGGAGCTTCTTATTGTTTGGAAATAGTGTTTGGAATCGTAGGTAGCTCTAGAGTGTTGTTCAAAGTTCATAGATGGCTCTATACTCTTATTTTATTACTTTTGTAGCTCTAAACTCTTATTGAAAGTTTGTATTTTATACTTCCCTCATATTTTGTTACTTGTATAGTTCTAAACTCTTTTTGAAGCTCATGTTTCGTCTTGAGCTGATATTAGGGCTTCTTGTTTAAAATGTAAACTGGAATGGGAACTTCATGTTTCCCTGAACCTGTGATTAGAGACTTGTATAGCTCTAAATTGTCATTGGAAGTTCATATTTTATACTTCCCTCATATTTAAATACTTATGTAGTTCTGAACTTTTGTTGAGACTTTGTGTTTGACTCTGTTCTAATATTTTGAGTTGGGTTTTACTTGTGTTAAAATTTTGAAAACTTATAACTGTTTTGTTGAACTAGTGCTCAAAGAAAATTGGGAGAATAGTTGACTGAGTTGTTGGGTAAACTCTTTGATATCTTAACTTAAAACATCTTTGTTGATGAATGGATTTGGTAATTATTTTCTGATAACTGTTTCATATTTTCAGATATGGAAATGGTGTTTTTTTGGGGGTATTATTTTCCCATTTGTTTTGTGGAAACCTGCATCTTCAGATGTTTTAAAATAAGCTTTGGGTTTCGTTTAAAAGAGGAGTTATTTACTTTAGCACTCTGAATTATTATGGTGAGATTACTTTCTCTCTGTTCAGATTGTTTCTGTATTATAGTACTTATTGAATTGAGAACTAATTACTCTTTTCTAATCCAATATTGAAACCTGACAATAGGATTTCAGTCTTTGAGTTCATTGATACTTATGAACATGTTTAGCTTACTGATCAGTTTGTTTTTCTATCTCTTGTTGGATATAGTAAATAAATCTTGTGCCTTTGTAAAAGAAAGGAATACGATTCCTTTATAAAAGAATGTTGTTTTTAGTACTGTTATGTGTATTTCATTCTGACAGTAGAATTGAACCTCGTGTTTATTGAAGGTAAAGAATTGTAAGGAAAATGGCAGTGTGCTTTCTTCTTACTGTGAGTCAATTTTTTTTTCTCTTATCGGAACTAGCTTATGAATTTCTATGTTTGAATTAAAAGAGGAAATTCATTATTTGGTATAATAAAATGATTATTGATTAGATCATTTTCTAATTAAGATCCATTTCTTTATATTGTTGGGATAAGTTCATTGGCTGAAATTTTATTTTTTGATTCTCTTATGAAATGGATATTTCTTTATGAGTTGGTTAGTCTTCCTTGTTCAAATCAATTGTATAAATGATGTATGAAGAGATTAGATGATTGGGTTTTGTTGAACAAAAAATGTAAGCTTGTTTGGTAGACTGCTTGTTTGATAAGGCTTTGCTTTGTTTGGTTTGAGATGAGTAAGTTTTATCTCTTACACTCTATGTTTTTATGGATCCTCCTTGGATGGACTCAAGTAGAGATGAACTCCTGTATGAGTCTGCTTTGATTTGTGAACATTGGTTTCAGATCTTTAAATGTTAACTTCTAACATGTGGAAGTAGATTTAGACTCGCAGGTAGAATGTTTGATTCTCTATTCCTTCTTGGATTGAAATGGGATTATGTTATGATGAATATCTTAAATGTTGAATTTTAAGATAGTTTCCCTTTAAATGAAACCATTAATTCATGTTATGAATCTATTTCTATATTTTGGATGCCTTGTGTTTAGGCATAGTTTGTAATGGTTCTTCTTTTTATTTCTCTTAGGAGTTAGATGAATCATCCTACTGAGAACCATGCTTTAAACACTTCTTTTGGTTAAACCAAAGATAAAAGTTGTATTTTATTATGATAGAATTGAGAACAATGAGATGAAATGATCTGTTGTATACTTAAGGATAATTGATAGGATCAATTAAAATTAAATTTTGTAAGGCAGATATACTAGATTTTATTATGATCTTCTCTTGGAAGTGAATTCAAATGGTTAAATGTACTTCTTTTCTGTTTGCTATTGCTTATATTGATATTTATGATATAATAATTGTCTCATTAAAGTAGAGTTTTGTTTTAATGGAAATATTATTGGAATTAACTTCATTTTAAGGCTTAGTGCTTATCATGCGTAGTTCATTGAACTAACATGTGCTAGAAAGTTTTACATATGGACTTCGTAAGTGATAAAAATAAGGCAAACCTTATGAGATGCATTGGATGATTTAATTTTGATTCGTTCTTGAGATTATATTGAAAAAGAAAAGTTGTATTCTTTTTTAATGAAGGTGGTTGTTATGCAGTATGCCAAAAATGCATAAGGCTTGTAAATGTATAAGTTACAAATATTAATTGAAATATGATAATTTACTTGTATTGGTTGTGTAAATTATCTTGTGCTTGTATGAAAAAGATGGATTTCTATCTTGTTGATATTCTTCGTATTATTGATATGTTAACTGGTTATCTTGTAATAAGTTGGATAGAGGGATTTAGTTTAATTTCCCTACTTGTGATGTAGCTTGTTAAGTTGCAGAATATGATATTCATTATCTAAACTATATAGCATAGTAAAGTAATGTGTGATGAACATGCATTGAAAAATGTGGACATTGGGTAGGATAAACCCTAACACTTAACATGTTGAGAAAGACTCTTTCTCTTTCTTAATTGCTCATAAACCTAACAGGTTTGAAAATATGACTACAATTTATCAGACTCCATTTTGTATGAAGCCTACTTTCTATTGGATATATTCTAAAGTTGAAATTTTCTAAAAACTTATTATACTTTTTATATGACATATTATAACGTTGTACAGTTACGGTTAATTAGTATTTTAACTATGCATTCAAATATTAAAAGAAACCCTCAATATAACAAAGTTCTTAATGGGATAAATGAATAAAATTTAGGAAATAACTTATTGAGAGATGGATTAGGGATTGGAAGTGTTGTTGTAATCAAGAAATAATCTAAATTAACAATGTATTAGCAATCCCCTTGGGGTTATGTACATCTCGATGAGGTAGTTTCTATAGGATGTTGGCACATGCCAATGGCAGCATTGTACTTTCAAGAAGGCTTGGGTATTCTTGAGAATACAACATTGTAGTTGACATGTGACATCACCCTCCCACATTGATCATCTAGATCCACACACACCTGTAACTCAGACTTGAACTTAGTTTCTCTCTAGGTCTTGATAGGAACATATTTAGGATAGGAATTAGCTTCCAAAGGCTTAGGGTACTTTGGCACATTTGGATGACTTAGGTCAAATGAGTATGCCCATCTACCCTAAGCCTTTGTGAGAAACTTCCTATAATAGGTTATGTTTCTATCCAGGGCTAGGGTTAAACTTGGAACAAGTGGACTAACAGTAGTTAGTAAAGACCAATCATGATAATTGGGGTGTGAGGTGAAGGATGTATTCCAATGTGACTAGTATGTCATATAGGAATATTGAGATACATAGTATGTTGTAAATATTTGGCCAAAGTATCACAAACTACTACTTGTGTTGTCCTATGTCACTAAGTTTAAAACAACGTGATATCAGATGAATATTGGTAACAAATATTCAGATATGTTCTTTATATAGATCACTCAGTACCGGGTGTAGGGTAGGATGACAAAGTATACGAAGTACACAATATATATTCAATACATAAGATAACATAAATAGATCAGTATCTTACCGAGTTATGGAATGAATAGATCGGTGATTCATTGAGTCATTACAACTACATATGTTTATCCACTGAATTTGATTAACATGGAATGTTTGTTCTAAATATTGCTTTATTTAGAAAAGTGAACATTATAAAAAAACATTTCTTTGGATTCTAAATTCTTAAAATGGGAATGTTACAGTTATAAACATGAAGGTTTCGTGGATGTGGTTATTTTTTCAGAGTTGTATAAATAGATTGACATCCTAATGTGATTTGTGTCTAATGTGTCCAAATGGGTTGAGAAACTGAGGGAAGGAGATAGGTCTCTCCCCTTTCCTAACCTAGATGATATGTTTTCTTTTTTATAAGAATAATTGGAACATTGGGATCTTATTCGATAAGAAGGTTGTGAGGCATATGATTGGTTAAAGAGTCGGGTTGCTACTGGAAAATAACATCTTTTTCTAGAACTACGTGTGGAAACCATTTTCATCCCCATTAAAGTGGAGGTTACAGAGGTTTAATATGATTCAAATAAATAAGTGCTTATAAAATATGTCAGGGTGTAACATTGTTTTTGTTTTTATGTAGCCTTACTAGTTGCATTTTTACCAAATCTTCTTGTTTGTCTTATTGGTCTGGGGTATTTTTGTATTCCCGATCACTTGTTTTTTGGAATTGGACCTTATGAATTTTTTCACGATAGTATTGCTGCATCATTTGAGTTTTTTAGAGTGATAATCTAATTGTATCTATGATGTAAAGGGAAAGTGACCCTTAAACCATCCTTCACTTATAAAAATCAAGAAATCATTAATAAAAGTTTTTTTTGTGCGTTGCTCTATAAAATTTCAACAATTGATCGCTATTAAATTTGGTTTTTTTGAATATTTCAATTCATTTCTATAAGTGAATACTAGTGACTGCTAGCATCAATATATTATAGAATATATTTCCATCAATGTAAAAAAAAAATTGTACAGCTTTAGGATAGAGGAGCTAATAGTGGATTGATGACTATCTTCCCATCACTTTTTAAAAAATTGAGTTACACTACATCATTATAGAAACTTGGAGGTCTTCACTTTTGAAATCTATGAAGGTATTTAAGAAAGGAATACATTTAATTCTCTTTCAAAAATAATAGAAGATAATGTAAATGGATCTATTTATTTTACATAAACCTCTCCTATAACAAAGTGTCTCAGGAAATTCCTTTCATTAAAAACTTTTCATATTTTTCTACATACAGTTGTAGATATAAACATGTTTTCACCCTTAAAATCTCCACTCTTTTTTAATTCAAATTTGAAAATTTTGAGCTCACGCCCTCTAGAAGTGTTCAATTAAATTTGGAAGTCTGAAAAGATAGAGAAATGCATGCTTTGAAGTTGTTTAAACTCTCCAGTCTATGTGGTTTGATAAATCTTCCATTTCCCCATCTAGATGCTTGAAAATTCTATTGTTTTCAATCCCTTGGTTCGTGAAAAAAAATATTGAAAATCGAGCATGAAATGCTAGAGTTTTCTTCTTCTCTACATTTTTTCCACAGTCACAAATGACAGGAATTTTCTTCCCCATCAAATTTTTTCCACATTATCCACGGGTACATGGACATATCTAATTGGAGGAGGGCCGGTGGAGCAATTTGTGTTTTTGATCCTTTATGTAAAAATGGGCTAAAAATCATAAAGTTAGTCATATCCCTGATCATGCTATGCGGGAAAAATTCAAATGTTGAGCCTATATCAAAAGGTCAAAGTGGGGAGGCAGATCATCGGGGAGATTTTAGAATTTGAGCCTTTTTCATTTAAGGGGCTTAAAGTTAAAAAGTGACCTGTAGCCCCGCCAAACATAAAAGAAAACATCAAATCTTGAGCCTACCATTGGAAATTCAAAGTGGGGAAGTCAATCGACAAAGAAATTTATGTTTTTGAGCCTTTATGAAAAAAGGGATAAAAGTCATAAAGTGACCCACAGCCGCAATCATGCTATGAGGGAAAAATTCAAATGTTTAGTCTGCATCAAAAGAGTGAAAGTGGGGAGGCAGATCATTGGGGAGGTTTGAGAATTTGAACCTTTTTCATTAAAGGAGCTTAAATTTAAAAAGTGACCTACAACTCTATCTCCACTCAAGTGAAGCCACATGTCACGCTTATATCAAAAGTGGAAGGGCGGACCAAAAATGTAAAAAATTCCAAATCTCTATAAAGTCACAAAATGCGAAAGGCATCCTCCACGCCTACTCCATTAAATTTCTCTCATGCGGATGACTCTGTTTTAAAGTTTCAAAGGAAAGATGAACGATTCAAATTCAAAGTTACGAAACAAGTTTAATGACTGCATTATGAAAAGTCTAGTTTTTTTTGCCATTGGCATATCTTCACGAATCAAGAATCTAAATAGACGCAAATGACTAAAAATATTTCAAACCGTTTATTGCTAATAAAGAAGAATTTGTAACCGTTTCTTGCAATATATTAAATTGCTTCTTCACACCATTTTAGAGGGTTGGTAAATGATCTTGTAAACTTGCGAGTGTATTGTACTTAGAGAAAGAAAAAGAGATAGCCATTTTCTTCTAATTTCCTCCATTCTCAAATTTCTTCCATTCCCTCATTTTATATAACTTCTATTTAAGAATAAATATAAGAAGAAGGATTTTGTAGCCTCTTTTATGAGGATATTTTAGAAACTTTGAGTTCACAATCTTATCTCGTCTTATTTCCATTTATAGAGTTGTTTCTTCTCATGAATGCATGCGTTGAAATTTCTAACTAGTGTATGCAAGAATCTGATTTTCTACCTTCAATATTAGTTCTGCTACCTATTTTCTCACTCCCTTTCCCACCTTCATAGAAAATTCCCCCCTTGCAAATAACTGCAAGAATTTTTTGCAGGGTTAGTGGAGTGCCCCTGTTGGATCCCCGACTGAAAGGCCAACATAGAAATCCACCTTTTCACGTGCATGCATATATGGTAGTTACACCAGTTAAGTAGAGGGACTTAGATTCCTAGAGATTTGGTAAGGAGTCCATAAGTTTGTGCACCCGACAAAATTCCTTTCCAACAGTTTTTGGCACCCACCGTGGGGTATATTTAGCAGCATCTGCACCTGATATACAACCGCAATGTCAGAAAATTCAAGATTCAAAAAAGAGAAAAAAAATTCTAAAATTTAAATGGCTGTATGAGCCACATGGATTCAAATCATGGCTATTCAGGAAACCCTCCTGTTGAAAGACCCAAATTTCTTTTCCGCATCTAAGAATACATTGCTTCAAATTTGAGGGAAGATATCTAGCATAATAGATAAAGTGCCAATCACCACTTCATTTCCATGAGAGTTCTAGACCTTGAAGAAAAACACGTTGTTGAATTGGAGAGGAAAAGACAAATTCCAGCACCACAAAGAAGAGAATAGATTTTCAAGCTGGCAGATAGAAGATACACCCAGAAATAGAGACAAGGAGGACAAACTAATCCCATTTTTGAGGAAATTCAAATGAGACAAGAGCTACTCAGATCCCAGAGGCTTCCTTTTCAAGAAACTAGCCATATTGGGAACCTAAGTGTTTCCAATCCTTTGGAAGGTGAATTTCCAAAAATCAACGAGAACCTTGTAGACTTCAATGACATGGAGACCAAAGAATAAGCTAGAGAAAGAGCGCTGAGAGCCAATGAAGAAATAAGAGCTCAACTTGAAAAAATTGAGAGACTTTAAGCTGAGGTAGATGAAAGAACAACTATAGAAGTTGCAACCTTAGCAAGGTTGGAAGCTAGAAACAAAATTATAAAGGGGTATCGTGAGCTTGAACGTGATCATGAGGCCCATAGGTCTAATTTACCATGGGGAGGAAACATCAGTCCACTGTCTCTTGCTCAACCACTCTATGAGCTATCGAGAGGCTCGAGAAAAATCTTCCCATAATTCAGAGGGTATGGTTCTCAAGTCCTTAAAGAGCGTGTAGTAGCATTTATCACTTCTTGTGGTGTGTTGGGTCTTGAGGATGAATATGTGTTATTCTAACTCTTTATGGAGTCACTTCAAGAGAAAGCTATCGAATGGTTCTACATACTACCCGCAAGGTCTGTCACATGTTGGGAAGATATAAGAAGTGCATTCAAACATAGGTTCAAGACCACGGAATATTTTCAGGATGTCTTGGTCCAATTGGTACAAATGAGAAAATAAACCTCTAAGTTAATGAGAGACTTCGTAGCAAGATATAATAGAGTGATAAGAAGAATCCCTAAAGATGTGGTGCATCCTGAAAATAATTTGAAGAGGGTTCTTCATTAGATCCTTGCCATCAGAAGTAGGTTTCTTCCTTAGAAAAACCCAACCAAGAACATTAAGGGAAGCTCAAGACCATGAAATAGAAACTGATGATGATCTAATCTTTTCTAGAAAGGTGAAAGGACCCAATGGAAAGAAAAAGGGTCAAAATTCAAACTTTGTCACCACATATCCGATGTTCCAAAAAATTCAAAATGACTTGGTTTCCTTGAAGAAGCAGCTATCTCATATCACAATGCAAAATGCTTCAAGAAAACCAAACCCTCTAGATAGGCCAAGGATTGATCCACCTCTTCGTCAAATTTCTCTTGAAGCAGCACAAGTCAATGTCATCTATGACACCAAAGAGTTGGAGTAGGAAGCAAAAATTGATGAAACTGAAGAAGAAAATATGGAAGACAATGAAAACTATCGTGCGGTCAAGGAAGTTGATATGCAAAATGGACTAATTGAGTACATTGATGATGAATATGAGGATGATGAAGAAGCTCCAAGTTTCTCATGTGTTGTTTTCACTCGTGCACAATACAGGAAAGGTGCTTCATCTTTAATGGTTTCCATAAAGGATAATAAGAATAAATAAAATTCTCCTCCAGAGGTCACACAAAATAAAATCATTAGTAGAGGATCACCCTTACCACCTTCTATGGAGTCATATAAAGAAAAACTAGACTGACTGGTTGTCAGGGATCATGCTACTATGCCAAGTAAGTCATCTAATTCTTCTCCCAACTCAATAGTTGCTAAGAACAATTCTCCTTTAAATGTTATTCCTATAAAAACATTTAAGGTTCAATCAAAAGCTACACCCTTAACCCCTTCCAAGCCAATTTCTACACCCAAAAAGGAGAATTAAAAACCCAAAGGAGAAAAGCCTCTACCATGTAAATATTCCTCCGAATCCGGAACCTCTTACTCACTCAACATAACCCCATTTCACTTTTTGGAACATGAAAGTAAAGCCAAAGTTCATCTCTCTGAAATAGAATACCTACAAACACACCCTACCAAGTTTGACAGGTTCATTAATGTAGTTCATGGTGGTAACCCTATATCCTCGCATCCTAATTATAAAAGATTACTTCCCACACCATTCACACCACCTTCCCAAAACATGATAGCCCTTAGTGCCTCCAAAACCAATAGGATTGAACCTTTCTACCTGTCACTCCTCATTAAAGGCTTTGAGCTAAATAATTGTATAATAGATTTCGGAGCCTCAGACAATGTGATGCCAGCCAAAGTTGAAAATTCTCTAAGACTCACCTTGACCAAGGTAAATGTCACCTACTACTCAATGGAATCCAAACAAGTTCCATTGGTAGGAAGAATCAAATATGCACAGGTATCACTAGGTGATGTAGAGGTTATAGTAAAGGAGGTCCACCAACAATAGCAGGTGAAGAATCCAAGACTCCGGCATTACAAAAATAGAGTGTGGGACTACATTGAATATTTTGATGCATTTTACATTGAAGCAATTCCAAGGGAACATAATGAAAAGGCTGATTCTCTTGTATTGTCAGCTTCCCTAGTGACACCTCATCCTTCTTTTGATAAAGACAAAGTGACGATTGAAATGGTATTCAGGCTTAGTGTACCAGAAAATGCAAATCATTGGCAAGTCTTCAATGATGATAACCAAATTCTAGCCTTTTTGGAGTAAAGGGATAATTTCAATAATCTATTCTTTAAAGGAGGTGAAAATCCACACCGAGAAGCAGTCCCCAAAGAAGAGAAAGAAGGAATTGAAGGGATTGATGATGAGGGAGAATCAAATTGAAAGGGAATTTTTTTCCAAAAGGCTTAGTCTCTTTAGGAGACCTCTTTGAAAAACATGACAGATTCATTCAAAATGAAAGAAAACCAATATTCTCGGTGCCTAGCTGATTTTGATAAAGAAAACATTAGTACCCCGGAGGAGCCAAGGATGGTCAATATTGGAAAATGTTTCTCGCCTGAAAAAAAATGAAGGTTTGTTTCATTACTCAAGAAATAATCAAATTTCCTGGCCTACTCTTATGATGAACTCAAATCCTTCTAGCTAAAGGAAATGCATCACTCAATTCCTTTGAAGTAGGGTATTAAGCCCTTCAGGCAGAAAAAAAGGCCGTACAACCCAAAGATTGTTGATATCATCAAGGAGGAGGTAATAAAGATGTTCAATGCAAGGATCATCTTTCCCATCTACTATTCAATGTGGGTGGCTAATATTGTGTCAGTGCAGAAGAAGAATGGTGAAATAAGGATATGCGTAGATTTTCACAACCTGAACTAGGCATCACTAAAGGAAAATTATCCTCTTCCTATCATGGACCATATCTCACAAACAGTCACTAGATCTGAAATTCTTTCATTACTTGATGGATTCTTGGGATATAATCAAATCAAAGTGGAAAAGGAGGACTACACCAAGACATCCTTTACAACTCCTTGGGGCACTTTTTCCTCCAGCAGAATGCCTTTTGGCCTAATCAATGCAAAATCTACATTCCAAAGGGTGATGGATTTGGCCTTTAAAGATCTAAAGCATTGCATTTTCATATATCTTGATGATCTCACAATATTTTCAAAGAAGAGGGGAGATCATATCTATCACTTGGAATAGGTACTTGCAAGGTGTAGGAAACATTGCTTATCACTTAATCCAAAAATGTACATTTTTGGAGTCACAAAAGGAAAGTTATTAGGGAACATTGTGAAAAAGTATGGAGCACACATTGATCTTGAGGGGATTATATCCATTCAAGCTTTATCCTTTCCCACAAGAAAGAAAGGAGTTCATTCATTTTTTGGAAAGGTGAACTTTCTTCGTTGTTTTGTGCCTGAGTTTTCTGAGTTGAACAAGCACATAACTTCCATGATGAAACCACAAGAAAAATTCAAATGGAACAATGAAGGGAAGGTAACATTCAAAGAGATCAAGAAATCCATTTCCAAATCTCTGACTCTTGTATCTCTAGATTTTGAAAAAGAATTCATCATGCTTTTTTATGCATTAGAACATACACTCTCTACTATTCTCGTTCAGAATAAATGATGAAGGTTTGAAATCACCTATTTCTTTCATGAGTTGTCCTTTGAAAAAGCATGAGCTAAAATACAACCAATTAGAGAATCGTGCCTATGAAGTGGTCAAGGCTTTAAAAAACTTCAGGTTTTACATCCTCAATTTCCATATGATAGTGATGGTCCCCGAAAGTGCAATCAAGTTCATCTTGACACAACAGGATCCTAAAGCTAAAAGAGGGAATTGCATTGTAAATAATCAAGAATATGACTTAGAGATTCGACCCTCTAATCTAGTAAGGGGAAATGGATTGTGCAAGTTGATTTCTGAAGATGAAACAATCAAACTTCAACATGGCGAAGGAAGTTGTGCTTTCTCAACTTGTTTAGAAGACAACCCATAGGTTCTCTTTTTCACCACTACTAATCAGTGGTATGATGATATTACCTATTACTTGACTTATGGAGAATTCCCTCCCCATCTTGATTATAAGCAAAGGAGAACACTCAAGTTGAAGCTGCTAAATTTTTAATCTAGAATCATGTGCTTTACAAAAGAGGCCCAGATGGTTGTTTCCTCAGGTGCATAGATAAAGAGAAATAAGAAAAGTTGCTTAAAGCATACCATGTCCAAGCTTGTGGTTGGAATTTTTCAGCAATGGTCACTACACACAAGATCTTCCAAGGAAGGTATTATTGTCCCACCGTATTTGCAGACACTTGAGATTGGGTTTCTAAATGCAAAGCATGCCAAAAATTTGTTAGAAGACCACAACTCATTGCATTACCACTCAGGCCTATGGTTATTGAAGAACCATTTCAACAGTGGGGGCTGGAATTCATTGGTGTTTTGAACCCTCAATCAAGTGCAGAGAAAACCTATGTACTCACAGCAACAACATACTTCACCAAATGGGTGGAAGCCATTTCGGCCAAACAAGCCAACATCAAAACAATATACAACTTAATCAAGGAGAATATCATAGTCTGTTTTGGAGTGAAATAGAATATTATAGTAGATAATGTTACCTATTTATCTCTAAGAGAGATGACTGAGTTTTATTATAGCTATGGAATCTCCCTATCTCATTCTTTTGACTACTATCCACAAGAAAATAGATAGGCTGACTCAAGCAACAAGAACATTGTGACCATTATCCACAATCTTGTAAATGATAATAAAATGAATTGGCACAAAAGGTTGTGTAATGTATTGTGGGAAGATAGGATCACTTATAAGAAGACAATAGGTATGTCACCATTCTAACTAATGTGTGGAGTCAAAGAAGAAATTCCTCTCACAAACGAAATGCCAGCTCTCAAGCTACTAAAGGCAATAGAAGATGGTCAATACAAGGATTCCATTGACAAGAAGATCCTATTTCTTAAGAAGCTGGAAGAAAATAGACTCCAAGTGGTGGATCGTATTAAGGAGAACCAATTGAAAGTAAATAAGATTTTTGATAAGAAGACTAAGGCCAGAGAATTCAAAGTTGGAGACTTCATCCTGCTATGGGACAAGAGAAGAGAACCAAAAGACAAATATGGAAATTTTGATTCATTAGGGCTCAACCCATTCCATATTCATGAAGCTTGCAGTGAGAATTCTTTTCTTCTCTCATATTTGGATGCAACACCACTGGAATTTCCTTAGAGCATGCAATACTTGAAATTGTATCATTAGTAAAAGTGGGTTGTCCCCTTCCTTGTACCATAGGTGATTGCTAGGTGTGTTTCCCTTCTTGTTATGTGTCATGTGTTTCTTTTTTTTCCTTTTCATGTGTGTGTGTGTTTCCTTCTTCTTTCTCTCTTTTTATAGGTTGTACATGACTCTACAAGGCTCAATGGATAAGGCACTAGTCAAAAAATTATAGGGTCTAGAGATTGAGATTCAGGATTCCCATGTCATGTCTTCGCTATGCTCAATACATGTCATGTCCCCAAGCTAGAGCCAGTTGTTGTCACCCTCAAAATGTCCCCCTATTTTTAAAGTAAAATTTGAAAGTTTTGAGCTCACACCCTCCACAAGTGTTCAAGTAAAGTTGGAATTTTGAAAATATACAGAAATTCATGCTTTGAAGTTGTTTAAACTCTTTAGTCTATGTGGTTTGATAAAATTTTCGTTTCCCCATATGGATGTGTGAAAATTATATTGTTGTCCTCATTTAAATGAAATTGTCAATATTTCTATGGCCATGGACCATCAAACCTTGTATTTTTTTCAATCTCTTGGTTCACGAAATAAATTTGAAAATCAGGTGAAAAATGGTGGAGTTTTCTTCTTCTCTGCATTTTTTCCACAGTCGTGAATGATGGGCATTTTCTTCCCCATCAAAGTTTGGCCTCATTATCCATGGGTACATGGAAATATCTAATTGGAGGTGGGCTAGTTGAGCAATTTTTTGTTTTTATCCTTTATGTAAAAAGGGCTAAAATTCATAAAGTGACCCGCAACCCTGATCATGCTATGAGGGAAAAAGTCAAATTTTGAGCCAGTATCAAAATTTCAAAGCAAGGAGGCGGATCATCAGGGAGATTTGAGAATTTGAGCCTTTTTCATTAAAGGGGCTTAAAGTTAGAAACTAACCCATAGCCCCACCAAACACAAAGGAAAAATTAAAATCTTGAGCCTATCGTTGGAAAGTCAAAGCGGGGAAGTAGGTTGGCGGAGCAATTTGTGTTTTTGAACCTTTATGTAAAAATGGTTGAAAGTAATAAAGTGACCCACAGCCCCGATCATGCTATTAGGGAAAAATTCAAATGTTGATCCCACATCAAAAGAGTCAAAGTGGGGAACCGGATCATCGGGAAGATTTGATAATTTGATCCTTTTTCATTAAAGGGGATTAAAGTTAAAAAGTGACCTGTAACTCTATCTCCACTAAAGTGAAGCCACATATCAGGATTATATCAAAAGTAGAAGGGCGAACCAAAAATGTAAACAATTCCAAATCTTTATAAAGTCACAAAATGTAAAAGGCATCCTCCACGCCCGCTCCAGTAAATTTCTCCCACGTGGACAAATCTGGTTTAAAGTTTCAAAGGGAAGATGAATAGTTCAAATTCAAAGTTACAAAACAAGTGTAATGGTTGCATTATGAAAATTCTATTTTTTTCTGCCATTGGTGTTTCTTCATGAATCAAGAATCTGAACAGATGTGAATGAATGAAAATATTGTAAACCATTTGTTTCTAACAAAGAAGAAGTTGTAACCATTTCTTATAGGATATTTAATGACTTCTTCACGCCGTTATACAGGGTTGGCAATTGATCTTGTGAACTCACGAGTGCATTGTACTTAGAGAAAGCAAAGGAGATAGCCATTTTGTTCTATTTTCCTCCATTCTCAAATTTCTTCCATTCCATCATTATGTACAGATTTTGTTTAAGCATCAATACAAGAAGAAGATTTTTTTAGCCTCTTTGATGAGGAGATTTTATAAACTTTGCTTTCATAATATTATCTCGCCTTGTTTCCATTTTCAGAGTTGTTTATTCTCATGAATGCATGTGTTGAAATTTATAACTAGTGGGTACAGGAATCTAATTTTCTACCTGCAACATTAGTTCTCCTACCTCTTATCTCATTCCATTTCCCACCTTCATGGAATATTTCCCCATTTTAGATAACTGTAAGCATTTTCTGTAGGGTCAATGGAGTTCCCCTGTTGGATCCCTGGCTAAAAGGCCACCACAGAAATCCACCTTTTCATGTGCATGCATATACGGAAGTTACACCGATTTAGTATAGGTACTTAGATTCCCAGAGCGTTGGAAAGGAATCCACATGTTTGTCCACCCAATAAATTTCGTCACCAACAAAACACTAATTTTCTTTGTAAACCAATTCATTTTTGTTTCTTATGGTTTTTGGATATCACCAATTAATTGATGTAAGAAATAGTAGATGCATTTTAAATATGTTGGGTTCCAGAGACATTCTTCTATTGTTATTAAAAATTTGGCAAACTTCGATATGTATGATGTTGTCTAGCAAAATTGTATCCTAATGAAATGAATAACATCCATCTGAAAACCGGTAATTATTTACCTCTGTCAGGGTTGAGTACTACTATTCTACATAATTATAGCTCAGTACAGTTCAAATCATGTAAAGGTATTTACAAAAGTCTCTACAAACAAAATGGAGCTAGGTGTTAAAACTAACATGGAAAGACATGATTTCATATTGTATAGATTATCAGATGAAAAATCAAAAATCAATTTCACATTACAATTTCTTCATTGACACATCCATTTGTTTCATTTAGGTTTTCTAAGGTTATTCATACTACACATGAACACAACTCTTCACATGAACTACGACATATTGAAAAACACAAAAAATCTTAAAGAGAAATATGTAATTGGCTATGGTGCTACAAACAATCTTTGTAAATGTGACCTAAATAATTCTAATCCAATTTTAATAAAGAGAATTTATAGTCGCTACCCACAAATCTTACTTACATTTGAAACTGGTGCGGTAACAGTTGGAAGCATTAAAGTTCAAAATCTTGACAGTCTACATGGATGTTCAATTTCTCCACTTGGAAACCTAATGTTTAATGATTACGTGGTAAGAAAAAGTCTATGAGACATCATACATGGTGAGTAAAATGATTATGCTATGAAGAAAAATGAATTTTTACATTGTAGATTGAAATTTTGAAATAGAAGTGTCCAATCAACCATTAACCTTCATAGTAAAATAGATATTTGGAAAATATAACAAGTTTTTTCTTAATTTTTATCTTCTTATAGGATCATCAAACAAGATTAAAATAGACTAGAATGATAAATTAAATATTATTCATGGTGCTTAAGAAGGATAGCCATATCTTCACTATGACTGTAGCCCATGCATTGTTTATAAGGATGTGAAGACTTCTAACATTCTTTTGGATTATATTTTCGACACAAATTTGTTAGAATTTGGCATTTCCACTTGTATTTCCTTGGAAAAACACTACACCTATACCTATGTTATGGGTACCATTTGTTACATTGACCAAGAATATACAAGAACATCAAGGTTGAATAGTAAATATCTAGTACACTCTTCTGTTGTTGCTTACTCAAAAATACTATTCTCTACTTTGATATCACCTCCACTAGTACTTTACTCAACACTACTTATATCCAAACTGGAAGTCCCATTCTAGAGGTATAAAATGTATTCATGTTTTGTGTAAATAAAATTAATGAGAAAAGGTGACGAATCCTCATATAAGATTTACAACTATATATGTATGAATTTGTAACAAATTTAAAATGTACAGATAAAAAATTTCAATGTAAAGATGATAGAAAATTAGTTTTGTTATCTTGACTTGGAAAAAAACAATTGTGGAAAAATGAGTGTTTTGATTGATATAAACTATAAATAATGGTTCAATGTATCTTTGATTGTGTAAGAAAGTTTTTCTCACAAACAATTTTTTTGCATTGTGTCAAGGATTATTTCAATTTCTTTCTCATGGAAGTGACTCATTATTTATACGGAGAATGGAACAATTTACAAGCATAAATTATACTATCTTTCAGGGTAATAGAATTTGTGATATACATAAAATTCCGAATTCATTATTTCAATTTAATGATTAATCACATGTATAGTTTATAATAATAAGCACTAGAAAACTTTTACAATCTAAACAAACAATACTTCAGTTGTTACAAAGTATATTTCTGGGTGAGAACATAATTTTATTATGAGTTCCACTAGAAGTCAAAATAACATGACTAGCATTTAAGACGAGTAAAAAATTTAAGGATATGTGTATACTAAACATTGAAAGTGCATGCCTTGAACTTTAAAAGTTTTATATTCACACTATGAAAGTACAAGTGCATGACTTAACGCTTTCAAGGTGCAAATATCATACTTTGAAAGTGCGGGGATCACACTTTCAGAGTGTGAGGTCCAGATTATTTAGAGTTCAGGGATTTCACTTCGAAAGTGTGAGGCTCATACTTTTGATAGTGAGGGGGTTGCACTTTCAAAGAGGCGGAGATCTCAAAATTTCAAGATCATGGGGCTTGCACTTCAAAAATGTGAGGCTCTTGGACTATAAAATTATCATCCCCACTTTCAAAGTGTGAGCCCCACACTTTGAGAGTGTGAGTCTCACACTGTGACAGTGTGAAGATCATACTTACATACAACAGGATTATGACTTATAATAGTTACTAATAACTAACCTTACATCGAGTCTTTTTCACTTTCATTTAATACAAAGGGCTCGTGACTTATAATATTTAGTGACTGCTCACCCTAGATCGATGCTCATGACTTATAATAGTTAGTGACAACTCACCTTACATCAAGACTCATGAATTATAATATTTAATGATCCCTCACCTTACATTGAGGATAATGAATTATAAGAGTTACCGAATGCTCACCATAGATTGATGCTCATGAATTATAAGAGTTAGTGACCGCTCACCTTAAATCGAGGCTCATGACTTATAAGAGTTAATAACTGCTTACCTTAATACAACAGGCTCAACAAATAATAGTTAGTAGTTTCTATCCTTACATACTCTCAACATTCCAAAATGAAAAAATAGAAAAATTGGAATCCAATAATAGCCAAATTGGAATCCAATAATAAAAATATTGGAATCTAGTAATATCGATATTATAATCCAATAATAGTGAAATTAGAAGTAGAATAATTCCAATATTGGAATCCTATATTACTAATAATGGATTTCGATAATAGTAATAATGGAAACCAATATAGGAAAAAATGGAATCCAATATACGTAAAAAAAAGATGGATTTCTTCCAATACTTGAAATAATTGAGTGTCAATTCATTGGAATATGTCCCAATTTAGTCAAATAAGCATTCTATGGAAAAACATATAAAAACAGAATACAAATAAAGAAATAAAATGAGACAATTCTAATCATGCAATGAATTAAAATTAAAAAAGGAGAGGGTTAGAAAACTGTAAGTCGGCCCTGCTTTTAGTGATAATCCATCCTAAGGCCCGTGTCTACAAAAATTTTACACAATTTATATTCTTATTTCATCATCATGAAGATTACAAATGGAAGAGTGAAAAAAAATCTATTTCTATGGCTTGATTTTTTCTACTCTATCACTCTATATCCTTATAAGACATTAATATTCCCTCTTTATATCCTTCATAATAGTAGAGGCATGCAAAGATAGATTCATACTAGGAGTTAAAGTTGGCTTAAGTAAAAGATCCTAACTAAATAATCCAAAAATTTGCATGCAACATAATTATTTATGAGATGTTTGAATATAATCATACAACTTAACTAATTTATTGATTGAAGAAATAATTATTAAATTACAAATTTAATCAACTACATCCTTGTTTGAGTTACAACACATAATCAAGTGATGGTGTTGAATATTTCTATTATTCACATAAATATTTCTTTATCAACACATGTGAGCATAGGGGAAGTGTCCATGTTGTTCAATATCCTCAGAATCATGACTTTATATATGTGTGTGACCTCCCATGGCTATAGGTGCTTGGCTGCAGATGGATCCCTTTGGCTACATGTCAAATAATACACATAAACAATCTTTGGAAATTAATGCTAACATTTTATCAAAGTTCTATTCAACATCACATTGCATCGAAAATAATAAATGTACACTCATAATCCACAAAAATAAAGTAAACATAGTAATAATCATATTAACTAATATATGTTCCATAAGTTCAAGATATACTGGAAATGTTCAGCAGTATAACTAGGAAATACAAGTTCAAGGGTATATATGGATTAAAAAATATAGCAGATGAGGTTTTTAAATGAGAACTAAAATGACTCATCACACCCCAGACTTGAGTTCTTCAGTCAGCTTAGGATCTACCTAAATTAAGTTGTATAGGCGCCTGAAGTCAGTAGGTATAGATGTTCCTTCTGACTAGTTGAAGAAGTGCCCTTCATTTTTTTCTGTATCTTTCCATTATCATGTCCTCTATCCCTTCATGTAGCTCCTTGTTTCTAGACCAATGGGGTATAAGATAGTGTAATATTAGTGGATAATAACCAATAGAAAACCAAGTGTTTCCACATCCGCTAGAGACTTAAAAATATGCATTTATCCTCTTGAAAGTACAGATGATATTAGGATATGAATGCATTTACATCCTCTGCATCTATGGTGACATTTCCTCCCATGTGGCCTTGCAGTTCTAAACTATTTCCACACCATTAAATTTAATTTATTTTTTAGATTCATCATGAGTTTATTGTCTTATGTGATAAACCCTTTGTTTAATTTCCTGAACTTTCATATACTTTTTGTATTCTTCAAGCATGGATTTGGTATTTCCATCCTCTTCCCTTATCATCAATGATCGCACCTTACATAATTGCATAAACTCAACCATTTTCTTCTCTCTATACAACTCATTAAAATATGAACATGGTGCTATAATTTGTACATCCCCAAATAGAGTATAGGGATTCAGTCTCTATCATACTCCAAAGAATAATTATACTTATATAGATCACATATAAGAAGCTAGATATCATGGGGAATTTTTATATATATCTTGAAGAAAGATCTTGCTCCACTAATATCAAATGGGATATCATTGTTGATACATGTATACTTCAACTGCAACATTTTTTTCTTGAAGAAGACAACATAAATGTTAGATGCTGGTCTACATTTAAATATTTTATTTGTCACTTAAACTGTATCTTCTTATTTCTTCTTCAGTCTTACAATTTCATTTTGTTTGTCCCTGAGCTTCTTATATGTTTCTTCAAGATGTTCCTAATGTTGGAAGAGTAACTCTTCCTTCACCCTATTCCATATACCCTGAATCCTAGCAACATAGTCTTCAAATTTTTGCACCTAATAATCTAACATAGTTTTTTGAGTGCCTGTGATTCTGCAAAATGATTTGGGGGTTTATTTGAAAATTTCTCTGATAATGATCTATCGCTACAGGATTTCTGATGAAAATGTTGGGGAAAGAGTCTCTTAAACTTCATACACTATATATTGAATAATTGCGGGACTATCCATTTGTATGATCTCAATATCCTCATATGGGGGTTATGTCTCAAGTGCATTAACAGCATTTTATATTGTTTCCTCAACATGTGGTGGAAAATTATCCACAATATCTTTTTCAACAATATGTTTCTCAAAAACTACATGATCTAGTTCTTCCTATCTATCCTCTTCATGAAATCTAGAAAAATGTGGTGTACTTTCAACTGTATTTTCCAATTCTTCACCTTCATGCTATTTATGGGTTTCCCTGGCATGAAAAACCTCTACCTTAACCCCAATTTATACAAGATGGATCTCATGAACATGTTGTTCATAAAATTATTCCTCCTTTGTTTCTGTAATTTCCTTAGTTGTGTCTTCCATATCCTACTTTTCACATGCAATTTCTTGACCACCATAATCAATATCCATTTGTGTAGGTTATTCGGTCTTTTCAACCTCTTCTTCATCACTATCTAGTGATATAGTAACATTTATCCTATTCTTTGAGGTTTTGGGATTTTTAGTGTGAAGCCTCTAGGATCTTGTACATGTTTTAGGGGATTTTTTTGAGGAATTTCATTTTCCCTTAGAGGAATATGACTCAGATGTAGATATATTTAGTAAAGTTTCAACAACATGAATCCTATAAGGATTCATTGGCCTAGAGCCATTCTCTGGAGATTGAGGTTTTTCATAAACATGTGTTTCTTGAGGTATGGAAGTTTTTGTAGGAATAGAGGTACAAGCTATGGTTTCTAGTAGAGGTGTTGAAGAACTAGTTGAACTTCTCGTTTTCTTACTTTTTCCCAAAAAACATCAATGTGTCTTACCAAATAAAACTCTCCCCTATTTTATTACACGATGGCCCATCTCTAATTTATTTTTGATAATTAATGCAATAATATAATGATGAGATAATGTTGAACTCCCCTTCTTTGACTCCTTACTCATCTTCTTTAAGATTTCATGTAAGAAATAAGGGAAATTAACATGTCTTCCATTCTTTAAATGAGTATGAAATTTAAAATGAAAATTATTCAATATTGAGTACCTACCCTTATAGGTAAAGTATTTTACAATGTAGTTTGTAACATCAGCCTAAAAGGGTTTCACGTAAGTACACAATGTACCTTGTCTGTCACTTACAAAATTATCATCATCCTCACCAAATTCCCTTTGAGCGTGATCTAGATTTGCCTTGGAAGGAAATGGCTCACCCTCTTCAAGAAGTCCTGTTTCTATAGCTAGAATTTTGTCATCAACCTTAACTATCAAACCTTTAACAATGGCCTTTCCATCCTTGGATTTGGCAGGAAACTTAGAACAATGTCATCATTAACTCATTGAATCCCTGAAACTTATTAACATAGTCCATTCATCCACTATCATGGAAATACTGTAATATTTGTGGTTGATGGTGAAGATTTGAGTGTTCTATAGGCTCAATTCTAATTAGGTCTCCCCCCATTTTAAATTTTGTAGACTTCTTAAGCTCTGAGAGGAAAAATATTATAGTTTGTGGCGATTATCTTAAAATTTGAATAAGTATAAGGATTTTGAGTACTTGATGATTTCAAATTTTACAACCCACTCATACACAACATGAAAAGGCATGCAATTATTTTAATTTTAGGGGTGTAAGTTTCTAATGTGAGGTCATGTTATGAAGTGGGGTGACATGGGTGACAACTCATATAATGAAAGGTGACAACATATTATGGCTTATAAAGTCACTCATGGCATGTCACAAATATTAATCACATATAATTATTTTATTTCTACTTTATTAAATTGAATTAAGTTAAATTATTTTGAGATGTATGTTAGATGATGGTGAAAAGTGATTTTTCATAATTTAATCCTTTATTTGCATGCAAAGTCATGATAACACTTCAGGTTGAGGTACTACAATGTTGAAATCACTAAATGGAAGAATAAGTAGAGGAATGCTGAAGGATGAATTTTTCTTTATGGTATTAGTCATCTCCATAATTACTCATAGGTGAAATTTTTTCCTTATTTTCTTTATGCTATCACAATTTCCATTAATGGGAAAAAAAAGTGGGTCTTTTCTATATGTTTTTAAAAGTGGATTTTTAGTCTTTATACCATCTCCTTCTATCAAAGACCATGCACTCCTTGTAACAAAAATACCAAATCCTGCAAAATAAAAATTATAAGAAAATAAAACATGTTAATTGAGTGGTAATGATTACCAAGAGCATTGATCACATCACTTTTATTCACCCTTAAAGTATTAAGTAAGTTGAATATACCAAGGCCACTGAACTTCTCCTTCTTCAAGAATTTGAGAAGGTGAACTATTAGGTTCAACTTCTTACCTTAACTCTGATGTTCTCATCTACATCCTTCTTTGACCTCCTCTAAAATATTGCATGATGGTGATTCTATCTGTTATATTTTTGTACAACCTCAACCTATGACCGTTCACCAGTAGTTTAAAACTCATAGGATCAATGGTATTGAGTTTCATAGCTTCATTTGGAAAGAGTTTCTCAATCTCATATGAACCTAGCCACCTTTTTTGGAGTTTCCCCATGTGTTCCTTGTACTTGGATTCAAATAAGAGAGATCAATCACCTTCTTGAAATTGTCTTGTTTTGATGAATCTACCATTTCATTTGATCCTTTTCTCTTTTGCCACCTCTATATTATGCACAACCTATCTACTAATTTCATCCAACACATTGAGTTGAAGAATCCTCTGCCTTTGAGCTTCAGGAAAATATATTCCTAATTCAAGTGCAGTTCAATGTGTCTTATGATCAAATTCAATAGGTAGAGTAAAATTCTTACCGTACAAAAGCTTAAATTGTGTAAGTCTTGTTGTTGTCTTCCAACTTGTGTTGAATGCCCAAACTACCTCTAGAAGTTTATCTTCCCAATCTTTCAGGTGAAAGGAAATAGTTGTTTTCAAGATCGTTTCTATCTCCCTATTTGTTACGTCAACTTGAACATTATATTGGGGGTGATAAGGTGTAGAATTCATGTGTTTGGTGTCATATTCCTTAGCTAGATAATACATAACTTTAGTAGTGAAGTGTGTGCCTTAATCTATAACAATTTCTCTTAGTACTCCATGCCGCATGAAAATGAGGTCATATAAGAATTTAACAACTTTTTCACTCTTTTGATTTGGAAGTGCTTTCACTTCTATCCATTTAGTGAGGTAGTCTGTACACACAAAAATGTACTCTTTCCACTAAGATTTAGGATATATTGGACCAATGAAGTGTAAAACCCATTTTTCAAATGGCTGCAATAAACTGAGGGTGTAGTGGCATTTCATCTAACTTGGTATGATTACCCATTCTTTGGCATTTATCAAACCTTCTTGTATATAATGTTACATACTTATGTATTGTAGGATAGTAATACCCTATTGTCAACACTTTTTTTGTTGTTATTTTTGTAGAAAAATGTCCTCCACATGGTTCAATATGGTAGGATTTTAGCACATCATATATTTTTTCATCATCTATATATCTCCTCATAGCATTATCCTGCCTCGTGTGAAATAGAAAACTAGCTATCCAAGAAAATTTCACACTTTTCTCAACTATGTATTTTTTTCATAATATAAATAATGTGGAGGTGTTTTACCTGAGACTAAATAATTGGCTATATCAACATACCAAGGCATTCTAGTGGAAATGGAAAATACAGGTTCATCTGGAAAAGAGTCATTCACTACTTGTTCTTCATTATTGTTCTCCATTTTTGAAATAAAATTAGATACAACATTATCCTTACCGGGCTTATCTACAATGTTGACATCAAACTCTTATAATAATAACAACCATTTGATTAAAATATTTCTTACATATATTTTGTTGATCAAATATTTAATTGTTTCATGATCGGTATTAATGAATAATAGATAACCTGTAATGTAGTGTTTGAACATATTGATAGCATAAAAAAAATGCTAATAATTCTTTCCCTATCACTTTATAGTTGAGTTTAACATGTTGCAAGTTCTTACTGATATAATAGATTTTGTAGTTTAGAATAACATATTTATATCCTAGAACAACTCAAATGACATGACCTAAGGCATCCGTATGAATTTAAAATGGAAATCTCCAATCTAGTCCTCTTAACACAAGTGTTGAATTCAACATCTTCTTTAAAGCCGGAAAGGTAACATCACATTTCTTAGTCATCTCAAAGGAAACATATTTTCCCAGCACAACAAAATGGTCCTAAAATATTACGGAAATCATGGATAAATCTTCAATAATACCCAACATTTCCGAAGAAAATTTGTACATCTTATTTCTTCTTTGGTGTAGGAACATTTATAATCATATATGTTTTTGTTGGATCTACCTAAATTCCATCAATAGATAATGACCCAACACTATTCCTTCAGACATCATAATGTATCATTTTTTATTGCTTAAGGACATGTTATGTTATTTTCGTCTCTTGATTAATTTTTTGAGATTCTTCCTTGCTTAATAAAAACAACCCCATATTGTAAATTCATCCATATATACCTCTATGCAATCATTGGTTAGATCTAAAAAATTGCTCAGAACTACTCACTAAAATGTAGTAGGTGCATTTTAGGAGGTAATATTATTGTACTCATCCTCTGGGAGCCTATCCCTTCTTTTTACCGTATCTAATAAAAAATATAGGTGGTTCATTACACCAACCAAAAGGAAGAACTTAATATGTAAATGTTCCCCATGGGCACATGAATGTGCACTTTTCTTGGTCCTCTGGTGCAATTTGAATTTGAATTTAGCCACTTTAACCATCCAGAAAATAAAAATATTTCTTTCTAGCAAGAGTGTCAAGTACGTGATCAATAAAAGGAAGAGGAAAATGATCCTTCTTTGTTTCTACATTCATCTCTTTTTAGTCTACGTAAATCCTCCATTTTCCATTCTTCTTTGGTACAATGACAAGGGGTCACACACGTTTACTATCTTAAATTGGATATATGAATCCAACATCCAATATTTATTTTAATTCTTCTTTTACTATATCCCTCACTACTTGATTCATTCTCCTTTATGGTTGTCTTATTGGCTTGCAATTGTCTCTGATGTATATCTTATGTGTACAAATCTTAGGTTGTATCCCATGCGTGTCTCCATAGTACCATGAAAATTATGTCTTGTGTTTCTACATAAGAGCAATTAATATATGCTCTTGTTATATTGTCAACATTTTTTCACATTAAGTGGATTTCTTGAAGTAATTTACAATTTCTTAAATAGATCGGTTATGGGGCATACACTGTTGCTTACAGAATTTCAGATACAATCATGTGGAATAAATTGGTGGAAGATGCAATTATTACTTGGGATGTTCATAGTGCTTTGATGTAGTAGAATTTTATTCTTCAGACAACTTATACACCACAATTTTTCATCTACTTCTTAATTCTTCCCATAATTATTTTTCAAGATGTTAGAAAAAACATCATCTTTTTCTTGGCCTTCAATTTTTCATGACTTCTCCAGCATCATGAACTACCGAAGTGAGATTTGGTCATCTTTTGGATCTTTAATGCAAATGGTTTGGTCTTCTTCATTGAACAGTTGTGTAGGGGGGTAAAGCATGAGGAATTTGGTGCCACTCCCATTAGAGATAATCATATTAAAATATCTAGATCCTATGAATGCATTAGCAGTTTCCAACCATGGTCTTCCCAAGATGATATGATATCCTCCCAAGCTTGATTTTGGTTGAAGAACAATAAATTTAGTAGGGTACTCCCAAGAGTCTAGCACTAATACTATGTCCTCCAAGACTCCTTTAGGATTAACTATTGATTAGTCTACAAGCTACAAGAATGTGGCAGTTGGTCTTAGTCACTCTATCTTCAAATCATCCATAATTTGTTGTATCATTACATTTATTTTCACCTCCAATTCAATCAGTGTGTTCTTAATAATTATGTCATTTATTGTGAAATTTACCAAAGGGCTACCTACATCTATGAATTTTGGCAAGATTGAGTTCCCAAGCATAATATCAGCTAGTTGTCCAATGAAATACACAATAGTTGGATCTTTCCTCTTTCTGCATGGTGTATTTATGTATAGATATTTAACCAAAATTTTATAGAGGGGAACATCCTTAATAGCATGAATAAATAGATTTTTGACACAAATTTATTTAATTTGATTAAAAAAATAAGAATTAGATTATGATTTGAGTTCAGTATTATTTTCTTATAACCTTTCAAGAAAATGGTGGCTCATTACCTTGTATTTTAGCTTTGATGGAATTTCTCTCATGTTACTCTGGGTCAATGTGTAACATCTTCTATTATTATTGTGGATCTATTTGAAGTGTTTTATATATTTGATGCATATAACCCTGCAACGTCTATGGTTCCTAGATGATCTCAGTAATGGTGGGTTCAGTTGATGGAGGAAGTCCTCTCCCTAAGAGAAGATGTATATTTTTGATACCAACATAATAAGTAGGGTATTGAGATGGTTTAGTGGAATAGGATGGTTAAGAAGATTTATTGTTTGGGTTAGGAATTATCTGAGCTAATTGTTTGGTAGCTTTTAGTGATCTTATTTAGGGGTTTAGAATCATAGATTTCTACTACAAATAAGAAGGTTTTTGATAAGATTGTTTGTAATTTGGACATGGGTTATTCCACTATTTTCCTCTCCAAGGCCTCTATAATTATTCAGAAGGTTGTTTCCATTTTCTTTATGGTTGGCCTTGGAATTGATTTTTCCACTATTGTTTATATTTGTTGGGATATGGGGGGCATCCTTGAGGATTAGTCCAAGGTGGGTGCTGTATATATGAATTATTATACCAATTTGGAGATGAATGCATAAGGTCTTATGTCATACCTCCTTTCCTTGGTGGCCATGGTTTTATTTGAGTAACATAAAAAAATTTCCCATCCTCTATCTCCAACATCTTGAAATAAGGTAAATCCTCCCTTTCTTGAGTAATGTTTAATAACTATTTGAATCTACAATCACATTTCTTTCTTATAAATGCACGACAATACTCTATGAGTATTCTTTTTGTATGTAGATAATCTAATTGATTGACCATATCATGGATAATATCCTGATTCATATTTTTAAACATGTTGAATATCTATGACTTGGATATGTCCCCAATTATTTTGGTAGCTAATCCACCTCTCGATCTTAGGTTTCTTACCCTCTTCATAGTAGTTATTGAGTAATTTTTACAAGCCTCACAGATTTATTCAAAAGTAGCCTTTGAAATGTCCCCTGCTCCTATCATATCCAGAGCATCCATGTCCTCCTCACTTAGTCCCTTTGATAAGAGTAATTTTAGATATTCAAGTGGTAGCTTGGCGTGCCTTGACTTTTGAATGCAAAACAGGAACATTTCCAAGTAGTCTTTTAATGGTTCATCCTCCTATTTTTCCATTTTGTAGATTTCATCACCTCCTCTGCTGTATGGTTTGTAATTATCCTTGTACTTACTCAGGATTTTCTATTTCATTTATGCCCACATGGTTACAACATTTATTCCCAATCCCATAAACCATCTCAAGGATGTATCCTTGAGTGTAGCATGAAATATATTTATTTTATCTACATCAGTAATAGAATCATAACTCCTCCATAGAGAAACAAAATCAAGTAGAAAGGTGTTTGGGTCTTCTGACATGGATCCATGAAAGTTAGGAAAGACTAAGGGGGAAATATTCTTCATAGGAACAGCTGCATACTTTTTAGTTATGGGGAACTCAAAGGTGGTTTCCATTTTTTTAGCGTTGTGTTCTACTTTTTATGTCATCTCTGGTCGCTCAGGAGAAACTTCAGAACCGTCACTTGGAGGATTGTCTTCAAACAAAAAACCTAGGATGAAGGTTTCTTCTTCAGAATCATCAAAGGTATACAAATATATCTATGCTACTTGTGGATTAGGAAAAAATATACCATGAGAATCCATATGACAATTCATGCATCAAATAACTCAAATCATTCAATAGAAATTAGTGGGGGTGGCTTGGAACAAAATTTCCTATAACCTAAACTACTCTAAGAAATGAAAAACATTTTGAAACACCTTATAACTTAGTAGTATACCTAAAAAGGGTTCCCAAAATTGTGGTGCAAATTAAGTTATTGTAATTAATATACTATTCATTAATCTATACTCATTTCATTATCATACCTAGGGATGTAGACATTCAATATTGCCATTGTTGTATGCACAGTTACAAATGTTTGAGAAGTGTAAATGTTAAATTTTTTCACTGCAATTAGGAAATAAAAATATTGGAAATGATCTAAACTATGACTGAAAGTAAATGTTATGGCTATGAAAAAGCATGTAAAAGCATAATATAGATAAAGAAGTAAACGATTGTAATTCTAATCATACAATGAATTGAAACAACAAAAAAACAAGAGGTTTAGAAAACCACAAGTTTGCATTTCCTTGGGTGTTAATCCATCCTAAGGCTTGTGTCTACAATAATTTCAAATAACTCAGATTTTATTTCATCATCATGAAGATTACAAATGGAAGAATGCAACCCAACTCTGTATCTATGGCTCAATATGTCTTACTCTATTACTCTATATCCTTGTACAACATTAATATTTCCTCTTTATATCCTTCATTACAATAGAGGTGTAAAGAGATAGCTTCATTTTAGGAGTTACTGTTGGCTTCAGTAAAATATCCTAACCAAGAATATAGAAATTTACATGCAACAAAACTATTTATGATATGTTTTAATATAATCACCTAACCTAACTAATTGATTGATTAAACAACCAATTCTTAAATTATAAATTCAGTAAATTAGTTACTTGTTTGAGTTGCAACACATAATCAGGTAATGGTGTTGAATCTTCCTCTTGTTCACATAACTATTTATTTATCAACATGTGTGAGCTCATGCAAAGTGTCCATGTTGTTCAATATCCTCATAATTATGGTTTTATATATGTTGGTGACCTCTTGTGGCTTCATGTGCTTGGTTATGGACTGGTCCTTTTGGCTGCATGTATGTTGTTATAGATGACCTCTACATTGTGAATGAGTATCTTTGGCTGCATGTCAATGGATAAACATAACACATATTTGGTAATCAAGGATGACATTTATTAAAATCACTATTCAACATCACATTACATCCAGAAGAATAAATGCATATCCGTAATCCAAGAAATAAATTAAACTTAGTAATAATCATATTAACTAATATATGTGTCATAAGTTCAATATATATTGCATATGTTCAGAAATATAACTAGGAAATAAAAAGTTAGGGGTACACATGGATTAAAAAATATAATAGATAAGATGTTTAAACAAGAAATAAAATCACTCATCATTGGGGGAAAGTGGAGTTTCAATGTCTCATTGCACATGGGTGTACATTTTGGGTTCAATTGCACCAAAAAAGTGTGTCATAGGTGCATGGTGGAGTTTGAAGTGTGCCATGTGACATAGGTCTGAGAGGTTCTTATGGGTCTAAATATGCTACTGGTTTTGGTTTAGCCCTTTAAGAATTCAAATGGAGTATTTTCCCACCATTTATCAATAATTGAATATTTGGAAATTTTTGGCTTGTTGTAATGTTTCAAAGAATTATTGAAGCTTATAAAGATTTGTAATGATGGAATGAGGAAATTATTGGTGGTTTTTTAGTCCTCTCTTTGTCTAGAAAGTATATCAAGCTAGTTTGTACTTATATAGTTTAAGTCATCTAGTCTAAAGGCCTCAAAATTGTAATCCTTTTGCATACGAACATGGATCTAGGAGCATTTTTCAGTTATAGGGTGTTTAAAGGAATATTAAAAGTATATTTTAACTTAAACTACTCATTACCATTTGAGTGATAATCAAGGAGAAAATATTCAAGAGATTTTTTTGGCAAGGATCCTTATGTATGTGTAATCTTATGATAGTTTTCAAGTAATACTGGTGAAAGATCATGGTTATAGAACTTTGTGCATGCATATGTAAAGAGGTTAGAGAATAGTAATAAATTATTTTCTAAATTATTTGATTTGATAGTTGTGTGGTGATGTTGTTTTTTGTAAATATTTCCTCTTACATTATCTCAAAGAACTCTGTAATAGTTTGTGATGATGCAAGTATTGCATGACTCGGTCATATATTGGTGGTATAAAAGAGTTAGAATTCGTAACAAAGAGACTGCACATGTTTTAAGAGAAAAAATCATTGTAGAAACCAATCATAGGCTATGAAATAAGGTTAGCAAGTATCAATTTGTTCTGAGTTGTTTGTGATCCTATTATAGTGTATTTGAGTGTAAATGGCATGTTATATGATGGATTTATAAGAAAATTGTTCAAAAGGGAGTTACATGTGGGTGAGAGGATTTCATAGTGATGGTTTGAGCCTGAATATATCTTTAAAAGGTGGGGAAAATACAATTAATTTAATAATTTATTGAGGAGCATATAAATAAGAAGGAAACCCTGGTGTTCCTAGGAAGAGTAGTAATAAATAAGATCAAACATGAATTTCAGAACATAATGAAGGTCTACCAATAAAGAAGTCATGAATTAGATGACATTATAGAGCTAATGTATGAATTTTAGGACTTGACACAAAATTTAGCGCAAGTATATTGTATTTTCCTTCTTACCCAGGGCTAATAGGAAGCTACAGTCAAGGATTTCCATGAGGGTTTGTGATTTGGAGGCTCGAGACAATGAATTAAAGTCTGAAACTAGGTAAAAATTATGTTGAGAAGGTTTTTTAAAATATTCAATAATAATTTTGATATTTTATTTGAGAATTAATGAATTATTCCTAGTAGTTGGCTGAACCAAGGATTATCTCAGTCCACAAACCTAGGATTTTGTTGTGATTTAGAGGTTAAAGATTTAAATGGTCGAATTGTGGCTCAAAATTTGAGATACCTATCATCATTGCACATTCCTTTCAATGAATCTTGAGGTTTTAAGAAGTGAAATGGACTAGAATATTCCCATTTCTTGACAGTTTGCAAACTCAGACTATGTCATTCATGGAGACCTAAAAGAAGAGGCCTAGTTACAAAGGAAAGGAGCTTTAGCTTTCATAGTTGATCTTGAAAACTTAGTCAACTCCTGAAACATGAATAATGGGTGTGTGAAAGTGGTGGATTTGATCCTTGGGACATCCTATTAATAAATATATGCTCAAATTTTTTGGAAGGCAGGGCTAGTTAAGTTTTGAGGACAATGAAGAAAGAATTGGTGATAGAATGAAGAGGTTTGAGAATTGATTTCACAAAATTTGTGTCCTCACCATAAGTAGGGAGAATGGAGTTGGAATATGCTCTCATTTTTCCTAGATACCTTGTAGGTCCTTCTATTCTTGAGTTAAACAAAGAGATTTTGTCTTATGCATGGTGAGAGGGAAATATAGTGAAAGTAGAGAGGAAGAAATCTTTAAGTGCATTTAATCAATTTAAGAGTATAAATTACATGATTGGAGACTCCAGAGGATAATGAAGGATTGCGTAAAGCACAGTATAGTAAATGGTTTACAAGCTAGACTTGGTTTGAGACTCATATCTTAAGTGCAACGAACTAGTGGAATCAATGAAAGCAAGTTATGAAGGAAAACATAGTAGATGCGACTTTTTGCATGTGAAGGTGCTTAATGAGAGAGGAGAGAACCTGCAGAAAAGAGACAAAGAAGGAGAAGGGACAGTGATGACGAGTTTTTACTTGCTAGAGTGATTAAGGATTGTCTACACTCAAAATTGAGGTAATTGTTAATTCTTGATGCTTGGTTCAAAATTGTTGAAATACTAAACCTTATTTGAGATGTATTATCTGGGTTAGTATTTTATTGATGCTAGATTGGGGAATAGAAGTATTTAATGCTTGAAAAAAAGTATATTTGAGTATGTAAGATCAAAAAATGAGATGTTTTGAGTGATATGGTGGTAGAGTGAGCTTGGTTGTGGCTAGGTGTGTATTGAATGAATGAAGTATCTTATTTCTCTGCACCATTTGGTATCAAAACATGGAAGATGGAATAAATTGATAAATTGATAAAGAATATGAGAGAGGAAAATGAAAGGAAGAGAAAAGAGGAAAAGAGGAAAGAAATGGCAAGAAAGTAAAAGTTGTGGTTTGAACAAGAACTCAAGGAGCTCAAGAGAGATGTGGAGAAGTTTGGAGAGTTGATAGAAGTTGTAAGCAAGGAGAGATAAATAATTATACTTGTCTTTGAGATTAAAAGAGGTGTAAAGTGGCCTATAAAGTTTCTTAAAGAAAGCAGACAAACGGTGAAGTTGAGAGAAATGATAAGAAAGGAAGAAAAGGAGTTGAAGAAGATAGAGAAGAGGATTAGAAAATAAGAGAAAAGGGTTGTTAAAGAAGTGGTACATGAAGAAGTTCAAATATTGAATGAGGAAGAGGTTATTGCAAGCTTCTTAGCTTGTCTAGAAGAAGAACAAGACAGTGAAAGAGAAGAACAGCAAATTAAAGAATTTAAAGAGCTAATGGATGGAGCTTTTCAAGAGGCTCAAAGGCCTCAAATTTTTAAACCTGATGATTTCATTGAATGTGTGATTGTAGGTACACAAAGAGAAGAAGCAAAGGAAATAAATGATGCCTTAAATGAAGAAAAAAAGAACAAGAGAAAAGAAAAGCTAGAAAAAGAAGTTTGTGAGAAAATGCAAGCTCAATATGGATCAATCAAGAGTGAAAGTGCAGCAGTTAGTGTGAAGAAAGGATCATGGAGAGCTCTCACAAGCATGTGGAGTTGGATAAGTGGAGAATATGAGAGAAAAAACAAGGCAAAAGCTAGAGAAACCTTGGAAAATGAAGAAGGCAATGAAGATGAAAATGTGATGGAGATTCAAGAGGAAGCACCAAGTCAAGAAACTGATAGTATGCAGCAAGATACAATGCTCTTAGCAGAGGAAGAGAAAAAAATGATTGAAGAAGACAAATTGACAAGAAGAGAAGACAAGGAAGAGACTAGTTTTCCTCTATTTTGGCATTCTAAAGTGGCTTTTAGTTTTTTTGCAGGTATAGACCACGATGTGAATGAGAAAGATGAAGAAGAACATGAAATGGATTAACAAAAGCAAGTGATTCATGAAGAAGAAGAAGACCAAGGTGGAGAAAGAGAGAGAATCAAACAAGAAGGTAACAAAGAAAATAAGCAAAGAACCAAGCAAGCAATAAAAGGAAAAAGAAAGGTCAAAGAACATAAAGAAGATCTAAAAAATAACAAAAGAGAAATGCAATCAAAAAAGCAAAGAAACTAGAAGAAGAAGAAGAAAACAAGTTATGGAGTTTAATCTTTCCTACCCCTTGAGTATGATGCAGGAGCATCACTCCATGCCTATGAATAAGTCTTGAAGACATCAAATTTTTCCTGGCATGTGTGGACATAGGTCTAAGCGGTTCTTAGGAGTCTAAATATGTTACTTGTTTTGGATCAGGCATATAAGAATTCAAATGGAGTATTTTCCCTCCAATCTGTAATATTTGAATATTAGGTCATTTTTAGCCTGGTGTAATGTTTCAAAGCATTCTTGGAGTTTATAAACCTTTGTAATAATGGAATGAGGCAATTAGAGGGTGGTTTTTGAGTCCTCTCTTTGACTAGAAAACATATCAAGATAGTTTGTACTTATAATGTTCAAGTCATATAGTCTAAAGACCTCAAAATTGTAATCCTTTTGCATATGACCATCGTTCAAGGATCTTGTGTTCAGTTAGAGGGTGTTTAGAGGAGTATTAAAAGTATATTGTAACTGAAACTACCCATTCCCATTCGAGTGAGAATCAAGGACAAAAGTTTCAAGTAATCTGGTGCAAGATCATGATTATAGAACATTTTGTGTGCATATGTAAAGAGGTTGGGAATAGTAATAAAGTATTTTCTAAAGTATTTGACTTGATAGTTTTGTGATGATGTTGGTTTTTGTAAAGATTCTCCTTACATTTCTCAAAGAACTCTGTAACAGTTTGTGATGATGCAAGAATTGCATGACTCAGTCATCTCTTAGTGGTATAGAAGAGTTAGAAATCATAACAAAGGGACTACACGTGTTTCAAGAGGAAACCTTATTCTAGAAACCAGTCACAATCTATGAAATAAGGTTAGCAATTATCATTTTTTATGAGTTGTTTATGATCTTATTGTAGGCTATTTGAGTGTAAAAGGTGTGTTGGATGATGGCTTTGTAAGACACTTGTTCAAAAAGGAGTTGTATGTGGGTGAAAGGCTTTCATAGTGATGGTTTGAGCCTAAATCTATCTTTGAAAGGTGGGGAAAATACCATTTGTTTAAGAATTTATTGAGGAACATACAAAGAAGAAGGAAACACGGGTGTTCCTGGACAAAGCAATGATAAAGGAGATCAAACATGAAGTTTGGAACATAATAAAGGTCTAATGGTAAAGAAGTTACAAAGTAGATGACATTACAAAGCTGACATATGAATTTTATGCCTTGACACAAAAATTAGCACAAGTTATTGTATTTTCCTTCTTACCAGGGTTAATATGAAGCTACAGTCAGGGTTTCTACGAGGTTTTTGTATTTGGAGGCTTGATACAATGAATTAAAGTCTTCAAATGGGTAAAAATGATGTTGAGAAGGTTGCTTTATAGATTCAACAAATAATTTTGACATTTTATTGGAGGATTAGTAAACTATTCCTGACAGTTGTTTGAACTAGGGATTATCTCAGTCCACAAACCTAGGATTTGGTTGTGACTTAGAGGTTAAAGATTTAAATGGTCGAATTGTGGCTCAAAATTTGAAACATATCATCATTGCACATTCCTTTCAATGAATCTTGAGGTTTTGAGAAGTGAAATGGACTAGAATCTTCCTAGTTCTTGATAGTTTGCAAACTCAGACTGTGTCATTTATGGAGACCTAAAAGAAGAGTCCCAGTCAAAGAAAAGAAGATTTAGCTTGCAAAGTTGATCTTGAAAACTTAGAAAACCATAAAAAATGAAAATGGGTGTCTGAAAGGGTGTAATTTATCCTTGGGACCTCCTATTAAGAAAGATATGCTCAGATTTTTTTAGAAGGTAGGGCTAGTTAAGTTTTGAGGATCAAGAAGAAAGAATTGGTGATAGAATGAAGAGGTTTGAGAATTGAGTCACAAAATTTGGTCCTCGCCATAACTGGGGATAAGGGAGTTGGAATATGCTCTCAATTTTCCTAGAGACCATGTAGGTCCTTCTATTCCTTAGTTGAATAAGGAGCTTTGTTATTATGCATAATGAGAGCACAGTTTAGTGATAGTAGAGAGGAAGGAATCTCTAAGTTAATTTAATTAATTTAAGAGAATAAATTAAATGATCTGAGACTCTAAAGGATAAGGAATTATTTGGTAAATCAAATTAAATTCAATGGTTTACAAGTTAAAATTGATTTGAGACTCATATCTTAACTTCAAGGAACTAGTGAAATCAATTAACAAAAGTTATGACAGAAAATAGAGTAGATGAGACCCTTTACATGTGAAGGTGCTTACTGAGAGAGGAAAGGACCTAGAGGAAAGAAAAAAATCAGGAGAAGGGACAATGATGACTAGTTTTTACTTGATAGAGTGATTAAGGACTGCCTAGACTGAAAATTTAGGTAATTGTTAATTCTTGATGCTTGGTTAAAAATTGCTGAAATACGAAACCTTTTTTGAGATGTATTATTTGGGTTACTATTGTATTGAGGATAAATTGGGGAATAATATTATTTATTTCTTGAAAAAAATTATATTTGAGTATGTAAGCTTAGGAAATGAATTTTTTTAGTTATAGGGGAGTAGAGTGAGCTTGTTTGTGGCTAGGTGTGTATTGAATGAATGAAGTACTTTATTTCTCTGCGCCAGAAAAATAAACATGCAAATAAAAAACACAAGAATTTTTTTATGTTTTTGATTTGGGTTGGCATGTATGTACATGGAATTAATGAAATAATCAGAGCATGAAACACTTTCGGGTTGAAATATTACCTCAAAACTGTGCCCAAGATGTAATTAGATTTTTTATTGATGCTTAGGGGGAATAATGAGACCCACAATCACTTAAAACAAACACTAGGTCATAAAAAATATCCCCACTATATATTTTTCATGATCAAAACTCCTCTTGAGGTTCTCGGGATCATTTGTGTAAAAAGTCAATGCAAACAGGACACCTTGTATCAATCTCCAAAGAGTATCTCCTTTTTCTTGTTCTCAAAACTTTGTCACACTAAATACATCAAAAAGTAGGCTCAAATAGCTTCATAATACCTAGGATATGAAATATTGATAATTCACAATGATCTTGAAACCTTATTCTAAATTTGGATCTTCAACAAAGTATGCACACTCTTTTCTCTCAAAAATTTCCTAGGAGGAAAAATTTCCAAAGACCATCAATTTTTTTCTAGAATTCCACCCAAGTCATGCCAGAGTGGAAAAGATTTTTAAAAATTTATAAAGACTATAAGTAGGAATTTTTATGTTTTTTGAGGCTCCCCAAACCATCCATTGAATTTGATCTTCAAAACTGGGCGGTTTTAGCCATTTTGACAATTTTGGTTATTTTGATCAATTTAACCAGAGAGGTGATTTTTTTTCAATATGGTTATCATATAAAATGTAATGACATTTCTTATGAAAAAATTATCAAATATAATTCTATTTAGCCTACCCTTATTCATATGAAAACATCTGCACATGTTTTATCTACCCCTATAGTTATATTTTAACTTAATACCATTTCATCAAAAAAAATAGTAAGTGAACAAGGACCTTTACCATCTACTTTTTGAGATATCCCTCATAGTAATCATGATCACACAAATACCTCATCACTTGTAGTTAGGCACATGACATACACTTCTCCTCCTCCCTCAACAAGATCTTTTGGTATGCCTAATTCTATCAATTCTCTGGTCACTTACCTACTCGTTATGTTCTAGTAATCCACATCCTTGATCTAAAACTTATCTATATATTCCTACATATTTATCATATCCATTGGTCCTTATAACTGTTAATTTACTAGAAAATGTATAATTTCCTATGATGCCTCCCCCCTTCTCAAAATCCTATTTTACCATATCATCATTATCAACAATCAAAATATTTTGTTTGTAGACAAGATAATTCTTCTTTGAATATCTACCCCCCTTAGAATGATTCCATTCAAGCCTTGATGAGTAGAATCATGGGCTTGGAAGCTACTACCGTGGGACCCAAAAATGTTTTTTCTTATGAATTAAATTTTAATGAAACCATCAACCCATCAATACCTCTCAATCCATTGCCTCCATATTGGGAACTACCAAAATTCACAAAATTCTATAACAATGAAGATCCACAACAACATCTCAGGGGCTTCCATCACTATTATTACCTCATGAATTATGACCAAGACCACATGTTTATGAAATTTTAAATGTCTTGAATGATACGCACTCTTGATTGGTATAAAAACATTCCTCAACATTCTCTTTATTCATTCACATAGTTAGCACAACTTTTACGAGAACATTTTTCCATCAATGTCACATGTAAGATATCCATCATTGGCCTATATTCTATCAAACAATTCAAGGATGAATTTATTATTGAATTCATCACTAGATGACATGTAATCATCAATAAATTATCCTTTTCCCTACCCTAGATTGAATTGATCAAGTTATTTTCTTGTTCTTGCGTAAAGCACATATCATCCACCCTCCATATCTAATCATTTCAAACAGTAGATGAAGAATTTACCATGGCCAAGAAATAGGAACTTCGAGACCTTGAAGGTGGAAAAGTTAAACTACAATATAAAAATTCCAAACTTGATTCTACTTAGATTTTTTCTAATGAAAATCCTAAAGGCTCATAAAATGAGGTTGTCCTGAAAATTGAATCTAAGATATAGTTAGACTATGAATGATATCGGCCTCCTCAAAAGTACAAACCCCTCGGGGATTCATATAGCTCTATATTTGATAAGATCATGGTTTCTCATTTAATAAAACTCCCTCCTATCCAATCTGTTGATGAATATGGTCTTAATACATCCTAGTATAGGGAAGATGGCTATTATAAATATCATTAGGTCCATGGACATGATTTTAATAGGTGACGTGTTTTTAAAAATGTCCTTCAAGACATCATTGAATGATGATATCTATAGATATATAATCCTAATGTACCTACTAATCAATCCATATATGTATATAAACAACATTTCCAAACCATCCCCTAAATAATAACATAGCTCATACTAATTTCATAGGGTCCCAAAATCTTAACATTGTAGTGCCCACTTCCCTTTGACACCTTTTATTGATAGTAATCATGATACTGCGGATTATATTATGGACATGATTATGGACTTTATTTTAGTATGATGTTAAATGTTAGATCATGGATTATTGTTGACTTGACTCAGTTATGATGCATGATGATTATTAGAGACATTTTATATGTTGATGATGTTATACTGTTTGACATGGTTATATGATGGATGTTGTTTAGACTTTTGATATGTGGATATTGTGAGTAGACCTAGAAATAGAAAATTAGATTAAAATGGATGATGATATAGTTGTTGATAAAACTATAAATGATATTGTTAGATTGCTTTGATGTTGTTGTGATTCATATATCTAGATGATTTTTGATTTTTAATTATATTTATATTATTTTGGACTATCTGACATGGCAACGAGGCCAAAGGAAGTATTTTTGTTTTGTATATTAAAATATCACAACAAAAATCAGGGGATTGGAGACCAACCACATTGGAATTCTAAATGAATTCAATAAGGTCACCATGACAACTAGTTTATCTGTGTGTGTTTGTATTTTTTTTGTTAGGGATTCCCATGGGGGGAATCACCTTTAAATATGAGCAAGGGATTTTATGTTTTTATTTTATTTGGTCCCTTTTTGTTTAATTTTTGCATGTGTTTTATGTGGTGCACTTACCCTTTCATTATTTATTTAATGTGGTGTTAATATTGTGAGTAATCATATTGTTTAGTTAATTAATTAAAATATGTCATAAGAATGTAATTAATAGAGTTGTTGGCCATGTTTTAAAGTCTTGTAAGAATGTGTAAGTAATGTGTAAGTGACCTTGTAAGTCATGTGTAAGTTAGCTTTTGAGTGTCAAATAATCCACCTTCTTAGAAATTCGAATTTGTCCTTGGAGGCTATTTTTGGAGGCTGTGGGATAGGTTAAACTTGTCCCATACCTCTTTAATTTATTTACCAACCATACCTATGGTTGGGGAGTTGAATTTAGACCTTTTTTTGCATTTTTACAAGTCAAGTTGAATTTTTAATTGCACTTTTCTTACATAATTTAATTTCAGTCCTTATACGGTATGGGCTTGTTTGAGTATGTACGTAAATCATTCCTATTATTCACCCACTTATTTATTATGCTTTGGAGGATGAAGTTGACTTCTGGGGGTTGGGGTTGAGGATGTGTGATGTGGCATCCTACATGGATCCACCTCATCCTCTTCTCTTCCCTCTTCTATAAAATTTGAATTGCTTGCCTTGTTTTGGGTTGCTTCACTTTTGGAGACTTCATTTTGGGTGAATTGTTTCTTGCTGTTTTGGGAGCTCTTGCTTGGAATTTTTTTGGAAGATTGTTGCATGCTTGTGCTTGGCTATTTTGGATTGCTTGCATTGGGATAAATCTTGTTGTTTTGGAACTTGGAACAACTCCATCATGGAGAGGTCAGAGCTTGGCTCTTGAAATTCTCTTCTTGTATATATGTAAATGTTCTTGTGTGAATGTTTTGGTATATATTGTGGGTTGTTGGGTAGATGGCCTAGGAATGGTGTAGGAGAAGACTATGGGGTTATTTTGTGGGAGGCATAAGTGGTTTTAGGGAGGTATAAGGGTGGAGGGAGTGGGGGTTTGGGTTCCACCTTACAAAGAAATAGCTTGCATTTCATTTACTTGTTATGGGCTGTGCCATAAGAGGTTGGGGAGACATAAGAAAATGTGAGGAATAAGGGGTACTTGGGGGAGGCATAAGGGCATGACAGGGTTTTGAATAATATTCATATATATATAATATATTTGGTGGGTTGTTCTCAGGTGGTGATACCCATTTTCCCCTTTGGGAGGCATAATCAACATCCCCCATAGCTTCTTGTTCCTTTGGATTGCTTGATGAAGCTTTTATATTATTTTTCATGTTTTAGTGTAGTTGTAAACTACATTCTGTTTGGACTGTGTTTCTTTATTATAATGTTACTTGTATGTTTGTGGAATCCTGTTGTTGCCATGAGTTGGATCACATCTTTTATTACATTTTGGTTGGGGCTCAGGGGAAAATGAATAAGGATGACTTATCCTCTTCATTGGATGTCTTGGTTGGGTGGAGAGCATTGAATTTCACCTACTTCAGTTGTGATCAAATTGGAAGAATATGAAGAATGCATGTTGTTGTTCTAAAGCCGCGAAAAGATAGTTTGATAGTCCCTTGTGAAATGGAATCTCATTGTAACCTTTCCCACTTGAAGAGGATGAGATTATAAATGTTTGTATTGGAAATATGTTGTACTGATTGCAAGTTGTATATTGAAATGTAAAAGACTGATACTCTGTATTCTATTTTGGAAAGAATGTGGAAGAATGATACGTGTTTTTGTATGTTGCATTTTGAAACCAAAGGGAAAGGAAGTTGTAAAAGTTCATTTTAAATTAATGGAAGTTGTTTTGTCTTGTTCCATATGTTGTTATTCCATTGGAAATCTATGTTTAGCATTCACTATGAAATCCTGGTTGAAAAGTGGTAAAGTGAAACACGTGAGAAGAAAATGTATTATTTTGTCCTGTGTCTATTATATGTTTTCGAAGGAATAAAAGAAGAAATGTTGTAATGTTGCATTTTGGAATCAATATAGGATTGCAATACCTTTCTCAAATTTCATTATTGAATTGAATCTGATCATTCCAATGTATTGAAATCTCTGTTTGAAAGGAAGAAATGTGTGTGAGAAAAATACAGTATTTTGTCTTTTTGGAATGTGAAAAATTTGAAAATCAGAATTGTCATTTTGGTCTTGAATAGTTTGATTAAATCAAATAATGTGTTAGGTATTGGAATTGGAACATGTATTTTAAATACTTGGAAGAAGGAAGTGCAATTAGACCCTTTAAAATTTGATCCCTGTTTTTTGTAATTTCAAACTGGCAATTATCAAAACAAAAAAAATGCACAGTTCGAACCTGCAACAATAATATAACAAATTAAATGATTAAATTGAAGTAGTACAGGCACTAAACAAATTTAATTAGACAAAAAAACTTAAAGGAAAGTATTTTAAAACTTAGCCAAATTGGGATCAACCATTTTATAATCATGTTTTGCTGTCAAGAATTGTAAATTTTTGAATTACAAATTCAATCAGAGATAGATCTACCTAAAAAAATTATCCTAAATCCATCTTAGAACATGTCCCCATGTCAGTTTGACATGATTGAGAGAGGAAGAATATCAAATTGGATAAATATCACAAGTTAAAATTTACCAGTTCGCACTATAAAAGACTGTAGCCCATTTTCTTGAAATTGACCCCTTAAACTTTATAAAAAAAAATTAATGATCTCTGTGCAAAGAGGACGTCGAGAGATTTCCATAAATTCCTTGTTTTCCCAAAACCAAGCTCTCTATCAAAAGTTATGGCCTTCTGAAGTTTTTATTCCTTGATGTTAAAAAAAAATTGGGAAAAATTTCCTTGACAGGCCCGCGGGCCCAAATTTTTCCCTCAGAGCTTAGGAAATTTTTTGGGAAAATTTTCTAAATTTTCGCCACTACCTCACTAGCCCATGGAAAATCATAGGCTACCACGTGGCACCATGAGGTGTCAGTGGTGGGACGGATATCCTTTTAACTTGGCGCTCGCAATTTTTTTTGGGAAAAATATCAAAATTTTCCCCGTTGGCTCACGACCAATCAAGTGATGCCACATGGCGTCACAAGGCATCAGTGGAGGCGTCAGTCCCTTTTGCATTTTTGTGTTTCTAAAAGTTTTGGAAAAAATTTCCATGTTTTCCCCACCATCCTGAAGACCTGCAGCCAATCAGGAGCAGCCACGTGACATCAGGAGCCGGCGGAGGCATGGGTCAATTTGACCCTCTTAGCCCTTTGGGGTATTAAATAAAATTTCTCCCCACCACCCCGCTTTCCTTGCATTGGCTTAGGTGATGCCACATTTTCCTTGCAGACTCGTAGGTGTAATGTTGGCTTTCTCCCCGCGCTAGCTTGAGAAGTGCCACGTGTCCCTGGTGGACTTATAGACCTACGGGTGTGTAGGCGTAAAGTTATTTTTTTCCCTGCTCGGGAAAACTTTCCAAAATTCTTCCCATGGCCCACCAACCCACGCTTTGGACAAATTTTCACCCCTGGGCCCACAGGCCCACTCTTGGGGAAAATTTTCACCCCAAGGCCCGTCGGGCCATAACTTGAGAAATATGAGGAGTGAGGAGGACTTCTTTATATCAATGGAAAGGTGAGAAAATTTCCTATCCAATGGGAATGATTTAGGGAATTTTTGAATGTGGTAAGTGTGAGAAAATTAAATTTGAAACTTTAAGCCTATTAGAGAGTGGGTATGGTGAGGATTTACCCTCTGAACCTAATTGAACCTTCTAACCCTAAATTTATTACCTTATGACCTCTAATTATTGATAATAAAAGAAAAGTATTTTCTAATGGATTAGAATTATTCTAGAGCTTGTTAGTGGCAACTGTTGTCTTGTAACTCGGTTGTAGACTCTATTAATTACAAAATTAAATTATTCCATAATTTTCCTAACTAATCCTAGGTTGTTCTTGGGTCTCAAGTGGGTTGTTTTAGTGGGCGTTACACTTGGTGTGAGATCAATGGTTCAAAATATTGGGCCATTGGACACACTAGAAAACTTGAGACATGAAACGTAAACCTATCACACTTTTAAAATCTAGAAAAATAACTTAGTTTAGAAATTACATATTTTAGTAAATATTGAAACTAAATAAAACTCAGAAAAATGAACTAACTCTTCCCTTGGTATGTGTAGGAGGCGCAGACAAGACAAGGGGGATTTTCACATAGACCCATAATTACCATCACCAGATCATGTTGTAGCATCCATCCTACCCCAGATTTTGTAGAATCTTCAAGATGTTAATGCCGCTCTACGTGGAGGATCAGTAGGAGGACATATAGCTTGACATGACAGAGTCCCTTCCATCGAGGTTTAGGTATCTTCTCAAATCAACGAGGAGCATGGAGGAGAGAACTCCCATGTAGAGTCAACCAGAGTAGAGTCACCATAGAAGGGATAGGGTGACCGAGTTTTAGGACATAGAGAGAGGTCTCGGAGTCCTAGGCTTAGGGGTGAGCATGTAGAGAGACCTAGAGGCCTTCAGACCACAACTGTAGATCACATCAGGGATATCATGAAGCTTCAGCCATCACATTATTCTAGTGACATAGGTGTATTTTAAGAAGAGGCCTGGTTGGTGAGCTTGAGTGGATGCTTTAAGATCTATCCTTATTCTAGTAACACAAAAGCTCATGTTGTGATCCATCTACTAAGGGATGGAGCTGATGTCTGGTGGAGGATAGAGGAGCAGAAGCTCCATGTTTATTCTGAGACATTTACCTAGGAGCTCTTTGAGGAGTGTTTCTAGAATAGATATTTTTCATGGAGGTTGATACAATAATGGATAGACAAGTACGATGACCTCTGACAAGCAACTCTTACAGTGGCTTAGTATGAGAGTAGATTTATGGATCTATTCCAGTATGTTGGCTACATGCAGGATGAGCAGGTGCGGATCCACAAGTTCATCTGGGTCTAAATCTAGACATTGGAGGTACAATGTGGATCCATTGTCCACAAACATTAGTTGAGGCCATCGAGAAGGCCTATATAGAAGAGGAGACTTGGGGAAAGACCCAGTATGCTCGAGACTGATTCCGTAGCCGTATACAACAGATGCAAGATAGAAGATTGAGGGGATCAGTACCTCTTCTAAATGGTGGACAAGGTTCAGCATAGTCATCCTTTAGACCTCAGTAGCAGTAGTCATGCCCACATTATAGACCTCCATAGAGGTTTGATGCACATAGAGGAAGGAGTATGGGGCCTCCTCCTAGGGATCCCATCAGGACACAGTGTGCCCAAAGAGCTCACTCAACAGGAGCTCACTAGTAGAGACCTCAGCAGACCACAGCTGAATCATCAGGATCCACACCACAAACCTCCAGAGTACCGAATGGACCTCCTACACAGGGGATAGGATCAGGTGGTTGTTTTGGTTGTGGTGTTACTAGACATTTTTAGAGAGACTACCCATATAACCCTAACAAAAATGGTAAGACACAGATCTCAAAACCTACTATTGATGATATGGGGCATAGTCATAGGATGTATGTAATAGTTGAGAACTACCAGGTACAACATCAAATTACATTTATTCAGACCATAGGTAGCATTGGTGGTATTCGTACCTTCATCTTGTTTGATTCTGATTCTTCTGATTCTTTCATTACACCATCTTTAGTAGAGCAATGTAGGTTTGTAACAGTTAGGTACGGTCATAGTTGGGATGTTGAGATGGATTTGGGAGTCAAAATATCTATAAAATCCTTAGTTAAGGAGTGTGTGGTGGATTTGGGACCTTTCACCACTACCTCAGATCTTTGTATCCTTCCGTTGGGCTCATATGGAGTCATCTTGGGTATGGATCAGTTGTCTACACACAAGGCCAGAGTGGATTTTTACCACAAGATTATATCTTGTTTAGATGATTTGGGAGTTGAGTCAGTGATTTCAGGGGTCAACAAACCCATCTCTATTCACACCATCTCTTCTATGCAGCTTAAGCGGTGTGTACGACGGGGTTACAAGATGTATGCTATTACATTTAGTGATAGATGAGAGGATGGGTCTAGTGGACCATCACTAGATGATCACCCCATTTGAAGAGAGTTTTCACATTTCTTTCTAGGGGAGCTACCGGGGTTACCACCCCCATGTGAGATTGATTTTCATATAGACCTAGTTCTGGGAGTAGAGCCTATCTCACGAGCACATTATCGAATGACCACCATAGATCTCTGTGAGCTCAAGTTACATCGTGAGGGACTTTTGGAGAAGGGATTTATCCATCCTAGTGTATCCCCTTGGGGTTCACTGGTGATTTTTGTGAAGAAAAAGGATGGATCCTTGTGGTTGTGAATTGATTACTACCAGCTGAATAAGGTAACGATTAAGAATAATTATCCCCTTCCATATATTGATGATTTTTTTGATCAGATGAAGGGAGCCACTAATTTCTCTAAGATTGATCTTAAGTCAGGTTACCATTAGCTGAGGATTTCAGAGGCGGACATTCATAAGACTACCTTCCGTATGATATATGGTCACTATGAGTTCACAGTGGTGCCTTTTGGTTTGACTAATGCCCTCGCAGTATTTATGACCATGATGAATGGGGTATTTATGAACTTGATGAAATTTTTATTTACTCACATACATGTGAGGATCATGAGGGCACCTTCATTAGGTTCTTCAGTGTCTTCAGGAGCAGTAAATTTTTGGGGACTTGGAGAAGTGTGCATTCTTGTAGAAGGAGGTGCAGTATTTAGGTCATATCATTTCTAGGGAAGGTATCACCATCGATCCTTCCAAGATTAGAACTATTATGGATTAGCCAACACCCACTACTATGAGTGAGGTGTGCAGCTCCATGGGACTAACAGGTTACTTTTAGAGATTTATTCAGGACTTTTCTAAGATTGCACACCCCATCACTTCCCTACAGAAGAAAGGGAAGAAGTTTTTTTGTTCAGATAGGTGCGAGAAGGCCTTTAGTACAATGAAGGAATGCCTCACTACAACACCTATTCTTGCAGTACTAGATCCACAGGGTGAGTTTTTCATTTGCACGAATGCTTCTTTAGCAGGGCTTAGAGGTGTGTTGATGCAAGAGGGAAGAGTAGTGGCTTTTGAGTCTTGTAAACTCAAGGATTATGAACTCAATTATCTGACTCATGTTATTGAGCTTAAAAAAATGATGCACATCTTGGTTTGATGGAGACACTTTCTTCTTGGTCAGAGATTCACACTCAGGACAGATCACTTGAGTCTTCATCATCTCTTCACGTAGCCCAATCTCAACGCTCATCAGCGGCATTGGATGGAGTTGATTTGTGAATATGATATGGAAATTGAGCATTAGAAGGGGAAGGAAAATGTTTTGGTAGATGCTCTCAGTAGATGGAGACATGTGGCTGTGGCCACCTTAGTGAGTACAGATTTACGCAGCAGGATTCTTCAGCAGCTTCCTTTTAACATCTTCTACATTATAGTTTGAGGAGAGATTGAGTCTCAAATACACCTCAAAGGGTATTCTGATGGTTTTTCCTTAGAGGTAGATGGTCTTCTTAGGCACAAAGGTTAGATTTATGTTCCCAAAGAGGGAGGCTTGAGGCAGGACATCTTAGTAGAGGCACACCATACACCCTATTCAACCCATCCCGTGGTGAAGAAGATGCACGCCACCTTGAGACAATTGCATCATTGGAGAGGAATTCATAGAGACGTGGCCCATTTCATGTCATGATGTTTAAAGTGCCAAAAATTGAAGGCTGAGTATCAGCAACCAATTGGCCTTCTCTTTCCTCATGCTATATCAGAGTGGAAATGGGACACCATTTCCATGGACTTCATTTTTGGACTACCGATGTTCAGATATCACCACGACACCATCATGGTCATGGTTAACAAATTGAAAAAAGTAGCTCACTTTTCTCTAGTAAAGACCATTGAAATAGATAGAGTAGTGCCAAGGGTATATTTGGATGAGATTTTCAGGTTGCACGGGATTCCACAGAATATCATTAGTGACCACAATCCTTTGTAAACTTCCCATTTTTGGACTACCACGCAACATGCCCTCGGGGTGAAGATTAATTTCAGCACAACATATCACCCTTAGATAGATGGACAGACCAAGTGGGTGAATTAGATTTTAAAGGACATTTTCAGGATATACGTGATGGATCAACAGTCTAGATGGGAGGAGTACCTTTACTTAGTGGATTTCGCCTATGATAATAGTTTTTAGAGTTCTATAGGCATGGATCCTTTTCAGGATTTGTATGGTAAAGAGTGTAGGACACTTCTTAGTTGGGACATGATTGGACCAACTTTGTTCCATGACATGGAGTAGCAGGTGATTTTGATCAGATAGAGAATGTAGGAGGCACAGGATAGGTAAAAGAAGTACGTAGATCAAAATTAGAACAAACATAGTTTTGATGTGGGCATGAAGGTGTTCCTTCATGTCAGTCCACACAAGACCCCTATCCATTATGGAAAAGGCTGTAAGTTATCTCCTAGATTCATCAGTATGTTTGAGATCTTGGAGCATATCAGCCCTTTGGCCTACCATCTAGCATTGCCACCTAGCTTGTCTTGCGTACATGATGTGTTTCATGTTTTAGTTCTTAGGGTATATGTTGCAGATCCTTCTCATGTGTTATATTTGACATCATTGTAGGTGCAAGATCAGGGGTAGGTAATGGTGGATCCCATTTGCATCCTAGATTAGAAGACCCTGGGCCTTTGAGGCAGAGAGGTTGATCAGGTTTGGGTGCAGTGAGATAGATATGATGAGACTGTAGCTAAATGGGAGGATGCTAATTTACTATAAGTTCAGTCTTCACATTTGTTCCAGTGACTTCCAGGAGGAATCTGAGTGTAAGGGGAGGGGGGTGTAGTGCCCACTTCCCTTTAAAACCTTTTTTTTTATACTAATCATGATACTGCCGATTATATTATGGACATGATTATGGACTTTATTATAGTATGATATTAAATGTTAGATCGTGGATTATTGTTGAATTCATTCAGTTATGATACATGATGATTATTAAGAGACATTTTATATGTTGATGATGTTATACTGTTGGACATGGTTATATGATAGATGTTGTTCAGACTTATTATATTTGGATATTGTGAGTAGACCTAGAAATGGAAAATTATTGGATGATGATATAGTCATTGATAAAACTATAAATGATATTGTTAGATTACTTTGATGTTGTTGTGATTTATATATCTAGATGATTTTGCATATTTAATTATATTTATATCATTTTGGACGTTCTAATATGGCCACAAGGCCAAAGGAGGTATTTATGTTTTACAGGTTAAAATATCACAACAAACATCGGGGGATTGGAGACCAACCACATTGGAATTCTAGATGAATTCAACAAGGTCACCATGGAAACTAGTTATTTTGTGTGTGTTTGCATTTTTTTTTTAGGGATTCCCATGGGAGAGAACCACCTTTAAATGTGACCAAGGGATTTTATGTTTTTATTTTATTTGGTCACTTTTTGTTTAATTTTTGCATGTGTTTTATGTGGTGAACTTACCCTTTCATCATTTATTTAATGTGGTGTTAATATTGTGAGTAATCATATTGTTTTTGTTAATTAATTAAAATATGTCATAAGAATGTAATTAATAGAGTTGTTGGCCATGTTTTAAAGTCTTTTAAGAATGTGTAAGTGACCTTGTAAGTGATGTGTAAGTTAAATTTTGAGTGTGAAACACTCCACCTTAGAAATTCGAATTTGTCCTTTGAGGCTATCTTAGGAGGCTTGTGGGACAAGTTAAACTTGTCCCATACCTCTTTAATTTATTTACCAACCATACCTATGGTTGGGGAGTTGAATTTAGACCTTTTTATGCATTTTTACAAGTCAAGCTGAATTTTGTAATTGCACTTTTCTTACATGATTTAATTTCAGTCCTTATGGGGTATGGGATTGTTTGAGTATGTAAGTAAATCTTTCATATTATTCACCCACTTATTTATTATGCTTTGGAGAATGAAGTTGGATTTTGGGGGTTGGAGTTGAGGATGTGTGATGTGGCATCCTAAATGGATCCACCTCATCCTCTTCTCTTCCCTCTTCTATAAAATTCAAATTGCTTTCCTTGTTTTGGGTTGCTTGACTTTTGGAGACTTTATTTTGGGTGAATGTTTCTTGCTATTTTGGGAGCTCTTGCTTGGAATTTTTTGGGAAGATTGTTGCATGCTTGTGCTTGGCTGTTTTGAATTGCTTGCATTGGGATAAATCCTGTTGTTTTGGAACTTGGAACAAATCCATCATGGAGAGGTAGGAGCTTGGATTTTGAAATGCTCTTCTTATATATATGTAAATGTTATTGTGTTAATTTTTTGGTATATTTGTGGGTTGTTGGGTAGATGTCCGAGGAATGGTGTAGGAGAAGACTATGGGGTTATTTTTTGGGAGGCATTAGTGGTTTTAGGGAGGTATAAGGGTGGAGGGAGTGGGGATTTGGGTTCCACCTTACAAAGAAATAGCTTGCATTTCATTACTTGTTATGGGCTGTGATAAGATGTTGGAGAGACATAAGAAAATGTGAGGAATAAGGGGTATTTGGGGGAGGCATAAGGGCAAGACAGGGTTTTGAATAATGTTCATATATATATATAATGGTAAATTATTCTTAGGTGGTGTGACCCATTTTCCACTTTGGGAGGCATAAGTAGCATCCACCATAGATTCTTTCTCCTTTAGCTTGCTTGATGAAGCCTTTGTATTGTTTTTCATGTTTTAGTGTAGTTGTAAACTACATTCTATTTAGGACTATGTTTCATTGTGATAATGCTGCTTGTATGTTTGTGGAAGCCTGTTGTTGCCATGAGTTGGATCACATCTTTTATTGTATTGTGGTTGGGGCTTGGGGGCCAATGAAGAAGGATGGATTCTCAACTTCCTTTGATGTCTTGGTTGGGTGGAGTGCATTTCCTTTCCCCTACTCTGGTTGTGATGAAATTGGAAGAATGTGAAAAATTCATGTTGTTGTTCTCGAGCAGAGAAAGACAATTTGATAGTCTGTTGTGAAATGGAATCTCATTGTAACCTTTCCCAGTTGAAGTGAATGAACTTGTAAATGTTTTTATTTGAAAGATTTTGCATTGATTGCAAGTTGTCTATTGAAATGTGAAATATTTATACTTTGTATTCTATTTTGGAAAGAATGTGAAAGAATGATACGTGTTTTTGTATGTTGCATTTTGAAACCAAATGGAAAGGAAGTTGTAAGAGTTATTTAAAATTAATGTGAGTGGTTTCCTTTTTCATATGATATTCTCCCATTGGAAATATGTGTTTATCATGCACTATGAAGTCCCTTTTTAGAAAGTGGAAATGTGAAACATGTGAGAAAAAAATGTATTATTTTGTCCTATATATATTATATGTTTTGGAAGGAATAAATGAAGAAATTTTGTAATGTTGCATTTTGGAATAAATATAGGATTACAATACCTTTCTCAAATTGCATTGTTGTATTGAATATTATCATTCCAATGTATTGAAATCTCTGTTTGAATGAACTAAATGCATATGAAGGAAAATGCAAAACTTTGTCTTTGAAATGTGTAAAGTTGAAAATCAGAATTGTGTTTTGGCCTTCGAATGGTTGGAATTAAATCAAATAATGTGTTAGATTGGAATTGGAACGTATTATAAATACTTGGAAGAAGAAAGTGGCAAATAGATCCTTTAAAATTTGATCCCTATTTTTTGTAATTGCAAACTCACAATTATCAAAACAAAAAAAAGTACAGTTCGAACCTACAACAATAAAATAACAAAAATCAATGATTAAATTTAAGTAGAACACCCTAAAAAAATTCAAATAGACAAAAATACTTAAAGGAAATATTTCAAAACTTAGCAAAATTGGGCTCAACTATTTTATAGTTGTTTTTGCTATCAAGAAATGAAAATGTTCAAATTACAAATATATTAGACAAATTAAACCTTGAATCTTTCCTTAAATCCATATAAGAACATTTCCTCATGTCTATTTGACATGATTGAGAGAGGAAGAAGATCAAATTAGATAAATCTCACAAGTTAAAATTTACTAGTTCGCACTGTAAAATCCTGTAGGTTGTTTTCTAAAAAAATCACCCCTTAAACTTTATAAAAATAAAATTTAATGATCTTTGTGTAAAGAAGACATCGAGAGATTTCCAGAAAGTCCTCATTTTCCCAAATCTGAGTTCTCTATCAAATGTTATGGCCTTTTGAAGTTTTTCTTCCTTGGCATAAAAAAAATGGGAAAAATTTCCTTGGCAGGCCTGAATGTTTCCCTCAGAGCTTAGGAAAATTTCTGGGAAAAATTTCCAATTTTTCCCCACTGCTACACTAGCCCATAGCTAATAAAAGGCTACCATGTGGCATAATGAGGTGTCAGTAATGGGACAGATCTCCTTTTAACTTAGCACTCTCGGAAAAATTTGGGAAAAATTTCCAAATTTTCCCCGCCGGCCCGGGTCCAATCAGGTGATGCCACATGGCATCATGATGAATCAGCGCAGGAGTGGGCGTCTTTTTCCTTTCTGTGTTTTGGAAAATTTTGGGAAAATTTTCCATTTTTCCCCCCTTTCCCACTGACCCACAGCCAATCAAGAGCAACCACATGGCATGAGGAGTCGACAAAGGCATGGGCCAGTGTGACCCTCTTAGCCCTTCAGGGCATTAAAAATTTTTTCTCCCCGCCATCTTTCTTTCCCCGCGTTTGCATAGGTGATGCCACGTGTCCCTTGTGACCTGCAAACTCATGGGTGTAATGTTGTATTTTCACCCTACGTGAGAATATTGTCCCAAATGTCTTCCGTTGCTCCGTTCTCTCCACGTTGGCTTGAGAAGCACCACATTTCCCTAGTGGAATTGCAAACCTGAAGGTGCACAGGAACAAATTTAGTTTTCTTCCCACACAGGGAAATGTCCCAAAAGTCTCCCTGTAGCCTGCCAACCCACCCTTTGGTAAAATTTTCACCCTTGGGCCCGCAGGCCCACTCTTGGGGAAAATTTTCACCCCAAGGCCCGTCGGCCCATAACTTGAGAAATATAAGGACTTATGAGGACTTATTTATATCAATGAAAAGGAGAGGAAATTTTCTATCCAATGGGAATATTTTAAGGAAATTTTTAATGTATTAAGTGTGAGAAAAATCAAGTTGAAAATTTAATCCTGTTAGAGAGTGGGTATGGTGAGGATTTACCCTCTGAACCTAATTGAACCTTCTAACCCTAATTTTTTGACCTTATGACCTCTAATAATTCTTAATAAAAGAAAAGTATTTTCTAATGGATTAGAATTATTCTAGAACCTTTTAGTGGAAACTATTGTCGTATAAGTTGGTTGTAGACTCTTTTAATTTTAAAAAAGAAATATTCCATAATTTTCCTAACTAATCCTAGGTTGTTCTTAGGTCTCAAGTGGGTTTTAGCGGGAGTTACAAACACTCACATTATCAAAACTATCAATCAAATATCAATTTCTAAAAAGCATGCATCTACTACTACATACACATATATGTCTGAAATACTAACTAAACAAACACCCCCTTTAATCTCTTTACTAGTGAAGCCTCAAATAAAACCATATCCAAATCCACAATCGCCATTATATCTACTTTCAAAACTATCCCTAATATTATCTCTTTGGGTGCACAAGAAGAAAATCCCATTTTAAAAATTATAAACATCCCTCCCAAAGATAAGGTCCATCAAAATGAATTAATAACCTTGATGGTCCTATAAGAAAACTAGAAGTTTTGTAATCCCCTTGCTGTGATGATATCCATACTTGCTTCTTTAAATGAGGTATGTAAAATTGCTTTTAGGATATGATTCTAATAAATCTTATGACAACATTGTACTTATGTTGATTTATATACAAGTACTCACTTGACTGGTTTTTGAAATAAACCCAATGATTTCAGCTTGCGGAAAGTGGTATCAAATTCTTGAGACAATGGAATAACATGTAACTTGTTAAAATGTCTAAGTTTTTATATGGATTATATTCCTTAGAAAATGGTATCTATATTTGAATAAGGGAATTATCTTGGATCATTTACAATGATCCAAGGCATTCCAATAATCGATATTTTTTTACAATTATTTTTGTTTGATAAGTAAAAATTGACTACATTTTGCTTCTTATATGCCATCATGTTCAGGCTTAAATAAATTTAAGGTTGCAAGAGATGTTTCGTAATATCTTATGAATACATCCATACTGCTACTTAATCTTACTTTGATTCAATAATTTCAAAGGATGATGTTTTGGCTATTCGATTAAGAAGTAAGGCATGATTAATCATATTCAAAGGTTAAGTTATGTTGATGAACCTAGTTATGTTCTATATGCATTTAAGTAATGCAACCTAAGATAAGGTTGACATCTTATATTTAATATCTAAGACCTAACTAAGATCCTAGACCTGCCCTAATGTGGATCCAAGTTGTTAAGGGTGACATTAATTCATTTGTGTTTTGATGTGCAATTGATTTTGGGCATAAAATGAGTATTTGAAAGCATTTGGTATTGTTGTTTCTCATCTCTATTATAGTTTTCAAGCTTGTGATATATTCATGTGTTGATATTTTTTAGGTCGTTATTAACCAAATCTGGTAAGGTGAATGTGTGTTCCTTGTGACTTTAATTTTGATCTTGGACTAATTATATAATATTTAACTTAATTAAATTATAAGATGGATATATTTGTATAGGCCTTAGCTAAGAATCCACAATACATAATGGTAATTTGATAATTGAGGTTCAAAAGTAGTATTGCAAAGGTCAATCTCATACACATAATTGGAATGGTCAAACTATTCTTATTATTATCACATCTTACAAATTGGGCACATATAAATTCAATGGCTCTAGGAATATTTTTGAAAACTATATGGAACTCCAACTAAGCTTGGATAATGAAGAAAATGGAAGGCGGTGTTAACATAAGTTTGTCGAGCTAATTTAAGGACATGCTCTTGTTAAAGTGTATTAAGTTAAATTATTCATCTAATAATTATGTTGGGATTGGAGGAGGCGGTGGTGATTAGACTCCCAAAACCATTAAGTAACAATAATAGGTTTTAATGCACTGACCATATTTTGGGGAGTCTCGTAGCTTCATGAAGAAGTTACCAGATGGTTTGCATGTAGACATTTTGTTTGATTTTTCATTCTGAGATATCTCCTTCATAGACTTCACTCCTGAGGAAACTATGCATGCAACACTATAAATGGTGTGATGCCAAATTCAGTGGTTGCATAAATATTTGTTCCACTCAATGATGGTATAATTTTTTGAGGTTTTGCTTAATGGTGATACTAAATTTTCAAATAGGGATTACAAAGTGAACCTTGGTAGCTGGGGGAAGAAGAAATCGAATTCATTTTCACTTTTAAACATGATAGACCTGAAATTTTTTGAATACTCTTGCTCTATTTAATGGATTCGTAAAAATACTTTTACTCTTTCAATGAAGTTGTTCTCTAGTTCTACATTTATGTTTTTGGAATTATAGTTTCTTATCTGGGTTGCATATTCATTTATAGTTTTGAATATAATTTTATCGTGAAAATAAATGGTTTAGAGTGAGTAACCTTGACTATGATTCATGTCTTCTAACACCATAGTGTAAGTCATTTTTAGAAACTTAAATGACTACAATGAGTTGTGTTTCGAATCCTCTTGAAAAAATGAAACTGGGTTTGATGATACTCTTCCCTGTAGGGCACTTCGAGTCAACTTGCATAGTAAATATATATATATCACACACACACACACACACACATATATATACACATATACATATCTAGAATGGGTTTTTGTGAAATTAAGTTTGTGCTAGATTATATCTATTCAGTAATCATTTGCAAGCTTCTATGTTTTTGAACAACCTTGTAAGTGGCTTATCCATTTACAACAGAGAATATCTTACCAATTCATTTGATATTGATTGCAAATGGACTCGTATCATCAGGTTCTAGTTGGGTTAATATTTCTTTATGATAATGGGTATTTATGTTTTCCTATCTGATTTCTTGACCTTATAAAGGTTTGCTAGATTTTAAAATATGACTTTATATTAAGAGGCCTAGGTTTGTAATACTCAGGTATTGAGTTGTTATCTAGCTGGATGAATGATTTTAGAATCTCTATTTGTCAATTCTATTTAAGTTCTGAATGGCTTAATTTGAGCAACACATCCATTTTGGGATTCTAGAATAGGGAGTTGGGATTTTGTTATGTTCTCAAAACTATTTAAGAGCTTTAAGATCACTTTGTTCAAACGTTTTTAATATCTATCCCCATCCTTAAGTCATTATTGAAACTATATTGGTTATTAATCATTTTTAAATGATTGCATGGTAGTCATACTAAAATTTTAAATTGTTTGACTTAACCCATCCAGGATGTTATGAAAGTTATTGACTTTTGATTGTGTCTGACATTCATTTGGTATGACTTATACCTGGTAGGATACCTCTTTACTCTAGATATTTATGTGTTGAACTAATCAAGCCCATAGCAAATCTCAGTTGAAGAGCTAATGGTATTCTATTGGGTAAACTCGTTCTCAATTGAGAGATTTGGTAGGTAGTTATTAATGACTGTAGCATATAATGCTAAGTCCATAAAGATAACTTATTGGATATTTTACGGGGACTAGTTTGCTAATCCGGTCCTTTGGGATTCTTGTGATAAGATAATGAAATGTCTTAATCAATTCTTATTCATTCACATGGTTGATGGGTCTACAACCACTTTGTTTCTCTAGTTCCTTCTTAGGAGTGTGATGCCAAAATTAATCTCTTGTTAGTCTAGAGAATACACTAGTGTGGGATGGATTAATTAATGTGATTATTGTTAGCGTGAGAGTGGTTTAAAATTTCAGTTGTGTACAAACAATGGCTTAATAAGTTGAGTGCGAAATGAATGTTCATTTCTGATAAACTTTTGGATGGATGATATGGTAGGAAATTTAGTCTTATTTCATCTATATGTACCTAGTTTCTAATTTTTGATTGGAATATGATCTTCCAACTGCTTACACTTATAGTTCAATTTAACTAACCCTTACCCGATGATTGTTCTACTCTAAAAGAGCTTAGGTAATAGGAACTTTGTGTGTAGAGAAAGTAGGTGGAATTACTTGTCAGATATATTGAACTATAATTTTGTATGAGTGGATTGTTATAGCTTTAGTAGAATAGAAAAGGGTTGAAAGAAAATTTATACAAACTTAATGAAAGAGATTGAAAATTAAAATCATATAAGTATAGGCTTATATCACTGCAATCTTACAATACTTATACTTATTTGTATCATTATGTTAGTAATTTTATTTTTATTGCTCGACATAGATATAAAAAGTTATTTGATTGAGTTGTAAGACTGAGTTAAATAAGATGTATGATTATAGTCATATAAGTATGGGCTTATATGACTGCAATCATATTATTCTTGCTCTTTTAATTTTATGATTGATTGGAATCAATTTCATTGTTCGGATTACCTTTGTGGGATTTAAATTATTTTTTATTTCAATTACTTGAAAGGATGATATATGTTAACTTGTCCTCCTTTGATGGTTTCATTTATGAAATTCTTAGTGGCATGATAAAAAGAGTTATGTTCCTTCCTTGGACCTTAGAATAATTTCATTGAAGAGTTATGTTCCTTTTATGAAATTATTAAGTAGAGCATTATGTTCTGAATAGTTAGCATTTATCATGCTCAGTTCATGTGAACTGACTCATGCTAAAAATTTTGCAGATGGACTTATTGAAGAAGGAAGACGTATATAGTTTCATTTATTCTTTTGATTGAAGAAAGTTAAATGGGATATCTGATTATGGAATTCCTAATTGAATTTCTTATGTTTGGAAATGAGAAATGCCCTTTGCCATTTAATGTAATTGTTTTGTAAGCAAATATTTTGTTCAATCTAATAAACATGAGTTAATACCTATTCTGGAAAGTAATAAAGTTGATTCTTTTTACATTATCTTTTCTTGAAATGATTATTTGTAAAAAGATGAATTTATTAGTTTTGCAAACGATAAAGAAGGGTAGTTTAGTGGGTAACTATTCTTGTATCATACATAAGCATAAGACTTATTAAGTGCTAAATGACTTATATGTTTGGAATCTATTATAGAATGTAATTATGTCTGAATGGGTGGAAAGAATAATGAATTTAAGAGTTAGCTAATATAACGCTATAAATTTCCTTTATGAATAAGTAATATCAGTTGTTTATCTAAGTAACTTATGCATTATAATGAAGATATGAAAGGTGAATACTTACATGATATCAATGATATTAAATTAATACACTATTAATCCTTTATAGAATTTTTTGAATTATGAGACTATGTACACATGAAATGATAATAAGTCTCTTACAAGGGCTATAATGTAATGAATCCTTATGAACTTATGAATAAAATTTTATGTCCTTAAAAGGAAAGGAAGGAAGCATTATTTAAGATGGAATAAGTAATTAAGTGATGAAACTTAATGAATACTTATAAAATAAGTGCTTATGGTAGATGTCAATGAATGATCTAATATAAGCATGTGCAATTGAATATTTTCAATTAAGCTTAAAATAAAGAAGGATTGTGTGATTAAGATGAAATATTGACCGACATTAATAGTTTATGAAACTTGATAAAGGTATGATACATACCTACATTTATATCAATGTGAATTTACAAACTCTCTATTAATATGAAATATAGAGGTATGATATTAATGTTTCCCTATAAATATGTAACTAAACTAGTGGCATGGTACACAGCTATAATAATAAGAAGCATAGGCTTAACTAATTAAGCTTAAGACAATTTTAAATTTGTAATTCTGAACTTAAATATAAGATCATTTCAATCTCCACTTAAGTATATTATTGACATGAGATTTATTAAGGTAATAAATCGATATTAGAAAATTAACTATATGTCCTTGGATCAACTTAAGACATGACCTTAGGTATGACTCATTCAGTGAGAAGGTGTCGTGAGACCTAGACCTTTTGGTCATGATTTAATAATAACCTTGAAAATAATAAATTCCATGTTCCAATACAAGATTCTTGGTGGTTTAACCCACTACATCTGCTACACATTTGTATGCCTATAATGACATTTGTCACCATTAGGATATTTTTTCTTAGTAGCTATACTGAGTTACCTCATCAAGACACTAAATTTTGGCATGGTGTTTCTTTAAGTACAAAACTTGTTAGAGTTAAAAAGATAGATTGAACCTCCTGGATACGCACCCTGATATCAACTTATGATGGCTACGGGGAGGGAAGTGGTCTAGTAACGAGGTGAATTGTTACGAAGACACTTACTTTCCCATAGGCATCATAGGATGACATAGAGGTACGTTTTCTTGCAGATTAAACCGGATTTGTACCTTGTACAATACTTATAGCTGTTTACAGCATCTACGTTTGTGAATCCATATAACTGAATAAGTGATTAAGGTGAGATGAAAAATTCCTAATGATGAGTGTGTCATCATGGAATTGAGCATGGCATACATGACTCTGAAACTTTGCGCAAAGTAGTGTAAGTTGTTGATTACACTGTCATCATTTCACTATGATCTAAGCTGTGAGATGCCTATGGAATTCCTAGGTGGAACCCAGGTAGACACTTAGGAATCTTCACTTATATATCATATCCTGATAAAGGAAAACCAAAGGATACATTTGATGTATGGGCTCGTACAGAGCGTTGAGGGAGAGTGAATAGGTTCATTATTCCCTCATACAACTGCACATGGTTTATGACAGTTATCAAAAATGGATTGCATTAAGGTTTATGTTGGATTTAAATATATGGGTATTTAAATCAGCTGCATAAAGTAATTTAAAAAAAAAAATCCTAGATATGAAGTGACAAAAAGTGGATGTTACATTTTGGTATCAGAGCTGAAGGTTGCAACTCTTGGACTTATTGGGTCCTTCGCTAACTAAAAATTTTTTTTTTCAGAAGGACAATGGATATGAGAAGGATGTACTGAGAGGAAAGAACTAGGTTAGAATTTGATGTGAGTTCAATGGTACAAAAGTTAGATAAAATTATAACAATCCTTCGATATACTCGGAACCGGATAGATGCCTTGGAGTAGCTGGTGATGGGTGAAAATGATAAGTTGGATAAAAGACAACTTTAATTTGTTACTAACTAACAACAAGGGAGTTGTTTGAATGATGAACTGACCAATGGTGGTAAGTTTTGGACTTACGAATCCAAATATGAACTAAACCCAAAATTGGGCGAATCATTGGATAAACGTGGACCTTTTTCTGATAAGATGATATTTGGAAAAGTGAGTAAGCTAAAACCAAATCTGCAAGACATTTCCACTCATAGAAATGAAAAGGATCATAAGAGTGTTATTTTTTCTTCATCTCGGAATGCTAAGGAAATTTGATGGAAAAAGCATAACAGGAAAATGTGTTCTGCCAAAAATAAAATTGCACAAAAACTTACTATAATAACCTGTGGAAAAAGTAGAATACTGTTGCAAATAGCAAGGTTAAATGCAGTCAATCAGGACCTACTGGTGGATGTTTCATGTGTGGTAATGGACATTATGCCAACAATTGTCCTTTAAAAAAAATGAACAATCATCGAATGATGAAGCATACTACAAGGGTAGACAACAAAGGAAAGGAACAAGTATCCCTAACAGGATGCAGGTGAAGTTACTAAGGGTTTCCTGAGGTTAGTATCATACAATGCTAATAAGAATGGATTTGTTGTACCTAATGAAAAAAAACTAGTCAATAATTGAGAAACCTAACTTTTCCTTGTAGTATGGGATAAAAATGTGCAAATTTTAGAATCATGTCTGCTAATGTAGCATTTATTTGAATGATGATTCTATTTTATGTCTAAAACATTAACAGACATGAGTATTATTTCAACTCCAAGATGCTGAAATTATCATATTTCAGTCTATTTGAATCTAAATAAAGAAATAAAAAGTTGTTAATGGAAAATTTTATAGCTTATAAAGTAACTTTGTTACTTATCACTTCGTGAGATTTAAAGTAAGAAAGTTTTCTCAATTTTATAAACCTGTAGACCTCTTTCTTGAGGATAGATAAATAATATATCAATACTCATTTGTGAAGTCAATGTTAGTTAAAATTTCTTTAATAAAAATTTTGATGGTTCCATAAGCTTGGATAATAAATTTGACAGTATTCTTGGTCAAACTAGGATTTATGAGATAAAAAGAGTAAAATGTGTGGAAGTGGTAGATAGCTAATTTATGAAATACCTTAGTTATAAGTGAGAAAATGATTAATTATATCTTTCTTATAGATTAAATACTTTGAAGTCTTAACCCTTCAATAAGAAGTCTTTAACTGAGCAGAAAATGTGATATGTCAGAATGAAACACAATAGATAGGAACACTGTAATTTTTCAGTAAGAAAGAAACAAATATTTACTAAAATGATATCAGGTAAACTTATTAATACTGACTGTTCTTGTTTAAAAAAAAGAGTTGTAGGTTTGGGAAAGTAAAGCCTACCCAACTTAGGTCTCTAACTTTGTGAAAGTTATAATAAGTCTATAAAGGAGTAGCATGCTAGTTCTAAAAAGATTTGATAATGTATAAATTGAACTAAGCTAATACCCAAATCAAGGAAAGAAACCCAAAGAGTAATGAACACACCAATGGATGTAACTGTGTTGTTGTTCCTCCAAATGCTTATATAATGAGGAATCATTTCCTTAAAATTAGGGAGTCATCGATTAAGGTGAAATTTTTTTAGAATGTACCTAGGGGATTATGTTAACCTTTTTTAACAGTATGATTGTTGTGTAGGTACTTCATCACATATACCATTGTTACTTGAATTACTTTGATGAACTCATAAATTTTGTTATGAGATGACTGGGTGACTGTAGTATGTATCTTTGTCTAATGATCCAGTGAGGAATAAATTATATTAAAATGCCCAGTTCATACCTGTTATTATGAAAACTAAGGGAGTATAGAATTATATTTGGTTTTGATCAAGTTTCGAATGTACGGCCCCGCTTGGGTTTTGGACTTTCTATGACTAAATTGAAGTTAGAGGTAACTCAATATATTGTGTTGTATTAATATTATACATGATTGAATATCAAGTTAAGAATTATTAAACTTAACTCATTTCATAAAGGTTGTTTGTGTATATAACTTAAGGATATAAAGATTGAAATTCTTCTCTACCAAGGTATTAACGAATTAATATGTGGTAACTGTTAATGAAGAGGTGTTATACAAACTTCAGGGAACTAGAATAATAAGATTACATTTACATAAGTTTTGGTTATATGAATTTAATGTTACTATTGTAGCCCTACTGAAGCTAAATGTGATAAACTGTGATATTTTGGAATACTTATGTTTATCATGATTAAATTATTGTCTATTTCAAAGTAGTGTTATATTGTTGCTTCAAAACATATTCTATGAATTTATGTAAAACTCTTTTACTATTGGAGAAGTATATGGTTGAATAAGTCACATTTCTCCCTATGTACTAAAAAAAATAAATGGGGGGTGGGATTAGACTAAGTTAATCATTGGAGAAATGATTATTTTTAGAGCGGAGGTATGTAATTACCCTGCTATGATGATATCTATACTTGATTCTTTGAACAAGGTATGCAATCGTTGATAAGTGATTTCTATCATGAGTTGTTACGCTCTTAAGAACTGGTAGATCATGATTGCTTGTACGATATCAATTGCTTATAGCATATGAATCTAATAATTCTTATGGCAACGTGGTACTTATGATGATTTATCATCAAGTACTCACTTGACTGGTTTTTGAAATAAACCCAATGATTTCAGCTTTCGAAAAGTGATATCAGATTCTTGGGATAGTAGAATAACATGTAACTTGTTAAACTGTCTAAGTTTTGATATGGATTCTGTTCCTTAGAAAATGGAATCTATATTTAAAGAAGGGAATTATCTTGGATCATTTACAATGATCAAAGGCATGCCAATGATCGATATATTGTTACAATTATTTTTGTTTGATAAGTCAAAATTGACTACATTTTGCTTCTTATATGCCATCATGTTCAAGCTTGAATGAATTTAAGGTTGAAATAGATGTTTCTTAATATCTTATGAATAAATCCATACTGCTACTTAATCCTACTTTGATTCAATAATTTCAAAGGATGATGTTTTGGCTATTCGATTAATAAGTAAGGCATGACTAATCCTATTCGAAGGTGAAATTATGTTGATGGAACGAGTTATATTCTATCTAATTTTAAGTAATGTAACCTAAGATAATGTTTTCATCTTATATTAAAATATCTAAGACCTAACTAAGATCCTAGACCTTGATGCAACCTAGAATCTATTGTATAAATGCCACGTGCACTGGCACATTAGCTAGCCTAAGCTGAGCACTCACGTAAATTACACAAAGGTATCAATCCCCTCTTTAGAGTTACATGTGTAGGATGTTAGTGTGATGGTGATAAAGCATATTCAGAACCATGAATAACCATAAACATTACATAGTGCATAACTAGATCTAGATATTAGAGAATCATGATTAAACAATAACTATAATAAGATTAACCATAAAAGAACTAGTTACAGTCATGTTTAACACCATTATCCATCCAATATACTCCATTGCATTAAACACTGTATAAAATTGAAGCTTCTTACATTACAAAGTATTACCATAAGTTATGCAAGTATTATATCCAACAACATAACTCTACAATAACTTAGTCTCAATACACCCATAACTACACAATTCACTAAATATTTATAGGTGTGGGGAATTTCCCTTCACATCCTATGCACTTCTCAAAATAGGTCACGTGATGAAAATATCCATGCACATTTACATTAACATGCACATATGCAAGTGCACTAATAATAAACATCATATAGTTAACTAGAAGAAGTAATCCTATTATTATCTTGAACTCATGCATGTCACTTATCATATGCCCATTCCAAAAATAGCATTTGCATGTCACGCAAGTCTCCATCCTGATGTGTTCTCCACATGCTATCTCCAAAAATATCCCACATCCATGAAAAATGGATAAGTCCTGAATTAGATTCCCCTGGCATGTGTTTCCTTTCCTATCCTTCTACACCTTCAAATGTGCCTTGTTCCCACATGCACATATCTTTTATGTGTCTTCTCCTTAGAACAATATTATCTACTCAACATTACCCCACACTAAAGTACATTTCCGTCCTGGAAATGGGAATTCTTTTTTATGTTCCCAATAATAAGGAATGAAATAATTACTATACAAAAGAATGAATCTTTATTCTGCAACACCCTCTTCTTCAATTGGGAGGGTCAACTCTAGATATTCTATTTTAATCTCAACCTCCAATGTCTGCCAGTCATCCAGCATGGTCCTTGTCTTCTCTGGAATGTCTATGGAAATGGCATCTCAGTTTGTCCTAAGTAATATTTCCTTTTCATTCTGCAGTACTCAGACAATATTGGCCATAGTACCTGACATCATTCCTTCCATGAGATCCATATTTCTGTGCTATGAGCTTCCCAATACTCATCTATTCATCTCCTTATGTGGATCTTGGGCTGACTGCAAGGGCTTCATGCTTTTGTTTTACCAGTGCCAATTTTTTTACGTGCCCTAATGTCTCATCTTTCATTGTCTTTTAGAACTTCATTATCCCTTCAATTCAGAGTTTTGGTCCTTATTACTACTTCTGGTGCTGCACACATGTTCAGAGATTGATCTGATTTCTTCATCTCATCCTTTAAAGTTTGGAGAAATGCCTCGTAAGTTGAAATATTTCCTAACCAAAGAGGCCCTTGCTATTTCTTCTTCTTGTTCAACATATTTTGGTGCGGGCATTCAAATTGGTCCATATTCTAACAAATCAACCAAAGTGTGCACATAATGCATTACAGAAGAAAAATTCTCAGGTACCTTTTGTTCTAGATGAGGCCTTTCCTTAAGAATGTAATCACTAATATCCTCTACCATGCTAACGAAGGACTCATTCTTTGTTTGTTCTCTTTCCTTCTCTGACTTTAGGTGCTCTAACTTTGCAATTTTGTACTTGTTATCTTCCATAAGTTCTCTAATGGTGGAAAACTTATCAATGTTCCTCCACACCACCTCAGCAGATACATTGACCAAGGCATTGCTGACCTTCTCATCAAACATTAGAGTAGGGATTATTAGTCATGTTGCTGACTTTGGGGTGCCTTCTTCACTCTTCCTTGAGACACAAGATTCCTTGCATACATCAAAATTTAGTTCGTCCTTATGGGTCTGCATGGACCAGGATAACTACTTTCCTTGTGTCACATATTGGCCATGTCTAGGTCCATCAGCTCCCACCCATATAAATCCTTCAGGTCCACTGTGCTCTGAAACTAAGCGTGAATATTTTTTCTTGTGCCCTCAGGATAGCCCATACTTGGCACCACATATTCTTCACTTGTTATTTCTTTTCATTCTTGGCCCCTTAGGAACCTAGGTGCTAAGGTTTGGAGTTTATCCTTCTCCTACATGAGTTGTAACTGGCACATTGGGTTGCTCTTACATAGTTTATTCTTCTTCTTTACCTCTTCTTCACTCCATTCCTCTTCATCTCTAGGTTCCTCCACATCTTTTGGTTACACAGGGTTTCTAAGCGTGCTCTCTTCAGACTCCTTCGCCTCCTCATTAAGCTTCAACTTTCTTCTTCTCTTCTTCTCAGATGCCTCTTTCTGAGGGGAGAGTCGAGGTGATCTTCGTAAAGGTTGTGATGTTCCTGTAACCTTAGGTCCCGGTTCTTCTAAATATCCTTCTTAAAATGGGTTCACTCTTTAGGGACTGCTATATCACGTCCAAGTCCTCTTCCTACTTCTCGTCACACCTGTGGTGGAGTATCTATGCTCACTTTCCACTTTTTCTGTGGGCTACCTCTGGCCTCTATGTCCTAGGCCTCCACTATCCTCCTATTCTTCTTCTTCCTTCATCTATCCATATGAATGGTGAAGGTAGGATTTAGAGCTGGTCCACATTCTCAATTATGTGTTTTCCCTTAGGTGGCCCTGGGAGCATAAATTCATTCTCCACATACTTGTTATTCTCTAACCTAGGCTTAAGATTAAGATATGCAAACAAAAATCCACTATCCCTAATAGCCAAAATTACCGGCTTCATGTTTATAACATCTGAAATGATCCTCTTAATGTAGGCAGATCCTACCTGGATATACATAAGTTTTCTCAGAGAGTATGGTAGTCACAATCTACCTTGTGCAAATTAAATCTCAACCAACCGGTGTGCATCAATAAAACTATGAACTGAGGCCTGAGAAGTAGTGTGATGTAAAGGCATAAGGTAGTTTACACCATGGAATCCATATCCCATCCTTCATTGTAAAATGCATAATGTAAAAGTGTTGATACACCGTGAATTGTACTACCTTACCCACTACTGATTGTAAATCCTTTGGAATGCACCATTCCTTCTCAAATACATGTGAAGTCGGTCATACCATATTATCTCCCTTTTCTTGAATGTGCCACTCATTGATCCTTCACATAAATACTTCTCAAACCTCTCCACGAGGGACTTCTTCTCTGTAGGGTGTTCCCAAATTTTGTTCTTTGGCCCATCAGGCACTCCAATTTCTAAAAACACAAGAGATAAATAGGATAGTGCCAAAACTTATCTTTTCACAAGTGTGCACTTCCTCAATAATAGTTTCTATTATGTAGCCTGCTATGTTGTAGACTCCTCCCTGGGACATCTTCTTCGCAATATGAAGCCACATTGTGTTTACCTGTGACCATCTCTCCTTGATCATTCAGCTTAGTGAGCAGAGGCATGACTTCCTGCACCATAAGGTAACTTCCTTAATTTTTATATGTCCATTCCAAGAAGACCTTTGGAGTATCCCAACTCCTTCTTGTGGCTACAAAAACTATCTTATCAGTCAGATCACTAATAATATCTATCCCTATGCCCTTCAATCCTATCAATGTAGACAATCAAGGCTATTGTGATCCTTACCCTATGTCTAGAAAAATAGAAGAAGTCCTCATGGACTTTGATCATAAGCCATTAGTATAAAGCTTCTGATTTTCCAAAAGTATGGGAGTTCATATAAATGATAAACCCCTACCTTCTTGAGAAACTTCTCCCATCATGTCGTCATAGATTAACATGTCATCCACTATGTACTTGTTAGTCTTCTTATTAAAAAAACATCCAAATCTCCCTTGTTATTGGTGGTGTGATGGTTGTAATCACTTACTTTACATCTGCGGCTATGGGAATCCCAATCCCATCTTATTATAACTCCTTTAGGTACTACATCTCTAAAAAGTTTCTCTTGGGAGCAATTTCGACCTCAAATTCCACCTTTTTCTTCCCCTTTGTTCCTACTCCAGGTGCTTTCTTTAGTGCCATGGTAAAAATCCTTGCATTTGTATTCTTTTTGAGTAATCCCTCATGCCCTAGCTCAAAAAATGCATTCCCTAGCTCAAAACCCCATGCCCTAGCTTCAAGCTCTCTCCTTAGCAATGATTTTTCTTCACTCAAACCCTTCTCCAATGGGGACGCAAGCCACTTCTGCACACAAATCTTCTCTGTCCATATCTGGTTTTACACTCTTCACACCTCAATACGATTTTCAACTTGGCTCGGTCACAACTTATCTCACTCAAATACTTGTGATCACAAAGGTAAAAATGAACCTGCATCACATCCTTATATAGATTTTCAAAATTTTAGTGCATTTATTACTCCTTCACCTACCACCAATCCTCTCATTAATTGACCATTTTCCTAACTTTTACGTAGTAATACCTTCGTGCCCCAATTATAACCTTCTAGCGCACCTTCCTACCTTCTTGGCTATAGAATTTCTCTTCTACACACTTCCATGTGCCGAAGTACCTCGTCACTGTGCCTTCTTCTAGTAGTTTCCATGGCACAACTTACCTTGTGTTATACTGTTCATTCATTTATTTCCAATCTATGGTCTTCTTTAGGAGCAATCTTGTTTCTAACAGCTCCTTTCCATACTTTAAATAACACCTGTAATAGTATTTATCTCATGTGTACCCAGTTTTGAATAAAAAATAACAACCACCCCACACCAATGGTATGTGCAGTCCTCTATGCACATAAAAATACTTCATATTGTAATTAGCTTCTAGTGGCGAAAATGCGCTTATTACACAAAACACCAAACTAAATTGACAAAGCATAGTGATGAAGAAGGAAATACATTAAAAGAAATACAGAAAGGGAAATCTATACTAAATGGAAATATTGCTTATTACAAACACCAAGAAGACTTATTTATAGTAGGGCTTCAACCTACTCCCATTGAAGTAACTAGGTAACCATGTTCCATCAAGCGCCTCTAACTGGAAAGTGCCTGATTCAAGTATATGATTGATAACATACAGTCCCAACCAATGCACCTTAAGTATTTCTTGGATGGCACACACACTTAGAATCGTAAAGAACCACCATCTGTCCAACCTCAAACTTCTTTTCTCTGATGTGTCTATCATGTCATGCATTCTTCTTGGATTTTTCATGCTTTTGACTCAAAGGTGTTATGGCGCACCTCTCATCCAATTGTATGAACTTGTCAATTATTTCTTATAATGCTTTCTCATCTTTTAGACCCCCAGCATGTGCAATATGCAAAGAGGGTAACATGAATTCCATGTGAATAACTACTTCTCTGCTAAACAACAACTTAAAGGGCGTGGCCTTATTTAACCTCTTGTAGGTTATTCTATATGCCCAAAGCACAACAAAAACTTTATCATCCCAATATTTCCTTCCAACATCACAAATTTTTGTCAAGGTCTTTCTCAATATCTTATTGAAAGCCTTAGCAGTCCCATTTTCTTGAGGGTGATAAGGTGTAGTCTTGTGGTGTGCAACCATAAATTCATCCAATAATATCCTGATTGTCTCATTCAAAAAGTGTGTGCCCCTATCACTTGTCAAAATCAATGGACATCCATACCTAGTAAGAATATTTTCCCATAAGAACTTGTTGTTGTAGTTCATTATACAATCCTTTGTAGGTGCTGACTTCTTCCCACCTTGTAAGATAATATGTGCAAGTGATGATATATGCGTGATCCAGTTCTATGCGTGGCTGGAGATATAGGACCCAAAAATTCTATAGCCCATTTTTCAAATGGCTCTGCACTAGGAATAGGCCTCAAAGGAATTTCATCTCTTTTCCCAGGTTTTCCAAGGCACTAACAGTGATCACACACCTTATAATAATCTTTATAATCCTTGTATAGGGTATCCCACCATAATCTAGGGAGTAAAGTCTTGCGCATAGTAGAGTCACCTATATAGTACCCACCTACAATACCACCATGAGCCTCTTCCATGATATCTATGTGCTCATGTTACAGTACAAACCAATGCAATACTTCATCTCAACCTAGTTTTTATAAGCCACCACTGATCCACATAAAGGGTGTCACACAAATTACAAGTTATTTCTTATCCAATGCTTTTCATTCCTTTTAGTGCCATACATGTGTGTAAAAAGAAAACAATATCCTCCAATTCTGAAGGTGCATGATGTAACCTATATAACTATGCATCCATTGTATCTTCAATTGTCTGCGTGTCCTCCCCTGATTGAATTCTTGAGAAGTGGTCTTGGACCAGAATTACTTTTACCTGGTTTTACCATGACTGTAAATCAAATTCTTGGAATAAGAGCACCCATCGACATATGCCCCTATAAAACATTCACTTATTTACCAAGTATTTTAATGCCATGTGATCTGTATAAATTACAAAAGGTGTTGCTAGCAAGTACTATCTAAATTTATGCATTGTGTATATCATCGACAATGCCTTGCACTCTGTAGTTGTATAATTTTATTCTGCAAGAGTTAATTTTCTAATAACAAAACATATAGGATGATCTACAATACCATCTATAGGTTGATCTATCACCATGCTAATGGATGTGCCATAGGCATTCAAATGTACGTGAAAAGGTTGGTTCCATGAAGGAAAACATAGAATAGGCATTATACTAAGTCTCTCCTTCAATGCCTCAAATTCACATTGTTACTGTTCTCCCTAATAGAACGTCCCTTTTCCTTTTATTAACTCTTCTAGAGGTGTGAAAATATTTTCATATCCTTTGATAAACTTTCTATAATACCCTGTGTGACCCAAGAATCCATGCACCTCACTCTGACTAGTAGGATCTTCCATGCTTACAATAATTGCAACCTTAGTTTGATCTACTAACAAACCTTCCTTACAGATTATGTGCCTTAACAAAGTTCTATAAGGTGTAGCAAACACAAAATTCTTGATGTTTAAGGAGATGCTTAACTATCTACATCTTTCAAACATTAGGCACAAATTTTCACAATGATCCTTAACAAGTCCATACACCATCCAATCATCCAAGTAAACCTACAAGAAGTTGTGAATAAAATCTTGGAATGCTTGAACAACTATGTGCAAAAATACAGTAGACGCATTCTTCAAACCAAAGGGCATCACAGTATATGAAAAAATTCCCCATTCAGTGGTGAAAGTCATTTTCTCTTGATCCTCCTATGTAATCCTAACCTGATGATACCCAGAGAATCCATATCGTAAAAGAATAAACTTCACCCTGTCAACACTTCTAATATTTCCTCTGTGAAAGGTGAAGGAAAAGCATCAATCACACATGTAACATTTAGTTCCCTATAATCCACACAAATCCTAATTCATGACCATATTTCTTTATACTGATTACCATGGGGCTAACCCACTCTAATTCCTCTAGGGGCTTAATGATGAAAAATTTCAACATTTTGTCAATTTCTTCCTTAACTTTTATGTGTAAGTTAGGTTTTATCCTGTAAGGTATCTTCTTGATTAGCTGTGCACCCTCCTTTAGCTTAATCTTCATCTCTCTTAATGACTCATGCACTCCTTTTAATTCATGGCAGCCCTTAGGAAATAATTATTACAAATATCGTAGCAACTCACTTATTTTTTCCACTTTAGAAGTAGACCAATAATCCCCAATTATCACCTCCTTAGGTTCAACATTTGTGTCAATGTTCACTTTCTTTATCTTCATAGGTTCATGATAGGTGCATGTACGATGGAAAAGTGACAAGCGAGCGTGGGAATCTACAAGTAACTCTTCCTCACACCCAACCTACCGAGGTCGTGCCGAGACAGCCGGTGGGGATGGAATATGTATGGGATGCAGAAAAACTAGTTAGGAAATCTAATGTCTTCAATACGCACTAGTGGAATTTGTGAATCTAAGGCAAAGAAGGCCCTTCTAACCTGAACTGGTGTGATAGATTGATCGGCAAGGATGACTGCTTGAAGGCTCCAATCAATATTGAGCTCTGGCGTGATTTGATCTATGGGTTGTGGAATACGTGGAAAATGACCTGGGATAGTTTCGTGTATGTCTCCAGATAAGGTCATATGGTGGATAGTAAATATAGTCGACTCTATGGACGATTCTCTGGCCTAGTCCAGAACTCTCTAGCTTTGTTAGCTGTTATATCTAGTAAGGATAACTGTTCGAATGATGGTAGGTGGAAGTGGGGTAGATCTGAATACTAATGTGCATAGGCCAGTGTCTATGTCTGATTGACTTATGGATTCGTTGGGTTGTGGGATTTGTGGATCACAACCGTAGACTCTTGGTTGTTGTGGTCCTGCTATGGTCATGCGTAGAGTTAGTTCCTAATCCCTAACACCCAGTAATCATATGCTTTCTCAGCCTCTATATTCAAAACTAATAGTTACGCTATCTTCACACAGTGCCTCACAGGTGTTCTTGCAATCTGAATTCTTAGGCTGGTATCTATGTCTGTGAGAATGTCTCCTGCGTCTGGCTGTGGAACCAAAGGATCACAACCAAAGGTTTGTTCTCTTTCAAGCCCTTCTACAGTCATATGAATGTTGCCTAGGGTAATCTGTAGTTCGGTTGATTTGACCAAAAATGTGTGCGCTCGGTCATCTTCTATGTTCAGTCCCGCTCAACTGAGGAATTGATTTGTTGCAAGCTTACCGTTGTTCGGAAGACTTGGATTCTAAGGTTCTGATCTATATCAATTATTGTTGTGATGAGATTGGGTTGAGGCACAATTGGCTCGAATACACGTATTCCCTGGGCTCTCTAGGTCCCGTGATTGTCATACAAAAAAAACGATGTAAAACTAACTACAGTACAAATGAAATTTAACTATGTGAAATATATCTATAACATATATGATTCCCCTATTTTTTTTGTGTTTTCTGATGAAACTTTATGAATTTAAGAAAGCAGCTATTTAAAATATCTAGAATTGACAACTAAAATAACAACTTAAAACAAACAAAATAACCGAGTGTAGCTATTTTTCTGTGCAATTTGTAGATCTATTCTAAACAATGAAGTAACTTATTTAATATATTTGCCAGACTCTCGATCCTACCTCAGAAGTGAGGAGTGAATCATAGTTTCTCAAAAACTATCAATCCCCACAGCTTCCCTGGAAATATCGAAAGTAAAATTGACTGAAATAAAGTGATTAACTACTCTATTTGATATGATTCTAACTAGAACTTTGAAAGCTAGAACCTGGATTCTGCAGAACAGTGGCAAATCTGATGGTGTGTGTGATCTTGTCCCCTCAGTGTGATCTCCTCGTTCCTTCGTGTTCACGTGGATCCAGAAAAGCATGTAATGCTAGCATCAACAAAAGTAGATATTGGGATAAAGGCAGCTCATAATACAGACTGAATACAATGTGAGTAGGAGAGGGATAGCGCAAGAGTACAGAGCTTGGCTTATGCAATTCCTAGTGGGATCTATTGTGATTCATGCAATCATAAAGCGTCCAGAACCTGAAACTATCCTGTTTGGAGAACAAAACCTGTAACTTTAATGGCTTCCTACTGAAAACAAACTATTCTACTCCAATGGATTGGATAAAATAATAGTAGCACTTGCACAATATGGATATGTGGCTTACTAACAACAAAACAACACTAACTAAGCATGCAATGAATTGAAACTATGAACTTCTAAGAAAAAATGAAAGACTAAATCTATTGCAAATGAGAAATCAGAGGAAAATTTGAGGGGCCATTTGCTTGAGCACAAGCCATCTATTTATAGCATTTGCATTTACCCAAAGGTAAAACCAAACTGAACTCTTAAACTATAAACAATGGCAAAACACTATTCCAGGGAACCAGAAATCATAAATGCAAGCTTATGGTGGTGAAATTAAGCTGGTAAAACATTGAAATTATGTGAGTCATGTTAAAAGAGATTTCTAGAAAATGTGTAAAGGATTGCCGCCCTGAGCAGGGCGGTGGTTATAGTGCCGCCGCCCTGTTCAGGGTGGCAGTCACAAGACCGCCGTCTAGTCAGGGCGGTGGTTTTGTTACTGAAGAGAAAAAGGCCAACAAAAGAGAGGAAAAGGAAAAAACAAAGCACATCGGGGCTAAGCAGGGCATGTGGGATGTTAGCACACATTTAGAGATCTTTTCTGGATCCAGAACACCTTGTGAGGAGACCTGTATCATCATTAGGGCACCTATCACGTTGTTCTGGTAGTACAGTACCTTACAATTTTGGGTATGTACATATTGCCCCCTCAGAGAAGCATTTTAGCCATGAAGAGGCATAAAATGGTGGGTTCGAGTATGGCGGTCCCAAAATGGGAAATTAAAAGTTATACCTGATACGTCCGTGTGTTGAAATGACGCCGTCCAAAATTCCCGCTACCTGCAAAATGAAAAGAGAACTCAAGTGCAGATAGACAAAATAGTTTGGAAAATAAACGCTAAAATAACAAGAAATGAGAACGTACCATTTGTGCAGGGATAAGAACTTACCTCCATCGGTGCTCCAAACAAGTGAAAAACACATTTAAAACGAATCAGGGTGATATATATATGAAAGTGGGCTCATTTTCCTATTCATTTATGTGAGTCGATTTGATTGATTTTGAGCTCTGGGACCCACGGTGATAGTTTCTTGCGTGAGTAGAGTCAAAACATCCATGACGAGATAGCGATCATGCCTCCACGTGCGGAACATCGACCCGTGAGATCACAGGTTAGTTTTCTCCATTTTATCCTTTTTACCCCCTTAAATTTAAAATGCTAAATACTTTGTTATGGGGGGGTAATTTTTGAAAATGTTAGTGTTAAAAGGTCCACCTAGGTGGGGCGCCTACTAGGTAGACTTTTTTTTTAGGTAAAATGGTCCTTTTTTGCATTTTTTAGGCTTTTTAAGTTTAAAAACCGCGTGGGTTTTCAGACCATGACCGCCACCCTACCCAAGGCAACGGTTACATGACTGCCGCCATATTCAGGGTGGTGGTTACACGACTGCCACCCTTAAGGCGGTGGTTACAAAACCGCATCTCTGCTCAGAGTGGCAGTTTTGCACAGAATGCAAAAGGATCATCTATTTGAAATTGTTTTTGCTTTTCTAGCATATCTACATGTTTTCATGATTTTTCCAATGTTACTTGGATGCTAACTTGCTCTGTTTTGTGTGTTTTTAGGTGTATGCAGGCGAGAGAGGAGTATATCCAGTGGAGTAGAGAGAGGGAGTGTGATTGGCTCCTAGGGGTACTAGATGCCCTCTCACAGGATGAGGAGGACACTCTTCAGCGGGCTGGGATACTATGCATTTCACGCGTGCCCCATGTTACACCATCTAGTCACATCCTTTGTGACTTGTTCTCATACTGGGATGCAGATCGGAACACCTTCCAATTGCCAGGGGTCTATGGTGAGTGGACTATTACATTGGAGGATGTCTATCACATTATGGGGGTCCCGATTATTGGGAGACAACTCACCCTAGAGACAGCAAGTTCACGGGCCTAGATTCCACAGTGGGCTACATATATGGGAGATGCAGTCATCTCCACAAGGTCGAAGTAGTGGGTTAGAGTTTGATCCATTCCTACTTTTCCCATCCCCTTAATTTGTCAGGCCATCATGGGGATCCTTGCCTCAAGACTGATTGGGGACAAGGGAGGAGATACATTATTATACTGCTGGTCCCCCATTATTGCACAGATAGAGGGGCATGGTTGGATATATTCCTGGGGAGCAGAAATTCTTGGGACCACCTACCAAAACTTATACAGGGTAGTCAATTCACATGGGCAATCCTTGAGCCACCTGACCCTGGTCATGAGTTGGGTCTATGAGCACTTCATCCCCTATGATAGAGGTGTAGAGGTGACATACCCTGGAGCTGTGAGGGCAGCCAGATGGATAGACATGTCGGTGCTTAGAGCACCTCATCAGCCAGTTGCCTCCCTGACTACTACCGACATGGAGGCCACACCATATCAGACTATGGTAGGCATATGGGGCGAGGAGGCTCTTACTTTGATCTCCTGCTCCACCACAGGGAAGCTTATTGATAGAGTGGGGCGGGTGGAGATACACCCCTTTGGCCGAGTTCCTCAGCAGTTTGGCCTACCCTACATGGGTATGCTTCCCCTAGTAACGCCAATATACAGATCAGTCTGAGAGGCTAGAGGGGGGCCTAGAGGCTGGGGTTGGACAGTGGTTACTGTTGGCGTTCCTATTGCGGCCAGGAGGATAGTACATGCTAGAGGGAGAGCCAGTGCGCCTCAGGCACCCTTGCTTTAGATTGCCGCGGGTCCTGCCCATAACAGCGATGACCCCATTGACATAGACTCTGATTCTAAGGATTTTACAGGGGCAGAGAAAGAGGAGGAGAATGAGGATAGTGATCCTGAGTGGCATGACACCTAGGATATCATGCAGGTGGAGAGGGCTGAGCAGAGTGCAGAGAGGGTGACTCTAGTTTCAGAGGAGCCACTCTCCCAGGGCCATGGGGAGGATGAGTCTGTTGCGGGGTGCTACGTTGCTCCAGCCACAGGAGCAGCCCCTCAGTCAGCAGCGGCATCCGTGGCAGGTGCTGATCCTATAGATCCATCCTGGAGGCCTGGTGATCCGAGTAAGTTACCCTCTCTCCCTTTTAATGTTTTTCTTAGTTTGGATCTCCTTAGTTACTATCTTGTATTTCTAATTTCTTGTTTGGTTTCTAATTTGTTTTCTCCTTTATTTGTAGAGACCACCGATGAGTGGCGAGATTTGATTCGTAGGGTATGCACTGATACCTTGATGATCCCCATGGAAAGGACCCACGTAGAGCTGTTCGTGGATGGTGGGGAGCCTTCAGCAGCTGGTAGACATACTGACATCTTCACCCCAGTCTGGCATGTGGCCAGGATGGTATTGAATCTCCACACAGAGTTAGCGGGGTATAGGATGGCTGAGCACCTGATGTGGAGCCATTCTCGTGGTGAGACTGTGGCTGCCCCTCAGGATCCTAAGCTCTCTGTGCACTCAGAGCACCGGTGTAGCCAGAGTCCTAGGCGTGGGCGTGCACCTTCAGAGGGGTCTCATAGGGATTGAGAAGCCACTTGGCTCTCGTAGATTTTTACGATACATTCTTTTGTATACCCCGAGCTCTTTGAGCGTTTAGACCATGCTTAGAGCATGATGGCATTGTACAAATTATTTTAATCATTGAAATATATATATATATATATATATATATATTCATTCTGGACCAAACACTTGACATTCATGGCTTACTTCCTATTTCCATTTTCCTCATGTATACTATGATGTATGTTTATATTCTTTTTAGAGTGTATGCTATGGAGAACAAATGATGCAAGTGTTTGACTTTATTTTTATATTTCATGATGCTGATATATGATGATGTAGATATAATGTGATTTTGAATTTTAGCTTCTGTAGGTAATTTTGGATACTTCATGTTTGTTTTGGCAAAGTGAGGAATACAAACTGGTATGATGGACAGATAAACCTGCCCCTACCCCCAACTCCACACAACTAGTAAGATGCGAGGGCTTATCACAAAGAGTTTGGAAGGGCACAAGTTATGAGAAATGTTGAAATGATAGTGATGAAAGAAAGACAAAGCTTTTGTGGAACCAAATTGAGAAGCTACAAGCTTACTCTACCCGAGTGAGTTCATAGTTTAGAATGCTACTTACTTTGTGGTTTATCCAGACTTAGATCCTTAGATGGCCACATAGTAGACAAAATCTAGGTTTTTAGGATTTTAACTCTCTTGGAATATTAAACATCTGATTCATTTGTTTTTGAATCAAAGCTTCAAGGTTTGCATTATTTGTGTATGATCTTTTGTATTCGTTTGTCAAGAGGACCCCCTACACTTTGCTCCATGCTACTAGTAAGAAGCGTGGGTTTATCACTATGGGCCAAGCATAGGCGAGTAAGGGCATTTCCATCCTTTCCCAACACTACCTCACTAGTAAGAGATGTAAGCTCATCATGAAAGGTTGGTGGGGCAAGGAAATGTGTAAAATTAAAATTTTCTATTTGATCAATGTTTGACTTGTTTACTTGAGTAAAATGTCAGTATGTGTTTATTTCCAAAGAGATATACATATGGGATAGATGTGACACCATGAAGCTTCTGGAACAGACCATAGGCAAGACACCCATCCTAAGAAGAAACCAAAAGTGAGAATAAAATTGCAGATCTTGGCATGGTTACTGTTAAGACTTTGTCATGTCTAGATTTATTTGATAAAATGATTCTGAGATAACTTGATGATATCATGAAAATGGAGAAGTATGATTAGAAAGTTTATGCCAACAACATTATGAGTTTGTAATGAATTTCTTTGAGAACAAAATTCCTTGATCACAATTTGTGTACGAAACAAGCAGGTAAAATGATCTTAATCTATATGAAGATGCAATGTAAATATGATTATAAATAGTGCTAGCTGCTTACGTGTAGAACTGCTTGAGGTGTAGGGAATCGACCATTTTGCCCAATTCCTCACCTTCCAATGTGCATAAGAGGTATGCACCATTTCCATAGTCCTTCATGACTCGGTATGGGCCCAACCATTTAGGCCGGAATTTCCTTCCTTCGCCATTCTTCTTGTCGATCCGGCTGTCTAACCTTAGAACTAGATCACCTTCATATATGTCATGTTCGTAGACCTTCTTATTATATTGCCGGCACATCTGGTCAGCATAGACTCTATGCTGTTTTTCAGCATCTAACCTAGTTTCATCTAGGCTTTCTTGTTGGGAAATACGTGCTTCTCTGTAAGCGTCTTCATCCTGAATCCCTTGTAACGAAATGCAGAGACTAGGTATTTCAACCTCAAGTGGGAGAACTGCTTCTTCCCCGAATACTAGCGAGAAAGGATTTGCTCTCATTGGTGTTCTTATTGAGGTTCAGTGGGCCCATAAGGCCGGATATAACTTTAAGTGCCAATCTCATTTTTTTTCTTTCACCATTTTAAGGAGAATGGCTTTTAGTGTTTTATTTTTCACTTCATCCTGTCCGTTGGCTTGTGGATAATACAAGGAAGCCGTATGATGGCTTATTTTAAATTTATTACACAATTCATGAACTTCATCATTCTTAAAAGAAGTCCCATTATCTTAGATAATGACTTACGGGACACCGTACCTGCAAATGATTTGGTTCAAAATGAATTTGGCGATTACAGAACCTGGTATAGTAGTAAGAGGCATAGCCTCTACCCATTTGGTGAAATATTCAGTGGTCGTGAATATAAAATTATGGCCATCTGTAGTTGAGGGAGAGAATTTCCCCATCAAGTCGAGACCCCACGTAGAAAAGGGCCATGGAGTAGCAATTGGTTGTAGAGTTTGTGCTGGCATGTGGATCTCATGGGAGAACTCTTGGCACTTATGACACATGCGTACAAACTCTACTGTATCGTGTTCTAGAGTGGGCCAGAAATAGCCCATTAGATGTATTTTGTGAGCGGTGTCATGGCCACCGAAGTGACCTCCACGCATTCCACTGTGAGATTCATGGAGAATCTTCTTGGATTCTTCTGCATCGACACATCTTAGAAGCATTCCATCGAACACTTTCCGATAGAGCACTTGCTCTATAATGACGTATTTTACTACGATAATGCGTATCCACCTTCTGTGTTGTAGTGTAGCCCCTTCTAGAAGTGGATACGTATGGTCTATGATATAATTAATGATATCAGTGTACCAGGGACACTCAAAGATAGAAGGTCAGGTTTCGATGTAGTGTACACACTCTTTTGGAAAGTTTAGATCTACTAGATCACCTACATCTAATGGGTTATCAGCTAACCAATCCACAATGATTTGTCCCTTAACCGACTTCTGATTTACAAATGTTAATTCGAAATCTCCCATTAGGGTTATAAAATGTCTAGCTTTCTTAGATAAGGACCCTTGCGTGAGAAAAGTTTGTAAATGGTCTGTTTTTACCATGACCCTTGTTTCTTGATTTAGCATATAATGTCTTAGGTGTTTGCTTGCAAATACTATGGTGAGGAAGTCTCGTTCTGCTTGTGTATAACGTGTTTCATAGTCAAGCAATGTTCGGCTAATGAAATAAATCACACATTCTCTCTTGTCATCGTCTTCTTGAGCCATCATACAGGCTAGCGAGACATTGGTATCTCGTGAGTATAAAATTAACGGGTTGATCTAGCTTAGGTGGCATTAGCGTAGGTGGTGATAACAAGAAACGCTTAACTGCGTCAAAAGCTTCATTGCAATCTTCAGTCCAATCAATGCTATAATCCTTCTTGAGTAAATTGTTAATTGGATGAATGGCGAAACTTAAGTCCAGGATGAATCTCCGGATTGCACCAAGTTTTTAGAGAAATGACCTGATTCCAGATTCATCCGAAGGTGGGACCATTTTAAGGACAACCCGAATTTTTGTTGGGTCAACATCAATTCCTCGTGACGATATGATGTAACCTAGGAGCTTCCCTCCTGTTACACCAAAGATGCATTTTTTTGGATTTAACATGACTCTGTACTCTATCAGACGTGAAAGAATGACGCGGAGTACTTCCGGATGGTCACAACGCTTCTTGGCCTTAGCCAACAAGTCATCTACGTAGGATTCCACGATTTTATGAATTAGATCGTGGAATATATATGTCATAGCTTGCTAGTACGTAGCACCAGCGTTCTTGAGACCAAATGGCATAACAACATAGCAATAAGTTCCCCAAGGAGTTATAAACGTGGTTTTAGCTTGATCTTGTTCAGATATTTTAATTTGATTGTATCCCGAGAATCCATCCATGAGAGACAAAAGTTCAAACCCAGCTGTTGCATCAACAATGACATCAATGGATAACAACGGGAAGTCGTCTTTAGGACACGCTTTGTTGATGTCTCAAAAATCTATACAGATGCGTATCTTCCCATTCTTCTTGAGAACAAGAACGATATTAGATACCCATTGGGAGTAAATGACTGGTTTGATGAATCCTACTTGGAGGAGTTTCATTACCTCCTCTTTCACCATGAGAGCTACCTTGGGTTTCATGGGTCTTGATTTTTGTTTAACTGGCTTTGCATCAGATTTAGTGACGAGGTTGTGTACCACAATGTGGGGTGCAACTCCTGTCATTTCCTTATAATTAAATACAAACGCCTTCTGATGTTCTTTGAGGATCCGAGTGTGTATTTTTACTTCCTCTGGGGTTAACGAGGATCCTAGTTTCAATATCCTTGGTTCATCTTCTGTTCCGATGTTAATATCAATCATTTCTTCAATCAAAGAGGCGTTACCTTCTTCAAAATCAGGTGGGGCTAGAGGTAAATCCAAATCATCCCCATTTTCTACAGTGTATGCGCTAGGTTCTGTTTGTGAGGGAAGTTCCATCGTAGGATTTTCGAAGTAGGAATAAGAATGTGGGATTAAGGAAAAATCTATCATATGATAGGAGAGATGTGTAGTGCCGGCATAGGCGTTTAAGTAATTCAGAGTGGCCATATCACTATCAGTGTGGGTCTAGAGGATAGTAGAGTTTATTTCCACTTTTAAAAGAGAATTTGTCATTGTTTTTTATCAATGGTTCATCACGAAGGGATACCATGAAATGGTTATTCTCTAACTTACTGTTTGGAGTAAAGCATGATGCTGAGGTTGCTATAGAATTGGTGAGAAGATTGTGTTCTCACGGGATTGCTTCAATTGATATGAAGTCAAACTCCTTACTTAAATCTAATACAGCTGTTTTGTAAAGCTGTAAGTGCTCGGCTTTAGTTTCATATATCTCAGAGAATTGGTTTGCTACCAATTGTGAGTCTCCTAACACCCTGATGTTATTAACACTAATCCTTTTGTCTAAAATGAGGCTAAGGAGGAGGGCTTCGTACTCAGCGCCATTGTTTGTACATTCAAAATTTAGTTTGAAGGCGAAAGGTAAGAATTTTCCTTCAGGGGAAGTAAAGATTACACCTGCCCCCGCTCCGTAACGGCATCTAGCTCCATCAAAATGGAGTGTCCAATATTTAGCTGGGAAATTGGATGCTAGGATATCTGTTGTGTTTGCGCATTCTACTTCCACCATACAAAGATCCTCTGCCAGAAGAGAGCCAATACCTAGGGAACATCCCATGCCTGCAGAGTCAAATGGTAAGAACATTGGTAGATCTTGTTCTAGCAATTCAACGATTTTTGTAGTAGTTCCTAATGATACTGTTTCTACAGTGTTAGCCTTATCTTTGGGGGTTGGGGTTGCCTTGGCTGGGCTTATAGCTTCAAGATCTGTCATAGGTATTAGATTTTCTTTTGGTTTTGCGTCAGTATGTTTATTAAGTTGGTTTGTTGGGAGTTCAAACTTTGAGTGCACGCCTGGTCTTTTCTTTAAGTCAGCTAGGTGTACATCGAATGGGTTTGGATCACCTTTGGCTACAAATATATTTCCTAAGTGCAAAAACCTTACTTCTTGAAATAGCGTAGAAGGTGATTGCTCTTCATATGGGTGTATCCGATGGTCCGGCCGAGGATCATATTATAATTAGTTTCCCCGATCTATAATATAAAACTCAGTCAATATGATTTTGGGTCCTAAGGTGACCGGTAATATTATTAGTTCCAACCGAGGTGGCTTTAAGGCTATCATTAGCCCCTTAGTGTGTTTCGAGTTGTGGAACAATTGGTTTCTCCATACCCTAGCTTTTGAAGGAAAGAGAAGGGGACTATGTTAACTACTACCCCATCATCTATCATTGCACGCTTTACATAGTTTTTATAAACCCATACTTGTAAATGTAAGGCTGGATCACCTCGGCATGCGATCTCAGCATCTGTCGGCATTTTGTTTATCTCGAATATGAATTCGACGTCCCTATCCGCCTACCCTGAAGGATGAACATCAAAGTCTACATGATTTACCTGTGTTTCAGGAGGTGGAGTGATGTTAATTAAGTAACCCAAACCTAATGCTTCTAAAAGAGCAGCCCTGATAGTGAGTAGGGAGAGTTCTTTAGTAAGTCTAAAAATGAAATGTGCGAGAAGGTTTTTTGTTAGGTCGTTAATTAAATCATAGGCACCCACAGGTGTTTGCTATGATTTGCTAGATGTTATCCGCCTCTGGTAGGTGGCTTGGGACTTGGCTGAGAGAAATACTCTCGTTTCCTTGTTACAACTTCAATGGGTAGCTCAGAGTCTAACTCCACCAAACCGACTACCTTAGGTCGTGGTTGACTTCCCAGTTGTGGCGCAACTAATTGATTTAGCGAGGTTGAGGATTCATGATCATTGTTTCCTGTCATTACACCCTTGCTTGTCCCCGTTAGATTTAGCCTGTTGTTATCATGATTTGGGAGTGGATCATTAAAGATCTTCAGGGGTGCATTTTGAGGGGAAAATGCCCCTGAAAAATTATTTGATGTTGGTAACGTAGGATCTGCCAAGAACATATCCATGAAAAGTTGTTTTTGTTCATATGGAAAGCGTTGTATGAATTTATTGTAGTCACGGTACATTCTAGTGTCATGGCCCTGAATTTTGTGGAAACCACAATATGAATTAGGATTGTAATTCCTAGTTTGTTGGTTTGGCGTGTATTGTGGCCCAAAATTTTGATCAAACCATTGTCTATTAAAATTTTGCGTTTGTTGTTTTTGGTTTGAATTCTGGTTTTGGTATCTAGTTGAGATTTTGGCTCGGACCCTATGTGGGGGTGTTTGTCATTGTTGTTGTTGTTGTGGTATGGTTGAAATCCCACTGTACTTTGGATTGTTGGGGTAAAGTTGTTGTTTCGTTGGTTGTTTATTTACGATGGAGTATTGAAAGCATTTACCTTCTTAGGCTGGTCGGTTACTCCGTCTGTTGTTACACCCCTATTTTTATTAAGGATTTTAGGTCCTTGATTGACATTTGTGGTAGTAGGATAAGTTGTAGTGTTCTGGTTGGAGGAGACTAACCTCCCATTTGCTCCGTATGTTTTACGACAACTATCAATTGCCACTTGATCTATTCGAAGAGCACTCTCAAGTACTTCATCGTAAGTTCTTAATGGGAACTTCTGGACTTCTTCCTTCACCTCTCTGCTAAGAGAATGAAGGAATAAATCACATAGTTCCATCTGATCCATGTTTGGAGCACTTGCCGAGAGAATAAAGAACTGTACGCCACCTTTGGATGAAATGGGCGACAGATTTGTTGTGTTCTTGCTTGATGTGTAAGAACTCCCTGATTCCTGTTCTTAATAGTTTATTCATGTCAAAGGCCTTAATGAACTCTGAAATGAGTTGTTTGAATGAATGGATGGAAGCCTCAGGTATTCTATAATACCAGTTGAGAGTGATGCCCTCCAAAGTTTTTTGGGAATATCTTAGCAACAACCCCATCCCATGGGAGTAGTTCTCGAATGGCTGTAGCGTAAGCTTTGATATGTGCGTTTGGATCTCCCTCACCTTTGTATTTGGGAAAATCGGGAAGAGGTCTTGGAAGCATGACGCTTCGTATGGTGAAATCCAAGGGCTCTTTCAAATATTCTGAGTAAGTCCCTATCGCATATGTTTCGACCATTGATGGTGCCTATTGAGGGAGTGGTGGTGGAATGGGTTGTTGATATGGCGTTGCGTATGCATTGGTAGGAGCATAAGGGAACACCTGTATTTGAGAAAACATGCTAGGAGGGGAGAAAATATCCCCTTGTGGTGATTTGGAGTACATGTTTAAATATGACGGGGTACTATCCAGGAATGGATTGTTTTGTACTAGACTAGGAGGAACAGTGTTAGAGATGGTGGGTCTAGTTGGTGTTTGTTGTGAATACTGAGGAGTCATGCCTAACGTGCCTATTCCTGTGAGAAGGTCTACTTGGCTAGGATGATGTGGAGGTTTGGAACTTCCTGCCTACATAAATTGTGAATTTTGGCTTGCTTGGGCAAGTTCTAACCCTCTAACCTTTTCTATTAGAGTTGAAATGACTTCATTTGGTGAAGTCACGATATTCTGCCTTGGTGGCGTTTGTTGTATACCATGGTGTTGTATAGGCATGTGATATCCTGCTATGAACTGATCACTATCTTGCCAAGTTTCTCCAAGGGTATTTCCTATATGCAGTGGCATAGAGGTATTTTCTTGAAAAGAGACCTCGGGTTGTGTTTGTAAACCTCCTATAGGTGGATACATACTTCGAGAACGTTGGTCGTTCCTGGCATAACGTACCGAATATTCATCGTCTAAACCTCGGTATGAGTCTGATTGTTTACTAATTTTTGGTCTAAGCAGCATCTAAGGAGATGAACCAGATTCTCTGGTGAACGTCATGTTATTCGAGCCTGAAGGCTCTATTTGTTGCGTTTGAGCGAGTTGTTCCAACTCCTCTGTTTGGAAGGACGAGCTATATCTGATCCTTGGAGTTTGTGTTGACAACTGATTAGTTGAATAGTTGTCACCCCACACTGAGAGTGAGGGTGATGATTGTCTATTCTGTTGGGCGTAGTATGCCTCAAGACCCAAGAGGGGTCTGCCATATGCATCGAATCCCGACATATTCGGGGGGTATATGAATACCCACAGAATAATGGGAAGGAGCGAAAGGTGATTGTGAAAGCCAATGAGGTGGAGAAGGTGAAAAAGTATACTAACTTGGAAGAACAAGTAATAATATGATTCCGAACTAAAAATTAGTAAGCTTCACGTCGGGTTCACCAATTTTGTACGACGGAAAAGTGACATGTGAGCGTGGGAATCTACAAGTGACTCTTCCTCACACCTGACCTCCCGAGGTCGTGTCGAGACAGCCGGTGGGTATGGAATATATGTGAGATGAAGACAAACTAGTTAGGTAATCTAATGTCTTCAATACGCACTAGCGGAATTTGCGAGTCTAAGGAAAAGAAGGCCCTCCTAACTTGAACTAGTGTGATAGATCGGTCAACAAGGATGACTGATCGAAGGCTCCAATCAATATCGAGCTCTGGTGTGATTCAATCTATAGGTTATGGAATATGTGGAAAGTGACCTGGGATAGTTTCATGTATTTCTCCGGATAGGGTCATATGGTGGATGGTAAATATAGTTGACTCTATGGATGATTCTCTAGCCTAGTCCAGAACTCTCTAGTTTGTTAGCCGGTGTGTCTAACAATGATAATTGTTCGATGATGATAGGTGTAACTGGAGTAGACCGGAATACTAGTGTGCGTAGGCCAGTGTCTATGTCTGATTGACTTATGGATTCGTTGGGTTGCGGGATTTGTGGATCACAACCGTAGACTATTGGTTGTTGCGGTCCTACTATGGTCATGCGTAGATTTAGTTCCTAATCCCTAACACCCAGTAATCGTATGCTTTCTTAGCCTCTATATTCAAAACTAATAGTTGTGCGATCCTCTCAGAGTGCCTCATAGGCGTTCTTGCAACCTGAATTCTTACGCTGGTATCTATGTCTGTGAGAATGTCTCCTGCGTCTAGCTGTGGGACCAAACGATCACAACCAAAGGTTTGTTCTCTTTCAAGCCCTTCTACAGTCATATGAATGTCACCTAGGGTAATCTGTAGTTTGGTTGATTTGACCAAAAGGTGTGTGCTTGGTTGTCTTCTATGTTTAACCCGTTCAACTGGGAATTGATTTGTTGCAAGCTTATCGTTGTTTGGAAGACTTGGATCCTAAGATTTTGATCTATATTAGTTATTGCCGTGATGAGATTGGGCTGGGGCATGATTGGCTCGAATACGTATTCCCTGGGCTCTCTAGGTCTCGTGATTGTCATACAAAAGTAACCATGTAAAATGAACTATAGTAAAATGAAATTTAACTATGTGAAGTGTATCTATAACATATATGATTTCCCTATTTTTTTTGTGTTTTCTGATGAGCTTTATGAATTTAAGAAAGCAGCTATTTAAAATATCTAGAATTGACAACTAAAATAACAACTTAAAACAAACAAAATAACCGAGTGTAGCTATTTGTCTGTGCAATTTGTAGATCTATTCTAAACAATGAAATAACTTATCTAATCTATTTGCAAGACTCTCGATCCTACCTCAGAAGTGAGGAGTGAATCATAGTTTCTCAGAAACTATCAATCCCCACAGCTTCCCTGGCAATATTGAGAGTAGAATTAACTGAAATAAAACAATTAACTACTCTATTTGATATGATTCTAACTAGAACTTTGAAAGCTAGAACCTGGATTCTGCATAATAGTGGCGAATCCGATGGTGTGTGTGATCTTGTCCCCTCAGTGTGATCTCCTCGTTCCTTCGTGTTCACGTGGATCTAGAAAAGCGTGTAATGCTAGCATCAACAGAAGTAGATATTGGGATAAAGGCAGCTCAGAATACAGACTGAATACAATGCGAGTAGGAGAGGGATAGCGCAAGAGTACAGAGCTTGGCTTATGCAATTCCTAGCGGGATCTATTACGAGTCATGTAATCATAAAGTGTCCAGAACCTAAAACTATCATGTTTGAAGAACAAAACCTGTAACTTTAATGGCTTCCTACTTAAAACAAACTATTCTACTCCAATGGATTGGATAAAATAATAGCAGTACTTGCACAAGATGGATATGTGGCTTACTAACAGTAAAACAATGCTAACTAAGCATGCAATGAAAGAAACTAAGAATTCTAAGAAAAATGAAAACTAAATCTATTGCAAAGAGAAATCAGAGGAAAATTTGAGGGGCCATTTTCTTGAGCACAAGCCATCTATTTATAGCATTTGCATTTACCCAAGGTAAAAACCAAATAGAACTCTTAAACTATAAACAATGGCAAAACACTATTCTAGGGAACCAGAATCATAAATGCAAGCTTATGGCGGTGAAAGAAAGCTGGTAAAACATTGAAATTACGTGAGTCATGTTAAAAGAGCTTTCTAGAAAATGCGTAAAGGACCGCTGCCCTGAGCAGGGTGGCGGTTACAGGACCGCCGCCCTATTCAGGGCGGTGGTCACGAGACCGCCGCCCAGTCAGGGCGGCGGTTTCGTCACTGAAGAGAAAAAGGCCAAGAAAAGAGGGGAAAAGGGAAAAACAAAGCACGCGGGGGCTAAGCGGGGCATGTAGGATGTTAACACACACTTGGAGATCTTTTTTGGATCCCGAACACCTTGCGAGGAGACCTGTATCATCATTGGGGCACATGTCACGTTGTTATGGTAGTACAGTACCTTACAATTTTGGGTACGTACAGTCCACAAAATCTTGTATCCGCATACCTCAACAAGGGTTTAGTTTTACCTGCTATAACAATTTTATCCTAGTGGGAAATTTACTTCTTCATCATCCAAGCTTTGTTTAAACCATTTTAATTTTTTCCTTTCATAGTGATTTCACACTTAAGTAGTTGGTAATATGTCTCTACATATGGAGAATCCCAAAATCATGCTCCTATTAGTTTAAAATATCACCAGTTCCCATATCTCATAAATGATTTCTTCAGCCTTTACATTGTCTCCCATAGTTAATGGGCCTTTATGAAATTTAATTCCTCTTCACCAAGAGGTTTAGGTAGAGAACCATAGTCAAAAGTATGAATCATTTTGTACTCAAATCTTGCCAATAGGTATTATCTCCCTATCTAGGTTTCGCATAAGACATATCATGGCATGTAAATAAAACTTTGTCAGTTTTAATGGTGGTATTCCTCTAAACTTGTTAAATGACATAGTGAATGTATACTCTAAAATTATTCCTCTACCCCAGTGTCCAAAGTCTCTCACACTACTAAATGTGGTTCTAAATAGGTTCATTACTAAGATATATGCATATGTTGCAAGTAGGATTCTTGATTCTTCCTAAAAGGTAAAACACTTCAGTAGTATAGAGTAGTCCTGAGACTTCTTCCATTCACAAAGATTATCCTTGGTGAACCATCCACCAACACGCTAATATCCCGTGTAGGCTATACATTACCATATTTATTATTTCAACTTGATTCAATCCAGTGAGATCCATGAACACGTATGGAAAACCAACTTTAGATTTCCTTCATCGGTGTACTGAGGTACTAGAAGTTATTACCAACCCCACAAGGTGTTTGAATATTTTCGAGGTATTTCTTATAGTAGTAATTATCCAATCTGTGGCTTTTCTACTTACCATGCCTAACAATAACTCATAGGGTGCCAAATGCTCCAATTAAAGCATAAAATGTGTAGTATCACCCATAGACTGTGCATCATCCCATTGGAGGATTCCTTCCTTAGATGGCTCAAGAACTTATGGATCTCGAATGGTGCCTACAATAATTATATTCAAATCTTCCTCACTCAAAGGTCCTCTATATAAGTGCAGATTTCCCATCTATGAAATGGAATTATGACTCTTCCTTCCTCTGTTCTCAACAACTTATATATCCCTTGTAAGAGACATCAGATCAAGCATTACTTACATAACACCAAGGGTTACCCAAGTAAGTATTCTAATAATTTTTCCTCTTTTGTAAGTTTTAAAACCCCAAATTCCCTTGTAAACTCGGCCCCGTATATAGTAATGGATGCAGATTTAAAAACTCTGATGGGAGTGGCCTTAGTTCGATTAGCCATAAATGACACATTAGAGGATGCCTGCAATAGGGGTCTTCCCATATATACCCATGCATCCAAAGTATACACATTCACTTATGTGCATGTGTCAATCAATATATTGCTCAAGAGCCATCCATCTACAACAACATTGAGAGTGATCTCCTTGTCATAATCTAAGCTATGAGGGGTAAGATTAGTGTGTAGGATCTGCCATCCATTCTTAATACATGTGTGCGGAGTGTTCCTTTTTATCGAATTCCCTAGTAATGGAATGATATTATCCTGCGCATAATCTTGCATACCTCTTTCAATTCATCAATATCTTATTCAATCGTCTCTGTTACATTCTTTTGTTCCAATTTCCATGACTTTTTGTTCAAAAATTGTATTTCATCTTGAATTTTTTTGAGTACGTCCATGGTTTCTTGATAAACCTCCTTCTGATGTGTAGGATATGGGTACATTGCATGCGAAACCTCCACCTTCGTGATGGTAGGATTATTTTGTAATGTATCTCTGGCGCACATAGCTTCAACATGTGTAGTAATATTCACAGGTATTACCTCAGGTTTTAGTGCCAACTTTGGCATCCACTAATTTTCCATATTGCATTGTATTCTAACCATCCTCGTGTTGTTGTTCTCTTGTTTATACTACTTTTTGAGATGCTCATACAGGTCTGGGAATTCCACATATTTATGATTCTTCCCACAAAAATAACAAGTAATATTTTGAGGACATTCATGCATGTAGTGGTTGGGAAATCTGCATGTAAAACACATTCTACAAGGGAACTCATCTCATCTACCACCATGGCCTTAGCCTCCAAATCCACCACACTATCCTCAACCTCCACCATAACTTCCTTCAAAGCATCCTTCATTCTGATCATAGCGCACTTGTGTGATCATGATCATGGTGCTCACTTTTACCTTTAAATTTATCTATTATACTTGTATGTCACACATCAATATTTATTACATCATGGATCTGACCAATTAACCTATAATTTTTTGTATCATGAGTCGTGGACAAGAAAATTTTACAATAGCAATATATATTCTTTCTTATCGAGCATTGTAATAATGGGAAATGACTGACATCATGGTACAAATGACATATCTCATAGTCTAACAACAATGAATGAACTAATTTATGGGGACAAATATCCTTGGTGTGCCCTTCCACTCCATAATCTATACACCAGATCCCAGTGTGCATCTCATGAGCTGAATTGGCTGATATTTTGTCCAACTTCTTTTCCATAAATGCAATCTAAGATTCCAGGAATGGGATTACTCTAATGTCTATAATTCCAACTACCTCAACATGAAAATTTTCTTCAAGTGATTCTTGCGGGTCCATATATGTCTTATATGACATCTCCCGCCTAAAAGGTGTGATCAAGCCCCCAAAAAACCACTATGCATGTTGGCTTGCATGAACATCATAGGAAAGTTTAGACAACAGTGTTTTGAAATGGGCATCAAACTCTTGAACACTTTCATTAGTGACCTAATTAATATACTTGAGTGAACTTATACTCTTCTACTCAAACTTAGGCATATAAATCTCCTTAAGGAAAACATCCCACAATGTTGCATAATCTACACAAGTCTGATTAGGGTTAAAGTTCATGTGCCAACCATGTGTGTGTCCCTGCAATGTAGTTGTAAACTGAATTTCCTTACAGTTAGAAGCCATAATTCCTTTCTTGCACCACAATATCTCACACATGTGCATGTGTTCAAAAATAACTTCTATGCACCTATACTATGGAAGACGAAGAGACATCTCCATGTAAATATTCTGGGGTTAGTGCAGACTCTTCCCACCTGATCCAAAACCTCCGATGTTACCTCTGCCTCCAAAGAAACCATATCTACTAGAGATAGAGCCACCTATACCTTATAATCCTCCATTGGTATGTAGAAGCGGTCCAGTGGATGTACTTTTATGTGTCCCAATAGTAGTACTAAACTAAACTCCTATAGTCTGTGAAGTGGTACTACTCCTAGAAGTGAGTTAAAATTTTTGGGCTCTTTAGTTCTATGCTGACGATGTTCTTGAAAACTAACTCTAAACAAAAATACGATGTTTTCCCTACTATATATGTACATATTATATGAATTACTCCTTCTTTACTACTGCCCAAACTAGCTTACAGAATACTGGTTGTAATAGATACTGGAAAACCAAATGTAAGGGATAGGTTTCCATGTAGATAATAATGTATGCCTATGGCCTATGTCATCTCTATTAGTGTGCTCCACTATGAGGCCAAGGTGGGTTCTCTATCATGATTCCATTAATGGGGGGTTTCTAAATTTTCAAGCTTAATACCTCCTGCATGAGCTTCAAATCCTTCATGAGCCATCTCTCTCCTTAATTTCATCCTCTCTGCAATATCACGTTACTTATTTATCTCCCTCTTATGAACCTCATTGTACTCAAGCCATATTTATTCTCTATGCCTCTCTACTGCTAGGTCCGCCATCTTTCCCCAAACATTCTCCTGCCCTTGTGCATGGTGGGGTTTATCTAGGCATCAGTTTTTCTTCCAATTTCAGGGTTATCATCAACATTTTGATTGCCAGTAGAATGCCTTACAAATAAGTTCACGTAGGATAACATAAAAAATAGGAACTCAACTACCTTCGGGAAAGAATAAGTTGAAATCGAGTACTCTAAAATATAACTATTCAAAACACCATGGAATCAAGTATCCACAACGCCCATCCAAATCAAATCAACATCATAAAGGTCCTAAAATTATTCTTGCATCTATAAAATTGTAAAATACCTCCAATTCCTTTTAGATGCATAAGCAATCAGCCAAGCATACAACTCTACTGGAAAGATAACAAATAATCTCTCATAAAAAAGGTCATATAAATTATACTCCACTCATAAATGTGCGTCAAACTCTAATCAAGTGTTGAACCTTTGAGCATACTCTTCCTCTAGATTGTTTATCCACTCCTTAACACTTTCTAGAGTCAACAGGTATGTCTTCATCAAGAACCATCCTAGAAACCACTAAAAAGGGGTCCTAGAAATGGAACCAATGATGTAGCCTAAAATCTACTATATAAAACATAGGCACGCTGGCATATCACCCAGCCTAAGCTAAGAACTCACGCAAAGTACACAAAGGTACCAGGCCCCTATTTAGAATTTCTTGTGTAAGATGTTAGTGTGATGAAGATAAAGAATATTTAGAACCATAAATAACCATAAACATTCCACAATGCATAACCAAATCTAGATCTTAGAGAATCATGAATTAAACAATAACTATAATAACATTAACCATACAAGAACCAATTGCAGTCATGTTTAACACCATTATCCATCTAATGTACTGCATTACATGAAATAATGTAAAACAAAGAAGATTCTTACATTTTAAAGTATTACCATAAGTTATGCACGCATTAGATACAACAACATAACTCTATAATAACGCAATCTTAGTATCCATCTAACTACATAGTTCACTACATATTTATAGGAGTGGGGAATTTCCCTCCACTACGTACGTAATTCTCAAAATAGGTCATGTGCTAAAAATAGCCATCCGCATTTACATTAACATGCAAACATGCATGTGCATTAATAATAAACACCCTATAGGTAAATAGAAGAAGTAATTGTATTATTATCTTGAAATCATGCATGGTGATTATCAGACACTCATTCCCAAAATAACATTTTTGTGTCATGTAAGTTTCCATCGTGATGTGTGCTCCACATGCTATCTCCAAAAATAGCACACGTCCATGAAAATGGCTAAGTCTCGAATCAACCTAGCCTGGCCCACATTTCCTTTCCTATCCTTCTGTGCCTTCAAATGTGCCTTGTTCTCTCGCACACATTATTTGTGTGTCTTCTCCTTAGAAAAATATTTTCTTCTCAACAGACCTACCCTAATGCAGAGCCAAGTTGCTAAGGGTGACACTAATTCATTTTTGTTTTGATGTGTAATAGATTTTGGGTATAAAATGAGTGCTTGAAAGTAGTTAGTATTGTTGTTGCTCATCTCTATTATAGATTTCAACCTTATGATATATTCAAGCCTTGATATTTTTTTTAGGATGTTATCGATCAAATCCCATAAGATGAATGTGGGTTCTTTATGACTTTAATTTTTTTCTTGGACCAATTATATAATCTTTAACTTAACCAAATTATAGGATGGATATATTTTTATGGGCCTTAGCAAATAATCCAAATACATAATGATTATTTGATAATTAAGGTTTTAAAGTAGTATTGCAAAGTGTAGACACTAAAATTAGGTCACACTCCCCTGGGGTCCCTTAACAAATAAGCACCCTTCATCACATTCACCTAGCTATGACCCCTTTCACCCCACTAATATTAATTTAATTAAATTAATGAATTATCCTTATTATATTTATTATTTAAATATCTTATTTTAAATAATATCCACACATACAGTTCACTTAGACACCTCACCAAGCCAACTCAACCTAAGACCTATTGCTAGTAAGTTGCCATAACTAACTAAGACTTACCCAAACCCTAAAAATCAATGCCTACATTCCCTCTAACCACATTCCCATGTGCTCACAAGAGGATATTAGTCTAATATGTGGGTTAATGACATGATATATGAGGAAATCAAGAGGATCTCCCTAGTTTAGTAAACCTAGGAAATCCCACCTTGACCGACATCGATTACCCCTAACCATCGCTGGTGAAGCCAGAACCACCATCAGTTACCCCTTTTAACCCCAAAAAAAACTTATTCTCAAGGTTGGAAATTGGAAGCAAAAATGTTGTGAGAATTATCACATCTCAGAGAGATAACACATCTTCAGAGAGTGAATTCCAATGATACCATACATGCAAGGAAGGAGATCAAACATCTTTTCCTACACAACCATGATCTAATCTAACCAAGCCAAGAGAATTACACATGCAACCCATGCAGAATCTTTCCTTTATCTGGTGATCACTTGCAACCTTCAAGTGCCTCATCACCACCTCCATCCTTCACACACAGGCATCCAGGAGTAGAATCCAAGTAAGTATAACATCATACTACTCTGGTTTATTTCATTTAATCATCTATTGTTTACCTAGCCACCTATTGACCTTCTTCAACATTTCCACCTCCATATACCCATTAAAGCCTTGCCTAAGCCTATCCCAGTCACCCAATACCTCATCCTGACAAACCAAAGTCCTTTGTGTAATCATAAAGGAGATCTAAAGCTTGTTCTGTGACATTTCTAGATTTCACAGTAACTGGCACTGGTTACACCTGACCACTGTCGGTTACCTCTGATCGACATTGGTCTCTATATTTTCCCACACAACCCAGAACAAAGACCTACCCACTTAATTTCATCTCACCCTTATCCACCGGTGATCTACCCAAGACCTCTGTCAAACCTACATAGCCAAGAACCAATCATTTGACCTTTGGATTCTATTCTATCTTAGCCTGTTAGATTAGATCTACTTCTTATTATGTTTTAAGTGAGATACCTAAATCATTTCAAATTACAATAGGATTTACATTGTTTATAGCATTAAATTGTTTAAAAAGTGGACTAATAGCCATTTAGGAAGTATCACACTTCCTGGATCTAGCATACACTAGGCAATTCACTACCCATATTGTTTAATTCCTTCTTGTGGTCTTTCTTTGCAATGTAGGCAGTTCCTCCTAGCCAAAAGGAAGCTCTCACAATCAGCTATGGATTTGGAAGTCATACACGCTCAACAACCCAACCAAAATTTGAATAGGTATTCCTCCTACACTTGTTACCATATTTGTTTCATCAAAACTCTAAAGAAATGATCTAAGAAAAATGTGAAACATTTTGGCATGCCTGGTGGGACCCATCTGGGGTTCCTTGCATTTCATTCATTCATAGGAAAATTTTTATGTATGTTTCCCTTCTGAAAAGTGTACACACTAATTTTCTTCCTTGGTAACCCACCTCTTCTTTCTATTTACTCTAAACAAAAATTTTCTGTTAGTGTAATTAAAAAGAATCATTTCTTCATGTTTTCTACATTTTAGTGAAAGAACATCCCTCTTCCTCTTCATTTTACTGTGTCATCCAATTTTACATTTTGATTTAGGCTTAAAAATAAGTGCATTCCATTTTGATTTATTGCATTAGCTCACATTAATTGAGGGCAACCTATATGCTGGATGTCATGCTCAGCTGATGGTTGATAAATGAATCATAGAAAAGCAATTCTTTCCTTTTCTCTTTCTCTAAGTCTTACCAAACTACACACAAATTCAAAATACATACATTCTTAAACAATATCTTACCTGGAAACAGCTATAGGTGATCACACAATCACGACACAGTGGGCACCCAGCTTACTTCTCTGTCCAGTCATAGTTCAGAGTGAAGCCTACCCCCACCATAACATACATGAAACCTTCCTTTTTAGATCTCCTTCTTTGTAGGAAACCATCCTCACCAAAAAATCTATTTCACAATTCATGTGTCAGTCCCTAAATAGCATAAGCTAAACAAACATAATAGAAAAGGCACTCATAGGATCACATTTTCTTAGTGTTTCTACTTGGTTTGCATTTTGAGGTGAGAGATCACCTTCTTCACTTTTTTGTTCATCCTTGCATGCTCCTCATCATAGCTAGTGTATTTTGGCTTCACCTAAGTGTGCCTAGGCCATATCATCATCATTCTCATAATTCTAGGTCTAATTCTAAATCAGATTTTAATTCACAACCACTTTTCTTTCATCATTGTTTCAATTTCACAGTAACAATCATCGGTTACCTCTGACCGTTGTCGTTTATACCCAACCAACGTCAATTTTAGGTCCTTTTTCTAACCTACTCAAAAGGACATTTTCATTAATTTTTTTTTAACTTTTCATAATCCCTATCTCTTTCATCATTCCCATTGATGTTGTAAACATCATTAGATTTGGAATACCTATCAGATTTTACCTTCTACCTTGTTGTTCACTCATTATCCATTTTCTATAGTAACCAACATCAGTTACCCCTGAATGACATCAGTTTTTCCTAAATGGCATTGGTTATCCTATTTCACATTCCAGCCACCATTTGGTACTTAATCTACTTTTTTTCACTAGATTCACCTATTCCTACTGTTCTTTGTGTCATTTATAGAGAAGTAGCCCTACCTGATCAGTACTGGTTCACAGGGTGCTGACCAAAAGACAAGAAAGTGAACTCATATTTCACACCAGTTTTCAACCAATCCCACCTAGTCCTTCACCACCTTACATTTTATCACCATCCATGGATCCCATCCAACCTATTACTATCACTACCAGAGATGAAGAGATCACACAGCTCCTTGACCAAAACCTTGTCACTTTTTAGTTTTACCTTTCCCACTCATCCACTCAAAATGCCTCGGGTTAGTTGATATATGGCATGCCCTTATCTATCCCCCCAACTCTTGCACCCACTCCCGTATCGGGCCATCTAACTCCGTGCTGCCCACATCTACCTTACCCCCAGTCATTTCACAGTTAGGTCATATACCCATTATGAATTCTGCATCTGTTACCTCCCTAGCACACGTTACATCCACAATACCCTCAACAACTACCCCAAACACAATCTCATCCACCCCTAATGTCTCACACATACCCATAGCTACATTACCACCTCTAGTGTTGTTGAACCCTACCCAATTTCAGAACATGGTCCTTTCCATTCCACAATGATTAGCCCTTATTGCCACTAGGGTTACCACAACCCTTCAACCCCCATATACAAACTATCAACAACCTCCCATTTCATCCATGATTAACTCAGGGTACGTACCCCCTATTTCACTTTCTTCTTCCCTATCGACCTACATGGCAGCACCATACGCTGGAGTGTCACCCCCATTATATGCCGAAAACCAACCCTCTCATGTTATAGGAGGCATCCAATCATCACAACCCTCCAATGACCTAATTAAATTCATGTTGGACAATATGCAGACATTGGAGGCATGAATTTCTGGTTCCCGTAAGACTTTCACCTATGACGAGATTTGCAACGAGCCTATTCACAAATCCATTCCTATCCATTCATAGCCCATGCATTAGGAAATGTGTAAATTCAATCACTTCAATAGAAAAGAAGACCTACAACATCATTTGCAGTTATTCAAACATGGGTGTTATCTGATTGCTCATGATGATGCCTTACTCTTGAGAACCTTTCCCATGTCCTTCACTGGACTAGTATTAGATTGGTATAGTGGATTACCTAAACACTCTATATTCTCATTTAATTAGGTAGCCCAAGCCTTCTTAGATAATTTCTCTATTAATATCATCAAGAAGGTTACCATGACTGATCTATATTCCACATGTCAGTATGAGGATGAATCTATCATAATTTTGTCACTTGCTGGCACAGCCTGATCAACCAACTTACCTTCCAACTACCAAAAATAGAACTCATTGAGATCTTAACACGGACTTGTGCCAGGCATATCTCACTAACCTTGCAGGTCCAAACCTTCCAAAAATTCGATGAAGCATTCACTATGGCATGAAAGTTAGAGATTCAGGCCATCGAAGAGAAGAAAATCCAGTTACGCAATAAGAATTCAACATTTAAGTCGAATGATACCTCTTATTCTTCCAAACCAAAGATCAATTATTCAAAAGTTAAGGGGACCAGTAATGTAGTGGTACTTAAGGCTAGCCCAACACATCCATCATATCAGGCTACCCCCTCATCTAATCTCTCACCTGTCTAGAGTTTTCAATTCAGATGAGAGCAACAGAAATATACTCCAATCAGGGAGCCTTACTATTATGTCTTAGAAAATATTATCAAAGCCAGAGAAATCACTCTTCCACCCATAAAACCACACACTGGTTTTGACCCTTCTCGCCCCATGCCCGCATGGTATAAAGAACATGATTTCTATAATTATCATCAAGTAAAGGGTCATAGTGACCGTAACTATATCACTTTCAAAAATATTATCCAAGAAATTCTCAAGAAAGGTGAATTAACCATGGATAATCCTAATACACCTACCAACCAAAACCTACATATCTTTAAGAAACCATTTCCTAACCATGCCCCTTCATCTGATCAAACTGGTGAGACCTCCACTCACGATACCCATACCCACGAAGTTCATGCTATCCTTAATGATACACCTGTCATCTCATAATTACCACATATTCCTTCCATAGAGGAGATCCTATCCTGGAATCCTCCTTTCGCATCAGAATCAACCCCCCATGTTCCTTCACCAATAGAGGAACACCTTTCATTTCCTTCATCACCTATAGAGGAATATTTCGCTAACATTGAGACCATTTCACCCCTAGCTTCTCCACTTAGAGAACCTATAGCTACAGTACCTCCTCCACCCATAGAGGAGCACCCATTACCTCCTCCACCCATAGAGGAGCACCCATCATCTCCACCACCTATCATAGACCCAGTTGAGATACCTTTTCCTCTTGGAGAGCATTCTCCATCATCCAATCAAGATCCTACAAACCTACTTTCAGCTCTCTTACCCACGAAGGCTAAAGCTAGCCAATTCCATGTCTCTAAGACACATATTATAGGAATTTCCATTAGGTCCTCACCAAATCCACCTACAGATGTTCCGTTCTCATGTTTGGCTGATCACTTAGATTATGTGGATAGGGCTATACTATGAGGGCACCTTTTACTCCCCATCTCAACACATATGTAGAGATCTCTTGCTGATACCTCCACAATCTAGCCAAAAAAAATTCAAACAATTGAACCAAACACAATCACCTCTATCACCCCCTTCCACGACACCTGTTATAGCTAACATTGCACCCTTACCCATAACTCAACCTACACCTAAACCCAAACCCATACCTACAAAATTTGATTCCACTAAGCCCATTACCACTTTAGGGGTCATTCGGACCACTAGCCTTACTCATCCACCTATCAAACTGGATTTAGCTACATCCTCCAAAGTCAACACCATACCTACTCTGACACCCAAACAGAAGCACCAAACCCATAGAACTCATACCCCAACTACACCAATCACACCTACACTTGTCCCATCCATATTAGGATCTCAGTTTCCCCACATGGTCAAGAAACCTCCACCCATTAATAAATCGAAAACACAAAAGCTCATTCCTTCCTCATAAACCTCTGACCTACCCCGACACCCAACCTGAATTACACCTACACATGCCACCTCTTTACCACCCATACCTCTGATATCCTTAGCTATTTCTTCATTACCCACTACACTTCAATTGCTATCTCACACACCTCAAGCACGACCCACGTTATCTACCTTCACAGAACCCCCATTCTCCCCATGGGTAACTCACTCTTTTCCTCCATCAACTTTTCCTTCTAGACCTCGTACACCCACAACACCTTTACCCAAGAAGGTGCAACCCAAAAATAAAACTCCACTACCCCACAATAAGGTAGTCAAAATGACCACACACCCTCCTACACATCCATATACTATACCCATACCTAAAAAAACATGACCAACACCTAAAACCACACCAACACCCAAACCCATGGCTCGACCTTCTCCTCTTCTAAATACAGTTCCTCAATGATCAACTACACCTACACCCAAACCTATGTTTACTTCCCATTGTGATCCACTAGTAGGGTATTATTACAAAATTTTAACCCACCTCCTGGAAACCTATGTCATCACATTACTGCCATTTAGACCTTATGAACCCTTACAACCCAATCCAATAGGGTTTGACAATACTAAAATTTACAGATACCATCATGTTCTAGAACATGATGTGGAGAATTACAAGGCCTTGAAAACCGTTCTTATCTAATTATGTCTACTAGAAACCAACTTTGATGGCAACAAACTTCTCGACGAGGATCTTGCTTCACCAACAACCATTCCCACACTGCCCACTCAATGATGACAACCTCCACCCTCACCTCTCCTAGAGACACCCCCAAGATTTTAAATTAACATGGTTCACATCAGAGCACTTGCCATGCCACCACCCAAATGTCATGGCACCCAACTGACCTCACCAAAATTTTCTCCTCTGGTGGGATTTTTCCCGTTGTGTCATTATACCACTCACCCTACACCTTCTCCATTTGCCAACTCCCCTCAAATCAACATGATACACGTTACTACACATGTATAGAAGGGTAAAGGAAAGGAAACTGACCCACCAATCAATCCTATACCCAACATACCATCTGCACCCATACCTAAAATAACTAGCTACAGCCCCATGTACCCCATTTCTAATGGTGTCACACATCACACCAAGCTCAAACAATTAAACTAATCACCCCTCAAAATGTCCTTATATGACCTCATCCAAACCTCAAAATCCCATCATCAAGCTCTCATGGAGGTTCTTCAATCAATTGAGGTTTTACCTAATGACCCTACACCCATAGCCTCAATTATCACACCCCATCATGTAGCCTCTCTCACCAAATTACCAACTTCATCTTCACCCCACCTTCTTCACAGAGTGGCATCCCTTAGCTTCTCAGAGGAAGAGATTGCACCACACCAAAATGATGACTGTACGTACCTAAAATTATAAGGTACTGTACTGCCATAACAGTGTAACAAGTGCCCCGATGATGATACAGGTTTCCTCGCAAGGTGTTCAGGATTCAAAAAATCCCTCGGAGTATGCGTTAACATCCCGCATGCCCCGCTTAGCCCCCGCACATTTTTTTTCCCCCATTTTCCCTCTTTCCTTGGCCTCTTGACCTTCAGTGACGAAACCGCCGCCCTACAGGGTGGCGGTCTCATGACCGCCGCCCTGAACAGGGCGGCGGTCCTGTAACCGCCACCCTGCTCAGAGCGGCGGTCCTCTGCGCATTTTCTAGAACATTCTTTTGACGTGACTCGCGTGAAATATCATGATTCACCAGCTTTTCTTTGCTGACTTGAGCATGCATTTATGTTTTTGGTCCCCTAGAATAGTGTTTTTCCTTTGTTTACTGTTTAGGAGTTCAATTTGGTTTTCGTTTTTGAGTGTTGGAATTCCTATAAATGCATAGCTTGTGCTGAGGCAAATGGCCACCATTTTTTGTTAGAGTCTTCTGATTTTCAGTGGTTTGGTCTGTCAGCTTGCTTAGGATTGATAACATAGTCCATTTCATACTTGGTTAATATTTTTCAGCTGTTGGTAAGCCACATACCCATCTTTTGCAGGCAGTGCTGTTATCTCATCCCAATCCAGTTAGAAGCTTGCCTCTAAATTTCTCTTTGCTATAGATTTGTTTTATTATGTCTTGGAGTTCTTAGTTCAATCCATTATTTGCCTGGTTAGCTTTATTCAGTTGTTGGTAAGCCACATATCCAACTTGTGCAAGCAGTGTCTTTATTTTATCCAATCCATTGGAACAGAATAGCTTAGGAAGCCATTAAAGTTACAGGTTTTGCTCTTCGTATAGGATAGTTACAGGTTCTAGTCGCTTCATGTTGCATGACTCGCAGTGAAATCCCACTAGGATGCGCATAAGCCAAGCTCTGTACTCTTGCGCTATCCCTCTCCTACTCGCATTCTCGGTCTGCATTCTGAGCTGTCCTTGTCCCAAAATCTACTCTTATCGGTGCTAGCATTACACGCTTTTCTGGATCCACGTGAACACAAAAGAATGAGGAGATCATACTGAGGGGACGAGATCACATACACCATTGGATTCGCCACTGTTCTGTGGAGTCCAGGTTTTACATTTCAAAGTTCTAGTCAGATTCATATCAAATAGAGTAGTTAATCACTTTATTTCATTTCATTCTATTCTCGACATTGCCAGGGAAGCTGTGGGGATTGATAGTTTCTGAGAAACTATGATTCACTCCTCACTTCTGAGGTAGGATCGAGAATCTTGCCGGTAGATTAGACAAACTGTTTTATTTAGAATAATTCTACAAATCGCACAGGCAAATAACTACACTCGGTTATCTTGTCTATTTCAAATTATTGTTTAGTTATTATTTCTAGATATGCTTAAAATAGTTTGCTTTCCTTAAAATTATTAAAAATTTTCTTAGAAGAATAAAAGTTATACAGTTAGATTTATTTCACATAGTTAGAATTTGCTTCGTTACAGTTAGATTTGCATTTTGTTTCGTATGACAATCACGGGACCTCAAGAGCCCAAGGAATATATATTTGAGCCAATCGTGCCTCAACCAAACCTAGTCACAACAATAGTTGACATAGACCAAAATCTCAGGATACAAGTATTCCGAACAACCACAGATTTACAACTGATCAGTTCTCAGTTAAGAGGATTAAACATAGAAGATGACCAAGCACATGCGTTTTGGTCAAGTCAGCCAAACTACAGATTACCCTAGAAAACATCCACATGACTGTAGAAGGGCTCGAAAGAGAACAAACATTTGGGTGTGATCCTCTAGTTCCATAGCCAGACGCTGGAGACACCCTCGTAGATATAGATACCAGCTTAAGAATCCAGGTTGCGAGAACGCCTGTAAGGTATTCTGAGAAGATTGCACAACTATTGGTTCTAAACATAGAAGCTGAGAAAGCATACGATTACTGGATACTAGGGATTAGAACTTGATCCCACATATGACCATAACAGGACCACAACAACCAAGAGTCTATGGTTGTGATCCACAGATCCCACAGCCCAACGAATCCACAAGTCAGTTAGACATAGACACTAGCCTACGCATCTTGGTATTCAGGTCCACTCCACTTCCACCTGTCATCATCGAACAACTGTCCTTACTAGATATAGCGGCTAACGAAGCTAGGGAATTCTGGACTAGGCCAGAAAATCATCCATAGAGTCAATTATATTCATCATCCACTATATGACCTTATCGGGAGATATACATGAAACAATCCCAGGTCATTTTCCATGTATTCCGCAACCCATAGATCGAATCACGCCAGAGCTCGATATTGATTGGAGCCTTCGAGCAGTCATCCTTGCTGATCGATCTATTACACCAATCCAAGTTAGAAGGGCCTTCTTCGCCTTAGATTCACAAATTCCACTAGTGCGTGTCGAAGACATTAGACTGCCTAACTAGTTTTTCTGCATATTCTACCCCCACCGGCTGTCTCGGCACGACCTCGGGAGGTTGGGTACGTGGAAGAGTTACTTGTTGATTCTCACGCTCGCCTGTCGCTTTTCCGACGTACAAAATTGGTGAACCCAACGTGAAACAAACAATTGTTTCACCTTCTCTTTGAGAAGTTTCATCTTCTCTCATTCACCTTCGCTCCTTCCCATTATTCTGCGGGTATTCATATACCCCCCAAATATGTCAGGATTTGATGCATATGGCAGACCCCTCTTGGGTCTTGAGGCATACTACGCCCAACAAAATAGGCAATCATCACCCTTGCTCTCAGTATGGGGTGACAACTATTCAACTAATCAGTTGTCAACACAAACCCCAAGAATCAGATATAGTTCGTCTTTTCAAGCTGAGGAGTTAGATCAACCCCCTCGAACCCAACAAACAGAGCCTTCAGGTTCAAACAATATGACGTTTACCGGAGAATCTGGTTCGTCTCCTCAAATGCTACTCAGACCACAAGTTAGTAGGCAATCAGATCCATACCTGGTCTTAGATGATGGACAACCAACACGTTATCCTAGGAGTGAACAACGCTCCCGGGGAATGTACCCACCTATAGGAGGTTTACAGATACAACCCGAAATCTCTTTTCAAGAAAATACCTCTATGCCACTGCATACAGGAAATATTCTTGGAGAAACTTGGCAAGATAGCGATCAGTTTATGACAGGATATCACGTACCTTTACAACACCAAGGTATACAACAAACGCCGCTTAGGAAAAGTACCGTGACTTCACCAAATGAAGTCATTTCAACGTTAGTAGAAAGAGTGAGAGGGTTAGAACTGGCTCAAGCAAGTCACAATTCTCCGTTCATACAAACAGGAAGTTCCAATCCTCCATACCACTCTGGCCAGGTAGATCTCCTTACGGGAGTAGGCACGTTAGGCATGCCTCCTCAATATCCACAACAAACGCCAACAAGGCCTATCATCTCTAACACAATTCCTCCCGGTCTAGTGTCGAACAGTCCGTTCCTTGACAATACCCCGTCCTACTTAAACATATACTCTAAATCACCACAAGGAGATATGTTCTCCTCTCCCGGCATGTTTTCTCAAACACAGGGACCTCCCTATGCCCCTGCCAACGCATATGCTGCACCGTATCAACAACCTATCCCACCACCACTCCCTCAGCAAACACCATCAATGGTCGAAAGCTATGCGATAGGGACTTATTCAGAATACCTAAAGGAACCCTTAGATTTCACCATACGAAGCGTCATGCTTCCAAGACCTCTCCCTGATTTGCCCAAGTTCAAGGGTGAGGGAGATCCAAACGCACATATCAAAGCTTACGCTACAGCCATTCGGGAATTACTCCCATGGGATGGGGTTGTTGCTAAAATATTCCCCAAAACGCTGGAAGGCATTGCTCTCGATTGGTATTATAGAATACCTGAGGCTTCCATACATTCATTCAAACAACTTGTGTCTGAGTTCATCAAGGCCTTCGACATGAACAAACTATTAAGAACAGGAATCAGGGAGTTCTTACACATCAAACAAGAGCATAACGAGTCTGTCGCCCACTTCATCCAAAGGTGGCGTACCGTCCTTTATTCATCAGCAAGTGCTCCAAACATGGATCAGATGGAACTATGTGATTTATTCCTTCATTCTCTCAGCAAGGAGGTGAAGGAAGAAGTCCAGAAGTTCCCACTAAGAACTTACGATGAAGTACTTGAGAGCGCTCTTCGAATAGACCAAGCAGCGATAGATAGTGGTCGTAAGACATATGGAACAAATGGGAGGTTAATCACCTCCACTCAAAACACTACAACTACCACAAATGTCAATCAAGGACCCAAAATCCTTAACAAAAATTGTGGGGTAACAACGGATGGGGTAACCGACCAGCCCAAGAGGGTAAATGTTGTTAATGCTCCGTTACAAAAAAACAACCAAAGAAACAACAACTTTACCCCGACAATCATTACAGTGGATTTTAACCATCCACAACAACAACAACAACAACGGTGAAATCCCATACAAGGGCCAAGCCAAAACTCATTTGGTTACCAAAACCAAAGTCAAAACCAGAAACAACAATTCCAAAACTTTGGTCCTAATAGGCAACAGTTTGATCAGAATTTTAGGCCACAATACACACCAAACCAACAAAACGGGAATTACAACCCCAATTCTTATTGTGGTTTCCATAAAATTTGGGGTCACGATACTAGAACGTGCCGTGACTACAATAAATTTATGCAACGCTTGCCAGAAGAACAAAGACAGTTCTTCACAGACCTGTTTTTGGCGGATCCCGTCTCATCATCACCAAATACTCTCGCAGGGGCAGTTTCTCCTCAGAATGCTCCCCTCAAGATCTTTAATGATCCGCTCCCAAATCATGATAGCAATAGGCTGAATCCAACCGAAACAAAAAAAGGTGCAGTAACGGGAAACAATGATCATGAAGCCTCGACTTCATTAAATCCGTCAGTTGCGCCACAGTTGGGAGCTCAACCGAGACCTAAGATAGTCAGTTTGGTAGAATTAGACGCTGAACTACCTATCAAAGCTATAACAAGAACACGAGAGTATTTCTCTCAACCGAGCCCAAGTCATCTGCCAGAGACAGATAAGAGTCATCAAATAGTTGAAAAACCCATCGGTGCCTATGATTTAATTAGTGACCTAACAAAGACCTTCTCACACATTTCATTTTTGGACTTACTAAAGAACTCTCCCCCTCACAGAGCTGCTCTTTTAGAAGCATTAGGTCTAGGCCATCTAATTAACATCACTCCACCTCCCGAAACACAAGTAAATCACGTAGATTTTGATATCCACCCTCCGGGGCAGCCAGACAAGGATGTCGAATTCATTTTTGAAATAAGTAAAATGCCCACAGATGCTGAGATCGCACGCCGAGGTGACCCAGCCTTACACTTGCAAGTGTGGGTTTATAATAACTATGTAAAATGGGCAATGGTTGACGATGGGGCCGCAGTTAACATAGTCCCTTTCTCTTTCCTCCAAAAACTTGGATATGGAGAAACAAACTGTTCCACTACACGAAATACCTTGAGAGGCTATGATAGCCTTAAAGCCACTTCGATAGGAACTATAATACTACCGGTCACCTTAGGGCCCAAAACCATCTTGACTGAGTTTTATATTATAGATCGGGAAACTAAATATAATATGATCCTCGGCTGACCTTGGATACATCGAATGAAGGCAATCCCTTCTACTTTATTTCAAGAAGTAAGATTCTTGCATCTAGGAAAGGTTTTTGTAGCCAAAGGTGATCCAAAACCTTTTGATTTGCACCTAGCTGATTTAAAGAAAAGACCAGGGGTGCACTCAGAATTTGAACTTCCAACAAACCAACTTAATAAACCCTCTGACCCAAAGCCAGAGGAAAAGTTGGTACCTACGATGGATCTTGAAACTACCAGTGTAGCCAAAACAATTCCAACCCCTAAAGATAAAACTAAAGAAACAGTATCATTAGGGACTACTGCGAAAATCGTTGAGTTGATAGAACAAGATTCACCAATGTTCTTACCATTTGATTCAGTAGGCATAGGATTTTCCCTAGGTGTTGGTTCCTTGCCAGTAGAGGATCTCTGTATGGTAGAAGTAGAGTGCGCAAACGCAACAGATGCCCCAACATCTATACTCCCGGCTAAGTATTGGACTCTCCATTTCGATGGAGCTAAATGTCGTTATGGAGCGGGGGCAGGTATAATTCTTACTTCGCCCGAGGAGAAAGTCCTCCCATTCACTTTTAAATTAAACTTTGAATGTACAAACAACGGCACTGAGTACGAAGCCCTCCTCCTTAGCCTTACCTTAGCCAAAAGAATTGGTATTGATAACATCAGAGTCCTGGGAGACTCGCAATTAGTGACAAACCAAGTTTCTGAGGTATATGAAACTAAAGCCGAACATTTGCAACTCTACAAAAATGCTGTATTAAATTTAAGCAAGGCGTTTAACTTTATATCCATTGAAGCAATCCCTCGAGAGAAAAATCTTCTCGCTGATTCAATAGCAACCTCAGCATTGAGTTTTACTCCAAGCAATGAGTTAAAAGATACCCAGTTCACAGTGTCCATTCATGATGAACCATTGATAAAAATAATGACAAATCCTCTTTCAAGCGGAAGTGAATCTACCGTCCTAGACCATGTTGGAAATGATGTGGCTACTTTGGATTACTTAAATGCCTATGCAGCACTACATCTCTCCTATCACATGCTAGATTTATCCCTGATTCCGCATTCGTCTTCCTACTTCGGAAATCCCGTAACGGATCTTCCCTCACAAATGGAGCCTAGCATATACGCAATAGAAAATGGGGATGATCTAGATTTACCTCCAGCACCACCTGAGTTCGAAGAGGGTAACACCTCTTTGATCGAGGAAACAATCGATGTCAACATCGGGACAGAAGATGAACCAAGAATATTGAAACTAGGTTCTTCGTTAACCCCAGAAGAAGTGGAAATACATACTCAGATCCTCAAAGAACATCAGAAGGTGTTTGCATTTAATTACAAGGAGATGACGGGAGTCACACCCCACATTGCGGTGCACAACCTCGTCACTAGATCAGATGCAAAGCCAATTAAACAAAAATCAAGACCCATGAAGCCCAAAGTAGCTCTCATGGTAAAAGAGGAAGTAATAAAACTCCTTCAGGTAGGATTCATCAAGCCAGTTGACTACTCCCAATGGGTATCTAACATCATTCCCGTTCTCAAGAAGAATGGAAAGATACGCATTTGCATAGATTTCTGAGACATCAACAAAGCATGTCCTAAGGATGATTTCCCATTACCATCCATAGACGTTATTGTTGATGCAACAGCTGGTTTTGAACTCTTGTCTCTCATGGATGGATTCTCTGGATACAACCAAATCAGAATATCTGAGCAAGATCAAGCTAAAACCACGTTCATAACTCCTTGGGGAACCTATTGCTACGCTGTTATGCCATTCGGCCTCAAGAATGCCGGTGCTACCTACCAGCGAGCTATGACATACATATTTCACGATCTAATTCATAAAATCATGGAATCTTATGTAGATGACTTATTGGCTAAAGCTAAGAAGCGTTGTGACCATCCCGAAGTACTCCGCGTCATTCTTTCATGTTTAATAGAATACGGAGTCACGCTAAATCCAGAGAAATGCGTCTTTGGTGTAACAGGAGGAAAGCTCCTAGGTTACATCATATCGTCACGAGGGATAGATGTGGATCCAACCAAAATTTGGGCTGTCCTAGAAATGGTTCCACCTTCGGACGAATCTGGAATTAGGTCATTTCTCGGAAAGCTAGGTGCAATCCGGAGATTTATCCTAGACCTAAGCTTCACTGTTCATCCAATCAACAATTTACTCAAGAAGGACTATAGCATTGATTGGACTGAAGATTGCAATGAAGCTTTTGATGCAGTTAAGTGTTTTCTGTTATCACCACCTACGCTAATGCCACCTAAGCTGGATCGCCCGTTAATCCTATATTCGCGAGCTACCAATGTCTCGCTGGCTTGCATGTTGGCCCAAGAAGACGATAACAAGAGAGAACGTGTGATTTATTTCATTAGCCGAACACTGCTCGACTATGAAACACGCTATACACAGGCAGAACGAGAATGCCTTGCCATAGTCTTTGCTACTAAACATCTAAGACATTACATGCTGAATCAAGAAATGAAGGTCATGGTAAAAACGGACCATTTACGAACTTTTCTCACACAAGGTTCCTTGTCTAAAAAGGCTGGACGTTTTATAACTTTAATGGGAGAGTTCGAATTAACATTTGTAAACCAGAAGTTGGTTAAAGGACAAATCATTGTGGATTGGTTAGCTAACAACCCATTAGACGGAGGCGATTTAGTAGATTTAGACTTTCCAGATGAATGCGTATACTACATTGAAACACGACCCGCTATCTCTGAGTGTCCTTGGTACACTGACATCGTTAATTATATCATGGACCATACGTACCTGGAGGTAGTTACACCGCAACAAAGAAGGCGGTTGCGCATAATCGTAGCCAAATATGTCATTATAGAGCAGGTGCTCTATCGAAAAGCATTCGATGGAATGCTCTTAAGGTGTGTCGACACAGAAGAGTCCAAGAGGATTCTCCATGAATCCCACAGTGGTATATGTGGAGGCCACTTCGGTGGCCATGCCACCGCTCGAAAAATACATCGAATGGGCTATTTCTGGCCCACTCTAGAACGTGACGCGATAGAGTTTGCACGCAGGTGTCATAAGTGCCAAGAATTCTCCCACGAGATCCACATGCCAGCACAAGCTCTACAACCAATCGCTACTCCATGGCCCTTTTCTACATGGGGTCTAGACTTAATAGGGAAATTCTCTCCCTCATCCACAGACGGCCATAATTTTATAATCACGGCCACTGAATATTTTACCAAATGGGTGGAGGCCATGCCTCTTACTACTATACCTGGTTCTGTGATCGCCAAGTTCATTTTGAACCAAATCATTTGCAGGTACGGTATCCCGCAAATCATTATCTCCGATAATGGAACTTCTTTTAAGAATGAAGAGGTTCGTGAGTTATGCAATAAATTTAAAATAAGCCATCATACGGCTTCCTTGTATTATCCCCAAGCCAACGGACAGGCTGAAGCGATAAACAAAACACTGAAAGCCATTCTCCTTAAAATGGTGAAAGAAAACAAGCGAGATTGGCATTTGAAGTTATATCTGGCCTTGTGGGCCCACCGAACCTCAATAAGAACACCAACGGGAGCAACTCCTTTCTCGCTGGTATTTGGGGCAGAAGCAGTTCTCCCGCTTGAGGTCGAAATACCCAGTCTCCGCATTTCACTACAAGGGATTCTGGATGAAGACGCTTACAGAGAAGCACGTCTTTCCCAACTAGAAAGCCTAGATGAAACTAGGTTAGATGCTGAACAGCGGCATAGAGCTTATGCTGACCGAATGTGCCGGCAGTATAACAAGAAGGTCTATGAACATGACATATACGAAGGTGATCTAGTTCTAAGACTAGACAACCGGATCGATAAGAAGACCGGCGAAGGAAGGAAATTCCGGCCCAAATGGTTGGGCCCATACCGAGTCATGAAGGACTATGGAAATGGTGCATACCTCTTATGTATGTTAGAAGGCGAGGAGTTTGGCGAAACAGTCAATTCCCTGCACCTCAAACGTTTCTACGCATAAGCAGCTAACGCTACCTATATAGCTATCTACATTGCATTTTCATATAAATTAGGATCATTTTGTCCATTCGTTTCTTACACAAATTGTGATCAAGGAGTCTATTCTCAAAAGAAATTCATTACAAACTCATGATGTTGTTGGCACAAAACTTTCTAATCATATCTCTCCATTTTCACGATATCATCAATCACTTCAGAATCTTTTATCAAATAAAATCAAACATGACGAAGTCTTAACGGTAACCATACCAAGATCTGCAAGTTTGTTCTCGCTTTGATTTCTTCTTAGGATAGGTGTCTTGCCTATGGTCTGTTCTAGAAGCTTCATGGTGTCACATCTATCCCATATATACATCTCTTTGGAAATAAGCATATACTGACATTTTACTCAAAAAGACAAGTCAAAAAGTGATTAAACAGAAAATTTTATTTTTACACATTTCCTTGCCCCACCAACCTTCGGTGATGAGCTTGCGTCTCTTACTAGTGACGTAGGGTTGGGAAAGGATGGAAATGCCCTTACTCGCCTATGCCTTGCCCACGGTGATAAACCCACGCTTCTTACTAGTAGCATGGGGCAAGTGTAGGGGGTCCTCTTAACAAATAAATGTTAAAAGGTCAATAAACAAACTATTCAAACTTTGAGTCAAAAACGAATGAATCAGATATTCAAAATTCCAAAAAGAGTTAAAAATCCTAAAAACCCAGATTTTGTCTACTATGTGGCCATCTACGGGTCTAAGTCTGGATAAACCGCAAAGCAAGTTGCATCCAAAACTATGAAGTCATTCGAGTGGAGTAAGCTTTTAGTTTTCAATTTGGTTCCACCAAAGCTTCGTCTGTCTTTCATCACTATTGTTTCACCATATTTCATAACTTGCGCCCTTCTTGGCTCTTGGTGATGAGCCCTCGCATCTTACTAGTTGCGTGGAGTTAGGAGTGGGGCAAGTTAATCTGTTCATCATACTAGTTATTTTCATCACTTTGCCAAAACAAACATGAGGTATCCAAATTGCTCACAGAAGCTAAGATTTAAGATCACAATATATCTACAATATCATGTATCAGCATCATGAAACACAAAAAGAAAGCAAGCATTTGCATCATCTGTTCTCCATTGCATACATATAAAAAAAAAAGCATATAAAACATACATCGTAGTATACACGAGGAAGCTGGAAACAGAAAGGGAAAACACCAGTGACAAGTTTTGATCCAAAAATGAATGCATATATATAAATAATCAATGTTTATATACAATGCCATCATGCTCTAGGCATGGTCAAAATGCTCAAAGAGCCCGTGATATACAAAAGAATCTATAGTACAAAACGCATAGGAGCCAAGTAGTCTCTCAACCCCTGCGCGACCCCTCTGAAGGTGCGCGCCCTCGCCTAGGGCTCCGGCTACGCCGGCGCTCTGAATGCACGGAGGGCTCAGGGTCCCGAGGGGCAAGTGCAGTCTCGCCACGAGAATGGCTCCTCATAAGACGCTTGGCTGTCCTATAGCCTGCCAACTCTGTACGGAGAGTCGACACCATCCTAGCCACGTGCCAAATGGGAGCGAAGATGTCAGTATGCCTACCGGCTGCTGAGGGCTCCCTGGCATCTACAGATAGCTCCGCATGGGTCCTATCCATGGGGATCATCAGGGAATCAGTGCATACCCTGCGGATCAGATCCCGCCACTCATCGACAGTCTCTGCAAACAAAGGAGAAAAATGAATCAGAAACTAGACAAGAGGCTAAAAGATACAATATCAAAACACAAGGAGAAATAGCAATTAAAACAAATCCTAAACTAAACAAGCATTGAAAGGAAGAAAGGATAACTTACTCGGATCACCGGGCCTCCAAGATGGGTCGCTAGGGCCAACACCCGCCGCAGATGCCGCTACTGACTGAGGGGCTGCTCCTGTAGTAGGAGCAACATGACACCCCGCAACGGACTCATCCTCTCCACCATGGCCCTGGGAGAGTGGCTCCTCTGAAACTAGAGTCTCTCTCTCTGCACTCTGCTCGGCCCTCTCTGCCTGCATGATGTCCTGAGTGTCATACCACTCAGGATCACTGTCATCCGTCTACTCCTCCGATCCTCCCTCTGTAAACTCCTCAGAATCAGAGTCAATATCTATGGGGTCATCACTGCTGTGAGCAGGACCCGCAGCAATCTGAAGCAAAGGTGCCCGAGGCGCACCAGCTCTCCCTCTAGCCTGAACTATCCTCCTGGCTACAATGGGAGTGCCAGGAGTAATCACTGTCCAACCACGGCCTCTAGGCCCCCCTCTAGCCTCGCGGACTGATCTATAGACTGGTGCCACTGGAGGAAGCATGCCCGTATATGGTAGGCCAAACTGCTGAGGAACCCTGCTGAAAGGATGTACCTCCACTCGTCCCACGTGGTCAATAAGCTGCCCTGTGGTGGAGCAAGAAATCAATGTAAGAGTCTCCTCTCCCCATATACCAGCCATAAGCTGGTACGGTGTCACCTCCATGTCTGCTGTAGTAAGAGAGGAAACTGGCTGGTGAGGTGCTCTAAGCACCGACATATCTGTCCATCTGGCTGCCCTCACAGCCCCGGGATCTGCCACCTCCATGCCTCTGCCATAGGGGATAAAACGCTCATACACCCAACTCATGACTAGAGTAGGGTGGCTCAAAGACTGTCCCTGTAGATGGACCACCCTGTATAAATCATGGTAGGTGGTCCCCAGAATATCTACGCCCCAGGCGTATATCCGGCCATGCCCCTCTATCTGTGTAATGATGGGGGCCCAACAGTATAGTAAAGTATCCCCTCCCTTGTCCCCGATCAGCCTCGAGGCAAGGATCCCCATGATAGCCTGTCGAAATACGGGGATGGGCAAAGAAGGAATGGATCAAACTCTCACTCCCTTCTTCGACCCCGTCGAGATAGCTGCATCTCCCATGTAGCCTGCCCACTGTGCAATCTGTGCTCGGGACCCTGCCGTCTCCAGTGTGAGTCTCCTCCCGATGATCGGGACCCCCAGGATACGGTAGGCATCCTCCAAAGTGATGGTCCACTCACCACGGACCCCTGGCAGTCGGAAAGTGTTCCGATCTGCGTCCCAATATGAAAATAAGTCACAAAGTATGTGACTGGATGGTGTGACATGGGGCACGCGTGATATACGCAATATGCCGGCCCTCTGTAATGTATCCTCCTCATCCTGAGAAAGGGCATCCAATACCCCCGAAAGCCAATCACACTCTCTCTCTCGGCTCCATCTGATATACTCCTCCCTCGCCTGCATACACCCAAAAACACACAAAACAGGGCAAGTTAGTATCTGAATAATACCAAGAGAATCATAAAAATGCATAGAAGTGCAAGAAAATACAAGTGCAGTCTCCAAAATAAGTTCTTTTGCATTCTGTGCAAAACTGCTGCCCTAAGCAGGGAGGCAGTTTTGTAACCGCCGCCTTGAAGGCGGCAGTCATGTAACCGCCACCCTGGCCAGGGCGGCGGTCGCGGTCTGAAAACCCACGTGGGTTGTTAACCCCAAAAAGCCCAAAATGAGCAAAAATAGACCATTTAAACTAAAAATGGAGCCTACCCAGTAGGTGCCCCCCCTAGGTGGACCTTTTGAACCTAACATTTTCAAAAATAACCCCCCCATTATGACGAATTTAACATTTCAATTTTAAAGGGGGAAAAACACAAAATGGAAGAAAACCAACCTGTGATCGCTGAGGTCGGTGTTCCGCTCGTGGAGGCATGATCACGATCTCGCTGCGAACGTTTCGACTCTACTCACATGAGAAACCGTCACCGTGGGTCCCAGAGCTCAAAATCAATCAAATCGACTCACGCAAATGAATAGGAAAATGGGCCCACTTTCATATATATATCGTTCTATTTCGTTTTAAAATGACTTTTTCGCAGGTTTGGAGCGCTGATGGAGGTAAGTTTCTATCCCCGCACGAATGGTACGTTCTCCTTCCCTATTATTTTAGCATTTATCTTCCAAGTTATTGTATCTATCTGCACTTGAGCTCTCTTTTTTCATTTTACAGGTAGCCGGAATTTCGGATGGCGTCATCTCAACACACGGACGAGTAAGGTATAGCTTCTAACTCCCCATTTCGGGACTGCCATACTCGGACCCACCATTTTATGCCTCTTCATGGCTAAAATGCTTCTCCGAGGGGGCAATATGTACGTACCCAAAATTGTAAGGTACTGTACTGCCAGAACAGTGTAACAAGTGCCCCGATGATGATACAGGTCTCCTCGCAAGGTGTTCAGGATCCGGAAAAGCCCTCGGAGTATGCGTTAACATCCCGCATGCCCCACTTAGCCCCCGCGCCCTTTGTTTTCCCCTTTTTCCCTCTTTCCTTGGCCTCTTGACCTTCAGTGACGAAACCGCCGCCCTGCAGGGCGGCGGTCTCATGACCGCCACCCTGAACAGGGCGGCGGTCCTGTAACCGCCGCCCTGCTCAAAGGAGCGGTCCTGTGCACGTTTTCCAGAACACTCTTTTGACGTGACTCGCGTGAAATATCACGATTCACCAGCTTTTCTTTTCCGACTTGAGCATGCATTTATGTTTTTGGTCCCCTGGAATAGTGTTTTTCCTTTGTTTATTGTTTAGGAGTTCAATTTGGTTTTGGTTTTTGAGTGTTGGAATTCCTATAAATGCATAGCTTGTGCTGAGGCAAATGGCCACCATTTTCCTTGTTAGAGTCTTCTGATTTTCAGTGGTTTGGTCTGTTCAGCTTGCTTAGGATTGATAGCATAGTTCATTTCATACTTGGTTAGTATTGTTCAGCTGTTGGTAAGCCACAGACCCATCTTGTGCAGGCAGTGCTGTTATCTCATCCCAATCCAGTTAGAAGCTTGCCTCTAAATTTCTCTTTGCTGTAGATTTGTTTTTATTGTGTCTTGGAGTTCTTAGTTCAATCCATTATTTGCCTGGTTAGCTTTATTCAGCTGTTGGTAAGCCACATATCCAACTTGTGCAAGCAGTGTCTTTATTTTATCCAATCCATTGGAACAGAATAGCTTAGGAAGCCATTAAAGTTGCAGGTTTTTCTCTTCGTATAGGATAGTTATAGGTTCTGGTCGCTTCATGTTGCATGACTCGCAGTAAAATCCCGCTAGGAATCGCATAAGCCAAGCTCTGTACTCTTGCGCTATCCCTCTCCTACTCGCATTCTCGGTCTGCATTCTGAGCTGTCCTTGTCCCAAAATCTACTCTTATCAGTGCTAGCATTACACGCTTTTCTGGATCCACGTGAACACGAAAGAACGAGGAGATCATACTGAGGGGACGAGATCACATACACCATTGGATTCGCCACTGTTCTACGGAGTCCAGGTTTTACATTTCAAAGTTCTAGTCAGATTCATATCAAATAGAGTAGTTAATCGCTTTATTTCATTTCATTCTATTCTCGACATTGCCAGGGAAGCTGTGGGGATTGATAGTTTCTGAGAAACTATGATTCACTCCTCACTTCTGAGGTAGGATCGAGAATCTTGTCGGTAGATTAGACAAACTGTTTTATTTAGAATAATTCTACAAATCGCACAGGCAAATAACTACACTCGGTTATCTTGTCTGTTTCAAATTATTGTTTAGTTATTATTTCTAGATATGCTTAAAATAGTTTGCTTTCCTTAAAATTATTAAAAGTTTTCTTAGAAGAATAAAAGTTATACAGTTAGATTTATTTCACATAGTTAGAATTTTCTTCGTTACAGTTAGATTTACATTTTGTTTCGTATGACAATCACGGGACCTCAAGAGCCCAGGGAATATATATTTGAGCCAATCGTGCCTCAACCAAACCTAGTCACAGCAATAGTTGACATAGACCAAAATCTCAGGATACAAGTATTCCGAACAACCACAGATTTACAACTGATCAGTTCTCAGTTAAGAGGATTAAACATAGAAGACGACCAAGCACATGCGTTTTGGTCAAGTCAGCCAAACTACAGATTACCCTAGAAAACATCCACATGACTGTAGAAGGGCTCGAAAGAGAACAAACATTTGGGTGTGATCCTCTAGTTCCATAGCCAGACGCTGGAGACACCCTCGTAGATATAGATACCAGCTTAAAAATCCAGGTTGCGAGAATGCCTGTAAGGTATTCTGAGAAGATTACACAACTATTGGTTCTAAACATAGAAGCTGAGAAAGCATACAATTACTGGATACTAGGGATTAGAACTTGATCCCACGTATGACCATAACAGGAACGCAACAACCAAGAGTCTATGGTTGTGATCCATAGATCCCACAGCCCAAAAAATCCACAAGTCAGTTAGACATAGACACTAGCCTACGCATCTTGGTATTCAGGTCCACTCCACTTCCACCTGTCATCATCGAACAACTGTCCTTACTAGATATAGCAGCTAACGAAGCTAGGGAATTCTGGACTAGGCTAGAAAATCATCCATAGAGTCAATTATATTCATCATCCACTATATGACCTTATCGGGAGATATACATGAAACAATCCCAGGTCATTTTCCACGTATTCCGCAACCCATAGATCGAATCACGCCAGAGCTCGATATTGATTGGAGCCTTCGAGCAGTCATCCTTGCTGATCGATCTATCACACCAGTCCAAGTTAGAAGGGCCTTCTTCGCCTTAGATTCACAAATTCCACTAGTGCGTGTCGAAGACATTAGACTGCCTAACTAGTTTTTCTACATATTCTACCCCCACCGGCTGTCTCGGCACAACCTCGGGAGGTCAGGTACGCGGAAGAGTTACTTGTTGATTCTCACACTCAACTGTCACTTTTCCGATGTACAATGACCTAGACCTAGCCCTCTTCATCTCTATCCACATCGATGACATAAGGGTATGCCATGTGATGATTGATGGGGGTGTTAGCATTAACATCATCTCATCACATGCATTCGCTCAAATGTGCATACCTGACAATTGCATGCATAAACACCCGGTCATGTTGTGTGCATTCAATGACGCTATCACCTCTACACTATGCACCGTCATCCTCCACATTTGCGTGGTCCCCCACATTGTTCCCGAATTATTTTATATTTTCGAGGGGAAATTCCAATTTAACTTGTTGCTTGGTAGACCCTGGATCCATTTCATGGGTTGTTTTCCTTCCACTTTTTATCGTTGTGTAAAGTTTGAGCACAAAGGACACACCTATACCATTCCAATAGACCCATCACCTTTTAAAATATGCAACATGCTTTACTAACCCAATGATGTGCTCATACCTATCAATTCGTCTACCTCTATGACCACTACTACTTCACCTAAACCTCCACCTACCAGTACAGTTGTTGCTTCTATCATAACCTCTGTGGCTGACCCATCAGCTTCCCAATCTACTAAATCCACCTCCGCATTGACCTCTGATACATTATCCATACTAGCTATGTACATACCAACCATTGATCCCTTGGAAGGTGTTTTTTAACACCTCACTCTAGGGGGAGTACCACCTATATAGTTTCAACACATTTCTTACTCAACAAGAGTATGGAAGCCTTCACCAACACCCACATTATGATCACCGTATAGGATAATGTCTTCTTTATGGTCCTCCTTACCTTCGTACTAGTCTCACCTATGGGGGACTTGATGCAACCACCATCACAAACCCACTCATTTTCCGTTGACTTCTAATCACTTACCAATCACTGTTTCAACCACACCTTCTTGTACCGATGTGTGTGGAAGGGTTTTGGTTTTGGATTTTATGAGCAATACTGTCATACTATTATTCCATGTACCACCCGTAAACATAATGAGCATAGTGTTATCAGCTTCCCTGAACCACCTACCAAATAGGCCCACATTGAACTCAATAAGGACACTAGCCATTCTCCACCTTCTTCACCTACTCCACCTTCATCACCACCTTCACCGATGGAGTCGATAGATCCTGAATCTATCCCTCCTAAATTTTTTTTTCATAAACACCATTTCCTTGGGGCCTCTAACTTATCAACGTGAGGGTGAGGCCCCTTCCACTCTTCCCTTCCTATATCCTGAAATGATCAATGATGACACACCTACAATTAACATTGTTCAATGACAGGATGATGAATCCATACTCACCTACCTTGGTGCAGAAGACTCATATATTCATCATTTGTTACCCTATAAGACGTAAACCATGTTGAATGAATCGACTATTGAAATCAACATTCATACTCAAGATGACCTGCACATCCTAAAGATTAGACAATCTTTAAATGCTGCTAAACAAGAAGCCACCACTTCTTTTCTCAGAGATCATAACCATGCTTTCACTTGGTCTTACGCAAACATGCCCAGTATTGACCCAACCATAGTGGTCCACAATATCATAACCATTCCCAATGTCAAACCCATCAAACAAAAGTTGAGGAAAATGCACCCTCATATTTCTCTTCTCGTCAAAGAAGAACTTCAACGCCTTCTTTCGGTTTCCTTCATCTTACCCATTGATTATCCTCATTGGATTTCTAACATTGTCCCTATTACTAAAGAAACAAGGGGACTCAGCATTTGCACAGAATTTCCGTGACCTCAACCTAGCCTGCCCGAAAGATGATTTTCTCTTACCTGGTATTGATCATTTGGTTGACCCCACCATTGGTCATGAGATGCTATCACTCATGGATGGATTCTCAAGTTATAACCAAATTTTTCTTTCCCCAGAAGATCAACACAAAACCTCATTCATCACCCCTTGGGGGACCTTTTGCTATCAAGTCATGCCTTTTGGCCTTAAAAATTTGGGTGCCACATATCAGCGGGCTATGACTTACATCTTCGATGATATCATGCATCGAATATTGGAAGATTATGTGGATGATCTCTTGGAAAAATCTAAACGTCACTCTGAGCACCTTTCCATCCTCAAAACCATCTTTGACTGCCTCATTAAATATTACATCCACCTTCAACTTAAGAAGTTCATCTTTGGGGTCCTCTTAGGGAAGCTCCTGGGATTTATCATTTCCCTCCATGGTATAGAAGTTGACCCTGCTAAAGTTCAAGGCCATTCTTGAAATGCCTCTGCCCACTAACCTTAAACAACTTCGTAGTATTGCAAGGTAAGTTATAGTCCATTCACCGTTTCATTTCACAATTATCTGATCGGTGCCAACCATTTCATCATCTACTCAAGAAGGATGTCTTCTTTAAATGGGATGATGACTGCCACAAATACTTTTGAGGCCTTAAAACAATACCTTCTCCAACCACCCGTACTCATCTCCACCTAAATACAATCAACCTTTCTACCTATACATATCTTTGGCTACTGATCATTCCTTGGGAGCCATGCTTGGCACATCACGATGAGACAACATAGGGAGTAGGTGGTCTATTACATAAGCCGTACTCTTTTGGACTATGAAACCTGATACACCCATCCTGAAAAACGTGTTACTTAGCCTTATTTTTTATTGCCACCAAACTCTTTCATTACCTACTTAACCACAAAACCTATGTTGTGAACCAACACCGACCCCTTAAAACTTCATGTATGCCAAACCTTATCAAAATCAACATGCATCACATCAATGGCTTATGCTTTTGGATGATCTTAACCTCAAATTCATCCATCAAAATTCAATCAAGGGCCAAGCTATCACCGACTAACTGGCCAATGCACATATTTCTAGGGATCCACCCTTTAATTTTGACTTTCCAGATGAGTCAATTACTACCCTTTCCTTGGACGAACCCCCTTACCAAATGACACTCTTCTTTGATGGTTCCAAGTGTCAGCGTGGGGGTAGGGCTGGTATTATCCTCATTCCTCTTGATGGAGAACCCATTCCTTTGTCTTTCAAACTAGATTTTGAATGCACCAACAATATTACTGAATACGAAGTGCTCGTACTAGGTCTTCGAGCCTTCTTACGCCCTAGATGTCGAATCAATCAACATATTTGGTGATTCTCAATTGGTTGTAAACAAATTGAATGGTATATACCAATGTCGTAATGAGATACTTCAAAAGTATAAACATCATGAGACATACTTTTGACCTGCTTTGACTCGTTACGCCCTGCAAACCGTTCCTCATTCAATTAAAAAATTTGATAGATACCATGGCCTGCTAGTCCTGATTCTGGCAAATATCCACTTTGCCCGCTGGATGCTAAAATCAGGTTTCTCACCAGTTGATGTTTCCAATCACCTTCTTATCTAGTGTGATTTAACAACTTGGAACCATCACCTCCAACCTGAGTGACCTTTGGTATAAATAGAGACTCCAACTATCTAGATCTAGAGGCTCCATCTTAAAATCCTCACCTATAATGGACAACGTGCCTTCCTTGCAAAGGTTGTTAGAGTGTAGAATTCACAGCACCCCTGAGTATCTGTAACTTCCAATGGGACAGAGATAGTGAAAGATTGCAAAAATTGAAACTAGTTCTAATAAGGTGATAAACCAAAGGAGTGGTGAGGCACGGTTCTTATTTCTGTCTACAGATTGACACAATTTCATAAAAATGCAACATGAACTTCATACTCAAACTGATAATCTAACTTAATGGAAGGTAAGAAATGAAGCAAACAATGCAAACAAAGGACTAAAAAGGTGATCACAGAGTCAGAACACCTGTCATTTTTCACATCAACAAAATCACTTGAATTGATGCAAGATCATGCAGCGGATAAAACCTGTTGTAGTCATGAAAAGGTCTGAGGACTTGCAAAAAGACAGACTTGTTGAAAGTGATCCAGAAGACAGCTTGCTATCTCAAAAAAATGTTCAACCCTTCAAAAACTGAGCCAAATGCATTACAGCTTTTACAGGTTTGAACTCAACAAATTCGACCCCAGAGAAAGAGCAAAACATGGGAAAACATGTAGAAAGAGCCATTCCTTACAAATTTAAGGAAGAATGAGAGATAAAATAGCATGGAAATCCTTACAAACCCATTCCCTGACATTTTTCATCCATGCTGGTAGGAGAGAATGCGACAGCCATTTTACATTAAAACTGGTTGTTGAAACGTCATTTTTGGCCATTACCACGTGCCAGAGTCGTTTTTTGATTTTATCTCTCCAAACTAAACAAAAATGACAAAATTGACCCCTAGAATCATGTAGAGAATTTCACCAAATTTCCATTGATATAAAGAACGTGAAAATCTAAGCTTTGGATCAAAAGATATGGCGATTTGAAAGATTTAGGGCAAAAACAGGCCAAAATCGGATCGGCGGGCAAAAATAATTTGAATTTTTTACCACTTTTGGTCTTTGGATAAAATTTCACAAATTTTCCCCGTGCTCTGCCACTCCAGGTGCCATGTGGCATGTTCTGATTGGTCACGTGGACTTCTTACCCTTTGATTTTACTTCATTTTGAGCCCTCCTTGGAAAAATTTTCAAAATTTCCCCACCAGGCCGTTGAGGTGAAGACACGTGGCAGCTATTTTATTGACTCGGGCCTGACGGGCACTTTGTCCTCCTAAATTTTTTCGCGGGTCACTTTGGGAATAGTTTCCTGATTTGGACACATGGCAAAACCGCCATTGGATGACATGTGGGATTTTCCATTCAAAATTTCCGGGGGCACGGGCCAAAACTTTGTCTGAAATCTTTTTGACCGAAACTTGGAAAAGCTTTCTGGACTCGTGTTTCTCTGCCACTTCCTGGGACACATTTTCCCGCACCTTCGGCTGATTCAGGGTTCCACGTGGCAACATCTCATTCAACAAGGCCCCTGGGAAAACACTTTTTTCTTTTCATTTTAGCTCCTTGGGAAAAAATCCCAATCTCCCCCCACACTCTGAAAACTCCGCGTGACCACGGACACGATGTCGGGCATTTTGATTGGTCGGTGGGGCAGCGGGCCAAAAACATCTCCATTGCGTACCTTTTTACCAAAACACTTTCACCAAAAATTCCAATCTTTCCTCCACCCTCCAAAGGTTCCTTGATTCCATTGGACACGTGTCGCATATCATGATTGCGGCAGCGGGCCTTTCCTTTTGAAATTTTCCATGGCACAACACTTAGTGATTTTCCAATGCTTTTTTTCCCTTGGACACATGGCATAATCCTGATTGGTCAGCATGGATCCCGTGGGGAAAAATATTCCTGACTTTTGAAATTTGCCCAAAAACTTGGTTAAAAAACCAAGTTGGTCCTCCAACCCCCGCCACTTCCTTTGACATGTGGCACCACATTACTGGCTACGGGCCTTCCAGGGGAAAATTTCCCACAAAAACTCCGCCGAGCCATAACTTCAAAAATACATGGAGTTAGGAGGAAAACTTTACCTTTCTGGAAATATGAGAGAGAGCTCTATCTAATGGTGTCATTTCCAGAAAGTTTTGAGTTCCTGAAAATAAAATAAAATATGACTGAGGCACAAGAGAGGGAAGAATGAAAGGAATTAGCCATAAAAATTAGCAAGGGGTGACATTTTGGATAACAATTTTGGTGACTCAGAGGGGTCATCTACCTACTGGATGAAGTTACCAGTTGCCTAAAGCAATCCATTGGGCATGGAGTCATCAAATTCTCTATTTGGTACCCCAACTGACTAGAACACTGCAAGGAGGAAGATGGAAACATCACCTGATTGGAGCAAGGCCTGCAAACACATCTCCAGGGACAACAAGCCTGTGCCAAAGCACTTAGGGAAAACAAAACTAAGCTACAGCAAAACAATGTGCAAAAGCACTTGGAGGAATGAAAACCTAAGCTAATATGTACAAGGTGGAGAATTTCCCTTTAGTAGCAATGCTTTAGATGGATTCCATTGACTGGAATCTGCAGTTCTTTGCCATCCAATGAAGACAATTGAAAGCATTGTTGTCCTTACACTTTGTGACCATGTATGGGCCACTCCAAATGGCATCAAATTTTGAATGCCTTCCTGGTTTTGCTCTATCTGCATCCCATTTTAACACTAGATCTCCAACTTGGAAAGATCTATTCTTGGCCTTCCTATCAAAGGTCTTCTTGATCAAGAGCTTGATCCTTCTCCATTGCTTGGGATGCCTGATCTCTGATTTCTTGGAGCTCCATCAATTCTACATATCTAACCTCCATGGGCCCAAACTCCAACAACTCCAACTATGCTTCATGAGTTCCAATGTTGGCAACTCAAGTGACATGGGCAAGATTACCTCTCTTCCATAAAAAAGCTTGAATGGAGAGTTACCTGTGGATCTCTTGGGAGTTATCCTATCAGCCCATAAGGCTAATTTCAAATTAGTATTCCAAGACCTCTGATTTTCATCAAGAGTCCTCCTAATGATCCTCAACAAGTTCTTGTTTGTAGATTCAGCCTGGCCATTACCCTAAGACTAATAATTTGATGAAGTGCTTAGGTAGATCCCATTCTTGAAATCCCATTCAGTTACCTTGGGCCCAATGAATGCTAATGTATTATCTGATATTATTGTAGCAGGTATGCCAAATCTTGTTGCTATTCCCTCATAGAAGTCTAGGATGCTAGATTCATTTGCTTCCTTGAGTGCTACTACTTCAGTCCACTTGGTGAAGTAATCTGTTGCTGTTAGAATCCATTAGTTCCCTTGGCTTGAATTGGGATTAATGACTCCAATGAAGTCCAAACCCCATTGCATGAATGGCTGGTCAATTGAAATTGGATGCAATGGAAGAGAAGCTAGCCTCTCTTTACCTATGAAGAATGGACAATTCTTGCACCTCTTAATCCATGCGTAACAATCACTGAAAATCTTGGGCCAATAATAGTCAGACCTCATGATCTTTAGAGCTATCACTCTTGGTGCAAAATGACCACCAGCTGATCCACCATGGAACTCTTCCAACACCCTATGAATCTGATTTGTACCAATACATCTCAGCAGCACTCCATTCACATCCTTTTTGAACAAAACACCATCAACAAGGGCATATGGGACAGCCTGCAATCTGAAGTGTCTTCTTTTGGTCTTGTTCATCTCTGGAGGGCATAGCCTATGCTTAGGAAGTGCATTATGTCTTGGGTCCAGCAAGGAGTGAGACATCATCATTCTCTTCTTGAGTGCTTCCTTGCTTATGGCTGTCTTGGAACTGTCAAAACAACCTCCTTCTCATTGCATGCTTCCTTGATTTTGTTCAAGACCAGCTGCTCACACAATCCTTTTCCTTCGACCAACTTGGTGACTTTGATCTAAATGTCATACTCCATGACCTGAGTGATACCTGCCCTCTTTTCATTCAAGTCTTTGTTGAGGAGGAATTCCTTAACTCCCACATGAGAAACCAGAAATTGAACCTTGTGTTTTGAAACTAGATTCTTGAATTTCTTCAAGCTCTTGATTACTACAAGAACATACTTCTCAATGAAATAATATCTCACCTCATAGTCCTTCAGGATTTGGCTGAAGAAAGAAATTGGATGCTCATCATTGTCTTTGTTTTTCTGTACCAAAATTACAGAAATAGTATCACCCCCCCCCCAAATGCATAGAGGATGAAATCCTTGGAGAAATCTGGGTTGATGAGAGTTGGGGCTTGAGAGATGGCTTCTTTGATTGCTTCAAAACTTTCCTTACCTTCTACTATCCATTTGTAAGCCATTCTTTTCTGTAACATCTTGGTGATAGGCTTGACAAGGGCTGCAAAATTTGGGACGAACCTCCGAACAAAATTTATTCTCCCCAAGAAACTTTGAAGGGCCTTCTTGTGGCTTGACAATGGTAGTGCTTTTATGGATTCAACCCTCTCTGGATCAATTGCTAATCCTTCTTTGGAGACAATGTGGCCAAGGAGCTTCCCTTCATGGGCTAGAAAAATACACTTTTTAGGATTCAAGGATACTCCAAATCTTCTACACCTTTAGAACACTTGTCTCAAATGAAAGAGATGGTCTGCTGCATTTTTTGAAAAAATAGTGATATCATCAAGATATATCAGCACCATGTTGTTAATCAAATCTTTGAACACCATGTCCATTGCTCTTTGGAAGGTAGCTCCAGTGTTGGATAGCCCAAATGGCATTTTCCTGTATGCATAAGTTCCCCATTTGGTTGTAAATATTGTCTTGAATTGATCTTCTTCTTTCACCATAATCTGATTGTACCCTGAATAGCCATCAAGTAATGAAAACCTCTCAGAGCTAGCAACAACTTGCAAAATCTACTCCATGGAAGGAAGTGGATAATGATCCTTGAGAGATGCTCTATTCAAATCTCTGAAGTCAACACACAATCTGATTTCTCCACTCTTCTTTCTAACTGGAACCAAGTTGGCTACCCAACTGGAATGCTTGATAGGGAATATGATTCTTGACTCTATCAACTTATTCAATTCCTTTCTCATGAGAGGCTCCATGTGTGGATTGACTGGTCTTTGTTTTTGCTTGATGGGCTTAGTACTTGGATCCAATTCAATGGTGTGTTGAGCTAACTTGGGATTGAAACCTCTTCAAATCTTCATAGCTCCAAGAAAACACATCAGGGAACTCTTGACAAAGCTGTATGAACTCATACCTTTCTTACTCATTTGTCATCTTACCAATTTGAAGTGATTTTCCTTCTTCCACCAAGATGGACACTGAATCTTCTCCCTTGACTTGGATGTTTTCTTTCTCCTTCCTAAACTGATCATTATGATTGAAAATAGACTCCAAAGTAATAAGTCCCTTGGGTAGTTTGTTAGTTCTTAGCTGTACCACTTGATCACCATATTGTTGCTCCAAATTTTCCTAATTTTTGGCTGAGAACTCAACCTCTTCTTGCAAGAAATGGATGATTTGTTAATCATTTTCAAACACTTTCCAACTTACATTTTTGTCTTGCACTGAAGGCCTTACAATCACATGGATGTTTGGTTGTACCTTGTCTTTTTGAATGCTTTCAACAATGTCAAAGGCTGCCCCAACTACTGCAAGCCTGTCAGCAGCTTGGTTCTCTTTTCTAGGAATGGATTTGATGCCAAAGCCCTCAAAATATTCAATGAGGTCCCACACCCTATTTTTGTAACACTTGAGTAGATCATTCTTGATAGCATGTTCCCCCTTAACTTGGTTGACAATCAACTCACTGTCACCAAAGACTTGCAAGTTCTTTATTCCTCTCTTGATTGACCAATGCAATCCTTGTATCAAAGCTTCATATTAAGCAGTGTTATTAGAGCATGCAAACTAAAATCTAAAAGCTGAATAATACTTAACTCCTTGAGGTGAAATAAGCATAGCTCCCCCTCCTGCACCTTGTCTACTCCTTGATCCATCAAAAAATAACTGCCATACCTCATTGTCATCCTTGTGGTTTGGCTTGGTGATGCTAGGAATAGGCTGATTTTCTTCATGCATGCAATAGAATCCTAGCTCAGATTCTTCTATTTCTTGATAAGGATCAAAAACATGCACATTGTTTGCTCATTCATCAAGAGTCAGATCTGGGATGCTTCCAAGCTTGGTGTCAGCTTCATCAGTGCTTATATAATCCTATTGATTAAATGTTGAACAATTGGTATTGATTTGGCTTGGAGTGTAAGGCTCAATGTGAAAGTTTGCAATGGGTTTAGACTTGATTATGGCTTTGGTTCCATATCTTGTTTTGAACAACATGTGTGACCAATCAGCAGACAAGTAACCTCCAATCTTGGCTGTGAAATCCCTTGATAAACATAGGGAAAAGAGTGGTGGAAGGTCTATTACTGAGACATCTTTCAAAACAACAATGTTGGGGCATTCATGCAAAGTAAGACTCAATTTTTTTATCACTCCAACCGTTGTTACTACTGTCCCATCCGATTGCACTACACCTTTGGATATGACTTCATATTGAAGCCCTAGCTGATCAGCTATTTGCTTGGGCATTACTGAATTACTTTCCTCGGAATAAATCATGTAATTGTGTACTAATTGGTTTCCAATGATCAATGAAACATAGAATGGAGGGGGCTTCAACATTTTTGTAACATCCTCATTTTAGACAATAGAACAAGTCAATTTTTTTTTTTTGATAATTGCATCCTGGTTCTAAATACATAATTTAGAACTCACAAATCAAATAACCATTCTTATAACAGACAACCATATGCAGCTGTAATGACTCGGAGTACCTCCGATCTATTCATTCCATGACTCGGTAATCTACCGATCTATTCATGAGTAATAAGAGTTGGCGTTTTTATTTAACACTTCACTCTTGCGGTTCTCTTCCCTATTCTGGGATTCAGAATGCTCTGTCCAAGGAACCTAACTGAATAATTGTTACCATTATTCATCGGCATCTCATCCCTTAGACTAGGTGAATTAGGACAACGCAATCAGCAGCTTGCGATACTTTGGCCAAAGATTTGAAACATACTGTTTATGTCTCGTATTCCTTAACGGCATACTCGTCAATCTGGAATACGCCCTTCACCCCATTCTTATGTTATGTAGAATGTCTTATACCGACTTCTGTCAGTCCCTCCTATCTCAACTTATTCACTCGGAAACGGATTAACAAGGTGATAACGTTATATGGATGCCCACGAGGATTAGGGATACGATGACATACTGGTTCAACCCTAGTTAAACCAGTGTGTCAAGATACCCCGAATCTCCTAGGCAGCCTTATAACGTGACCACATTCCTAATCGGTCCCTGAGTAACTCGTTCGAGATCAAAGTGTAAATCTTAGCGATCAATGCAAAGGGTGTCGTCATAAGTCACCTGCATTGTTGTAACTTCGAGAAGATCCTAATCTTCTCGGAGGTACAACCCTGCAGTTGACTTGTGCCGTCAACCTTTAAATCCGCCTCGGAAAGATCTACTTATTAATATGCGTTACGCACGTTGAGTTTAAATTACATTAAAGACGTTCCCCTAGGGTTAGCCTTTCCCGATCCCTGGATTCTTCGTCTTAGAATGACCTTCCTCAATAAAACCCATTACACGGTGGAGATATTAAGGCCAAGGTCTCATCATGGAGTTCTTAGAATATACATGATTCTAAGACAACGGAATTTGACAATAACTCATAAACTTCACATGAGATTGCCATCTGAACCCCATTAGGTTTATATCAGTTCTCCTAACTGAATTTATATCATACCTATTAGTATCAAGATATAAATGATTAAGAATCCAATTAAATGTTGTCCTGTCATAATCAAGACTAGGGATTAGTAATTTAATTCAGCTTGATTAGCGTTCTGCTTAGGTTTATTTTAATCCTATCTTTAGAAAGACAATGATTTAAATTTCAATTTTGCTTTCGATAGAACAAATTAGAACTACTAAACACTCATAAGAATTCAATCACATTTTCTTGTAAGCTTTCATTGACAATCACAAAAGTCTCCAAATTATACAAAGATAACATTGCCCCTCCGGTATATAAACCGAAGAAGGTCAACTATCAAAATAAGAATACAACACATAAGTAGCAAATACTTATTTCTATTCCTTTCAGAACTATACAAATACATTTTATGCATTCAGCATACTTGATACAATGCTCAACGGAAAAGGAACATCTTTCCACATATAGTACATTTAGAAAAATCAAGATGTAATTCATTATAAATCAAATTAAACAATCTGATCATCCTGTCAGATCTGCATTGCTTTTACCACTTACGGCATCCATCTGCAAAAATTATCAACATGGGTCAGTTCAATGAACTGAGCATGATAAGCACTAACTCTTAAAACAATTGCAATCCGTCAATTGTTTTCATTAAACACCCTGTTTAAATGATATAAAATCACCAAACAAGTAAACATGATTCAGACTATACGTTAGGAATATATCATGTCTATAACGTGTAATAATAATTTTCGTTACAGAGTAGTACTATATACTTCTCAAATATTTCATCAAAATATTAGGGATCAAGAAGAACAAAAGTATCCTAAGCAATTATTCATTGTAAATCCCAAGATGAACAAACATCAGACAATCATGATATTCAACTTAAAAAAGAGGAATACCATATCAATCCTGATACCGTCATTATGTAAAAACAATTACAGATGTTAGTTAAACAATTATATCAACTTATAATTTACAACAGAAGAGAAATAAACAAATTGTACATGTTTCCCTCTGAATTAGCTCATGACTGTACCGTCTTTTCAAAAGCAAGGCATTCACCTAATACGCATGCAAATAAATCAGTCGAGTCCATCAACAGCACTCTGTTTTGTTAAAACTTAAAATAAAGCAACTACAGTACAGTAACCCTCTTGCCAAACAACGGTGTCTATCTACCAAGCAGACTCAGTATGACCTTGCGCAAGAAGCGACAGACAAGAAGATAAACACTGAAAGGCTTTTAGACACAAGGTCGAAATCAAAAGATCTCCTTTGTTATCGCAGTCAACCAAAGACTCATGATCATTTAAGCAATGACATTTCCCTATGACTATGCGGAGGGATTTTTAAACGAAATCCAAGCAACATGCACAGCCACATCTAACTGGAATGTAATCAGAAAGAAAACATAACATAACATAACATAGTCACTTCTGAACGCATCCAGAGTTGAAAGTATGTTATTCACGACCTACTTTATAGAAGCCATAATTCATGATGTCAAGCTATTAAAGAAAACCAACAAAGCCAAGAACATTACATGTTCATACTCAGGCTTATACAGAAAACAGTGACATAGATTACCATTCGAGGATTTAAAACTAAGTCCGTAAACAGTATTCACAGTTTAGCTTTTCCAGAAACCGATATACAAGATATCTTCCCATACTCACGGAACCCAACGGTGTCGAAAACAATAGTAAACCCAACAGTCTTAATTTGAAGCAGTTACACTGTTTATCTATCAAGAATTCAACTGAGTCCCAACAACAGTATACAAGATAAAAATAGTTAATGATTCTATCTATGCCAACTATGGTAAGCATTCAAAAATCAGGTGTAAGCAAATCAAAATACTGATTTCATAACAAGGAATTCAACTGAACCTCTTCAAAATTCTCGAACAAGCTTACACAGAAGGAAATGTAAAAGTATACCCAGGGAGTCTGTACCAAAATTCATTACAAATAACAGAGGTCGTATGACCTGTTACTTCTACAAGATTCCAACGAAATTCAAATTATCAATACTCAAAGATGTATCTATATCCTCAACAGTGGACCATAATATACGATTCATTCAAAGGACTCCACAGAGTCGTTTCAATACAATAATCATATATATATATATCAATACTATCAATGGGTTGAATCCCCATAACCTCCACGCAAGGGGAAAAACAACTCCAGCAAGGTCGTAATGAATACTGTAACACTGTGAGTTACCTTTTCACAAATAACTATAAAATTTCATAACGAAACCCAACCAGAATCCATAACCACCACTAAATAACAACCACGACAGAGCTTACAAAAGAAAAGGTCAATTAACTGAACAATCAAACAAATGTCCTTCAGTATCCCTTCCGACAGTTTCCACAACAAGAATCAACGAAAAGTATCCATCAACAAGCATCTCAATAGTCTGTACCCATCGAGAGAACAATTTATGGACTCACACAGAGCAGGCCTATCACATATACTTGCAATAATTTCACATATTAAAGCCGGAATGCAAAACACAAAGAAATATAGCAACAGTTCGAATTTAATAAACACCCATCAAGGGATAAATGAAAAATCGAACCAGCATGAAGATACAGTACCAAAATCACACAAGACAACCATAGAAAATCATCTATTTCCATAAATCATTTGAACAGAGTTGTTCTAATGAAATCACTTGAAAGACAGCAAGATTTTTAAAGGTTAGGGCCTAACATGCCTGGATATTTGCTCAAAATTCCGAAGCAGACCACTGAAAGAGCTCGGACTTTCTTTTCCTTTTCCAAGTTAGAGCTACCAACAAAATTTTGCTATCTCCATGACATATATATTTTCCTTGCCAGAGGAAAGAGCTAGATACGCTCATACTCGCCATGCAACACAAAGAAGACTGGTGCGAAGAACCAGTGAACAGGCAGAGGAAAAACCAGAATTCGTGATAAGCCAAACAAAACATTAACTTTCCATTTTGCATGCCTTCTCACGAATTCCGAGCTCGACTACCGAGCTCATTAATTGCATTTACTCCCAATTTCCCGCTCAAACTCCACTGCCACCGACCGCCATAGTTGGCGATAGACAAATAAAATTTCAAGACCATTTTCAGTTTTGGCGACCTGCCACGTCGGCTCAAGTTAGCCGTTTCTAAAACTTCTACCAATACCTGTCCTTCATACTTATCCTTTGCATTTAATGACATAGAAAAGGCCGCCCATGGTTCGCACCCCTCCATAGGTCCCCAATAATCCTTGCTCAATAGTTAGGTTAGTAACTTAGGTTAGAATTTAGGATAATACCTAGTCTAACTTCATAGAACATAGATACTAACTTAGGACATTAGCTCTTAGCCTAGGTCTAGGTTAGATTAACACTAACCCCTAGGTTAAGTTTAGTTTTAGGTTACTAACATTAATAATTCCAGTTAGGTCTACATTCCGTATGCTCAGAAAAAGACCTACAACATGCATTCTTGAACAGGGTTAGCTCCTGTTCTGCCTTTAGGCTACGGAATTATATGCAACAGAATTATTACCTGGTCCACGACCAAGACCTTCCAGATATACTTCGATATCGGGAACCATTCCATTTCACACAATCAACCTGAGTTAGACTCAGGATTGGCTTTATTCAACGAATTCAGACCTTGCAACCTGTGAAAGGTTTATAATTTTTAATTCATCATGAAAAACTTAAAGCACCACTTGGATCAATACCACTGATCCAAGGCTAGGTCTTATAGATGAATAACTTTATAATTCGTTCCGAGATCAGATTAAACTCAGATGTAAAATGAAATAAATAAAAGAGTCTAATCAAATTCTGACTCAGTCAAAGATCTGCAATCTGCAAAGAAGATTCAGTACATATCAAGCATGACTTCTCAATCAAAGGAACACATCCTTTTTACAAAAGAAATCACATATCAACACTTGTATGCTTAGGAGGAAGTAACAACAGTTCAGGGTGTTACATGCTTCCCTCCTAAAAAGATTCATCGTCCCGATGATTACATATTCAATTAACCTTCAGGTCAACCAATTTATCAGTACACAAACAATGTGACTATTTCCAATTTGAATAGTTCCAGAAATCAATGTCACAACACATTTTATTCAACCTGAATAATGTTTGCCTTCATCTGGCTTTCATAAATACTTAAAAAAAATAAGTTCATTAAAGAATGTTTTGTCAACAGATTTCATTCTGTTGAAAAAGAGAAGGAAAAGCAATTTTCATCTCTTCCAGATTTTCCCAAGTTGCACTTTCTTCGTTAAACTGGTCCCACTGGACCTTACATTGCTGTATTTCACGATTTCTTAAATGCAATTGGCGAGTTTCCAGCACTCGTGTGGGTTTAACCACGATTATTCCTGGGTCTTGGACCTGCAAGGAATTCCAATTTAAAACATGTGACAGATCTGAAACGTATTTCTTAAGCAAAGAAATATGGAAAACATCATGCATGCGAGATAAAGCAGGTGGTAATGCTAAACGATAAGCTACAGGATTGATTATTTCGACAATTTCGAAAGGTCCCACGAATCGAGGTGACAACTTGGCAGCCTTGCCAAAAGTTATAGAACTCTTTCTGGGTTTAACACGAAGAAAAACCTTATCACCAAGCTCAAACCTTCTATCAACCCGCTTAAGGTCAGCATAGCTCTTCTGCCTATCCGCTGCTTCCTTTAATCTTTCACGAATCAGCTTAACTTGCTGTTCCATTTCTGTGAGAATCTCTGGTCCAATTACCACTCTATCCTCAACACTGTCCCAACTAACAGGAGTTCTGCACTTTCTTCCATAAAGTGCTTCAAATGGTGCCATTTTAAGAGATGAATGATAAGTATTGTTGTATGCGAACTCAACTAATGGAAGATACTCTTCCCATTTATACTGTTGATCCATGCAATACATCCGCAACATGTCCTCCAACACTTGATTTACCCTTTCAGTTTGTCCATCCGTTTCCGGATGATATGCAGAACTGAAGTTTAGTTTTGTTCCAAGAGCTGTATTAAGTGTTTGCCAAAACCTTGACGTCATTCTTGGATCCCTGTCAGATATAATCAATTCTGGTACACCATGCAATCTGAAAATTTCGTGTACGAATCTTTTGGCCAGCACTGGTGAATCATCCTTTAGATTTCCAGCGATGAAATGAGCTACCTTAGTCAGTTTATCTACAACTACCAGGATAACATCATGTTTATTCCTAGACATGGGTAATCCTTGTACAAAATCCATGGTTATTACTTGCCATTTGTACTGCGGTATGCTATGAGGATATAACAGTCCAGCAGGGTGCATATGTTCTGCCTTAACCCGCTGACACTCCAAACAATGGGTCACAAAATTTATGACATCCTTTTTCATACCTTTCCAAAAGTATTGTTGTTTCAGATCAGCAAGCATCTTTGTGATACCCGGGTGTCCAGAGAAAGGTGAATTATGAAATTCCACTAACAACTTCTTCCTCAAGTCGTTCAACATAGGTACATATACCCTGTTTTCATAACGCAAGATTCCTTCATTATCAAAATGAAAACCTTTATACCTTTCATCATTAGGTTCTGCAGCAAGCGCTGCCTTTACCTGCAGAAAGTAATTATCAGATTCTGAGGCACTCTTTACCTCCTCCTTGAACTGAGTTCTTAATGTTATAAGAGCAGAAATGTGCCTCCTACGACTTAGAGCATCAGCTACTCTATTCTCCTTCCCTTTGATATAGCTAATATCAAAATCATATTGTGATAAAAATTCTAACCACCTTCTCTGTCTGGCATTCAGATTAGGCTGAGTAAAAATATATTTCAGCCCTAAGTGATCAGTTTTCAACTCAAAAGGTTTCCCAAGTAAGTAGTGTCTCCAGACTTGAAGTGCATGAACAATGGCAGCAAGTTCCAAATCATGAGGGGCATAATTCAGCTCATGTAACTTAAGTTTTCTACTTTCATATGCTATGACCTGATCATTTTGTAGCAAAACACCTCCAAGGCCTTCCCCAGAAGCATCCGTTACAACAGTAAAATTCCCATTAGGGTCTGGTACAGCTAATATAGGTGCAGAAGTCAACTGGTCTTTCAGACTTTTGAAAGCCGCTTCGCACTTGTCATTCCATATGAATTTCTTATCCTTCTTCTGCAATGAAGTTATTGGTGCAGCTACCTTAGAAAAATCCTTTACAAATTTTCTATAGTAACCTGCAAGACCCATGAAGCTTCTTACTTCATGCACATTCTTTGGCGCAGGCCACTCAGTTATTGCCACTATTTTTGAAGGATCTACAGCAATTCCTTCTTTACTTATGACATGACCCAAATAGTGAACTTCTGAATCAAAGAAAGAACATTTGGATAACTTACCATACAACTTTCTTTTTCTCAGAATTTCCAAAACTATCTTCAAATGCTCATTGTGCTCCTCAACGCTTTTAGAATAAATGAGAATATCGTCCAAGAATACAAGTACAAACTTGTCCAGATATTCTTGAAAAATATTGTTCATTAAGTTCATAAAGGCTGCGGGTGCATTAGTTAATCCAAAGGGTAGAACCGTGAATTCATAATGTCCGTACCTTGTTCGGAAAGCTGTTTTATGAATGTCTTCTTCTTTAATCCTTAACTGATGATAACCAGATCGAAGGTCTATCTTAGAATAAACCGCTGCTCCACGCATTTGATCAAATAGATCGTCGATCCTTGGAAGTGGATATCTGTTCTTGACTGTTGCTTTGTTCAACATCCGATAATCAATACACAGCCTAAGTGTTGCATCCTTCTTTTTCAAAAATATCACAGGCACACCCTAAGGTGAAACACTTGGTCTAATCAAACCTTTTGTCAAAAGTTCTTGCAACTGTGCCTTAAGCTCGACTAACTCTGTAGTAGTCATCCTATAAGGTGCTTTGGAAATAGGTTCAGTTCCCGGTTTGATTTCAATGGTGAAGTCAAATTCTCTCTTGGGTGGTAACCCTGGTAATTCTTCAGGAAAAACATCCCTGAAACTTTGTAACAGAGGAATTTGCTTCATATAATCACCATCTTCTTCTGAAGATTCAGATATCTTTACTGCATAAAGAGTACATCCTTTATTCTTAGCCTTTTTAAGCTGCATAGCTGACAGTTTTCTAACTGAAATTTCCGTTTCACCCCTTGAATCTCTGCTGATTCCAGCTGATCATCTAAACATTTTATGTTCTTTTCATAGCAGTCTACTTTTGCTTTATGGTCAGCTAACCAATTGACACCGATGACAATGTCATACGATCCCAAAGGTGTAACATAGAGATCAACTTCCGTGGAAAAGTTAGGTAAGTCAAGGACTGCCCCAAAAAGACACATACTCACTGTATGAACAGAGTTATTACCATACTGTACAGTCCAAGATTTATCCATTTTTCCAGCTTTTCTTTTAAGTTTAGAAGCAAGTTTATTAGAAATAAAACATTCAGTAGCTCCTGTATCAAAAAGAATAGTGACAGGTATGCCAAATAACTTACCCGGAACTTCTATAGGTGTTACTTGCTTTTCAGCTTGCTTGTCTGCTACTGCAGCATGTATCTTATGCTGCTGATTACGATCATCCTTCTTCAAAGGGCACTGATTTGCGTAGTGATCTTTGCCACAATTGTAGCAGCCTCCTACAGGTCCCTTTTTAGGCTCAAAGTTGCCTCCAGTTTTGTAATTGTCACGCTGTCCTCCATAGGGCTTCTGCCCATTATTATAATTTTTAACAAAATTATCCCTTACATTTCCAGCAGGCTTATTTACTACTGCTTTCTTATTGTTATCTCCTGGAAACTTACTCTTGTTTCCAAACTTTTTCCATGGTCCTTTTCTAGGTGCAAGAGAGGTTGAAGAAGGGTTTGCAGTCTTCTTCCGCACTTCCTCTTTATGAGCAGAAATAGCCTTTAATTTCTGTTCTTGCCTTATGGCCTTTTCAACAACTCCTTCCATAGTGGTTGGACTGTGAACATCGACCTCTCCCCCTATCACGGGATTCAATCCCATGATGAATTTCCGTATTCTGAACTTCTCGTCAGTTTGATACTGCGGTACATACTTGAGGAGTTTTGTAAACCGCTCCCAGTATTCAGTTACCGTTAGCTTCCCTTGAGCTAAGTTCTGAAATTCTGTCATTTTCTGATCATAGAAAAGTTGTGGCAGCCAACGTTGCCTAAAATAGCCTTTAAATTGATCCCAAGTAATATTGGTCTCATCAATGTTTAGTTCAGCTTTACGGCTATCCCACCACGAAGATGCTTCGTGGGAAAGCTGATAGGCTCCCCAAATAGCTTTGGTTTCCTCTGAGAAGTTCCTTATTGCAAAGTACTTCTCCATTTCGCTGAGCCAGTTCTCAGCTCCATCTCCTAATGTGGTGCCATCATACTTAGGTGGGCTTATCCTTTTTATATCATTAGTGAGTTCTGCTGCCAATCTGGCCTTTTTGTTTTCTGGTTGGACAGGTGCATTCCCAGCATTAACATCAACACCCATGTCGGGGTTGTCCTCAGGAGGTTGCTGATTATTATTATCAGCTTCTTCATCCTCCTCATTTCCCATCACCTGCTGTTCAAGTACAGCTAAGCGATCTCTTGTGTCCAACAAGGCAGCAAGGATCTCATCAAGTTTCTGGGTTGTTGCCGCTCCTCCTTCAGGTGGAGCATTATTCGCAACGTTCCCCCTTGTTCTAACCATTTTCTGTTACAAGAAAATTCAGGTTTTTATCAGATTATGGACACAATAGGTCCAAGAGCTGCAACCTTCAGCTCTGATACCAAGATGTAACATCCTCATTTTAGACAATAGAACAAGTCAATTTTTTTTTTTTGATAATTGCATCCTGGTTCTAAATACATAATTTAGAACTCACAAATCAAATAACCATTCTTATAACAGACAACCATATGCAGCTGTAATGACTCGGAGTACCTCCGATCTATTCATTCCATGACTCGGTAATCTACCGATCTATTCATGAGTAATAAGAGTTGGCGTTTTTATTTAACACTTCACTCTTGCGGTTCTCTTCCCTATTCTGGGATTCAGAATGCTCTGTCCAAGGAACCTAACTGAATAATTGTTACCATTATTCATCGGCATCTCATCCCTTAGACTAGGTGAATTAGGACAACGCAATCAGCAGCTTGCGATACTTTGGCCAAAGATTTGAAACATACTGTTTATGTCTCGTATTCCTTAACGGCATACTCGTCAATCTGGAATACGCCCTTCACCCCATTCTTATGTTATGTAGAATGTCTTATACCGACTTCTGTCAGTCCCTCCTATCTCAACTTATTCACTCGGAAACGGATTAACAAGGTGATAACGTTATATGGATGCCCACGAGGATTAGGGATACGATGACATACTGGTTCAACCCTAGTTAAACCAGTGTGTCAAGATACCCCGAATCTCCTAGGCAGCCTTATAACGTGACCACATTCCTAATCGGTCCCTGAGTAACTCGTTCGAGATCAAAGTGTAAATCTTAGCGATCAATGCAAAGGGTGTCGTCATAAGTCACCTGCATTGTTGTAACTTCGAGAAGATCCTAATCTTCTCGGAGGTACAACCCTACAGTTGACTTGTGCCGTCAACCTTTAAATCCACCTCGGAAAGATCTACTTATTAATATGCGTTACGCACGTTGAGTTTAAATTACATTAAAGACGTTCCCCTAGGGTTATCCTTTCCCGATCCCTGGATTCTTCATCTTAGAATGACCTTCCTCAATAAAACCCATTACACGGTGGAGATATTAAGGCCAAGGTCTCATCATGGAGTTCTTAGAATATACATGATTCTAAGACAACGGAATTTGACAATAACTCATAAACTTCACATGAGATTGCCATCTGAACCCCATTAGGTTTATATCAGTTCTCCTAACTGAATTTATATCATACCTATTAGTATCAAGATATAAATGATTAAGAATCCAATTAAATGTTGTCCTGTCATAATCAAGACTAGGGATTAGTAATTTAATTCAGCTTGATTAGCGTTCTGCTTAGGTTTATTTTAATCCTATCTTTAGAAAGACAATGATTTAAATTTCAATTTTGCTTTCGATAGAACAAATTAGAACTACTAAACACTCATAAGAATTCAATCACATTTTCTTGTAAGCTTTCATTGACAATCACAAAAGTCTCCAAATTATACAAAGATAACATTGCCCCTCCGGTATATAAACCGAAGAAGGTCAACTATCAAAATAAGAATACAACACATAAGTAGCAAATACTTATTTCTATTCCTTTCAGAACTATACAAATACATTTTATGCATTCAGCATACTTGATACAATGCTCAACGGAAAAGGAACATCTTTCCACATATAGTACATTTAGAAAATCAAGCTGTAATTCATTATAAATCAAATTAAACAATCTGATCATCCGGTCAGATCTGCATTGCTTTTACCACTTACGGCATCCATCTGCAAAAATTATCAACATGGGTCAGTTCAATGAACTGAGCATGATAAGCACTAACTCTTAAAACAATTGCAATCCGTCAATTGTTTTCATTAAACACCCTGTTTAAATGATATAAAATCACCAAACAAGTAAACATGATTCAGACTATACGTTAGGAATATATCATGTCTATAACGTGTAATAATAATTTTCGTTACAGAGTAGTACTATATACTTCTCAAATATTTCATCAAAATATTAGGGATCAAGAAGAACAAAAGTATCCTAAGCAATTATTCATTGTAAATCCCAAGATGAACAAACATCAGACAATCATGATATTCAACTTAAAAAAGAGGAATACCATATCAATCCTGATACCGTCATTATGTAAAAACAATTACAGATGTTAGTTAAACAATTATATCAACTTATAATTTACAACAGAAGAGAAATAAACAAATTGTACATGTTTCCCTCTGAATTAGCTCATGACTGTACCGTCTTTTCAAAAGCAAGGCATTCACCTAATACGCATGCAAATAAATCAGTCGAGTCCATCAACAGCACTCTGTTTTGTTAAAACTTAAAATAAAGCAACTACAGTACAGTAACCCTCTTGCCAAACAACGGTGTCTATCTACCAAGCAGACTCAGTATGACCTTGCGCAAGAAGCGACAGACAAGAAGATAAACACTGAAAGGCTTTTAGACACAAGGTCGAAATCAAAAGATCTCCTTTGTTATCGCAGTCAACCAAAGACTCATGATCATTTAAGCAATGACATTTCCCTATGACTATGCGGAGGGATTTTTAAACGAAATCCAAGCAACATGCACAGCCACATCTATCTGGAATGTAATCAGAAAGAAACATAAAAACATAACATAACATAACATAGTCACTTCTGAACGCATCCAGAGTTGAAAGTATGTTATTCACGACCTACTTTATAGAAGCCATAATTCATGATGTCAAGCTATTAAAGAAAACCAACAAAGCCAAGAACATTACATGTTCATACTCAGGCTTATACAGAAAACAGTGACATAGATTACCATTCGAGGATTTAAAACTAAGTCCGTAAACAGTATTCACAGTTTAGCTTTTCCAGAAACCGATATACAAGATATCTTCCCATACTCACGGAACCCAACGGTGTCGAAAACAATAGTAAACCCAACAGTCTTAATTTGAAGCAGTTACACTGTTTATCTATCAAGAATTCAACTGAGTCCCAACAACAGTATACAAGGTAAAAATAGTTAATGATTCTATCTATGCCAACTATGGTAAGCATTCAAAAATCAGGTGTAAGAAAATCAAAATACTGATTTCATAACAAGGAATTCAACTGAACCTCTTCAAAATTCTCGAACAAGCTTACACAGAAGGAAACGTAAAAGTATACCCAGGGAGTCTGTACCAAAATTCATTACAAATAACAGAGGTCGTATGACCTGTTACTTCTACAAGATTCCAACGAAATTCAAATTATCAATACTCAAAGATGTATCTATATCCTCAACAGTGGACCATAATATACGATTCATTCAAAGGACTCCACAGAGTCATTTCAATACAATAATCATATATATATATCAATACTATCAATGGGTTGAATCCCCATAACCTCCACGCAAGGGGAAAAACAACTCCAGCAAGGTCGTAATGAATACTGTAACACTGTGAGTTACCTTTTCACAAATAACTATAAAATTTCATAACGAAACCCAACCAGAATCCATAACCACCACTAAATAACAACCACGACAGAGCTTACGAAAGAAAAGGTCAATTAACTGAACAATCAAACAAATGTCCTTCAGTATCCCTTCCGACAGTTTCCACAACAAGAATCAACGAAAAGTATCCATCAACAAGCATCTCAATAGTCTGTACCCATCGAGAGAACAATTTATGGACTCACACAGAGCAGGCCTATCACATATACTTGCAATAATTTCGCATATTAAAGCCGGAATGCAAAACACAAAGAAATATAGCAACAGTTCGAATTTAATAAACACCCATCAAGGGATAAATGAAAAATCGAACCAGCATGAAGATACAGTACCAAAATCACACAAGACAACCATAGAAAATCATCTATTTCCATAAATCATTTGAACAGAGTTGTTCTAATGAAATCACTTGAAAGACAGCAAGATTTTTAAAGGTTAGGGCCTAACATGCCTGGATATTTGCTCAAAATTCCGAAGCAGACCACTGAAAGAGCTCGGACTTTCTTTTCCTTTTCCAAGTTAGAGCTACCAACAAAATTTTGCTATCTCCATGACATATATATTTTCCTTGCCAGAGGAAAGAGCTAGATACGCTCATACTCGCCATGCAACACAAAGAAGACTGGTGCGAAGAACCAGTGAACAGGCAGAGGAAAAACCGGAATTCGTGATAAGCCAAACAAAACATTAACTTTCCAATTTGCATGCCTTCTCGCGAATTCCGAGCTCGACTACCGAGCTCATTAATTGCATTAATTCCCAATTTCCCGCTCAAACTCCACTGCCACCGACCGCTATAGTTGGCGATAGACAAGTGAAATCCCAAGACCATTTCCAATTTTGGCGACCTGCCACGTCGGCTCAAGTTAGCCGTTTCTAAAACTTCTACCAATACCTTCCCTTCATACTTATCCTTTGCATTTAATGACATAGAAAATACCACCCATGGTTCGCACCCATCCATAGGTCCCCAATAATCCTTGCTCAATAGTTAGGTTAGTAACTTAGGTTAGAATTTAGGATAATACCTAGTCTAACTTCATAGAACATAGATACTAACTTAGGACGTTAGCTCTTAGCCTAGGTCTAGGTTAGATTAACACTAACCCCTAGGTTAAGTTTAGTTTTAGGTTACTAACATTAATAATTCCAGTTAGGTCTACATTCCGTATGCTCAGAAAAAGACCTACAACATGCATTCTTGAACAGGGTTAGCTCCTGTTCTGCCTTAGGCTACGGAATTATATGCAACAGAATTATTACCTGGTCCACGACCAAGACCTTCCAGATATACTTCGATATCGGGAACCATTCCATTTCACACGATCAACCTGAGTTAGACTCGGGATTGGCTTTATTCAACGAATTCAGACCTTGCAACCTGTGAAAGGTTTATAATTTTTAATTCATCATGAAAAACTTAAAGCACCACTTGGATCAATACCACTGATCCAAGGCTAGGTCTTATAGATGAATAACTTTATAATTCGTTCCGAGATCAGATTAAACTCAGATGTAAAATGAAATAAATAAAAGAGTCTAATCAAATTCTGACTCAGTCAAAGATCTGCAATCTGCAAAGAAGATTCAGTACATATCAAGCATGACTTCTCAATCAAAGGAACACATCCTTTTTACAAAAGAAATCACATATCAACACTTGTATGCTTAGGAGGAAGTAACAACAGTTCAGGGTGTGCCACAAAATATAAGTGGTCTTCCATAGACACTTGTTACAAGCGTGGAAAGTCATTCGGAGCTCAATTAGAGCAGTAATTTGGCACAATGTTGGTTACATACATGGATAACTACATTCATGGGTCCACATCAGTTTTAGTCGTCATTAATGCTTGATTCTAAGTCACCGTTGAAGCACATAGACTGGCATTGTGAGGTTTATTCCATGGAAAAGTTCATTCATACTCTTGAGTGATGTTGTTTTACACTAGAGCTAATGCCTTGGAAGGAGATATAGCATAGTGATGCATAGGAGTTCAAACGATTTAGAGTTGGCAGGAGGTATTTGGTTGCTTTCCATTGGCGAGGACTGGAATGGATGGTCATCGAGAATGTTACGTCTGCCTCTTAGGCTAAGCTTTTCTCTGGAAAGAAGGTCTTTATCTCTGCTCTTCCCCCCAACTTTGAGTCTAACCATTTCAAATGTTCTAGACTCTTTGCAATGTGGTTCATGCACTTTTTGATAGTGCCTTTAAGTCACTTAAAAGATGACTTTAGAAGCTATCAATCGTAAATCGAGTCACCTAAGAGTTTTATATAGAGGGACTTAAATAGGTATTTGACTAGGAATATGGAATAGTCTAAAGTTAGGATATAATGGCATATGGAGGGTCATGAGGAGCTAGCTTTCCCACTTGAATCAAGTCGCCTCTCAGCTCTAATAACATTGCTATATTCCATTCAGGGATAGTTGTGCATCCCATGAGATTGACGATTGATCATTGTAAATATCAAGAATTTAAAGCATTGTAACCTAGAGAAAGCAAATGAGATATCCATTCTTCTTCTGGCTTTCCTGCCACTCTCAAATCATCTTCCATTCTCACATTATGTACAATCTGAAGTTTAAGTTAGTCAGATGCTCATTGAAGAAGGATCTCTTGTATGGTTGTCCATTGTTCCATGAGGGACAAGTTATCTCCCTTTTCTAGAAACTATGAGTTACGTAAGATTATCTACATAGCTTGTTTCCAATTTTGAATAGAACCTATTTCAAGACTCATAAATGTATGTGTTAAAGCTTTCCCTTTGAACTGAAGATTGTAGAAGTTTGACAAAAACTTGCATCTCATTAATCCTCACAGATTACACAAATATTAGCAATTTCTCTATCTCATGATCACCAGGACTCCCCTAATTCCCTCCTTTACAGACTATGGAATGTTCCTCAATGCTAGCAACTAGGATTGGAATTTCTAGCTTTTCCAGCAAGTGGGATGCTGCCAGTGAAATTGACATAGCCGTTTGTTGGATCCCCAGTCGAATTGGCAACCACAGAAATCCACCTTGTTCACACATATGCATATACGGCATAGTAGGTGTACTAGGTAAGTAGAGGGAATTAGATTGGCGGAGATGGAGTACCTTCGAAAATAAATCCACAATCTTTGTCCTTCTTCTTGGAAAAAATTTCTCGCCAATAAGAGAGCACCTATTCCTCTCCAACTCTTGACCTTGTGGTGAATCAACAGAAGAATTGTTCAGGTCTGCACTAGGAGAAACCAGGAGAAGATGAAGGTTCCTTGGAGATAGTCACTTGGTGAAATTTAGGGCTCCTTTCTAATGTAAAGGACACTTGCAACAAATAGCACATCAATATTGTTGCAATGAATATGAAGACCTCTAAGGTCCCACCGGGTGTGGCAAAGACTATTGAGTGGAAGGCATTCTAGTTACCACCCATGGAGGCAGACCTTAATGAGTTTCATAGTTGAAGAATAAAGGACAACAAGTGTGATTACACAGGATTAAGATATTTTAGCTAAGTGTAGAGAAGAATTCTAAAATGGGATCAAGAATCTCTAGTTTAGAGGCTCATTCCAAAAATAATCTGATCAGGAATGATATTACCTGCAAGTTATACACCCGTTTCAAGATCAAAATCCTGCTGGAAGAACTCCAAAGGAAGCAGAGGTAGGGAATGCAAACATTTTTGGTACACTGAATGCTAATGAGGATGATGCACCATTAGGAGTGGTGAAGCAGGTATTTTGACTTCTGTAGATTGACCTCTTTCATACACATGTAGGGTGAGGCGGATGTCATGGGAGAAGATTGAGGAAGATATAATGGAAGGATTTCCCACTCATTCTTCAGAAATAACAAAAATAGAGGATTAATTCCTCCATTCTTTATTGCCTGTCCATTTCTCATTTCTTCATTCTTCATTCTTTATTCTTTGGAGATTATTTTTTCAAGAGATGGAAAACATAGCTTGCAGTCTATGGAAAAGGTGATGGTTGGGCCTCAGAATATTGACTAATTCCCAAAAGGGTGACAAAGTGCAGCCTACAAGACCAATGAAGAAGATGTTCAATCCTGTAGGGAAAATGTGCCATATGACAGGGGTTTTTAAGGGTGCCAGCAGACAACCCCATGGTGCGTGCACAAGGCAAAGAAAAGGATTTCAGGAGCTTCCAGTCACCATTTAGCTTTTCAAAGATGCACTTGAGAAATAGCAAGTACATCCTGACTAGGTCCATTCCCTGACATTTGTCACCATGCTAGGAGAGAATGATAGCCATGGTGACTAAAAATGGTGGTCAAGGAAACGTCATATTCCACCCATGGAACACGTCCCCAAGACATGTTTTGCAAAAAGTGGGGAGCTCAAATCAGAAGAAATCCATGCAAAATCCATTAAAGGACCACCTTGACACTATTGAAACCAATTCTACCTACTTTCAGTTGATAGGCATGGTCTGGGTGAAAAACAGACCTCTGGATCGATAGAGTTATGGCCATTTGAAATTTTAGGGAAGAAAAAGAGCCATATATGGGATTGGAGAGCGACCATTCTAGAGATATAATCCACTAGATACATATAGGAAAGATTTCCCAAGAAGAGGGCCTATGGTGCTGATGATTCTCAGTAACAAAGTAGGTGACAGATCTGTATAAATGGAGTAGAATATTCTAGTGGGTTAGGGTCCTTCATTAGAGGACTATTGGAAGAATGTTCCAGTATATCTAGGAGAATGGGCTGATGCTAATTTTTTGTAATAGGGACAGAATAGCTAGAGTTTCTGATGCATTAGGCATGACATATCAGTCCTGAATTTGATTCGTCACTTTGGATGTTATATGGTTACTTGAACTCATGATCAACATGAATGATACCCCATCTAGTTTTAAAATATATTGTTTCCTGTGTGTAAACCCTGCGTGCCATTTTCTTGTATTTGTTATGCCATCAGATCTACTATATGTATGATGCTTTCTTTTGCTTGCGTTTGAATGGGTATGTTGGTATAATCACTCATCCTATACTTTCCAGAATGTATGCTCTGGGATCATTTTCCAAATTTTCTACACCTTCCACCGTATCATCGGGTGACAACATATTCTCAGCAATGCTCACATAAAGCGAGAGGCCCTGGGTAATTTTTTTTTTATGCATTTTAGCTTTCGGGTGAAACGTTCCAATCTCCCCCCGTACTCCAAAGGTGATGAGGCCGATGGACACATGTGGCTTTTATGACTGGTTAGCGGGGTAGTGGGCAAAAAAATGACTACAGTGCTTCATCCCACCTAAAGACTTGGTCAAAACCTTTCTATCTATAAAATTTTATCACTGACCATTTATCGGTTTGCCATGCTTTCTCATTATGACACATGGGATAACATGATTGAGAAAGTGGTTTATTACATAATCCATACACTTTTGGACTGGTGAGATGAGACTATAGTCCATGCTAAAAATATTTTCCTAGCCTTAGACACGTTTCATAGCCATCCAAACTTTGCCACTGGGCCTACTTAACCATAAAACCTTCATCGTCACTAACACCAGCCCTCTACATTACACTTGGTATGAAAATACAACTTTACCAACGATCAATGCCACTTTCATTGACACATGGCTTACCACATTCCTGGCTGCTGACCTTAGAAGGGAAAATTCATCCCATCAAAAAGTCTATCAAGGGCATGAACTATTGTAGATCAACTTGTATGTTAGGTCCACTTCCTGGACATCAATCTTACCTAATTTGGTATTTTCCAGAATGAGCTCTATCCAATGGTACCATTTCCCTTGATGATTTTCCTGATGAATATACCATTGAAAAAACATACCTTATGACTTCAGGCAATTCTAAATGTCAATGAGGGAAGTGGTGCAGGGAGTCATCCTCATTCCTCTTTATGAGCAGAACCTCATTCCTTGGATAACATTATTAACGAATACGAAGCACTCAAAGTTAGTTGTCCTTCAAACTACTTATACCTTAGATGTTAAAATCCATTAATATCTTTGGTGATTCTTCAATTAGTAGTAAACCAAGTCAATGGTGTATACCAGTGTCGTAATGAGGTCACTTCAAAAGTATAAACATTCCATGCAAACTTACTTTTGACTACATTTGACCATTATAAAATTCAAATACTTCCAGTGATCCACCAATAAATTTGTAAATACCATGGCCTGCTATCGCTTCCCAAATACCTACGCTTCACCTGATCCGATTCCAAAATCTTTGTCACTCATACAATGACTACAGTCACCTTCTTATCATTACCTTGACATTGATGTTTACCTGGGACATGAACCAATACCTCACTAGACACATGAGACCTTTGGTATAAGCAATTATTTGGACTACCTCTCTCTTTCAATCTTACCTCCAGACCTCACCTTTCAATGACTAACGTGCACCTTCTCCAAAAGGGTCTCTCGTTATGTCATTCATGGGTAGCCTCCTCTATAAGTGCAACTTTGATGGTATCCTACTACGATGCCTCACAAGTTCTAAAATTCCATATACCATTAAAGAAGTTCATGATGGCATATGTGGAGGTCATTTTAGTGGCCTTGTTGTTGCTAAGCATATTCTTCACCTATGCTATTACTGGCCAACCCTTAACCATGATTGTTGTTGACTATTTCAAATGTTGTGTAAAATGCCAACAACATGCTCCAATCTTCACCATACACCTAGTCATGCCTTACAGGTCAGCCCGTGACCTTTGGCCCTTCTCTCAATGGGGTTTGGATCTTGTTCAGAGAAATCAATCCTCATTCTTCCCAATGTCATGAATGGATCATCACTTCTGCCAAATACTACATAAAATGGGTAGAAGCCATCCCATTAATTTCCACAAAAGCTGAGAAAATATGTGAGTTCATTAACCACCACATCATTTTTCGCTTTAGTGTTCCTCATCGCCTCATCACTGACAATGGAAAACAATTCAAAAACAAAACCTTATATAAACTTTGTGATAACTTTTGGCATTCAACTTAGTTTCTCATCACCCTATTACCCACAAACCAATGGTCAAGCTGAATCCACTAACAAAACCTTAAACAAAATTCTCATGAAAATTCAGTTGAATGATACTAGTGAAGGATTGACATACACACATTCCTTTTGCCTTGTGGGCTTACCACACTAGTATTCGCACTTCCATTAATGCCACACCCTTTTTCTTGGTCTACGGTATAGAGGTTGTTCTGCCTCTTGAAGTATCCAGATTCCCCTCACTCTGTATCTCTCTCAAAAGAAATTTTGCTCAATGATGATGAATTTCGCAAGAACCATTTAACACAACTTGAGTTATTAGATGAACATCGTCTTATATTGCTCTCGATCATCTTCAAATTTACCAAAAATGTATCAAATATGCCTATGAAAAATGTGTTCATGAACTGAACCTTTCAAGATCAGTGATCTTGTCCTAAAGGAAAATCAACATGTAACCAAGCAAGAAAAAAGTAATGGGGCAAATTTTCTCCTAATTAGCTTTGACCATACATCGTGACTCATACCTATGGATCAGGTGCTTATCGTTTATCTTCACTTGAAGGTAAACCCAAATTTGAGCCCCTCAATGCCTTGCATCTTCAACCATTCTACTGTTGACGCATAAAGTCCTACATCACCTTTTGTCTACTTTCTATGCTCATCCCTTGAGCAAACCATTCATTTCCCTCCCATCTACACCATTTAAGGACCAATTACTAAACTAGAATTATGTGAGTACCTATCACATCTTTAGCCTTCTCTTAAATATGTGTACCACGGCTCTGCACATGGCATGATTCTCATGGATACTTTTCATCTACCTTTTCAGATGAGATCCCATGGTCGTTTCACCCTGCTTCCTTTGAAAAATAATCCAATTCTTTAACCTTAGTCTTGTCCATGACTTTAAAGCATGAAAATCATTTCCATACGGGATCCAAACTCCTTGAGTCAAACTTCCAAGACAAAGATGAATCCCATAAAAAGGACATATTTATTTCTCCATTCGCCACTGTTATAAATAGACTGCTCCCTACAAAGGATAGCTATGTAAAGCTCTTCTCAAAAAAAAGGGAGCAATTCGAAGCTTCCCGCATTGACCAACTTTGCAAAGACCTCAAGGAGAATCAATTTCTTCATCCCATATAGACTACCCACATCGATCAGTTTATCTCAACTATAAGTCAAGAAAAAGAAAACTTTTTTCGTTGTAAACTTGCTTATTGTGACCTTGGATCTATTTCCCTAAAGGGGCATGGCTACCTCATACCATATACAACCTAAAAAAATGACCTATTTTTCACCCCTATCCCCCTTTGCACACTCTCATTCCCGATCTGCCTCAAGGGACCTGCTTGGAACTGTAGACATTTGGTGATCATGTGACGTACTTCTTCACCTTTAGAACTAATCAATCATGAAATGTCTTTAGGGCATCTTATGTTCACCAACCTCCTCTAGGGTATGGTCTAACTTAGTTATGATCCTTTCCTAATCAGGTGGCTTTCTTGTCCTCCTCTTATCTTCTAACCTTCTTTCATTACTTATTGACTATCCTATAAAAGATTGGACCCTCGACACTTATCTCTTGGTAATGTCTTCCTTCACCTAACTCAACCTAAAATCACCCATGCCTATTCGCCCACAACTCAACCATGCCTAAATGAACTAGACTCAATCATGCCTATAACCTCCCGCCCCATTCTTATCCCTCCTTATATTCTTCCCTAGCTTATGGGAGAACTACATCGGCCTGAGGTCCCTTTTTTCGGGACTATGTAGGCAGCACTTTGAGGGCATGGGGCCCTAGAAGGTAAGCTCGGACACTCTTTTCCCTCACTAATTTTCCCCATTCTACCAAGATTTCCCATTTATATCAAATCACTTAGTCCCCATTTTATATACAAAATTAGAAATTAAGTCACTAAATCATGCCTAAATTGACCTGACTTAATTCGTGCCTATAACCTGACTCAACCATGCCTATAACCTGACTCGATCCATGCCTAAATTGACTTGACTCCACCATGCCTAACTCACCTAATTTCCATCCATATCAAAACAATAAATCCATATCTCATATAACACAAGCCATAAATCCAATATCTCATAAACACATCAACACATCACAAAATACCATGTATCTCATCATATAAATAAAAAAAGTTGTATCTCAATATACGTGCGTATCTCCTCATGACCATCATCTCAAAATGTCGGCATGCAGGCCGATATACAATACAAAATGTCATCGACACACATGTTGGTCTCATATATACAAAAAAGATTGAATCAATACAAAATCTCTTTAGCACATAGGCCAGTATGTGATAAAAAATACAACTATCTTCAGCACGTAGGATAACATACATATCAAAACATAACTAGTATACATAAAAAATCTGGTGACTACATATCAGGCATCTCGTCAAATGTCCTCCATCTTTATGTCACCTATACCCTCGGCCTCCTATGTCCCTATTGGCACCTCACCTAGAGCTGGTCACCGTGCGCTAGTGGCCTCTCCCTGATCAGGCCTTAGAGCTCATTAACCTCCTATGCTCTCCACACTATGAGTGCAGGATCTCATACTCTCACTGGATTCCTGTTGTGCCCTATACTCGACATAGGATATGGAATCTATCGCATCCGCCATAAGTTGGTTCTGATAATATCTCACCTCACCTAGGGCATCCCATAAACTAAATATAGGCACGGTATGTGGTAGTCTAATAGGTCTTAGCCCTTGTACCTACCCTATAGCAACCTACATTACGCTTGAATGTGAACTAGGACCTCCTCCCGGTGCCTATGGTGGTGCCCCCTACCCCTGTGCCTGTATCTGGGCCTATAATTCCCAAATCTGTGCATGGGTTGTGGCCAACTAGCCCTGTAAACCTACCACCTAAGCCTGTAAGGCTACCACCTGACCATCCCCCCTAACCATATCCATCTCCTCCATCCACCATCTGAGCATGCAGGCTGGCTACCTATACACGTAGATCTGCTACCTCTACCTCTGAGCCCTCCATCTGGGTCTGCAGTATACCTAACTGGGTAATCAGTGTAGCTACCTACCCTTATAGGGTGTCTTTTGGCACTGTAATGGTAGCTAGGTCTTGTTTCCCTGGTCTGGGTGGTATGGCTTGTAACCAAGCCGCCCACCACTACCGGTATCTTTCTTTACATCCGGCATCAACTATCTGCCAATCCACTGGCTACTCCTCCTCCCCTGTGGACACTATAAGTTATGGTAGAGGTAATTACATCTCCACTTCATCTCTCTGATACTATGGGAAGGGTGGAGGAATGTTCTGTAAGATCCCGAACTGCCGTTGGACTCTGTCTACCGGGATCATCTCATCCTCCCTGACATGGTGACCCTATATCCACCTCTCTAGATAGAGCTTAGCTAGCTCCTCATGCATATGCCTATATGAGGGCATTCCCACATATGGCCTCCATATAATTTCCACTCCAGAAAATCACTCTAGTCCCTCCATATAATGTTTGGATCGATTGGATTGGATTGATTATTTGGAGAATGAGAGGTCATTTGGTGATGGCAGAGGTAGGAGAGGGATCAAGGGGACCACCAATGTAGCAACTGGAGGTGCCACTAGGGATATGGTAGTGAGATTAGGTAAGTTTTAAATCCTTTTCATGTTTTGCGAGGTAGATTAGGGTAGAAGTCAGGTTTAGAGGAAAACGGGGTTGAGGGGGGGAGAAATGAAATTGAATTACTAGGAGGGTAAATTGGGTAAAAGAAGGATGGTGAAGGGTAGAGGTAGGAAGTAGAAAAGGTTGGAGGGGGTGTAGGAGAGGTGGGAGGGGTGGGAATGTGAGGAATGAGAAAAAAATGGGAAAGCTAGGGCACACTACCATGGGGTGTTTCCTAGAGAGTAACCGACGTTCGTTGAATGTTGACCGGCGTTGGTAAAGTCTAATCAGAATCGATCATGGATGAGGTGACCGATGCCAATTATAGGTAAACCGTGGTCGGTTTGGGAGGACTAGCACCAGTCAAGGTGGATTAAAAACTTCCCTATAAATTTGGAATAGGCAAGGGCTGGGCAGTTGGGCGCAAGTGTCAATACTTGTGGGCAAGTAGGTAAGGTCAGCGAGTGGGTTAAGATGCAAGTAGGTGAGGGATGCCTGTAAATAGGTAAAGTGATGTTGGGTTGTGTAGGGTTAGGGTAGTAGGTACCTAGGGTTGTGTGCATTCAGGGGGTATGCCTCAAGTAGATGCCTTTCAGCTAGGTTTTGTACGAGTTGGGTATAGATGATGGGTGCATGTTATTGGAGAGCGGTGATCAGACGGGGCTACACATGATGTTGCATATTACTAGAGGCTACTAGAGGGATTTTTTGGGGTAGATATTATATAGCGACTATATATGGGTCATCCCTCATATAGACAGATGGATGAGGAGTTAGCTGGCCTTTAGCTACTCAAATGGATAGAGGGGTGCTGTGGAGGAGAGCACAAGATGATCCCCACACACAGGGTCCGACAACAATTTGGACTATTACATGATATACCACCACCCTTCCCACAGTACCAGAGGGATGATGTGGAGAGACAACTTCCCCTTCCATAGCTAAAAATACCTATTGGGGAGGAGGAGCAGGTTATAGACTAGCAGATTGATGATGTCAGCATGACATACAGGTATAGACATTAGTGGGTAGCCCAACTACGAGAAGTACTTCCCAGGCCCAGGTAGCCAGATTTAGCCACCATCACTGTGCAGAGAGACACCCTATAGGGGTAAATGGTGATCCTTATTACACAGTTGGGGATGGTACATGGGCAGCTAGAAGAATCAGAGGTAGAGGTAGTTGCATTACATGCGCAGGTGGCCATTCTATAGGCCCAGATGGCCTAGGGTGGAGACAGAGAGGGTGATGATGAGTAGGTAACTACCTTACAGGCACATGCTATAGGTTTGTATGGCCATTTGGCCACTACACAAGTGTATATTTAGGCATTATAGGCTCAGGCACAGGCATAGGGTGTAAGGCCGATGAAACCTCCATAGGTACCGGGACAAGGTGATAATTCATAGGCAGGGACAGGACTGGGTCCCACAAGATAGGTATAGGGGCTGAGGTAGATGGGGCCACCAGAGATACCCCTATCCAGGTTATAGGATGCCTTAGGTGAGGCAAGATACTATCAAGATCAGTTGATAGTGGCCGGGATAGATTTTCTATCCTATGGAGAGGACAGGGTACAACAAGCCTCTAATGAGAGGAACAGATCCTGTACTCATAGTGTGGAGAGCACAGGGGACCATCGAGCCCCAAGACATGATTAGGGTGAGGCCACCAACTCATGGAGGCTAACTCCAGGTGATGTACTAGCAAAGGTCTGACCACAACCTATGGTTGACGGTGAGATGATATCAAGCCATCTAACAGGAGCCGAGGAGGAGACCAGAGAGACTGACATGAAGGATGTCTGACAGGATGAGGACTAATGCACATCCCTGTATTTTGGTGTAGTTTAGTCATGTTTTGATATATACCGGCCTGCGTTCCAAAGATGGTGAGGATGTACAAGAGTTTTGTATATTTTTGAACATATACCGGCTTACATGCCAAAGATGGTAAGGATGTATATGAGAGTTTTGAGAGATTGGATTATATACAATGGCTTGCATGCCGAAGAAATTTGATAGTTATGTATATGGAGACACATGTTTGGAAAATTTATTTATAGAGATGATGATGATGATGATGGTTATTATGTTCTTGTGTTGATACAATTTTATTATTATGCATATATGGCTTTTGGATAGGTGTGTTAGGCATGGATGGATTCATGTTATAGGCATGGATCAATTTAGGTTGTAGGCATGGTTGAGTCAGGTTTTGTATTTTTTATTAAAAAGCTTAAGCACATTCATACGGCCGTCAAAGCCACTTAGAAATATTATTATGGATAAATGGATTACAACTAGCAATCGAATGTGAAATGTACAATGAAAACGCTCAAGGTTATCTTTTAAAGGAGTCATATTAGAGGGAGAGAAACAATGGGAGAGGAAGAAGGGATAAGAAGAAGGGGTTAGAGGGTGGACAAGTGCGTGGGTGGTTAATGCCGAAAGGAGAAATAATGTGAAACTGAACCATAAAAAATAACATGACATTTATGTCAATCCTTTGAGGAGACATGGGTTGTTGTCTTAGACGATGCAGAAACAATGTAAAGAGATATTTGTCAACGTAAGGAACGACAGAAAAAAAAAATTGAAAGTGAAAGTTTTAGCCCTTGCATAAATATGAACAGGAAGATCTGGAGTGGAAGTTGCATTTGAAGGTGGTGACCTCATGCAAAGTTTTGCTCATCAACAACAGTGATGGCATCATTATTCAACAATCACCGAAAACAAATGGATAGGTGTGGTTTGTTGAGGTTTTTTATTGTACAAGGGAAAGTAATCATCAGCAAAGGACATACAGTGCCACCCTTTGAATTGGTCTCGGGGTAGAGAAAAAAATGTGAAGAAGCCATGGGAAGGGTAAAGAATTAGTGGTAGTGGAGCGGAGGTGCGAGCTTGATTATGATTATTTAACTATGAAAATATTTTAAGGATTTGATCATTTTTCGTGTATTTAAACGTTGTTCATTGTGCAGATAGAGGTTCAAATACATAGAGAGGAGGCATTTTTATTACTTTATTGTTAAAAGTGGAGGTTTAATTGCATATAATGGTCGAGGATTTTACGTTTTACTTACTCTAAAATTCTTGCAAGCCTATGTTTATTTTTGGTTAAATTTATTTGTGGAAACCTCTTGTTCGTGGGCTTTGAAATCTTGATGTCAAGGATTTGAAATATGATATTTAATTATCATACAAAAAAGGCTTTATAAATAGAACCTCTCTCTATCTTTTTCCATCAGCATCACCGCACTTTGAATTGCATTGGATTTCACATACACTTTATATATCGTAAATAATATAAACTTTTTGTGTTCCATTATAAAGTTAAAATAAGAAATGAGGATGAGGTGGAGATAAATAATATCAACGACAAGAGATAAAAATAAAACATAAACTAATATATACATAAATGCATTCGCATTTTTTAAAAATTCAAAAAAATATAGAATAACTTTGATAGATTAAACTCCACCATGTTAAGGGAGATTATGTTCGCATTTTTACCATCGATTCAAGATAAATGATAATTGATTTCAAAATTAGGAGTTTTACTTTTTTAAAAACTTAAGGGAGAAAAAAATAAACACAGAGTAACTTATCAGGAAAAATTTCATCGAAGAGGTGAAATTACACAACTTGTTATGTTGAGTTTTAATAGAAATTTAAGTGAGATTATGACTTACAACCTAAAATTCTTAGAATTAGGGTTTTGTGAGAATCTTCAAATTTGTGTTGTTATAAAGGACAAAGAAGTTGCAAGAGAATATGTCAGTTCAATTTTAATTTTGAATCCTATAGGATGGCGTGGAATATAAAGACAAGGTAAATTATCGAGTTTCCCGCGCATAGGAGGAATTTAAATAGAGGACAAATATGGTGAGTGGTTTTATGATGGAAATAAAATGCTCATTGAGGTATGTTGTGGATTTCATGATGGAAGGTTTTATGGATCAGGCATTTAGATTGAAGTCATTGTTGGTGAAATTAGTTTGGATTCATCATTCTGTGGATAATAAGGAATGAGAATCAGGCATTTATAATGCCAAAGGCATTCGTATGGAGAAGTTTATGTACAATGGTGGAGAAAACAATGCAAAGAAGTCATGGGCAGCGGGAAAGAATCCATGGTAGTGGAGAAATGGGAAAAACATGCAACTGTACACCTCTGGAGAATTTGACAGTTTGGGAAGGTTAAGGCCAGGGCCTTATGGAGCCTATATTTTGAGATATGGGCATATGACTAGGAGTATAAGAGGCTATGACTGTAGGATCCAACAATACGTCCAACACGATCGGTGTCACAACTTTAAAGTTTCCCCCCCTTTATATTAATTGGAGTACGCCATCAGCATGATTGCAATGCTTCAACATTCACTAAAAATGATGATTTACTCACACCTAAAAATTGTTAGGTATGCATATGTGTGTTTCAAATTTAACCTAATGACAGGCCCAATGCAACGTGGGCATCGACTTGTTTTAAAATGTTTATATGGGCTGTGATCACTAAGCACTTTTTCATTACTAGTATTGAGATGTGACACCCTATTTATTACAACAATATCCCAATTCAAATAAAAGTCAGGGGGACTAGATCTCCCCAATGTAAAATAATCATGCACTTTTTCACCAATTTCAGATTAACAATGATAAAAGTGGATTCAAAACTAATGCCTCACCCAACTAATACATTAAGTGAGGATTCAAATTTGAATACAAATTAATATAGTTTGATAATAAAAATTAAAAAATGGAATTATGAGTATCTTCAAACAACAATCACTTGAACAATGTCCAACAATACTATTGGTAACACTGATGAACAGTTTGAAATCGATAGGACTCTAAACTAAGATAGGCTACAAAGATAAATTACCAATCATGATAAAATAACAAGGGCAATGATGAAAACTATCGAATGTGAGGCAGAATTAATAGAGTTGAAATATATGCCCACTCACAAACAAATAATAGTAATTATGATGTTGAAATTCACAATGATAACCAAGCACATGCTTAGAGGGAAAAGAAAAAAAATCATGTAGTTGGGAATATTTTTAATGAGGATTGTTAAGAAAAAAAGGAAATATTGTAAAGTGAGGTTTAGGATGAGCATGAGCTAGCGCATGACATGTTGATTTTAAGTAAGGTTTGGCATACATGAATAAGGATCACTAAGAATCAATGTAAGGTTGTGGCAAGGATTTCATATGAGGATAGCTAAATATCAGTGTAAGGCTCCATCGAGGATTTCATATATGGATTTCAATACATAAGGTTGTTTTGCATGAGCAAAAAGGGGTAAAAATTTTACCTAGTCCATTTGGCCAGGGCCCAAGATTAGGAGTTAAATTTGACACCCACCTATGCCTATCCAAAAAAAATTGTTTGAAGGTAATTTTCTAGTACTACATTTTAAAAAAATGGTGCTATTTATATCTTATTAATAAAATATATAAAATATTATTAAGTATTTATTTAATTATCTTTTATACATATAAATATAATTTTATATAAAATTTGACTGCCATATTTTAAATATGCAAGTCACATGTGATGATTATTTCAAAAATTTGCAAACTTATTTTATGGCTAAAATCACGAAAAACATCTAAACGACCATCTGGAAATTCACGCAAAACCCCACCCCCAGGTTCCCTTCTTCGGATTCATCATCAGTGTTGATGCTTTATAAATCCTGACTTCCACTAGGGCTTTGCTGGCCACCAAAAATGTTGCCTAAATTGTCCCTGAGATCCTATTGTTTATTATTATTGTGGCACCTTCTATACTCAAAGCATGGGCAATTCATGAGCAACAAGTCCACCTTAGCTTATACCCTATAGTCCAAACCCTAACAAGCATATTAGGGATTTCATCCCTACTTAAAATGAGCACCATGTCAGCAACAACATAAAATGCTTGGTTCTGAATTGTATCGAGGAAAACAACAATGAGAATAATCCCAGTTGCTTTTTCACTTCTCCAATCGCTCGGCATCTATTTCACAGACAAACATAGAGGGCTCTCTCATCAATCTTTGACTTCTCCCATTGCATAGAAACCAAGCAACCCCTGCATGCTTTCCATCCGTGGGAAGATAATTTCGCTTCATCATTTTCCTCACTCACATTTGAGTTATGAGATCCATTGTTGTTATCGAGAAACAAGCTAACGCCCACCGCCACATCTGAGGCTAAATTCCAATGTCTTATGTTCATGTATCAGACAGCCTAAAACTTCTTCAAACATGTCCTTTCAATTGTTGTCAGACCTGTGATTTCATGTGGAACATTTTTCAACGTCATATTTCACATATGAACGACAAATAAATCTTTCCCATTCATTTTCTGATGTGTATCAATGTTGGCTAGCCTTCATCCACTACTAATCTGATTGTAAATTGTGCCTTTGGTGTAATTAAATTATATATAACATTTGTACAAGTAAATAAATACATGTGTAATATATACATGTAATTTGTTTTAAAATTAAACACAAAAGGTGATAAGTATGGTTTAGATATGTATCTTGAATATTGTGGAATTTGGTGACAATTGCCAAGATTTAATGTTGGAAATGTTTGTAGTTGTTCAATAATTTGTTCATAAATTTCTTAATGTATTTATGATTTCCTCTTATTTATTTGCATAAAATTCATGAGTATTTATAGAAATTTTGAATTCAAATTAGGAACCAACTGATACCTAAACCACTGTCCAAGAATCAAAATTTGAAAATGACGAGACTAAAGAACAAGTGTAAGCTATCTATAAAGGGCAACAAGAACACATGCTTAGAGTGTATGAATGCCCTAGAAAATCTCGTGGTGCATAAAAGAACACTCCAAACAAAGAGGTTACATTAAAGGAGAACTCAAAGGAATTGTAACATCCCCATTTTAAGATACCAGAACAAGGGAAATTTTTTTTTTATATACAACGTTCCCTGTTATGAATTATATAATTCAAACACATGTTCAAGTTTTAATAATTGTTCTCTGTCCAAATAATGCAGTTTGGATCACACAATTTCCCTTTAAAACTAATGTTCTCTGTTCACATATTTGTAATATGGAACACACATTCAGTGCCATTCAATCATATAACAGATTCCATATGCTGTTGTAAATGACTCGAAGAACTACCGATCTCCCATTTCATGGCTCAGAGTTTCAGCGATCTCTCATTTCATGACTCGGCAACTTACCAATCCTTCATGTTAATTCATGCATAGTATAATGTATATACAAGGTTCTCTTACCATTTCCAGTTATCGAAGTGATCCATTTAAGAAGCCTATCTGAATATCTGTTACTGATATTCATCTGACATCCTGCATCTTAAACTAGGTGATTAGGAAAACGCAACCAGCACTTGCGATACTTTGGCCAAAGATTTTCACATGCTTTGCATGATCATATTCCTAGATGTGATACACACCAATGGAATACGTCCTTCACCTCACTTCGTCTGTTATCTAGAATGGTCTTTCCTGGTCTCTACCAGTCCTTCCAATTTAAGGTCAAACTCCAACTAGCAATATGAACGAGTATAGGAAGTTACTCATGGTAACTAAAGATATGCAGACATACGGTGTCGTCCCTAGACAACTCCGTGTGTCTGGTTACCTTTAGTCTTCCGGAGTCACTCCGTATACGTGATCACATTCCTATCCCCAGCCAAGAACTTAGTATCAAGCTTATGTAATCTTGATGATTTAATTCGGGAGGGCATTGTAATATGTCAACTATAACATTGTGTCGTCATGAAGGCCCCGCCTTCATGAAGACACCATGTTGTAGCTGGCGTATGTCAATGTCCTACGGAATCCTCCCATCGAGAGTACACATCCAGCTCAAGTGTGATTTGGTTATGATCTTAATATTTAAGATCAACTTTCAGCAACCATGCTGATCCTTTATCCTCATGTTCTTGTTATAGTTGTATGTAGCTAAGAGAGACTTAATCCATCTTCTAGCTTACTACGCATCTCCTCCTTCATACCGAAGGGTTGCATTTTCTCTACTTGGTTCTTTTCTTAATCCTTGGATTAAGCAGCCCATTACCGATAGACTTAATAAGTTTAACCTATTAAACTTAACCAAGTTTCCCACAACTGTAAACAAATTCAGAATTCCATCCTATTAGATGTCATCTAAACGAGGTCTAATTCTCAATGAATATATTCATTTATTCTCCTTAACCTTACATATTTAAGGTCTGTTAACCATGGATATGTTTTTCCCATATCCTTACTTTCTGAATTTAACATTCGAGGCTATTAATGGAGTCTGAATACGAGGTTTGGATGTCCTAAGTTATTTGATATTCCTTAGCTTTCAAGCTAATCCGAATACCTTTCAGTTAAGAGATCATGTTCTTCCTAATCCTTTTTATTGTCAATTAAAAATTCATCTTAACCCAAGTATGAACTAATTGCACATTTCAACGTAAGAGTTGCATTTAGGTAAGAATAGATGTCATTTCCTTTTTAATTCATTCATGAACAATTGAATAATTCCAAATCAAGGGATAATGTTATATTCCCAACTTATTCAACAATATCAAACTGATACAGTCATTAAAATATCACACTTGTATCTGTATTCATCAATCCATTTCATAATTTATACATTTTCCAGTCCAAATGACTGGACTTTGTTTATATTAAACCACATTACAACTCATAAGATAGAAGAATGTAATTTCTTCTTTTCTCAATTCCTCATAGAGGAATAATAGCTATCAAATACAATCCATCTTCAGACAATCAAAAGAAGTATCAGAAAACAACCATGTCTTCGTTTTACTCAAGTTCCATCTGCAAAATTACTTGCACGGGTCAGTTCATTGAACTGAGCATATTAAGCACTTGTCATTAAAATGAGGTGCTTTTAATTAACTGTCTCAATAAAAGAACCCTGCTTTTATGAAACGTTACTAAGAACATCATTCAAGAATTAAGTATCAAAAAGAATGAACAACATAACAACTGAATCATCTAAATACCATCCCAATCAGTCAAAGGATTGCTGTCCTCTTTCCTAAATAATCATTACAAAAAGTAATTTCCTTCATCAATTCCAGATTACAACATCTATAGAACTAGGAACACAAGTATGTATACTGTTGTTCTAACATAAATGCTATCAATTCCATTCCCTTACATTAGTAATAATTTCAAAGGATAAAATTTGACTGATAATATAAATCAAGTTACTTTCCTTTCAGTTCAGGCAACTCATTTGATTTCAAGCAATCAAATACTGATGAGAAAAGTAAACAACAATAAAATATAAATGCTTAATCCTAAGCAATACAAAATTTGTTCCTAAACGATTACAGATTTCCAACTGTGTGAGAGAAGAAATGATCATTATTCCAAGTTATCCATCCACACTCCTTTTCCTTTCCTCATGACTGTACTGAAATTTTAATCCAAACGAGACACCAACCAAAAATAACAGTTCAGAGTGAAACTTACAAAATCCATTCAGAATTCACTTTCCAACAGCAAGGAATAATTCCATTCATATTCAGCTTTAAATGAAAACAAGGAAGAATTTATCATCCCTATCAATACTTCCTTTAAATCAGGCTCATACGAATACCAAAAACAAGTTGGTAAAACATCGTATCCATCATAGAACAAACAATGTAAGGATGCATACTATGCTCTTACTGTACTAGAAGAATTCATACTTCTTGCACTGTATTATGACCAAATGAACAGTTATATAGCCGCTTATCAAATATTTACACGGCTTTCTATACCCATGAATGCACACAATTCATAAACAACAACTTGCACTTTGCTGTTACCTACAACATGTCCAACCCGTAATGTACAGTGAGCTCTATTGTTATTATTTCCAGAATTCAAACAGCAGGAAGAGAAAAATTCATTCCTCTAATTATTTCAATAAGAAAACACCCATTTTCTTCAAACACAACAAGAATCACTCAAGTCGAGTTCGTTTTTGAATGACAGTGCAAAATCAGAGATCACACGAATCATTTCATTCTTCCGTTTGTACAAAAAAAACACAGCACTCAGGAAACAATCTAAATATCACTGTCACTTCCATCAAGCCGAACCTATAATGCTCAATGAAACCCAATTACCATTTCTTTCAAAATTTAAAACAGCAGAAAGAAGAAGAACTCATTTCCTTATATTTTCAGAAAAGAAACAATGTCAAAACAAACTCGCACAGCCTGCACAATTTCATTCAATATACCATATGCAAAGAAATACCCAGTTCGAGTTCCTTCTCAATCAAACATTTAAATCTGAAAATCTCATTCTCCTATTTCACAATGATGGGCAGAACTCAGAAATACAATATTCATATAACAATACCTTTATCAAGGCAAACCCGCATAGGGTATTAGATGCGCAAGCATGGTACAGTCAAAACAGTCTCAAACAGCAAGCCAATTCTCATGTATTTCATTCATTTGCACAGAAATACTAAGCCATGATCATTTTCACGATGACAGTTTGAGTTAGAAGATCAAACCGCATCCACAAAACACAATAAAATCAACTTTCCATCACCTTCTGATTTCAAACAGCAAGGAGAAAACATAGTTCATTAATAAATTCAGTAAGAAGAACAATCACTTTCTTCAACACCCAAAAATACCCAAGTCGCATTCATCCTTCTCTTTTTTTTTACTCAAAAGAAAAAGCACATCACTCAGAAATATTACTCGCATAGCTAATACGTTCCACCACTCAAACCCATATTGGCAATAGAACGATTGTTCAACAATGAAAAACAAACTCATACAGCCTGTACAATTTCATTCAATATAATCATTTACAAAGAAATACCCAGTTCGAGTTCCTTCTCAACAAACATTTAAATCCGAAAATCTCATTCTCCTATTTCACAATGATGCGCAAAACTCAGAATTGATTCACGCATAGCTAAGTATTCAAAAACATAATTTCATAATATAAAGAACGAATCCCCAATATTTTTGAACAAATCAACACAACATGGGCTGTATTTTCAACTCAATACTTATGCAAAGACAGTTCAAATCGCAACAGCAAAGAAAAATGACTATACCAAAAATCATCTACATCATGACAACAAAATTGAATAAACCCAAAACCCCTTCAGAAGAATAGCAAGGTTGTTTTAATGAGACGATTAAGCAAAAGCAAGCAGTTTAAGGAGAAGGGCTTAACATGCCTAAAATTTTCCTTGAAGCTCGAAGAAAACCATGCCTACAGGAGTTGTTTCCTTCCACGGCGACAGTAGTAAAGCTTCCCAAACAGTCACCTTCCTCTACAGGCTCAAAAATAGCCTTAGATTTCCCAAAGAAATAGAGATAATAATCAAACACAGCTGGTTCGACAGAACCGTGAAAAACCAAATGCAGAGCAACTTCCAAAAACCTGAAAGAACACAATGACCAACAAAAATTTCCCCTATCCTCTTTCCAAGGTGGGCTGGTCGCGAAGACCAAGAAAATTAATGCATTGAAGGCACTGCCTTTTCCTTTTTCCTCACGCCACCGCCGACTCGGGTTGGCGAATTGCCAAATTTCAAATTTTGCATGAAAACAAAGTTTAGTCTCATGACTAACTGAATGCCCCCTATCTTTTCCATGTTCCCGCCAAACTTGGCGCTGTCCACGCAAGGACCTCATTCATTGTCCAATAAATTCTTACCTTCCCTCCTTATCCTTTCCATCCCCATGGGTCTGTGCGTCCCCTTCCTTAGGTTAGGTTTAGTTTAGGATTTTTTTAATAGTGTCCATATCTAGGTCATTTGCCTAGTTCCTAGGTTAATAGGATTTAGATCAATTTTCACCCATATAGAATTTAAAAATCCACATAGGATAGTAGTTAGGGTATAAGGTAGAACTTAGGGGTAGATTAGGGTCTAATCCCCTAACACTTAATTATTCAATTTCCAATCAAGTCCTCCCGACTAACATCCAAATTTAACACTATGCAGGACGTTTCGTCCCATGTTCCACATACCTGAACCACCCGCCTCCAGGCTTTTATCACCTTACGCTGTCTAGCATTATAACAGTGTATGGTTCAAGAATCAAACCTTTTCCGTTGGCATCTACATGCGAGATATTCATACCTGCTATCAGATGCAGCAACATTTATACCAACCTTCAGTCTAGTTTAAAAGTAAATTGACAAAGCGATTACAAGAAGGCCACAGCATACCTTGGATCAATGGAATTGATTCAAGGTGTGTTGTCAATCAGCGAATAGAGTTCATCAAGCATACGACAAATCTGTTGTCACATCAGCAAACATACAAGCAATAATAACTGTTGTCCCATGTAAACAAATTACAGTATACAAGAGTCTAGATTAGCAACACATTCCTTTAAGATCAAAAATATACCTTAACATGTTTGTCTTCATTTCAGCAGTTACAACATTATGAAAAGTAATCACCATGATAACTTACAAAAATCAAGGTGTTACATTCCTCCCTTCTTAAAGAATCATTGTCTCGATGATCAAATTAACCAAATTAAGGAGTTTCTAGGACAAAGTTCAGTTATTGTCCTTCCATTCACAAGTTCATACCAAAAACAGATTCACTCTTTAAAATAGTGTTTTAAGACAACTGTAAAATAGACCAGTAATTGTCTAAATTTGGTAGAATTATCATTTTTTTGAATTTCAATTTCAATCAAACAAGTATGGAAAAGCAGATCTCATTTCTTCAAGATTTTCCCAAGTTGCACTTTCTTCGCTAAACTGGTCCCACTGGACCTTACATTGATTCACTTCACGATTTCTTAAGTACAATTGGCAAGTTCCCAGCACTCGAATGGGCTTAACCACGATTATTCCTGGGTCTTGGACCTGCAAGGAATTCCAATTCAGCACATGTGATAAATCTATTATGTATTTCTTAAGCAAAGAAATATGAAAAGACATCATGCATTTATGATAAAGCAGGAGGTAATGCTAGACGATAAGCTACAGGGTTGATTATTTCAACAATTTCAAAAGGTCCCACGTATCGTGGTGACAACTTGGCAGCCTTGGCAAAAGTTATTGAGCTCTTTTTTGGCTTCACCCGAAGAAAGACCTTCTCTCCCAGTTTATAATTCTTATCAACCCGCTTTAAGTCTGCATAACTCTTTTGCCTATTGGTAGCCTCCTTTAGATGTTCCCAAATCATTTTGATTTGTTGTTCCATTTCCGTAAGGATCTCTGGCCCAATTACCTCTCTGTCCTCTACGCTGTCCTAGCTGACAGGGGTTCTACATTTTCTTCCATACAATGCTTCAAAGGGTGCCATTTTTAAAGAGGCATGGTATGTATTATTGTAGGAAAATTCAACCAGCAGAAGGTATTCCTCCCATTTATACTTCTGGTCCATGTAATACATTCTCAACATGTCCTCTAAAACTTGATTAACTCTCTCGATCTGTCCATCCATCTCCGGATGATATGCACAGCTGAAGTTTAATTTAGTTCCCAAGGCCGCATTAAGCATTTGCCAAAACCTTGATGTCATCCTCGGATCCCTATCCGATATGATTAATTCAGGTATTCCATGCAATCTAAAAATTTCATGTACAAATCTTCTTGCTGACACTGGTGCATCATCTTTCAAATTACCAGCAATGAAGTGTGCCACTTTGGTTAATTTGTCGATGACAACTAGGATAATATCATGCTTATTTCTTGACATAGGCAATCCTTGAACGAAATCCATCGTTATCACTTGCCATTTATACTGTGGAATGATGTGGGGATACAATAATCTAGCGGGATGCATATGTTCTGCCTTAACACGCTGACATTCTAAGCAGTGTGTTACAAATTCCACCACATCCTTTTTCATTCCCTTCCAGAAGTATTGATGCTTAAGATCAATAAGCATTTTCGTAATGCCAGGGTGTCCAGAATAAGGTGAATTATGAAATTCAATTAACAATTTCCTTCTTAAGTCATTTGCCAAAGGTATATATACCCTGTTTTCGAACCTCAGAATTCCTTCATTGTCGAAATGAAATCCTTTATACCTGACATCCTTTGGATCTGTAGCAAGTGCTGTTTTGACTTGCTAGAAATAAGGATCTGATTCCAAGGCATCTTTCACCTCATCCTTAAACTGAGTTCTTAACGTTATAAGAGTAGATATATGATTCCTTCGACTCAGAGCATTTTCCACTCTATTTTCCTTGCCTTTGATGTAGCTTATATCAAAATCATACTGAGACAGAAATTCTAACCATTTCATTGCCTTGCATTCAGATTTGGCTGAGTAAAAATATACTTCAACCCCAGATGGTTAGTTTTTAACTCAAAAGGTTTGCCTAAAAGGTAATACCTCCACATTTGAAGTGCATGAACAATGGAAGCAAGCTCTAGGTCATGTGGAGCATAATTCTGTTCATGTAACTTAAGCTTTCTGCTTTCATAAGCTATGACATGGTTATTCTGTAACAGAATACCTGTAGACACCAAATTCGTGTCTTACGACCCCTTGTGACCCACATCCCATTTCGCAACCTAACCTCATTACCTAAACCTTACACAATTATTTATTAATTACCTTGTAATTGATAAATCCACCATCACCTTACCTGCCACCTCATTTTGCCACCTCATCATGACCTAGCCCTAACCCTAAACTAACCTAATTAAGACCTATGACTTGGTCTAGACTCACATCCATAACTAATGCCTCCTTACTCGCACCCAAAACCGACCTTCTAGCCACTTGACCAAGCCCGCAACTGATCTCTCGGGAGAAAAGCAGGGAAGGTGGGCTATTTTACTAAAAATAGCCTACTTTTTCCTTACCGATGCCGGTTCCTACTCGACCGCCGTCGGTTACGTAACCGCCATCGGCCTCCCTGTAAATGGCCTCCCCAAACCAAAAACAAAGGATCAAAATTTCATTTTTGGATCAAAGGAAAGGATTTTTGAATCAACAGAGATCATTGGGAGCGAAAAACAGAGTCCAGATCTTCACTTGACCGAGCAGAGACGAGTGAAGAAACCAGAAGTGTTTACAGCAAAGGAGATCAACTTGCATCTTTGTCAAAACCAGTAAGTCACATCTTGCATGTCCTCTGTTATAACATTTCTTATGCTCTTTGAATCACAGTCCTCCTAAATCCATTCTTGGATCCACTACCCAACGTGTCATTGCATCTAACTATCATTCATCTACCTCTCATCACCTTATTTCCTAATACCACCTATATACAGCCTTACAAACAACACAACTACCCCACAAAGCAACTAACCTACAGATCCTAGAACCCACCGGTATCGGTTATCAATAACCGGCATCGGTTATCAGTAACCGGCATCGGTTCCTCCGATCAAAACCAGAAAACCAGCCTTTCCCCTACCCAGTTCAACGAAGCAACTTAATTGATATTTTACAGTCTTTTGTGTTAATTCATATTAGCAGGGAAACTGACCACCTTCGAAAGGAAGTTTTATATTTCCTGGGCCCAAGGCAGTTTCCTCATTTATTGTCTAATCAAAATCTTGTGGTCTTGTGTTCTTATTTGCAGGTAGTCCTTCCAAGACAAAAAGGAGTTCTTCGCAATCAGCCTGATCTTTCTCTACGGTACGCGCACACCATCTCGACATTCTACAGGTATTCCTCCTAGCCCCTAACCTTATCTGTTTCTAAAAGGAACGAATCATTCCGAGTGAAACATTTTGGCACGCCCGGTGGGACCCATCTTGGGTTTCTGTTTCTCTTGCTTATTTTCATTTTAGGAAGCATACTTGCTGTTGCTGCTTTTGTTATATATTTCGTAAAGAAATTGTCTTGCTTTCCTAGTTTCGCATTAGTAAAAGTCATCTCTCTTGCTTCATCGAACATAATTTTCGATTTGGGTTTAAAACACGTGCATTGCATTCCTGCTTGTTGTTTTTCAATTCTAGTGAACGTAGATTAAGTAACAGGTCGTACACGTGGGGGTGATATCCATGGTATTGACAGGAAATTAATCTTACATTCACTGCACAACACATACCGAATCACTTCACAATTAACACAACAGCTCAAACATCCCCCCTTTTTCCGCGGTATTCCTCTGCCCGATTGAGGTAACCTTATAAGCCAAAACAACTTGACATTTCCCCTAAGTCTCTTGTTTAGGATTCTGACATCATTCTACGTCTAAAGGCATAAGCCCACGATAATTAAAATTAACCCTAGGGTTAATCTCTGGATTTGTGTGTGCATCTTGCTTGTTTTTAGTCCTGCTTTCTTTCTCATACTCTGTCTTCTGTGATCAATAATTGGACAAGTATACTAAACGTTGTTAAAAATCAAATTAGCAGCCTTTTTATATCTTGTTAGCCTAGACTTCTTACACCGACATCGGTTACCTGACCGACGTCGGCTATAGTGTAACCGACATCGGTTACTAGACCGATATCGGTTAATCTCTTTTCCAATTCCTGACAAACCAGCAACCTACCAATTTTACCAGTCTGAGTTTGTTTCTATTCCTGACAAATTGAAACCCTACTGTGAACTCCTGTCCATGGTTGTTATCACTCGAAAGCAAGCCGCCGCCATGGTTTCACATGCTTGCTCTGTTTCTTTGCCTGAATCACCCCCTTCACATTCTGTGGGGAATCCTACTGATACCAACGAGGTTCCTAAAATTCCTGTGGGAGATAAGGACTTTGCCAAGTTTCTGGATGCTAATTCCAGCGCTGTACAATACTATTTGTCTCATACCCCTGACCGTACGCCTGATGGTCAGCTCCTTGTTGGTATGCCTATTAGTATAGCTGCTCATTTAGCTCCCACTCCGCCTGATAATACCGCCTTGCTTCCTGCATCTCTAGCCCCGTCTCCCAATCCGACAGCTTCAGAGGTTCATACGACTCAGATTGGCTTTTCTTTGGCTAATCTTGGACCCCACATATCATTACCACCGACTGCCCCTACCTCATCTCTCTTGCAGACTACTCCATTCATGACTTGCTCTCTGCCACCTATCCACACGAGCTTTCCTTCTCAAGCTCCGCCTACCTTCTCATTCCCATACACGTATCCAGTAACCTCAACACCTTATATGGGACATCCCTATTCAGTTACCTCAACATATTCATCCTCCATACCCTATCAACACTTAACCCCACCATTGATCTAGTGGAGGCCCTTGGCCCAATTTGCCTCCGTTTGCCACAACCGCACCATCATCTCATCCAACCACAGATCTAATTAAACAAATGATGGACAAAATGCAAAACCTGGAGGCTTCTGTTTCAGGAAGTCGTAGCGCCTTGACATACGAGCAAGTTTGTCGGGAGCCCATTCACCCTTCTGTCCCCCTTCATTCATATCCTCCTCAATGGGAGTTGCCGAAATTTACTCGTTTTAATAGTAAAGAGGATCCTCAACAACACTTGCGATCATTTAGACATGCTTGTTATTTGATTGCCCATGATGATGCCTTGTTACTCCGCACCTTTCCCATGTCCTTATCAGGACCTGCCTTGGAGTGGTACAGTGCTTTAACCCAGCACTCAATCTTCTCTTTTAACCAACTAGCCCAATCTTTCTTGGATCACTTCTCCATTAACATTGCTAAGAAAGTATCCATCACCGACCTTCATGCCATTCGACAATTCGAAGACGAATCTATCGCAGATTTCGTTGGACGATGGCGTGGTCTTATCAACCAACTTACATATGCCTTACCTCAAACTGAACTTATCAAACTTTTCACACAGGCATGTGCTAAGCACATTTCTCCTACTCTTCAAATTCAAACTTTCCGTACATTCGATGAAGGCCTTTACTATGGCTCAAAAACTAGAGATTCGAGCCTTAGAGGAAGAGAAATTGCGGTTGCGTAACAAAAACCCCAATTTCCGAACTCCTGATTCTACCAATAAACCAAATACCACCACTCCTCACGCGTCCACTTCTTCTAAATCAAAAGGAGCTGTCCACGCGGTGATGGTTAAATCTCAAACACCGTCTAATGCCCCACCAAAAACCACCTATAAGTACAAAGCCGAGCCCATCAACTACACTCCCTTGGGAGAAACATATGGTGTGATATTGGAAAAATTGCTCAAAGCAGGAGCCATTACATTACCTCCTGTTAAACCTCATTCCGGGTTTGATTCCACTCGCGCCATACCTTCCTGGTACAAAGAAAATGACTTCTGTAACTTCCACCGCGTGAAGGGACACAGTCATGAGAACTGCAAGATGTTGAAAAACATAGTGCAGGAAATGGTTGACGCAGGGGATATAACCCTCGATAATCCTAATGCCCCTGCCAACCGAAATTTGAAAATCTTCAACAAACCATTCCCGAATCACTCTTCCAACAGTAACACAAACCAGGATATCTTAGCCGAAGAGAGTGTTCATGAGATCCATGCAGTCTTTGATACCCAGCCCAAAGCCTCTATCGAGAAAATTTTGAATCAAGCCTCTTCACTAACACAGGAGCCCGAACCTCCTTTACCACCATCGAACCAAAGCGAAATCATTCCTTTACCCATAAGGGAGTTAACTGCCCAGACTCCTCTTCCCATCGATGAGTCTGCTTATACCACATCCCTACAAGACTGCGAACGGATGTTATCTAATCTATCTATTTCCCAGACTTCCCCTTCTACCACTCTTGTTGCACAAGAGGAAGGTACGCCACTCCTTTTGACATCCTTAGACGAGAAATCTCTTGCACCGACATCACCAAATTCTTTAACCATGACGGATCCTCTCGAACACGCCCTCTTACCTATTAGTTCTTCATCGCCTAAATCTTTTCAACGACCGGTTGACCTCTTAACATCTATTGATACAGTACCTCATCTACTCACTGTATCACACCCACAGTGGACTGGAATCACAACCCACCTTTCTTCCGTACCAAATTTACAATTCAAGCCTGAAGACTGTCATTCTCCAGAGGATAGACAAATCCTATGGGAACGTTTGAGTACGCCATATTCTACTCAAATGCAAATGACCGATCCTGAGAACTCCACCATATACCCGAAGTGTTTACAGAAGCTTAAAATGCCCATGTTCTCACCTTCACCCCCCTCACCTCTACCAAATGCCTCGTCCACTTCTATTAACTTAGCCAAATCTTCCCCTACGCTTGGGACCTTACCCATACCCAGTCTAACACACCCGCCTAAGCGACTAGATTTGTCCAAGAATAAAGCCGCCCCGCCACCTAGGAGACACACTCAACCCGTGCCTCTATCACAATCAAAACCATCATCGTCATACCTACCTTCCATATTAGGACCTCATCCTTCCACCTTGCACCAATATATCATACCTCCTGCGTTTTCTTCAAAACGATCTACGCCTTCTGCACCCATACAGGGATCAAAGGGTATATCAACATTATCACCCCACGTATCCTGTCCACCCATCAACCCTAAACAAACTCCATCATCAAAGGATTTATTTTCTGTCACTCCCCTTTCTCCGTGGTTGTTTCCCGCTACCATGTCATCTGTAGCCTCATCATCTAACCAGCCGAACGTAGCTCCTGCGCCAAAGAAACCACGTTTAGTGAAAAACACATATCAACACCCCTCGGTTAAACCACCACCCATACGAACTAACCACGCCCAAACATTACCAAAACCTGCGCAATCAATACCCTCATCCTCTTCTGATTTTGACCCACTCAAAGGATCTTACGCCAAAATCCTTGCTATGTTAGTAGAGAATGCGACCATTTCCCTACCCCCACTTAGACCTTATGACCCGTCTAAACCTCGACCTATAGGTTATGATGAGTCTAAGATCTGCGCTTATCACCGCACACCAGGACATGATGTGGAGGGATGCAAAGCTTTAAAAACCATCCTTCGTCAGTCACCTCTCCCAGATAGAAAGGTTAAGAAAGACAACTTACGAAGGGAGAGACCTTTAGCTTCAATTCCCTCTCCTATACCATCTATCCCCGCCTCACCACGATCTATCATTATTACAACCCCACCTCTTGAAGACCATAATTTATCCCAACCATCTTCCTCATCTCAGGTTTACGAGATTAATATGATTAGTGTTGCTACTCGAGCGCAGAAAAACAACGAGAAAGTGAAAGAAAGCACACCTGCGTCCTCTCTTTCTCCGTCTAGCATCCCGATTGCACCACCACCCAAAGTGGTTATTCGTGGACCCGCTTACCCCGTCTCTAATGGAGTTGCCCATCGAGCCATGATCAAACAGCTTCACCAATCACCCGTCAAAATGACACTATATGATCTCATTCAGACTTCTGAATCTCATCGACAAGCTCTCGTTGAAATTCTTCAGGGGATCGAGGTCTTACCTAATGAAGCCCTGCCTGTTGCCTCCATTCTAACACCCAATCACGTTGCCTCTCTCACCAAACAACCCACCGCCCCAACCACTTCTGTCTCTGTACCACAAGCTGCTGCAGTCAGTTTCTCTGAAGATGAAATTGTCGATTTTGGTACAGAAGATCCTGACCCTGCCCTGTTCATCTCAACTTACGTCCGGGACATTCGTGTACGTCGTGTTATGATTGACGGGGGTGCTAGCCTAAACATCATCTCTTCAAAAATCTTTTTCAACAAATGAATATCCCTTCTAGCTACATGTGTGCCAACCCCATCATGTTGCGGTCATTCAATGACGCTATTACCTCTACCTTAGGCACCGTGATCCTCAACATTCGGGTAGGACCACGTACTTTACCCGAACTCTTCTATGTCCTTGAGGGAGAGTTCCAATATAATATATTGCTGGGTCGTCCTTGGATCCGGGCCATGGGATGCGTTCCCTCAACCTTACATAGATGCATAAAATTTGAGTACGAGGGGAAGTCCTACACCGTAAAAGCTGATCCTCCCCCCTTTAAAACCTGCAATATGTTATACCGCCCAAATGATGTGCTGGTACCAATCAAGACACCCGTTCATTCAACCCAACCATCTTCTTTAACTATGCCTCAACCATGTACCTCAATCGCACCTACGCCTTCAACTAATGAAACCACCGTCGCAAAAACCACTTCCCTTCCCGCAGCTAACATCCCAACCGCAGACCCCTTAGTAGATGTTTTTCAATGCCTTACGCTGGGGGAGTATCGCCTATATAACGTTAGTTCTTTCCATACCCCACAGGAGTACGGACAGGTACATGCCCATCCTAACTATGACCGTCGTGTGGGGGAAGTAATCTCCTACGGACCACCTCACTGCCGCACTAACCTAACGTATGGGGGTGTCGACGCATCTTCCGTTGCCCCTGAGCCTCCTCTTGGTGTGGTTCCTTTCCAGTCCGATTTTCAATACCTTACCAATCGTCGCTTTGCCCTCACCTTCTTGACTCGCTGTGCTTGGAAAGGCTTTGGTTTTGGTCTTTATGAACAAGGCCGACATACGCTCATCCCCATCACCACACGCAAACATAATGATCGCAGTGGTCTCGGTTTTCCTGAAACACCTACACAGGAGACACCTCGTGTCAGCTGTATTCTGGAAGAAGACGACGTCACCCCTACCAAACCATCATCACCCACTTTGCCATCATCACCCACAGAATCTATAGACCCTGAATCTATCCCTCCTAACTTTTTTTTTTCATAAATGCTATCTTCATAGGTCCTCTCACTTATCAACGCGATAATGAGGACCCATCTTCTCTTCCCCTTCTGTATCCAGACATGATCGAAGAGGATTCGCCTTTGATTAATGTTGTTGAGTGTCAGGATGACGACTCCATCCTCACTTACCTTGGCGCGGATGATTCTTATATTCAACGAGCCTTACCATCTGAAACCCAAACCATGCTGAACGAATCTACAATAGAAATCAACATCCACACGGAGGAGGATCCTCACATTGTGAAGATCGGACAATCCCTTAACGCATCAGAACAAGTCACCTTTACTACTTTCCTCCGTGCTCGCACCCAAGCTTTCGCTTGGTCCTACGCTGACATGCCAGGAATTGATCCTGACATTGCTGTCCATAACATTACACTGAAACCTGATTCCAAGCCAATTAAACAGAAATTGAGAAAAATGCATCCACGCATTGCCCTCTTGGTCAAAGAGGAGCTCCAACGACTCCTTTCTGTTTCCTTCATCTTGCCTATTGACTATCCTCAATGGATTTCTAACATCGTACCTGTCACTAAAGCGACGGGGGGACTTCGGATATGCACGGATTTCTGGGATCTTAACCTCGCTTGCCCTAAGGATGACTTCCCCCTACCTAGTATTGATCAACTTGTTGATCTCACTGCGGGTCATGAAATGCTTTCTCTCATGGATGGCTTTTCAGGATACAACCAAATTTTGGTTGCCCCTGCCGATCAACACAAAACTGCCTTCATAACTCCTTGGGGAACCTTCTGTTACCGTGTAATGCCATTTGGCCTTAAGAATGCTGGTGTGACCTATCAACGGGCTATGACCTACATTTTTCATGACATTATGCACACTATCCTTGAAGATTACGTCGACGATCTTCTTGGCAAGTCTAAACATCGCAGTGAACATCTCGATGTTTTAACCATTATTTTTGATCGCCTGTTACAATATTCTGTCCGTCTTCAACCAAAGAAATGTGTCTTTGGTGTCCTTTCGGGAAAGCTTCTTGGTTTTATCGTCTCTTTGCGTGGCATCGAGGTCGATCCATCTAAAGTCAAAGCTATCATAGAAATGCCCCCACCTACCAATCTCAAACAATTGCGTAGTTTACAAGGTAAGCTCCAATCTATCCGACGTTTCATCTCCCAACTCTCGGATCGATGTCAACCTTTCCATCACCTCCTTAAGAAGGACATTGATTTTCAATGGAGTGAAGAGTGCCACCAAGCCTTTGAAGCTCTCAAAACTTATCTCTTGCAGCCACCCGTGCTTATCCCACCTCAAGACGACCGCCCTTTCTACCTTTACCTTTCCGCCACTGACCACGCTGTAGGGGCCATGCTTGCACATCGTGACTCTGAAAATCGAGAACAAGCCGTTTATTATATAAGTCGTACTTTGGTGGATTATGAGACTAGGTATACACATGTAGAAAAGTTGTGCCTAGCCCTATCATTCGTGGCTACCAAGCTCCGACACTACCTTCTGAATCACAAAACTTTCGTCATCACCAACACAGACCCCATCCATTACATGTATGCCAAACCTCATCTAAACCAACGCATCGCCCGATGGCTCATGCTCCTCGCCGACCTCGACCTTGAGTTCGTCCACCAGAAATCAATCAAAGGACAAACCATCGCAGACCAACTTGCGGAAGCCCCTTTACCTGGGGAACAATTTACCAATTTTATATTCCCCGACGAACTCATCGCCACTCTTTCACTCGGGGAAGAGTCGTATCAAATGACCCTCTTCTTCGATGGATCTAAATGCCAACGCGGTGGAGGAGCTGGCGTTGTTCTCGTTCCTCTTGACGCCGAGCCTATGCCTCTTTCATTCCGACTCGATTTCCCTTGCACTAATAATACAGCGGAATACGAGGCCCTTGTTCTGGGTCTCCAGGTTGCGCTGCACTTAGGTATCAAATCTATCAATATTTTTGGCGACTCTCAATTGGTAGTCAATCAAGTTATGGGCATCTACCAATGCAAAAATGAGGAACTTCAAAAATACAAACACTACGTGGATTCGCTTCTAGCCTTATTTACTCACTATTCTATCCAAACCATTCCACGCTCTACTAACAAATTTGCGGATACTATGGCTTGCTTAGCCTCGCAAATTCCAGCCTCATCAACTGACTCTGACATTTTTGTCTTGGTCCAACAACTCTTTGCCCCATCTTATTCAGCCCCGGTTGTTTGTACGATAAATACTGTGTCTGCTAACTCGCAGGATACCTGGTATCACCAATTCCATGACTACCTTACAACCTCTGTTCTCCCTTCTGACCTTACTAGTACTGGTAAACGTGCTTTTCTTAAACGTGTTTCTCGTTATGTAGTTATGGGGGGACTCCTTTATAAACGTGGCTTTGATGGCATCCTCCTTCGATGTCTCACCGGTGCGGAGATCACCCATACCATCCAACAAGTCCATGACGGTATTTGTGGTGGACATTTTAGTGGCCTTGCCGTGGCCAAACGAATCCTTCGCCTCGGTTATTATTGGCCTACTCTCAATAACGACTGCTACGAATATGTTAAGCGTTGTGTTATGTGTCAACAACATGCCAACCTTCAACATACTCCTAGCCACCCGCTCCAGGTCGCTCGAGATCTTTGGCCCTTCTCACAATGGGGTTTAGACCTTATTGGTGAGATTCACCCGTCCTCTTCACAACGTCACCGATGGATTATCACAGCAACCGAATATTACACAAAATGGGTGGAGGCTATTCCACTCATTTCAACTAAAAAGGAAAAAATTGTCGAATTCATTAACCATCACATTATCTGTCGTTTTGGTATTCCTCATCGCCTAATAACAGATAATGGTAAATCTTTTAAAAACAAGTTGTTACAAGACCTTTGTGACAACTTTGGTATCAAACTTAGTTTCTCATCGCCTTACTATCCGCAGGCCAATGGTCAGGCTGAATCTTCTAATAAAACCCTAACCAAAATCCTCATGAAAGTTGTCAATGAATCCGGAAGAAATTGGCACGATCACATTCCCTTTGCCCTTTGGGCTTATCGTACTAGCATTCGTACCTCTACTAATGCCACACCTTTTTCTTTGGTATATGGTACCGAGGCTGTTTTGCCTCTCGAAATACAAATACCCTCCCTTAGAATATCTCTTCAGGATATTCTCACCAACGATGATTTCCGCCAAGAGCGGTTAGCCCAATTGGAGCTTCTTGACGAACGTCGTCTTACAGCTCTTGATCACCTTCAAATCTATCAAAAACGCATCAAACGTGCTTATGATAAGCGACTTCATGAGCGTACCTTTAAGGTTGGTGATCTTGTCCTCAAAGAGAATCAACATGTCACCAAACTAGAAAAGAGCAAACGTGGAAAATTTGCTCCCAATTGGATTGGGCCTTACATAATCACTCACACCTATGGATCAGGCGCTTATCGTTTAGCTTCGCTTAATGGTAAGCCTGAGCCTGAACCCCTTAATGCCTTGCATCTTCGACCATTCTACTGTTGAATTTAGTGTTATATCACTTCTTATCTACCTGCCGCTCGTCCCTTGAGCTCACATACCACCACATGCACTTCGTTTCCTACACCTCATAATAAAAATCAAGCTCACATAGTTTGATTCTCACCTCACCTAAACGATGCCTTCCCCTTTTTAGTCTAGTCCATGACTTCAAAGTTTTAAAATAAGCCGTATTCTTATGGGATTTTCTTGAGTCAAACTTCCTACCAAACTAGATGCTTCACGCCAAAAGAACATCTAGCTATCTAAATTATATATAGACTGTTCCCTCGAAGGACAGCTATATGCCAAATTATTGCTGCTATTATATATAGACTGCTCCCCCGAAGGACAGCTATGCACTAAAATCATATCTGCTACTATAAATAGACTGCTCCCTCGAAGGACAGCTATACACAGTCAGCCTTTATCAGAAGCTTCTCGCATTGATCAGCTTCGTGAAGACCTCAAGAATAGCACAATCAATATCCCTTGTAGACTTCCCGCATCGATCAGTCTATATTCAGTAAAATAAAAGCCTCATTCAAAAAGAACTTTTTGGGTCATGGACTTGTCTATTTAGGGTAGGTTCTCTTTCGTCAGAACACTCACTTTGTAATAAATTCTCTGTACCTCAGCTATATCATCCACCTCACCTCACCATTTGTTTCAACTCAAGGGACGTAACGTACACCCGATATATTGTGATCATACAACTCTTTTCACCTATGGACTTCTCGTCTATGCACGGTACCTAGGGCTTCAAGCTCGTTCTACGTTTGGTGGTTTGTTTAGCTCTTTTCACCTACGGAGCACTCTTTCCGCTTTGCCTCGCATCTAGGATTGTGTGTTGATCTTAATCAGGACATGGTTCCCTACCACTTGGGTAGGCTAACTTTCACTTCCCTTATACCTTTTACAACATCACCAATTCATTTCCGACACCAACAACCTTACCTTACCAATATTAATATCAATATTCTTACCAATCAACCAATTGCCTAAACCGTACCAAATTGCCTGAATTCACCTCTCCCTGATCCTAAGGGAGAACTACATCGGTCTGAGGCCCCTCCTTGCTTTGTGCAATGGGCTATGTAGGCAGCACTTAGGAGACATGGGGTCTCCCAAGGTTAGCTCGACCATCCCCTACCATAACCTATCATGTGTGGTAAATATAAATATTTTTGTGTATTTCTATTTAATCACATTCATCTTTATCCTTTTTCAAAACCAAACATTCAAAACACAACATTCTTATTATTATCACAAACTCAAATCAACATACATATTCCAGTTTTATTTAGATGTTAAACAAATACATCTTCTCTATCATCGACACGTAGGTCGGTCATCCTTATTTATTCTTATACCCCTATGTAACATTCACTTAGACCCCCACGCACTCTTCATCCCAAACTCAGGTGGTGATGGTGATCATCGACGCCTTTCTCACAACTGGCCTCTCCATCCTCAAAGGTACCACTGCTATTGGTTGCCCTCCCACTGATCCACCAATCTCTCCTGTAACATACGAATACTGCCCTCTCGTGTGGAGGAATCTTGCCTCTAGTCTCTCCACTCAAGACTGCAAAGCCTCTAACAATTCCCGTGGCCTCATTCACCTGTGTGTTGAAGCTGGCCTGAACAAATCCTGCAATACGAACCTCTTTCCGCTGTAATCACAGCTATGTCAACCCACTCACGTGCCCTCGTAGCTCTGCTACCCACCATACCTGACCCAAGGCCTCGCCCTACACCATTTGGCCCGACCCAAGGCCTCAACCTACCTATTTGGCCCGACCCAAGGCCCTCAACCTACCCATTTGCCCATGACCCAAGGCCTCAACCTACCAACCATGGCCCGACCTAAGGCCTCAACCTATCATTTGGCCCGACCCAATGCCCTACCCCCCCAACCATTTGGCCCAACCCAAGGCCATAACCACTTCGATACCTCGCCCAAATCAACAACATATACTTTTATCCACCCATCTGTAGCTTTTTGTTCCATCGAGCTCACCTGTTCATGTTTTAGCATGATTAGGGTCCTTGACTTGATCTGTCGACCAACTTTGCCTAGACCTAGACCGTGACGTTTATCTCAACCAAACCAACCATTTGGTACTGCCGAACATGCCTAAACGTTCCTGTACCTTACCTATTATATACCCTGGAGCTACTTCCTATGCCTTGGATACCAGGATTATATCACCCTTGTTTGGATAAACTATCGACCTTTGCCTATGCACTGCTGGTTTGCTCATCAAATCATGTACCCTAGTCGTACTATTGCATTTTACCATGCGTCTGCTTCCTTGGACCTACCCCACCATCTTACCATCCCCTCTACCCCATTTACCCTTTATCAACCCTATCCCTGATTTCCCTTCACTCAATCTGTGATAGATTTGAGGGGGATTACCTATACCCTTAACAGGAGAAACCACTTCATATTATTGTCCGTGCAAGCTTTACAAAACAAGCTACACGACAATAAGGGGCTAATGTAGACACCAAATTGTGTCTTACGACCCCTTGTGACCCGCATCCCATTTCGCAACCTAACCTCATTACCTAAACCTTACACAATTATTTATTAATTACCTTGTAATTGATAAATCCACATCACCTTACCTGCCACCTCATTTTGCCACCTCATCATGACCTAGCCCTAACCCTAAACTAACCTAATTAAGACCTATGACTTGGTCTAGACTCACATCCATAACTAATGCCTCCTTACTCGCACCCAAAACTGACCTTCTAGCCACTTGACCAACCCCGCAACTGATCTCTCGGGAGAAAAGCAGGGAAGGTGGGCTATTTTACTAAAAATAGCCTACTTTTTCCTTACCAATGCCAGTTCCTACTCGACCGCCGGGGTTACGTAACCGCCATCGGTTCCCTGTAAATGGCCTCCCCAAACCAAAAATAAGGGATCGAAATTTCATTTTGGATAAAAGGAAAGGATTTTTGAATCAACAGAGATCATTGCTAGACAAGGAGTGAAAAACAGAGTCCAGATCTTCACTTGACCGAGCAGAGACGAGTGAAGAAACCAGAAGTGTTTACAGCAAAGGAGATCAACTTACATCTTCGTCAAAACCAGTAAGTCACATCTTGCATGTCCTCTGTTATAACATTTCTTATGCCTCTTTGAATCACAGTCCTCCTAAATCCATTCTTGAGATCCACTACCCAACATCATTGCATCTAACTATCATTCATTGTACCTCTCATCACCTTATTTCCTAATATCACCTATATACTAGCCTTACAAACAACAAACTACCCCACAAAGCAACTAACCTACAGATCCTAGAACCCTACCGGTATTGGTTATCAGTAACCGGCATCGGTTATCAGTAACCGCCATCGGTTCCTCCGATCAAAACCAGAAAACTTGAAGCCTTTCCCCTACCCATTTCAACGAAGCAACTTAATTGATATTTTACAGTCTTTTGTGTTAATTCATATTAGCAGGGAAACTGACCACCTTCGAAAGGAAGTTTTATATTTCCTGGGCCCAAGGCAGTTTCCTCATTTATTGTCTAATCAAAATCTTGTGGTCTTGTGTTCTTATTTGCAGGTAGTCCTTCCAAGACAAAAAGGAGTTCTTCGCAGTCAACCTGATCTTTCTCTACGGTACGCGTATCTCCTTATACTAACCTTATCTCGAACATCCAAAGTGTAGAGAATACCTCTAAGGTATACTACCTCCTAGTTTCACATATTTCCTAACAAATTTCTTATCTGACAAGTTTCTAAAAGTCCTTAATGAAAATAAATCCACTCTAAGCCCATGAAGCTTCTGACTTCAACATGTTCTTAGGCGCAGGCCACTCGGAAACAGCAATGATCTTTGAAGGGTCTATAACTATTCCGTTCTTTCTTATAATGTGTCCAAATAATGCACCTAATGCATCATAAAAGGAACATTTAGATAGTTTACCATACAACTTCCTCTTTCTTAAAAGATTCCAACTATCCTTAAATGTTCTTGGTGGTCTTCGACATTTTTAGAGTATATAATGAAATTTCGTCAAGAATAGGGATGCAAAAACTTGTCTAAGTATTCCTGAAACAAATACATGAATCATGAAGGCGGCAGGTGCATTGGTCAACCCAAAAGGTAACACCATGAATTATAAATACCTTAATCTAAAAGTTGTTTTATGAATAATCCCAAATTCTTCCTTTATTCTCAGCTGATGTATCTAGATCGAAGATATTTTTGAATAGATTGATGCTCCTTTGCTTGGTAAGAACAGATCATCAATCCTAGGAAGTGGGTATCGATTACTTAATAGTAATTCCTTATTCAGCATTCTATACCGGCAATGCATTAGCCTCAATGTGCCATCCTTTTTCTTTACAAAAATGTACCGGTGCTCCCCATGGTGCACCATGCGGTCTTATTCTAGCCCCTTAGTCAAAAGTTCCTGTAATTGAGCCTTTATCTCTACCAACTCGAGGGTGGTCATTCTATAAGGTGCAACTTAGATATGGGTTCAGTTCCCGTGCTTGATTTCTATTGATTCGTAAACTCTCGTTTGGGTGAGAAGACCTGGTAATTCCTATGAAACACATCACTGAAACCCCTTAATAATGGATATCTTTCCATGTAATCATTATCTTCCTTAGGCCATTTTCTATCATTTTTACTGCATACAAAGTGCAGCCTCTATTTTTTAGCCCTAAATTTGAGTTGCATAGCTGTCTAGTTTCCTAACTGCAACTTCACTGTTTTACACCTTGTGTGACTGCTGCTTTCTGCAGGTCATCAAAACAAACAATTGTTTTTTTCTAACAACAACTTTGCCTTATGTTAATTGCCAACTATGTTAATACAATAATGATATCATATGATCCTAAAGGAGTGACATACATGGTCAACTTCGGTGGAGAAACCTCAAGTCAATATGCCATCCACATGAGTCACATTGTGAACTTGTCTGTGCCATCCAAACCGTAATGGTTGATTGCCATCTATCTGAACTGTCCATGTTGATTATCCATTCATACCAGGGGTTTGACTTATTTAATTTCATTGCACCCGTCTTACCTAGACCAATAAACCTATTCATTCCATCTCCATATCAAAAAGACATATCAACTACAGGTCCAACCCGTACCAATAATTTGACCCATCCAACTTCTATGGGGGTTAGACTTCATTCAGCACCGCTATCCAACTGCCACCAAGAAATCCTATGCAACCAATCTCCAATCATCCTAACTTCAAGGATCTTTCCCACTTTCATAATGGTCCTGACCATAATTGAAACATTAAACCCTCCAATTGACCAAATTTCCCAAGCTCAAATGGGATGACTTTCTCCTAAAGGGGTTGAATTTACCAGTCATCTACACGTCCTAGAATCTTTGTATTTCAAACTTTTGATGAAGTTGTTCCTCACACTATTTACAGGGGTGTTTGGGGATAACAGATTTCCTTGTTGATCTCTAGGGAACAATCTTCGTTTGCTAGATGGAGAGACCTTTTCTAAGGAATCCTTTTGAAGGCTGCATGAGAGTGAAGATACAACCTGGGAATCTTCTTCATTATCCTCTTCCCTATGATCCTTCTAAACTACTACAATGGATGTTACTGATCTTATCTACCTTTTCGACAACTCCTTCCATGAAAATGGTTTGGATCCATGGCACAAATCCACTCTCACCAACATGATGGGATTCATATCCCATTATGGAACTTTCGTATTCTAAACTTCTCGTCAGCTATGGTACTCTGATGTTACATAACTTAAGGAGCTTTGCTAAACTTCCCAGTATTCTGTCACCGTCAGCCTAAACTTGGGAAACTTCTGAAAATTAGTCATTTTCCTATCAAAATAAGATGATGAGGCTAAGCCACTCTTTTGCCTAAAGTAACCCTTAAATTGAATCCCAAGTTTATGTTTATGCAGACAATATTCATAGTCAACCTTACGATCTGTCCCACCAGATGATGCTTCATGGAAAGCTTGATATGCTCCCCACTATCGCTTTGGAATGGATCCTCTGAGAAGCTTCAACTTATTGCAAAGTATGTTCTCCATTTAAAGCTGAGCCAATTCTCAATCCGTTTCCAAAGTTGTTCCATCAAACTTTGGAGGACTTAATCTCTTTATGTCATTTGTAAGTTTAGCTAGTAATCTAGCCCTTTGGAAGATTTTCAGGATGATTAGGTGCATTCACATTATTATTATCAACACCCAGACTTATAGATTGATAAGTTGATCCACAGGAGGTAGGCTGATTATTTTATCAACTTCTTCATCCTCCTCTTCATTGCCCAACTTGATTAGAACAGTGATTAGACGATCTCATTGAGAGTCTAGTAGGGTAGTAAGGATTTAATCAATTATGATTGATAGTCTAGCTTCTCGAACCCAGGTAAAGTGGTTGTTCGAACTAGGGAGGTTCCCCCTTGGTCAAAAGGACCATTTTTTGATAATAAGAAAATGTAACTAATTAAGTTGATAATGGACTCAATAGGTCCCAAGAGGGCTGGGCAACCTTCAGCTCTGATTAACCAAGATGTAACATCCCAATTTTAAGATACCAGAACAAGGGAATTTTTTTGTTTTATATACAACGTTCCCTGTTATGAATTATATAATTCAAACACACGTTCAAGTTTTAATAATTGTTCTCTGTCCAAATAATGCAGTTTGGATCACACAATTTCCCTTTAAAACTAATGTTCTCTGTTCACATATTTGCAATATGGAACACACATTCAGTGCCATTCAATCATATAACAGATTCCATATGCTGCTGTAAATGACTCGAAGAACTACCGATCTCCCATTTCATGGCTCGGAGTTTCAGCGATCTCTCATTTCATGACTCGGCAACTTACCGATCCTTCATGTTAATTCATGCATAGTATAATGTATATACAAGGTTCTCTTACCATTTCCGGTTATCGAAGTGATCCATTTAAGAAGCCTATCTGAATATCTGTTACTGATATTCATCTGACATCCTGCATCTTAAACTAGGTGATTAGGACAACGCAACCAACACTTGCGATACTTTGGCCAAATATTTTCACATGCTTTGCATGATCATATTCCAGGATGTGATACACACCAATGGAATACGTCCTTCACCTCACTTCGTCTGTTATCTAGAATGGTCTTTCCTGGTCTCTACCAGTCCTTCCGTTTAATTTAAGGTCAAACTCCAACTAGCAATATGAACGAGTATAGGAAGTTACTCATGGTAACTAAAGATACGCAGACATACGGTGTCGTCCCTAGACAACTCCGTGTATCTGGTTACCTTTAGTCTTCCGAAGTCACTTCGTATATGTGATCACATTCCTATCCCCAGCCAAGAACTTAGTATCCAGCTTATGTAATCTTGATGATTTAATTCGGGAGGGCATTGTAATATGTCAGCTATAACATTGTGTCATCATGAAGGCCCCGCCTTCATGAAGACACCATGTTGTAGCTGGCGTATGTCAATGTCCTACAGAATCCTCCCATCGAGAGTACACATCCAGCTCAAGTGTGATTTGGTTATGATCTTAATATTTAAGATCAACTTTCAGCAACCATGCTGATCCTTTATCCTCGTTCTTGTTACAGTTGTATGTAGCTAAGAGAGACTTAATCTGTCTTCTAGCTTACTACGCATCTCCTCCTTCGTACCGAAGGGTTGCATTTTCTCTACTTGGTTCTTTTCTTAATCCTTGGATTAAGCAGCCCATTACCGATAGACTTAATAAGTTTAACCTATTAAACTTAACCAAGTTTCCCACAACTGTAAACAAATTCAGAATTCCATCCTATTAGACGTCATCTAAACAAGGTCTAATTCTCAATGAATATATTCATTTATTCTCCTTAACCTTACATATTTAAGGTCTGTTAACCATGGATATGTTTTTCCCATATCCTTACTTTCTGAATTTAACATTCGAGGCTATTAACGGAGTCTGAATACGAGGTTTGGCTGCTCCTAAGTTATTTGATATTCCTTAGCTTTCAAGCTAATCCTGAATACCTTTCAGTTAAGAGATCATGTTCTTCCTAATCCTTTTTATTGTCAATTAAAAATTCATCTTAACCCAAGTATGAACTAATTGCACATTTCAACGTAAGAGTTGCATTTAGGTAAGAATAGATGTCATTTCCTTTTTAATTCATTCATGAACAATTGAATAATTCCAAATCAAGGGATAATGTTATATTCCCAACTTATTCAACAATATCAAACTGATACAGTCATTAAAATATCACACTTGTATTTGTATTCATCAATCCATTTCATAATTTATACATTTGCCAGTCCAAATGACTGGACTTTGTTTATATTAAACCACATTACAACTCATAAGATAGAAGAATGTAATTTCTTCTTTTCTCAATTCCTCGTAGAGGAATAATAGCTATCAAATACAATCCATCTTCAGACAATCAAAAGAAGTATCAGAAAACAACCATGTCTTCATTTTACTCAAGTTCCATCTGTAAAATTACTTGCACGGGTCAGTTCATTGAACTGAGCATATTAAGCACTTGTCATTAAAATGAGGTGCTTTTAATTAACTGTCTCAATAAAAGAACCCTGCTTTTATGAAACGTTACTAAGAACATCATTCAAGAATTAAGTATCAAAAAGAATGAACAGCATAACAACTGAATCATCTAAATACCATCCCAATCAGTCAAAGGATTGTTGTCCTCTTTCCTAAATAATCATTACAAAAAGTAATTTCCTTCATCAATTCCAGATTACAACATCTGTAGAACTAGGAACACAAGTATGTATACTGTTGTTCTAACATAAATGCTATCAATTCCATTCCCTTACATTAGTAATAATTTCAAAGGATAAAATTTGACTGATAATATAAATCAAGTTACTTTCCTTTCAGTTCAGGCAACTCATTTGATTTCAAGCAATCAAATACTGATGAGAAAAGTAAACAACAATAAAATATAAATGCTTAATCCCAAGCAATACAAAATTCGTTCCTAAACGATTACAGATTTCCAACTGTGTGAGAGAAGAAATGATCATTATTCCAAGTTATCCATCCACACTCCTTTTCCTTTCCTCATGACTGTACTGAAATTTTAATCCAAACGAGACACCAACCAAAAATAACAGTTCAGAGTGAAACTTACAAAATCCATTCAGAATTCACTTTCCAACAGCAAGGAATAATTCCATTCATATTCAGCTTTAAATGAAAACAAGGAAGAATTTATCATCCCTATCAATACTTCCTTTAAATCAGGCTCATACGAATACCAAAAACAAGTTGGTAAAACATCGTATCCATCATAGAAAAAACAATGTAAGGATGCATACTATGCTCTTACTGTACTAGAAGAATTCATACTTCTTGCACTGTATTATGACCAAATGAATAGTTATACAGCTGCTTATCAAATATTTACACGGCTTTCTATACCCATGAAAGCACACAATTCATAAACAACAACTTGCACTTTGTTGTTACCTACAGCATGTCCAACCCGTAATGTACAGTGAGCTCTATTGTTATTATTTCCAGAATTCAAACAGCAGGAAGAGAAAAATTCATTCCTCTAATTATTTCAATAAGAAAACACCCATTTTCTTCAAACACAACAAGAATCACTCAAGTCGAGTTCATTTTTGAATGACAGTGCAAAATCAGAGATCACACGAATCATTTCATTCTTCCGTTTGTACAAAAAAAACACAGCACTCAGGAAACAATCTAAATATCACTGTCACTTCCATCAAGCCGAACCTATAATGCTCAATGAAACCCAATTACCATTTCTTTCAAAATTTAAAACAGCAGAAAGAAGAAGAACTCGTTTCCTTATATTTTCAGAAAAGAAACAATGTCAAAACAAACTCGCACAGCCTGCACAATTTCATTCAATATACCATATGCAAAGAAATACCCAATTCGAGTTCCTTCTCAACAAACATTTAAATCTGAAAATCTCATTCTCCTATTTCACAATGATGGGCAGAACTCAGAAATACAATATTCATATAACAATACCTTTATCAAGGCAAACCCGCATAGGGTATTAGATGTGCAAGCATGGTACAGTCAAAACAGTCTCAAACAGCAAGCCAATTCTCATGTATTTCATTCATTTGCACAGAAATACTAAGCCATGATCATTTTCACGATGACAGTTTGAGTTAGAAGATCAAACCACATCCACAAAACTCAATAAATCAACTTTCCATCACCTTCTGATTTCAAACAGCAAGGAGAAAACATAGTTCATTAATAAATTCAATAAGAAGAACAATCACTTTCTTCAACACCCAAAAATACCCAAGTCACATTCATCCTTCTCTTTTTTTTTCTCAAAAGAAAAAGCACAGCACTCAGAAATATTACTCACATAGCTAATACGTTCCACCACTCAAACCCATATTGGCAATAGAACGATTGTTCAACAATGAAAAACAAACTCATACAACCTGTACAATTTCATTCAATATAATCATTTACAAACAAATACCCAGTTCGAGTTCCTTCTCAACAAACATTTAAATCTGAAAATCTCATTCTCCTATTTCACAATGATGGGTAGAACTCAGAAATTGATTCACACACAGCTAAGTATTCAAAAACATAATTTCATAATATAAAGAACGAATCCCCAATATTTTCGAACAAATCAACACAGCATGGGCTGTATTTTCAACTCAATACTTATGCAAAGACAATTCAAATCGCAACAGCAAAGAAAAATGACTATACCAAAAATCATCTCCATCATGACAACAAAATCGAATAAACCCAAAACCCCTTCAGAAGAAGAGCAGGGTTGTTTTAATGAGACGATTAAGCAAAAGCAAGCAGTTTAAGGAGAAGGGCTTAACATGCCTGAAATTTTCCTTGAAGCTCGAAGAAAACCGCGCCTACAGGAGTTGTTTCCTTCCACGGTGACAGTAGTAAAGCTTCCCAAACAGTCACCTTCCTCTACAGGCTCAAAAACAGCCTTAGATTTCCCAAAGAAACAGAGATAATAATCAAACACAGCTGGTTCGACAGAACCGTGAAAAACCAAATGCAGAGCAACTTCCAAAAACCTGAAAGAACACAATGACCAACAAAAATTTCCCCTATCCTCTTTCCAAGGCGGGCTGGTCGTGAAGACCAAGAAAATTAATGCATTGAAGGCACTTCCTTTTCCTTTTTCCTCACGCCACCGCCGACTCAGGTTGGCGAATTGCCAAATTTCAAATTTTGCATGAAAACAAAGTTTAGTCTCATGACTAACTGAATGCCCCCTATCTTTTCCATGTTCCCGCCAAACTTGGCGCTGTCCACGCAAGGACCTCATTCATTGTCCAATAAATTCTTACCTTCCCTCCTTATCCTTTCCATCCCCATGGGTCTGTGCGTCCCCTTCCTTAGGTTAGGTTTAGTTTAGGATTTTTTTAATAGTGTCCATATCTAGGTCATTCGCCTAGTTCCTAGGTTAATAGGATTTAGATCAATTTTCACCCATATAGAATTTAAAAATCCACATAGGATAGTAGTTAGGGTATAAGGTAGAACTTAGGGGTAGATTAGGGTCTAATCCCCTAACACTTAATTATTCAATTTCCAATCAAGTCCTCCTGACTAACATCCAATTTTAACACTATGTAGGACGTTTCGTCCCATGTTCCACATACCTGAACCACCCACCTCTAGGATTTTATCGCCTTACACTGTCTAGCGTTACAACAATGTATGGTTTGATAATCAAACCTTTTCTGTTGGCATCTATCTGCCAGATATTCATACCTGTTATCAGATACTGCAACATTTATATCAACCTTCAGTCTGGTTTAAAAGTAAATCGACAAAGCGATTACAAGAAGGCCACAACATACCTTGGATCAATGGAATTGATTCAAGGTGTGCTGTCAATCAGCGAATAGAGTTCATCAAGCATAGAACAAATCTACTGTCACATCAGCAAACATACAAGCAATAATAACTGCTGTCCCATGTAAACAAATTACAGTATACAAGAGTCCAGATTAGCAACACATTCCTTTAAGATCAAAAATATACCTTAACATGTTTGTCTTCATTTCAGCAGTTACAACATTATGAAAAGTAATCACCATGATAACTTACAAAAATCAAGGCGTTATCCCCAATTTATACCTTAGAACAAGTGAATTTTTTTTTTTTTTTTGATAATTGCATCCTGGTTCTAAATACATAATTTAGAACTCACAAATCAAATAACCATTCATATAACAGACAACCATATGCAGCTGTAATGACTCGGAGTACTTCCGATCTATTCATTCCATGACTCGGTAATCTACCGATCTATTCATGAGTAATAAGAGTTGGTGTTTTTATTTAACACTTTACTCTTGCGGTTCTCTTCCCTACTCTGGGATTCAGAATGCTCTGTCCAAGGAACCTAACTGAATAAATGTTACCATTATTCATCGGCATCTCATCCCTTAGACTAGGTGAATTAGGACAACGCAATCAGCAGCTTGCGATACTTTGGCCAAAGATTTGAAACATACTGTTTATGTCTCGTATTCCTTAACGGCATACTCGTCAATCTGGAATACGCCCTTCACCCCATTCTTATGTTATATAGAATGTCCTACACTGACTACTGTCAGTCCTTCCTTTCACAACTGAATCACTCGGAGGCAGATTAACAAGGTGATAATGTTATATGGATGCCCACGAGGATTAGGGATATGGTGACATACTGGTTCAACCTTGCAGTTCAACCAGTGTGTCATGATACCCCGAATCTCCTAGGCAGCCTTATAACATGACCACGTTCTTAATCGGACCCTGAGTAACTCGTGCGAGATCAAAGTGTAAATCTTAGCGATCAATGCAAAGGGTGTCGCCATAAGTCACCTGCATTGTTGTAACTTCGAGAAGATCCTAATCTTCTCGGAGGTACAACCCTGCAGTTGACTTGTGTCGTCAACCTTTAAATCCGCCTCGAAAAGATCTACTTAATAACATGCGTTACGCACTTGTGTTTTAAATTACTTTAAAGACTTTTCCCTAAGGTTAGCCTTTCCCCGATCCCTGGATTCTTCGTCTTAAGACGACCTTCCTCTATAAAACCCATTACATGGTGGAGTTATTAAGGTCAAGATCTCATCAAGGAGTCATTAGAATATACATGATTCTAAAACAACAGAATTGGACAATATCTCATAACCTTTACTTGAGATTGCCATCTGAACCCCATTAGATTTACATCAGTTCTCCTAACTGAATTTATATCATACTTATTAGTATAAAGATATAAATGATTAAGAATCCAAATTAATATTGTCCTGTCATACTCAGGACTAGGGATTAGTAATTTAATTCGGCTTGTTTAGCGTTCTTCTTAGGTTCATTTTTAACCTATCTTTTAGAAAGACAATTGTTTAAATTCAATATTGCTTTCACTAGAACAATAAGATCTGCTAAACACTCATATGAATTCAATCACATTTTCTTGTAAGCTTTCATTGTCAATCACAAAAGCATCCAAATTACACAAAGATAACATTGCCACTCTGGTATATAAACCGAAGAAGGTCAACTATCAAAATAAGAATACAACAAAAGTATCAAATACTTATTTCCATTCCTTTCAGAACTATACAATTACATTTTATGCAAACAGCATACTTGATACAATGCTTAACGGAAAAGAAACATCTTTCCACATATAGTACATTATAAAATCAAGCTGTAATTCATTATAAAACAAATTAAATAATCTGATCATCCTGTCAGATCTGCATTGCTTTTACCACTTACGGCAACCATCTGCAAAAATAGTCAACATGAGTCAGTTCGATGAACTGAGCATGATAAGCACTAACTGTTAAAACAATTGCAATCCATCAATTGTTTTCATTAAACACCCTGTTTAAATGAGATCAATTATCCAAACAAGTAAACATATTCAAAATATGCCTTTATAATACAAAATTGACTACAAACGTGTAACTCTATCAACGTTACAGAATAGTCCTAAACACTTCTCAAATATTTCATCAAATATTAAGAATCAAGAACGAAAGTATCCAAACAATTATCTTGAATCCAAGATCAGCAACATTGGACAGATCGTTACTTTCATCAGAAAAGGAAATATCATAGCAAATCATGATTTCCTCCAACAAGATACAAGAACAATTCCAACTGTTAGACAGATATCAACAAGTATTACAATAATAGAAGAGAAAGAACCAAATCATTCATACTTCCCTTCACACAAGTTCACTACTGTACCGTCTACACATATGAAATGCATTCATCCAGTATGTATACGAACAAGTCCGTCAAACCACAAGAAGAATCACTGTCATAATAAAAATCGAACACAACAAGGCTTTTCGACCCAAGTTCGAAATCAAAGAAACTCCAATATTGCGGTCAACAATAGACTACATTGCATTAGGCAATTAAATGTTTCCCTAAGACTATGCCAAGACAATCACTCAAAATTTCCGAACATGATCAGTCTCAATCAGACAGGAGTAAACGGAAAAGAATATAACAAATCTATTCTCACCTTGGCGCATTCAAGTCTAAAGTATGGTATTCGCGACTCATTTCAACAGAGCCAGAACACGAGATAATTATCCATACTCAAGGAACTCAAACAGTGACAAACGACAGTGTCCAAATATCAGGTTCAATAAGAGACAGAAATACAGGTTACCTTCCAAGAATTCAAATGATTCCAAACAGTAGTAACAAGACAATTAATTGCAAACAATTCCATCTGAGCCCATCAACGGAGCATAATAAAAATCAGGCAAAGCAAATTTAATTACTGATTTCAAAACAAGGAATCCGACTGAACCCTTGCCAATCTTTTACACAAATTTGCACAGACTGAAGACGTAAAAATATACCAAAAGAATCTATACCACAAAATCCTTGCGACACGATGGTATTCTTACAAATAACAGAGATCAAAATACATATTATTCCCTTAAGTCGTTGGAACAACAATTTCCAATATTCATCTATATTCAGCCATGAACAGTGATTCAAACATATAAATCATTCAATCGACTCCACAGAGTCATTCAGATTAAAACGAATATGAATCTATATTTTACATTGCATACTGTTAACGGGTTATTATCCATAACCACGAAACCCAACAACAGTATAAGATAAAATAGTTAAAGAATCAATCTAAGCCATTTAAGGTAAGCATTCAACAAAAATCAAGTGTAAGCAAATCAAATACCGAATTTTCATAACAAGGGATTCAACTGAGCCTCGTCCAAATTCCCGAACAAGCTTACACATAAGGAACGTAAATGCATACCCAGGAAGTCAGTACTAAATTCCATTACAAATAACAGAGGTCGTATGACCTGCTACTTCTACAAGATTCCAACGGAATTCAAGTTAACAAAACTCAAGGAGGTATTTATATCCTCAACAGTGGATCATAGTATACGATTTGTTCAGAGGACTCCACAGAGTCGTTCTAATATAATACACATATCCAACATGCAAATATAAATATGTATAGCTTCCTCAGTGATCCATTTATACAAATCATTCACTAAACTCTTCAGAGTCGTTCCAATACATAATATACATACATCCATAATGCATACTGTAACGGTTAAATCTCGTTACCCCAATGAAAAAGGAAAACAATTCCAAAGAGTTGCAATAAGATACTGTCACACCGAAAGATGTTTATACTCAAACAACCTTCAAGACAAAACGAAACCCAACAGTATCAATAACTACCATCATCAAAACCCACGACAGAGCTTACAAAGATTTCATAACACTGAACAATCAAACAGTTCCATCAATATTTCTTCCGACTGTTTCCAAAACAAGAATCGACGACCAAAAATCGACAGACATAACACTGGCCTATACCCATCACAGGAACGATTCATGGGCTCACGCCGAACAGGCCGAGCATTCATACATTTCACATGTTTCGCATAATTAAGCCAGAATGCAACACAAAGAAATAATGCCACAGTTCGAATTTAATAAACACCCATCAAAGGATAAATGAAAATTCGAACCAAAAGAGATACAGTGCCAAAAATCACACAAAGACATCCATAGAAAAATCATCTAATTCCATAAATCATTTGAACAGAGTTGTTCTAATGAAATCACTTGAAAGACAGCAAGATTTTTAAAGGTTAGGGCCTAACATGCCTGGATTTTTGCTCAAATTTCCGAAGCAGACCACTGGAAGAGCTCAGACTTCCTTTTCCTTTTCCAAGTTAGAGCGACCAACAAAATTTTGCTATCTCCATGGCATATATATTCTCCTTGCCAGAGAAAAGAGCTAGATACCCTCATACTCGCCATGCAACTCCAAGAAGACTGGTGCGAAGAACCAGTGAACAGGCAGAAGGAAAACCGAAATTCGCGACAAGCCAAACAAACCAACAAACTTCCTGTTTGCATGCCTTCTCGCGAGTTCCGAGCTCGACTACCGAGCACATTGAATGCAATTACACCAACTTTCCCGCTCAAACTCCACTTCCACCGACCGCCAAAATTGGCGACAGTCAAATGAAATCTCAAGTTCATTTTTAGTTTTGGCGACCTGCCACGTCGGCACAAGTTAGCCGTTCCCAAAACCTCCACCAAGACCTGTCCTTCATCCTTATCCCATGCATTTAATAACATAGAAAACGCCGCCCATGGTTCGCACCCCTCCATAGGCCCCTTTACATTCTTGCTCATAGTTAGGTTAGTATCTTAGGTTAGAATTTAGGATAATACTTATTCTAACCATATTACACATAGATACTAACTTAGGACATTAACACATAGCCTAGGTCTAGGTTAGATTAACACTAATCTAACCCCTAGGTTAGGTTTAGTCTTAGGTTACTAATCATTTAATAATTCCAGTTAGGTCTGCATTCTGTACACTCAGAAAAAGACCTACATCATACCTTCTTGAACAGGGTTAGCTCCTGTTCTGCCTTAGGCTGCAGAATCGTATGTAACCGAATTATTACCTGGTCCACGATCGAGACCTTCCAGATATACTTCCATATCGGGAACCAATTCATTTCACTTGATCAGCCTGAGTCATACTCCTGACTAGCTTATTAAATGCTTCTAGACCTTGCAACCTGTTCAAGGTCTGTGATTTTAATTCATCATGAACAAACTTGGATCAATTCCACTGATCCAAGACTAGATATTAAAGATGGATAACTCTATAATTCATTCCGAGATCAGATTAAACTCAGATACAAAATGAAATAGATAAAAGAGTCTAATCATATTCTGACTCAGTCAAGATCTGCAATCTACAAAGAAATTACAGTACATATCAAGCATGATTTCTAAATCGAGGAACACATCCTTTTACAAGAAATCACATATCAACACTTGTATGCTCAGGAGAAAGTAACAACAGTTCAGGGTGTTACATGCTTCCCTCCTAAAAAGATTCATCGTCCCGATGAATTACATATTAAATTAACCTTCAGGTCAATCAATTTATTAGTACACAAACAATGTGACTACTTCCATATTTGAATAGTTCCAGAAATCAATGTCACAACACATTTTATTCAACCTGAATAAAGTCTGCCTTCATCTGGCTTTCATAAATACTTAAAAGCAATCAGTTCATAAAAGTATGTTTTGTCAACAGATTTCATTCTGTTGAAAAAGAGAAGGAAAAGCAATTTTCATCTCTTCCAGATTTTCCCAAGTTGCACTTTCTTCGCTAAACTGGTCCCACTGGACCTTACATTGCTGTATTTCACGATTTCTTAAATGCAATTGGCGAGTTTCCAGCACTCGTGTGGGTTTAACCACGATTATTCCTGGGTCTTGGACCTGCAAGGAATTCCAATTTAAAACATGTGACAGATCTGAAACGTATTTCTTAAGCAAAGAAATATGGAAAACATCATGCATGCGAGATAAAGCAGGTGGCAATGCTAAACGATAAGCTACAGGATTGATTATTTCGACAATTTCGAAAGGTCCCACAAATCGAGGTGACAACTTGGCAGCCTTGCCAAAAGTTATAGAACTCTTTCTGGGTTTAACACGAAGGAAAACCTTATCACCAAGCTCAAACCTTCTATCAACCCGCTTAAGGTCAGCATAGCTCTTCTGTCTATCCGCTGCTTCCTTTAATCGTTCACGAATCAGCTTAACTTGCTGTTCCATTTCTGTGAGAATCTCTGGTCCAATTACCACTCTATCCTCAACACTGTCCCAACTAACAGGGGTTCTGCACTTTCTTCCATAAAGTGCTTCAAATGGTGCCATTTTAAGAGATGAGTGATAAGTGTTGTTGTATGCGAACTCAACTAATGGAAGATACTCTTCCCATTTATACTGTTGATCCATGCAATACATTCGCAACATGTCCTCCAACACTTGATTTACCCTCTCAGTTTGTCCATCCGTTTCCGGATGATATGCAGAACTGAAGTTTAGTTTCGTTCCAAGAGCTGCGTTAAGCGTTTGCCAAAACCTTGACGTCATTCTAGGATCCCTGTCAGATATAATCAGTTCTGGTACACCATGTAACCTGAAAATTTCGTGTACGAATCTTTTGGCCAGCACTGGTGAATCATCCTTTAGATTTCCAGTGATGAAATGAGCTACCTTGGTCAGTTTATCTACAACTACCAGGATAACATCATGTTTATTCCTGGACATAGGTAGTCCTTGTACAAAATCCATGGTTATTACTTGCCATTTGTACTGCGGTATGCTATGAGGATATAACAGTCCAGCAGGGTGCATATGTTCTGCCTTCACCCGCTGACATTCCAGACAATGAGTCACAAAATTAATCACATCCTTTTTCATACCTTTCCAGAAGTATTGCTGTTTTAAATCAGCAAGCATTTTTGTGATACCTGGGTGTCCAGAGAAAGGTGAATTATGAAATTCAACTAACAACTTCTTTCTCAAATCGTTCAGCATAGGTACATATACCCTGTTTTCATAACGCAAGATTCCTTCATTATCAAAATGAAAACCTTTATACCTCATATCCTTAGGTTCTGCAGCAAGCGCTGCTTTTACTTGCTGAAAGTATGCATCTGATTCTGAGGCACTTTTTACCTCGTCTTTAAACTGAGTTCTTAATGTTATAAGAGCAGAAATGTGCCTCCTACGACTTAGAGCATCAGCTACTCTATTCTCCTTCCCTTTGATATAGCTAATATCAAAGTCATATTGTGATAAAAATTCTAACCACCTTCTCTGTCTGGCGTTCAGATTGGGCTGAGTAAAAATATATTTCAGTCCTAAGTGATCAGTTTTCAACTCAAAAGGTTTCCCAAGTAAATAGTGTCTCCAGACTTGAAGTGCATGAACAATGACAGCAAGTTCCAAATCATGAGGGGCATAATTCAGCTCATGTAACTTAAGTTTTCTACTTTCATATGCTATGACCTGATCATTTTGTAACAAAACACCTCCAAGGCCTTCCCCAGAAGCATCCGTTACAACAGTAAAACTCCCATTAGGGTCTGGTACAGCTAGTATAGGTGCAGAAGTCAACTGGTCTTTCAAACTTTTGAAAGCCGCTTCGCACTTATCATTCCACATGAATTTCTTATCCTTCTTCTGCAATGAAGTTATTGGTGCAGCTACTTTAGAAAAATCCTTTACAAATTTTCTATAATAACCAGCAAGACCCATGAAGCTTCTTACTTCATGCACATTCTTTGGTGCAGGCCACTCAGTTATTGCCACTATTTTTGAAGGATCTACAGCAATTCCTTCTTTACTTATAACATGACCCAAATAGTGAACTTCTGAATCAAAGAAAGAACATTTGGATAACTTACCATACAACTTTCTCTTTCTCAATATTCCCAAAACTATCTTCAAATGCTCATTGTGCTCCTCAACGCTTTTAGAATAAATGAGAATATCGTCCAAGAATACAAGTACAAACTTGTCCAGGTATTCTTGAAAGATATTGTTCATTAAATTCATAAAGGCTGCGGGTGCATTAGTTAACCCAAAGGGTAGAACTGTGAATTCATAATGTCCGTACCTTGTTCGGAAAGCTGTTTTATGAATATCTTCCTCTCTAATCCTTAACTGATGATAACCAGATCGAAGGTCTATCTTAGAATAAACCGCTGCTCCACGCATCTGATCAAACAGATCATCGATCCTAGGAAGTGGATATCGGTTCTTGACTGTTGCTTTGTTCAACATCCGATAATCAATACACAGCCTTAGTGTTCCATCCTTCTTTTTCACAAATATTACAGGTGCTCCCCAAGGTGAAACACTTGGTCTAATCAAACCTTTAGACAAAAGCTCTTGCAACTGTGCCTTAAGCTCGACTAACTCAGTAGTAGTCATCCAATAAGGCGCTTTGGATATAGGTTCTGTTCCTGGCTTGATTTCAATGGTGAAGTCAAATTCTCTCTTGGGTGGTAACCCTGGTAATTCCTCAGGAAAAACATCCCTGAAACCTTGTAAAAGAGGGAATCGTTCCATGAAATCATCATCTTCTTCTGAAGATTCAGATATCTTTACCGCATAAAGGGTACATCCTTTATTTTTAGCCTTTTTAAGCTGCATAGCTGACAGTTTTCTAACTGAAATTTCCCGTTTCACACCTTGAATCTCTGCTGATTCCAGCTGATCATCTAAACATTTTATGTTCTTTTCATAACAGTCTACCTTTGCTTTATGGTCTGCTAACCAATTGACACCGATGACAATGTCATACGATCCCAAAGGTGCAACATAGAGATCAACTTCCGTGGAAAAGTTAGGTAAGTCAAGGACTGCCCCAAAAAGACACATACTCACTGTATGAACAGAATTATTACCATACTGTACAGTCCAAGATTTATCCATTTTTCCAGCTTTTCTTTTAAGTTTAGAAGCAAGTTTATTAGATATAAAACATTCAGTAGCTCCTGTATCAAAAAGAATAGTGACAGGTATGCCGAATAACTTACCCGGAACTTCTATAGGTGTCACTTGCTTTTCAGCTTGTTTGTCCGCTACTGCAGCATGTATCTTATGCTGCTGATTACGATCATCCTTCTTCAAAGGGCACTGATTTGCGTAGTGATCTTTGCCACAATTGTAGCAGCCTCCTACAGGTCCCTTTTTAGGCTCAAAGTTGCCTCCAGTTTTGTAATTGTCACGCTGTCCTCCATAGGGCTTCTGCCCATTATTTTTAACAAAATTTTCCCTTGCATTTCCAGCAGGCTTATTTACTGCTGCTTTCTTATTGTTATCTCCTGGAAACTTACTCTTGTTTCCAAACTTTTTCCATGGTCCTTTTCTGGGTGCAAGAGAGGTTGAAGAAGGGTTTGCAGTCTTCTTCCGCACTTCCTCCTTATGGGCAGAAATAGCCTTTAATTTCTGTTCTTGCCTTATGGCCTTTTCAACAACTCCTTCCATAGTGGTTGGACTGTGAACATCGACCTCTCCCCCTATCACAGGATTCAATCCCATGATGAATTTCCGTATCCTGAACTTTTCGTCAGTTTGATACTGCGGTACATACTTGAGGAGTTTTGTAAACCGCTCCCAGTATTCAGTTACCGTTAGCTTCCCTTGAGCTAAGTTCTGAAATTCTGTCATTTTCTGATCATAGAAAAGTTGTGGCAGCCAACGTTGCCTAAAATAGCCTTTAAATTGATCCCAAGTAATATTGGTCTCATCAATGTTTAGTTCAGCTTTACGGCTATCCCACCACGAAGATGCTTCGTGAGAAAGCTGATAGGCTCCCCAAATAGCTTTGGTTTCCTCTGAGAAGTTCCTTATTGCAAAGTACTTCTCCATTTCGCTGAGCCAGTTCTCAGCTCCATCTCCTAATGTGGTGCCATCATACTTAGGTGGACTTATCCTTTTTATATCATTAGTGAGTTCTGCTGCCAATCTGGCCTTTTTGTTTTCTGGTTGGACAGGTGCATTCCCAGCATTAACATCAACACCCATGTCGGGGTTGTCCTCAGGAGGTTGCTGATTATTATTATCAGCTTCTTCATCCTCCTCATTTCCCATCACCTGCTGTTCAAGTACAGCCAAGCGATCTCTTGTGTCCAACAGGGCAGCAAGGATCTCATCAAGTTTCTGGGTTGTTGCCGCTCCTCCTTCAGGTGGAGCATTATTCGCAACGTTCCCCCTTGTTCTAACCATTTTCTGTTACAAGAAAATTCAGGTTTTTATCAGATTATGGACACAATAGGTCCAAGAGCTGCAACCTTCAGCTCTGATACCAAGATGTAACATCCCATTTTATACCTTAGAACAAGTAAAAATTTTTTTTTTTTTTTTTTGATAATTGCATCCTGGTTCTAAATACATAATTTAGAACTCACAAATCAAATAACCATTCATATAACAGACAACCATATGCAGCTGTAATGACTCGGAGTACTTCCGATCTATTCATTCCATGACTCGGTAATCTACCGATCTATTCATGAGTAATAAGAGTTGGTGTTTTTATTTAACACTTTACTCTTGCGGTTCTCTTCCCTACTCTGGGATTCAGAATGCTCTGTCCAAGGAACCTAACTGAATAATTGTTACCATTATTCATCGGCATCTCATCCCTTAGACTAGGTGAATTAGGACAACGCAATCAGCAGCTTGCGATACTTTGGCCAAAGATTTGAAACATACTGTTTATGTCTCGTATTCCTTAACGGCATACTCGTCAATCTGGAATACGCCCTTCACCCCATTCTTATGTTATATAGAATGTCCTACACTGACTACTGTCAGTCCTTCCTTTCACAACTTAATCACTCGGAGGCAGATTAACAAGGTGATAATGTTATATGGATGCCCACGAGGATTAGGGATATGGTGACATACTGGTTCAACCTTGCAGTTCAACCAGTGTGTCATGATACCCCGAATCTCCTAGGCAGCCTTATAACATGACCACGTTCTTAATCGGACCCTGAGTAACTCGTGCGAGATCAAAGTGTAAATCTTAGCGATCAATGCAAAGGGTGTCGCCATAAGTCACCTGCATTGTTGTAACTTCGAGAAGATCCTAATCTTCTCGGAGGTACAACCCTGCAGTTGACTTGTGTCGTCAACCTTTAAATCCGCCTCGAAAAGATCTACTTAATAACATGCGTTACGCACTAGAGTTTAAATTACTTTAAAGACTTTTCCCTAAGGTTAGCCTTTCCCCATCCCTGGATTCTTAGTCTTGAGACGACCTTCCTCTATAAAACCCATTACATGGTGGAGTTATTAAGGTCAAGATCTCATCAAGGAGTCATTAGAATATACATGATTCTAAAACAACAGAATTGGACAATATCTCATAACCTTTACTTGAGATTTCCATCTGAACCCCATTAGATTTACATCAGTTCTCCTAACTGAATTTATACCATACTTATTAGTATAAAGATATAAATGATTAAGAATCCAAATTAATATTGTCCTGTCATACTCAGGACTAGGGATTAGTAATTTAATTCGGCTTGTTTAGCGTTCTGCTTAGGTTCATTTTTAACCTATCTTTTAGAAAGACAATTGTTTAAATTCAATATTGCTTTCACTAGAACAATAAGATCTGCTAAACACTCATATGAATTCAATCACATTTTCTTGTAAGCTTTCATTGTCAATCACAAAAGCATCCAAATTACACAAAGATAACATTGCCACTCTGGTATATAAACCGAAGAAGGTCAACTATCAAAATAAGAATACAACACAAGTATCAAATACTTATTTCCATTCCTTTCAGAACTATACAATTACATTTTATGCAAACAACATACTTGATACAATGCTTAACGGAAAAGAAACATCTTTCCACATATAGTACATTTATAAAATCAAGCTGTAATTCATTATAAAACAAATTAAATAATCTGATCAGCCTGTCAGATCTGCATTGCTTTTACCTCTTACGGCAACCATCTGCAAAAATAGTCAACATGAGTCAGTTCGATGAACTGAGCATGATAAGCACTAACTGTTAAAACAATTGCAATCCGTCAATTGTTTTCATTAAACACCCTGTTTAAATGAGATCAATTATCCAAACAAGTAAACATATTCAAAATATGCCTTTATAATACAAAATTGACTACAAACGTGTAACTCTATCAACGTTACAGAATAGTCCTAAACACTTCTCAAATATTTCATCAAATATTAAGAATCAAGAACGAAAGTATCCAAACAATTATCTTGAATCCAAGATCAGCAACATTGGACAGATCGTTACTTTCATCAGAAAAGGAAATATCATAGCAAATCATGATTTCCTCCAACAAGATACAAGAACAATTCCAACTGTTAGACAGATACCAACAAGTATTACAATAATAGAAGAGAAAGAACCAAATCATTCATACTTCCCTTCACACAAGTTCACTACTGTACCGTCTACACATATGAAATGCATTCATCCAGTATGTATACGAACAAGTCCGTCAAACCACAAGAAGAATCACTGTCATAATAAAAATCGAACACAACAAGGCTTTTCGACCCAAGTTCGAAATCAAAGAAACTCCAATATTGCGGTCAACAATAGACTACATTGCATTAGGCAATTAAATGTTTCCCTAAGACTATGCCAAGACAATCACTCAAAATTTCCGAACATGATCAGTCTCAATCAGACAGGAGTAAACGGAAAAGAATATAGCAAAGCTATTCTTACCTTGGCGCATGCAAGTCTAAAGTATGATATTCGCGACTCATTTCAACAGAGCCAGAACACGAGATAATTATCCATACTCAAGGAACTCAAACAGTGAAAAACGACAGTGTCCAAATATCAGGTTCAATAAGAGACAGAAATACAGGTTACCTTCCAAGAATTCAAATGATTCCAAACAGTAGTAACAAGACAATTAATTGCAAACAATTCCATCTGAGCCCATCAACGGAGCATAATAAAAATCAGGCAAAGCAAATTTAATTACTGATTTCAAAACAAGGAATCCGACTGAACCCTTGCCAATCTTTTACACAAATTTGCACAGACTGAAGACGTAAAAATATACCAAGAGAATCTGTACCACAAAATCTTTGCGACACGATGGTATTCTTACGAAATAACAGAGATCAAAATACATGTTATTCCCTTAAGTCGCTGGAACAACAATTTCCAATATTCATCTATATTCAACCATGAACAGTGATTCAAACATATAAATCATTCAATCGACTCCACAGAGTCATTCAGATTAAAACGAATATGAATCTATATTTTACATTGCATACTGTTAACGGGTTATTATCCATAACCACGGAACCCAACAACAGTATAAGATAAAAATAGTTAAAGAATCAATCTATGCCATTTAAGGTAAGCATTCAACAAAAATCAAGTGTAAGCAAATCAAATACCGAATTTTCATAACAAGGGATTCAACTGAGCCTCGTCAAAATTCCCGAACAAGCTTACACCTAAGGAACATAAATGCATACCCAGGAAGTCAGTACTAAATTCCATTACAAATAACAGAGGTCGTATGACCTGCTACTTCTACAAGATTCCAACGGAATTCAAGTTAACAAAACTCAAGGAGGTATCTATATCCTCAGCAGTGGATCATAGTATACGATTTGTTCAGAGGACTCCACAGAGTCGTTCTAATATAATACACATATCCAACATGCAAATATAAATATGTATAGCTTCCTCAGTGATCCATTTATACAAATCATTCACTAAACTCTTACAGAGTCGTTCCAATACATAATATACATACATCCATAATGCATACTGTAACGGTTAAATCTCGTTACCCCAATGAAAAAGGAAAACAATTCCAAAGAGTTGCAATAAGATACTGTCACACCGAAAGATGTTTATACTCAAACAACCTTCAAGACAAAACGAAACCCAACAGTATCAATAACTACCATCATCAAAACCCACGACAGAGCTTACAAAGATTTCATAACACTGAACAATCAAACAGTTCCATCAGTATTCCTTCCGACTGTTTCCACAACAAGAATCGACGACCAAAAATCGACAGACATAACAATGGCCTATACCCATCACAGGAACGATTAATGGGCTCACGCCGAACAGGCCGAGCAATCATACATTTCACATGTTTCACATAATCAAGCCAGAATGCAACACAAAGAAATAATGCCACAGTTCGAATTTAATAAACACCCATCAAAGGATAAATGAAAATTCGAACCAAAAGAGATACAGTGCCAAAAATCACACAATGACATCCATAGAAAAACATCTAATTCCTTAAATCATTTGAACAGAGTTGTTCTAATGAAATCACTTGAAAGACAGCAAGATTTTTAAAGGTTAGGGCCTAACATGCCTGGATTTTTGCTCAAATTTCCGAAGCAGACCACTGGAAGAGCTCAGACTTCCTTTTCCTTTTCCAAGTTAGAGCGACCAACAAAATTTTGCTATCTCCATGGCATATATATTCTCCTTGCCAGAGAAAAGAGCTAGATACCCTCATACTCGCCATGCAACTCCAAGAAGACTGGTGCGAAGAACCAGTGAACAGGCAGAAGGAAAACCGAAATTCGCGACAAGCCAAACAAACCAACAAACTTCCTGTTTGCATGCCTTCTCGCGAGTTCCGAGCTCGACTACCGAGCACATTGAATGCAATTACACCAACTTTCCCGCTCAAACTCCACTTCCACCGACCGCCAAAATTGGCGACAGTCAAATGAAATCTCAAGTTCATTTTTAGTTTTGGCGACCTGCCACGTCGGCACAAGTTAGCCGTTCCCAAAACCTCCACCAAGACCTGTCCTTCATCCTTATCCCATGCATTTAATAACATAGAAAACGCCGCCCATGGTTCGCACCCCTCCATAGGCCCCTTTACATTCTTGCTCATAGTTAGGTTAGTATCTTAGGTTAGAATTTAGGATAATACTATTCTAACCATATTACACATAGATACTAACTTAGGACATTAACACATAGCCTAGGTCTAGGTTAGATTAACACTAATCTAACCCCTAGGTTAGGTTTAGTCTTAGGTTACTAATCATTTAATAATTCCAGTTAGGTCTGCATTCTGTACACTCAGAAAAAGACCTACATCATACCTTCTTGAACAGGGTTAGCTCCTGTTCTGCCTTAGGCTGCAGAATCGTATGTAAACCGAATTATTACCTGGTCCACGATCGAGACCTTCCAGATATACTTCCATATCGGGAACCAATTCATTTCACTTGATCAGCCTGAGTCATACTCCTGACTAGCTTATTAAATGCTTCTAGACCTTGCAACCTGTTCAAGGTCTGTGATTTTAATTCATCATGAACAAACTTAAAGCAATACTTGGATCAATTCCACTGATCCAAGACTAGATCTTATAGATGGATAACTCTATAATTCATTCCGAGATCAAATTAAACTCAGATACAAAATGAAATAGATAAAAGAGTCTAATCATATTCTGACTCAGTCAAGATCTGCAATCTGCAAAGAAATTACAGTACATATCAAGCATGATTTCTAAATCGAGGAACACATCCTTTTACAAGAAATCACATATCAACACTTGTATGCTCAGGAGAAAGTAACAACAGTTCAGGGTGTTGGGTTGTTTAGTTGGAAGTGAGGGAAGAGTTGTGAGGATGGGAGTTGGTGAAATGGGGTCCTCATCAAGAAGGTCATCATCATCAAATTTTTCTTCGGGATGACACAACTGGATAAGAACGGTTTTTAAAGCTTTGTAGTTCTCTACATCGTGCCCTGGCACATGATGGTAGGTACAAATTCTAGTGTTGTTGAACCCTTTTGGTTTGGGTTTAAGTGGGTCATAAGGTCTTAGAGGTGGTAATGTGATGAAAAAAATTTCAAGGAGGTTGGTTAAGATTTTGGCATAGGACCCCCCTAATAGATCAAATGGCAAGTGAAGGTGGGTTTGGGTGTAGGCATGACTGACTATAGAGGAATGATCTTTGCATGAGGGGGAGTAGGTCTAGATACATTTTTAGGTGGTGGTGTGATATTAGGTGTTGGTTGTGTTTATTTGGGTAGGGGTATGGTAAACGAACTGGCAGGAGAGTGTGTGGTTCTTTTGACTATATTATTGGAGGGTAGAGGATTTTTGTCTTTATTTTGCACCTTCTTGGGTAAAGGCAATATGGGCACACAAGCTCTAGAGGGAAAGGAAGATGGCTGAAGGGGGTGTGTCACCCATGTGGATAATGGAGGTGTTATGACTGTAGTTGGCACGGGTTGTGAAGGAGGCGTGAGAGAAATATATTGAAATGTCAAGGGTAATGTAGAAGCTATCGATGGTATTGGAGGTATGTGTGGTAAATATGTTGTAGGTGTGGGTGTAAGTTATGTCAGGTGATTGGGTATGGTAGAGGTCTGTGAGGGATGAATGGGTTGTTGCATTTTTAGTTTACTGGCGGGTGGAGGTTTCTTAACTGTGCTGGATGGGCGAGGTCCTAGGACAGACGGAAAGGGTGAAGGTGATGAAGGTGTAATCAGTGAGGTTAGAGTCCATGAGATTTATGGGATCGGTTCTTCTATTTGGGGGCTGGAGTAGGTTTGGTGTTGGCTTTAGAGGATGTAGCTAAATCTAATTTGATGGGTGGATGAGTAAGGTTAGCGGTTGGGATGACCCCTAAGGTAGTAATAGGTTTAGGAAAGGAATATGAGGTAGGTGTCAGTTTGGGTTTAGATGCATGTTGGGTTATGGGTAGAGGTGTGAGTTGAGTCATGAGGGGTATCATGGTGGAATTTTTGATAGTTGTAGTTGTGTTTGGTTCAATTGTCCAAAATATTTTTGGGTAAATAGTGGAAGTGTCAGCAAGTGACATCTACATTTGTGTTGAGACAAGAAGTAGAAGACACCCCAAAAGTAAGGCTCTATCCACATAATCTAAGTGATTGGCTAGGCGTGAAAAAGGCACTGCTCTAGGAGAGGTTGATGAGGATCTAATGGAAATTATTGTAAAATGATTCTTAGAGATGGGGAATTTACTAGCTTCAGCTTCCATGGGTAAGAGAGCCGAAAGTAAGTCTGTAGGATCTTGGGTAGCGAATGTTGAATGGTCACCTAGAGGCAAAGGTATTTCTAGTGGATCCTTGATAGGGAGAGGAGAAAATGGGTGCTCCTCTATGGGTGTAGGAGATAATGGGTGCTCCTCTGCGGGTAGAGGAGATAAAAAAGCCTCTTCCATGGGTTATATATTTACTGTGGGTGATGATTCTCTAGGTGGAGAAGCCAAAGGTGAAATGATCTCAAATGTTAACAAGAGGATTCTTCACAAGTGAGGGAGGGGATGAAGGATGTTCCTCTTTGGGTGGAGGAATAGGTGATGTGGGTTTAAGTGTAGGTGGAGGACTTTAAGCTAGGATTTCCTTGATGGAAGGAATATGAGGTAATTGGGTAGCAACATGTGCATCACTGAAGATAGCATGGACCTCGTGGGTATGGCTATCATGAGTTGAGGACTCTTTGGTTTGATCAGAAGAAGGGGCGTGATTAGGAAATGGATTCTTGAATATGTGTAGGTTTTGATTGGTAGGTGTATTGGGATTATCCAAGGTTAACTCACCTTTCTCGAGTATTTCTTAGATAATGTTTTTGGAAGTGATATAATTTTTGTCACTATGACCCTTTACTCAATGATAGTTGTAGAAGTCATGCTCTGTATACCATGTAGGTAAGGGGTGATCAGGGTCAAAACCAGTGTGTGGTTTAATAGGAGGAAGGTTGATGGTCCCATCTTTAATGAGCTTTTCTAAGAGAGAAGAATAAAATTCCCCAATTGGGGTGTATTTCCGTTGTACCAATCTGAATTGAAAAATCTGGACAAGAGAAAGAGTAGATGAGGAAATAGCCTGATTTGATGGATGAGTTGGGTTGTCCTTGAGTACCACTGCATTAGTAGTTCCCTTGGCTTTTGTATAATTTTTCTATGGTTTCGAAGTAGAAGAGGCATCATTTTATTTGAATATCAAATTCTTATTGCGTAGTTGGATTCTATTCTCTTTGATGGCATGAATCTCTAGCTTTCGTGCCATGGTGAATGCCTCATCGAAGGATAGGAAAGTTTGTACCTATAGGGTCAGTGAGATATGTCTAGAAAAATTCCGTGTGAAGATATCCACGAGCTCAATTTGTGGTAGTTACAATGTGAGTTGATTGATCAGGCTACGCCAGTGAGCAAAAAAATATGTGATAGATTCATCGTCATACTGACGCGTAGAGTGGGGGTCAGTCATGGTAAGCTTCTTAACAACGTTAATGGAGAATTGATCAAAGAAGGCTTAGGCTACCTAATTAAATGATAAGATAGAGTGTCTAGGTAACCCACTATACCAATCTAATGCAAGCCAAGTCAGAGACATGGGAAAGGTCCTTATAAGCAAAGCATCATCATGGGTGATAAGATAACATCCGTGTTTGAAAGACTGCAAATATTATTGCAGGTCTTCTTTGCTATTGAAGCGGTAAAATTTAGGCATTTTCCAATGCATGGGATATGGGCAGATAGGAATGGATGGGTGGATAGGCTCACTACAAATCTCATCATAGGTGAGAGTGTTGTGGGAGCCAAAAAATGATGCTTCCAACATCTGCATCTTATCCATCATTAACTTTATTAGGTCATTGGTAGATTGTGACTGTTGGGTGACTCCTGTAGTGTAAGAGGGTTAGTGTTGGGCATATGATGAGGGTGGCATTCTAGTATATGGTGCTGCCATATAGGTAGATTGAGAAGAAGGGAATGAAATAGGGGGTACGTACCCAAAATGAATGATAGATGAAATGGGAGGATGTTGATAGTACTTATATTGAGGTGGAAGGGTTGTGGTGATCCTAGTGGCAATGGGGGCTAAGGATTTTGGAATAGAAAGAAGAACGTTTTGAAAAGGGGTAGGGGTCACCGACACCAGGGGTGGTTGTGTAGCTATGGGTATATATGAAAAAAAAGTTGCAGATGAGGTTATGTTTTGCATGGTTAGCGAAGGTATAGTGTGTTGGTGCCCATTCTGATCCTCTGTTATTTTCCCATGTTTCCCCTTTATTCTATGTGCTCAAAAAAATGTTTTTCTTCAAGTTTGATTGTCTATAACTTGTCCCTTCAAGTCGAGTGTTTTCAAAATGCTCACAAAATTGTTTTTTTACCCTATTTTGAGAGAAAAATCAATGCATTCCTTGTTTGTGCCCTAATTTTTCCAAATTTGTGGGCTCTATCATTTTTTCCCTTTTTCCCGATCGTGAAAAATCCAAATTGATCGATTCATACTTGTATGTATTCAAAATTTGATTCCAAGGTCGAGAAATGCTATGAATCATGTTTTATCTGGTTCTAAATCAAAGAATTTTCCATCCTTGGTGAAAAAATAGAATTCTAGGGAATCCCTAGCATTTTTTGTATTTTGATGGTTAGACGGGATTCATTTTCCTGTCAAATTCTTCCTCAGCATGTATTGGTAATGTGGAAGGTTCTAATTGGCTGAAGGTTGGCAGAAAATTATTCTAACTTTTCATTTTTTGCTTTTTTGGAAAAATGGTGAAATTGGTTCCATGGCTCCACCTTTTCCAAAATTTCCTACATGGCATGTTTTGATATGCTGAGGAGAAGCAGGGGGAGTCAGATTTCCTTGGAGGTTTTTGAATTTATTTTTCAAATTTTTTTAAAAGTCAAAAAATGGCCAGAAACCCCGCAACCAATCAAGAGTGGACACGTGTCCTAAAAATAAAAAAGGCAGGAGTGGGCCAATGGGGAACTTAGAGTTTTTTAGCTCTATTTTTCTAAACTTAGAAAATCAATTTCAGCTCCACTCCAATCAGAGGAGGAAACATCGCAAAATTTTGGGCAAAGGGGATGTAGATGGGGGAAAAACTTAATAAATGTTTTTGTTTTTGGGTCAAAAGTTAAAGTGACATTTTTGGAGCACGGCCCTATGGCGAATCACAGGTGGGCACATGTCCATGAAAAGTTAGAATGGAAGGAAAAATTTTGGGTGACTTTGAATTTTTAACTTCAAATGGATCAAAGTTAGTAAATGGGATGAAGTTCTGCAACAAACCAAGAAGAGACACATGTCCTTAAAAGTGAAAATGGAGGAGTGGGCCGATGGGGTACTTAGTGAAATTTTTGGTTTTTGGATGAAACGGAGAAAATGTTGTGATGAAGCCCACATTTCTGCAAAGGAAGAAATTTTTATGCTAAGCAGATAAATGGAGTTTCGGGGGTCTTTTAATTTTTTTTCCTTTGGAGGAAAAAAGTGTCAAAGTGATAAAAAGGTCCATAGGGCCGCTGAAGTTAAAATACAATGCCTTGTCCACATTTTTGGTCAAAATGAAAAGGTGGAGGTTTGGACTCTGGGGGACACTCTGGAAATTTTGTGTTTTTGGCAAAATGGTTCAAAGTTAAAATTATGAGTGCATCCCTGACTAGGTGAAAATTTGAAGGCAAAGCGGATTGGCGGGCCGTCGGAGGAAAAATGGAATTTTTTCCCTTTTGAAATAAAGACTTAGTGTGTAAATTTGCAGAACTGTCCCATGAACAAACCATAGGGGGACACGTGTCAAGGAGAAAATCAGAGGCACGGGCCCATGGTGAAAAATGAGAAAATTTTCCCTTGGTGAAAAAAGGGGGTTAAAACATGAAATAAGCCCGCGTATTTTTAGTTATAGAGAGGCTGACACATGTCAAGGATAGAGGCAGAGGTGAGGGCCCATGAGGAAAAAAGTGGAATTTTTCCAAACTTAAAAAAAGAGTCAAAATGCACAGAATTGAGCCGCGATCCCAATGGGACCCACCATATGCCACGTGTCATCACCAAATTACAAGGGCGGAGGGGAGGAAAAAAAGGTCAATTTTTTCCATTTTTTCAAAAATGTTAAAAGGTCAAAAAGTGAGCCTGAATTCATTCCCAATCATAGTTTGAGACGTGGAGGGCCGAGATTCAAGGAGAAAGAGCACAATCAATAGGTAACTGTACATTCTTCCATTTTGGCCATGCCATTTTTTTGCTCTAGGAAGTGTGGAAATGCAAATTTTACATCATTTTTCATCAAATTTTTGGTGAATTCGTGTCCTTTGTGCCTGCAAAGGATCAATGCGATTGGTTGTAGGGATTAATTTGTAGATTTGAGGTGTTTTTGAAATAACTTTTTTACTCGAGGCCCCATGCAAAATGTGAAATATCAAATTATAAAGTTGCATAATAAAATGTTGGAATGATAAGGATGAAATGATGAAATGAAAGGGGTCTTGCATGCTTGGGATAATGAAAAATGTGCCTCCACAATGGAATAATAATGAAGGATTTGTAATGATTCACCCATTTTAGAAACACCTAGACAACTCTTATTGCAAATTTGTTAAATGTCCCTATCTGCGAATCATGTTGGAATTTTGTAACAAACTTGATGTTGGGCATATTCTTTTCTTGGGAAAGAAGGATCAAATGTAATTGAAAAGTTATATAATGCATGTTTTGAGACATGCAAAAGGTCGGAGGAAACTTAGAAATTCACGGGAAGAAATGCTAAGAAGAAGCCCATTCTCTGAGAAACCACCTGAGAACCATTTGTAATTCCTTTTTACATCAGATTTGTAGTCATGTTGAGTTGGTTTCAGTTGTAAAGCCATCAAAAAGCTCTGAGATTATTCTTATAACATTCCCCTACTAATAATTTTTGTCATTCTGGATTATTTTGTGTTATCTCTTGGCAAAATTACATGCACTTATGTTTCAGAATGTTTTCAATTTGTGTTTCTTGCTCTTGTTGCAGTCTTGTGTTTAAAATATCTCTTTCTCATACATGGTCTTATTTCTTGTTGATAGTTTAGTGGCATCTACAGTATCACATTCAAAAGAGATTTCATCTGATAAAGAGATAAATAGATTTAAAATCACTTTACCTTTCATGAATTCTGAGATTATTTTTAAACCTTTGGGTGCACCTTAGGTCATGATAAAATAGAGATTTCTGGATACTTTGTTGGTTCATCTGCTTCAAGATTTTGTGGAAGGTTGTCAAAGATTGTGTGGAAGAGTGCAGATCTGGGCCTCCATTTGGTGCACATATCCTAGTTGAAGGAGTACCTTAACCCCTTTGAAGCATTCTATTGTTTAGGTGTTATAAATTTCTTGCAAAGGTCCTCAAAGAATCTAGGAAATTCTGGTTAGTCTTGTCTAAAATCTCCCACCAAAAATTTCATTCAGAATAACTAATCCTATCCCATACTACCTCTTCATTGCATTGTGTGTCCACACCAAAAGAAAACCAATCCGTTACAAAAAATTGCACAAAGAAAAAAAATTACTCGGAAAGCAAAAGCGCTGAAAGCCCCTAGGGACGGAAAGAATCAGTGGTCCAAGGCGCGGAGTACCACCTGGCGGGCTACAAAGAATTTTCCAGGATGGCAGAACCTGGCTCCCCTCCACCGGATCCTGTTAAGGTCTAGGTCACAAGCTAGGTATGTCAGCTCACCTCCACACGGGCAGGTACCGGGCGCCGGGAGCACGTATGACGGTCGACAAAATAGGGAGGAAGGAGGACGGGCAATAACAACGTTAGGATTAAGCCACGATCTAGAAGAGTACGTACAGATGCAGAACCGCACCCCTAATCACATCACTGGAAATTTCGGGCAGATAAGCACCAGTACTGTTCCTCGAGCTCTGCAGTCAGGAACGGCTTAAAGCGTACGAATAGCTCATGCTTAAATAAGAACCGACCGAGCGCACATGAATGCAACAATCCCGCAAGCAGCACCACGGCCGCCGCCACTACCACGTTGACCCTCCCCCGAGACCAGGGTGCTTGGATGCCAAGACTGTGAGCCCGGGCCAAGCTACAGGACAAGTGGGGGGACCACCCTTCTAGGAACCCCACTAAAAAAACACTAACACCTACCTGGCCCCCTCCCTCCTTCCTAAACCAATGTAAACTGAAAAAGAAGGCCCATCCCGAACGGAATGTGCGAGATGGATAACCAAATAAAAGCAATAAAACCGGGGCCGCATAAACCATCTCCCCACACGCAACGGAGCTATGAACTAAACCCCACACAAGAGTATGAGCGTGGACCACACACATTATAGACCCCCTCAAGTGCCCGCGCGGTATCGAACAACAACCTAAGGGGAAAATACTCCTACTCCTAACAAAGGATCAATTCCACTTAGCTTCGGAAATCTTATGGAGTCTTTCATCACTTGGGTAGACAATCCCGTTTGAGAGCAAAATATAATACGAAAGTTCTCCTCACCCTCTCACCACGAAGCCAACCGGAATGGGAGAGAAAACAGCTTGTATGTGGGAGCGAGTCACCCCGTCTGAGGCCGTCTGGTGGGTATTATGCACACCACGAACATAGGGCAAGCGGATTACCTAGCCTACGCTTAAACAATGCTGGCACCCCCGGATTTTGGGTTTCGCGAAGTGACGAGAGAAAAATTTCCTCGAGTAAAGTCAAGGCCAATTCGGCTCCCCACCCCCGTTTTACTTCCCCTCCTTGTTTTCTCCGTCGTGCTTTTTATCCCGGGCTGCCCATTCAACCTAGGCCACGATTCAAGTCACTAAAATAAGTATCATTGCTGTCGCTAGGGCGGAATTGCAGTGGGCCTCTCTCCCCCCCGATCCAGGCCTCTGCCCTGGATCCTCTCCGAATAGGGGGCGCGCAAGACATTCCCTTCCCATCCCTGAGATGGTCTCAGTACCACGCCACTAGTCCGGATCATCTAGGCCTCTCCTCTTTTACTTAGGCAGGGAAAAAACGCTACTACCGACTGGGGGCGGTAAAAGCAGAGGTGCGGATGCAGAAGCGTGCGAGGGATAGGCCCCGTCAATTAGCCCCGGCGCAACACTCGAGACATCAGCGTCAGGAGCGTCAGTAGGCCCACGTTTCCTACTCCCTTAGTCCTACTGGTTAAACGACTACTATAAAAGTCCGCGGACAAATATTCGATTTTCCCTCTTTGCTTGCACTCCCCCGCTTACCCCCTTTTTTTTCAAAAGGGACGCTAATGGTGTGAGAACGTCCTGCGGGCGACGGGGCGGGGCGAAGGGAGGACGGCACGCGTAACTCTTCATTAGCTCGACTTCCTCCGACGCTCTCCCGTTTCTCTCCACTCCGAATACCGGCCTTAGACGGGTGATAATGAAGGATTGACCGACCGGGCGCGGGAGGGGGGCAGGAGGAAACAAGGCGGAGAGGAATCATCTCAGAGGGACCGGCGCGTGGACCCGGCCTCCTTGAGACAATAGTCTCCTTTCCATCCTCTACAACTTATATCCCCACCCTACTCCTCCCATCTCTTTCTTCACCCCCAAATTCCTCTTTGGGTACTACAAAAAAAACAAAAACAAGGGTGGAGGCCCCTTCTCGTGTACTGTCAGGGAATTTTTTTTAGTTATTTCAGATCCCTGGTAATAATTCTTGTGTTAGATTGTGAAAATTACAAAACTGATATCATTTCTGATAAATATAAAGAGTGGAATGAAGAGTAGAGTTCTAAGTTAATATTTCTTAGGTTCAACGATCCATGTGCATACATATTGAGGATATTTGAAATGAATATCAAAAACCCTAGTACATTCCCTTGCCAAAAATTCGACATGCAAATACATTGTTGAAGCATCATTTTTTATAATTATACTTGAAGGATTTTAAGTGAAGATATAAGTTCTTCCTGTTGTAAATTTTTACGAGTTTCCACAGTCATGTTGCAATTCATTTGGAATTTGTGATAATAAATTCAACGAAAGGGAGGTTTTGATCTATAAATTTTTGGTAAGGAACATTTTCAGTGTTGATAGATATTTACAGAGTATTTTAGTGAATTTACACCAAAACTATGGTGAAATTCCTAGTGGTGACTCTTTGTTTGTTTATGATCTTGTGATAAGTACCGTGTCTTAACATTTCTTTTCATTTACTTTGGTGTTTCTAATTCTCCAAACTGAGGAGAAATATCTCTCTTCATTAGACAACTCTTTAGAAGTGTTTATAGATTTAATTAAAACTTAGAGTTGGAAGGGAAAGAGTTGGAAGGGTTGTTAAAGGTCAGGGGGGACATAGGACAATAATATTCCATTGGTGAGAGAGATCAAAAAACCTTGGGTAGAGCATTATCACTCTTCTTAAAGTGATTCTTGATTCAAGAAATCTCTCAAAATTGTTTGTCTCAGCTAGTAAATTCCTTGTACTATATCGGTTAAAGTTCTTCTCCAATCGACACCTTTTATGTTTTAATTCAAATAAAAACTTCTCAGAAATCGCCACTTAGAGAGGAATACCAGTATATAAATAAAATCCCAAACATTCTTTGAGCCCCAAAAGACCTGCATTCATCATCTTGTGTAACCTCAGATCACCTACACTAAAAAATATGGCTCAGCTTAGACCTCCATTTTTGTTTAAAAACCTTGGTCCTATGCTTTAAGAGGAAGGATGGGTTACCCCAACTTCTATCCCCACCAAGATGTCAAAAATAGATTACCAAAAATTCCAAGGGTAACAATATAATAAATGTTTGATCAACATCTAAAATTTTGTGTTTAACATTGATGAAGATTTTGAGATAGGGGTTTGAAGATGTTGTATATTAAATTGAATTTATCATAACACTAGGAAGGAGGATTATAGGGATGGTGTACAAGGGGTCTCTGGAGAATTCAATTGATTCTTGGTACTAAGATGAAGGAATACATTTAGGGTTGTAATGGGTTGACAAGACTGATCCTGATTCTCTTGCGCGTTTGAGAATATCAAGAACAAAACCCCAAGGATCAGTACACTGATGTTCAACACAAGGTTAATTTTTTTTGAGAAGGATTCCTTTGAGTCTGAGGCCTGTGATGAGTCTTTTTTAATTCACAATATTTTAAGAATGCATTTCATAAAAATGCAAACCTATTATTAAGAGACAAAAAAACCCTACCAATTCTAAGACCAAGCTTTCACCATGGCCACTTTCAAATGGAAAAACCATATCAGCAATGAGAAACCTCTTAGGGATATGGGTTAAATGGATAAACGTAAAAAAAAATTTTCAAGCTAGAAATGGGTGTGTGTTAGCGGAGGTTGTGAAAAAATTGGTAGGGGCAATCAAAGAAATCTCATATAGGGTGGAAAGAGATGAGAAGGGAATTGGTTCAAACCGTTCATTAAAGTAGCCAAGAGCACAAAACATGACAATTTCTAGTTATCATAGAGTGATTAAAAGGAATCTGATAGAGGTGAAAAAAGGCCCATGGGGTTGTGTAAATATACATCCTTCAAGCAGTGAAAGGAAGAGTGGTACCTAATCCCCAAAACTAATAGTTGTTGTTTCTGTTGGATTTGAAGTTATTGATATTGATGGTGTGTGTAAGGTTATTTTTTACCTTCATCCCTCCATGTGAAGTGTGGACCCTCAAATATGATGAATTTACAAATGATGATGGTATTGAGATTGATATTTACATGGTGGGTTATTCTTCAAGTCACAAGGAGGAAGGCAAAACATCTATGAGACGTGAAAGTGCAAGGACACCGTGCAACATTTGGGATTGCATCAACTTAGGTACAAGTCTTATTCCCCCTATAATCTTGATGAAGTGATGTTAGTACAATTCTTTTGAAATTCCTAACAATGAAATTGAATATTTAAGAGCTGTGATGATTAAAAAAATTATATGGTGTATTCCTTCAGCGGAAAGATTAGACGATATTGATTAATGGTTGTTGTAGTCAAGAGGAAAGACCTATAACACTAGAAGAAAAGAAAAGGTTGTTAAAGGAGTTGGGCCTTAAGCCAACACCAAACACCCTTTGCTCACTGAATTCCAGAAGAATCTCCTAGGAGAAACAAAACACTTGCCCAAAATCTGTGTTGTTCCCAAGCAAATTAAAATTATAGTTTCCTCATTGCCCAAGCTGTCAAGAATCCCCCTGCCACAAATGAATCCTTATTGTTCCCTTCCAATGCTGCTGTGCCAAAGAGTGTTCCTATGACATAGCCCAAGATTGGAGCCCAATCAAAGTTGAGTTTTTCAATCATCAAGGTTCTTAGGGAAATCCTAAGCTTAAGAAGATAGCATTTGAGTACTTGGGATAAAGGAGGAGGAAGAGAAGACTTACTTGAGACAAAAAATATAAATATTATTTGAAACCCTCCATATCATGAAGACTTTGAAACATTGAAAACCCCCAGTAGTAGAGGGATCTAGGAGAGGACACCTAAGGTATATTTGGGGACATTCCTGGTGATTCTCATTGAATGTTGATTCCATTTCTTCAAACTTGATAGCAAGATAGGCTACTTTACAATTGTATGTTTGATTCTGATGCATCATGTAATGTCATGCCTCTAGAAAGTCATGAATGAGTTGGATATCAAATTGATAAGCAGCTTTGGGAAAATTTTTACTATCATGGACACTCAAGAAAAGGGTCAGTTGGGTGTGTGAAGGGTTTGGTAGGGCAGCTTGATTCTAATCTGGGAGGAATTAAAATGGATGTTTGTGTGATGTTGATTTCCCTCCCAAAAATGGGGTATGTTATGTGGAAAAAAAGGGGGGATGCAGTGGTTTAGAGAGAGTGTTTACAAATGGATATTCATTTTTCCCACCCTTGCCCATGACGGGGGAAAGGTTCTTGTCAAAGCTCTATGGGAGAAAAGAAAATGTCTGCATCTAATTGAGGAACCCAAACAATGCTTCTTATGAAGGTATTAGGTGTGATTGTTGGTGAGGATGAGAAGGCTTATTGGGGGGGGGAAAGGGAAAAGAAAAAAAAAATGATAAGGCAAAATGACCTTTTGTTGAACAAGTATATGTCTCTTGGGACCCTTCATTTGATGGGATATTGCTACCAAATTTGGAAAATGGTGCTCGGTATAATTCTGATTTTTCTCCTTAGCTTTTGAGAGTTTTTTTTTTCTTCAAGCTTAATTTGAATGTAGCGAACAAAAATTTTTTGAGTAGTATGAAGCCTTGTTGTTTGGGGTCTAAGAATTTCATGGGAGGTAGTGGTATCAAGGACACATTGAAAGGGAGATTCACGAGAATAGAAGGGAGAAAAAAAAGAAGAAAAAGGGGGATGATAAAAAAAAAGAAGAGGGTGAAGAAATATAAAGAATTGAGTTTCTTGAGTTTGGGATCTATTGAGAGTTGATTCCTTCAAGATTATACCACCATGAAAGAAGTTTAAAATGGTTGTTGATAAATAATTGGCAAAGTGCTGGGGTCAAGATTTAGAGATTGGCACCATTTCACCTTACTTGTGAGTACAAGTTGAAGGGGGGTTCTCGGGGTAACTAGGCCAGCTATCCTAAACAACATAAGTTATTGGCAAGTGTTCAATGATGATTTGTGAAGTTCAAAGGTTCATACGAAATCAAGGTGGGAGTTTGTGGATTTTTCAAAAAAATGATTGGGAAAACATGGTGATGAGTGAATGAAGGAAGAGAGACTTTTTTTTGGGAAACCTATTATCCAATTGAAAAAGTTAAACCATTCCTGCGGTCTTGTTGCTCTTGAGTCATAAGGGGAGAAAGGGGGAGGAACAAAAAAAGAAAAAAAGAGAGAAAGGAGGGACTGGGCGGAAGAGAAAAGTGAAGGGGGACAAAAAGGGGAAAAAAAAAAGGAGAGGGGGCGCGGGGCGAGGAACAGTAGAGTAGTTTAGGAAAGGAAGAAAAATTAACCTATCTTTCAATTTTTGAAACAATATCGGGGACTACCTTGCATAGTTCATATTCAGATGAAGGCCGTATAGAGAGGGACTCGTTTCATCATGGAGATCCCTTTGAGTAAACTTCCAAACCATCAGACAGAAAGTTTAAAAAAGCCAATTGAATTCCCCCATCCCGAAATGTAAAAGGACCAACAGAGGAGGGTACTCTCCTGACAAAGAAAAAGGGTACGGGGGGGGAGCAGTCATAACAACAAGTTATTATCTTGGGTTCCAAAACTTGTGGCTAGGTTAGAAAAGAGAATGGGAGAATCAGAATTTTGTAGACTTAGAAATTTGAATTAAGAATAGAAACTTCATTGACAGGAAAATTTATCCTTTTCCAACATGGAGGAAACAAGGTTGTTACGTTAGTGAATCTAGATCTGAGTGTGTCCCTTGGATGGTTTCTTCTATCTACAATCACGTTGTTTTAAAGGAGGTTAGAAAAGTTTAGAAAGATTTTAACACTACCTTTTACATCTGGGAACATATGTTTATGGTCCTGACAGAAGGGAAGTGGTGGGTGAGCATGTGAACGCGAGAGAGAAATTTACAAAGAGAACAAGGGGAGCTTGATTGCTTTTGTTAGTTATATAAAAGGATTCATTGGTCGTTATTAGGATGAGGTGGCTATATTTGTAAGGAGTAGAAAAGATCACTTGCAACCACTTGGAAAGAATTGATTAATCAGAGGTAGTAGAGGGAATTAGAAGCTCTCTCAACAAATAAGTGTCCCACTGGGGCGGTGAAAATGGGACAGCTGTTGGGGGAGTAGTGTTAAACAGGGATGGTGTCCTGTTTTTTTTATGATTGACCATGAAGAAAGGGACAGAAAATATTTACTTTGGGAAGATAATTTTCATTAGATGGTTTGTTGTCAAATTTTCTGAGGTTGAATCTTCCGAATTCACATTAAGGTTAAATAAAGATCACAGTTATCAAGTGGGGAGGAGGCTGGCTATTAAGGATTTGAAGGAATAAAGGAAGCACTTTAAACATGCACCTGTATTGGAAGCTACTCCAAGGAATTACAAAAAAGCCTTTCCAAAACTCTTCTCCTTGCTTCTAAAAATTACTATGCATCTGTTTTACTCCAAAGGATGAAAAGATGGGGCTGAGGAGGCCTATTTCTTCTTTAGAAAGGGCGTTAAAAGCTGCTGAGTTAAAATACAATCCATGGAAAAAAACAAAGCATTTTTCCCTTGGGTTGTTTTAAAGAAACCAAAGGTGGCGAAAGAAGCGAGAGGAGGGAATCCGGGTAAAAGGGGGTGGGCCTCGGAGCGGAGAAAAAAAAAAAGCCGGAGGACAAAGAAAGAGGACGAAGAGAGGGACCGCCGAGTAGAAACGTAAAAAGAGGGAGAGGGGTTTCGAGTGCGGAAAAAAAGACGAGGAGGGAGGGAGTCCATGGAAAGAAAAAATTAGGGGAAAGGGCGGGAAGGAGAGGCGTGGGGAGGAGCAGGGAGACAGGCGGTGAGAGACAAATGGAAAGGAATATGAAAGTGAATGAATCAGTACATGATGTTAACACAAGGTTTAAATTTTTTTTGAGAAGGATTCCTTTTAGTCTGAGGCCTTGTGATGAGTCTTTTTTAATCAAATATTTAGATGCATTTCATAAAAATGCAACCTATTACTTAAGAGACAAAAACCCTACCAATCTAAGACAAGCTTTCACCATGGCACTTCAAATTGAAAACAATATCAAAGCAATTGAGAAACCTCTTAAGGGATATGGTGTAAAATTGATAAACCCTAAAAAACATCAAGCTAGAAATGGTGTTTAGTTAGAGGAGGTTGTGAAAACTTTGGTAGGGGCAATCAAAGAAATCTCATATAAGTTGGAAAGAGATGAGAAGGGAATTGGTCAAACTTCATAAAGTAAGCCAAGAGCACAAAACCATGACAAATTTTCTAGTTATCCTAGAGGTGATAAAAGGGAATATGATAGAGGAAAAGGACCCATGGGGTTTGTAAATATACATCCTCAAGCACGTGAAGGAAGAGTGTTACCTAATCCCCCAACTACTAGTGTTGTTTCTGTTGATGAAGTTATTGATATTGATTGGTGTGATAGGTATTTTTTACCTCATCCTCCATGTGAAGTGGACCATCAATATGATGAATTTAATAATGATGATGGTATTGATGATATTTACATGGTGGGTTATTCTTCAAGCTCACAAGGAGGAGAAACATCTACTGAAGTGATAAGTGCAAGGACAGCTGCAACATTTTGGGATTGCATCAAACGGGTACAAGTTTTTCTTCCCCCTCATACACTTGAACTTGATGCAGTGCAAAATTTTGAAATTCCTAACAATAAATTTGAATACTTAAGAGCTTTGATGATTAAGAAGTATGATGGCGGTATTCCTTTGGAGGAAGATAGACAATTATTGATGAATGTTGTTGTAGCTCAAGAGAAAGACTATAACACTAGAAGAAAAGTTGTTAAAGGAGTTGGGCCTCAAGCCAAACCTAAAACACCCTTTCTCACAAGCATTCCAAAGAAGCTCCTAGGAGAGAAACACTTGCCAAAAACTCTGTTGTCCCAAGAAAAAATTATAGTCCTCCTCATGCCCAAGATGCCAAGAATCCCATGCCATCTGATGAATCTTCTTGTCTCCCTTCCAATGTTGTTTTGCCAAAGAGTGTTCCCTATGACATAGCCCAAGTATTGAGCCAAATCAAAGTGAGTGTTCCAATCATTGAGTTGCTTAGGATTCCTGAGCATAAGAAGAGAGCATTTGAGTACTTGGGATTGAAGGAGGAGAAGACTACTCTGAGCAGAAATGTAAATGTTGTTGAGATTCCTCCTCAAATCATTGCAGACCTTGAAACACCACCAGCAGTAGAGGATCTTGGAGAGACACCTAAGGTATATTTGGGGACATCCTTGGTTGATTCCCAATTGAATGTTGATCCATTCTTCACAACTTTGATCATAAAGGATAGGCTACTTCACAATTGTATGTTTGATTCCAGTGCATCATGTAATGTCATGCCTCTAGAAGTCATGAATGAGTTGGATATCAAAGTGATAGCAGCCTTTGGAAAATTTACTATCATGGACTCAAGAGAAGTGTCAGTTGGTTGTGTGAAGGGTTTGGTAGTGCAGCTTGCATCTAATCTAGGGAGGAATTTAAAATTGGATGTTGTGATTGTTGATTTCCCTCCCAAATGGGGTATGTTATTGTCAAAAAAGTGGGATGCAAGTGTTGGAGGGAGTGTCCAAATGGATATTTATTTTTCCACCATTCCCATTGAGGGAAACCTTGTCAAGCTCTATGGAGAAAAGAAAATGTTGCATCTAATTGAGGACCCAAACAATGCTTCTTATGAAGTATTATTTCTTGATGTTGATGCTGATAATTTTATTGGTTTTGTTGATGGAAAAGAACACAAAATGGATCAGTCAAAGTGCCTTGAACAAGTATGTTCTCCTTGGACCTTTCTATTTGATGGATCTTGCTCCAAATTTGGAAATGGTGCTGGTATAATTCTGATTTCTCCTAGCTTTGAAGAGTTTTTTTTTTCTTCAAGCTTAATTTTGAATGTACTAACAACATTTTTGAGTATGAAGCCTTGTTGTTGGGTCTAAGAATTTCATGGAAGTATGGTATCAAGGACATCATTGAAAAGGGAGATTCAGAGCTAGCTGTCAAACAAATAAGAAAACTGTATGCTACAAAAAATCAGCGGTTGAAGCAATATAAGCATTGAGTTTGGGATCTAATTGAGATGTTTGATTCCTTCAATATTATACACCATGAAAGAAGTTTAAATGTTGTTGCTAATAATTTGGCAGTGCTGGGGTCAAGATTTAGAGATTGCACCATTTCACCTTATTGTGAGTACAATGTTGAAGTGTTAACTAGGCCAGCTATCCCTAACAACATAAAGTATTGGCAAGTGTTCAATGATGATGCTGAAGTTCAAAGGTTCCTACGAAATCAAGGTGAGTTTGTGGATCAACATATTGATTGGGAACCAATGGTGTGTGTGACTGAAGGAAGAGAGACTTTTTTTGGAAAATATATTATCCAATTGAAAAGTAACACCATTCCTAGAGGTCTTGTTGCTCTTGAGTCAAATTTTAGAAATGTTTATTACATCAACAATAGAAACATATCTACCTTGAGGGCTGTGGAAGAGCATGACTTGGGAACAAAGGAAAAACCAAGGAGATTTTGGTTGGGCAGTAGTTTAAGAAAGGAAGAAAAATAATCCTATCTTCAATTGTTGAAACAATATCGGGACTACCTTGCCTAGTCATATTCAGAGCTGAAGGCGTATAGAGAGGACTCGTTTCATCATGAGATCCCTCTTGAGAAAAATTCCAAACCATTCAGACAGAAGTAAAGGCCAATTAATCCACTCCTCTCCATGAAAATGCAAGATGAATTGAAGAAACTGGAGGGAGGGATCATTCAGCCCACAAGGTATTCATCTTGGGTTGCAAACCTTGTGCTAGTTAGAAAGAAGAATGGAGATATCAGACTTTGTGTAGACTTCAGAAATTTGAATAGAGCTTCATTGACAGAAAATTATCCTTTTCCAAACATGGAGAAAATGTTGTAGTTAGTGACTGGATCTGAATTGTTGTCCACCTTGGATGGTTTCTCTGGCTACAATCAGGTTGTTTTCAAGGAGTTAGAAAGATTTAAAACTACCTTTACCACTCCTTGGGGAACATATGTTTATGTGAGAATGCCTTTTGGTCTCATGAATGCTAGAGCTACCTTTCAAAGAGAAATGGATGTTGCTTTTGCTAGTTATATAAATGACTTCATTGTAGTTTATCAGGATGATGTGACTGTATTTTCAAGGAGTAGAAAAGATCACTTGCAACACTTGGAAAGAATGTTGATCAGATGTAGAGAATTTGGAATCTCTCTCAATCCAAATAAGTGTCACTTTGGGGTGAAAATGGCCAAGCTGATTGGTCATATTGTTTCAAAGGATGGTGTCATGATTGATTCAGAAGGAGTAGAAGTAATCAGCAAGGTGCCAATTCCAAGAACGCAGAAGGGCATCCAATCTTTCTTTGGGAAAATTAATTTCATTAGAAGGTTTGTGTCCAATTTTTTTGTGTTGACTCATCCTATCACATGCATGTTAAAGAAAGATCAAGTTATCAAGTGGGAGGAGGCTGCTATTAAGGATTTTGAAGGAATAAAGGAAGCACTTAAACATGCACCTGTATTGGAAGCTCCAAATTACAAAAAGCCTTTCCAACTCTTCTCCTTTGCTTCTAAAAATAATATTGCATCTGTTTTACTCCAAAAGGATGAAGATGGGGCTGAGAGGCCTATTTCCTTCTTTAGAAAGGCTTTACAAGCTGCTGAGTTAAAATATACAATCATGGAAAAACAAGCATTTTCCTTGGTGAAAGAAACAAAGGTTTTCAGGCCTTATATTTTAAGTTCAAAAGTTGTTGCTTATGTTCCCCACACCATGGTAAAAGACATCTTATCAGAGATGGAGATCTCAAGTAAAAGATGTAGATGGGTGAAAAAACTACAGGAGTATGATATGGACATCCAAACCACAAAGTTGGTAAGAGGTTTGGGTCTTGCTAAGCTCATGGCTGAGAGCAACTTGCAGACTATGGAAGTGAATGAAGTAGAGGAAGAAAGGGCAGATGTTCTTGGGAAATTGGTAAGTTCTGAGTGGTACAAGGATATAATATTTTACCTCAGACACCTATGTTATCCTGATCATTTAAATAAAAATCAGAAAAGAGCCCTCAAGTTGGCTTCTCAAAAATACATCATCACTGACTTTGGGCTGGCTTGGAAGAACGTCGAAGGTGTCCTCTTGAAATGTGTAACTGAAGATGAAGCTCCCAAAGTAATTATTGATTTCCATGGGGGAGTTTGTGGAGGAAACTTTGCTAGAAGGGTTACAAGACACAAATTTTTGAGAGCTGGTTATTGGTGGCCTACTCTCTTCAAAGATGCAACCATGTTGATTAGAAAATGTGAAAGCTGCTAGCATTTCTCTGGAAGAATGAAAGCTTCAGGCTCCCTTCCTTTGCAACCTATATCAATTGAAGCTCCTTTCAAATAGTGGGGGATCGACTTCATTGGTGAGATTTCAGAACCTTCTAGTGCTGGACATAAATGGATCCTTGTAGCCACATATTACTTCACCAAGTGGGTAGAGGTAATCCCCACCAAGAAAGCAACAAACCAAGTTGTTATGGACTTCTTGTGAATAATATCCCCCAGATTTGGTGTGAATGATTGTGGCTGATAATGCCAGAGTCTTTGATGGCAATGTGCAAGGAGTATGGAACCAATTATTGATTCTTCAAACTATAACCCCCAAGGAGGACCTTGGAGTTGAAAAAGAGAAAATGGGGTGAACAACTGAAATTTACAGTTTGGGCTGATAGAATCACTACCAAGAGATCTATTCGTAAGATCCCATTTGAGTAGGTGTATGGAACACAAGCTCTTCTGCCCTTACATCTATAGTTATCTTCAATTCATTTTGTTCAACAACTTGAGGATCAAGGGGTCAGTCCATATGAAGCAAGGATTAATTAGATTATGTAGCTAGATGAAGAGAGAAGGGCATCCCACCAGAGGCATGTCAGATTTAGAGAGAAGTTGAAAATATTGTTTGACAAGAAGGTCACTCCTAGGGCCTTCAATATTGGAGATCTGGTTTTGTTATGGGACAACAAAAATGAAGATAAGGGAAAACATGGAAAATTTGATGCATTATGGATGGGCCCTTACTCCATTGATATCAGAATTGGTGAGAATACCTTTTTTCTAAAGATTTAGATGGGGAATTGCTTGAACTAACTGTTAATGGCAGGCATCTGAAGCATTTCTTAGATTAATCTCCAAATTTGAGGCATGCACCACTTGTATAGTGTATAGTGTTTGGTTTTTCACTCTGTTTTTGGTGTTTTGTAGTTTTTGGTTTGCCTTGGTGTGTGGCAGCCACTTTTGTCAAGTTCTCATATGGTTTGTGGATGGTTTTGGCTCATGAATATGTTTTCCCAATGGATTATTTTGGCACTTGGTCTAGGTTGTTCTTGTGGCACTCACTGGGAGTGCCCATCCCCGAGTAGGAGCTGATGTTGGTGCCCATTTTGATCCTCTGTTATTTTCCCATCTTTCCCCTTTGTTCTACATGCTCAAAAAAATGTTTTTCTTCAAGTTTGATGGTTTGCAACTTGTCCCTTCTAGTAGAATGTTTTAAATATGCTCACAAACTTGTTGTTTTACCCTAGTTTGAGAGAAAAATCCATACATGCCTTGTTTATGCCATAATTTTTCCAAATCTGGAGGCTTTTCCATTTTTTCCCTTTTACCTGATCATGAAAAATTAAAATTGATCAATTCATACTTGTATGTATTCGAAAATTTGATTCCAAGGTCGAGAAACTCTTTGAATCATATTTTATCTAGTTCCAAATCGAAGATTTTTCCATCCTTGGTAAAAAAATTGAATTCTAGAGCATCCTTGGCATTTTCTGTATTTTGACGGTCAAACAGGTGTCATTTTCCCATCAAATTCTTCCTCAGTATGCATCGGTAACGTGGTGGGTTCTAATTGGTCAAAGGTTGGCAGAAAATTGTTCTAACTTTTTATTTTTTGCTTTTCTAGCAAAATGGTGAAATTGGTTCCATGGCTTCACCTTTTCCAAAATTGCCTACGTGGCATGTTTTGATTAGCTGAGGAGAAGCAGGGGAGTCAAATTTCCATGGAGATTTTTGACTTTATTTTTCAAATTTTTTAAAAGTCAAAAAATTACCCGAAACCCTGCAGCCAATCTAGAGTGGACACGTGTCCTAGAAATCAAAAAGGGAGGAGTGGGCCGATGGGGGACTTAGATTTTTTTAGCTCTATTTTTCTGAAGTTATAAAATCAATTTCATCCCCACTCCAATCAGAGGAGGACACGTGGAAAAATTTTGGACAAAGGGGATGCAGATGGCGGAAAAACTTAATAAATTTGTGTTTTTGGGTCAAAAGTTAAAGTGAAATTTTTAGAGTGCAGCCCCGTGGCCAATCACAGGTGGGCACGTGTCCATGAAAAGTTAGAATGGAAGGCATATTTTTATGTGAATTTGAAGTTTTAACTTCAAATGGATAAAAGTTAGAAAATGGGCTGAGGTTTTGTAACCAACCAAGAAGGGACACGTGTCCTTAAAAGTAAAAATGGAGGAGCGGGCCAATGGGGTACTTAATGAAGTTTTTTCTTTTCAGGTGAAAAGGAGTAAATTTTGTGATGAAGCCCACATTTCCGCAAAGGAAGAAATTTTTATGCTAAGCGGATAAATGGAGTTTCGGGGGTCTTTTAAGTTTTTTGCCTTTGGAGGCAAAAAGTGTCAAAGTGATAAAAAGGTCCACAGGGCCGCTGAAGTTAAAATTAAGGCCTTGTGGAAATTTTTGGTCAAAAGGAAAAGGTAGAGGTTCAGACTCTGGGGGACACTCTGGAAATTTTGTGTTTTTGGCAAAATGGTTTAAAGTTAATATTATGATCACATCCTCGACCAAGTGAAAATTTGAAGGCAGAGCAAGTCGGTGGGCCAGGGAGGCAAAACAGAATTTTTTCCCTTTTACCAAAAATACTTAGTGTGGAAATTTGAAGCGCTGGCCTGCAAACAAACGATAGGGGGACACGTGTTAAGGACAAAATCAGAGACGCGCGCCAGTGGGGAAAAATGAGAAAATTTTCTCTTGGTGAAAAAAGCGGGTTAAAACATGAAATAAGCCAACAAATTTTTAGTGATAGAGAGGTTGGCACGTGTCAACAATAGAGGTAGAGGTATGGGCCCAAGGGGAAAAAAGTGAAATTTTCCCAAACTAAAAAAAAAGGGTCAAAATGTGTAGAATTGAGTTGCGATCCCAATGGGACCCACCATATGCCACATGTCATCACCAAATTACAAGGGCGGAGGGGCAGAGAAAAAGGTCAATTTTTTCTATTTTTTCAAAAATGTTAAAAGGTCAAAAAGTGAGCCCGAATTCATTCCCAATCATAGTTTGACACGTGGAGGGCCCAGGTTGAAGGAGAAATAACAAATCAATGGTAATTGTACATTCTTCAATTTAGCTGCCATTTTTTGCTCTAGGAAGTGTGAAAATGTGAATTTTGCATCACTTTTGATTGATTTTTTCAAAAATTAGTGTTGTTTGTGCCTACAAAGATCAATGCAAGTGGTTTTAGGGATTAATTTGTAGATTTGAGGTGTTTTTGAAATAAATTTTTACTCAGGCCTGTGTAAAACGTGAAATATCAAATTATAAAGTTGCAGAATCAAATTTTGGAATGATAAGGATGAAATGATGAAATGAAAGGGGTCTGCATGCTTGGAGAATGAAAAACGTGCCTCCACAATGGATAATGATGAAGGATTTGTAATGATTCACCATTTTAGAAACACCTGGCAACACTTGTTGCAAATTTGTTAAATGTCCCTATCTGTGAATCATGTTGGAATTTCATAACAAACTTGATGCTGGGCATATTATTTTCTTGGGAAAGAAGGATCAAATGTAATTGAAAGTTATATAATGCATGTTTTGAGACATGCAAAAGGTTGGAGAAACTTAGAATTTCACAGGAAAATCTGGGAAGAAGCCCATTCTCTGAGAAACCACCTGAGAACCATTTCTAATTCCTTTTTGCATCATATTTGTATCATGTTGAGTTGGTTTCAGTTGTAAAGCCATCAACAAGCTCTGAGATTGTTCTTATAACATTCCCCTGCTGATAAATTTGGTCATTCTGGATTATTTTGTGTTGTCTCTTGGCAAAATTTGCATGCACTTATGTTTCAGAATGTTTTCAATTTGTGTTTCTTGCTCCTGTTGCAGTCTTGTGTTTAAAATCTCTCTTGATCATACATGGTCTCATTTCTTGTTGATAGTTTAGTGGCATTTGTAGTCTCACATTCAGAAGAGCTTTCATCTGATAAAGAGATAAACAAATTTAAAATCACTTTACCTTCCTTGAATTCTGAGATTGTTTGTAAACCTTTGGGTGCACCTTAGGTCATGATAAAATAGAGATTTCTGGATACTTTGTTGGTTCATCTGCTTCAAGATTTTGTGGCAGATTGTCAAATATTGTGTGGAAGAGTGCAGATTTGGGCCTCCATTTGGTGCACATATCCTGGTTGAAGGAGTACCTTAACCCCTTTGAAGCATTTCTGTTGTTTAGGTGTTACAAATTTCTTGCAAAGGTCCTCAAAGAATCTAGAAAATTCTTACTTAGTCTTGTCTAAAATCTCCCACAAAAAATTCATTCAGAATAACTAATCCTACCCCATACTACCCCTGCATTGCATTGTGTGTCAACAAAAGAACACAATCCATTTACAAAAATGCACAAAGCAAATCAGGATCATACCATGTCTCTAGTAGCCTCAACCTTGTCTTGAAAGCATTTCCATCATTTAGTAGTGACAACTCTGTTGAGTTTGAATAATGGAAAATTGATCATGTTTTCCCAAGGCCATCTCCATACAATATGCACAGTATAAGGATATCTCCACCTCCTTCACAAAATAGAGGTTGCAATATAGGTTCTCTTACCTTGGTTGAAAGGCACAACCTAAAATAGTGAGGATTAGATCAAAATCCTTTCAAGGTGCTACCCACTTCTTCAAATCCTAAGTGCTAACAAGTCAGATAAATTACTTCCCCAGATACAAAATGACATATAAATCATTTTTTTACCACTGAGTGTCTTGTAAAATCCATGATGTTGCTCTAGTTGTGAAGGAGATTAAATCTGGGTACCAACATAGTGGATGTGGTGGGTGTAATAGATGTGGCAGACATGGCAATCATAGAAGATATGGGGCCTAGCTAAGAAATGACTGGGGGCAAGGAAGATACGGGTAGCATGGAGCCAAAGGGGGCTGATGTAGAAGTAGGAGCGAGTGTTAGGGGGATATATATGGGCATGTCGTATATCAACTGACCTGAGGCATCTTGAGTGAATGAGTGGGACAAATTATAAAATGCAAGGAGAAGGATGACACAGTTCTGGTCAAGGAGTCGTGTAAACTCCTCGTCTTCTGTGGTGATAGTGATAGGTTGGTTAGGATCCATGGGTGATAAAATAGAAGGTGGTGAAGGACTAGGTGGGAGTGGTTGATGACTGGCATGGAATATGAGGGAACTTTCTTGGCTTTAGGTCAGCACCATGTGAACAAGCACTGTCGTGGTAGGACTGCTTTCTGTAAATAATGCAGAAATATAACAGAGACAAGATAAATAGGTGGTGGTAGGTGAATTTGGGTTAAAATGTCAGCTGGAAGATTACATAGGCTAACCAATGTCAGTCAAAAGTAACCATGGTTGGTCACTGTGGAAAGTGGATAGTTGGCTGAAACAAGGAAAAAAAGCCAATGCTTTGCCCAATATGCAAGATGATGATGGAATTACTAAGTAATTGAATATGATAAGAGTGACAGAGACTCTGAACAGTTAAAGAAGGTTAATAGGTATCCCTTTGGGTAGGTTACCCAAAATAATAGTGAACCAATGCCTGTTGAGTGAAATTGATGATGTTCAGAAGGTAATCGACAATGGTCGATGGACAGACACCAGTCACTGTGAAATTGAAACAATGATGAAGAAATTGTGGTTGTGAATTAAAATTAAATCTAGAATCAAAGCTAAAATTCTAAGAATGATGAGAATATGGTCTAGGAACACTCAGATGAAGCTAGAATACACCAACTGTGATAAGGAGTGTGCAAGGGGAAATAATAAAAATGAATAACATGATCTCTCACCTCAAAAAGCAAGCCAAGCAGAAACACTAAGAAAAATATGATCCTAAGAGTGATTTTCCTATTATGTTTGTTAGCTTATGCTATTTAAGGACTAACTCATGAAATTTAGAATAGATTTTTTTGGTGAGGACAGCTTCCTACAAAGAAGGATATCTACAAGGAGAGGTTTCAAGTATGTTATGGAGGGGGCAAGCCGTCCTTTAATGGGGTACTAAACAGAGATAACTAGTGGGGTAGCCACTATACCGTGATCGTGTGATCACCTACATCTTCTTCTTAGTGAGATGTTGTTTAAGAATGTGTATATTATTTAATTTTGTGATTTTTCGTAATAATCAGAGAGAGAAAGAGAAAGGAAGTGATTTTCTACAATTTATTTGTCAACCACCAGTTAGGCATGACTTCCAACGTATAGGTTGCCCTCAACTAATGTGAGCTAATGTAGAGAAGAAGAATGAAATGAAATAAGTTTTAAGCCCAAATCGAAATGTTGAATTCGATGACATAAAAAGATGAATAGGAGAAGGGATGCTCTTTCACTAATGTGATACTAATGAAAGGGAAGAATTGTTCTTTTTAAAGCACCAAAATATGATTTATTTTAGACAATAGAAGAAGAGAAGGTTCTAGGGGAGAAAATTTAATGTAAGAAATTTTCAGAAAAGAAACAAACATACAACCTTTTCACCTAGAAATGAAAGAATGCAAGGAACTCCGAATTGGTCCCACCTGGCATGTGCCAAAATTGTTTCACCTGATTCTAGAATGTTTCTTTAATGTTGATGAAACAGATAAGGGTAGAAGGGCTAGGAGGAATACCTGTTAAGATGCTACTTGTAGGTTGTTGCATGCGTATGACTTCTCAATCCATAGCTGATTGTGAGAGATTCCTTTTTACTTGGAAGAACTAACTGAAATGGAAAACAAGACCACCAAATAATAGTTAAATAGTATATGCAGTGGACTACCTAGCATATGCTAGATCTAGGAAGTGTGATACTTCCTAGATGGCTGTCAATCCACTATTTAAAACAACTTAATGCTAACAATAAAGGAAATCCTACTGTAGTTAAAATGATTTAGGTATCTCATTTGTCTACAATAAGCAAATTCATTCACAACAGGCTAAGATATGACTGAATCTGAAGGTCAAGGTCTCTGTCAGAGTACAAGTATTGGTTAGGGTTAGGTTCTGGGTCATTTTGGGTATTGGGTAGAGAATGAAAACTCTATTCTTAGTTTCTGGTTAAAAACACAGAGACCGATGTCAGTCTGGTATGAACAATGTCAATTTTGGTTAACTGGTGACGGTTGTGGGTAACCATCATTAGTATGGTCAGGGTATAGGAAACTCAATAAAAACCTGATGGGGTGACAGATCTGAGGCTAGATGAAAATGGAAGGGCAATGGTCAAGGTTCTGTGGGTCTCAGGTATGCACAGGAATGATTAAAATCTAGATATGGGTAGTTGGTGTGTAAAGGGATGGTAAAGTTTGCATGGAGGTAAATGGTTGTGGAATGGAAATGGGAGTAGAAACTAACAACAAAAGTAAAAGAATGTACCAAATGATAAATGAACCAGTGTTGGTTAAAAATCACTTACTATTTATACAAACTTGATGTCTGGTTGGAAATGGTGGGTGATCAAATGGAAGGAACTTGATGTGGTGTTGATGCTTCCTCGAATTCTCCAGTGAAGGAGCAATGGCTCTGTGGTCACTTTTGGTGCTAGCTATGGATGCTCTAGTGCATGTACTAGTGTTGGTTCTACTTGCATGCTGCTCTTGTTTCATCGCTTATTCTCAAAAGATGATGTTCACCTCTAAACAATGTGCGAACCTCAAAATAAGGATGTTTTGGGGGTTAAATGGTAACTGACGATGGTTCCAGGTTGATCGGAAGTAGTTTAGGTTGACCGATGTCGGTTATGGTGGGATTTCCTAGGTTTTCTAAAATGGGTAGATCCTTTTAATTTTCTTGGATCTCGCTCATTTTTTTCTCCACGGAATAGAATGGAAACTTCTTTCTAATCAGATGGGAATGTGGTTAGAGGGAATATAGGCTTTGATTTTTAGGTTTTGGGTAGGTCTTAGTTAGTTATGGCATCATACTAAGAATAGGTCTTAGGGTGAGGTGGCTAGATGATTTGTAGGTGAGGTAGATGTGGGCATTATCTTAATTAGGATATTACAATAATAAATATTGTGAGGATAATTAATTAATTTAATTAAATTAATATTAGAGTGGGATGAAAGGGGCCATGGTTAGGTGAATGTGTTCAAGGTGTTTATTTCATGAGGGACCAAGGGAGAGTGTGACCCAATTTTGGTGTCTACAAATCCATTTGAGTTAGCAACATGTACTGGAGGTCATAGGAAATGGAAAGGGGGAAATCCCAATTACCTCTCATCAATCGACCAAAATGGGGCTGTTTCTTGTTAATCTTTGGTGAAACATTATTTAGAATTGTAGTCTTTTTTTAAAAGGAGGAGAAAAGCATACCTTTCATTTCAAGGTTCCATTTTGTGGGTTCTGGATACTGAAAAAAAGAGTTGCGTTGGCCCATAAATGATTAAAATTTAAAATATCCTAGACTATTAAACATGTGGGCTTGAAATTGGAAGATGGTTTTAGGAAAAATACCATACCAAATTTTAATGTGACCATGTGCAGTAAGATTTAACTAGCAAGAATCTGGTCACTTATATATCTTTGATAGCAATTTTCTACATCAGTGATTCATCTGTGGAAATTAATCAATTGAAGAACCTGGGGAAGATAGACAGTCCACATTTTCCAGATCCATTCTACAGCCCAAAATTATTATAGTCAACGGACACCTTTTTGTAGTCTTAGTAAAATTATGTTGTTCGAGATCCCAGTAGAAACCTGATCTAAAAATAGACATTTGATCTAGAAGGAATTAAGAACATTGCAATTCTTAGAGGAAGTAATGTGAGATCCTCATTTCCTATATGACGATTCTATTGTGACTTGATTTTTAATTTACTAGAAAATTAGTAATTACTAAATACTGGGCTAGACATGAATTCCAAGTGGATGGGTTAGAAGCAAACAAAATCACCTTTGTAAGTCAGTATGCTATGGATCTTAAAAGATGTCTTATGGGATGGACCTAAAAACCACACGATGTGGAAGTCGATGGGGCTTGTTCATACAAGGTTTTTGGAAAGAGGATTTAAAACCATGGAAGAAGAGAGCTTGTATTTTAATAAATATCATGACGTCACTAGTAGGAAATCTTTCACAGGGTGATCATATTGTAGTCCTGAGTTTGCTGAATTTCTAGTTCAAGACCATGTGAACCATCTAAGCTAATAATGGTAGGAATGATAGTTTTCATTACAACATTAGGACCAATTCACTCTGTCTAGATATATTGTAATCCCCCATGCATTATTTTTTTGTTAAAGGATAGTTCCTCACACGAATGGGAGAGTACTGGATTCCTATTTGTCTAGGAAACTCTCTGACTCATATATTTGAAAATAGGAAGAAAGCATTGAAGAATGCCCAAAAATCTTCCAAGGTTTGTGTTCCAAGACTAGGGTCCCATACTTTCGATGTACTTGACTCTCCTCAATAATACTGAAGTTGTGGGTGAAGGCATGGAGATACTTCGATGAACTGGGATGGGCCTTTTGCAACCTGAGCCTTGACAAAAGGAAAGAAGAGCATTGAAAATGTTGGGAATAGGTCACCTAGGGCAACTGGAGATCCTCATCTGGGTGCATGTCCACTGCCCAATGAGGAACTTAGAAATTAATTCTTTATAGTTTACTTCAATCCTTGTTAATCTTGACTATTTGTCAAAGTATGGATCACTGTATGAACATTAATACGAAGGTGCCTACATTCGATAAAATTCCATAGTTGGTAATGGAGGAGAGGAACAGGCATTTCACTCACGTGAACGATGCATCCACCATGTATGTGGTCCAAATCTTAGAATAGGATCTTAAAGCTAGGAAGTCACCAAAAGTGGTATCCATGATTAAGGAATAGGGCTTGTACTTGATAAAATTATGTTGTCATGAGAATGTGCAACATGGAAATTGACAATTTCTAAGCACAAAAACTATACCCCTATGCAAAAATTTTCATGTTTTATCATTCCTAAGAAACCTCAAATCTGTTCAGTTAGTCCAAATGAATTCCCAACCAATGTCATGATATTATCCTAGGTGATTTAGGAAATTCCATTCATTCCCCCTAGGTGATTTTAGGAGTTCATTGAAAATGTTATCTTTTGGCAGTATAGGGAAGGGCTATTGTTGGCCTTCCTGGGATTGGATCAACCCCCTGATACAGAGAGGAAGGGATAAATTCAACATGGAGGTGAATGGAAGACCTCATAACATCATGGAAATGATTTTTGAAGGCTTTGGGAAGTTCTGAAAGACTTGGAGCAGTCTGAGTGAAAACAGGGTTCACAAGCCTAGGCTGTACACAGGCCTAAAACAGCTATTGGGCTTCAAATGAAGATTCGAGGGAGCTCCAGTTGATGGATTGGGAAGTAAAACAAAAAATATTCGAAAGAGGATTCCAAGACCTACATGATGGTGAAATAATATTTTACACAAAACCTTGGAAAATATGATTGGAAGATAGTTTTTCTCAGGTACAAGTGGAGTCCTAGATCAAAAATCTGATTTTTTAGGAATCATATGATCGAATAAAGACATGAGACCCACATAATTGGATTCAAAATTCCATTTCCAGTCAGGATCATATAAAATTTCACCAATAAATTCCACCAAAAGCTCAAGTTATCTGCATTCCAAGTTACCCTCTCAAAGGCAGTTCAGGACTTAGTCATTTTTTCGAGAGGACACGTGTCAACACTAGGAGCCTAGCGGGATTTCATGTCCCCCACGTCCCTGAGGTTAGGTACATCACCCCTTGGAAAATTTTCCCAGCCCTCATGTGACCCTTGGGACCCTCATATGACCTCCAAACCTGGCAGTTCAGCCCTCAAGTGCTTATTTGGAGCATGCATTCCCTGTCGTCGGATCGGTCGCCACGTGTCAGCTCTAGGACCACCATGGAATTTTATGTACCTTATTCACCTAAGGTAGGGGACATCAAGCCTTGGAAATTTTTCCCATACCCTATGGGGAGTCTTCTGGAAACCCATGTGACCTCATTTCAACTCCCAGTTCTTTAAAGCAATTTTTTCCTCCTTCATCCCCTGTCGTTGGATCTAGTGCCACGTGTCATCGTCTTGCTCATTGTGGAAATTTATGTCCCTCACATCCCTAAGGTTATGAACATAAATATTTTAAAAATGCACCCTAACCCTAACTGTGCATATCTTTTTAAAATCTCCCAAGTGTCACTTTCTTCATTTCTAACTTCTAAACATTTTCGTGCACTCCATTCCTCCATTTCTTCCTTTTCAACATTCTACCATCACTCCGCCATTGAAAATGCTCAGAAAATCAATGACCATAACACTGAAACAAACTCCCCATGGTGATTTGTAGGTCTCAGAAGGATCTTTCATCAAAACAAGAAGGAGAAACGAAGAGCAAGAAGGAGAGAACAGTGAAAATCCCCATAGCCTAAAAATGAAGATCTAAAGAAATGTTGCAAACCGGTGCATGAAAAAACAAACCATTTTCTGATGTTCATTCCTATATCCAAGACCATCAGAAAGACACCTTCAAACTCCCTCCTCGTGTGACAGAGCAGCCACAACGAAGAAGTAAGATTTCCTGTCAAACTAGTTGCCGGATTGAAGTAAGATCACACGTGAAGCACCAGAAGACAAAACCCACATCAAAAATATAAATTTCATTGTAAATGGAGGATAAAACCAGACCTGCAATTTTCGAGTCCATTATTGGCTGTCATACCCAGAACCACTACTAGGTCTGGAAATTAAAACTTTAAAATATCTTGGATTATTAAGTGGGTGGGCCCAAAGTTTCAGAGGGAGGATATTGGGCAAAAAACCATATCAAAAAACTTTGTTCCATGTCAATCTGAGTCCCAGAGGTAAACTTTCTAAAAATAGTAGGTCTACTACATAGGAACTATTATTTCGGGAAAGTCGTCGATAAAATAACCTGCGAAGAAGATGAAGACATTGGAGGTAAACTACGACTGAAAATTCACCAGAACAGACATTGTTGGCAATTACTAAAAATAGTAAGTGGCCCCTCGAGCACCTGCTAAAAATAGAAATTTGATCCAGAAGAAACAAGGAACATGGGGAGAAAGAGGCAAACTAAGCTGCAACATCCAACTGAAGATTGAGGAATTGCTTTTCCACATTAAAAGTAGTAAGTTACGTTTTCAAAGGGAGATATGAAGACAAAATGGATGGGTTAGAAGCCGTCACAACCCTTTGCTTGTGAGTATGATGTGGAAGACAACAATGTCTTGCACATGGACTTGAATGACCTTAAAATTCAAACTTCAAATGAGAATTTTTTTGAAATTTGAATAGCTATATAAGCCACATGTCTACAAACCATGGCTATTCTAGGAAATCCTCCTATCAAAAGACCTGAATTGCTCTTCCACATCTAAGAAGATATCACTTCTGATTTGAGAGAAGCTATTTGGCATAACAGACAAAGTGCCAACCACTACTTCATTGCCACGAGAATCCTCGACCTTGAAGAAGAATGCGTTGCAGAATTGGAGAGGCAAAGACAAATTCCAGCACCACAAAGGTGAGCATAGATTTCCAAGCTGGCGGATAGAAGGTACACCCAGAAACAGAGGCAAGGAGGACAAACCAACCCCATTTTTAAAGAACTTCAAAGAAGACAAGAGCTTCTCGGAATTTAGAGGCCTCCCCTTCATCAAGCAAATGATCACGTTGAGAACCTGAGTACTGTTAATCCTTTGGATGGTGAATTTCCGTACATAAACAAGAACCTAGAAAATTTCACTGACATAGCAACCAAAGAAGAAGTTAGAGAAAGATAACCAAGAGTAGAAGAGGAAATAAGGTCTTAACTTGACGAAATCAAAATACTTCAAGCTGAGGCAGATGAAAGAGAAGCAACAGAAACCGTAAGTGAACAAGGAGTATATGACTCATGATCTAATATTCGAGCCACTTCAAGAGGTCCCGCATGTTGTTGACTCCAACTCTCCTCTCATTCAGGATTTTCCTCCTCCATCAGAACAAAGAATGGTTGATGTGCCCTTCATTAAGCCTGAAACCGACGAGAATTTTCCATGGATACGGGAAATGATCATCCTCAACACTCGCACGGTGCAACAAGTATTAGCCCCTGATATATCAGCAATTGTCACATGATGGCAAGGAATAAAGAATACAAAGAGAAGATGGAGGGACTAGAGGAGAAAGTGTGAACTCTTTCATCTTATGTGTAACACTTGGTGGAACCAAGCACTATAACACTTCCTATTGAGAAAGTGGTACCCATCAGCAACTTCAATCCAGAATCCATCAGAAGAATGCATGAGTTCACGATGCAGGGCCGAGAAAATAAGGAATGGATCGATTCAATCTCCAAAAAAGGGAAGTCAACACTTCAAGAGGTGGTCAAGATCTTTGCATACATGTGTGCCACTACCAACAAAACATAAACACTCAAAAAAGAAGTGGAGAACAGTCAGAGAATTGAGCCAAGTCCATTGCAACAACTCTTCCTTCATCATAATTCTTCTTCTTCTTCTTCCTCTTCTTTCTCTCTCTCTTCAATGTTATATTTTTGCATTGAGGGTTGCACCTTTTAATATGACTTAAGTGACTTTAGAAATATAATGTAAATTAAGTCACCTTGCTATTATAAGAGGGACTTAAATATTTAAAGTGGAATACAAATAGTCTTAAGTCATATGAAGGTATTCAAAAGGTCATGAGGTAGATGAAGAGTCATATTCTATTCTATAAATTGTAAAGCCATTCCCATTTCAAAGGGTTGGTGATTGATCTTGTAGACTCAAGAGTGCATTCTACCTTGAGAGAAAGCAAAGGAGATAGCCATTTTCTTCTACTCTCTTCCCCTCTCAAATTTCTTCCATACCTGCACTATGTACAACTTTTGTTAAAGCATCAATACAAGGAGGAGTTTCTAGCTTTCTTTGACCAAGGGATTTCATGACACTTTGTTCTCATCAAATTCTATTTGGTCTTGTTGTCATTTATAGGGTTGTTTCTTCTCATAAATGCATGTGATGAAGTTTCTAACTAGTGTGTGTGCAGGAATATGATTTTCTACCTACAGCATTAGTTCTCCTACCTCCATTCTCACTCCCTTTCCCACTTCCAGACAAAGTCATCTCTTGCAGGTATATGCAAGCATTTTCCATAGGGTTAGTGGAGTTCCCTTGTTGGATCCCTATTCGAAAGGCCACCATAGAAATCCACCTTTTCATGTGCATGCACATACGGTAGCTGCACTAGTTAAGTAGAGGGACTTAGATTCCCAGAGCGTTGGCAAGAAATCCACAAGTTTTTCCACCCGAAAATTTTTCTCGCCAATAGTTTTTGGCGCCCATCATGGGGCAGATTTAGCAGCATCTGCACCCAAAATACGACCGCAAGGTCCCAAAAATTAAAAAAAAAATCAAATATTGAAAAAATCATAAAAGAGAGTTCAAGAAAGTCCATTTCTGAAAGATACATTACTGATTTCTGCACGTGACTTTTCACATTCCACAGTGGCCTTTCGTATTCCAACTACAAAAGCTTCCAAAAGTTGGCTGAAGGAAGATACACCAGGTTGAGAAGGTCGAGAGGTGTTGCTGATTTCAATTTCGAAGCTTCACAAAATCTGCAAGAATGAATTAGAGATAATCCATATTTCTTCTCTCAAGCCTCCTCTTCATCTGGCTCTTCAAGAATTTCACCTGGTAATCCAATCCAAAATCCTTCAAATTCTGTAATTTTTCAACAACCATTGAACATCAACTTCCCGGAAGAAGAATTCGTATAAGCAAGAGCTGAAGAAGAAGAAGAAGAAACAATGGTAGATGAAGAAGAAATACCTCAACCCATTGTTCCATGGGGAAGGAATACAAGCCCACTTGCTCTTGAACCCCCTCTTCACAATCTACCAATGGGTTCCCGCAAGAACTTTCCAAAGTTCAAAGGTGACAACACACAACATCCAGAAGAACACATAGCTGCTTTCATGACATCATGTGGAATTCTTGGTGTCCAACATGAAGATGTTGCTGTAAGATTGTTCGTGGAGTCCCTCCAAGAAAAAGTAGTAGAATGGTTTTACCTCCTGCCTTCCTAGTCCATCACGGGTTGGAATGACATCAAGGATGCATTCGAAGAGAGATTTAAATCAACTGAAGATTATCAAGACCTCTTGGTGCAGTTGGCTCAAATAAATAAAGGAGAAAATGAAACCATGAGAGACTTCGTGGCTCATTTTGAACGGTTGTTGCACAGGATACCTGAAGAGGATTCACCATCTAAAAACAATATCAAAATATTCTTCATAAATGCTCAATCACCAGAGGTAGGATTTCTCCTATGAAGAGTTCAACCAAGGAACATTGTAGAAGCACAAAGGAGGGCCATTGAATTGGATGACGATCTCATCCTCTCTGGAAAGATCAAGAATCCATCAAAGGGCAAGGCCCAACATCCTGAAGATGAGAGAACTAATCCATCACTACAAAATTTGGTGAATGAGATGGCCTCTTTGAAGAGGGAATTATTTGAACGAGTTTCTTCTCAGAGAAGCAACAGAAATCAGATTGTAGGAGCACCCCAAAGACTTTCCTTGGAGGCCCCACCCGTGAATGTAAATTGCAGATTTCAAGAAAGTGAAGAAGATCTTGAACAAGAAGGTGGCGATTTCCAAGAAAGTGATGAGTTTGAGAACGATACACAAATCAGGTTTTATGAGTATTCTAGAGGTTATGAAGAAGATGAAGAAGATGCACCAAGTTTCTCATGTGTGGTATTCACTCATTCTCAGTCTGAGAAAAGAGCATCTCCCTCCACTGCTGCAAAAGAAAAGAAGGTTGATGATCCTCCTATGGTGACTCCAAAAAATAAAATAATCAGTCGAGGATCCCCACTTCCATCTTCCATGAAGTTTGCATTGTTGGAGCCTGACCCTGCAACAAGTAAGAATATGGCCACAATCCCAAGTAAGCTTTCTGATGTCTCTTCCAAGTCTAAATCTAAATCCACCCCTATAAAATCTAATACCTTGAAAGCTCCTAGTGTGTCTTTTAAATACCCTCTATTCCTCAAACATCAAGTCCTTCCCCTAAACCTATCCAGACTCCAAAATCAATCCCTTCACCCCCCTTGTCCACATCTTCTCCCTTTGACTTCATAGAATATGCAAACAAATCCAAAGTGTAGATTACTGAAACTAAATATTTGTGGACTCACCCTGAATAATTCGAGAGGTTTTTCTGATACATCAGGAGTGGTAGTCTAACACCCAATGTTGTAACTTCTAGTTCCAAAGGTGTACGCTACAAAACTCACCTACACCTCCCTCATATAACATGCTTTCTCTGAGTGCATCAAAGACTAATAAAGTTGAACCTTTCTACGTCTCCCTTCTTGTTGGAGAATATGTACTAAAAAATTACATAATAGATTCTGGTGCCTCAGACAATGTGATGCCTTTGAAGGTCGTCAAGGCTCTCAAACTTACAATGACTCCACCTAGTGGCTCTTTTTACTCTTTGGAATCAAAAAAGGTCTCACTTGTAGGGAAGGTTAAAGATGCACAGGTGGCTCTTGCCAGATTTCCAGACAAGAAAGTTTCAGTGATGATTTTGGTAGTAGATGTCCCAGCCTCATTCGGAATGTTGCTGAGTAGAAATTTCTGTCGAGAGTTGGGAGGGAAAATTTAGATGAATTGGTCTTTTACAACCATACCAGTGAAGGGAGACATGGAGAAATTACTTCCCAAGAAGAAAATGAGGTACACTGTGCAAAAATATGGAAGCCCAGAAGCTAACATTTTGTACCAAAATACCAGGTGGATGAATCACTTGGTGACAACTGAGGAGGAAGAAGATATTCCCACCTTGATAGGTCCAGACATGCCTTCCTGGAGATATTTGGACTTTGAAGAAGCATTGAGGAGATTCAAGTTACAAGAGGGCAGCCCCAAATCTCCAAATGATGCAGACTGCGAGGAAGAGGAAATGGTTCTCGGTGATTTTCAATAAGAAAAAACAGCCTATATGCTTTTCCAAGATGAGGAGTTATTCTCATTCCCAGTTTGGGGATGAAGATGATCTCTGTCAAGCCATCTATGGAGAGACAAAATCAGCTTGTGATGAGCTCGTGAAAGGTTTGAAAGAAATGTCTATACAAGGACTGTTAAGAGCTGCGAGAAGAAACAAAGGACGTTGAGATCAGTCTGGAACTTTTAATGCAAGCCATGAATATGGAAGATAAACATGAAGTTGATTTGGAAGCCTTAACTAATGTGAAGGTCATCCATATTGAGATAAGGCAAGATGAGAAATATGATATCCCTCTCAAGCCAATGGTTGGTGGATACAATGATGAAATTGAAGTATTTTCTTTCCCATTTGAAGATGAAGACTCTTTCTATGATGAAGAAATTGAAGCAAGGAGTTTGAAGACCTCTAAAGATGAACCTCCTTTTGATGAAGGATCAGTAGAGAGTAGATATTCTCAAGATGATGAGGTAATCCCTCCAGATAGATTATTTGAGTTACAAGATAAAGATTTGTCAAAGACGTACAGAGAGGGACTATAGGAAATGATGAAGCATTACTCCATGCAAGAAATATTGGATGCAGTAGAAGTTGCAGAAGACCATGAGCTGATCCTTGATCTCTTCACTCATGCCATGGGCATACAAGACAAGTATGAGGCCACATCCAATCTTTCAGTTAGTACTCAAGCACCTCATAGTGAAGTAAAGGAAATGGATAAGTTTGAGGTTTCTCATGGAAGATATGTCAATGAGCATAGACTCGGGAAAAAAATTAACTTAGAAGGTTCAAGCAATTGGAACGAAAATCAGCATTGGGGCAGCGATGAGATGCTCGATGGAGAATCAACTATATGGATAAACATGGAAGGAAACTAGCACGATGAAACAAATTTAAAAGAGCATGAAGACAATGGCATTTCCAAGAAAGGACCTAAGCATCAAGAAGATAACATGGACTCACTCCTACCAAGCACACATTCAATTGTGAAAGAACCTAGCTTTCATAAGTAGTTCAGGAGGGGATGATACTTTCTAGAACCCGTCAACGGATTCGCAGAACATCATCATTCTATGTTGCGTCTTCAAGGGTAACTTTTGTGAAATAAAAAGTACTTTGGGGAAACCGGGTTGTCCCTCACCTTGTACCATAGGTGATTGATAGGTTTTTTTTCCTTTCTGCTGTCTGTGTTTCCCTTCCTTTTGTGTGTTGTGTGTTTCCTTTCGGTCATTTTGTGTGTGTGTGTTTCCTTCTTCTAATATTCCTTTCTTGAAGTTGTGCATGAATTTGTAGGGCCCAATGGATAAGGCACTGGTAAACAAATTATATGGTTTAAAATTGAGATTCTAGATTCCCATGTCATGTCTTCACTACGTTTAGTCCATGTCATGTCCCCAAGCTAGAGCCAGTTGTTGTTGTGAGAATAAGTAACAGAGAAATTAACAATTTCCGAGCTTGAAAACTATACCCCTATGCCAAAATTTTAATGTTTTATCATTCCTAAGAAACTTCAGATCTGTTAAGCCAGTCCAAATGAATTCCCAACCAATGTCATGATATTATCCTAGGTGATTTAGGAAATTCCATTAATTCCCCCTAGGTGATTTTAGGAATTCATTGAAAATGTTATCTTTTGGCAGTATAGGGAAGGGCTATTGTTGGCCTTCTTGGGATTGGATCAACCCCCAGGAGCAGAGAAGAAGGGCCAAATTCAACATGGAGGTGAATGGAAGAACTTATAACATCATGGAAATGATTTTGGAAGGCTTTGGGAAGTTTATGGGTCATTGTATTCTTAAAATCATTTAACTAACACAATCTTTGTTAGTGTCATTCTAAACCAGGGGTGTGTCCTCAGAAATATGCAATGGAGTCTAGGAGAACCAGTTATACATTGATTCTATTAGGGTGTTGTTTAGTTTTAGTGACTATTCTAAGGAAATGTAGTTAAACTCTATGGAAATTAGATACAAGTCTACGGAATTCAACTATTTGCAATGAAAGGAATTTTAACAACTCATCTTTTACTATAAAATATAATACGCACACACTTATTCTTAACAAATTAAATCACAACTGAATAAATGGAATTTTTAGCAGAAAGAAAGACTGTTCATGAACTAGATTTGCATAACAAAAGCAACTATTCTAAGTGAAAGCGGTAATAGAGAAAGCAGAGATAGTTAATCAAAGCATGCATGTAAAACTCTTAAAATGATAATCGTAGTAAAACTAATCAAAGGACTGTATACATGAACTCAAAGTAACCTCTTATCTCCTTGGTTGAGTGGGCCCTTGCTCTTCCTCAAGATAGAGTGATCAAAAAATTCTGTTCCTCAAAATTCTGTGGCTTTCATTAACTTCGAAATGAATTCATAATATATCAAAAAATAAAATCTAGAATGGTATGCAGATAATCTTCTTCAATAATCAAAAAGTGGTATTCAAGTTCTGAAGACAAAGTCTTAATATAGATAATGTTGGTTACAAGATCCGCCATATCAGGTGGCATTAAACACTATCCATCAAATATCAATTAAAACTCAGATTCCTATGGGTCATTAGAATCAAGCCCAAGCTAATAGGTCAATTCGATGGAAACAGTCTTCAGCCACATGCTTCAAACTCAGGCTTCTTATCCACCAGTAATTTCCATCATTCATCGTACACATTGTCACATTTGATATCATAAAGATAGTTACTAGGAGGTCATGTGATAAACAGTTTTCATAAATAATAGCAAGGAAAATGCATCAACCTACTAAGATATGACTACACAAAACATCCCCATATATAAATAAGTCATATCACAAAGAGTATTTCTGATCTGAAGAGATGATATTAATGAGCCAAACAATGAACTCATCATTTTCCCCCTGACTTTACCTATTGCATGTCCCAATGTAACTCATCTGTGCCCTGCTCACCTTCTAAGTTGTTCAACCATGTCATACTCCTCGAATTGATTAGTGTATTGTTTTGTGGTATTCTTGCAACCCTGAGTATTGGAGGTAATTTCCACCAAGGAAGTGAAACTGTCATGGGACTGTGCTACATTATTTTTCCATGTTGTGAGAGGGTTCAAGAGGAGTGGAGGCCATACTTGGAGGCCTGCCCATTCATCAGTGTATTTCTGGCTGGTTTTCTCTATAGTTTGTTTGATAATGGTGATGAGAGCATCACCCCTGCGCATGCTCCAACTCAAATTCTAGGGAGAGATAACCTTCCTATGTTTTAAAGGAAGGCTTAAAGTATCCCATCTCCTATCACAAGATTTTCAAGCAGCCCCAAAATTCTCCTAACTATTATTTTCAAAATCAATAACACACTAAAGAAAAATCTGAGAAGTATTCACCCCAACCCCTGCCTGATAGTAAAATGATCGAAAGTTTTTTCATAGGGCGACATTTGTATGATGAGTTGGACGAATGTGAAATTTGATGGACTGAGCAGTGTTATTGAAACTATTTTTTTACTACCTCCAAATTATCTAATTCCATAATATAGACTAAAAGGCTTTAATTTGAAAATCACCCACAAATAGGTTGATCAAAAAATCAGGGACATTGGTCATTATCATGTTATGTAGATAAAATTCACAGAGCAAATTTTAAATTTCCGGAGCACTACACTTGTAAATTGATAAAAAAACTAGGGCTATCAAGAATTTCATGAGGGGCTTGAGAACACAATTGAAATAAATACCAAGAATAAAATTGTTCTTGGACATACGTGTTGTAGACTGAAGAGGGTTTCCTATAGGAAAGTAGTTTGATAGCCAAAGGGCAGACAGAGTCTAAGATAGATGTTACTTTCTATTTTTCCTCTTTCATAGATTCTTTTTATTTTTTTAATTTTTAATTTTCTTTCCATAATTCCCTTTCCTGAAGGGACAACTGATGGAAACTATTCAAGAGGGTAAGACTCTTATCACACTGTCCCTTTAAACAACTTACTTAGAGCTACAGGGCAGCAATCTCCCAAACTTTTTCTACTATATTTTGTGTAAATTCAGCTTGTAATAAAAGGGTGGATTATTCCATACCTTGTAACTAATATTTTAGCAGTGTGATCTCCTCAAAATAGTTGTGAGAAGGAACCACTTGGGTGTCAAGCATTTTCGGTGTTACAGTGTGAATTTTCATAGATGATGGAGCGGTCAGGTCATCCTCCATATGTAGCTCCTCTCGAGTGTGGGTAGTATCATCAAGAAAGGAATTGGAAACCGCGTGTCTACAAAAATGAGCTAAGCCACTAGGACCATGGTTGCTTGGAAGATGATGGGGCCATGAGACACTTGCATTTTGAATCAGAAATGGATGAGGATGGTCCCTCAAGAGTACCAACTATGTCGGTATGCTCAAGAACATCAGCTTCCTCTACTTGGATATGTGAAGGGTAAGGGCTTGATGTAAGGGTAGACTGAGGTGTAAAAGAGAGACCAGATTTTAATTACTTTGGCCTGGACCCTTCATCACCAACACATCCCTCGAGCCTCTGCTTTGATCGAAAGAAGACTTGGTGTGAACGCAACAGATGGGTCAACCTAGGGTGCTTAAGCATGGACTTTCCTCCACTGGACCGATGTTTCTAGCAAACTTTAATGATGGAGTCTACGAGGTACTCTAGCAGATTCACCAGAAGGGCCTGGTTGACATGCCCCTTTTTAAGGTGAATGAGTATTTTGAGTGCATCAAAACCCATAACAGAGGCCTGGATGTCGTATATGAAATACCTATTGACCCATTTAGCAATCTCACCCTAGATTCTAGGTAAGCTTGTTCACTTAACACCCTTCTAGACACCCAATGGAGTCAATATGACCTCCGGGAGTGCCTCTCCTTCATCATGGAACTGAGAAATAAAAATTTGCAAAGGGGCATTCATCATAACCTTTAAACCGAAGTTTGGCAAGTCAGACAGGTCAGAAATGACCTGACTGGTAATTTCAACTCTCCGTCCACCAACTTGCGAGTAGGTGGACTCAAAATTATTCAAGAACTCTTCCACAATGCCCTCATCAAAACCTTCAAATTACTGAATGAAATCCAACCATCCAAAATCATGAAATACCTGCGAAAGGGTGGCATTCCGGAGCAAGGCGTCAGGTGAAGCAGGTTCTGATGTCTTTCATGGTCCCATGCTGAGCCAAAAAGTGAGAAATAGATGATAGCGAAAAAACTAGAGTAGAGCATTCCTTCCACTTCCTGTCTAGTGTCTGATAAAACCAGTCATGATTGATGTGCATACCACAATGGGAAGAAGTGGTTGCAAAAGCATTAAATTTCAAATGACACCATATTCCTTGGGTAGTGCAACATCAAGGGAAGGTGACGGCAGAAAAATAGTGATGAGACCAGCCACCCATGTGAGATTAAGATTTTTATGGTGGCACATATCCCATGGTTGAGGAGCAAGTGCCACCTGTCCTGACATTGGAGAGTGTGAACACATCAAAGCATGTGGTGATTTATGAGCCATTACTCCTTTTATGCCAAGATTTATAGAGGCAGATTTGGAAAGAGATCCAAAATGACCATAGCAATCATTTCATGATGGCGTCATAATGACAAATGAATACATGGGGAAATGCTTTGCATAAAAAATATTATTAGCAAGTTAAATTGCACTTACCCATGCCACATTTAGTTATTCGATATCCGTAGATTCCTACGCCTTGCAATTTGGGATGAAACATGATTAGCGGTAGTAGAAATAATGAAAATTCCTACATTTATTGCAAATTAATAAAAACTGCTAACTAAGGGAAGAAGATCAAATAAGGACCATCTTCCTTTATTGAATTTGCAAAATATTGATTACTCCATGCGTGAGAGGCAAAGAGCCTCCTCAGCATGCATGTCTGCTTGTAACAAAATGTCGTCGGTGAAAGTCTTCTTATCCAGCGGTTGGTGATAAACTCAGAGCCTATGCCCATTCACCAGAAGAGTCTGTTTGTCTCCATCAATCGGTATCAATCGAATAGAGCCATTATCAAACACTTGATTTACCTGATAGGGACCTAACCAACGCATGTATGCAACTTTCCTTTAAACTGCTGATAGCGGGAATCAAAGAGTAAAACCCACTGTCCTTCATGAAATGTCCTTTTTTTGATGTGAGCATCATGCCAAGTTTTCCACTGATGTTGTAGAATTTTGGTCTGTTGTTGTGCCTCTAGCCGCATTTCATCTAATTCATTCAACTACAACACTCATTCACGTTTTGCTTCATCCAAATATATCCCAACTTCCAATGTTGTTCACCAGGTGTGTAACTCAAACTCAACAGGTAACAGTGTCTTCTTCCCAAAGACCAGCTCATAGGGAGAGAAACCAGTAGTTGTTTTCCAGGTCGTGTTGTAGGCCCAGACGGCCTCAGAAGCTTTGGTACCCAATTCTTTCTATCGGCATTGACCACCTTAGTTAGAATATTCTCAAGTTCTTGATTGGTTACCTCCACTTGCCCATTGGATTGGATGGTGATGATTTCCGGTGCCTGATTCTGTAGATTCCTAAGAAAGATTCTATCATATTTGAAACAAATTGAGGACCTTGATCAGATACAATGGCCCTTGGTGCTCCAAATCGCAGCAATATCTGGTTGTAGAGAAAATCAGCAACAACATCTTCATTGGCAGATGCCAATGCTTGAACTTCAGCCCATTTGGTGACATAGTCTGTGCATACCAAGAGATACTCCTTCCCGAAAGATGGAGGATCAAATGGTCCAACAAAATCAATACCCCATTTCTCAAATGGTCCTAGAACCAACTGAGGGTTCAGAGGCATTTCCATAGAAAGTGTAGGTTTTCCCATTCGTTGGCATGCATCACACTACCACACATACTTTTTGACAGTCTTATGGAGGGAAGGCCAATAGTACCCTGCTCCAAGGATCTTGTGAATTGTTTGTTTCACTGAATAATGTCCACCTCCTGGCTCATCATGACATGCTCGTAGTATGTCATGTACCTCATCCTCTCGAACACACCTACGAAGAACCATGTCAGGACAACATTTAAATAAGAATCCATTACACCATTTATATGTTGCACTATTTCTAACCAATCACCTTCTTTCCTTATGAGTAAAATAGGTAGGAAACTTCCCTGTTGTTAAATAATTCATGAGATCAGCGAACCAGGGAGTCTTAGTAGAGATAGCAAACAAGTGTTCATTGGGAAATTGGTCTTGGACTGCTTCGTCATCACCTGAAACATTTATTCTAGAAAGAAATTCAGCAACAACGTTAGATTTCCTAGGCTTATCTATAATAGTGAGATTGAATTCTTGCAACAAGAGTAACCAGCGAATGAGCCTTCCACCAACCACTGGTTTGTTCATCAAATATCGAATGGCAGAGTGGTCAGTGTAAACAAATTTTTTATATCTAGTGATGTAATGATGAAATTTATTCAAAGCATATACAACAACCAAAAACTCTTTTTCTGTAGTAGTGTAATTCTTTTCCGTAGGGTTCAGATTTTTGCGAATAAAATAAATTGCATACATATGATCTTCTGAGTCTTTTTGTCCAAGGATAGTGCCCATGGCTGTATTAGAAGCATCAGTGTGGATATGGAAAGGTTGTCCCCAGTCAGGGCCACGTAAGACAGGGGCTGTTGTCATCTTTTCTTTGATAGAATCAAATGTCTGTTGACACTGAGAAGACCATTCAAAAACACAATCTTTGGTTAGCAATGAAAACATTGGGGTGGAAATTTTGCTAAAATCTTTTATGAATCGGCGGTAATAACCTGCATGGCCAAGGAAACTTTTGATGTCAGTCTGATTAGCTGGTGTAGGTAATTGGGTGATGACTGATATCTTTTTGGGATCCACCTATATACCTTGGGCTGAAACATGATGACCTAAGACAATTCCTTGATCAACCATCATTAGACATTTTTCATCACTCAAAGATAGTTGGTGTTGTTCACATCAACTGAGTACTTTCTCAAGATTACTCAAAGATTCTTCAAAAGTGGATCCATGGACAGTGAAATCATCCATGTAAACCTCAACACAATCGTTAGCAAGATCTGCAAAAATGGCCAAGACTACCCACTGAAATGTAGCGGGGGCATTACAAAGCCCAAAAGGTAAGACTCTGTAAGTGAATGTACCCCAAGGGCACGTAAAAGTAGTCTTATCCTGATCAGTAGGGGAAATACTAATTTGATTATACCCACTAAACCCATCCAAGAAAGAGAAATATTTCTTACCAGCCAAATTGTCCAGGACTTGGTCAATGAAAGGTAGGGGAAAATAATCTTTCTTGGTGGCTTTGTTAAGTTCCCTGTAATCAACACATATTCGCCACTTACCATTCTTCTTGGGAACAATAACTAATGGGGAAACCCACTGACTATCAGATATAGGATAGATGAAACCTACCTTTAGGAGCTTTTTGATCTCTGTTTTGACTATGTCTCTCAATGCTGGATTGATTCTTCGTTGCGGCTACCTTATAGGTTTGACGTCATCGGTGTAAATATGATGTGTATAGATGCTAGGATGAATTCCTTTCATATCAGTGTAATCCCAAGAAAAAGCATGAGAATGTTTCTTCAGAACCTCAAGCACCCTAGCTTCTTGATTGACCTCCAAGTCGCTTCCTATAGTCAGCTCTCTACCCATACTGACAAGCACCTGCTTAGTATCATTCACAAGAGCAAGCTCTGTACTAGTGATAAAAGAATTCAATGGGAAAACATGGGGCTGAAGCATGTGCAGGATGGATATGTTATCAAAAGATAGAACCTTGGTTAAAGGACAATAGAAATCAGGAACTAAATGTTTGGAATTATAAGCATAGAGTTTCCTACCAGACTCAGCAGAGGTAATGTCTAATGCCGATATTTTGAATTACGTAGCAGTAGTGCTGATTTCTGTAGTTACAGAGTCCTTAGAATCAGTCACCGCATATGGCTCTACAGCTTCCGTCATATGATTGTGTACTACAATAGTGGCCAGAAAAGAAGAACTCAAAGAGTTAGCATCCAAAGAATCCACCCATACCTGGTCACAATTGTTCGTATAAGGCTAGGCAGGAGGATATAATGAAATGTGTTTGGATTTCTGCCCATTTAGAATTGTCATGTTGCCTGACCTACAATCAATGTACGCAGCAACCGTGGCCAGCCAAGGTCTTCCCAAGATGACTGGGTATCCCAAATTTCGAGCTTTAGGCTGCAAAACCATGAAATCAATTGGGTACTCCCATAATTCAATAGTGACCATTATATCTTCAACCACACCATCAGGTATAGCAATGGATTGATCTGCTAACTGCAAAACAGTGTTGGTTGGTTGAAGTCCTGTCAAGGATAGTAGGTTAAACATTTTTGTTGTGATGACATTAATAGCAGCACCAAGATCCACCAAAACATTAGATATTGACTGGTTGTTTATACAAATAGTAATGACAGGGCTCCCAGGATCCCCATATTTTGGTGAGATAAGGGTGCCAGCAACTAAATCAGCCAAATTCCCTTCGACTCTGACAGTCTTTGGGTATTTCTTTTTTCTTTTTGGTGTCTTTATACATTCATTTCTAATGGTTTGGTTTAGTTCAGGGATGTCCCTTATTGCACGTAGCAGTGGAACCTCAATATGTATTTTTTTCAATTCCTAAACTAGTTATGTTTCATCTGTAGTTCGAGTGTTTAGATATTCATGGTTGTTTATACAAATAGTAATGATAGGGCTTCCATGAATCCCTATATTTTGGTGAGAGTGTCCTTTGTATTTATTTTTTCTTCCTAGTGTATTTATACATTCGTTTCTAATGGTTTGGTTTAGTTCCGAGATGTCCCTTATTGCACGCAGCAATGGAACCTCAATATGTACTTTTTTTAATTCCTGAACTAGTTATGTTTCATCTGTAGTTTGAGTGTCTTATAATCACTTAGGAAAAGGGACTATAGTCTATTTGGGTATTTGATCATCTTATTTATCTAGAATTGGTGAAGAACCAATGTTACCCTCAAGTTTTTCTTCCTTATCGACATCATCAGGTAGTTCTGTGATAACAACAGGAGGGTTCAATACTTTTCCAGATCGTAATCATAAATTACCAATAGTGTTGACCTGCATGGTGTTACCTGCGTCTGTGTCATCAATCAAAGTTATCTGTTGATTTTTAGGATTGGATACTGGCTGAGCCAGAAGTTGTGTTTGTGTTACTTGTCCTTTATTTTGGTAGGCTTGAGGTGGAGGCATTAAAGCTTGTTGTGGCTGCTGGAACCTGTGTTGTTGATTACCATTTTGTGGTGGTGCCCAGGACTGATTTTGGCTAAAATTTTGTTGAGGACCCCACTACTGATTGTGCCAAGGATTGGTTGCAGGTGGTGGAGCCCAACCAGGCTGAGTGTAGGGATTTTTCCAAGGTGGTGGATATGGATAAGTCATCCAGTTTGAGTTTACCCACTCAGGTTGTCCCCAAGAAGACTGAGAGGCTTGATTTGGCCATGGCATTCTCTAGGGATTCTGAGTTGGTCTAGATGGGAACCCACCCTGATTGTTTGGTCTTTGGACAAAATTTAATTTAGCACTTGTTTGAGAGATGGCATTCAAACCTCCCTTCAATTGTGGTAGAAGTGTGCAATGCTTAGTGTCATGGTCAGTAACTTCACAGATTAAGCACATATCTATGACATCCAAAGGACATTCTCTCAAGGGGTGTCTCTTCTGACATTTAGGGAAATACATGTCCAATGGTTCTTTAGCAGGGGTGGCTTTTGCCTTGAGTCCATCTATGGTGGATGTTAATTGCATAAGAATGTTTGTTTTCATGTTGGCCATTTCTTCTAGAAGTTCAGAGGTATTCAAAGACTTGGATGTTTGTTTCCTTTGTATTCCTCCCCGTGTTCTAGAATATCTTCTACATAACTCAGTAATTTGTTCCATGGTGAGCTTATGCATGTCTCCACCTCCCATGAGATGGAGAGAATCCTTGGTTTCATCATCTAGTCCTTTTAGAAAGACAATTTTAGTGATGTCTACATGTAACTCATACCCATTGCGTTTATGGATAAAGAGGAATCTATCCAGATAATCCTCTAGATTCTCATCTTCCGTTTGCCGTATTTGGAAGAAGTCTTCCTTCCTATCCCTTCCTCTACAATAGTCTTGGTATTTATCTAGGAAGGTTGTCTCCATGGCTTCCCAAGAATTAATGGAGTTATATGGTAACCCCATAAACCATCTCATAGTAGAATCTTTGAGAGTGGAGGGAAATAGTTTGAGTTTTTGATTGTCAGTTCGGTAGTCATATGTCTGGCACAAGGATTTTAAATTCAAAGAGAAACTTATCAGGGTCTTCTTTGGCCATTCCTCAAAAGAGGGGTAGGATGGATGGTGAGATGTTTTTCATGGGTGCATCCTCATCTACATCGAGGACAATGGGGTATGTAAAGGTTCATCCTAAAGGTTGGTCTTTAGCATTCCCAAGATCCCCCATTGCAAAACGATGTGAAGAGGATACTGAATGCTCAGAAAAGGTTCTAGGAATTTAATTGGAATCTGTATCACTCTCAATGTTTCTCTCTTGTGAAGTTTCTAAAGAGATTTATTGAATATTGTGTGCTATAAATCTCCCTTGGTTATCTCGTGACCTATGCATCTAGGTTGGTTGGTTTAAATTGAGGTCTGAGAGAACTACTGGTTTCCTATATAAACTCCATTAACAACCATAACAAATAGAATAAAGTAATGGAGCTTATGGTTATATTCCCTGGCAATGGTGCCAAAAATGATGGGTCATTGTATTCTTCCAATCATTTAATTGATATAATCTTTGTCAGTGTCATTCTAAACTAGGGTTGTGTCCTAGGCAATATGTAATGGAGTCTAGGAGAACCAGTTATACGTTGAGTCTATTGGGGGTTGCTTAGTTTTAGTGACTATTCTACGGAAGTGCAGTTAAAATCTATGGAAATTAAATACAAGTCTATAGAATTCAACTATTTGCAATGAAAGGAATTTTAGCAACTAATCTTCTACTGTAAAATAAAATACGCACACACTTATTCTTAACAAATTAAATCACAACTGAATAAATGGAATTTTTAGCAGAAAGCAAGACTATTCATGAACTAGATTTGCATAACAAAAGCATCTATTCTAAGTGAAAGTGGTAATAGAGAAAGTAGAGATAGTTAATCAAAGCATGCATGTAAAACTCATCAAATGATAATTGCAGTAAAACTAATCGAAGGATTGTATGCATGAACTCAAAGTAACCTCGTATCTCCTCGGTTGAGTGGGCCCTTGCTCTTCCTCGGGATAGAGTGATCAACAAATTTTGTTTCTCAAAATGTCGTGGCTTTCATTAACTTTGAAATGAATTCATAACACATCAAAAAATAAATCTAGAACAGTATGCAGATAATCTTCTTCAACAATCAAAAAGTGGTACCCCAAGTTCTGAAGACAAAGTCTTCATATAGATAATGTTGGTTACAAGATCCACCATATCAGGTGGCATTAAACACTGTTCATCAAATATCAATTAAAACTCATAGATTCCTATGGGCCGTTAGAGTCAAGCCCAAGCTAATAGGTCAATTCGATGGAAACAGTCTTCAGCCGCATGCTTCGAACTCAGGCTTCTTATCCACCAGTAACTTCCATCATTCCCTGCACACATCATCACATTTGATCTCATAAAGACAGTTAGTAGGATTTCATGTGATAAACGGTTTTCATAAATAATATCAAGAAAAATGCATCAAACTACTAAGATATGACTACACAAAACATCCCCATATACAAATAAGTCATATCACAAAGAGTATTACTAGTCTGAAGAAATTATATTAATGAGCCAAACAATGAACTCATCAGAAGTTCTAAAAGACCTGGAGCAGTCTGAGTGAAAATAGGGTTCACAAGCCTAGGCAGTTTATAAGCCTAAAACAGTTGTTGGGCTTCAAATGAAGATACCAAGAGCTCCATATGGATTTAGAAGTAAAAAAAAACATATTAAAAAAGAGGATTCCAAGACCTACATGATGGTGAAATAATATTTTTCACTACACCTTGGTATATATGATTTGAAGACAGTTTTTATCAGGTACAAGTGGAGTCCTAGATCAAAAATCTAATTTTTCAGGGATCATATGATCGAATAAAGACATCATACCAAATCATTGGATTCAAAATTACATTTCTAATCAGGATAATATAAAATTTCACCACTAAATTCCACCGGAAGCTCAAGTTATCTACATTCTAAGTTACCCTCTCAAAGGTAGTCCAGGACTTAGTCATTTTTTTAAGAGGACACATGTTAGCACCAAGAGCCTAGTGGGATTTCATGTCCTCCATGTCCCTAAGGTAAGGTACATCATCCATTGGAAAATTCTCCCAGCCCTCATGTGACCCTTGGGACCCTCATATGACCTCCAGACCTGGCAATTCAACCCTCAAGTGCTTATTTGGAGCATGCATTCCCTACCGTCGGATCGGTCACCATGTGTCAGCTCTAGGACCACCGTGGAATTTGATGTACCTTATACACAGGAGGTGGGGGACATTAGGCCTTGGAAAATGTTCCTAGCCCCTATGGGGAGTCTTCTGGACACCCATGTGACCTCATTATAGCTCCCAGTGCTTTAAAGCAATTTTTTCCTCCTTCATCCTCTATCATTAGATCTAGTGCCACGTGTCGCCGTCTTGCTCATTGTGGAATTTGATGTCCTTAAGGTTAGGAACATCAAGCTTTGAAAAATTCACCATAACCCTAATTGTGCATATCTTTTTAAAATATCCCAAGTGTCACTTTCTTCATTTCTAACTTCTAAACATTTTTGTGCACTCCATTCCTCCATTTCTTCCTCTGCAACATTCTACCGTCACTCTACCATTGTAAATGCTTAGACCAGCTTAACCCAAGCACTAAAACAAACTCCCCATGGTGATTTGTAGGTCTCAGAAGGATCTTTCATCAAAACAAGAAGGAGAAACGAAGAGCAATAAGGAGAGAACAGTGAAAATCCCCATAGCCTAAAAATGAAGATCTAAAGAAATGTTGCAAACCGGTGCATGAAACAACAAACCATTTTCTGCTATTCATTCCTCTATCCAAGACCATCAAAAATACACCTTCAAACTCCCCCCTTGTGTGACAAAGTAGCCACAATGAAGAAATCTCATTTCCGGCTCAACAAAGAAAGAAGTAAGATTTCCCGTCAAACTAGTTGCCGGATTGAAGTAAGCTCACACGTGAAGCACCAGAAGACAAAAATCACATCAAAAATATAAAAATTTTTGTAAATGGAGTAGAAAACCAGACCTGCAATTTTTAGGTCCATTAATTTCTACCGTACCCAGAAGCACTGCCAGGTTTGAAAATTAAAACTTTAAAATCTCCTGGATTATTAAGCGGGCGGGCCCAAAATTTTAGAGGGAGAAAATTGGGAAAAAAACCATAGCAAAAAAGTTTGTTCCACATCAATCTGACTCCTAGAGGTAAACTTTCTAAAAATAGTAGGTCTACTACATAGGAACTGTTATTTCGGGAAAGTCATCGATAAAAGAATTTGCGAAGAAGACGAAGACATTGGAGGTAAACTACGACTGAAAATTCACCAGAAAATACATTGTTGGAAATTACTAAAAATACTAAGTGGCCCCTCGAGCACCTACTAAAAATAGAAATTTGATCCAGAAGAAATGAGGAACATAGGGAGAAAGAAGAAAACTAAGCCGCAACATCCAATATAAGATCGAGGAATTGCTTTTCCACACTTACTGAAAATAGTAGCTTTTTCAAAGGGAGATATGAAGATGAAATGGACGGGTCAGAAGCCATCACAACCCTTTACCTGCAAGTATGATGTGGAAGAAAATGATCTGTCTTGTACATGGACCAGAATGACCTTAAAATTCAAACTTCAAATGAGAAAATTTCTAAAATTTGATTAGCTATATAAGCCCCATGTCTATAAACCATGGCTATTCTAGGAAATCCTCCTATCGAAAGACCTAAATTTCTCTTCCATATCCAAGAAGATATCACTTTTAATTTGAGAGAAGCTATTTGGCATAATAGACAAAGTGCCAACCACTACTTCATTGCCACGAGAATCCTCGACCTTGAAGAAGAACGTGTTTCTGAATTGGAGAGAAAAAGAAAAATTCCAACACCACAAAGGTGAGCATAGATTTCCAAGCTAGCAGATAGAAGGTACACCTAGCAATAGAGGCAAGGAGGAAAAACAAACCCCATTTTTGAAGAACTTCAAAGAAGTCGAGTTGCTCAGAATTTAGAGGCCTCCCCTTCGTCAAGAAACCGGTCACGTTGAGAACCTCAGTGCTGCTAATCCTTTCGATGGTGAATTTACATACATCAACAAGAACCTATAAAATTTCACTCACGTAGCAACTGAAGAAGAAGTTAGAGAAAGAGAAGCAAGAGTGGAAGAGGAAATAAGGGCTCAACTTGATGAAATCAAAAGACTTCAAGTTGAGGCATATGAAAGAGAAGTAGCCACTTCAAGAGGTCCTGCATGTTGGTGACTCCAACTCTCCTCTCATTCTAGATTTTCCTCCTCCATCAGGACAAAGGATGGTTGATGAGCCCATCATTGAGCCTGAAACTGATGAGATGTTTCTATGGATGTGGGAAACAATCATCCTCGAAACTCACACGTTGTAACAAGTAGTAGCTCCCGATATATCAGTAATTTTCCCATAATGGCAAGGAATAAATAATACAAAGAGAAGATCATGGGACTAGAGGAGCAAGTGTGAAATATTTCATCTTATGTGCAAAACTTTGTGGAACCAAGCACTATAACACTTCCTATTAAGCAAGTGGTATCCATCAGTAGCTTTGATTTGAAATTCATTAGAAGGATGCACGAGTTCACGATGCAGGGTCGAGAAAATAAGGAATGGATCGATTCAATATCCAAAAAAGGGAAGTCATCACTTCAAGAGGCAGTCAAGCTCTTTGCATACATGTGCGCCACCGCCAACAGAACACGAGCACTCAAAAAATAACTGGAGAATAGTCAGAGAATTGAGCCAGGTCCACTGCAACAACTCTTCCTTCATCATAATTCTTCTTCTTCTTATTCTTCCTCTTCTTTCTCTCTCTCTTCAATGTTATATTTTTGTGTTGAGGGTTGCACCTTTTAATATGAATTAAGTGACTTTAGAAATATAATGTAAATTAATTCACATTACTAGTATAAGAGGGACTTAAATATTTAAAGTGGAATATGAATAGTCTTAAGTCATATGAAGGTATTCAAAAGGTCATGAGGTAGATGAAGAGTCATATTCTATTCTATAAATTGTAAATCCATTCCCATTTCAAAGGGTTGGCGATTGATGTTGTAGACTCAAGAGTGCATTCTACCTTGAGAGAAAGCAAAGGAGATAGCCATTATCTTCTACTCTCTTCCACTCTCAAATTTCTTCCATTCCTACACTATGTAAATTTTTTTTTCAAGAATCAATAAAAGGAGTTTCTAGCTTTTTTTAACCAAGGGATTTCATGACACTTTGTTCTCATCAAATTATATTTGGTCTTGTTGTCATTTACAGGGTTGTTTTTTTCTCATAAATGCATGTGATGAATTTTCTAACTAGTGTGTGTGCAGGAATATGATTTTCTACCTGAAACATTAGTTCTCCTATCTCCATTCTCACTCCCTTTCCAACTTTTAGACAAATTCATCTGTTACAGGTATATGCAAGCATTTTCCACAGGGTCAGTGGAGTGACCCTATTGGATCCCTGGTCAAAAGGCCACCACAGAAATCCACCTTTTCATGTGCATGCACATACAGAAGCTGCACTGGTTAAGTAGAGTGACTTAGATTCCTAGAGCGTTAGCAAGAAATCCACAAGTTTGTCCACCTAACAAATTTTCTCGCCAACAAATTCTAAACCTTCTCCTACATATGATTCTCTGGCTTCGTCCAAGCTCCGTTGAGACTTCCTAAGTACCTCAGTGACCAGATCTTATTGTCCTAGCTCTGCAAACAGATCTATCAAGTGAATAAAAATATCAGAATTTGGAGAAATAAGTTGATTTAAATCCCTATATTTATAGGGGTGTTCACGTGTAAAATCTCAAACAACACACCTCACTTGGAGGCCGGTTTTAGACATTTGACTTTTCATTCCTAAGTCACGAGGCTAAAATTTTACATCTGAGAAGATCTTGATTTTTTCTATGTTCAAGAATTGCAACATGAGCCACAAGTCAAGAACTACTAGGCCAACTATATTGATGAGTTCAAAGTACATGAAAAAGACCACATGAGGATGACAATCACCGAGATGAAGAAATTAAAGTTCTCTTGGTATGAAGACATCTTGCATGATGATTGGACATAAATGTATGATCTTGAGTACACAGCTGTCAAGATGTCCCCAATGCCCAAAATCAACTTACATGTTTATGAATTAGGAGATATATCTGAGTGGACTGAAAATGTGGTGAGGAGAATGAGGAACTAGTTTCAGAAGAAGAGGAATATGGTCATTCAGTCATGAGGAATTTATTCAAATCACAAGCAAGCTTCATATCATTCATCTTGAAAAGTGGTGGTGGTGACTTCTAGCTCTGAACACTCTAGAGAGATTTTAAAAAGGAAGGCCACAAAATTAGAAAATTCTTCCCACAAGAAAACACCCAAGAAATTAAGGGTAGAAGAAGGATCCTTGGCATCTGTACATACCCAAAATTGTAGGGTACTACACCACCAGAACAACATTACATGTACTCGAATAATGATACAGGTCTCCTCGCAAGGTGTTTGGGATCCAAAAAAGCTCTCCAAGCATGCGTTAACATCCTACATGTCCCGCTTAGCCCCTGTGTACTTTGTTTTTCTCGTCTCCCCTCATTTTCTTTATGTTTTGGTCTTTAGTTACGAAACCAACGCTCTGCTTCGGCAGCAGTCTCGTGAGCGGCGACCAAGCAGGGTGGCGATCTTATAACCACCACCCTACTTAGGGCGGTGGTCCTTCACGTGTTTTCTAGAATGTTCTTTTTAACGTGACTCGTGTAAAATTTCAATGTTTACCAGCTTTTTTTCACTGCCTTTGCTCGTATTTATGATTCTCGTTCCCTAGAATAGTGTTTTTGCATTGTTTATGGTTAAAGAGTTCAAATTGGTTGTCACCTTTGGGTAAATGGGGATCATATAAATAGCTCATTGGTCTTCAAGCAAATGGCCCCTCAAATTTTCCTCTCAATTTTTCATTTCAATAGCTTAGTCTTCTAGTTTTGCTTAGGAATCAATAGTTTTATTTGTTGCATGCATAGTTAGTGTTTTTTTACTATTTGGAAGCCACATAATCTTCTTGTTCCAGTATTGCTTCACTGTTTCATGTAATCAATTGGAATAGGACAGTTTAATTTTCAGTAGGAAGCCATTAAAGTTGCATGTTTTGTTTTCAAACGAGATAGTTTTAGGTTCTGGATGTTTTATGTTGTATGAGTCGTAATAAATCCTGTTAGGAATTGCATAAGCGAAGATCTGTTCTCTTGCACTATCCCTCTCCTACTCATATTGTATTCAGTCTACATCCTAAGCTGCCACTGTCCCAATACCTACTTTTGTTCATGCTAGCATTACACACTTTTTTGGATTCATGTGAGCATGAAGGAATGAGGAGATCACACTGAGGGGAAAAAGCCACACACAACCAGATTGACCAATGTTCTGCCAAATCCAGGTTCAAGCTATCAAAGTTCTAGTTAAAACATATAAAATAGAATAGTGAATCATTTCATTTCAGTTAATCTCATTTTCAATATTACCGGGGAAGTTATGGGGATTGATAGTTTATGAGAAACTATGATTCACTTCTCACTTCTCAGGTAGGATCGAGAGTCTTTCAAATAGATCAGATTAGTTATTAGATTATTTAGAATAGATTTACAACTGCACAGGAAAGCAGCTATACTCGACAACTGCCTTGTTTATTTTAAATTTTGTTAGTTAATTTAGTTGTCAATTTATAGATATTTTAAATAGTTGCTCTTTCAATTTCATTTAAATAGTTCATCAAAAAAACACAAAAATAGAGAAGTTATATATGTTGTAGACATACTTTACATAATTATTTTCACTTTGTTTCAGTTAGATTTACACTGTTTCTTTTTAATGATAATCACGTGACCTAGGGAGCCCAGAGAATATGTATTCAAGGCAATCGTGCCTCAACCCAATCTTGTGGTAGAAATAATTGATGTAGATAAAAATCTCATAATCCAAATCTTCTAAACAAAAACAAACCTACAAGAAATTAGCTCACAATTTAGAGGACTAAACATAGAGGCCGAAAAGGCATACAACTACTAGATACTATGGATTAGGGATTGATTCCGTAAGATACTCAGGTTGACCATAGGAATATCCATGACAACCATGAATCTATGGTTGTGATCCACATGTCCCACAACGCAATGGACCCATGGGAAAATCAGACGTAGATGCTGGTTTACGCACATTGGTATTTAGATCCACTCCACTTCCACCAACCATTATCGCATAGTTATCCTTGTTAGACATAACAGCTAACGAATCTAAAGATTTCTGGACTAGACCAGATAATCACCCGTAGAATCTTCTATATATCCATCATCCACCTTATGACGCTATCTGGAGATATACACGAAATGATCCCAGGTCATTTTCCATGTATTCCAGAACCTATAGAACGACTCACACCAGAGCTCGATATTGATTGGAGCCTTTGAGCAGTCTTCCTTGCTGACCGATCTATCACACCAGTTCAGGTTAGGAGGGCCTTCGTTGTCTTAGATTCACAAATTCCATTAGTGTATGTTGAAGACATAAGATTTCCCAATTATTTTATCCATAACCCAAGTATATTTCATCCCCACGGGTTGTCTCGGCATGACCTCGGGAGGTCGAGTACGAGGAAGAGTTACTTGTAGATTCCCATGCTCGCTTGTAACTTTTCCATCGTACAAAATTTGTGAACCCAATGTGAAACTTCTGAATTTATGGTTTGGAGTCATATTTTTTCCATCCACGTTCACTATTTCCCATTATTCTGTAGGTACTCATATACCCCCCAGAATATGTCAGGATTCAATGCATATGATAGACCTCTCCTAGGTCTTGAAGCATACTACGATCAATTGAATAGACAACCATCACCCTCGCTCTTAGCATGGGGTGACAACTATTCAACTAACAAGTTTTCAGCACAAACTCCACCTCAAAGGGCTAGATATAGTTCTTCTTTAAAAATAGACGAGTTGGACCAGCTCGCTCAAACGTAACAACTAGAGCCTTCGGGCTCGAACAACATGACATTTACAGGAAAATATGGTTCGTCTCCTCAGGTATTAATAAGACCACAAATTAGTAGACAATTAGATCCATATCCATTTTTAGATGATGAACATTTAGTGCATTATGCTAGGAATGAACAACACTCTCAGAGTATGTACCCACCTATAGGAAGTTTACAAACATGATGCGAGGTCTCGTTTCAAGAAAACACCTCCATCCCGCTACCTATGGGAAATTCCCTCGGTAAAACTTGGCAGGGTAATGATCAGTTCATAGCGGGGTACCACATGCCGATACAACCTCAAGATATACAACAAATGCCACTAAGGAAAAATACTATGACTTCACCAAATGAAGTCATCTCAACTTTAGTAGAAAATGTTAGAGGGTTAGAACTTTCTCAAGCAAGTCAAAATTCTCAATTCATGCAAGTAGTAAATTTCAATCCTCCACATCATCCTGGCCAAGTAGACCTCCTTACAAGAATAGGCACATTGGGCATGCCTCCTCAGTATTCACAAAAAACGCCAACTAGAACCATTGTTTCTAACACCATTCAAGTGGAAAATAATCCATTCCTAGGCAATACTCCTCCATACCTAAACATGTATTCCAAATCACCGCAAGGAGATATCTTCTCCTCTCCTGGCATATTCAGTCAACCACAGGGATTTCCTTATGCCCCTACAAATACATATGCTACACCCTACCAACAAACCATCCCACCTCCACCGCTTCAGCAGGCGCCATCGATGGTCGAAACCTATGCAATAGGGACTTATTCATAATATTTGAAAGAAACCTTAGACTTCACCATATGAAGTGTCATGCTTCCAAGACCTCTTCTCAATTTTCCCAAATACAAAGGCGAAGGAGACCCAAATGCACACATTAAGGCCTATGCCATAGCCATTTGAGAACTACTCCCTTTGGATGGGGTTGTTGCCAAAATATTCCCCAAAACTTTAGAGGGCATCGCCCTCGATTGGTATTACAGAATACCCGAAGCTTCCATCCATTCATTCAAACAACTCGTTTTAGAGTTCATCAAGGTGTTTGATATGAACAAACTGTTGAGAACAGGAATAAGGGAATTCTTGCACATTAAACAAGAACACAACGAATCAGTTGCTCACTTCATCCAAAGATGGTGTACAGTCCTTTATTATTCGACAAGTGCTCCAAACATGGACCAAATGGAACGATGTGATTTATTCCTTCATTCTCTTAGCAGAGAGGTAAAGGAAGAAGTCCATAAGTTCCCATTAATGACTTATAATGAAGTACTTGAGAGCGCCCTCTGAATATATCAAACGGTAATAGATAGTGGTCGTAAGACGTATGGAACAAATGGGAGGTTAATCACCCCCAGCCAGAATACTACAACTTATCCTACTACCACAAATGTCAATCAAGGACCTAAAATCCTTAACAAAAATCATGGCGTAACAACAGATAGAGTAACTAACCAAACAAAAAAAATAATTTTTGTAAATACTCCACCACTGATGAATAATCAACGAAACAACAACTTTACTTCGACAATCAACTCGGTGGATTTTAATCATCCACAACAAGAAAAACAACGGTAGGTCAAAACACAGGGTCCAAGACAAAATGTAACTGGATATCAAAACCAAAACCAAAACCAAAGACAACACAAAACTTTAATAGTCAATGGTTTAATCAGATTTTTGGACCACAATACTTGCCAAACTAACAACCAAGAAATTACAATCCCAACTCGTATTATGGTTTCCAAAAAATTCAAGGCCATGACACTAGAACGTGTCGTGATTACAATAAGTTCATGCAACATTTGCTAGAAGAACAAAGATAACTTTTCATAGATATGTTCTTGGTAGATCCTGCATCACCTGCGCCAAATACTTTCATGGGAGCAGTCTCCCCTCAAAATGCACCCATAAAGATCTTCAATGATCTACTCCCAAATCACAACAACAAAAAAATAAATCCAAATGGGATGAACAAGAGTGTAATGATAGAAAAGAATGATCATGAAGCCTCGACTTCACTAAATCCACCTATCACACCGTAATTAGGAAATCAGCTATGACCCCAGATAGTAAGTTTGGTTGAGTTGGACACTGAGCTACCCATGGAAGCTGTAACAAGGACACAAGAGTATTCCTCTCAGCCAAGTCCAAGTTACCTGCTAGAAAAAGATAACATTCAACAGCCATTAGTAAAACCCGTAGGTGCCTATGATTTTTTTAATGACCTAACAAAGACCTTCTCTGACATATCCTTTTTGGACTTATTAAAGAACTCCCCTACCCATAGGGCTGCTCTTTTAGAAGCATTAGGTTTAGGTCATTTAATTAACATCACTCCACCTCCTGAAACACAGGTAAACCATATAGACTTTTATATCCACCCTCCGGGGAATCCGGATAGGGATACAAAGTTTATATTTGACATAAAAAAAATGACAACAGACACTGAGATTGCATGCAGATGTGATCCAACCTTACATTTACAAGCGTGGGTTTATAAAAATTACGTTAAGCGTGCAATGGTTGATGATGGGGCAGTAGTTAACATAGTTCCCTTCTCTTTCCTTCAAAAGCTAGGGTATGGAGAAATAAATTGTTCCACAACTCAGAATACACTGAGAGGCTATGATAAACTTAAGACCACTTCGATTGGGACTATAATATTACTGGTCACCTCAGGACCCAAAACAATCCTCACTGAGTTTTATATTATAGATTGGGAAACCAACTATAATATGATCCTTGGCCAACCAGGGATACACCATATGAAGGCAATCCCTTCTACCTTATTTCAATAAATAATATTCCTACACTTGGGAAAGTTATTCATAGCAAAAGGTGATCCAAAACCATTCGATATATGCCTAGCAGACCTGAAGAAAAGGCCAGGCATTCACTCTAAGTTTGAACTCCCAACAAATCAACTTAACAAACTAACCGACTCGAAACCAGAAGAAAAGTTGGTACCTACAATAGAGTTAGAAGTTATGAACCTATTCAAGAATATCCCAACCCTCAAGGAAGAGGCTAACGTTGTACAAATAGTATCATTAGGAACTACAGCCAAATTTAGTGAAATTGCTAGAACAGGATCTACCAATTTTCCTACCATTTGATTATGTAGGCATGAGATATACCCTAGGAGTTGGTTCTCTACCAGTGGAAAAACTCTGCATGGTAGAAGTAACCGAATCAGAAGAAGTTGACATAGCAAATGTCCCAACATCCATCTTCCCAAATAAATATTGGACTCTCCATTTCGATGGAGCTAGATATCGTTATGGGGCTGGGGCAGGTGTGATCTTTACTTCTCCCAAGGGAAAGATCTTACCATTCACCTTTAAACTAAATTTCAAATGTACAAACAATGGTGCAAAGTACGAAGCCCTTTTCCTTGGCCTCATCTTAGCTAAGAGGCTCGGTGTTAATGACATCAAGGTGTTAGGAGACTCTCAATTAGTAGCAAACCAAGTCTCTGAGGTTTATGAGACTAGAGCTGAACATTTACAACTCTACAAAACAACAGTATTAGATCTGAGCAAAGGATTTAACTTCATATCAATTAAAGAAATCCCATGAGAACAAAACCTTCTCATAGATTCGATAGCAACCTCAACTTCATGTTTCACTCCCAACAGTGAGTTGGAAGACACATGTTTCATGGTATCCCTCCATACGGAACCGTTAGTAGAAAAAGTATCAAATCCTCTTTCTACAAACATAGCTGAGAACAAATCTACTATCTTAGATCACATTGGTAGTGATAGAGCCACTGTTGAATACTCAAATTCCTATGCAAAGTTACATCTCACCCATCACGTGGTGGAATTTTCCATAATCCCACATTTGTCTTCTTAATTCGGAAATCCCATGATAGAACTTCCCCCGCAAGAGGAACTCAACATATACTCGGTAGAGAATGGAGAAGATATAGACCTACCTCTAGCCCTGCCTGATTTTTAAGAAGGTAACACTTCTTTAATTGAAGAAACAATCGATGTTAACATCAGAATGGAGGAAGAACTGAAGATCTTGAAACTAGGATCTTCGTTAACTCCAGAAGAAATAGCGATACACACTCAAATCCTTAGAGAACATCAAAAGGATTTTGCATTTAATTATAAAGAAATGAAGGGAATTACATCAAACATCGTAGTACATAACCTTGTCAACAAACCAGATGCAAAACCAATTAAACAAAAATTGAGACCAATGAAACCTAAGGTAGCTCTCATGGTAAAGGCAGAGGTAATGAAGCTTCTCAAGGTAGGGTTCATCAAACTGGTTGATTACTCTCAGTGGGTATCCAATATCATCCCTGTTCTCAAAAATAATGGGAAGATACACATCTGCATAGAATTTAGAGACATTAACAAAGCATTCCCCAAGGAAGACTTCCCATTACCATCCATTGACGTCATCATTGACGCAACAGCTCGGTTTGAGCTTTTGTCTCTCATGGATGGATTCTCAAGATACAATCAAATCAAAATATCTAAACAAGACCAAGCTAAAACCACATTTATAACTCCTTGGGGAACCTATTGCTACGTTATTATGCCATTCGGTCTCAAGAATGCTAGCGCTACATACCAGCAGGAAATGACATATATATTTCTTGATATTATTCATAAAATCATGGAATCTTATGTAGATGACTTGTTGGTTAAAGACAGGAAGCGTTGTGATCACCCAGAAGTGCTCCGCATCATTCTTTCACATTTGATAGAATACGAAGTCACACTAAACCCAAAAAAATGTGTATTTAGTGTGATAGGAGGGAAACTCCTAGGTTACATCATATCATCACGAGGGATTGATGTGGACCTAGCCAAAATACGAGCTATTCTTGAAATGATCCCACCTTTAGATGAATCTGGAATCAGGTCATTTCTTGGGAAAATCAGTGCAATCCAAAGATTCATCCCATATTTAAGATTTTCCATTCATCCAATCAACAATTTACTCAAGAAATATTATAGTATCGATTGGACCAAAGACTGTAATGAGGATTTCTAATCCGTTAAGCGTTTCTTGTTGTCACCACCTACGCTAATGCCTCCTAAGCCAGACTGCCCTTTAATCTTATATTCACGAGCTACCAATGTCTTGTTAGCCTACATGTTAGCTCAAGAAGATGATAACAATAGAGAACGCATGATCTATTTCATTAGCCAAACATTACTTGATTATGAGACACGTTATACACAAGTAGAACAAGAATGCCTTGCCATAGTCTTCGCAACCAAACACTTAAGACATTACATGCTAAATCAAGAAACAAGGGTCATTGTAAAAACAAACCATTTACAAAATTTCCTCATGCAAGGATCCTTGTCTAAAAAGGTTGGACACTTCATAACTTTAATGGGTGAATCTCAATTAACTTTTATAAACTAGAAGTCCGTTAAGGGACAAATCATTATAGATTGGTTAGTTGATAACACATTAGATGGAGGTGATCTAGTAGATCTGGATTTTCCCGATGAATACATATATTACATCGAGACCAGACCTCCCATCTCCGACTTTCCATGATATACTGATATTATTAGTTATATCATGGACCATGCATATCCAGAAGGTGGTACACTACAACAAAAAAGGTGGTTACGCATTATCACAACTAAATAAGTTATTATAGAACAATTACTCTATCGTAAGGCCTTTGATGGAATGCTTCTAAGGTGTGTTGACATAGAAAAATCCAAGAAGATTCTCTACGAATCTCACAGTGGAATATGTGGTGGCCATTTTGGAGGTCATGCCACTACCTACAAAATACATCGAATGGTCTATTTCTGGCCCACTCTCGAACACGACGTAGTAGAGTTTGTACACAAGTGCCATAAATGTCAAGAATTTTTCCACCAGATTCACATGCCGGCACAAGCTCTACAACCAATCACTACTCCATGGCCCTTTTCTACGTGGGGCCTAGATTTTATAGGGAAATTCTATCCCTCATCAATAGATGGCCATAACTTCATAATCACGGCCACCTAGTATTTTACCAAATGGGTAGAGGCTATGCCTCTTACCACTGTAACAGGTTCTGTGATCACCAAGTTCATTTTAAACTAGATCATTTGAAGGTATGGTGTTCCACAAATCATTATCTCAGATAATGATACTTCCTTTAAGAATGATGAAGTCTATGAGCTATGCAGTAAATTTAAAATAAGCCATCATATAGCCTCCCTGTACTACCCTCAAGCCAATAGACAGGTTGAAGCAACAAACAAAACATTGAAAGATATTCTCCTTAAAATGGTAAAAGAAAATAAATGAGATTGGTATTTAAAGTTATACCCAACCTTATGGGCCCACCAAACGTCAATAAGGACACCCACAAGAGTAACTCTTTTCTCATTGGTATTCGGAGCAGAAGCAGTTCTCCCACTTGAGGTTGAAGTACCAAGTCTCCGCATCTCACTACAAGGGATTTTGGATGAAGAGGCTTATAGAGAAGCACGTCTCTCCCAACTAGAAAGCCTAGATGAGGCTAGGTTAGATGTTGAAAAGTTACATAGAATCTATGTTGATTAGATGTGTCGGAAATATAATAAAAAGGTCTATAAATGAGATATATAAGAAGGAGATGTAGTTCTAAGACTAGATAGCCGGATTGACAAGAAGACCGGCGAAGGAAGGAAATTCTGGCCCAAATGGTTGGGCCCATACCAAGTCATGAAAGACTATGAAAATGGTGCATATCTCTTATGTACACTAGAAGGTGAGGAATTTGGTGAAACTATCAATTCCCTGCACCTTAAATGATTCTATGCATAAGAAACCTGCACTATTTGTATAATTATATCTACTTTGCATCTTCATGTAGTTAGGTTCATTTTATCCACTCGTTTTGTACAATTTTGTGATCAAGGAACTTATTCTCAAAGAAATTCATTACAAACTTTTGATGGTATTGGCATAATCCTTCCAATCATACTTCTTCATTTTCATAACATCATCACCTGTTTCTGAATCATTTCATCCATATAAAGCTAGATATGACAAAGTCTTAATAGTAACCATACCAAGGTCTACATGCTTGTTCTCACTTTTGGTTTCTTCCTAGGATAGGTGTCTTGCCTATGGTCTGTTCTAGAAGCTTCATAGTGTCACATCTATCCCATATGTATATGTCTTTGGAAGAACATACTGACATTTTTCTCAAATATATAAATCAAATTTAGATCAAATAGAAAAAATTATTTTTACACATTTCCTTTCCCTACCAACCTTCAGTGATGAGCTTGCGTCTCTTACTAGTGATGTAGGGTTGGGAAAGGATGGGAATGCTCTTACTCACCTATACCTTGTCCATGGTGATAAGTCCATGCTTCCTACTAGTAGCATGGGGCAAGGTGTGGGGCGTCCTCTTGACAATAAATGTTGAACGTTGTAAACAAAAAGTTCAGATAAAGATTTGAATTCTTGATTCAAAAATAAATGAATCAGATGTCCAAAATTCCAAGAGAGCTCAAAACCCTGAAAACTAGATTTTGTCTACCATGTGGCCATCTACGGATCTAAGTCTAGATAAACTGCAAAGAAAGTAACATTCTAAACTATGGAGTCACTTGAGTAGAGTAGGTTTGTAGCATCCTAATATGGTTCCACCAAATCTTTGTCTATCTCTCATCACTACCATTCAACAAATTTCATAGTTTGTGCCCTTTCTAGCTCTCGGTGGTGAGCCCTCGCATCTTACTAGTTGTGTAGAGTTAGGAGTGGGGAAAATTCATCTGCTCATCATACCAGTTAATCATCTCATTTTGTCAAAAAAAATATGAATTACCGAAAAATTGCTTATAGAAGCTAAAGTTCAAGATCACATTATGTCTACATTATCATATATCAACATCACGAAATACAAAAAGAAAGAAAGTAGTTATATCATTTGTTCTCCATTTTATACATTCTAAAAAGTATATAAAAACAATATTATAGTTTTTATGTGGAAACAAATCAAAAAATCATAGACACCAAGATTCTGATCCAAAAGAATATATATATATATATATATATATATATATATATATATAATCAAATTTCCTATACAATTCCATCATGCACTAGGCATGGTCAAAATACTCAATGAGCCTGGGAAATACAACAATCATATGAATAATCTAAGAGAGCCAAGCAACCTCTCAAACCTTATGAGATCCCTCTGAAGATACATGACCGTGTCTAAGACTCCAGCTACGCCGATGGTCTGAGTGCATGGAGGGCTCACGATCCCAAACAGTATCTATGGTCTCGCTATGAGAGAGGCTCCTCATCAGATGCTCTACTATCATATACCTAGCCAACTCGGTGTGGAGGGTAGTAACCATCTTGGCCACATGCAAGATAGGGGAAAAAACTTCAGTATGCCTACCGGCTGCTGAGGGCTCCCCTACATCCATGGATAGCTCTGTGCGGGTCTTCTCCATGGGGATCATCAAGGTATCAGTGCATACTTGGTGAATCATGTCTCGCCACTCATCAGCGGTATCTATAAGAAAAGGAGAAAACAAATTAGAAATAATCAAAAGATAAAAATAAAAATAAGCAAAAGGAGAGATAGCAACTAAGGCAATCCTAACTAGAAACAAACATTAATAGAAGGATGATAACTCACTCAGATCACTGGGCCTCCAAGATGGATCTCTAGGGTCAGCACCTACCACAGATGCTGTTGTTGATTGATGTGTTCCTCTAGTGTCTAGAGCAGCATATCATCCTGATACGGACTCATCCTCTCCATCTAATTCCTGAGAAGGTGGCTCCTCTGAAACTAGGGCCACCCTCTCTGCACTTCACTCTGCCCTCTCATCCTGTAAGATCTCTTGAGTGTCATGCCACTTGGAATCGCTATCCTCCTCTCCACCCAACTTGTTAGCCTCAACCTCGGTCTCCTCCTTCGTCTCTCCCCCTGTGAACTCCTCAGACTCGAAGTCTATATCAATGGGTTCATCACTACTATGGGCAGGACTGGTGGTAATCTAAAGTAATGGTGCCTGAGGTGCACCGGCTCTCCCTCAAGTGCATACTACCCGCCTAACTACAATGGGAACACTAGGAGTAACAACAGTGTAACCCTAGCCTCTAGGACCTCCCCTAGCCTCCCAAAATGATCTGAATACTAGCACCTCTGGGGGGAGCATATCGACGTTAGGAATGCCAAACTACTGAGGAAATCAAGAAAAAGGATGCGTCTCCACCTTCCCCATCCTATCCATAAGCTGCCCTATGGTAGAGCATGAGATCAAAGTGAGGGCCTCCTCACCCCATAAACCTGTCATGGCCTGATAAGGTGTGGCCTTCATATCATCAGTAGTCAAGGAGGTGATTGGCTAGTGGGGTGCTCTAAGCACCAAAATGTTTTTCCATCTGGCTTCCCTCAGAGATTTGGGATCTACCAGCTCCACACCTCTCCCATAAGGGATGAAACACTCATAGACCCATCTCATAACTAGGGTTAGATAGCTCAATGAATACCCCTGTAAACTAACCACCGGGTACAAATCATGATAGATGGTCCCAAGTATATCAGCTCCCCAGGCATAAATCCGGCCATGTCCATCAATTTGTGCAATAATGGGGGACCAACAATATAGTAAAGTGTCTCCTCCCTTATCCCTAATCAATCTTGAGGCAAGGATCCCCATAATGACTAGATGAATCAAGGGGATAGGCAAGCTAGGAATAGATCGAACCCTCACCCCCTTCTTCGAACCAGTGGAGATAACTGCATCTCCAATGTATGAAGCCCACTGTGCTATCTGAGCCCTTGACCCTACTATCTCAAGTGTAAGCCATCTCCCAATGATCAGGACCCCTAAGATACGGTAGTCATCCTCTAAGGAGATATTCCACTCACCCCTGACTCCTGGGAATCGGAAAGTGTTCCAATCAACATCCCAATATGAAAACAAGTCACAAAGTATGTGACTAGAAGGTGTAACATGCGGGACTCGTGATATATGCAATATGCCAACCCTCTGAAGCATATCCTACTCAGCCTAAGAAAGTGCATCCAACACTGCTGGAAGCCAATCACACTCTCTCTCTCTCTCGGCTCCATCAGATATACTCCTCCTTCACCTACATACACCCAAAAAAATGTAAAAAGGAGTAAGTTAGTATTCAAATCACATTGGAAAAATCATTAAAACATATAAGAATGCTAGAAACGAAAAAATGAATTCAAACAAGTATTATTTTGGCATTATGTGAAGGACCGCCACCCTGAGCAGGGTGGCAGTTCTATAACCACCGCCCCGACTAGGGCGCCGATGGTGTAACTGCCACCCTGCTCAGGGTGGCGGTCGTCTCCCAAATTTCTGCATGGGTCACGTGCCCTAAAAACAGCTAAAAACACAAAACAAAGACCATTTTGAATAAAACAAAGCCTACCCATTAGGCGCCCCCCCTAAGTGACCCTTTTAAAACTGACATTTTCAAAGATAATCCTCCCATGACAAATTTTTCATCATTTTAACATTTTGGGGATAAAAACGTTAAATCAAGAAGAACTAACATATGATCTCATGGGTCAGTGTTCCACTCATGAAGGCATGATCACTATCTCATCATGAATGTTTTGACTATACTCTCGTCATAAACTGTCATCGTGGGTCCCAGAGCTCAAAATCAATCAAATCAACATGCACAAATGAATAGGAAAATGGGCCCATTTTTACATATATAGCATCTTGACTTGTTTTGAATGTCCTTTTCATATATTTGGAGCACCGACGGAGGTAAGTTATTCTACCCACGTAAATGGTACGTCCTCATTTCATACTATTTTAGCGTTTATTTTTTGATTTATTTTATCTATCTCCACTTGAGTCCTCTTTTCATTTTACAGATAGTGGGAATCTTGGAGGGCATCATTTCGACACATGAATGGGTCAGGTATAAATTCTAACTTCCCATTTTGGGACCGCCATACTCGGACCCACCATTTTACACCTCTTCATGGTTGAAACGATTCTCTGAGGGGGAAATATGTACGTACCCAAAATTATAAGGTACTGCACCACCAAGACAACATTACACGTACCCCAATGATGATATAGGTCTCCCCACAAGGTGTTCGGGATCCGGAAAAAATCTCCAAGCATGCGTTAACATCCCACATGTCTCACTTAGCCCCTACATGCCTTTTTTTTCTCTTCTTCCCTCATTTTTTGTGTTTTGGTCTTCAGTTACGAAACCATCGCCCTGCCTGGGTAGTGGTCTCATGACCGCCACCTAGGCAAGGCGGTGGTCCTATAACCACCACCCTGCTCAGGGTGGTGGTCCTTCACACATTTTCCAAAATGTTCTTTTTATTGCAACTCATGTAAAAATTTAACATTTACCATCTTTTTTCACCGCCTTTTCTCGTATTTGTGATCATGGTTACCTGGAATAGTGTTTTTACATTATTTATGGTTAAAGTGTTCAAATTTGTTTTCACCTTTGGGTAAATGGGTATTCTATAAATAGCTGGTTGGTCTTCAAGTAAATGGCCCCTTAAATTTGCCTCTCAATTTTTCATTTCAATAGCTTAGTCTTCTAGTTTTTCTTAGGAATCAATAGTTTTATTTGTTACATGCATAATTAGTGTTGTTTTTCTATTTGGAAGCCACATAATCTTCTTGTGCTAGTGTTGTTACTGTTTCATGCAATCAATTAGAATAGGATAGTTTAATTTTCAGTACGAATCCATTAAAGTTACAGGTTTTGTTCGTCAAACAAGATAGTTTTAGGTTTTTGACATTTTATGTTGTATGACTCGCAATAAATCCCACTCGGAATTGCATAAGCCAAGCTATGTTCTCTTGTCCTATACCTCTCTTATTCACATTATATTCAGTCTACATCCTAAGCTTCCACTGTCCCAATACCTACTTCTATTAATGTTGGCATTACACTCTTTTCTGGATTCACGTGAGCACGAAGGAATGAGCAGATCACATTGAGGGGACAAAGCCACACAAAACCGGATTCACCATTGTTCTACAAAATCCAGGTTCAAGCTATCAAATTTCTAATTAAAACATATCAAATAGAATAGTGAATCATTTCATTTCAGTTAATCTCACTTTCAATATTACCGGGGAAGCTGTGGGGATTGATAGTTTCTGAGAAACTATGATTCACTTGTCACTTCTGAGGTAGGATCTAGAGTCTTTCAAATAGATTAGATTAGTTATTCGATTATTTAAAATAAATTTACAACTACACAGAGAAGCAACTATACTTAGCTGCCTTGTTTATTTTAAATTTCGTTGTTAATTTAGTTGTCAATTTATAGATATTTTAAATAGTTTCTCTTTCAATTTCATTCAAATAGTTCATCAAAAAAACACAAAAATAGAGAAGTTATATATGTTGTAGACATACTTTACATAATTATTTTCATTTTGTTTCAGTTAGATGTACACTATTTATTTTGCATGACAATCATGGGACCTAGGGATCCTAGAGAATACATATTTGAGCCAATCGTGCCTCAACCCAATCTTGTGGTAGTAATAACTGACGTAGATCAAAATCTCAGAATCCAAATCTTTCGAACAACAACAGACCTACAAGAAATTAGCTCACAATTAAGAGGACTAAACATAGAGGCCGAAAAGGCATACAACTACTAGATACTGGGGATTAGGGATTGATTCCACACATGACCATAGGAGGTCCACAAAAACCAAAAATCTATTATTGTGATGCATTGGTCCCATAACCCAATGGACCCACGGTAAAATCAGACGTAGATGATGGCTTACACACATTGGTATTTAGATCCACTCCACTTCCACCAACCATTATCGCACAATTATCCTTGTTAGACATAGTAGCTGACAAAGCTAAAGATTTCTAGACTAGACCAGATAATCACTTGTAGAATCTACTATATATCCATCATCCACCTTATGACCCTATCTGGAGACATACACAAAATGATCCCAGGTCATTTACCACGTATTCCACAATGTATAGATTGAATCACACCAATGCTCGATATTGATTAGAGCCTTCGAGTAGTCATCCTCACTGACTGATCTATCATGCCAGTTCAGGTTAGGAGGGCCTTCGTTGCCTTAGATTTTCAGATTCCATTAGTGCATGTCGAAGACATAAGATTGCCCAATTATTTTATCCATAACCCACGTATATTCCATCCCCACCAGCTAGCTTGACATGACCTCGGGAGGTCAGGTACGAGGAAGAGTTACTTATAAATTCCCATGCTTGCTTGTCACTTTTCCATCGTACAACATCACTGAAAGAGGAAAACTTGATCTCAGTAATACAAACAGAAAATCATGTAGCAGAAGCACAAGCGAATGAGGAGTACATGGTTCATGATTAGTTCTTCGAGATACCAAAGGAGGTCTAACCTCTTGTTAACACCAACACTTCTCTCATTTAGGACTTTCCTCTTCCTCCATAAAAAATAATGGTTAGTGCACCCATCATTGATCCTAAATATGGAAAAATGTTTCATTGGATGTGGGAAATGGTCATCCCTAACACTCACACTATGCAACAAGTAGAAGCCCCTGATCTATCAATGATTGTCTCATTGGCTAAAGAAAAAAGGTCAAGAAATATCACACATACATCCTCATGATTCTACATTGGGGAGATAGGTAATAATTACATCAAATTATCCCAGTCAAAGGTAATCAATCTAGTGGATGAGATGACACCGAATGACTACGAGATGCACACAATCCAATTGGGACCAGCTACTCATGTAGGAGATTTGCACATATATCAACAATCTCCTACTCACATGGTGGTAATGAATAAAGAATATAAACAGAATATTTAGGTACTAGAGGAACACATATGAACTCTTTCATCTTATGTGCAACACCTGGTGGAACAAAGCACTACAACACTTCCTATTGAGAAAATGGCACCCATTAGTAGTTTCGATCCGGAATCCATCCGAAGAACACATGAGGTCAAAATGTAGGGGTGAGAAAACAATTAATGGATTGACTCAATCTCTAATAAAGGGAACCTATCACTCCAAGAGGTATTCAAGATCTTTGTGTACATGTGTGCAATATCCAATAGAATGCTTGCACTCAAATACGATGTGGAGAAAGAAAGAGAGATATAGGAACTTCTAGGACTAGTAGTGAGTGATATGAGTAACACCCATCTTCAGGAGTTGATTGAAAAGAAGGTTTTTGAAACTCCTGTAGAATACTTGAAAAGTGTATGGGTGAGTACCTTAGCAAAGAGGTTTGTCAAAATTAATCAGGCCTTCATAGAGCTAGAGGAGAAAGAAGGACAAACATATAAGCTGCAGGATAGTATAAATCAGAAATTTTAGAAAGTTGGAGTACCTGCAATGGGTGAGGACACAATTGCTAATGAGTTGATTGGTCCATTTAAATAATACGTCAAGAAAGAGGTAGTCAATCCATTTTCCTTCACTAAGGGTACCTCGACTTCCTCTCAGATATCTGAGCCTCCATTGCACTTATCATAGAGAATTATTCATCATGGTTTGTGAAGTACAAATATATGAACAGTGTGGCTGATGGATGGACAAATACCTTGAGCTACATTCGTACTACCCAAGCCGAAAAAGTGGAACCTGTAGCAACTCATTTCTGCAAGGATCTTGGAGGGACAGTAAGTATTTCTCAGGAACGTGAAGTGGAGAGCTAGTCAGGGAGTGAGATCAAGTCCACTGCAGTGGCTCATTCTTACATGATTCTTCCTCTTTATCTCTTATTCTTCTTCCTCTTCTTCCTCTCTCTTCTCTTCTCTTCTCACTCAACTCTCTCTTTCATCAATGTTATATTTTTGTGTTGAGGTTTACAATTTTTAATATTAATTTAAGTGTCTTTAGAAACATAATCTAAACTTTAAGTTTCATTTATTTTATAAAAGGACTTAAATATTTAAGTGGAATATGAACAGTCTAAAGTCAAATTAAAGTATTTGAAAAGTCACTAAGAAGATGAAGAGTTGCATCCTCTTTTATAAATTGTAACAAGCTCCTCATTGATGGTCTTATTAAACAACTTCTAAAATCTTCTTAAACTTCTTAGATATTGGAGATGTTATTTTTTGTGATTCATGAGAGAGATATCCTTATGAAGAGAGCAAAGAGATAGCAATTATTTTCTATTTTCCCTACTCAAAATGTCTTCCATTTCTATGATATGTACAATTTGTTCTTGATATTTAATAAATGAAGAAGTAATTTTAGCCTTTTTTGACTTAGGGGTTTAGTGGTACTTTGTGTTCATCAAATTCTATTTTCTCTTGTTGTTGTTATGAAGATTTGTTTTCTTCTAAATTATAGTGCATGTAATAAAGTTTCTGAATCGTCTATACAAGTCTCTAATTTTCTACTTGGAGCATTAGTTTATCTTTTCTAATTTTCTCACTCCCTTTCCCACTCTCCTTGAAAATTATTCCCTTGCAGATATATACAAGATTTTTCTGCAGCTTCAGTGCAGTGTTCCTATTCGATCCCTAGCTGTAAGGTCACCAGGAGAAAACTCATTTTTACTTGTGCATGCACATACGACCATTGAAATGGCTAAGTAAAGGGACTTAGACTCTAAGAGAATTAGAAATATAACCACAACTTTTTCCTTGGAAAATTTTCTTGCCAATATTTTTTGGCACCTATCGTGGAGCAGATTTAGTAGCATCTACTCTTGAATATAACTAGAAGGTCTGAAAAATATAAAAAAATCAGGAAATTGAAAATAAAAAAGGGAAATATTTCTATAATTTGAATAGCTATATGAGTCACATGTCTACAAACCATGGCTATTGTGGGAAATTATCTTGTTTGAAGACATCAATTTCTCTTCCACATCCAAGAGGATATTTCTTCAGATTTGAGAGAAGCTATCTGACATTATAGGAAAAGTGTCAATCACTACTTCATTTCCACAATAATTATCATCCTTGAAGAGGAAAGCATTGCTAAATTTGAAAGGAAAAGACAAATTATTGGACCACAAAGAAGAGCATATATTTTCAAGCTAGCAGATAGAAGATACACCTGATAATAGAGACAAGAGGAAAACCAACCCCACTTTTTAATTGATTGAAAGAAGACAAGAGCTTCTCATAATTGAGAGGTATCCCTTTCATCAAGAAACTGGTCACGTTGGGAAGCTGAATGTTGTCAAATCCTTTGGATGTTGAATTTCCATACATCAATGAGAACCTTGAATATTTCACTGACGTAGAGACTGAAGAAGAATATAGAGAAAGAGAAGCAAGAGCGTGAAGAGGAAATAAGATCTTAGCTCAAAGAAATTGAAAGACTTCAAGCTGAAGCAGAATGAAAGAGTTAGCAGTATAAGCCATAACCTTGGGGAATCGATGGTTGGAAGCTAGAAATAGAAATAGAATGGGGGATCATGATCATGAGGTCTATAGGCCTAACGTACCATGGTAGAGAAACATCAACCCACTCACCCTTGCTCAACCACTCCACGAGCTACCAAGAGGATCAATAAAAATGTTTCCAAACTTTAGAAGGGATAGTTCTCAACTCCTCAAAGAGCTTTTAGTAGTATTTACCACCACTTGCGGTGTATTGGGCATTGAGAGGTTGAAGATGTGTCAGTTAGGCTCTTTGTGGAGTCATTTCAAGAAAAGTGGTTTCGTAAATGGTTCTACATGCTACCCTCGAGGTCTATCACCTATTGGGAAGATATAAGAAGTGCATTTGAACACAGGTTTAAGACCACGGAATACTTTTAGGATCTCTATGGTCCAATTAGTACAAATGAAGAAAGAAACCTCCAAATCAATGAGATACTTCATATAAAAGATATAATAGAGTGATAAGAAGAATCCCCAAAGATGTGGTACCTTCTAAAAATAATTTGAAGAGATTCTTCATCAGTGCCTTTCCATTAGATGTAGGTTTCTTCCTTAGAATAACCCAACCAAGAACATTCAGGGAAGCTAAAGAGTATGAAATAAAAAATGATAATGATCTAATCCTATCCAGAAAAGTGAAAGGCCCAAATGGAAAGAAAAAGGGCCAGAGTTCAGGCTCAGTCACCACAGACCCAATGTTCCAAAAAATGGTGAATGACTTGGTTTCCTTGAAGAAATAGTTATCCCAGATCACAATGCGGAACACTCCAAGGAATCCAAATCCTCCCAATAGACCAAGTATTACCCCACCTCCTTGTCAGATCACTCTTGAAGCACCACAAGATAATGTTGCTTGTGTCAGCAAAGAATTAGAGGAGGAAGTGAAAAAATTGAAGAACCTGAAGAAGAAAATGCAGAGGACTATGAAAACTATCTTGAGGTTGAGGAAGTTGATGGTGATATACACAACAACCTAATTGAGTACATTGATGATGAATATGTTTGATGATTCAATGTATATCTTCAAGTTTCTCATGATAGTATTCACTTAACAACGCACACATTCGAAGAAAGGTGCTCTAATCCAAGAAGTGACTTAGTGAAGGAAAAGAAGAAGAAAGAAGATTCTCCTGCGGAGGTCGCCATATAAAAAATCATCAACATAGGATCACCATTACCACAATGGATTCATAAAGAAAAACCAAACCCATTGGTTAACAAGGATCATGCTGCCATATCGATTAATTCATCTAATCATTCTCTTAGCTCAAAGGGTTACTAAGAATAATTCTCCTTCAAATATTGTTCCCGTAAAAACATCTAAGGTTTCATCAAAACCTACATCCCCATCTCCTTCCAAGCCAGTTAATGCACCTGTGAAGGAAAATTCAACACCCAAAATAACAAATCCTTCACCATGTAAATATTCTTTCATTCCCTGGAACCTCTTCCTCACCCACCATAACCCCATTTGACTTTGTTGGAACATATGCAAAAGCAAAACTAAAGTCCAGCTCTCAGAAATAGAATACCTACAAACACATCCTACCCAATTTGATAGGTTCATTGATGTAGTCTTTGGTAGTTAATCCTATGACCTCCAGTCCAAGTTCCAAAGGCTTACTCCCCACACCATCCACACCACCTTCTCAAAACATGCTAGCCCTTAGTGACTCCAAATGCAACATGGTTGAACCTTTCTACATATCACTCCTCATTAAAGGCTTCCATATAAATAATTGTATAATAGATTCCAGGGAGCCTCAGATAATGTGATGCCCATCAAAGTTGCAAATGCTCTAGGCCTCACCTTGACCCAGGAAAATGACACTTACTATTCAATGGAATCTAAACAAGTGCAATTCGTAGGATGAATCAAAGATATAAAGGTAGCACTATCTGATTTTCTAGACAAGAAAGTGCTCCTGACCATCCTATTGGTGGAAATACATACATCCTTTGGCATGCTATTGAGCCGAAGCTTTTTATAGAGACTTGGGTGGAGAAATAAAAATGGACTTGTCATCTGCAACTATTCTAGTGAAAGGAAAGATGAAGAAGTTGCTACCAGTAAGGAAGATGAAGTTCATTGTACAAAAGTCTGATGATCCAAAGGTAAACATTCTCTTTCAAGATAGTGGGCTAGGAAACTACTTCCTCACATCAAAAAATATGATAACTTGCCACTTCTTATGGAAGAGAAAAAATATCTAGTTTAGATAATGGAATTTGATCGTAGTCATTCAAGTGTAGGTTTAGAAACAAGAGTAGTGTTGTACTTTTCATTCTAGTGAATTGTACCCATTTTCCTACAAGCTGTAATTTGATAATATGAATAACATGGAGTATGAAGCTCTCCTCTTAGTGCATAGGTGTGGCAGAAGATATATGGGAATCAAGAATTTGAGATGTCTGAGGTGATGTAGAGGTGATAGTAAAGCAATTTTAGTCAACAATATTAGGTGAAGAATTAAAGACTCTGACATTATAGAAAAAACATACGGGACTGCATTGAATCTTTCAATGCATTTTCCATTAAATGTATCCTAAGAGAAAATAATGAAAAGGATGATTATCTTGTGGTGTCAGCTTCCCTAGTGACACCTCATCCTTATTTTGGTAAAGACAAGGTGACCATTGAAATGGTATTCAGGCCTAGTGTACCAGATAATGCAAACCATTGGAAAGTCTTTAATGATGATAACCGATTTTAGCATTCTTAGAACAAAGAGATAATTTAAACAATCTGTTTTCATGAGAATCCACACCAAGAAGTGTTCGTAGTCGAAGAAGAGAAAGAAAGAATTGAAGGGTTTGATGAATAAGGAGTGATCAAATTGAAAGGAAACAAGATTCCCAAAGGCCTAGTTTCTTTATAAGACCTCTTTGAAAAACACGACATATTCATTCAAGAGAAAGAAAAAAAATCTTGTTGGTGCCTAGCTGATTTTGATAAGGAAAACATCAGCACCCTGCGAAGGAGCTAAGGATAGTCAATATTGGAAAATATTGCTCACTCGAGGAGAAAAAAAGAATTTTTACACTACTCAAGAAATATTTAGATGTTTTGGCCTACTCTTATGATGAACTCAAATCCTTCCAACTGAAGGAAATGCATCACTCGATTCCTTTGAAGCAGGATGTCAGGCCATTTAGGAAAAAAAAGGCCATACAACCCAAAGATTGTTGATACCATCAAGGAGGAGGTAATGAAGATGCTCAATGCAAGAATCATCTTTCCCATCCACCATTCAATGTGGGTGGCTAACATTGTGTCAGTTTGGAAGAAGAATGGTGAAATAAGAATATGTGTAGATTTCTGCAACTTGAACCAAGCATCACTGAAAGACAATTATCCTCTCCCTATCATGGACCACATTTTTCAAGAAGTCACTAGATCTGAAATGCTTTCATTTCTTGATGGATTCTTAGGGTATAATCAAATCAAAGTGGCGGAGGAGGATCGCACCAAGACAACCTTCACAACACCTTGGGGTACTTTTTCCTACAGCAGAATTCCTTTTGGCCTAATCAATGTGGGAGATACATTCCAAAGAGTGATGTATTTTACATTCAAAGATCTAAAAAATTGCATTTTCATATATCTTGATGCTAGCACAATGTTTTAAAATAATATGGGAGATCATATCCATCACTTGGAATAAGTACTTGCAAGGTGCATAAAACATGGCATATCACTAAATCCCAAAAAGTGCATTTTCAAAGTTACAGAAGGCAAGTTACTGGGGAATATCATGAACAAACATGGAACACACATTAATCCTGAGAGAGTATGAGCCATTCAAGCATTATCTCTACCCACAAGCAAGAAAGGAGTTCATTCATTCTTTAGAAAGGTGAATTTTCTTCGTCACTTTGTTCCTGATTTTTCTGAATTGACAAAGCACATTCACCACCATGATGAAGCCACATGAAAACTTCAAATGGAACAATGAAGGGAAGGAAACATTTGAAGATATCAAAAAATCCATCGCCAAGGCTCTGACTCTTGTGTCTCCAAATTTTAACAAAGAATTCATCATGTATTGTTATGCATCAGAACATACCCTCTTTTTCATCCTTAGTCAGAAGAATGATGAAGGTGTGGAAGCACCTATTTATTTCATGAGTTGTTCATTGAAAAATAATGAACTAAACTACAGCCAATTGGAGAAGCATGCCTATGTAGTGGTCAAGGCTGTAAAAAAATTCAGGTTGTACATCCTTAACTCTCATACGGTGGTGATGGTCCCTGACACTGTAATCAAGTCCATCTTGAGACAACAAGATCTTGGATCTAAAATAAAAAATTCGATTGCAAATACTCAAGAATATGACTTGGAGATTCGACCCTCCAATCTAGTAAGGGGGAATGTTTTTTACAGGTTGATTGTTGAAGATGAAACACTCAAATCTCAACATGGTGAAGAAAATTGTTCTTGCTCAACTTGTTCTAAAAACAACCCACGGGTCCTCTTTGTAACCACTACTAATGAGTGGTATGTTGATATTTCCTATTACTTAAATTATGGATAATTCCCTCCTCATCTTGATTACAAGAAAAGGAGAACACTCAAGCTGAAGGTGACAAAGTTTGTAATCTGGAATCATGTGCTTTATAAGAGAAGTCTAGATGGATGCTTTCTCATATGTGTACACAAAGAGCAATAAGAAAAATTACTTAAAGCATACCATTACTAAGGATGTAGTGGACATTTCTCAGTGATGTTCACTACACACAAGATCCTCTGAGGAAGGTATTATTTTCCTACCCTCTTTGTAGACACTCAAGATTAGGTTTCCAAATGTGAAGCATGCCAACAATTCAGTTAGGAGACCAAAAATTGATGCACTACCACTCAAACCAATTTTTATTGAAGAACCATTTGAGAAGTGGGGGTCAGACTTCATTGGTGTTATGAATCCTCACTCAATCATGGGGCACACCTATATTCTCATGGTGATAGATTACTTCACAAAATGGGTGGAGGCCATTCTGGCCAAGCAAGCCAACACTGAAACAGTATGCAACTTCATCAAAGATAATATCATAGTACATTTTGGAGTACCATAGAATATTATAGCAGATAACGCTACCTATTTCTCTTCAAGGGAGTTGAATGAGTTTTCCTATGGCTACATAATCTCTTTATCTCATTCATCAGACTACTACCCATAGGGAAATGGATAGGCTGAATCAAGCAATAAGAGTAATTGTGACCATTTTTGTAATTTTGTAGATGAGAACCAAAGGAATTGGCACAAAAAATTTGTATGATGCATTATGGGCAGACATGATCACTCCAAGAAGGAAATATGGTATGTCACCATTCCAATTTTTGTATGGGGTCAAAGAAGAAATTCCCCTCATGATCAAGATTTCAATCCTCAAGCTGCTACAGGGAATAGAAGATGGTCGGTACAAGGATTCCATTGATAAGAGGATCCTCTTTCTTGAGAAGCTAGAATAAAGTAGACTCTGAGTGGTGGACAGTATGAAAGAACACTAGTTGAAAGTAAGGAAATTTTTTTATAAGAAATCCAGAAGCGAGGGAATTCAAAGTTGGAGACTTCATCCTGCTATGGGACAAGAGAAGGGAACCAGAAGGAAGCCATGGAAATTTTGATTCATTATGGCTCAGCCCATTCTGGATTCATGAATCTTGCAGTGAGAATGTTTTTATACTCTCATATTTTGATGGAACACTACTGGAATTGCCTCATAGTGAGCAATACCTAAAATTATATCATCAGTGGAAACGGGTTATCCCCCACCTTATACCATAGGTGATTTATAGGTGGGTTTCCCCCCTTTTTTTTTATCTATCTCCTTTCCATTGTGTGTGTGTGTGTGTGTGTGTGTTTCCTTCTTACATTACTTCTTTCTCGAAATTTTCAATAACTCCGTAGGTCCCAATGGATAAGGAAATTGTAAACGAAATATATGGTCTAAGATTGAGATTCTAGATTACCATCTAATGTCTTTGTTAAAATTATTCCATGCCATGTCCCCAAGTTAGATCCATTTGTTGTCATGCAAATGTGTAATAGGGAAATTAACAATTTTCGGGCACAAAAACTATACCCCTTTGCTGAAATTGTCCTATTTTGTCATTCCTAGGAACCCCAAGTCAAATCCTTTAGTCTGGTCAGCCCCTATTTAATTTCAAATTGGTCCCTTATTTGATTTAGGAAAGTCAATTTAATCCCCAGGTGATTTTAGGAAGTTATGAAAAGATGTTATCTTCTGGCAGTATTGGGAAGGGCTATCACTATCCTCCCCAGGACTAGATCAACCCCCCTTGGAGCATAACAAAAGGGAAAAATTCAACATGTAGGTGAATTGAAGACCTTAGAACATCATGGAAATGATTTTTGAAGGTTTGGGGAAGTTTTGAAAGACTTGGAGCAGTCTGAATGAAAAGCAGGGTTCACAAGCCTAGGTAGTACATAGGCCTAAAACAACTGATGGGATTTAGAAGAAGATTCTGAGAGCTACAGAGGGATTTAGATGTAAAAAAAACATCTCCAGAAATAGTATTCCAATACCTGCATGATGGTGGAGTTATATTTTTCACAACACCTTGTCACATAGGGTTTGAAGGTAGTTTTTATTAGGCATAGGTGGAGTCCCAAGTTGAAAATCCAATTTTTCAAGGATAACATGGATGAATAAATAAATGATACCCCCACCATTGGATTCAAAATGCCATTTCCAGTCATGATCATATAGCATTTCACCAATAAATTCCACTGGGTGCTCTAGTTATCATCGTTCCAAGTTACCCTCTTGAAGATAGTTCGGGAGTTAGTCAATTTTCGTAAGGAACCGCATTAGCACCAGGATTTTGGTGGGATTTTATGTCCCTAACATCCCTAAGGTCAAGTACACAAACCTTGGAAAAATGTACAAAAACCCCATGTGACCTCTAGGACCCTCATGTGACCTTCAAACTTGACAGTTCATCCCCCAGGTGTATTCTTGGAGATCAAATTTCATGTAATCGGATCGAGGACACATGTCAGCCCCAGGAACATCATTAAATTTTATGTACCTCACTTCCCTAAGGTTAGGGATAGAACACATGAAAAAATTTACCCAGCGCCTAAAGGGAGTCTTTTGGTCATCCACGTGACTGATTTTTAGCCCCCATTGGTTTAAAGTATCTTTTTTCACCTCATTTCCCTATTGTCAGATCGAGGACACATGTCATCCTCTTGAGCACAATGGAATTTTATGTTCCTCAAATCCCTAAGGTTAGGGAAATTAAAAAATGAAAATTTTTCCAAGCCTTCTCCCTCCATGATTTAAAAAATTTAAAATTCTAACTTCTGCTTCACCTACTTCTAGTGCTTCTAGTTGGTTCCACTCTCATGCATAAATATTTCCATTCTTCCTCTGTAGCTTCTCATCCATCATTATGCCATTGCTGAACCTCAAACCAGACCTGTTATAGAGGTAGTTTCCTTCCACTCCATGAAATCATGTTGGTCCTAGAAGTAAATTTGAGTAAACACAGAAGGAGAAAACAGATAAAACTCCATGGCCATGAAACGAGAAGTCTAAGAAATATCTCAAAAAGATATGTGAAATTTTTTTTTGTAGTTTTTTGTTAATTCCTCTACCAAAGGCCATCAATAAGACACCTTCAAACTCTTCTCTCGAGCAACAGATCATCCATAATGAAGAAATCCCACTTCTAGCTCAATTAAGAAAAAAGTCCAATTTACCATGAAACCGTTGGGAGAAACGAAGTACAATTACACGTGAAGCATCAAAATTTAAAAAAAAAACATCAAAAATATAATTTTTTTACAAATGGAGGAGGAATCTAGACCTATAATTTCAAGGTCCATTAATGGCTGCTGCATCCAGAAGCACTTCCAGGCCCAAAATTTGAAACTTTAAAATCTCCTAGACTATTAAGAAGGCGGGCCAGAAATTTTAGAGTGGTGATATTAGGAAAAAATAAATATCAAAAAAATTCGTTTCATGTCAATATGACCTCTAGAAGCCCACTTTCTAAAAATATCAGGTCTACTATATAGGGGCTACTATTTTAGGAAAGTCATCAATAGAAGAACCTGCGAAGGAGATGGTGACATTGAAGATGCACTGTAGCTGAGAACTCACCAGAATAGACATTTTTGACACTTGCTAAAAAAAGTAAGTGGTCCCACATAAACAAATTAAAAATAGAAATTTGATCTCGAAGGAATGAGGAATGCAGCAAGAAAGAGGAAAATAGAGTCACAACATCCATTTAAAGATCGGGGGTTTGATTTTTCACACTTACTAAAAATAGTAAGTTTTTCTTTCTGGGATAAACATGAAGTCGAAGTGGATGGGTCATAAGAAAAAAAAAATATTTTCTTGCGAGTATGATGTGGAATATAGTGATCTCTTACACATGGACTTGAATGACCTTAAGAATCACATGCCCTTTATGCACCGAGAGAGGATTGAAGACTAGATATTCACAAGTGGTTTGTATGCCACTACAAGACACCATGTGTTTGTGGAGAGTCTCGAGTTAGTCCTAGCTTACTCTTTCAACTATGATCTCAGGACATGAACCATCTGAGCTAACAATGGTACATCGATGGCAGTCATCAACCCTGTGATAATTTCACTCTCTCTGTAGATATTGTCACACTCTAAAAATGGTCATTATCTCAAAGGATAGGGCATCACATGATTGGGAAACCATGGATTCATATGTCTAAGGAGTAGGGCTTGAATCATGTTTGAAAATAGGAATAAATCCTTCCAGGATGCCCAAGAATCTTTCAAGGTGTGAGTTCTGATAAGGGTCTTCTGATGTCATCACTCTCCTCAGTAGATTTATGGTTGAAGTAAGAATGAGTGACTTCCAATACTAGATGGGCCTTTTCATCGTGACATTGGCCGAAGGAAAGTAGAGGATTAACTAGGAGAATATCATCAGTAGAAATTTCCATCTACAACTGCTCCAAGTTCCCATGATAAGGAAGTTTCACATGACTTCTTACCTAGTTTATATCCTTGCAAGCTCAAGATAATTCAAAGGATTAGATCTCACGCGAAACATTACTGCCAAGGTGCTTGCATTCGAGAAACTTCAACAATTAGTAATGGAGGAGAGAAAGAGGAATTTAACTCATGTGAATGATGCATTCACCATGTACATGGTATGAATCTTAGATGAGGATCTTGAATATAGGATTTCATTATAAGTGGCATCCTTGATCAAGTAATATAGCTCATACTTCATACAATTCTGAACCTTTTCCTACATACTACTCACTGGCTTCGACCAAGCTCCCCTGAGACTACCTAAGCACCTCAGTGAGTATATTGTATGGTTTGAACTTTGGAGGAATATCACTCAAGTGAATAAAAAACTTAAAATTAGGAGAAAGAATTTGATTTCATTCCCTATATCTCTAGAGGTGTTCACGTGTAAAATCTCAAATGACACATCTCACCTGGAGACCACTTTTGTACATCTGAAATTTCATTCTTACATCATCAGGCTCAATTTTGACATCTAACAATATCCTGACTTGTTCTATGTCCCAAAATTACAACATGAGCCACAAGTCAGGGACTACTAGGCCAACTGTATTGATGAGTTTGTAGTACATGAAAAGAACCACATGAGGATGAAAATTAGCGAGATGAAGAAATTAAAGTTCTCTTGGTATGAAGACATCTTGCATGATGATGGGACTTAAATGTATGATCCTAGGTATTCAACTTTCAATTTTTCCCCAATGCCCCAAATCAACTGGCATGTTTCTGAATTAGGATATATATTGAAGTAGACAAAAAATGTGGTGAGGAAATGAGGAACTAGTTTTAGAAGAAGAGGACTACGGTCATCTAGTCACAAGGAATATATCCATGCCAAAAGTAAGCTTCCCATCATTCATCTTCAAAAGTGGTAGAGGTGACTTCCAACTATAAACACTTTGGAGAAAGTTCAAAATGGAAGACCATGGAATTGGAATCTTCTTCCCACGAGAAGACGCCCAAGAAATTCATGGTAAAAGATGTCTCATTGGTGTCACTACGGGAGGAAAACTTGATCTTAGTAATACAAACAGAGAATCGAGAATAAAAAGCACAGAAAAACAAGGAGTATATGGTTCAAGATTCAGTCTTTAAGCTACCATAAGAGATCTTGCCTCTTGTTAACACCAACAACCTTATCATTCATGACTTGCCTCCTCCTCTAGAAAAAGGAATCATTGACACACCCATCATCGATCCTGAATCTAGTAAAAAAATTTCATGGATGCAAGAAATGGTCATCCCTTACACTCACACTATGTAATAAGTAGAAACCTCTTATCAATCGATGATTTTCTGATTGGCTAAAGAAAAAAGTTAAAGAAAGATCACACATATAGCATCATGATTCTATAGAGGGGAGATAGCTAATCAGTACATCGAAGTAGATCATCCAAAGCTAATCAAGCCAGTGGAGGAGATGACACCGGATGACAATGAGATGAGGACAATCCAATTGGTACCAACTACTCATGAGGGATAATTATAAATATATCAACAATTTTCTGCTCACATGGTGGAAAGGAATAAATAATATATAAAGAATATTGAGGTACTAGATGAATAAGTATGAACTCTTTCATCTTATGTGCAAACCTTGGTGGAACCAAGCACTACAACACTTCTTATTGAGAAAGTTGTACCCATGATTAGCTTTGATCTAGAATCCATCAAAAGAATGCATGAGCTCACGATGCAGGGGCTAGAAAAAAATGAATGGATCAACTTAATCTACAAAAAAGGGAAGCCACCACTCTAAGAGGTAGTCAAGATCTTTTCATACATGTGTGCAATAGGAAACAAAATACAAGAACTCAAAAATGATGTGTAGAAAGAAAGAGAGTACTGAGAACCTCTAGGACCAGTAGTGAGTGAGATGAGCAACACCCATCACCAAGACTTGATCAATAAGAAGGGTTTTAAAACCCATGTAGAAGAATTGACATGTGTATGGGTGAGGGAATTTATAATCAGGTTTAACGTAATGGATTGGGACTTCACAAAGCTAGAGGAGAAATAAGAACAAACATACAAGCTTGAGGATAATATAAATAAGAAATTTCAGAAACTTGGAGTATGTTCAATGAGCGAACACATAACTGTTGATGAGTTGATCATCCCTTTCAAATTATATGTCAAGAAAGGGGTGGGAAACCCATTATTCTTTACTAAGGATACTATTGACTTCCTCTAGGAGATCCAAGCCTCCATTGCACTTATCACAGAAAATCACTCATCAGGGTTTGGGAAGTACAAGGACATCAATAGTGTGATCGATTGATAGACCAAAATATTGAGCTACATTCGCATCTCTCATGTCGACAAAGTAGAACCTGTAGCATCTTGTTTCAAAAAGGATCTTGGAAAGACATAAGTCTTCTCAGGAACGTAAAGTGGAGAGCAGTCAGAAAAAGGAGCCAATTCCACCACAAAAACTCATTCTTATACATAATTCTTCTTCTTTCTTCTTCTTCTTCTCTTCTCACTTAACGCTCTCTCTCATCAATGGTATATTTTTGCATATAGGTTTTCACTTTTTAATATTAATTTAAGTGACTTTAGAAACATAATGTAAAATTTAAGTTTCCTTTATTTTATAAAAGGGGTTTAAATATTTAAGTGGAATATGAACAGTCTAAAGTCAAATTAAAGTATTTGAAAAGTCACCAGGAAGATGAAGAGTTCATCCTCTTCTATAAATTGTAACTAGCTCCTCATTTGATTGTCTTCTTACACAAACTTCTAAAATCTTATTTAAACTTATTAGATATTGAAGCTATGTTTTTTGTGACTTCATGAGAGAGATATCCTTGTGAAGAGAGAAAAGAGATAGAAAATTTCTTCTATTTTCGCTTACTCAAAATGTCTTCCATTTCTATGATATATATAATTTATTGTTTGAGCTTCAATTAAGAAATAAGGAATTTTAGCCTTTTTCTGACTGATGGGTTTAGTGGTACTTTGTGTTCATCAAACTCTATTTGGTCTTCTTGTTGTTACTAGCATAGATTTGTTTTCTTCTAAATTAAAGTGCATGTAATGAAGTTTTCTGGTTAGTGTATGCAAGTCTCTGAATTTATATTTACATACATTAGTTTATCTTTTCTATATTTTCTCACTCCCTTTCCCACTCTCCTAGAAAAAAATACCCCTACAAATATCTGTAAGATTTTTCCCCATGTGTCAATGGAGTTTCCTTTTTTTATCCCTAGACCATAAGGCCACTAGGATAAAACTCACATTTTTACTTGCGCTACATACATGTACGGATAGCTGCACCAGTTAAGTAGAGGGACTTATTCTCCTAGAGGATTGGCAAGATAACCACCAATTTTTCCCTGAAATATTTTATTGCCAACAATATATACATATCTTGAATGGGTTTTTGATGAATTAAGTTCATGCTAGATTATATCTATTGGGTAAACATATGCAAGCCTCTATGTCAATGAAAAACCTTGTAAGTGGCTTATCCATTTACAAGAGAGAATATCTTACCGATTCATTTGGCATCGAATTCAAATGGACTCATATCATCGGTTTCTAGTTGGGTTAGTATTTTTGTATGATAATTGGTATTTATATATTCCTTTTCTTTTCTCGACCTTATAAAGGTTTACCATATTTTAAAATACGACTATATATTCTTGGGCCTAGGGTTTTAATACTCAGGTATTGAGTTGTTATTTAGCTAGATGATTGGTTATTGATTCTCTGGTTGTTGATTCTATTTAAGTTCTGAGTGGCTTAATTTGAGCAACACATCCACTTTGGGATTCTACAATAGGGAGTTCAGATTTTGTTATGTTCACAAAACTATTTAAGAGCTTTAATCTCACTCTCTTCAAATTTTTACAATATCTTTCCCCATCCTTAAGTCATTATTGGACCTATATTGGTTCTTAATCATTTTTAAATGACTGCAGGTTAGTGGTATTAAAATTTGAAATTATACAACATAACCCATCTAGGTTGTTACTAAAGTGTTTGATTTTTTATTGTGTCTAACATTCATTTGGTATGACTTATACCTGGTAGGATACCTCTTTACTCTAGATAGTTATGTGTCTAACTAATCAAGCCCATAAGTAAAGCTTCAGTTGAAGAGCTAATGGTATTCTATGTTGGGTAAACTCATTCTCAGTTGAGACTTTGGTAAGAATTTATTAATGATTGTAGACATAAAATGCTAAGTCCTGTAAGGATACTTAATTAGCTATTTTAGCAGGGACTAGTTTTGTTAATCCGGTCCTATGGGATTATTTTGATAAGATAATGAAATGTCTTGATCAATGTGTTTTCAGTCACATGGTTGATGGGTCTGCAACCACCATGTTTCTCTAGTTCCTTCTTAGGAGTGTGATGCTGACATTAATCTCTTATTATTCTAGTGAATATATTAGTGTGGATGGAGTAATTAATGTGATTACAGTTAGTGTGAGAGTGATTTAAAAGTTCTATTGTCTTCTAGCAGTGAATTAATAAGTTGAGTGTGAAATGAATGTTCATTTCTGATAAACTTTTGGATGGATGATATGGTACGAAATTTAGTCTCATTTCATCTATATGTACCTAGTTTCTAATTATTGATTTGAATATGATCTTTCAACTCCTTACGCTTATAGTTTAGTTGAACCGACCCTTACCCGATGGTTGTTCTACTCTACAAGAGCTTAGGTACTAGGAAATTTGTGTAGAGAAAGTAGGTGGAATTACTTGTCTGATATATTGAATTATAATGTTGTATGAGTGGCTTCTTATAACTTGAGTAGTATAAAAAAGGGTTGAAAGAAAATTTGTACAAAATTAATGAAAGATATTGAAGATTACAATCATATAAGTATAGGCTTATATGACTGACAATCTTATAAAACTTATACTTATTATTATCATTACGTTACTAATTTTATTCTTATTTCTCAATAGAGATATAACAATTATTTGATTTATTTGTAAGACTTATTTAATTAATATGTATGATTACAGTCATATAAGTATTGGCTTATATGACTACAATCAGATTATACTTTCTCTTTTAATTTTATGATTGATTGGAATCAATTTCATTGTTCAGATCACCTTTGTGGGATTTAAATTATTTTTTATTTCAATTACTTGAAAGGATGATATATGTTAACTTTTCCTCCTTTGATGGTTTCATTTATGAAATTCTAGTGGCATGATAAAAAGAGTTATGTTCCTTCCTTATACCTTAGAATAATTTGTTTGGAGAGTTACGTTCATTTTTTTGAAATTATTAAGTAGAGCATATTGTTATGAATAGTTTGCGTTTATCATGCTCAGTTCATGTGAACTGACTCATGCTAACAATTTTGCAAATGGAGTTAGTGAAGAAGGGAGAGGTATAAAGTTTCATTTATTCTTTTGATTGAAGAAATTTAAATGGGATATCTCATTATGGAATTCCTAATTATATATCTTATGTTTGGAAATGAGAAATGCCCTTTGTCATTTAACATAATTTTTTTTAAGGAAATATTTTGATCAATCTAATAAACGTGAGTTGATACCTATTTTGGTAAGTAATAAATTTGATTACTGTTACATTATCTTATCTAGAAATAATTGTTTGTAAAAATATGAATTTAGTAGTTTTTCAAATGATAAAGAAGGGTAGTTTATTGGGTAAGTATTCTTGTATCATACATAAACATAAGACTTATTAAGTTCTAAATGAATTATATGTTTGGAATCTATTATAGAATGTAATTATGTCTGAATGGGTGGAAATAATAATTAATTTAAGAGTTACCTAATATAACATTATAAATTGTCTTTATGAATAAGTAATATCAACTATTTATATAAGTAAATTATGCATTATAATGAAGATACGAAAGGTGAATACTTACATGATATCAATGATATTAAATTTATATGCTAGTAATCCTTTATAGAATTTTGTGAATTATGAGACTATGTACACTTGAAATGATAATAAGTGTCTTGCAAGGGCTATACTATAATGAATCCTTATGAACTTATGAATAAAATTTTATGTCCTTAAAAGGAAAGGAAGGAAGCAATCCTTTAAGATTGAATAAGTAATTAAAACTTAATGAAACACTTACAAATTAAGCACTTATGGTAGATGTCAATGAATGATCTAATATAATCATGTGAAATTGAATTTTCAATTGAGCTCAAAATAAAGAAGGATTGTGTGATTAAGATGAAATATTGACTGACATTAATAGTTCATGAAACTTGATAAAGGTATTATACATACCTACATTTACGTAAATGTGAAATTTCACACTCTCTATTAATATGAAATATAGAGGCATGGTAATAATGCTGCCCTACAGAGATGTAAATAAACTAGTGGCATGGTACATAGTTGTAATAATAAGAAGCATATGACTAACTGATTAAGCTTAAGACATTTTTAAATTTGTAATTCAGAACTTAAATATAATATCCTTTTGATCTCCACTTAAGTATATTATCGACATGAGATTTATTAATCTAATAAATTGATATTCAAAAAGTAACTATATGTCCTTGGATCAACTTAAGACGAGACCTTAGGTACAACTCATTCAGTGAGAAGGTGTCGCGAGACCTAGACCTTTTGGTCATGATTTAATAATAACCTTGAAAATAATAAATTCCATGTTCTCCAATACAAGATTCTTAGCGGGTTAACTCACTACATCTACTACACATTCGTATCCCTATAATAATGGTTGTCACCATTAGGATATTTTTAATTAGTAGTTATACAGAGTTGCCTCACCAAGAGACTATATTATGGCATGGTGTTGCTTTAAGTACAAAACTTGTTAGAGTTACAAACACAAATTGAACCTCTTGGATATGGACCCCAATATGAACTTATGATGGCTACGGGGAGGGAAGTGATCTAGTAATGAGGTGAATTGTTACGAAGACACTTACTTTCCCATAAGCATCATAGGATGACATAGAGGTAAATATTCTTAAAGATTAAACCGGATTTGTATATTATACAAGACTTGTAGTTGTTTACAACATCTATGTTTGTGAATCCATATAACTGAATAAGTGATTAGAGTGACATGACAAATTCGTAATGATGAGTGTGTTCCATCATGGAATTGAGCATGGCATACATAACTCTGAAACTTTGTGCAAAGTAGTGTAAGATGTTGATTACACTGTTGTGATTTCACTATGATCTAAGATATGATATTCCTGTGGAATTCCTAGATGGAACCTAGGTAGATACTTAAGAATATTCACTTATATATCATATCTAGATAAAGGAAAACCAAATGATACATTTGATGTATGGGCTCATACAAAGCATTGAGGGAGAGTGAATAGGTTCATGATTCCCTCATACAGTTGCACATGGTTTATGACAATTATCGGAAATGGATTGCATTAAGGTTTATGTTGGATTTAAATATATGGGTATTTAAATCAGCTACATAAAGTAATTAAATAAAAAATAAAATATTCCTAGATATAAAGTGACAAAAAGTGGATGTTACAAATTCACCCATATAAAATGTTAGAAGTCTTACAAGATAATCACAAGATAAATATATCTAATGATACAATGCCACTACCCTCCATCCTAATGCCACTTCCTTCATCAAAACTTTCAGTCACTATTTTAGAATCTAAATCCATTCTTAAACCCACACCTAAACGTGTTCCACAAGGTATCTCTTTTGTGTCTCATGCTCCCAAAAAGTATGACAGTCAAAATCCTACAACATCGTCTTCATCTTAACAAGATCCATTAGGATATTATATCAAAATTCTTAAGAATATTCTTCAATCAACATTCACATCATTACCCCTGTATCAAACCTTCCAATCCATGTAGGTAGAAACAAACCTAGTACAAGTATGATGTAATTTTTACTTATCATAGAACTCCAGGGTACCACACTGAAAATTGTAAATCCTTCCAAGTTGCAATCCAAAGTATTTCTAAGAAATTTCTCCTCCCAAAAAATAGAGATCACCCTATTCCACCCATCAATTCTAAAACAACAAAATAAAAACACTAGGTCAATCCTACCCCTAAGACCCTTTGATTTAACAATCTTAAAACATTACCTAGTGACCTACCTACAAAAAGCATAACCTCCTCTAACAAATATCCCTTTCTTCCAAATTGATACTGTCCTTTTACATAACCAAAAGGTATCATGGGCCCATGAATTGGAAATCCCATAATCCAAATAGGCCTAAAATCCCCATCTCTGCGGATCCCCCTAAGTCATCGAATCCACCATCTCCTAAAGCCAAGGTCTCCATTACTTACATCCACACATAGACTGCAATTCAACAACGTCCATATAAAATATTGTTCTCAAATAATTACATCAAACACAACTTCAAGATATCCCTCTATAAAATCATCCAAAACTCCCCTTAGCATCATAAATCTATGATATAAGCCTTTCAAGCCATCTCAATACCATCAGATGAGCCCCGACTATTTTCAAACCTTATTGGTTCCATAAAAATGTCTACAACCATCTTGTTTGACAATTCTGAGATCCCATCCTTACAACATGAGGACCATGACCTCCCCATGTTCATCACTGCCCAAATAAATTATACTGTTGTTAAAGGATTCATGATTGACAATGGTCCTAACATCAACATAATATCATCTCACACTTTCAAACAACTTCAACTACCTAACACCATTGTAGCTCAATCATCGGTCATCGTGTGTGCTTTTAATGATACTATTTCTCCTAACTTGGGAACAATAATCCTACCTATAAAAATAGGCGTGAAAGTCATCCATGAACTCTTGTACCTTGTATAAGGATAATTTCAATATAACATACTATTAGGATGTATGTCCTTCATCCACGCCATGCGATGTGTCCCTTTGACCTTATATTGATGCTTGAAATATGAACACGAAGGTTAAAAATTTTATGGTTCCTACTAATCCTAATTCATTTAAATCCTATCATATGACTTACATGTCAAATTACATGTTTCTTACCTTGGAACATAAGCACCCCCTCTTCAAATCAATATTCCAAGAGTTACTTATGTTCCCGCATCCAAAATTATTATATGATCAATCATTCAAAGATATGATGCAATGTCTCTCATTGGGGGAGTACTGACTCCTAGCTCTCAATACACTCCCTATACCAAAAACATATGGGAGACCTGATAAACAACATATTTATGAACCTAACATTGGAAACATTATTTCCTTCGGTCCCACCTTTCTTTGAACACAACTCATTTATGGAGGCATAAAGTGCCTCTCTTCCCATCTCGATAATCAAGTCACATGTCAAATCATTCACCTCAAACTTTTTGTTTTTAGATAAGCCTCAGTTTCCCCAAAACTACCTTCACTACTACATGTAGAATGGTTTTGGTCTGGGTAGATATGTGCAAGGCCCACATGAGTTACCCTTTAAAGATATGAAGAAACCCCATTAAAAATATGGACTCGACTTCAAAGTCCCCTCTTCAAATTAAACACTACCAACACTAGAACATGAACAATCCTCCTCATTATCATCATACATACCCTCTAACAATTAGGATGACACCATATATCCCTCCTACCAATTTTTTTAATCAATACAATCATTCTAGGACCACTGACTTACCAAGCTAAACAAGATCAAGTCCCTCCGATTAGCATTACCTGAAATGATAGAAGAGGATTCTCCCACTATCAACATTCTCCATTATCACAATGGAAATTCCATCTTAACCTATATGAGTGATGTATATCATTGTCTCTAATAGTCCTTATATCTTGACACATGTATACGCTTCTCAATGAATCTACCATCGGCATTAATGTAGGCAGACCATGAGAACCAAACATCGTTAAAATTGGTCAAGCTGTAGACCCACCGAAACTCCATGACTTCACCACTTTATTATTTAATCATAATCAATCCTTCACATGGTCTTACAGTGATATGCCTAGTATCGACCCTAACATATGTTATCCATCATATCATCACTATCTCCAATTTTAAACCAGTGAAGCAAAAGATTCATAGAATACATCCCCACATCACACTATTAGTCAAAGAATAACTTCAATGTCTTCTTTTAGCCAACTTTATTCTACCCTTTTACTATCCCTAATGGATTTATAACATCATACCAATAAGCAAAACCTCTCCTAAATTACATATTTTTATAGAATTTTGAGATTTTAACGTCCTTTGTCTAAAAGATGATTTCCCCTATCTAACATTGATTAAATTTCTGATCTAGTGACATGACATGAAATGTTGTCTCTTATGGAAAGTTTCTGTGGTTATAATCAAATCCTCATTGCACTAAAATATCAACATAAGACATATTTTATTACTTCGTGTGGAACCTTCTACTATAGAGTAATGCCCTTTGGCCTAAAAAACATTGGATAAACTTATCAACTCACCATGACATATATATTTCACGGCCTCATCCATAAAACTATAGAAGACTTTGTAGATGATCTCTTAGGCAAATCCAAACACTGAAAACACCATTGTTTTTTCCTTAACATAATATTTTACCATATTATACAATTTTTCCTTTATCTCAACCTTGTTAAATGCATATTTGAGGTCTTGAGAGGAAAAATATTCAGATTTATAGTATATATTAGGAGAATTGAATTAAAACCTTCCAAATTCAAATTCATAATCAAAATGCCTCCTCCATCAAATCTTAAACAACTTCGTATCCTCCAAGGTAAAATTCAATCTATCCATCCCTTCATCTCTTAGTTATCGAATTAGTGTTAACCCTTCCACCATATTCTTAGAAAGTACAACAACTTTAAGTGGGATGATGACTGTCAATGAAAGTTTAATGCCCTAAAATAATACCTCTTATCAGTGCAAATAATTTTATTTCCACATGAGGGGGAACATTTATATTTATAAATCTCTGCTAATGATCATGTTCTAGGAGCCATGCTAGAAAATTGAGATGAGAAAGGTAGGTATCATGACTTTTATCACATAATTCATACCCTTCATGATTATTAAACCCATTATTGAGAAGTATTAAAGTTATTTTGTGCCTTATACTTCACAAATTCCAAACTTCTTTGTTTCCCCCTCAATCGCAAAACCTATGTAGTCACAAGCATTAGTCCACTAAAATTCATCCACTCTAAGCCATATCATAAAAATTGTATAACCAGATGGATTATGCTCATGAAATATTTTGATCTTGAATTCATTTCTCAAAAATCCATCAAGGGGTAGGTTATTGTTGACTATCTCACAAAATATCCCCTTATCGATAATCAACTTCCTTACAAACAATTTATTGAAGAATCTATCAACACTCTCATTCATGATAACACTCCTCTCAAAATTACCTTATTCTTTGATGGGTTTAAATGTAGATAAGGGAGGTGTTAGAAATATTCATAATACCTCCTTAGGGAAATCCTATTTCGTTATCCTTCAAATTAAATTTTGATTTCACAAATAACATGGTAGAATATGAAGCCCTCATCATGGGTCTTCAAAACCACCACATTTCTTAGCATAATAATCCTTGACATCTACGATGATTCCCAATTTTTCATTAATAAAATCAAAGGAACGTATTAATGTAAAAAATGAAATCTTGAATAAATATAAAGCCATCGTTGACACTATCTTGAAGCTCATCGATCATTATGAAATCCAAACTACTCCATTATGCCCATATAATAAATTTTTAGACACTATGAGATCTCTCACATCCCTTAATCCTTTATTTCTAGATAATTTAAAAATCTTTATCATTATACACAAACTTGATCAACCATCTTATACCAATAATGATCTTCCTACTATCAATCATATAGAAGATAGCTCATCTAACATTTTGTACACTCAAATATATGACTATATTTCTTTAAGCAAAATACCCTCATATATATCTAGAAATGGTAAGAGGTCCTTCCAACAATGTGAATCTTTCTATGTGATATTATAGAGTATCATTTACAAGAGAGGGTTTCACAACCTTATCCTTTGTTGTCTTAAATCTTTTGAGGATCACCAATCTATTCAATAAATCCACAATGGAATATGTGGATATCACTTTAAATGGATTAGCCATTGCTAAATGAATATTACGAATGGGTTACTATTGACCTACACTTAACCAAGATTTGTTGTGACTATGTCAATAAGTGCATCAAATATCAACAACAATCTAATCTCTACACACATACCTAGTCACATGCTCTTCAACAAAATCAAGATTTATGTCCTTTTTCACAATGGGGACTCAACCTTATTGGTCTTATTAGCCTCAATCATCCAAAAGACATAATTACATTATCACATCCACTAAATATTTCACAAAATGGGAGGAAGTTATTCCTCTTATCTCCACTAAAAAAGATAAGATTTCTGATTTCATCCATCATCACATCATTTGTCACTTTGGAATCCATCATAAAATCATCCAAGATTATGGTAAATCATTAAAAAACAAGAAAGTTCAAAAATTATGTGACACTTATAATATTAAATTAAGCTTCTCCACACCATACTATCCACAAGCCAATGGCCAAGCCAAAGCATCCAATAAAACCCTCTGCAAAATCCTTACCAAAACTGTTGATCACGCTTGTAAAAATTGACACCTTTAAATTCCCTTTACACTAATAGGGCCTTATCAGACTATACATTCAAGCTCCTATAGGTGCTACTCCATTTCTCTCTAGTATATGGCTCCAATGAATGTGTCCTAAAACTTGAAGTCCATATTCCATCCTTATGTGTTTCTCTTAAAGATTTTGTCCCTAAGGAAGAATATTGCATCAAGAACACCTATCAATAACTTGAATTTTTAGATGAACATTGTACTAAATCCCCTCAGAACATATCAATATATATCAAGAATGAATCAAAAATGTGCACATAACAAATATATCAAAGAATGTGAATTCAATATTGGTGACCTTTTCCTTAAGGAAAATCAAAATGTCACAAATATGGAAAAGGGTAAATGTGGGAAGGTTTCTAAAAACTGGACTTGGACCATATATCATCACTCACAAATACAAATCCAATCCTATCATTTAGCCTCTCTTCATGGGAAATTAGAAAAAGAGCCTCCTTTAATGCCTTGCACTTGCGAATACTTCTACTACTAATGTATCTACTTACTTGACCTTAGTAAAACTAATGTCCTTCATTCTCAAACAAATCCACATAACCTTTACCCTAGTAATGATTTGAAATTATGTGGTACTTCCATCAACATAACCACATATGATCATTAAATATGGGCACTATGACCCTACTCATAGCATATTCCATGTGGACAAGTAACCTTCACAAACAATAAGGGACATTATAATAATTAATTTATTACTTCACCCTATCCATTGACAAAACAACATGTTTATGGTACGTATGTTATCTTGTATATCAAACACACCATCCTCAATGCAGTCTTTTAGGCCCAATCTCAACTAAAAGAATCAAAACTATTAGGGGATCTTATAGAAAATCAAAGGATAACTATAAACAATATATATAGACTATCACCATCAAAATCTAAATATTATCATAGACCATTCCCTTGAAGGATGACTACCCAAATCTTAAAAATTCCATATATATGGCAACAAATTAAAATATTCTTGCATTGATAATATTAATATACAAGTTTAAAATCATTTATCATCCTAGGAAATATTATCACATTGATGAACTTTACCTCAAATATGCGAAGCTTCCCATATTGATCATCTCATGTAATACTAAACAAAATAGATATGGGGTGAAACCTAGAACCTCTAAGGAAATCATAGTTTCTTGTATAAGATACATGTGAATCCCAAACATGTCAAAAAACTAGATAACGTATTTAGTTTCATATTAAATCAATCACACTACCTTAAAATGGACTAACAATTATTTATTATATTTTACTAACAATTAGGGTTCTAAGTGAACTAATAGTAAAATTACAATCATATACATAAAAATACTCAATCAAATAAAGAATAAAACAAATCTCAACCATCATTATATACAAATCAATGAATTCAACATCCAAAATATATAATCATATCTAAAATACATCATAGATAGATCATCAACATAAAATATATCCATAAAATCACATCAAAAACATGAAAACACATCCATATATCCAAAAACATCACATACATACATACATATATATACATACACATATACATACATACATACACACACACACACACACACACACACACACACACATATATATATATATACACACACACACATATGTATCTCTATGTGTGTGTGTATATCAAATATTGATGTTCATAAAAGATCATGCTCTGTGGCTCATAACATAATTACATCATAAAATATACATCAGATAATCCCATAACTCTCATTCCACCCTCGGGTTGTCTCTGAGGCCCACTGATAATCCTTGTGCTAGCCAAAAGATCACTCTTAAGTTCCTACAACAAGCTAGCCACATATTGTGGATAAAAAGCAACCTTAAGGAGCCTATTCCCTACCACCCTCTCATAGTATATCATCTCCACCCATTGGGAATATTACTGAGCTATGATCACCATCCCAGGTGGCTCCATCTCACCTCCATGTGTAGCTCCACCCATTCCTCTAAATGTTCCTCCCCTGTTGGAGATCCTACTCCTAATGTGAGTGGCCCTAATGTTTATAATTTAATCCTAGTCATGCCGAAATGCTCACTCAACATCTCATGTTGCTGATGGTATTGGTGTCAATCATACCACACCTATCCCAAATCTATCCTTAAGACATCCACCAACTCATCACTTTCCCCAAATACCCCCACTAGCATCACCACTTAACCCTCCAAGGTAGTTGCTCGAGCATCGCTCTCGACTAGCAACCATCCTAAGTCTCGAAAACTCCACCTATGAACCCCCTTCATGACCTCCCCTCACATGCCTCCCCCATCTCCACATCCTCCTCTCCTCACTCCTGCCATATGTAACACCCTGAACTATTGTTACTTCCTCCTGAGCATTCAAGTGTTGATATATGATTTCTTCTGTAAAAGGATGTGTTCCTTTGATTGTGAAGTCATGCTTGATATGGATTGTATCTTCTTTGCATTTGAAGATCTTTGACTGAGCCAGGATATGCTTGGACTCTTTTATTTCTTTCATTTTTAGCACCTGAGTTTAATCTGATTTCGGAATGAATTGTGATTTACCCATCTTTATGACTCAGCCTTGGATCAGTTGCATTGATCCAAGAGATGTTTTAAGTTTATTCTGGATGAACCAAAAATTATAGACCTTACGAAGGTTGCAAGGTCTGAATGTGTGGAATGAGAAATTCAGGAGTTAACTCAGGCTGATCTTGTTAAATGAATTGGTTCCCGATATCGTAATATCAGGAAGGTCTAGACCTTGAGCCAGGTAATAAATTCTGATATATATATATATATATTGCTAGCTTATTATCAATGCTGGATTGAATCCATTTCGGGAATGTATCTGTTGGTTCTTATACTAAACGATTCTATTTGTTAGACCTAGACTGGATTTATTAAGGTTAATAACCTAAACCTAAACTATAACCTATGGGTTGGATTAGTGCTAATCTAACCTAGCCCTAAACTATAAGCTAAATGTTTCTAAGGTTAGTGACCTAGCGCTAAGGAGGTTAGACTAAGTATCACCTTAAGATCTAACCTATGTTTCTAACCAAACTAATGATCATGGATGAAAGGGACCTATGAAGGGGTGCGAGCCATGGGCGGTAGTTTCTATGGCATTAAATGAGATGGATAAGTATGAAGGACAAGGGATTTGGTGGAAGTTTCAAACGGCTAATGAAATCCAACGTGGCAGAGTCGCCAAATCTGGAAATGGTCTTTGGTTTGTTTTTGTCCATCGCCAACTATGGCGGTCGGTGGCAATGGAGATTGAGTGGGAATTTTGGAGTTAATGCAATTAATGAACTCGGTTCCCGAGCGCGGATTGCTCGGGAAGGCATGCAAAATGGAAAACTAGTTGGTTGTTTGGTTTTCCATACGCTCCGGTTTTCTCTCTGTTTGATCACTGGTTCTTCGAACCAGTCTACTTGGTGTTGCATGGAAACTATGAGAATAACTAGCTCTTTTCTCTGTCGGGGAAAGTTTATAAGGCATGGAAATAACAAATTATTGTTGTTGAATCTAACGTGGAAAAAGAGGAGAAGGCTCGAGCTCTTTCAGAGGTCTTCTTCAGATTTTTAAGCGACATTACCAGGCATGTTAGGCCCTAACTTTTAAAAATCTTGCTTTCCTTCAAATGATTTCATTAGAACAACTCTGTTCAGATGATTTTTGGTCCAGTTGGTTTTTATGGTAGCATTGTATGAATTAGTTTGTTGTATCTTCATGCTGGCTCGATTATTCAGTTGAACCCTTGCTGGGTGTACATTTTGTTTCGTACGGTTGAATTATCTTGCTGTGTTTTGCATTTCGGTTAGATTTCGTAGAAATGCTTGCAAGGATAATGTACGAATTCGACTCTGTTGGAGTCCATAAAATGTTTTCTTGTTTGGTATCGACTTTTGTTGAAGCCTTGCTGTTAACACTTGTTGAGATTGATATAGTTGGAATTCTAGGAAATAGATAGTATCTTTCTACTTCTGTAGAAGTTTATTTGAGAATACTAAATGGGTTTGACTCCTTTTGAGTCCTTGAAAAGTAACATACGTTTCTACTTCTGTAGGAGTTCAGTCGTGAATACTGTTGTTATGGACTCAGTTGGAGTCCTTGATATGTAACCAGTGTTTCGACTTCTGTATAAGCTTGGTTGTGAATACTTATTGATATTGGCTCTGTTGGAGTCCTTAATATGTATCTTGTATTTCGACTTCTGTAGAAGTTTAGTTGTGAAGACTGTTGGTGTTGAATTAGTTGGAGACCTTGAATGTTTTCGTATGAATTCGAACTTCAATCCTAACCCTGGCTATGAGTTCTTGTTGGATACGACTCAGTTGGAGTCCTTGCAGTATCTCCATGTGAACACGACTCCTGTTGAAGCCCTGACGTGTTTGCGTGATGGCTCGACTTCTGATCTAGTCCACGCTGTGTTTACTTTTTTTTAACTCGACTCTGTATGAGTCCTTGCTATATTCGTATTATCTCGGCTTGGATGAAACTTTGTTGAAAATAATGATATGATGATGACTTCTATGAAGATCTTGTTGTGGTTATTATTTTTTGATTTCGGCTTCTGATTTAAGACCTTGCTGTATTTAGTAGGGATTAGATTCAGCTATTTGTTGCTGAGTATTTCGACTCAGTGGGAGTGTCGCTGGGTTGCACATGGTTACGTCTTCTGTTATTGTGTTATTTAGTCTTGAGCTTGACTGAGATAAAAAGTTACTAGCTGTGCCATGACAGGCGATGGCGTTGGATATTTTGCATGTTGTTGAATAACATGGAAAGATTTGTTGAGCCTTTTGGGGTTAGATTATTTTATTATTGCTTGTCGCGTGAACTCTTGTATTGCTTAATAATCTACAGGTGAATTTTATATTGGAATTCTGGTGAAGCTGTAGTATCTTCTTGTGGTCTCGGCTGATTTAGTCGCATGCGTATAGTGTAAATGCATTACTCTTGAGAGGACGGTACAGTCATGAACATGATTGGAATGGAATATGAATGTCTCTATTTCTTTCTCCTCTGCTGTTAAGTTATGTTGATATCTATAACTGTATGAATAATAAGTTATTCTCTCCTTGTCTAGAAACTATGAATGTTTTCTTCTCTTGTATCCTTATGTGATCTCAACGGTAAGGGTAAAACAAGAATAGACAGTGGTATGGTATGGAGAGACTGGCATAAAATGTGTGTTGCTGTATAGGTGGTTATACTTGTCTGTACCATTAACATAGTGTATGATTAAAAAGGAATTATGTCAGTGAGCTTGCCGGTTATTATAAACTGCCTTGTGGACTTGTTTGAATCATACTTGTTGAAATACGAACTGATAGGATATTCTTTTTAGAATGGAATAAATTGTTGGATTGTTGTTGTCTTGGAGATACAGATGGATGGATGTTTTGGAATTATTTTGTTCTTCTTAGTCTCTAATATGTACGTTGAGTCATCTGAAAATATTTAGGACTATTTGACAGCTATAATAGAGGTTATGCATTATAGTCATGTTAAAATTGTAGAAAGATATTTAGCCTGATTTCATTTAAACAGGTTGTTCAATGAGAGCAATTGGTAGAATGCAATTGTTTTAAGATTTAGTGCTTATCATGCTCAGTTCACAGAACTGACCCGTGTTGGCAATTTTGCAGATGGTTGTCGTAAGTGGTAAAGGCACGCAGATCTGATATGATGCTCAGATTATTTAATTTGGTTTTATGTTGAATTTCAATTTGACTTCTCTAATTGTATTATATGAAGGAAGTTGTTCTCTTGCTGTTGAGTATTGTATCTCATATGCTGAATGCATAAGTTGTAATTGATTAGCTTGTAATGAATGAAATAAAGGGATTGTTACTTGTATATGGTTGCAACTGTATCTTGATGGATTGAACTTCTTCGGTTCGAATGTTTTAAAGTACATTTATATTATTGTATACCTTGGAGATATTTGGGAATTCTCTAGGTAAGCCTTGCAAAGATTATGTGACTAAATACTTGTAAATGTTTAATAGTTCTGCTATGTTCCATTTAAAGCTAATTGTAATTTAGATCACTGATTTTTGAGAAGCTAAGGTTAAAATAAACCCTTTCAGGAAGCTGAACGGGAAGAGTAATCTGTTACTCTCTAACCTCGATCTAAGTCAAGACAACGTACTGAATGTTTTTAAAATCACTATATCTTAACACTAATAAGTAAGATATATTTCAGTTTTAAAGATCTGGAATAAACCCAAAAGGGATAAGTTAGCAATCTTATGAGAAGACTTGGGGTTACTACCCAATTTCGTAGATTAAGATTATTGTGAAACAATGATCTCCTTGTTGAGACCTCAATCTTATTAAACTTCTCTTTGTGGAATGGGTCTTAATAAGAAAGGCAATTTTAAGATGAGGAACCCAGGGGTTGGGAAAAGACTACCCTAAAAAGGAGTGTCTTAAAGTATAATTTAAACTCCACGTAAGTAACACCTTAAAGTTAAGTAGATCTTTTCGAGGTGGATTTGAAGGTTGATGGCACAAGTCGATTGCAGGGTTGTACCTTCGAGAAGATTAGGATCTTCTCGAAGATACAACAATGCAGGTGACTTATGGCGACACCCTTTGCATTGATCGTTAAGATTTACTCCTTAAACTCGAACAAGTTTTTACTCCGGGACTGGTTACCAACATGGTCATGTTATGAGGCTGCCCCTGGAGACTCGGGGTACCTTGACACACAGGGTTAACTAGGGTTGACCCAGTATGTCAGCGTATCCCTAGTTCTCGAGAGCATCCTTATAACGTTGCCATATTATTAATCCGTTCCTGAGTGAATAACTTGGGACAGGGAGGCTGACAGAAGTCAGCGTAAGACATTCTACATAACATAGGAATGGGGTGAAGGACGTATTCCAGATTGACGAGTATGCCGTCAAGGAATACGAGACATAAGAAATATGTTTCAAATCTTTGGCCAAAGTATCGCAAGCTGCTGATTGCGTTGTCCTATGTCACCTAGTCTAAGGGACGAGATGCCGATGAATAATGGTAACAATTATTCAGATAGGTTCCTTGGACAGAGCATTCTGAATCCCAGATTAGGGAAGAGAACCGCAAGAGTGATGTGCTAGATAAAAAAAAAATGCCAACTCTTGATACTCATGAATAGATCGGTAGATTACCGAGTCATGGAATGAATAGATCGGAGGTACTCCGAGTCATTACAGCTGCATATGGTTATCTGTTATAAGAATGGTTGTTTTGATTTGTGAGTTCTAAATTATGTATTTAGAACCAGGAAGCATTTATCAAAAAAAAAAATTTACTTGTTCTAATGTACTAAAATGAGGATGTTACACAACCAGATCACCTTAATATGATTGTATGCCCAAAAATGCAAAATGAGTGTCACATAAAATACATATCTCCACACCACTTACCACTCCCTCAAATCCCTATACACCTATTCTAGTAGATCCATCCCCCAACAAAATATGTCTAATAATCATGCATGTTCACTACAAACCCCACTAGTTCTCATGGAAAATGTCCTTCACTGGAATATGCTAAAGTGTAATAAATAATACCCTTCATAATAATCATGATCGTGATACTTACAGATCCCTCATCATCCCACAAATCATTGAATGAAAATACCCTTGTAACATATTTAATGTCCACAACACCATCTCCATACATCTTCATCATCGAAGCCCCCATATATTCTCATCAATTGAAATTATCAGCTCTACCTGAATAGGTAGCTGTAAGATATTGTATACATCTTATAGGGTGATAGCAATTTCCTCATTCAGCAACCAAAATAACCATGTGGCTGGATTTCACAACTCTATTAAGGCCAATTTCATCTCTAAATCCTAGTGAACATGTTTGTAATAATGTAATCCACTTACCCCAAACATCTCCAAAAGCTCCCAATCATCATCCCTCATATACTTGTGAAACCACCCCAATAAAAAAAATCTCTATCCCTAATTAGCAAGCATAGCTTCACCTACATATACAAAAACAACAAAAAAATCATTATTCATTACAATACAAACTCCATCCCAAAATTTTCAAAACATATCAAATGAGCACCGATGCCTACAGAAGTACAAACACACACACACAAACTTAAAAGTACAAAAAATGAAGCTACCTCTACCTGAGATGGCCTTCATCTCATCTTTCCACTCCAACTAGCCTCTGTCTGTCTAAATAGAATAAAATTGAAAATTTATAGCAAGGTATCAGAGTAAAAATAAATAGCACAATGACCTCTTGCAATTATCTAGATGTTATATATAATTTTCCCAACCTGATCGGACCCATTTTTTAATCAAAGTCCATTCACTCGAAATTGGTACTAATTTTCTAAATTGACAAGAATTCCTTGTAGATTGCACACTTTTAAATTTTATGATTCTTTTTTTGTCACAAAGAACCTCTTAATATCCAAAATTATATCTCACACAATTAAAAATAGTCTTATCAATCCACCACGGATTTGTAAACTTTGATGATCTTTTCCCCATTGCTTCCTGTAAGTCATATGTCTATAGTTTGATAAACCATTAGTTTCACTATCACTTGACTTATCGGTTACATGATCCCTCCTTTATGGTAATATATTTCATACCCTTCCTGTGTCTCCCAAATCAACCTTAGATTCCTTTACCTTGTGGGAAAATTTTCACACTGTTTCCTTTAAGTCATACATTTATAGGTCAAGATCCCACTAGATCCCGTATCATTTGACTTCTCCGTCGTGTTATCTAACCTTTGTGGCCATGTATTTCATGCCCAGTCTTATGGTATCTTAAATAAAAATACACCTATTAAAAATTCAATCTTATAGAATCCTACACACTTTTATATTTATTTATTCATCCTTTCATTCAAACTGGTAACTAACACATTGGTTTGTGACAGATCCTAGTTTGAGGATGGATCTCCTATCTAACATTAATCCAATTATCTCAAACATGTTTTTCTAGTGGATTTTCCATCAAAAATCACTCAAGAAAAAGGAGAAAATGTAGACACATGAATTAGAGCACCCTAATTCCCATAGGTGCATATGCACTTTAGAACATCCCCTCATAATCACTCTTGATAATTTTACTCTCCTACCAATTTACATTATACCACTGATAATCACATGTAACCACAAAAAAAATATTCTAAATATAAAAAATAAACCAAACAACCTAACCTCATAAAAAACCATACCACGAACTCGAAATCAACTTAAAAATTTACAAAACCAAAAACACCATAAAAGGAAATGGCTAAAATCAAATTCAACCATTCTGCTTTAATTAGAAAAAAATTAGTGCAAGTCCCCATATGAAGTGTCGATCAATGTGGATTGAAGGTGATTTGTTAAAACCAAATTTATCTTACAGAAAAAATTTCATTCCTTTTCCTAAGGATTTTTGAAATTAATCTTAACATCCATTGTCCAAGCCGTTGTAGCTCAAAATTACACCCTAGATATGATAATGAAAGACAAAGGATTCTTATGAAACATGGGATTTTCTCTCATTTGTGGGACCTGAAAATTGAGATAGACCTCCATAGAAGGTTGGTTCCTCTTCCTAATATAATGCTAAACTACTCCTACACCTACAAATGAAAATGCAGCTAACTAATCCTAAACTAACCATACCAAGCAACTAGGGAGAGGGAGAGGGGGTTAGAAAGATGCATAAAGGGAAATCCTAAGATAAAATATTGTGATATCACCATAAAAGGGGTGAGAGACAATCTAGTGAGGGAGAAAGAGAAGGAAATGGAGAAGGGAAAGGCCAGACATAAGTGACACAAACCCAAAGCTTCATTTACCATTTATTCTCATACGAAACAAAAAAAATGAACTAGTAAGGATAAATACATGCATAACACAATGCAATAATTAAAAGAGAGGCAAGGTTGCAACAAAAACAAGTAAGAACAAACAAATTTGTCACAAAACAATATTTATTGTTAGAAAAATATGCACAAACCATTACAATTGCAGGGGAAGGCACAAGAACACATTTCCAAGCAAAAACTAGAGGTTTTATGGCTCATAGCTAATTTGGAACAAATTTTATAGAGTTCCATTACATTTTTTTGAATGTCCTCATTTTAAAAATGAAAGATCTTACAATATATAGCTTGAATGAAAGATAAGAGAAGATAGAATAGGGGGATGGATTTTTAGTCTTCACTCTGTAAAGCACATGGGTACTTCATAAAGCCATTATTAAGTTAATCTAATCTTGCAGAAGCAAATAGATCCATGCTTCATCAAGTCTAAAGTTAGGATTTCTGATTTGACCATTTGCATGAAAAAATTATTATCCTACCTCTAAGAGTTGTGTTTTCCATTTTGAACTGCTAAATGCCACCAAAATTAGATTTTGATGAGGTAAAATTAAAGAGATGAATGAGAGCTTTCTAGTGATATAGATTTTTTTTTCGAATTTTGAGCTTAGGGTTGAAATATATGGGCATATGAAGTCTTACCTATTAGGAGGCACATGAATTTGACATGTCACAAACTTCAATTGGTTCGGGGATCGAGCTCTATCATGTGTACTTTCCTCACCTTTTGCAAAGTTTCATTCCCTCATTGGGTTTCAATATCAGGCTTTACTTCCTTTCTCATCATTTTTCCTTTACTTTCACCTTTTGTGGGCTACCTTTATGAAAATATAGGCCAATAGAACTTTTCCACGTTCCTTTTGGATGTAAGGTTGTCCTTTACCTTTTTTACTCCTTGTGACACATCGACTAATGAAAATGCTCTAAGTTGTTTTGCATTTTAAACCCCCAGAAATATGAGCCAATAAGAAATGACAAAGTTTATTTACAATTTACCCCTCGAATGACATTTGTGACATGTGATCCAGTGGGAAGGATCCATGTACTGTGCATGTTATTATTTTATTTGATACCTCACTTAAAACAGTGAAACAAGAGAAAATGAGTAAGCTCCATGTTTCCCAAGAGTCAGAAGCTGTCAGTATTTTTCTTCGTGCTTAGATCTAATTGGATTGGCCTTCACATTTGTCAAAATTTTGAAAGTAAAGATAATGAAATGGCACCACATAGCTCTTTTCTTTCCTTTGTATCGTAGATTTTCTCTACACCCAATGAAATATAAATTTCAGCTTAGTCCTACATAATTAGAAATTTTATCCCATTGAATTTCCTCCAACTATCTTTGACCATGTCTAACATAGCCAGAGCACTAACCTCTTACCACATATCCTCGTTGATGTTCTCATTGATTTTGACATGAATTTGGAAATTTGTCATATTTTCTTAAATATTGCCCACTAATAAAGCCAGACCAAGTGGAGTTTTTGAATGCTAACAACTAGGACATTTAGGAAGTGCAAATTGACAATTATTTGACCATCACAGACTTGTAAAAATGGATAAGTCCATTTTTAAAGATTTTTAAATCAAAAATAGTCTAGGGGGTAATTTTGGATAACTATTTGGTGACCTTTCAAGGTAAAATTTTTGCTATATTACATCAATAAACTTTATGTATTCCATTGGGCATGGATTCAAGCCAAAAACTTTAAAAATCGATCTAAAACATTTAAAAATCTTAACCTTGAGCCATATGAAGCATGAAATGAACTCAGGAGGGTGTGGAAGATTGAATTTGATTTTTGGATATCTAAATGAAACTTTGAAATTGCTCCAATTATCAGATTTTTCCATTAAACTACTCAAGCTTGAGGTGAAGCTAGAATTGCCCATCTCATTATGAAAAATCTTCTGAATTGTATTTTGTGACAGTGGAAAACTATAAAATATAAATTATTCACTCTTTCTACTCTTCTTATGATCTATTAAGATAAAGAAAAGCATTTGAGGTTCCCTAAAAATTTGATTTTTGTCATTTTTGGTGAAAAACTAAATTGAATCCTTGATAATTAATGAAGCATTACAGAGTCTACAGAATGTTTTGAGCATGAAAAACTTGTGAAACATTTAATGAAGGATAATGAAGTAAAGGAGATTCATGATTTTAGCAAGGAATGCTGGATTTTTCATTATTTTCACAAGGATAAGGAATAATTTTGGGTGGTAATGGAAGAATTGCAGGAATGGGGATGGGTTTTTTTTTTTCATCCTAAATGACAATCTTCTCAGCTTGGGATGCAATGGAAAAACCTTGAGGAAGACTACTACCTCTTTGCAATTAGATCAATACAGCTAAATCAACATCAAAGGACCTCAAATAGTAAAAGACTGCCATACCTTGTAGGGGTCTGAATTCTTGTGTAATTCGGTGCCAGGTCCTTATGAATTCAAGATTGAAATCCTGGATGAACTCCATTGGATCCCGTTATATTTTGATGATGTGTTCCATGAGACAAATGGCATTTGAATTCTCCTTTAACTGGTTGTGAATTTTTTCTCCCATCTGATTCCAGGGAAAATTTTAAGGATCCATAAAAAAATCCTTAGAAAATATTTTGTGAATCTAGGAAAATTAGATTTTTCATGGATGAAGAATATTAAGAAATCACCAAATCCTTATTAAATGCTTACCAGATGGTAACATTTTTATATGCTACTAGTCAGTAGCATATTATTATGCTACCGGCTGGTAGCAAATTATTATGTTAGCGACTGACAACATATAGTATGTTGTTATCCGGTAGCATAAAAATGCTACTGACTAATAGTATTTTTATACTCCTAGTTGGCATCATAACTATACGTTGTTAGTCGGTAGCATAAAATTTTTATCAGTCGGTATCATTTTTTATGCTACTAGCCAATAACATACTATATGTTGTCAGTCGGTAACATATTTTTATGCTATAGGTTGATAACATACTATATGCTATTAGTTGATAACATAAAATATGCTACTAACTAACTATATTCAGGAAAAAAAATGTGAGTTTCTATTTTGTGGGAATGGTGAATTGACCCCTATAATCAACTTATATCTTGAAAATTTTATCAAGATAATCCTAGCTTGTACCCTAAATATTTGTCAATTCCTAATTTCAAAAACTAGAGTATTTGTGAAACAACGAATATCCACCTTTAAAATTTTCCCTGGCTGATTCTATGTGGAAATGGATTGTGGAGCCAAAATGTTGTACCAATCTTTTTCTTTACCTTTGAACGATGAAACCATAAGTCGATGGAAAACATTCTCCTCTGTGACATCATGAATGTCACAATAGCTGTAAATATATTGGATGTGATCAATAGGAGATTGATTTCCATTTCCATAGAAAAGGGACAGGTTTTTCAAGGTTTTTTTTGGGATAACATCCAGCTGCTGCAAATGAAGTGGACTAGAACTTAAATTATAGAATGGAAAATCTCTCTGGTGATTTATGACTGAAATGAAACATTAAATTGAATGAAAGAAAACATGGAAAGGTCTGCAACTAAGATAATGGGTTGTTTGAATCTATGGAGTCTCAAAATATGCTTGAAACTTTCATCTAAACTCTAATATTTTGCCATGAGCACATCAAACTTGCTAAAGTGAAAATGTAGACCAAGATACACACTTGTGAAATGTATTGATTCCACCTAATTTTCCAACTCAGCGTGCAAAATTTTCTAGCTCAAAATTACACCCTAGATATGATCATAAAAGACCAATAATTCTGAGCAAACATAGGATGTTGTCTCAGTTGTGGGATCTATGAACTAAGACAAACCTCTAGAGAAGGTTGCTTCCTCTTTTTAATATAATGCTGAAATTACTCCTACACATAGAAAGGAAAATGTAGATAACTAATCCTAAACTAACAATTCCAAGGGACTGGGAAGAGATAAAGAGGGTTAGAAATATTCATGAAGGGAAATCGTAAGAAAAAATGTGGTGATATCACCAGAAAAGGGGTGAGAGACAATCTAGTGAGGGAGAAAGAGAAGGAAATGGAGAAGGGAAAGGAAAGACATAAGTCACATAGAACTAAAGATTCATTTACCATCTGTTCTCACATAAAACACAAAAAAAATTAACTAGCAAGGAGAAATACATGCACATCACAATGTAATAAGTAAAAGAGAGGCACGGTTGCAGCTAAAACGAGTGAGGATAGACAAATGTGTCACAACACCATATTTATTACAATAAAAATATGCACAGACCATTACAATTGCAGAGGAAAGAACATGAACAAATTTCCAAGCCCAAAATGGAGGTTGAATGGTTCACAACTACTTTATAATAAATTTTAAAGAGTTCCATAACAATTCTTTTGAATGTCCTCTTTTTAAAAATGAAATATCTTACAATATATAACTCGAATGAAAGAGAAGGAAGAAAGATAAGAGAAGAGAGAAGAGGGGGCCATATTTTTATTCTTCAACCATTGACAATCTATCTTAGAGAATTTTTCAAAACACATGGGAACTTTATACAGCCAATACTATGTTAATCTTGTCCTATAGAAGCAAATAGAGCCATGCTTCATCATGTCTTGGGGTCGGGCTATCTGATTTGACCATTTACATGTAAAAAAGTATTCTCCTACCTCTAAAATCCATGTTTTCCATTTTTACATGCTAAATGACACCAAAATCACATTTTTATGATACCAAATTGAATATCTTGATGATATATTTCCAATGATATAAATTTTATCTTATTTGAAACTTGCGGTTGAAAGATATGGTAGTCTAAAAAATTTCCTACTGGGAGGCACAAGAATTTGACATGTGTTAGCCTTTAATTGGTTATAGGATCAACCTCTTTCATGTGTACTTACTTAACCTTTACCCAAGTTTCCTTCCCTCATTGGATCAGAATAGCGGACTTTACTTCCTTACTCACCATTTGTTCTTTCTTTTCACCTTTTGTGGGCTGCCTTTATGAAAATATGGTCCAATCAAACTTTTCCACGTTCCTTTGGGATATCAGGGTGTCCTTTACTTTATTCAATCCCTATGACATGTGGACCAATGAAAAGGATCCATGCCCTTTTTCAATTCAGACCTTGTTAGACCCCCATAAATGTGAGCGAATAAGAAACGACCATGTTTCTTTACAATTTGTCCCTTAGCTAACATTTTTGAAATATGATCCAATGGGAAGGCTCCACGTACTTTGAATCTTATTATTTTATTTGATACCTATTGTCAGCCTCAAAATTCCCCTCTTTTGAAGTCAAGTTTCGAAATTTTGAGTCTGTTCCTTGGAGTATTGGATAACATCAAGGTTGACATTGTTTGAAGTTTTTCCATTCATGGAGAAAAATTTGAAAGTCAGGTGCAATGGTGAAGTTTCTTTCCTTCCTTTTATTTTTCTTCCCACAGTCAGGAATGATAGGATTATCTTCCCCATTATTTGTTTTTCCCCAAAATCCATGGGTAGTATGTGGGCATCTCTGATTGGATGTGGTTTGGCCATGTTTCAAGTGACAATAAAATCCTCCACACGTCCAAATGACGCAACTCTAGGGGCAGGCTCTAGGGGATGGTCCTCAAATAAGCACAAGATTTTCACGTGTCCTAGGTACAAAATGAAGGGAAAATAAGATAAAATAGGCTAAGTATGGAAGTTTCAGTGAATAACGCCACATACCTCATTGGCACAGCTTAAAGAGTCAAAGCCAGGGGAATTTCTCAAACTTGCACTAGTCCTCCATGTTTCCCAGGGCAAAAAAAGAGAACGATCCGATCATTAAAATTGACTAAGTATGGGTGTGTTGGTGGAAGTCTCCACGTGTGTTAACTACGCTATTTTAGAAGTGAAATCAAAGGGTCAATCTTCAAAGTAGCACCAGCTTGTGATGTGGTTAAAGTCAATAGGGAGACAAAGTTGGTCGTTGAAAAGTTTGAGACCAGAAAAATAAGACAGGCATCAGCTTGGCACAATTTTAAGAGGAATTTCCAAAACATAAACTCAAATGAGTGCCAACCCTCCACGTGTTTAGGGGTCAACATAAGTCAAGCAGGAAATAGACCCGAATCAGCTAAGTATAAAGGAATCGGCGGAGCTCTCTATGTGTCATCCTAGCACAACTTCAAAGGAAAAAAATGCAAAAGGTGTCTACAGGCCTACTCCAATCAATTCCTTCCATGTGGGTGGCCCAAATTTAAATTTGTAGAAGCACATTGAATGGCCCATGTTTTAACTGATGAAATAATGTAATGGTTGTATATTTACAAAAAACTAGTTTTTCCACAATTAACATTTCTTTCCAAATCAAGAATTCAAAAGGGCGCAAATGATTGCAATAAGTTATAACTATTTATGTATTTCTCGAGTAAGTTGTAACCATTTGTTGCGAGCTATATCATGGGATTTCAAAGCCATTGTATATGTTGGAATTTTGATATTCTGAAACTGTAATTTCAAATTGGAAGAAATCAATCAAAAGGTTTTCCCCTTTTTCCTCTGTTTTATCTTTCCTTCTTTCTCTGATCTGCGAATCATTTAATCCTTACATTCTTAGAAACTTTGTGTACTAGTGTATACAATCTCAAGAAATTTGAGTTTTTGGATTTTTCCTATTATAAACATTAATGGTTCTACTCTATATCTCATTTTCTCAATACATATAAGGGTTTTCTCTGCCATCTCTTTTCTGTTAAAGTATTTTTTCTTCTTCCTCCCTCCTCTCTTCAAGTCTTTTATCCTCATGTATTGATAAATTTCCTCGCATAAAACACATTTCAAGATAGTGGGACACCACCATTGAATGAAATATTGTATATTTTTACATAGTTTTTGTCCCCTACTTCCAATAAGGGAACCTCTCCCATTAAAAATGAGGGACTTACTTTTCCCCTTACTGTAGTTTCATTCCAAATGAAAATTTGAAACCCAACAATTTTTTGTGACTCCAATAGGGATTTGTTGAAAAAATTTCCTTTCTAAAAAGAACAACTAATTTGATCATTTGTTTGATTTGGAGATTCTAAGATATACTCGTGGTAGAAGGGATCTTGGAATTGAAGATCCCCAATTTCAACTCTAGGATCAATAAGGTTTCCAACTTCCTCCAACAATAAGAAATATAAGAGTTAGTTCCATAAGCATGCCTCTTATTGAAGATAGAGCTTCTGGTATTAGCATTCCTCAAGAACACCTTAGCCCTAATCTCAGTTTCCTAATTCTTGTTGGTGTCTCAGTTCCACTTCAAGAAATATTTCAAAGGATGTCAACACCTCAGCCTTGGGGACAAAGAGTTATGCCTCTGGATCTTCCTCAACCATTTCATGAGTTACCTAGGGGCAACAGGAAGAATTTTCCAAAATTTAGAGGTGATGGAAAATTACACCCTGATGAACACATTGCAGCCTTCGTTGTTTTACATGTGGGGTCCTTGGAGTTGAACATGAAGATGTATCTATTAGGTTGTTTGTGGAAACCTTGTAAGACAATGTTGCAGATTGGTTTTACCATCTTCTTGTTGGAACCATCATTGATTGGACTACTATGAGGACTGAATTTAAGAAATGTTTCAAACCTATTGAGGATGTGCATGCTTTTCTAGCTCAGATTTCTCAAATCAAGAAGGATCCACATGAGCCTATGAGAGAATTTGTGGCCAAGTTCAACAAGTTGGTTAAAAATATTCCACTAGATACTAGGCCCGTTAATCAGATTTAGAAGTGTTTCTTCTTGAATGCTCAATTTCCAGAAGTAATCTATGCCCTGAGGAGAGAAAATATTGTAACTTTGGATGTTGATCAAAGATTGGCTATCAGTGTGGAAGATGACTTGATCATGTCTAGAAATCTGAAAAGGGAGTCTTTCAAATCCAAAGCATCTTCTTTTTCTCCTTCTCCTTGAGGTAATGAAGATAAGTTGGTACAAAAGCTGGCTAGTGACCTCATTGCCATAAAAAATCAATTGGCTCAACATGCTCCATATCAATATGTTACAAGGAAGAAATTTTAGCCTAAGAACCATTTGCCATCTTCTCAAACTAGGTTAGCCATTTAAGATCCACCCCTCAAGGTGCTTTTCAATGCTACTTGTGAATTTCTTGAGCCTGATGATGAGGAAGAAAATGGGCTCTATGATGAACAAGAAGAGGAAGCTGATAAAGAAATTGAGGATCCTGGTGGTTCTCGAGTTCATTTCCTCACCACTGAGGGTGTGGATGATGAAGATTACTATGATGTAGTGGTTGAGATGAACAATGATTCATATTATATTATGACCCGGGAGTAGACAAACAAAAATGAAAAAATGGTGCAACCTATAAAAAGATCCAAGGAGTACCCCATCACCATCCTGGTGATTGCAAGAAGAGGAGATCCTATTCCTACTACTTCCACCTAGAAGGTAATCTCTTCTATTCCTTCTTCCTCTACTTCTACTTCTAAGAATTCTTGTCCAACAAATGATAAAACTCATAGATCAAAATTTGCTCCTACTCCCTGTCCACATCTAGATCTTTTGACATTATAGACCATCTTAAAAAGACCAGGATTCATATTTCTGAGGTAGATTTTTGTAAAACCCATCCCAAATCCTTTGTCAAAATGGCTAACTTTGTAAATTCTAAATATAAAACCCTAGCCAATTCTTCTAAAGGAACTTTTCCTACTCCTTCTTGTCCACCTCAACCAAATCTTCTGGCTATAGTCACATCACCCAATGAGAAGATGAAACCCTTCTATGTGACTCTCCTCATAGTTGGCCATAAGATTAGCAATTGTGTCATTGATTCTGGTGCATCTAATAATTTAATTCCTATAAAAGTGTCTCATGCTTTGGGTCTAACCTTAACCCGCACATATGGCTCTTGCTATTCCATGGAAAGTAGAGAAGTGCCTTTGGTTGGGAGAATCAAGGATGCATAAGTAGATTTTACTACTTTATCAGAGAAGAAGGTCTTGGCTACCATCTTTTTTTTGATATCCCTCCTTCCTATGACATGTTTCTCAGTAGGAACTTTTGCAAATATGTTGGAGGTGAGATCCAATTGGATTGGTCATATGCCTTGATCCCTGTCAATGAGAAGATGAAGAAGTTGCTGCTTGAGAAACAAAATGAGTATATTGTGTATAAGATAGAGGATCCTAAAGAAAAAAAACTGTATGAAGACATTAGGCATTGGAACTACATGATCATGTCACAAGAGGAGACAATTCTACCAAAGGAAGTGTTGCTTGATCTTAAAGGTTTGTGGACTTTGGAGTTTGATGGACGTTATTCTTTAGCTGGTTCTTGAGCTGGTGTAGTGCACATTTCTCCTGTTGGTAAGGTTCATCCTTTCTCTTTCAAATTTCAGTTCAAAAATACCAACAATGCTGCCAAGTATGAGGACCTTAATATTTGTTTGAGCATGGTGAAGAAAAAGGGAGTGAAGAACCTTCTTGCTCATGGAGATCTCAAACTAATTGTAAAACAAGTTAGAGACCTTTATCAGGTAAAGAGAAGAAGATTGAAACACTATAAGAATGTGGTTTGGGATTCCATTGAATTCCTTGATGCTTTTTCCATTGAATATGTGCTAAGGGAAAGGAACACAAGGGCTAACTCTCTAGATGTTTTGTGGTCCTTGTTGCTTCCTCATCCTGATTTTCCTTAGGAAAATTTTGTCATTGAGCTGATCCATAGACCCACTGTGCCTGACAATGTAAATAATTGGCAATTTTTTTATGATGACCAACATTTTCTTTCTTTCTTAGAGCTCAGAGATAACTTTGATTATTTATACTTTGAAGGAAGTGACAATATAGTTAGAGAGTTTGTGTCATCAAATGACGAGGGTGTCAAAGAAGAGATGGATCAATATGGACGCATCAAATTGAAAGGAAACAAAATTCCTAAAGGGCTGGTGATTTTGGAGGATCTTTTTGATAAACATGATAGATATATGAATTCTAAAGTTTCCCAAGGATCCTGATAATCTACCTAGACTGAGAAATTTAATATTGGGAGTCTTGATGATCCCAAAATGGTCAACATTGGAAAATATTGCACTCAGGAAGAGAAAAAGAAGGTGGTGAATTTTTTAAAGATGTATGTTGATGTTCTGGCTTACTCTTATCACGATCTTAAGGCTTTTCAGCCTAAAGAAATGCAACATTTCATTCCTCTTAAGCTTGGTATCAAACCATTCAAATAGAAGCAAAGGAAATATAATCCAAAGATAGATGATACAATTTTCCAAGAAATACAAAACCTTCTGAAGGCTAGGATCATCTTCCCTATCCACCATTCAACATGGATTGCTAATATAGTGCCTTTCAGGAAGAAGAATGGTGAGATATGGATATGTGTGGACTTCAAAAATCTAAATCAGGGATCCTTAAAGGACAACTACCATCTCCCCATGATATACTAAGTATTGCAAGTTGTCACAGACTCAGAGATGTTATCTATGTTAGATGGATTCTTGGGGTACAATCAAGTGGAGGTGAATACTATAGATCAACATAAGACTTCCTTTACTACTCCTTGGGGCACCTTTGCATATAAGAGGATGCCATTTGGTGTCATCAATGCTAGTGCTACTTTCGAGATGGACATGGAGTTGGATTTTAGTAGTTTGAAAGGGAAATGCATTGTTGTGTATTTGGATGACTTGACAGTGTTTTCTAAAGCAAGAACATATCACTTTTAACACCTTGAAACAATATTGTAGAAGTGTAGAGAGCATAGAATTTATTTAAAACCTAATAAGTCTATGTTTTGTTTCACATAAGGAAATCTATTGGGACACATTGTTTTAAAGGAATGGATCAAGATTGATCCGGAAAAAGTTTAGGCTATCTAGAAAATTTCTCTTCCATCAAGTAAGAAAGGTATCCATTATTTCTTTGGTAAGATCAATTTCCTAAGGAGATTCATCCTTGATTTTGTAGAACTTACTATGAGCATTGCTCACATGATACAAGGGAATCAAACTTTTGGTTGGTCCTCTAAAGGGAAGAAATCATTTGAGGACATTAAACAGGCTATTGTAAAGAATTCAATCTTGGAGTTCCTTGACTTTAGAAAAGATTTCATTATCTATTGTTATGCCACATAAAATACCCTAACTGCTATGTTATCCTAGAAGAATGCTGAAGATCATGAGCTCCTAATTTCATTCATGAGTTATGTATTGAAAACTCATGAGTTAAAGTACACCATGATGGAGAAACATGCTTTTACAGTTGTTAAATTTGACAAGCAGTTTAGGTTTTACATCCTTAATTCTCATTCTATGGTGCTAGTGTCTAATACACCAATCAAATCCATTCTTACTCAGCAAGAATTTGGAACTAAGAGAGGTAATTGTGTAGCAAAGGCACAAGAGTATGATCTTGACATCAGCCCAACAAATCTAGTTTAGGGTAAGGGCTTGTGTGAACTCATTACTAAGGGAGTTGCTAAGGAGTCATCCAAAGATGGATTTGATGTCCCTATTGTTTTGTTCCTTAGCTTGAAAGATGTATGGTATGCTAACATTGCCCACTTTCTGACCTATAGAGAGTTTTCATCTAACTTGAGTGCCAAAGAGAAGAGAGCCATCAAACTAAGGTCTGCATAATATGTGTTATGGAGAACAATTTATTCAAATGAGGCATAGATGGAAGGTTTTTTAAGTGTGTAGATAAGGATCAACAAAAGAATTTATTCTCTAATTTTCATGACTAGGATTGTGGAAGTCATTTCTCCTCTACTATAACAGCTCATAAAATACTACGTGTTGGTTATTATTAGCCCACTCAGTTAAGAGATGCAACAAAATGGGTTGGTAAATGTGAAGCATGTCAAATGTTTGTTGAAAGACCTAAATTGGCAACTTTTCTCGTAAAGCTAGTAGTGATTGATGAGCCCTTTCAACAATGGGGATTGGATTTCATTAGAACTCTTAACCCACCTTCCTATGTTGGAAATACCCATGTGTTGACTACCAAAGATTACTTCACCAAGTGGGTGGAAGCCATCCCAGTCAAGAGTACTACTTCTGAGGTAGTTTGGAACTTCATTAAGGATAACATATTGATTAGGTTTGGGACCCCAAACAAAATGCTGACTGAAAATGATTCCAAATTTTATTCTACTGAGATGATGGAATTTTTCTATGGGTATGGGATCTCACTTTCTCATTCTTCAGATTACTACCCCCATGGGAATGAACAGGTAGAATCAACAAATAATAACTTGGAGAACATAGTTAGAAAGCTTGTAAACAATTATCAGAGGAATTGGCATAAGAAGCTATATGATGCACTTTGGGCTGATAGAATTACACCCAAGAGAGTAATTGGAATGTCTAATTTCCAAGTGATGTATGGTGTGGAAGATCAACTGCTAGTTACAGTGGAATTTCCAGCCTTATATTTGATGAAAACCATTGAAGATTCAAGTTTCAATAGCTCTTTGGACAAGATAATGTTTTACCTTCAGAAGCTTAACGAGGACATATTACAAGTGGTTGACAGGATAACAGCTCATTAGTTGAAAGTGAAGGCTTTGTTTGACAAGAACAAAAAAACCATATTTGTTCAAGTGGGAGACATTCTTCTGCTATGGGACAAAACACATGAGCCATGAGAAAGTCATAGTACATTTGATTCTCTTTGGCTTGGTCCTTTTAGAATCAGACGTTTTTCTGGAGAGAATTCTTTTTATCTAGATTACATGGATTGTTCTCATCGCCCACTTCCTTATATTGAGGAGTATCTGAAGTTGTTCAAGTCCTAGGTGATTATGTGGTCTTTCTATATAGTATGTGGTCCTTTTGTTCTTCCCTTTTGGTTTGTTTTTTTAATTTTTCCCATCTTGTGTGTGTCTCCTTGTATTGGTTTTGTTTTTTAATCCTTTTCCCAATGGGTAAGACACTGGTCCTCTTTCCTAGAGTTATCTGTAGTTATTGATCTTGTCTTGTGTATTTGTTCCAAGCCAAGTAATCCCCAGAAAGATCCAGCTATTATTGTCCTCAAAATTCCCCTCTTTTGAAGTAAAGTTTTGAAAGTTTGAGTCTATTCCTTAGAGCATTAGATCACGTCAATCCTGACATTGTTTTTAGTTTTTCCATTCATGGAGAACAATGTGTAAGTCATGCGTAATGGTGAATTTTATTTCCTTATTTTTATTTTTCTTCCCGCAGTCGAGAATGACAAGCGTATCTTCCCCATTATTTTTTTTCCCCAAAATCCATGGGTAGTACACGGACATCACTAACTGGATGTAGTTTGGCCATGTTTCAAGTGAAAATGAAAGCCTCCATGCATCCAAATGATGAAACTCTAGGGGCAGGGTCTAGGGGAAAGTCCTCAAATAATCCCAGGCTTTCTACATGTCCCAGGTACAAAATGAAGGTAGAACAAGTTAAAATCAGCTAAGTATAGAAGGTTCAAGAGACAACACCATGTGCCTCATCGATATAGCTTTGAGAGTCAAATTCAGTGGCATTTCTAAAACTTGCATCATTCCTCCATGTGTCCCAGCTCCAAAAAAGAGAAAGAGCTGATCATTAAAATTGACTAAGTATGGGAAGGTTGGTGTAAGCCTCCACTTGCCTTAATAGTGCCATTTCGTTAGTGAAATCAAAGGGTCTATCTTAAAAGTAGTGCCAGCTCGCCACGTGGTTAAAGTCAATAGGAAGATAGAATTAGCCATTGAAAATTCTAATACTGACAGAAGGAGACACGCGTCAACTTGGCACAATTTTAAGAGGCATTTCCAAAATGGAAAATCAAATGAGTGTCAACCCTCCAAGTGTCTAGGGGTCAACATATGTCAAGCTGGAAATAGACCTGAATCAGCTAAGTATAAAGGAATTGACAAAGCTCTCCACGTGTCAACCTAGCACACCTTCAAAGGCCAAAAATGCAACAGGCATCTATGGGCCCACTCCAATAAATTCCTTCCACGTGGGTGGCCCAAATTTAAAGTTGTAGAAGAAAATCGAATGGCCTATGTTTTAGATGGTGAAATAATGTAATGGTCGTATATTTTAAAAAAAGGTTTTTCTTCCATTAACGTTTCTTTGCAAATCAAGAATTTAAAAGGGCACAAATGATTGGAATAAGTTGTAACTATTTCTTTCTTGCTTGAGTAAGTTGTAACCATATCTTGGGAGCTATATCATGGGATTTCAATGCCATTGTACATGTTGGAATATTGATATTCTGAAATTGTAATTTTGAATTAGAAGAAATCAATACAAAGTTTTTCCCCATTTTCCACTGTTTTCTCTTTCCTTCTTTCTTTGGTCTACAAATCATTTAATCTTTGCATGCTTAGAAACTTTGTGTTCTACTTTATACAATCTCAATAACTTTGAGTTTGCGGATTTTTCCCATTATAAACGTGAATGGTTCTTCTCTATATCTCATTTTCTCAATACATATAAGGGTTTTCTCTACCATCTCTTTTCCTTGAAAGTATTTTCATCTTCTTACTCCCTCCTCTCTTCAATTCATCTATCCTCATGTATTGATAACTTTCCAGGCATAAAACACATTTCAAGATATCAAGACACCACCATTGAATGAAATATTGTATATTTATACATAGGTTTTTCCCCTACTTTCAATAAGGGAACCTCTCCTATTAAATAGGAGGGACTTGCTTGTCCCCTGATTGTGGTTTCATTCTAAGTGCAAATCTGAAACCCAACAATACCCCACTGAAAACTAAAAAATAGGAGTAAATGTGGAAGCTCCACTTTTCCTAAGTGTCAAAACTTGTCAGTCTTTTGCTTCATTATTAGATCTAACTAGAGAGGCATTCACATTTGTCATATTTTTGAAAGGTAATCTAATAAAATGGTGCTACAGTTATCTTTTCTTTCCTTTCTATCACAGCTTTTCTTTGGACCCGATGCAATATAAATTACAGCTTAGTCCAGCGGGCTTAGAAATTTTAGCCCATTGAATTGCTGCCAATTTCCTATGACCCTATTTGACTTATCTAGACTGATAAGATCTTTCCACGTAGCCCCAATGATGTTGTCATTGATTTTGAAATGCATTTGGATGTCAATCATATTTTCCTAATATATCCCACTAATAAATCTAGACCACGTGGATTTTTTTAATTCTAACGGCTACGGATTTTAAGCAGTGCAAATTGATGGTTGTTTGACTGTCACATACCTATAAAAATGGATAAGTCCATTTTTAAATATTGTTAAATCCAAAATAACCTAGGGGGTAATTTGGGATAACACAAGCTCACATGTAATAGGCCCAAACTTTTCAATATTGTGCATTAATAGAAACATGAATTGATAAAGACCTCCTGTTTTTCCTGACTCCTTTTTATGAAATCTCTCTTCACATTCAATCACCTCTTTTTCATCCTCATCAAAGGTGAATTTTTGTATTTAAAATAGTAACATTATATTCTCAAATTCAATCATATTAATCTAGGTTTTAGCATTAAAGATAATAACCAATATTTCATTCAAAATCATAGTCTCCAAAAAAATTATTTTGATCAATTCAATTTTGATAGTGATCATCATCGACCATCCAAATCAATGTCAATCCAATGGATTGATGTTGATCATCATTAAATTTCACTTATTTTGTAGCCTTGATACATTTGGATATATTTTAATAATATATAGTAAATCATGGCTAATCATCCATTCCTTATAAGCTTATTTATTTATTATATGACCCTTTCAACAGAATATTATGAACTAAACACCATTTTTGAATTACCAATTTTGCACCAACCATTTTTGTGAGAGAAATCCAACATCGACTATAGGTTAAACCTCTCACCCTTACACCTAGCCTAGATGACATCACTAAACAGTTAGATGTTCTCCTTGAATAGAGTGATGATGCCAATCTCTATTGGGAAAATGTTTCCAACCCTCCACAACCTATCATTACAGATATTTCTTGAGTCCTTGTATATTTTAACCACATATACACTTTTTTATTCATATGATCTAATATCATCTCCATTATTATCATTATTTCCACCTAAATTTTATAAAAGTGAGTTGAAACCCATCAGAAGAATCCCTTTTGTAGTAATTTTTACTCCTATCACAAACAAAAAACCCCATGCACGCCGACCTATCACCCAATAGAAGTTGAGCACTCACCCAAGGCACGAGCCGGTGCCGAGTCTCTCTTTTATGTGAGTTTTTGTGGGAAGAATTATCTATGATTAGTGTGAGAGTGTTTAGGAAAGAAGTTGAGACATACAAGAACCATAGGGCTCAGAAAGGCCTCCAGATCCTTGCAATCACTGCAGACTGAGTGCTTTAACAGATTCTAGAACATATACAATGACAAAAAGAAAGATACAACCATTCATTTGTAGCATGAAAGAAAAGAGAACTCATTTGAATGAAATATACATTAAACCAATTGATATTCATATCTATTTATAACAGGTAACCTCAATATATTCATTGATTCATTAAAGAGTGTCACAGAGAGAAAACCACATTCATGCACATCACTGGATGTATGTAACTAAGCTAATAGAAAACAAAAATAACAACTCCATGCTTAGTACATCCTTTCCTGAACAAGAATATCCACTCGCAGTAATTATATAGAGCTTCACTTACTCTCTAATCCACTATTACCTATGTATATCCAAATGATATCTCTCTCTCCCTCTATGTATATCTCTATATCTTTTCCCACAGTAGGCAATTGTATTTATCACTTTCCTGGGCTGCTAACTCATCTTTCTTCTTCCTTAGATCCATCACTAAGTGTCAAATGTGGTCCTCCATGCGAGCATGTTCTGTCAGGCCTCAGCTCTCCATTCCATATCATGATGATCTTCTAGAAGATTCCATCCGGGGCATGCTCTTTCTTGGGCCAACCTGTTCCTAGGATGGCATCTTATCTGTGCGTAACTGATCATGTTTTTCACATGTTCTACCTTGGGCACTCAAATTAGCTAATTCCTGAACCTCCTTTTACGTGTCGCACACGCTATTTTCTTCCTTAAGCCTTTCTCTTATGTACTTTTGCCTTTCACGCCATTCTATAACTGGGATCCCACATGCTCACGTGCCTTTATACTTGGTGAATATTCCAGGGCCCCAACATCACCCCACACTACTCCTGTTCTCCATCCTTAGAAACATTTTACTTGACCAAGAAGTAAGCTGTTTTATGGAACCAAGACGTTGTTTTGTACTTTACAAAATGAATAAGGAATGAAAGAATAAGGGAAAGACTGAAGAATGGGGGGGACATCAATTCAATAGGCTGGGAAAGTCCTTTCACAGATCTACCTCCATCTTTTTCCACACTTTGACCTCACCCTTTGCTTTTTGGCATAGGTCGCCCACTAGGATGCTCACTTCATCAAAGCTTAGGCCAATTCCCTAGGCACCCAAAGTGTCCACAATCTACTCCATTTCCTTACCTAGGTCTGTGAGTTTATCCATTCTTCTGGTAATTTGGGGGAATAGTTCCTTTAGCCTTGCCTTAATTGAGCTCCTTAAAGCCTCAATTGCCTCTAATTTATTCTCTACCTTAGTCAAAACCTTGTCCCTCTCTGCTATATTACTTTTATTATTTTCTTGGAACTCTTTCAGCTCTACTTCAAATGTGGTGACCAAGGAGCTTTCCACCTTATCTCTATCCGTGCATGTGTCATAAGTGGCTTCTACAGACTAGGCAGCGACCTTAATCTCCATGAGTACTTGGCAATACTTAGCAACAAGTGCTACCACCTACAACTAGTCTTCCTCTTTCAAGCGTGTGGCCACTTCTTCTACAGATTCCAACACCAAGGGTCACCTCTCCATAGTGAGGATGCATGTTAGGTATTCTAAGAATTCCAAAGTTGATGTATACCTTTGAGGGATTGGCATTAGGTCTGGGTTCTTTAATATGATGGTGCTCTTGATCGACTCCACCTTCTTGTAGACCTCCTGAACCTTTACTTTTTCTTCCTTTAACTCATTCCTTAACTACGCAATAATTAATTCCTCCTATTTTAAACTCTCGGCATTCTCTGCCAGTTCTTCCTCCTACCCCAACTTCACCTCTAATGTTCTAATTCTATCATTTTGTGTGAACAACCTAGCCTCAGTCTCGACCGTGACTTTATTCAGAGCATTGCATACTTGCTCGTCTGAAAGCTCTTAAGCATTTACTAAGGGGTTGTATCCCTTAGAATCTAGCACTGAGATGAGTGCTTTATGGCAGAGTTCAAAGTCTGGCTCATCAATGTGTGACTTGAATGCCCAAGAGAGCATCTTCTTTGTCCTGGGGTACGAGCCATCTTTTTCAAAAATCCCCATGGCTAGGATCCTTTCCTTGGGTATGGTGCTTTGGAACCTTGCACGTAACACCTTCTTTGTGTCATCCACATAGCCCATTACCTGTCTCTATTTTGTATCTAGAGTTATCCTTCCCGAGCATGCACATTTGGGGAAGCTAACTATCAGAGCGGGGCCTCTTAGGCTGTCATGTTTCTTTCCGATGTTCTCCTCCTTCCCTTCCTTAAGCACTATGTCTGTGCTGCACTCTAACACTTTTTCTACAAGGGATTCGAGAATATTTTTCTCTTCTCACTCTGCTACCTCAGTAATCCAATATTTTGTAAAGCTTATGACTCCCTACTCCTCCTTGCCATCCTTCTCATTTTCCTTCATGTCTTTGGTTCCTTCCTCATCTTATGCACCCTTGCACTACACAAATACAAACTCCTGCTTCTCTTCTCCACTCTCTTCCTCCGAGTCATAGACACTAAAAACACATGGTTCCTTTTCCTTCTTAGGATCTTCTTCCTCATCGCCACATCCTTCACTCTCGTCTTATCCTTCTCCCAAGTATTTCTCTAAGTTGTTGGTCACCTCTGAGTCAACTTCTTCATCCACCCTCTGCTTCTTCCTAAGAGGTGGCTTCTGATTAGGATATTTGGGCTTCTCTTCTTCCTTTGGTGATTCTTCCATGGTGGTGGGTTTCTCAGGTGCCTCTATTTCTAGCATCTTCTCCTTCACTAGAGACTTCTTTCTCCATATGTAGGTGCTTGACTTGACAGTTGTAGATGGCATGCTCACTGTCTAAGTAGTCAAAACACTTGGTGCTCCTTCCTCTCCTCTTCCCCTCTTCTTAGATGCTAGCTTCTTCTTCCCCAAGGGGTCTTCACGTATGGAGATTTCATCCTCTAAATATGTGTACTTTTCAAACTTCAGCCTTATCAACATGTACACGCGCAATGCAGATTCTCCAGTGATGGGAAGCATCATTAGCCTAGTCATTTGGATCTCATGGACACGTACTTCTCTATGTACACGTGCTTACCACTAGGGTAATTCAAATTCTTCCTCATCTCCCTATGTTCCCAATCTAACCTTCCTATTTCCAGCCTTAGATTCTTTGATTCTTTAAATTTGTTTACTCCTGCTTGGAAGTATTCGGCAGTGAACATGAAAGGAAGCTTGCACCAAGGGCTACATGATTTGTCAATAATATTGAATCTGCCAAAGCAGTAATGCCGGTATACAGCAAACTCAGCTTCTCCCTCAGTGGTTACTGGGAGTTGTTCAGGGATCCTCTACTGTACCCCAAATGCATTTTTTCAAGCATGTATACCACTTTTCCAACCGCACTTTGTAGGGATCCATCATTGTATCACAAGCATACTTCTTGAACATCTTTTCGAGAGAAGCGTCCTTGGCTTGGTACTCCCACATGAACTTTTCTGATGCATCTGAAACTCCAATTTCTACAAACACTATGGCGAGAAAGACATTTCCAAAGATGATCATGTCCCCTTCCTTCACGCACTTAAAAATTTCCTTTGCAATGTACTTGGATAATTTGTATATCATACCGTCTGTAATCTTCCCGTAGACATGTAGCCAAGGTTTATTGACCTACATCCATCTTTTTCAGCCATTCAGCTTAGTCACCAGATGCACAACCATCTTCATAACAAGGTCCTTGATGTCTAAAATATCATAGTATCGCGACCCTTTCTTGCAGGCATACTCAGTGACGGTCTCTTAAATAGCCTGCTTGTTGTGAAGGTCATCTTCTAGGCTATCTCCCTCACATATGAGACCTGTAAATTGTGAAATCAACTGGGGAGTCAAGTGCATCTTACACCCAACAAAGTGGAAATAGGATTTGTGCACTGAAGACATCAACCACCGGTACAAGTGATCTAGCTTCCCAAAATAAGGCAACTCATAGAGTTGTAACAGCCTTGCCTTCACCAATTTAAACTTAACATCATTGTCATGTATGGGAAAACCTTCAGGTGTTCACTTGTTGGTGGGGTGTACCAATTCCAACACCATTTCTTTCTCTATGGTGTTTATGTGGTGATTATAGTCACTAACATGTACGCTTCTCAAGTGGGATTCCCATTCCTTTCCCATCATCACCCCATCTGGGTATTGTATCTTTATATACCATTCTTCATTTGTGTCTACTTTGGATTCTGGTTGTTTAGCATTAGCTTTTCCCTTTCCTTTCTTGAATGCCATAGTCGAGGTATTTTTATCACTCCTACCCTCTATTTGTTACTCTGCCTTTCTTCTCCCAATCTTTGTTCTCAGATCCATGATATAACTCTTCTAAACATGTGCCCTAGTTAGTCAAACCCTAACTTGGATAAACTGTTCACAAGAAAACACCTTTTGAACTCCTTCCATGCCCATGTAATTCCTTCTGGTTTGTAATGTCAAACTAGATCTTTGTGTTTTAATCACACAGATCTTCCAATCGATAGAATCTAAAAAACCATAGTTTATAACACTCACTTATATCTCCAACTCTTTATTTTTGTAAAGTAAAAATGAGGGTTCCCCAACCCTTTATTGATAGTTTTTCCTTTTTCTAATCATTAAATACTACTTTACCTACCCCGTACTTTGTTCATTTAATACATATTTTTCAAACAAAGTCCATCCTCAGCACCTTCACTCACATGCCCTTCCTGCACAAAAACTTCTCCAACCTTCTGGTGCGTAACCCAACTAACCTGACAAGAGACTCTTGCGTGCACTTAACCTACACCAAAGGCACTTCTTCTGTCTATATTCTTGATTTCACCTACCTCGTGTTGCTTTAACTATGCTTTCTTTTCCTTTGTATGTGGGATCTACAAGTAGCTTTATCCTACAACCAACCATTCTATCTTTTCTCTTCATCTACCTCTTTCAACAAGGCTACACAAGAAGGATCTTCAACACAACTTCCTTGGTACTTTAATCACGTGCTTCTTCACTTTTCTCCACCCCACACTCAAACGATGTGTGGTCTTCTACGCACTCACAAATTCTCCAAAAATAGTAATAAGGTTATTGGCACCCAAGGCACAAAACAAAAACAACAACGCAAAAGAGAAACACAAGAAAGAGAAAATGCATAAAGGAAACTTCTAAACTAAATGGAAAAATTACCTTATTTACAAACACCAAGAAGACTTATTTATAGTAGGACTTTGGCCTACTACCATTGAAGTGTCTAGGAAACTTCGTCCCATCCAGTGCTTGTAACTGGCATGCGCCTGAATCAAGGATGTATGAAATTGTGTAGGGACCCCACCAATGGACTTTCAACTTTCCAACATGGCACAAAACTTGGAATCATATAGTAACACCATCTTCCCAACCTCAAAATTCTTGTTTCTAATATGGAGATCATGCCAAGCCTTCTACTTTGCCTTTTATACTATTTGGCTCTAAAGGGAAAGTGATCATCTCTCATCTAGTTTCATTAGTTCATAAATTATTTCTTCTAGCACTTGTTCATTGGCTAATCCTCCTACACATGCTATTCACAAAGAAGGTAACATAAATTAACTTGGAAAAATGGCTTCTGCGCCAAACACCAATTGAAAAGGTGTGGCTTTATTTAGTCTTTTATACACTGTTATGTAAGCCCATAACACTACCGATACTTTTTCATCCCAATATTGTCTTCCAACATCACAAATTTTGGTCAAGGTATGACTCAGTATTTTGTTGAATGCTTCCATGGTGCCATTACCTTGTGGGTGATAAGGTGTAGTATTTTGATGAGCCACAATGAACTCTGATAATAAGATCCTCATGGTCTCATTTAGAAAATGTGTACCTGTATCACTAGTCAAACTCAATGGACATCCATACCTTGTGATAATGTTCTCCTATAAGAACCTTATTATTGTTGCTATCACGTAATCTTTAGTTGGGGCTGCCTCTACCCACCTTGTGAGATAATCTATGCAAGTGATGACATAACATGACCCAATCCTACGCGCTGTTAGTTTAATAGGTCCCACAAAATATATCACCCATTTTTTAAAAGGCTCCGCACCAGTGATAGGGTGCAAAGGATTTTCATCTCTCCTTCCTGGTTCGCCAATACGCTGACAGTGATCACATGATTTACAATAATCTCTATAATACCTATACAAGGTTTCCCACTATAATCCTGCCATTAATATCTTGTACGCAGTGGCATCACCTTTGTAATGCCCACCCACACTTCCTCCATGTGCTTCTTCTATGATGGATAGACGCTCATGCTCTAATACACACCTGCGCAAAACTTTATCTCGTCCCACCTTGTATAAGTCTCCATTAATCAACATGTAGGGCGTAGTACATATGGCCAACTGGTTCTTTTCCAATGCCTTCATTCCATCTGGTGCCACACCTTCTTTTAAGAATACTATAATATCCTCCAAATTTGATCGAGGGTGCATGCCGTAACCTAAATAGTTGGGTGTCTAGCATTTCTTCCTAAAAAATTTACATGTCTTCTCCTGAATCAATCCTTGACAGATGATTAGGTCCACAGTTTTTTTTTGGGCTTCACTACAACGGTGAATTTAAACTCTTGAAATAACAACACTCATCAACACATGTGCCCTTGAAGAATGGGCTTGTTCACCAAATACTTTAATGCCATGTGGTCAGTGTAGAATATAAATGGTGTTGCCAGTAGATACTGTCTAAACTTGAAGAGTGCGTAGATCATCGACAATGCCTCGCTCTCGGTTGTGTTATAATTCTTCTCTGCTGGTGTCAACTTCTTGCTTGAAAAAATGAGAGGATGATCAACAATCCCCTCAATTGGTTGTGTAAGCACTACTCCAATGGCAGTCCCTGAGGCATGTACACGGACATGGAAGGGCTTGTCCCAAGAGGGAAAACATAAAATAGGCATGGTAATAAGCCTATCTTTTAATGTATCAAATGCCCTCTACTGCATCTCACCCTAATGGAAGTCACTTTTGTGTCTAAGTAGCTCCTCTAAAGGCATGGTGATCTTAGCATATCCCTTAATGAATTTTCTATAATACCCTGTATGCCCAAGGAATCCACACACTGCGCTCTGGTTAGTAGGCTCCCTTAACCCCACAATAACTACAACCTTAGTGGAATCTATCAGTAAGCCCTACTTACATATGATATGCCCCAATAGAGTCCTAAAGGGAGTAGGAAACACACATTTCTTAATGTTGAGGGATATCCTCAACTGCCTACACCTCTCAAACATTAATCTCGAGTTGTCACAATGGTCCTTAACTAGACCATATACTGTCCAATCATCCAAATAGACCTGAAGAAATTTATGGATGAATTCCCGGAATGCTTGCACCACTATGTGTGAAAAAATAGATGGAACATTCTTCAACCCAAAGGGCATGACTGTATATGCAAAACTTCGCCACTCGATGGTTAAAGTTATCTTCTTTTGGTCCTCCTTTGCAATATGGACTTGGTGGTATCCTGAAAATCCATCCGTAAAGGAATAGATTTCACACCCAATGACTCCTTCCAAAATTTCTTTAGTGAAGGGGGTTAGAAATGGATCAAGGACACAAACTGAATTCAATTCTCTATAGTTCACACAAATCATAATCAACCCATCCTTCATGATGTTGATTACCATCAGACTTATCCACACCAATTTCTCCACTACCTCAATGATCCTAGAAGCTATCATTGTGTCTATCTCCTCCTTAACCTTCATGCACAAATTAGGGTTCATCTGATAGGGCCTTTTTCTGACTGGGCACGCACCCTCCTTTAGTTTTATCTTCATCACCCCAAGGAATGGTGAACACCTTTGAGCTCATAGTAGCTACGCGGGAATAAATCCTCAAATTCGTGCAACAGATCAATGATATTTGATATTTCCTTCTCTTTCCAGTAATCTCCAATAATAGCTTCCTTAGGTTCTTCTTCTGAACCAATGTTAACTTTCTTCATCTTTACAGGCTCATGGTAGGCACACGCGTGAGCATTTACACTATCCACTACCTCACGTGTCCCTACAGAATGGCTAACATATAAGCTTTCTGATTCCTCTCCATCAATCACATATAGAAACTTTCTCTTCTCTTTTTCCAAACATGCACGCTCAAGTTGTAACTCTTTTTCTTCCTTAATTTCTTTGAAGCATGCTTCCAAACCTAGTTCACCTAGTAATTCGAATAGCCTATCTTCTGTTTTGGCACTATCTCCCATGGTAAGGTGCTTGATACCTTTTAAGGACTTATCAACTGATGGTTTGGTACTCCAATACTCAAAGGCTTAAATAAGGTTAGCCACGAGCTCTTTCCAATTCCTTATCTGGCGGTATGTCTCTGAATGACTGTATCATGCACGCGCATAACCCTACAGTGTAGAATATAACTTGTACACCCAGAGGGATGGTGGCAAAGCTTCTGTGCCTTCTCTCTAGACCCATTCACATTCCTGCACATGGAAAGAGGTATTCTCCTTCCCATGGTAGTCTTTGATGATGGTGGGTACATTACTCCTAGAAAATCTAACAGAGAGAGCAATTCTTACCTCACGCCACTCTAAAAGGCTCTCTTGATGTGTGGCAAACCAATGAGTTGTTGTGCCAAGTAAGACATAACTCAACATCTCCCTTCGTTCCTTCTCCTTCTTCCACTGAGCTTCTACCTCCTACATAAAGATCTCAAGGAAGGCTCATCCTAAATACTTGGGTAGTTATTTTCCTCCGAGGCACCTAACAGTGTGTACCTTTATTACCTTGGTCACCGACCCTCTCAACTGCCCTCCCATTAATTCATAAGTTTTGTGCACCCAATTTTCATAACTCAGACAGGTGGTATCACTTACTGAGTGGGAATATTCAAAATGGATAACTCCATTAGTAGGGTGTACCATCTTAGGGTCTTTGATTGAGCACACATAAATCTTGTCCAGAACTTCTTCTCCCAACAGTTCAATTTAGGGCATTGACTTCCCATCAACCAAGAATATAATGATCGATTCCTCTTTGTTCTCAAAGTTTATGTAGCCATTTTTGAACCAAAGGTCCACATTATTCTTGTGACACTAAGGGCACCCAAATAGTGTTGAGAAATTGTCTGCCTTGGTGAGCACCAAGACTTTGAAGTTCCCAATAAACTTGGCTCCCTGGATAGTAATAGTTACATCCTTTAAGACACCGATGGGCATTGCCTTAGTATTGTTTTCTATATACAACACATTCGAAGATGGTTGTAATGAAGGTCTCCCCATCTGTGGCCATGTATCTAAAGTCAAAAGATTACCCTCCACGCCAGTGTCAATGAGTATATTGCTGAGGAGTCGTCCATCTACAACTGCATTCAACATAATCTCCTTTTCATAGTCAAGGTTATAAGGGGGAAGGTTCACGTGTAAGACTTGTCTCTCATGTTCTTCTCCCGCTTGTGGTACCTTCTCTCTCAACCAGGATCCTAGAAAATAAATGATGTTCTCCTAGCTTAGCATTTTACACACCTCCTTGACCTCATCCAGGTCATCATTTTGCACCTCGATTCTCCTTCCTTTTTCCTCCCTCCTGTATTTCTCCTTTATACATTTGATATCCCCTTGCAAGCTTTGAATAACATTCATGGTGTCCTGATATATCTCCTTTTGATGCGCGAGGTCTAGACACTTTCCATGAATGACCTCCTCCCTCGTAGGGTCTTATATCTTGATACCTCTCTTGTGTGCGTGGCTTCTGCCCTTTTTATTACCAAGATAGGCTCCAAAAATTCATCCCATGTTACCCGAGGCATCCACCATATGTCTGCCTTCTTGATGCTGACCATTGTAGCGCCTTTGTCCTTCCAGTGCTGTTGATTCATATACTTAAATAATTCTGGGTACTCCTCATACTTATGATTCTTTCAACACCATGAGCACTGCAACAAGCTGAGGAACCCACACTTGTAATGTTCTATAGATCCAAAGTTGAAACATGTTCCACACAGGAACTCACTCCTTCCTCCTCCATAGTTAGCTCAACCACATAATCCTCCTCAAAACCTCTTCCATGCGTGCCTCCATCTACATGCTCCTCATAATGGAAATCATCATTTTTAGAACCACTGACAATGCTAGTTTGGCACACCGCATGATCAATGGCCTCATGAATCTGATCAATGAGCCTATAGTCTTTCATATCATGGGTTGTGGAGGTGTAAATTTGCAATAACAAGATACATTCTTCCTGATCACATGTTGTAGCAAGGGACACCTACTTACATCGTGGTCCCCATGACAGATCTCACAACGTACCATCAAAGCACGTACCATCCTCCGAGGGAAATTATAATTAACATTCCCCTCTATCTCACAATATGTGTACCATAAACCACTGTGAGTCTCATGGACAGAGTTCGCAGACAATTTTTTCAACTGTTTGGCCATAACAACAATCTAAGCCTCGAAGAATGGATCTGTAAAATTTTTATGAGATAAGGCCCTTCTAAAAGGGGTGATCAATCCTCCAAAAAACCATTGTGCATGTTGTGAACAACGAATATCATATGAAAATTTAGACAAGAGAGTTTTAAAATGTGCATCATACTCCCACACACTCACTGCCATTCTTTACTGAATCTCCTTCAAATCGCTGATTCTTTTCTGCTCGAACTCAAGAATGTGGAACTCTGCCAAAAATGCATTCTTTAAAGTAGTGTAGTCCACCACCATTTGATGAAGGTCATACTTTCTATACCAGCTATGCGCACACCCTTATAACATGGTTACAAATTGACTAACCTTTCATTCTGGGGTTGTGATACCCTTCACGTGCCATAGTAGTTCACACTTATGAACATTTTCCACAACATCCTCAATGCCCCTATAATCCGACAAATGTAGAGACATTTCAAAGAATAATTGAGGTGGTGGCTAGGGTCCTTGTCCTAAAAAAAAAGCCTTGGTTCCATCTGGTGTTTCCTCCACTACCTAATCCACTAGGTCAACTGATTTCTATACCTCAAGAGCCACCAAATCCACTAGAACCAATGGGTCTAATATGGCATGTTAGGAGTTGTGCCAAGTGCTCCCACGGTCCCACTAAATTATGCACCGACAGTCTATCATAGTGCCCCACTACCACTACTATGTCCCACGCCACTCCCTGATCTAAGACTAAAAGCTTGTACACTTTCCCCTTGTCCAAAAAATCCTCTGAATACTAGAATATGCACAGCCATAGAAGAAGGAAATGAAAAATTGTACCTCCTAGGAACGGATCTATCTCTTCCACTAGTTTCAACTCGAACAATAGTTCTTCCTGGTTCAGGAAAACCAAGTGCCAGGTCTCGGTCATTGGGTGGGTTCAAATATGCGCCAATGACTCTCTTTTATCCATGTAATGAGTTCTCACCAGAAGCCTAAGGGGTCTCCCTTACGTGCTTGCCAAGATGGGGTAGCAGAGACTGCTCATGTTCCATGTCCTCCACGTGAACCTCAACTCCTTCTCGTAACGTCTGTCTCCATAAATCCATCACCCTTATAGCCTTGTGTCATCTAGAAATATCCCTTTCACGTTCTTTTCTATACTTGAGCCATCTTTCTTCCCTCTCCTTCTCTGTCATATCATCTTCCATCTTCCTCCACCGGAGCTTCCTTACCCAACGCTCAGAATGGTTTAGCTATCCATTGGGAGTTCCTCTAAACTCATGGTAACCATCAATATATTCATAGCTAGAGGAATAGCACGTAGAAACATTCCTCTAGGTTCTCACAAAAATTCAAACTCAGTAACCTCTAGACATTAATACGTAGAAATGGCATATTCAAGAGTGTAGCTAGCTAGTACTCTCCACCAATGGTCTACAACATGGGTCCACGTCAGATCTACATCATGTAACCTTTGGTAGTCTTCCTCAGTCCATATCCATGATCCATAATGCCAACTTTATCAAGATACATAGGCTAAAAGTGATCCATATAACTCTCCTGGGAAGCAGTAGAAAAATTTCTCATACAGATCATGGTAGAGGTTCTTTTCTACCCATCTATGTGTATTAAACTCAAGTCAAGTGGTAAATCTCTAAGCAAATTCATCCTCCATGGTCTTGAACCATGATTCAACATTTTCCAATGTTAACCGATCAGTCATTACTCTTTACACAGATCATGATGCATGCTATATCCCACTACAACTTTGAAAAGAGTCTCGGTAATGGAACCAAGATGTAGTCATTTTTACTCCTATCACAAATGGAAGAACCCCATGTGCACAGGCCTATAACCCAGCAAAAGTTGAGTGCTCACCCGCGGCATGCATGGGTGCCGAGACTCTCTTTTATGTGAGTTTAGTGGGAAGTATTATCTATTATTAGTGTAAGAGTATTTAGGAAATAAGTTGAGACATACAAGATCCACAGGGCTCAGAATGGCCTCCAGATCCTTGTAGTTACTTTAGGCCGAGTGCTTTAACAGAAAGAAATATATAACCATTCATTCGTAGCATGAAAGGAAAGAGAAATTATAGGAATGAAGTATACATTAAACACATTGATATTCATATCTATTTATAATAAATAACCTCAATATATTCATTGGTTCATTATAAAGTGTCATAGAGAGTAGACCACAGGCATGCACATCACTGGACGTATGTAACTAAGCTAACAGAAAAGAAAAATAACAGCTCCATACTTAGTACATCCTTTCCTAAACTATAATATCCACTCACAACAATTCTGCAAAGCTTTGCTTACTCTCTAATCCACTATTCCCTATGTATATCCAGATGATATATCTCTCTCTGTGTATATATCTATATCTTTTTCTGCGGTAGGCACTTGTATTTATCACTTTCCCGAGCTGCCAACTGGCCTTGCTGTGCCCTCAGATCTATCTCTAAGTGTCGAATGTAGTCCTCCATGCGAGCATGTTCCATTAGGCATGATCTCTCCATTTAATCTCATGATGATCTTCTAGAATATTCCATTCGGGGCATGTTATTTCCTAGGCCAACTTGTTTCCAAGATGGCATATTATCTGTAGGCAATCGATCACACTTTTCACGTGTTCTACCTTAGGCAGTCAAATTGGATAAGTACCAAACCTCCTTTCTCATGTCACACACGTTATTTTCTTCCTTAAGCCTTTCTCTTGTGCACTTTTTCCTTGTGTTGTTCCATTCTATAAATAGGATCCCACATCCATGCGCCTTTATACTTGGTCAATATTCCAAGGGCCGAACACCTTTCATTCATGGGATTGGAATTTTCCAAGTAACTCTCCTCATCATTATCTAATATATTTCTTCTCAAATATCTATATGTATGTTTTCAAGCTCTCAAATATTTATAAAATAATATTTTCGTGTGCATTTACATATGTCTTCCCCATGATCATCGACATAGGAAATGTTAAACCCTGTCATTTTTTATTTTTAGTGGTTTGTTTCATATCATTAAATCAGATCCTAAAATATATTAAAAGAATAACTTGTAATGTAAAATATTTATTTTTGGATAAAGTGAAATAAAATATGTAAACAAGGAAGGAATACACCTATTTACTTTATGGAAGAGAACATTGGGATTTTATTATGCTTGGAGATTTTTATCAAGATAAAATTTTATGAAGGATTGGGTTAGACAATCCCTAATTTGTACCAAGGATAAAATGACTTGTTATGCACATACAACCCAACATAAGGATTCAAGGAAAAGAGAATAAGAAAGAGGTACAAGTGAACCCCCATGAAGGAAAACTATCAGGTACCAAAGTTATTTAGTAACTTTGATACCTTCCCTTTTGATCGTAAGAAGATAGAAAGGGTTTCCAATGAAGACCTTAGCTAATTTAATACCTTTCATAACCCCACATATCACAATATTCTAGATGGATCCAGACTCAATTTAAAAAATAAGGACATACATTATAAGTGAGGACAAGTTCCCCCAAACTCTTCCCATATGCTACCCATCTAATAACAACTAAGTAAAAGATAAGTAAAAACTGAACTTGTGTTAAAATTTCAATAAAGGAGGGAGACTGATGCCCCCAAAATCCATGAAACCATAGTAGAAACTAAAATACCATGACAAAGGAGTGAATTACTTCATGCCCCTTATGATGTTTTGAACTAAATATGAAAATGTGTCAAAAACTTGATAATGCAACTAAACATTTTAAACTATTGATAAATCTAATGTTTTTGCCCCTAGAAACAATATATGGTAAGGTGAGGAGCATATTATATGGTCTTGACCCAACTATATAGTTCTGTAAAACAATTTCTTGACTTTTTGTGCTTGATTATGTTTATGTGTGCTTATACTATATTTGTACCTATGTGTTCCCATAAAATTATATATTTCCCTATTGCAAATATATAAATGAACCTAGATAGATGCCCCATATTTTAAGACATGTGTGATAATCATGTTGAGCATTTGGCTCAAAATAATTAAATGTGTATTACTGAATGAGATCTCAGAGAGGATGTAATAAATTGTAGTATGTTATAGAGATTCGACCTTGAATAACTTGTACTTGTAAAAAAGGAATGTGTTTCCACATAGTAGGAAAAATGGAAAATAGAAAAATAACAAAATCAATAGATAAACAACACACATCTAATACCAAAATTAGTCTAAATGTATGTAAATACAATAATAATGCAATCAATTGTAAGAAATAGGACAATAATATGACACAAAATTTGTATAGTTTGCGAACATGGGACACCCACGGTATCTCAATACAATTAAGGCATATAGACCTATAAACAAGAGAAATACATTGTAAACAAGATAAGAATGGTACAAAAAACACAAGACACCAACAATATCACAAGACAATCAAGGGACATAAGCCATAAGTAATGATAACAAATAATTAATATACACCCAAAAGAAAGTATGCATGAAATAAGAGTGTTGAAATATGATAACATGATATGTGAGTCAATATAGGTAAAATATGTTAAATAAGAAATATCAACACTGCACAATACATGTGTTACTCTTGTTAGTCTAAAAAATAGCTAGTACACAATGTATTTAATTGAGCATAAATGAGGAAAGAGAAAGGAGCTATAATGGAAAAATAACAGTTGTATGAAGTGGAGGGATTTCCCCCAAAATAAGAATGAATGGAGTGATGTGTGCTCTTTTAATAATGTATTAATATGTTTTCTCTTCATCTAACTCAATATACCAGGTAAACACATCTGTGTAAAGTAGAATACATGCTACTTATCAAACAAAATTTATACACAATATATATAATGTAAGGTGCTAATAACTCAACTAAATATTCATATATCCTCATTTTGTATTTTTACAAATATATGAATGTTTTTGTATTATTATAATGCATAACTATGCACAAAAAAATATGAGAAATGTAAAAATGTATCTAATGAAAACCACTGAAAGAGGTTGAGAATTTGGCATGAAAAATTGAATGTGAATCAAGTGTGTGTGCACCATTAAAACATTGGGATGAGAGAAATGTGGAGTATATAAAGAAGAAGCCATGTGTGACTTAGATGATTTGTGAATAGGAGTATGTGGGGAAAAACTAATAGAGACAAAAGGTAGAACCAAGTCTATACTAAGTGTCTATGTACTAACATGATGAATATGATGATACAATAAATATGTAAGAGAATCAATGTTACCAAGGTAACATGTATAAGCCTAATAAAAAGGGAGATGGGTAAGGCTAACCAAATGAAAAAGAGGTGGTATAGAATCATTAGTATCAATAAGAACATACCAAGGTGTTCACAAAGTAACATAGGGAATATTATCATGAGTGATACCATGCATATAAGTTACGGCCAACATAGTAAATAAATTTCAGTAGAAGCAAGATTTAAAGAGATGATTAAATCCTTTTGTATAACATGAGATATGGAATTAAGCATGTGTACAATAGTTTGTGTGAAATCCATAAATGGTATAACATTGGGAAGGAGGATATGGGTTTCCCCAAAGATGTGAGCATTGTATATTAAACTTTAATGGATATAATTATATGAGAATAGTAAATTATTGGTCGTGTGCATGAATATAATTTAGTATAAGTCATTAAATATGATGCAATCAATTGGGGTGAAGTAGTAACATTAATTAAACTAATTAAACAAACATCTATATTAGTAATTTTACTATCATGATAGGTGTATCAAGATTTATTCCAAGTGACATTTTTGAAATCCATAAACATTGTAAAATTTTGAAGGGGAACATGAGATTATCCAAACATTATGGGGAAGGTAATGTTTGTATCATGTAACCAAGGTTTCCCAAGGATAATATTATAGAAAAGATCATCTCTGAGAACATAACATTTAGTTTTAAAGGTATTTAAGACAAAAGTAATTGAGATAATGATAGAACCAAATAATTTATGAGGGATACTATCAAATCCATGGATAGAAAAATTATAAGGAGAGAGATCCATAACAGAGCCACCAAAATCACAAATGAAAGAGATAATGCAAACATTAAGGCTTAATCCTTTACTAATATGAAAATTTTTAACCAAAGCCTTGTGTACAAGAGCTTAGACATATAGAGAGAGCTCGATGTGAATAATAGGATGAAGAAAATTCATTATAATATTGGGTCAAAGCATATAAGTGTGTCCCACTTGGTGGCAAAAAATATTTTAAAAGATTACTAGTAACTAAATATTTAAAAATAATATAAAAACTTTAACAAATCAGGTAGATTTTGGATGCCCTGTACCTTGGTATTTAAAATCTCTTAACAATATGTTTGGTGGTTGAAAAGGTTCTTCATCAAGTTTTTGAACAATCCACAGAGTAAAGGAAAATCCGTGAAACTAAGTAAGAAACTGCAAATAAAGGAGGAAATCCACTAAAGAATATAGAGAACCATAGTAAAGAGGAAAATCCTCAAAATATAGGAGGATTTCGTAGAAGCCTACACAAAACTATAGACCAAAGAAATACAAAAACATAGTAAGGTGTAAATCCAACAGAGGCATGACCAAAAGAAGTGTATTTTGGATTATTCTGTAAAAAATATATTAATTGTACTTAATCCAATGTATATGATGTACCACATGAAATAAGATATAAAGATATGTGTGTTCCTTAAATAATAAATGTATAAGATATAGAGAATAAAAATAAAATGTATAAGTGTTTGAAACTAATGTAATCTATTTTGAGATATGAATAAGGACTAATGTTTGGAACAAATTTATGTTATGGGATTTTACATTTTTTTTGTACATCAATTAGATTTAGTTTACTTTTCCTGTATACATCCTTAATAGAAGGGATAACTTCTTAACCCTCACATTATTGTTGAGGCTTAAGAACAACATTTTTGGTGTTTAATCCTAGGCTCCTTTTGTTAACCAGATTTCCAAAAAAAAATCACCACTAGGGTATTAGAAACCAGGACTGATAGAAATTGAGGATTGGTGGGAAAATAAAATTAATATATTGTTCAAAGGAGATGACAAAATACTTAAAGCATCATACAAAGAAACTAAAGAAAAAGTATTCAGAGAATACATAGAGGAATTCTTGTCTCATTTCCTACATTTACTCTATTCTTGCATATTGGCACATGATAAAATAACAGAGTGGTAATTTTTACATTTGAGAAAACATTTTGAGTGGACTCAGGAAATATTGAATATACTCAAAAACCTTGCCAAACACTGCACTAGAGCAATTATCTATTGGTTTGAGACCACATTAGATTCTTACATAATTTCTTGGCCTATCCATGTTTGGACCAACTTTAATTATAAGAAAGGTGAAGTTTTAAGCTGAGAAAGAGGAACATTTCTAAAAAAATCCATTTTTAATCAAAATTTTACTAGTAGAAAAATGATTAATTAGAAGCACAAAAATTTTCTTTAGGGGAAATACATTGAAGGATGGCATACATGAATGGGGGTTATTCAAAAAATGTAATTGATCAAAATCAATGTGGTGATGTTTGGGACAACACAAATAGGATGCCATGAACAAAAATAAAATAAAATAAATTACATAATTAACAAAAAGAAGGATTAGGAATATCAAGAGAAATATTCGCTACAAGAAAAGAAGCAATCATAATGAGGTTGTTAGAACAGAGAGTTAGGATAGTTACAAAGAATAATGAGTTAGAGGAAAAATATAAAAACAAAGGCTAGAAAGAGATGAATAGGAAAAGAATTTAAAAAAAATAAAATAAAAATTTAAGAAAATTCAGAAAAATAGAAAAGAAAGTAAAACCCATTTTAAGTGGAGGCCAACAATTGGCTACCCTAGAAATGGAGACAGACACTTAGAGTCTTTCTATAATTCCCATATCAAGCAAAAACCAATTTTTTTTTATTACTCCATGGCCCCCCATGGTACACAATATTTTAAATAATATAATACAACAATCATTATCAAGGAAATATATAATAGTAAGAGATTTGCAGGAGTTAGAAGGAAGATTAAAACTAGATCTTGAAGAAATAGTAGGCATAAAAAATGGGAGGAAATAAGGGAACAAGATTCATTATTTATTAAAGAGATAGGTAAAGAGGAAGAAAAAATTAGCTCACATGAATTATTTAAGGAGTTTGGAGAAAAATTGAAGGTAACATAAGGATAGGATGAGGGAAAAAATAACTCTAAGAATAAAGATAGAGATGAAGAAAATCACAATAATAAAAGAATTGATGAGGGATTATAAGACATAGATTAAAAAATGTTAAAAGTAGAAAGTTATTTGTGTAAGAGGGTAGTTATGAATAGTCACTAATAAAATATACATCACCCAACCACCACACTATCCCAGAGTAGATGACCCCCCAGATCAGTTGCCCTTCCATGTGCCACTTCACACACCTATTCAACAAGTAGAGAAAGGAGAAATTTTGATGGAAAGATATCATCAATTTCAAGAAGAGAGCAACAAGAGAGAAAATATTATGAGAGAGTTCATATAAATTTTAGGAGATCTATAATTTGATATTGAATTTATCTAGAGAAAAAGGGAGGATAATTACTTTGACAAAATCTCATAATCAATCTAAGAAAGTAAAATTCTTGAAGCAGAAAAAATTTCTTAGCCACAACAAAATCCCCGATCAACTAGAAAGATGGCTCAGAAAATTAATCTTCTAGTATTCAGAAAAGACACCAAATATGACGAGGATAGATTATCCATTTTAGATTAATATTGGAAGACTAATAATATAATATATGAAACAACAAATTTGTATGATGTTATAAGCAATTCAAGAGAAGAAACCCTAGGTTGGTATATGGAAATGAATGCACATGGAACTAAATATTGGGATATAATTGAGAAGGAATTCATAACACACTTTCACTTTCTAGAGGCACATTTAGAAGATGTTAGAAAAATTAAATAACTTGTTTAGAAAGAAGATAAAATGGTAAAAAAAATCAGCCACCAATTTAAAAATGTTGTAAGAAAATTTGAAGAACCAATGACAAACAAGAAACTTATTGAATGGTTCACTTCAAAGCTTTTAACTTACATTAGAGAATATTTGGATAGAAAACCATTCCAAACCCTCTCACATGCAATAGAAATTGGCATTAGGTTATAATCTAAACCTTGGTGAAGAGAAGGAGAGAATTTAATTAAATTAGAATTGAAAAGAGGTCCATTAGAATTAGAAAAACTAAAACTCCAACAAGAGATTCAAGTAAAAGACGATATCAGAAATATCTCATCACCAAGAAACACCGTCAGAAAAAAAAATTGTGTACAGTGTGTTTTGCAAAAGGAAATAGTAAAACCAACTACCATTACATAGGAAAATAAAAAAGAGCTGTGGATTTTATAAAACATTGATAAAAAAGATTCCTCGAGTACCATATTCACAACAGAAAGAACTTGGTTTCGAATTAATAGGATATGGGATCAACATACTCAAAATACCTACCCCTTGTTAAAAGTATATCCCCCTACCAACCAATTAATGTATTTCACATATTTTAGATCTTATAATCATTACCACCATACCTTTCATTTAGTTGATGCACTTGAAGAATTAAAGGATGATACTACTCACAGGGTTATGACAGCTAGGAAAAACATAGGGCCTACCTCCCACCTCCATAACAACAAAAAATCACACACCCACATACCTCACATCCCAAAAATACTACTCCATAGTATCAAAACTATAAATATGGAAAAAATCAATTTGGAAGTGATTACCAAGGAAATAAATATAACCCCAACTATTAAGAATATAATGGTAGTGGATACCACAGAGGATATAGGTGAGGATATAGAGGAGGATTCAAAGGTGGATAAAACAATTGTCATGGTGGAAGAGGATACCAAGGCTATCAAAGATACTAAGGAAGAGATAAACAAAAAAATTTAGGAGATGGCTATCAAAATAAAAGACCTAAAAATTATTATAAATGCAAACAAGATGGACATCTAGCCATAAATTATACAAAGCCTCGCCCTAGTGGATTATTCCATGAATGAGGAAATGACTGATTTATTTTTCCCAAAGCTTCCCATTTTTTTTGAAATGGAGGTAAAAATATAGAAGAATTAGGAAGGGATGATCAAAAACATGTTGAACACATTACTAAGATACCTTGGGGTAAGGAAAAACAAGATAAGACAAGGTAAAATCATATGGCTCACAAAGCAAACCAAAAAAATAAAAGAGAAAGAAAGATCCCAAATAAAATTATTTCAAAATACATTATTTTAACTAAATAAGGATTACAAAGAACTAAAATATAGAGCTAGAGTAACATCTAGAATTGCAACTAAAAAATAACACACACCAGGGAAAATAATAATATTAGGATACCTACTAAGGAAGATTCCTTAAGTAGTGAAAAATGGGACATTAAGGAAATCAGAGAAGACCTCCATCAAAAAGAAGTAGATAAAAGCAAGGAAGTTATTAAAAAAGCACAATCCTATGAGGAAACATAAAATAATTGTTTCATGGAGGATGAAATCATTGCTCTTAAAGAGATAACAAGGTTAAGCATCAAACATGGTCGTGTAGACAAGTTGATTTTTTTTAGAAAATATTCAAACAAATAAGATAAGATCTTTCATGTCTAGAGGATTGAATATGGACATAACAATAAAAATAAAAATATCTTCAGAACACAATGAACATGGCACAAGTCTACCATATACTTAGACATTGACATAGTAGACATTACTATTACAAAAGTGCTTCTAGATATTTGTACGAATGTAAAACTGATGTCCAAAAATACCTTGGAGAAGTTAGCGAGACCTCCCTTAGAACCTGTTAGATATTGCATTGGGTTAGAATATGGCTCATAAAAAACATCATGTAGTGGCACTGAAAAATATAGATGTCAATTTTATTGGAATAAAAAATATGGTAAATTTTGAAGTTGTAGAAAATGTTTCATTAAAATGCACATAAAATGTCATTCTAGCCTTATAATGGTTCCTTGATTGCAATAATACTTTAAATTTAGAAAATGAATGAATTACATTACAATCATATGGAATTTGTGTCCATGTACCATTACATGTGGGAATGAGTGTTGCAAGGTATGAAGAAGTTCGACATGAGACTGAGGAAGAGATTTTGATGACATATAATGGATATATGCTCTAAATTTTTTTACCACTATCGATAGAGAATTTGAACAAAATTATGAAGGGAAAATTTGAAAAAAAGTGAATCTACAAATGAGAGCTTTGGCAATATTATTGAGGAATAGGTAGATGGGTTACTGGAATATAAAGTAAGAAAGTTAAATTATGCAAGAATATTACCACCCTGCATAATTACCTAAGATGATGACATCCTTGACTCTGTGGATCCTACAAATGAAATTTTTTGGTCCACAAAATAAAAATTCAAAGAAGAATATGGATATTACTTCGCAAGTGTAGAAATACAGGAAAAACCAAGCAAAAGAGAATATATACTAATCCATGGGGCATCCCACAAAAATCTACCAAAATAATCATGGTTTGGGTATTCAAGAGGCTATTTAGAACAAATGCTGACAATAATTCCTAATGATAAAGCAAGAATGGAAGCTCTATATGAAACCCTGACAATCAACACTTCATGATGGTGGGTAACACATAAAAACAATATCTCACATTAGAATTCTTTGACCACGATACTAAAAAAATATTCTTAGAAATCAAAGGATATTATGTGGCTACACCTAAGTATACAGGTGAAGGAGACCCACATAAACACATTCAAACATGTGAAATACATTGGGAAATATGTAGTGAAAATTCTTATCTAGTGTGGAATCAACTATTTTTATGGAAATTAGAATGCATACCTAGATCTTGGTATATGCAACAAGAAACAAGAAAGGAAACAATTTTTTTTTAATTAAATTATGTAATATTTTTTCCATACATTTAACTTCTGGGATGTGGACCTAAATATCCTTCAGGCACTAAAAAATATAAGGAAATTTTTATTCTTAATCCCTAAAGAGACCGTACATCTATTTTCAAAAAATAATCCATAACCTCAAGAACCCCAGAAGAAAGAACACCCAAACAAAGTTCTAAATATGACTTACTATTTTGTATTAGAGAAGCATGAAAGAGAAGAAAAACATGAAAACTTAAAATATAAGGCAATCAAAGGATAAAAATAATTATTAGAGATCAAAGTAGATGAGGACAAATATTATTATCATCCTTAGAAGTTAAGGAGTGAAAATATTGGCTTGAATGGAAATGAGAAGTTTTCTAAGATTGGAGATTATTAGTGAGAGGAAGAAGTGGAAAAAGTAGTGGAGATTCTCCAAGAATTCCATGATATATTCCCTAAATATTTTAAGGAACTTTGAGGCATAAAAGAAGAATTTGGAACCATGAAAATTCAAATTAAGGATGGGATCAAACCATTAGAGAAGAAATCCTACACATTAAAGCTTAATCTAAAGGTCAAAATGAAAATAGAAATAGACAAAAATTTGAATGTAGAAATCATTAAAAATTTCAATGATTCAGAGTGGGGAATTCCTATGGTGATTAAAAATAAAAAACAAGAGAAATTTAAATATGCATAGATTAAAGAGAAATCAATAAAGCCTGTGTGTATGACCCATTACCTGCTCCATTCATAGAAGAGGTCCTATAAAATGTAGCAAGATGAGAGATCTATTACTTTAGTGATTTGTTTTATGTTTACCATCAGGTATGAATTAACCCAAAAGATCAATGTACAACCACATTTGCTACAAAATTGGGATCTTTCACATACACTGTAATACCTTTCAGACTAAAGAATATACCAGTTGTATTAAAAAAATAATGATTAATGTGTTCATAGAATTCATCCATAATTTACAATAAGTGTACTTAGATGATTGGATTGTCTATGTACTATTGAATAATCATATCCAAGTATTAAGGATAATGTTCTAGATATGAAAAGTACTAAAGATATCGCTAAACGTAAAGAAATGCATATTTTTTACCCCATTTTGTACACTTTTGGGTCATGTTATTTTCAAATAAGGATTACTAATCGATGCATTCAAAACTTCAATAATTGTAAACTTACCACCTCGTAAGACAAAAAAAACTTGAAAGGATTAATGGTCATAGAGATAATCATGGTTATGCACTCCATGATAGGCTTAAATTACTTAATAACAAGGGTGTCATTTATTTTTGCGCATACCATGTTGATAGATCACATTCACTAGATGTTGCAGTTAATTGCATACTGACATATGTTACTTGGACTACCTCTCATCCTCCTTGAGTTCATTTTGTCTCCTCTTCCCTTATTGTTTAACTATGCACATGAGAAATTTGAATTCCCCACTTCGTATTTAACATAAACCATAATGGGTCACCAAAGGAGCACCATTGGCACTTACATGATTCACATATTACTAGTGTTGTTACAATCACTTCAATATTATCATTCAACATTTATAATCATGACATTGCATCATTTGAGCCACCTATGCATATTCGTTTCCTTATTTCCTATTAGATGCTATATATTCTTTAGTGCTACACGATTTCATGATTCTGTCTATAAATATATGCCACTATTTCTATCACTTCGCATGAGATGTTATTTTTTAGTTATCCTCCCCATTGTATCAAATTTACTAAAATTCCCATTTCAATTATCATATTCTATCCACGTGCATCATCATTATTATATCGATCATCATTATTCTATCTCCACTATCACCATTTATAGTCTACTCTACACCATCATTGTAATATATATATACCATTATATCATCACATATTTAACACAAAACATCAAATAAAATCAATTAATAATAACTTAAATAACAACACAAGTACATATCTGACATAATATGAAAAATTATGTCATAGTATATATACATCTATCAAAATTTTCATGATATAACATCATGGGATAGTTACAAATATTTCACACATAATACATCCTCCTCACTACTACCAGAGGCCACTATAAGATCTCTAGAACTTGAAGCCTGGACCACTAGATCTTCACTTATGTGCTCATGGACCACTACTCCTTTAGTTGAGTCTATAGTAATGTTCCTCAGCCAACTACATCTACATATCAGCCTTTGATATCCATGTATCTCTCAAACATAAAATGTATTATGCCATATCCTCTAACTAACTCTCTCACATGTTAATTTCATCCTCACCTCATCTCACTCATTTACTGCAAAACTATAGCATGTGGCTTCTACCACTTCCACATGATCAAACAATTATGCATGTCTCCCCAAAAATATGATCCACTCTCTCAAAATCCCTCCTCCTAATAAAGACATATATGGGATGCCATTGAGTCAACATGCATACCATGTATTCACAATCACACTCCAATAATCATCACCTCCAAACCCAACGACTCATATTAGTACCTCATCACCACATTAAAAAATTAATATGCATCACAATATCCAATACAAATAACCATATATCATACTCATGTCATGTAACTACTTCTACCATCACATCATCCTCAGGGGCAGGTTCCCTACCTCCTGTTGGCCCTCCTCCTCCTCATTCCACACCTAGTATATATCCTGATGCATACAACACTACAAGAAACAATAATACGTATCACTTCTCCACCCACCATTGAGTATAGGTAGGAATACACCCTACATCATCCATTTCAATCAATACTATGTCTACATCAACCTCATCTACACTTGACAGGCATAACTTAGGATTCTATGGGACTTTGTCTCACCCTTTCTCTCCTCATGAAATGAATTAATATATTCCATATATACAAATTTGGAGGCACATCTTGGGCTATCCCAAATTTCCATGACACACACTCATACTGAAAGAGCTTCAACCACTCCTAGAAACATGTGGTCTAACCACAATAGTACATGCCGAATACATCAATAGCTCCAAACATGGTCTCAACCCACCTATAGTCCTTATATGGTCTCAATAAATAACTACACCTAGGCCCCATCCTATCCAAAATATACTTTTATGTTATGTATCAAACACACAACCCTTAAGTCAAACCTATCTAGCCACAAAAATATTTAGTCACACCCAATCACTCGTGGACCACTCAATGGACCTCACTACTATTATGTGCTTCATATACCCATACATGTCCAAAAGTTCATCATAGCACCAATCCCTCCACCATGATCCTCCTGGGTAAACTTGTATAAATATTTATATAAATGATCCAACACACAATGAATCCAAGCATATCATGTCTCATATACTATTATACACATAAAAATATCATGAATCCTATATGATATGGACACCCCTCCTCTGTTAATAGCTACACATGAAGCTGATACAATTGTAATAAACTTCCACAATACATGGAAAACCTTGATCTCACTATGTCATCCATGGTAATCGATGACTCTGCCTATGTTCGAGACCCTATAAAATACTACCTTCACATCTCTAAGTTACTCATCATGTATCACTTGGGAGCATAAGCTGAACCCACTCTCCCACTACTGACAACCATAATATCCTATATACATCCTCCAGAGTCACCATCATATCTCTAGTAGATAACCAAAAATTAAAAGTACCTACACACCATCTCTCATAGAGTGCAATAATAAAATGCATATTATGGGGCACCTCACCCAATCTAGTGATGTTGCAGCATAATCATTGACATGGTCTAATATGTCCCACTCATCCTCCTCTAACCCCAATTCCAATAAAGTAGTCAAATGTTTCTACCTGCATGAGAACTCTCCAAATGTATATCTCTCTACACAACATAAACACAGTAGAAAACCCCCAAGTTAGTGTCTCATTCACACAAAAACATGATCAAAACCTCATAAAAACTCAAGATAAAAACACCATAATCCTAGACACTACCACCTAGTACTTGGATAGTAACACCAAGAAATGATGGACTACCATCTAAAGGAAAAAACTGGCCCCACCAAACTTCATCTTGGACATAAATGCCAAAATTCTCAAAAATTCAAAAAAACAAAAATGGATAAAAATCACTATAATACTACCTAGTCTACTAAAAAACACAATACTTACTAGCTGATCTTCAACCTTGTTGTCAGATATCACCTCTATGACCCTCTCAAACCTATTCAGGGATCATCCTCTCATGAACACAACATCATCACAACCCAGATCTCAAATCACACTGATTCAATTTATGAATGAGACTCCTATTGAATTTTCCACCCTTACTATTTATAGTAAATCTTATTGCCACTACAATTACTATAGTTACTATACTTTTCATAACAACTAATTCACTGACATTATTTCCTCCATATCTTGAGCTTCGTTTGTCCATTTTTAGCACCGTCAACAGCCTTAGAACCGTATCTTTGACATCTACCACATTAAATATTGACTAGCACAATCCCTATAATTTTTTTTACATGTTACACTTATATATTTTCACTGATAACTACCTATTATATTATATACTTCTCTAACTCCTCTCCAAACACTCTATTTACTTTTGTTTTGGCTCATATTTCATCGTCTAGTCGCTTCTCACCCCTTTCACCGAAAGGGGAAAATATTTGAGGTTATCCTATTACCCCTCCTATAATGATTTAAGAAATTTCCAATGATACAATAATAACCACACTATGTACCTCCACTCTATTTTCAATCAATCATGAAGCAATATTAAAATCCTACAAAATTTCTTACTCAAAATCACAAATTTTAATCTATTCCAAGTACAAAACTATCTCATATTCTCACAATTTCACCCTCAAATGACCTAATATGGGGGAAATTAAATTTTCCAAATCTAGTTCACATCAATTAAGTTCAAGAAAATACTACATTCCAGTCAATATACGATGTTTCCAAATCCAATTCTAATAATATCAATTTCCCTTCTAGATGACCTAACTTGGGAGCTAATCAAATTCAAGCACTTTTCCATTTGGCCTAGTTTACACCCTTACATTGTAAAGTTGGGGAAATGAGACATCATTTCCTATCCTTATCTACTTTATAGGGTTTTTTATATGTCTAGTAGGAAATTAACAATTGGTTCATTTATGTCTATAATAGTGGAACCTATTTTGAGGAAGTGTCATGGTGGAGAATAAAGATGATCAGTATCCCATCACCCTCTATCTAGTGATGGGATACTCAAATCCATAAATTATTCACACCATTTTGGGAGTTGACGACTCTAGACCCCTCCTTCAATCTCCAAGTTTAAAATTCTCAGATATCCTCATAATACATTTCTATCCAACAAATCCTTTTGTGACAATACATTCACCCCACATGGATCAAAATGGTGATCCATGGTTCACCACACCATGATTCTTAATATCAACATGCCTCATTACAATTCCTTCATCCCTCTATATGTATGTTTTTCTTATATTATTTATACTATTGAATTTAATCCAAACAACATAAATGGGGAACAAACATAGATAAAAAATTATGCACTTATTAATATTACATAATGCTTATAGTATGTTATTATATACATGATTTATGAGTACAAATATTAGAGATTGGTGATGTATTTTACGAATTTCTTGTATTTTTTTTATTGGTTTTGATTATGAAATTTATTATACTTTTTCAGTTTACATATTTTTTATTGAATCACAGTGATTCTTATCTTTGTCTTTGTTCTTATTTATTTTTCTTGGCTTTAAGTTAGTACTTCCCAGTAAATACCCTACCTCCTGGGTATTGTTTTCCCTTATGGGAAATTTTTTCCATTCTCTTTTGTTTTCTAAATTACTCTTTGGTACTTAAATTTGATTCTTTTGTAATTATTTGGGTCAGTTTTAGGTGTCACTAACTGTCCAAATTCAAACAATGAAGTCATCCATATACACACACACATATTCTACTCACTATTATGAGGGGCTAGATAACTTGTTCTATTACTTACTATCTACTAATTACGAAAAGAGTAACATTAAAGAAATACATTTTGTATGAATTATACACTCTATAAGTGTGGCTAGTTCTTATTTCCACCTCACACATTCATTTTGGGGGAAACGTAGTTGTATCCCACTATCTTGGTACGACTGACACAAGGGAAACCTAGATTCAAGGAAAATTATTTAATAATACAAACACTATAACTACATAGACTACGAAATGTAGTGTAGTGCTCATTGATAATCTCATTGGGCTGACTAGAAAGGTTAGTCCAACTCAAGAATATGAACTATTTGTTTTATCTAAAGTTTGTATGAGCATTTCATGTTGCTAGGGTTTTATTTTTTAGGTTTAGGTGTGACACATGAACCATACTAGAAAGTATATATTTTTTGAATTAGATAAGGTAAGAATATTGATTATTTCTCCAAAGGGCCTTACATCAAATACATTAGGATAAGTACCAAGTAAAAAAAAATGAATAGCGCACAAAATGGTTTAAAAAGGTTAAACCAAATGACAACCTAGAAACCATTACATAAACAAATAGAACCATAAGGAATAAAAACCAATAGGCCAAAGCCAAAAAAAGGGAGAAACATTCATCCTAAGAGAAAATTCCTAAAATATTATGCCAATAGCTCAGAAGGCCTAAAATTATTTAGTCTTCAAGAGCTTGTACAAACAAGTATGGTGTACCTCATGAAATTTCTTCTTGTCATCCTAGTTGGAAAGAGTCTTGATACCATCCTTCACCATCTCATCCTCAAAGATGCTCAGATATAACTTTAGCAATTGATTTTTGCACCCTTACTCTAGTTTAACCAACCTTCCTTGAATATCCATAAATATGTTTTTAAACCCAGTGAGATCCTCTCTAATAGAATTTTGAAAACTATAGATTCTCTTTGAAGCTTCAATATAGTTTTTCACACTATCTCCTAGGTTGGACCAAGCCTCAACAAGAGAATTAACACCCTTTTCTATTTTATAAACATGGAGGATAATTCTATATAGATCTAAATCCTAATCATAATTCAACCTTTTTTTTATTTTAGAGGACTCCCCTCTCATACAAGATAGAGTAACCACATCCATAGTATAGTTCTTATCCTTGGCATGAATGTCATTACTCTTTTATTCTGCTTCCTATTCATGCATTCAACCAAAGTGTAGTTATCATCAGAATCCTCAAAATTGTAATCCAAGTCCCTATCCAATATGGCATTTCTATTTTTGTATAGGAGAAGAATAAAAATGTGATGTTAGGGGTTTCGGTATTCACCTATTGGAAGACCTTGACATACTCTGAGAGAAACATAAGAAAATAAAACTAAAGACTCGTAAAAACCTTGTAACGAAACATATTAAGAATAGAAAGATGATGCATATAATTTTTATTTTATTTTTTATTGAGGGTGATATATATCATCAAATGAAGGTAAAAATTTTTCTACATTTCAAGGATATAATAGCAAGAAATACCATCAACAAGATAGTAGAATTTTTCATTAACTTTGAAAAAATTCTAGATTTCACGGTTACATCAGGTCTTGTATTTATACATCCTCAAAATGTTCATTTCCACCTCACTACCCACATGATTTATTACTTAGAAACCTTAATCTCCATACCCTTAATAGCCACATTTCTATTATCTTAAGCTTGACCGAATTCTAGGGAAAGGAAATAGTTAAACCTTGTGAGCTTAGAATTTTTTTTTATAAATCCCTAAATCTTTAAAATGCACCATGGTGAAGGATTATCCTTCAAATATTTATAGGTAGATGTGACAAAGAGTGAAAGGAGGAAGATAATTTTATACCATGAGAAGATCATACCTATAATTTTTCCCATGACACTAACTGTTATCCAGAATTCACCCCTCAAGGTAATTTTGATAACATGCATCAAATTGTTTAGTCCCGAGCAAGTAGATTGATTCAAGGCCAAAAGTCATGTTTTCGGGGTCCCCTCGGCCTTTTTCTAACTCCCCCATCCAAGAAGAAATCCCAAAGAGTTAGAAAAAATGGAAAAAAATGCAAAAATAAGGTTGCAGAATGGTTCTAAGGCATTTTGGGTCTGAAGGGTTTGGGTCGTACTGAGGTTTGTCATACCAAGCTTAGAGCTGAAAAATCAAGAAAATCAGCTAAGTCTTTTGTCCCAGGTAGACTACGGGATAGTTGGGATGTCGGAATCTGAGGGATGTGAAAATCCAAAATGGTTGAGAGTAAGAAAAATCGTCCAAGTCTTTGTTCGGGACAGCTGAGACAAAAGTACGCGTGGGATGCGAATCAGCCGGTTTACCGAAAAACAGTCCATTTCGGGCGGTTCGAAGATATTTGTCCGAGGAAGTCTCAGACAGTTGGGAAAAAAGTATGCAAGGGACACGTGGGATGTGAAAAGGTGAAAAGGCCACAAACAGGAACAAGGAATTCTATTTCAAGTGGTTCGGAGATATTTGTCCCAGGTAGTCCGGGACAGTTGGGACAAAGGTACGCGAAGTACGCGAGGGACGCATGGGACGCGAAAAGGTGAAATGGCTGAAAAGAGACAAGGAGGCCACAGACAAATCATAACATGCCACGCGTCAAAAGAGGAAAAGTTGGAAATTTGGCTAAGTGTTTCACCAAAAAACGAAAAGGAGTGTTTTGGCCCGCTGCCCCAGCCAACGAATCAGGTCATGTCATGTGTCCAAGTGGCAATAATTTTTCAAAGGATGAGCCCGCGGATGAACCAAATCCTGACACATGTCATCCAAGTGGTAGAGCATGGGGAAAATTTGAAATTTTTTCCAAAAATGCAAAAAGAGGTAAAATTCAAATTTTTTTCCCACCGATCCGTTTTGGGCCTATTTTTGCCCTAAATCTTCAAATTGCCATATCTTTCGATCCAGAGCTCAGATTTTCACGTTCTTTATATCAATGGAAAGTTGGTGAAATTCTATACATGATTCTGGGGTAAATATTTCATTTTGGTTCATCTTGGAGAGAGAAAATCAAAAAATGCCTCTGGCACGTGGTAATGGCTAGAAATGATGTTTCAACAACCAGCTTTAATGTAAAATACAGTTCACTGCTTTTTCTAGGGTTCTCACCTACTGCCATAATGAGATGAATTAAATACAACCTAGAGGTGGTTGGGGTAGATTTGGATTTCCTCCCTCTTCCCTCTCTCATTCTTCCTATAAATTATAAGGAGCGGCTTCTTTCTAAATGTTGGACATTCTTGTTTTGCCCCTCCCTTCTTCTCTTTGGCAGGTGAATTTGTGAAGTTTAAACCTCCCATTTAAAACTGTAATGCAAATTTTCCTCTTGGAATTTTCTATTGTATTGTATCAATCTTTAGATCAAGTAATGCATGTCAGTGGATGATTCTCAACCCTCTCTATGTTTATTTACATCCTCCTGATCTTTCACTGCAAATTTTGTTATCTGTGCATGATCTTGCATCATATTTTAATGGTTTGTGTTTATTGGAAAGATAGGTGTTCTTCATTCCTTGGTGCATCACCTTTGTTAGTTTAGGTTTATTTTTATGCATCTTCTTACCCTGTCTCCTTAGCAAGTTAGATTAGATTTTGAGTAAACCCTCTGCATTTTTTTTTGTGTGCATCTGAACAGAGGAATAGGAACCGGCCTTCATTCGGAGAGCTTTTCCAATTTCGCAAGGTCCCACACTTGGGAAAAGCTCCATGTTTTGCAATCACACTGAAAGTCTCAACCCATTGAGTTGTAGACACTTAGGGGTGCTATGATTCTGCACTAAAATTTTTGGCACGCTCGATGGGACCTTAGAGGTATTCACTTTTATTGCAACAAGATCCATGTGCACTTGTTGTAAGTTCCAACTTTGAAGGAGCTTAAAATCATACATCTGGTAACTCCAAAAGAAGCATAATCCACTGGTTTTAGCATTCCAAGCTTGGTAAATTTATGAGAAGAATACAGACCAGGTCAATAACTAGGGAGGAAGGATTGTTTGTTCATCTACACCTATCTCCAGGAAGAGAAAGAAGGAGAAGAAGAGCTCGAAGATCTCCATCTCCACCTAAAAGAACCTTGTCAACAACTCCACCTAGTAGGCCTTTCATCCAATCAACAAGGGTTCTGAGGCCAATCAGAATGGTGCAACCACCAAATTCGTATGTCAATTTCACTGGCAGCGGCCCACTTACTCTCAATGCACAACATCCAATCCTAGTTGCAGCATTGAAGAACATTCCATACTTCACTGGAGAGAACCAGACTACTCCTGGTGATCATGTTAAAGACATTACCAACCTTTGTGTGATTCATGAAATCAATGAGATGCAAGTTGCTGTCAAATTACTGGCATCCTCATTCAAGGGGAAAGCTGTACAATGGTTCAGGAGCCTTGCCTCAGGTTCTATTCAAAATTGGAATTAGCTATGTATAGCCTTCCATGAGTAGTTTGGGGAAGAGGGAGACAACTTGTCCCTTTTGGAGCAGCTGACAACTATCAAAAGAGCTCCCAACGAGCAGCTGACTGATTTTAATTTCAGATTTCAAAGGACTTGGGAGAGAATTCCAGTGGCAGTCAGACCAATAGCAGAAGGTGCTTTATTTTACTATCTCAAATCCCTGAATTCTAATATTTCTATGTTGATTTAGTCCATAGGAGGCATAACTATCCCTATGGCTTATAGCATTTCCATTAAGGCTGAAAATTGTTTGATCAAAGCTGGCAAACTAGCCCCTAGACCTTCCATGCCATTGTTTCCAAGTTTAGAGAGCCCAAACACTAATCAAGCACCTAATTTGGCTCCTTCTCCCACTCCTAGAAATCATAGTTCAAATGAAGCTTCTACTTCATCTCTAAGTGCCCTAAATGAGCTTCAAGAAGTCATGAAGCAATTGTAAAATTTAGGTAATGAGCTGGTTACTCTCAAGAGGCAACAAGCCCAAAGTTTCAGACCTTCCTTCCAACCTCAAGCTCAGCCTAACAGGCAGCCATATCAACCTCATAGACCACCCAATCCAGCTATAAATCTAAATCAAGCAAGGCCTCCTACCAACAGACCATTTCAACCCTATAATCCAAATGCTATATTTGCCTCTAAGGCATTGGTGCCAACACAAAACAACGTTGCTCAGGAGTATGATTGGTGTTTTCCATGCAATGAACCTCACAACCAATCTATGTGCTTCAACAGTGCCTTGAATCAACCATTTATGGTGACAACTACTGGTGTGGAGGGTTAGGGTAGTCAAGGAAACAACCAACAACAAGAAACATTCTAGCAGCAATCAGCTCCAAATGACACCACACTTGTGAACTGGCAGGCAGAGGATTTTTGTGGCATAAATCAAATAGTCTCTCAAGGTGTTGTAGCCAACACAAGGTCAAAAAGAAGGAATTTGGGTGAGGAACAACCGTTAGCTCCAACTAATCTGCAACCTTCTACCACTCCACAAGCTGTTGGAAAACAAAATGTAGTTCCAAACATGCAACCAGCACCCAAACCAGCTCCTAGACCAACTCAAATACCAGTTGTTGTTTCCCACATGCAAGGGATGAATATGCAAACCAAGGGACAACAAAGAGATCCTTCATCACCATTTAGTATCATTGATCAGATGAAGAAGACAAATGTAAATATATCAATGTGGTAATCTCTATCTATCCCAGGCTAGAGAGATTTGCTACAAGCCACCATGAAGGACTGGCCAACTTCGAATCAGCAAGTCCGAATGCAAGAAAAGTTACTCACAAATGCTGCCTAGCTTGAAGGGCATCATGGAGAACAACAAGATAAAATGTTGAAGCCCGCTCCTTTTCATGTCTCGTTAATCATTGGAAACCAATTGGTGCACAATTACATGATCGATTCCAGGGCAAGTAGCTCAGTGATGCCCAAGCAAATAGCTGATCAACTAGGACTTCAATATGAAACCATATCCAAAGGGGTAGTGCAGTTGGATGGGACAGCAGTAACAACAGTTGGGGTAATTAGAAACTTGAGTCTTACCTTGCATGCATGTCCAAATGTTGTTGTTTTACAAGATGTATCAGTTATAGACCTTCCACCACTTTTGTCCCTATGTTTGTCAAGAGATTTCATAGCCAAGAATGGAGGATATTTGTTTGCTGATTGGCCACACATGCTATTCAGAATGAGGTATGGAACCAAAGCTACAATCAAGTCTGAACCTATTGTAAACTTCCACATTGAGCCCTACACTCCAAGTTAGATCAATGCCAACTGTTCGGCATTTGATCAAGAAGATCACCCAAGCACTGATGAAGCTGACACCAAGGTCGGAAGCATCCTGGATCTAACTCTTGATGAATGGGCAAACAAGGTGCATGCTTTTGATCCTTATCAAGAAGTAGAAGAATCCGAGCTAGGAGTCTATTGTATACATGAAGAAGATCAACCCATTCCTAGCATCACCAAGCCAGACCACAAGGATGAAAATGAGGTATGGCAGTTGTTTTTTGATGGATCAAGGAGTAGACAAGGTGCGGGAGGTGGAGCCATGTTGGTTTCACCTCAAGGAGTAAAGTACTATTCAACTTTTAGATTTCAGTTTTCATGCTCCAATAACACTGCTGAATATGAAGCCTTGGTGTAAGGGATGCATTGAGCAATAAAGAAAGGGATAAAGAACTTGTAAGTCTTTGGTGATAGTGAATTGATTGTAAATCAGGTCAAAAGGTAGAATGCTACCAAGAATGATCTAGTCAAGCGTTAAAAGAACAGGGTGTGGGACCTCATTGAAGATTTTGAGGGCTTTGGCATCAAATCAGTCCCTAGGAAGGAGAACCAAGCTGCTGACAGGCTTGAAGTAGTTGGGGCAGCCTTTGATATTGTGGAAAACATTCAAAAGGACAAGGTATAGCCAAACATCCATGTGATTGTGAGGCCTTCGGTGCCAGATAACAATGTAAGTTGGTAAGTGTTTGAGAATGACCAGAAAATCATCCATTTCTTGCAAGAAGAAGCTGAATTCTAAGCCAAAAATCAGGAAAAGTTAGAGCAGCAGTATGGTGACCAAGTGGTACAGTTGAGAACTAACAAGCTGTCTAAGGGACTTATCACTTTGAATTCCATTTTCAATCCCAATAACTAGTTTCAGAAAGAGAAAGCAAACATTCAGGTCAAGAGAGAAGATTCAGTATCCATCTTGGTGGAAGAGAAAAAACCATTGCAAATTGGAAAGATGACAACTGAACAAGAAAAGTATGAGTTCATACAGCTGTGTCAAGAGTTCCCTGATGTGTTTTCTTGGAGCTATGAAGACTTGAAAGGTTTCAATCCCAAGTTAGCTCAACACACCATTGAGTTGGATCCAAATACTAAGCCCATTAGGCAGAAACAAAGACCAGTCAATCCACACATGGAACCTCTCATGAGGAAGGAATTGAACAAGTTGATTGAGTCAAGAATCATATTCCCAATCAAGAATTCTAGTTGGGTTGCCAACTTAGTTCCAGTCAGAAAGAAGAGTTGAGAGATCAGATTTTGTGTTGACTTTAGAGACTTGAATAAAACATCTCTCAAGGACCATTACCCACTCCTTTCTATGGAGTGAATTTTGTAAGTGGTGGCTGGCTCCAAGAGGTTTTCAGTACTTGATGGCTACTCGGGCTACAATCAGATTATGGTGAAGGAAGAAGATTAGTTCAAGATAGCCTTCACAACCAAATGGGGAACTTATGCATACAGGAAAATTCCATTTGGGCTATCCAACACTGGAGCTATCTTCCAAAGAGCAATGGATATGGTGTTCAAAGGTTTGATCAACAATTTGGTGTTTATATACCTTGATGATATCACTATTTTTTCAAAGAATGCAGCAGACCACCTCTCTCATTTGAGACACGTCTTCCAAAGGTGCAGGAGATTTGGAGTGTCTTTGAATCCTAAGAAGTGTATCTTCGTAGCACATGAAGGAAAGCTCCTTGGCCATATTTTCTCCAAAGAAGGATTAACAATTGATCTAGAGCGGGTTGAAGCCATAAGAGAACTACCATTTCCAAGCCATAAGAAGGACCTTCAGAGTTTCTTGGGGAGAATAAAATTTGTTCGGAGGTTTGTCCCAGATTTTGCACCCATTGTCAAACCTATCACCAAAATGTTGAAGAAAAGCATGGCTTACAAGTGGACAGCAGAAGGCAAGGAGGGTTTTGAAGCAATTAAAGAAGCCATCTCCCAAGCACCAACTCTCACCAACCCAAATTTCTCCAAGGATTTCATCCTCTATGCATTTGGAGGTAATGATACTATTTCTACCATTTTGGTGCAGCAAAACAAGAACAATGATGAACAACCAATTACTTTCTTCAGCCAAATCCTAGAGGACTATGAGGTGAGATATTATTTTATTGAGAAACATGTACTTGCAGTAATCAGAAGCTTGAATAAATTCAAGCATCTAGTCTCAAACAACAAAGTTCAGTTGTTGGTCTCTCAGGCGGGAGTAAAGTACTTCCTCCTCAACAAGGATTTGAATGAGAAAAGAGTAGGTTGGATCACTCGTGTCATGGAGTATGACATTAAGATTAAGGTCACCAAGCTAGTAAGAGGAAAAGGATTGTGTGAGCAGCTAATTCTGGGCAAGCAAAAGGGAGTATGTAATGAAGAAGAGGTTGTTTTGACAGTTCAAGAAAACCATGTGCAATGTAGCACTCAAGAAGAGGATAATACTGTCCCCACTCCTTGCTAGACCCAAGGTATAATGCACTTCCTAAGCATGAGCCTATGCCCTCCATAGATGAACAAAACCCAAAGAAGACACTTCAGATTGCAGGCTGTCCCATATGCCATAGTAGACGGTGTTTTGTTCAAGAAAGATGTGAATGGAGGCAATGCTGAGATGCATTGGTACAAATCAGATTCATAGGGTGTTGGAAGAGTTCCATGGTGGACCAGCTGGTGGTCATTTTACACCAAGAGTGACAGCTCTAAAAATCATGAAGGCTGGTTATTATTGGCCCAAGATTTTCAGTGATTGCTATGCATGGATCAAGAGGTGCAAGAATTGTGCATTCTTCACAGGTAAAGAGAGACTTGTTTCCCTCCCATTGCATCCAATTTCAGTTGACCATCCATTCATGCAATGGGGTTTAGAATTCATTGGAGTCATTAATCCCAATTCAAGCCAAGGGCATAAGTGGATTTTGACAGCCACAGACTACTTCACCAAATGGACTGAAGCAGTAGCACTCAAGGAAGCAAATGAGTCTAGCATCTTAGACTTCTATGAGGGAATAGCAACCAGATTTGGTGTACCTGCTACAATAATCTTAGATAATGCATTGGCATTCATCGGGATCCAAGGTGACTGAGTGGGCTGTCAAGAACGGGATCTACCTAAGTAACTTCATCAAACTATTACCCTCAGGGTAATGGCCAGGTTGAATCTACAAACAAGAACTTGTTGAGGATCATTAGGAGGACTCTTGATGAGAATCAGAGGTCTTGGCATACCAAAATGAAATCAAGCTTATGGGCTGATAGGATAACTCCCAAAATATCTACAGGTAACTCTCCATTCAGGCTTGTTTATGGAAGAGAGGCAATCTTGCCCATGTCACTTGAGTTGCCAACATTGGAACTCATGAAGCAGTTGGAGTTGCTAGAGTTTGAGCCCATGGAGGTGAGATATGCAGAGTTGATGGAGCTCCAAGAGATCAGACATCAGGCATCCCAAGCAATGGAAAAGGATCAAGCTTTGATCAAGAAGACCTTTGATAGGAAGGCCAAGATAGATCTTTCCAAGTTGGAGATCTAGTGTTAAAATGGGATGCAGATAGAGAAAAACCGGGAAGGCATTCAAAATTTGATGCCATTTGGAGTGGCCCATACATGGTCACAAAGTGTAAGGACATAGCAATGCCTTCCAATTGTCTTCATTGGATGGTGAAGAACTGCACATTCTAGTCAAATGGAATCTATCTAAAGCATTGCTACTAAAGGGAAATTCTCCACCTTGTAAATATTAGCTTAGGTTTTCATTCCTCCAAGTTCTTGTGCACATTGTTTTGCTGTAGGTTAGTTTTGCTTTCCCTAAGTGCTTTGGCACAGGCTTGTTGTCCCTAGGAATGTGTTTGCAGTCCTTGCTCCATCAGGTGATATTTCCATCTTCCTCCTTGCAATGTTCTAGTCAGTTAGGGTATCAAACTAGAAAATTTGATGACTCCATGCCCAATGGACTGCTTCAGGCAACTGGTGACTTTTCATCCTAGTAGGCAAATGACCCCCGCTGAGTCGCCAAAATTGTTATCCAAAATTCACCCCTCTAGAGTAAATTTTGATAACATGCATCAAATTCTCAAGCCCCAGGCAAAGTTGATTGATTCAAGGCAAAAAAACCATGTTTTCGGGGTCCCCTCAGATTTTTTCTAACTCCCTTGTCCAGGTTGAAATCCCAGACAAGTTCTGAGAAAAGGTGAAAAAGTTGCAAAAGGCAAGGTTGGGCCAAAATTGTTCTCAAGGCATGTCTAAGTTTGAATTCCTCGCAACAGTCGGACGTGAGTTCGTTGTACCAATCTTGGGACCGAAAAAGGCCGAATCAGATTCCGCCAGGTAGACCGCAGGGACAAAGGGATAGCCGGGACATGAGGGACGTGCAAAGACGCGGAAAGCCGGTTCAGCCAAAGGAGCAAGAAAAATCATCTAAGTCTTTGTTCGAGTGACACAGTTGGGACATTTGGGCCGTGAGAACGCGAATCGACTGGTTTGCCGAAAGACGGTCGGTTTCGGCCGGTTCGAGAGATATTTGTCCCAAGCAGTCTGGGAAAGTTGGGACAAAGGGATGCGATTTTGGGACGCAGATGGGATCCGAACGAAAAGGCAAAAATGCCATCGGCCGACATGAGGGACAAGGAAGCCCATTTCGGGTGGATCGGACATTTTTGTCCTAGGCAGTCTTGGGACAGTCCGGGACAAAAATACGCGAGGGACATGAAAGAGCCGTGCATGGATAAAAAGAGACAAGGAGGCCTGTGGATGAATCAGAATGTGCCACGTTTCACAAGGAGGAAATGTCCAAAAGTTTGGCGAGTGTTTCAAGCCTAACCCGAGCCAATAAAAGGAGAGTTTTGGCACGCTGCCAATGGGAACAAGCTCGGAGGTCATGCCAGGTGTTCCAGAGTTTGGCAAGAAATTTTGGCTGAAAAGCAGACAAAGCAAAGGTCTGACACGTGTCATGCCAAGTGTGGAGCAATGGGGAAAATTTGCCAAATGTTTTCCAAAATGGCAAAGCAGGCGGTAAAATTCAAATTTTCCCGCAAATCCGTCTTGGGCCTGTTTTTGCCCTAGATCTTCAAATCACCGTATCTTTCGATCCAGAGCTCAGATTTTCACGTTATTTATATCAATGGAAATATGGTGAAATTCTCTACATGATTTCGGGGTCAATCTTGCATTTTTTTTAGTTTGGAGAGAGAAAATCAAAAAATGCCTCTGGCACGTGGTAATGGCCAGAAATGACATTTCAACAACCAACTTTAATGCAAAAGACAGTTTGCCGCTTTGTTAGACAGTCCGCCGTTCTGCCAGGATTCACCCTTCCCATAATGAAATGAGTTAAATGTAACCTAGAAGTGGTTGGGGTAGATTTGATTTCCTCTCTCTTCCCTCTCTCATTCTTCCTATAAATTGTAAAGAGGGGCTTCTTTTTAAAGGTCGAACATTTCTTGTTTTGCCCCTCCCTTCTTCTTTTTCAGGCGAATTTGTGGAATTCGAACCTCCCATTTAAAATTGTAATGTGACTTTACCTCTTGGCATCTTGTAGTGTATTGTATCAATCCTTGGAGCAAGTAATACATGTCCGTGGATGATTCTCAACCCTCTCTTTGTTCATTTGCATCCTCCTGGTCTTTCAATGCAAGTTTTGTTATCTGTGCATGATCTTAGATCACATTTGAATGGTCTGTGTTTATTAGCAAGATAGGTGTTCTTCATTCCTCGGTGCATCACCTCTAAGGTTCCTTACCCTGTCTCCTTGGTAGATTAGATTAGATTTTGAGTGAACCCTCTGCATTTTTCGTGTGCATCTAAACAGAGGAATAGGAACCAGCCTTCATTTGGAGATTCCTTTCTCAATTCTTGCAAGTCCCACACTTGGAGAAAGGATTCAATGTTGTGCAATCACACTGGATGCCTGAAGATCAACTTAGAAACCTGATTTGCATCCAGGGGTGCTGTGAGTTCGCATCAACAGTTACAACCATCTCAAACCTGTAGGGAAAGAAATGACAAGTCTTAGAAGATCCAATGTCAAAAACCATATTTCCTACACATATATGTATTAGCTGAAAAATAGTACATGCCAAGGATGGACATCAACTAAAAAATTTACCTCTTTTAGGCTCGGTGTGAAAAGGTCAATCATACCATCTAAGGAGATAGAAGAAGCAAGATAGAGTGAAGTTATAACAATGTTGTTTTATTTCAACGCAACTTGAAGTTAGAACCATATTATTTTTAAGTAAAGTGATTATATTTAATCTCTTAAATCATTAATAATATATATAGCAAATAACAACACAGGACATGATGAAATTAATAAAAAATATGTAACATGGCTTCCCCTCTAGATTTGAGAAGAGAATGTGAAGCATAACAATAATTAGATATGGATAATTAATAAAAAGATATAACCCATATGAAGAAATGTTATGAAATATCATATATCAACAATACACAGTACAATAATCATATCATCCTAAAAAAAATTCTTAGCTAAGGATTATGTATCACATGGTCAATTGATAGATTGTTTTTCTCAAATATATCTGCCATTAGCAACATTAAAGTAGTGAATCTGAAATTTTTTGTTGTAATAATTTAGTTCTCTTTAAAAATGGGAATAGTATTGCAAAAGTGAAAAAATACAGAAGGTAATTCTACTATTTTCTACCTATCATGGTTATGCAAGGCCAAGGAGGAAAGACCTAGAAATGCTTACCTCAAAAGATTACCCTCTAAACACTTATTAAATATCTTGAGACTATACATTTACCTCAAATCAACGTGATTTCTAAGCACCCATATTGAACTGTCACTGACGACATAATCCTACACCATTTATAGTGAAATATATAGACTTGGTGAATTTCTCTATTATAGAGGCATGAGGATATTCATAATTTTTCTAATTTTATTAATTTTCAAGATCCAAAGCACATATAGTAAGAAAAAATATTTTATAACAAAGAGACTTTAGGATTAATACAAGATGAAACAAAAGACTTAAAGTGGTAGGGAAAAAATAACAAACAGGGTTTGATCATTTTAACTTCAAGTAGGCATTTTCCATTATACTAATATTTTCCTTCTAGATGTTTACAATCAAATGGATTCAGATATATTGCAAGAAGTAAATTATGTTAGAAATGCAACTATTATTATTCTTGATATAATTTAGATAGTTAAATGATAGCATACACATAAGATTTTCCTAATTCATTAGTATTACAGCTTTCTAAAAAAATAGCATTAAATAAATGGGGTTGGATAAAGTGTAAATTGAATGTACATTGAACAATTTTAATAGTCATGTAACTTTTCTAATTAATGCATTTGACCTTTATAACTCAATTTAAATTGTCAAGTTTAGGACATGGTGTACATAGATGCTTTTGGAGAGGAAATTAGGAGATAAGCACTAGTGGATGCAGGTAATTATAGCGGTAAACAACCATATATTCACTATTCAATAAGAATTCAAGACAAATATGAGGCTCTTAACTCTACATTTTTTAGATCAAAGGCCAAATAGAAAGGATTAAGTGTGCATTTCAAAATGATAATTTTTACCCCATCCTTAAGTGGCATACCCTTAAGATTAGAATAATCTACAGAAAATGACATTACTCCTTACTATCACTGACTTCATAAATGGTTAGATGACCAAAAATTCAAGTCAATACTTTCCTAGCAAGCTCAAACTTCCTATGTTATTCTTGGTGACCATGAAGTCCAATACTTGAGGTAAGGCTCAACGAGCTCTATCCCTTCGTCAGACACACGACATTACTTTTAACCTGTGGATCCACCTCAAACACATTTATATAATATGTCAAAATTGATTAAATGAAATAGTTCAAGACACTAATCTAGCCTCTCAACACATGCCACTATTTTTGCCCTTAACACTATGTGGTATTGGACCATCTCATAGGTTGGAGAGATTAGAAAATATTTTACATCAGGGAGTGTCATAGAGATTTTCAAGCCACCACTAGGTTTCCATGCTTGATGCATATGTGCAGAATTTCAACTTATTCCTTAATCTCATGTTGTAATTTACCTATCCATTATTTCTTGATGGCTTACTATTCTTCATTAAACCCTGAAGGAGCAACCTATTGGTTCAAATATTACCAATAAAAGACAATGTCTTCAATCTGAGTTAATTTTGTTTGATCTAGGAAATTAAGGATTTTTTGATCCATCTTTGAAGTTTCACCAGCCATGCTTAATGGAAGTATCACTTAAGTTTTTAAGATAGGTCAATCTTGTTAGGTGCAAAATCACAATTTGGTTCCCATCGAAATATCATGCATATCGTCTGAAACTCACCACTAACAATCAATATTTTCCTTCAATTGTCAAGAATGGCCTATAAAATAGATACAAAAAGATGATTTTGGAGGAAAAATTCTGATAAATAATGTTTCTAAGCATGCGTACAATAGCAGGTCTTCACTATGAATATCAATGCTTTAAGAGGATAAAGCATAAATTTTTCCTAATGATCTTATTCTGAAGCATAAAGTAGAGTTGGGAAAAGATGCATGGGTTACAATTTCTCCATGCCTATATTTACTTAAAAATGGGGTAAACAGTGAATGGAATGTCCCTATCATGTCTATTCTCAAAATGCACTGTACTCTTTCTAGTTCAGGGTTTCTTAGGTCCGTAGGGTTTTGAACAGTGACTCATTGCTATTTTCTTTGTATGAGCACTAGAATGAGACTCACCTGGACCAACGCTGGTTCTCTTTGGGTATTGATGTAACTCTAATCCTCCATGCACGAGTTCATGTGATCAATTACAATTCACTTAGTAGATGGTGCCCACTCCTATTAAGTGTTATATACTTCATATACAAGTATATCTATGAGTTCATATATTGCCTAATAGTAATTCAAGCTCAATATTATTAATTGCCTACATAAGCTCTCATTTATTAAATGCCTATCAATTTTCTACTTATCTTATATCCTTGAATGTAATAATGCCTTGCTAGATGGATGTTTATGAAATGTTCTCCTAATCTCAATTGTAAGTGAACAAAGGAACAGAGTATGTTCCCTTCATGAACTTCATGAGAATTAAAAGCTTGTTTCTCCCTAAATAAGTTTCATTGAGCCTAAGCTCACAGCTACTATTACAATGTAACTCACATACCACCAACATTTTGGTTCTTAATGCAATAATGGGAGTTTCAAAAACCTTGCTACACGATGCTCCTAACATATAGACCATGTTATTCTAATTTCCTACATTATTTTAAACTTACTCACTGAATCTTGCAAACCTGAGCTAAGGAAATTCAACATATAGAAGTCTAATCTGATTGTTCAAACCAATGTACATAGTCTACTGTCATGCACCAAAATGCCATAAAAATTCGCACATGATTACATATTACAAACATTACCATTTCTCCTATAGAAGCTTCACATTGATTTCCATTCGAATGGGAATGATAACTAAACAATTATAATCGGGATAATTATACCATGTTCTTTATTACGTTTTTACACCAAATGTACACTAACCTTTTTCAAGGTCTGTGAAAGTATACATTACCTTTAGTTCATCACCTAATAGTTTCCTACTAGGCCTACGGAATTAAAAGTCTAAGTTATCAACTCCATGCCCAAATTTATAGTACTTAAATAGGATATTCCACACCAAAATAACTTATGTATTAGATGCCCCAATGGACCCTTAACACTTCACAATGATTTTATAATTAAGATATTTTCTAATGTAAAAATTTAAATTATACACTTAATTGGAGGGACAAAGGATTAACCCAAAATCAACCCACTAGAGTGACCACATATGACTCCTATACCCATACATTGATTCCATCCTTCTAAAGCCACTATCTCATTTATGACTAAAATCAAGACATATTTAGACTAGTGGAGTGATGCTCTTACATCATAGCCGTGGCATCGTAATATTATGTATGAGGATGAGTTCAAAATGTACAATGAAAGATTCACATGAAATATGCAATGCGAGCACATGGAACTTTTAATTAGTCAATCTCTAGGGAGATTTAAAATTTATATTATTGTTGGGGTATCTATTTTATAACATTATCACTAGAGGGGACTTCTAACTAATGCTCATGTAAATATATCCTTGTAGTGCTAAGATATATCATGAATGAAATCATTAAAATAAAGATAGGTTATGGACCAAACTAAAATATGGTCTCTAGTCTTATAGATGCATGAGATGGGGGAGAGGTGCATTATACACTTTAGGGACATTGTACATGCCCTGCCAATTATCCACCAAAAGAATCCAAAATAAATGATCAAGATCTGATTAGAAGCCTATAAGAGGATTTAGATATTCAAATTAAACATCAATGCATTCAGAGTGAAATAAATGGCACTTACAAGAACCTATTTAGGTGTTAGGCCTATTGACCATCCCATAAATCCATAGAGTACATATAGAAAACCCCTAGCCATGGAGATGGTACATAGGTCTCTGAAAAAATACTATGAGACACTTTATAGGGATTAGCATCTAGCAAATTTACGATTAAAAAATCTCTTTAACTTATTTTCTCACATTCTTATATTTATATAAAATGAAGGAGGAAAGAGAGATAATTAGATTACACCCATCAATGAATAAAATGAAAAAAATTCTAGCCATTAAGGTCCAACCATTATTAAACTTTACATACCAAGTATGGGTGCCATATGTAGCTCGAATCACACTCTATCAAAATGTATAGGAAAGAGGGTGACAATTTTTAATATATAATACTTGTTGTTTGGTGTGATTATACGTTTACATTTAGTTCAGTGTGATTTTATTTCATTTCATAGATTATAGATGATCAATAACCTTATATTCATCTTCTTATGTCTTTCAACGATGTTTGGTAGAATTTAAATGATCCATATTTTTTTCTTAGACTCCACCTTTGATCCGTTATCTCTCTTTATTTATATGACTTTGATTTGAATTTTGTGGCCTTCTCACTTCCTCATTCCATAGATATTAGCCTTCTTCATCGAGAACTTGTTTAACACATATTACCCTTTACACCACAGATCCTTCATTATATGAATTTTACTTCATACTGTGGAATCTTCCTTTATCCCAGGACTTCGATTTCTCCTTCTGTGCTTCACTCCTTTCTTTCACCTCATGGCCTTGCCAAATTTTCTACTTTTTCCATGACATATACCTCTATAGATTTTATCCTTCATTTTATGAATTATATTATTTCTATAGTGTGTTGCTTCTTTGATTCACTAGACACTAGGTTCTAATGTAGAGATCATTCACCTTTTCATGAACTAATCAAGTTAAGGACAATGTTTTTAAATAACACCCTATTTTGGAGATCTTGTTCCTAGTCCAAATAAATCAAACTTGTAAACTATTACTATTGTCTATTTTTGTACCCCTTTAAAAAATAAAGAAAATTGGTTTTCCACGGACTTGGATTAATTGGCCATGGTTGTATTTAAGCATGCCACAGATTGAAACGAAATGTCACAGATAAGGATAAAATACCGTAGAGTAAAGGATGAGTTCTTATAAAGCTGTGTGATAAGTGAATAGACCATGGGCCAAAAAAAGTAGATAAAAAATCCGTGGGGTGAATAATAGGAAGTCTACAGAAGTCAACATGAGGCCACACCATATCAGTGCCATGGAGTGAAGCAGAGAAGTTAATAGAACAATATAATGGGAGATAAATATGTGGAGGCATAAAACCATGTAGAACTGAAATAGAAAAGATGTGTATCAAAGGAAAATAACAATTTTCCATGGATTATTAAAATGAACATGAATTCCAAAAGTTGATTTGATATTAAAAATATGATATTATTGAAAAAATATTAACCTTCTCCATGAAAAAAAAAAATATTTTATGAATTTAATTAAGTAAGGTGGGTAAACTAAAGGAAAACTCACCAAAAATGCAAACGTTCTACTCAAAACAACTCAAACACCATAATTAAATGCAATATTGGTGTCATTCTCTATCTAGCAAGGAAAATGGTGAGGGGAACCCAAATTGAGATCAATCAGATCTGATTAGAAAATTAAATGAAGGTGGTCAGGGGACAAGGAGGGAAATGGAATTTCCCTCTCTTTTCTTCTTCTCTCTCTTCCATTTTTATATATATTGTAAAGTTGTTCCTTATTTTAATGTTAGATACTTTGGGAATACAAGGGAATCATTTTTTCATGCTTCACAAGTTTTCTAAACATTGCATGCCTTAGGCTATGTCTCTATAAATGCTTTACATATTCCTCCTGTATTGTGATTACTTGTGGATGATCTTTAAAGAATAAAATATTTGGTTTTGTTGCTCGTTTTGACCTTAAATATGGTTTTATTGCACTCTCTTTCCTCTCACTCATTCGTAGGTGTGTTGTATGCATTCATTTAGAGCTTATGTTCATTATGCATCATGGAAGTGGAACCAAGAATGTTATTTTGATCCGTGACTTTTTTAGCCATCTTCATCATTGTTTTCTTCCATTTTCTATCTTTTTTAAGTGTTCACCCCCTTACTTTTGGTGTTATCACCTCTTTTATAATAGGTTTTTATTTTATGCATCTCCTTCTCACCCTAGTCCCTTGAAAATTTAGAGTAGAGTTAGATAGCTGCATTTCAATTCCTAGGAGTAGTTTGGCATTAGGAGTAAGTAGAGGAAGCCAACCTTATCTGAAGGTCTTTCTCAGTTCGAGTCCCACAACTTGGAGACAGTCAGATGTTGTCTTAAATCCCGAATTGTCTATTATTTGGGCTTGGGTGCACATTTGAGCTCCAACACTTACCTTTCAAACTTTTTAGGCCTTCACTACTCATTTTAACCTATTTCTAATACCCCAAAAAATACCAAATTAACTCACAAGATGATCTAGAAAAAATAATAACTCAATTGCTCTTGTTTTCATTCATTTACCCTTCACTAGCCTTTTACCCCAAATTAGGAAAAAATTATGCTTTTAGCTTCACATATAATTTTCAATCCTTTTTACCTATTCCATAGCTTGTATCAATGTTAATCAAATTTATCAAACTCAATGAAGTAAGATAATACCCTCAACTTCCTTAATTCACTCAAAACTGTAATAATTGGCTTCTCAGGAACAATACATCTACATGGTTCATGACTGGAATCATATAGGATAACCCATAAATAAAGTATAAAAATATCTATATACCATTTATGGATACTATGATGTGTGAAAATTTTCATGACTCGGGTCCTTGAAATTTTATCTCAATCTTCATCCTTACCTTTCTAATTCAACTAGCTTTTATTATCCATGTTTTTATTTTTTTTGAGCATATATATCATTATAAGAGGTTTCCCAATAATCCCTTCACTTATTGTGACACCCATTTTTCCAATTCCCCTATGTGAAAAATTTTAAGGAAGGTTCCTTTGCAAAAAATCCTCCAAATTTACTATTGTAGTCTCCCAATTAGGCCTTACTGTGCATCTACAGTTTCCCTAAAGGAATTGTCATCTATTCCTGATAAATGTGACCTTCATGTGCCCCAATTAGTTTTAAATATAAATGGGGGAGTAATGTACATTATTTATAAAAAATTTAGGACTCTTAAAGCATGTATAAGCCTATAATCACAATAATTTCCACAAACCCTATGAGGGTTTCTACATTTAGCTGAAAAGATAAATTTTTCAATCCTTTGACTAGATTTTAATTTCAAAACATGAAATTATACCAAAATAAATTTAATGAATTCCTTCACGTGAATACTTAGATAGTGAAGTTTTGTTAATCCTCAAAATTGAAGAATGGCAATAAAACTCTCTACTCTACCCTCAAGATCTGACTTTTATCAGTCTCTTAAGGTCTTCAAAAGTCATCAATATTCCCTCATTTTGTTATGAAGATTATTGATAATAGATTTATTTATAAAAAACCTTATGAGATCCTGAGAATCCCTTAAAATTGTTTTTCACCTTCCAAAACCTATTACAACTTGTTCATGTAGTTTGATTGTGTAAGGAACAACCCAGTCATAGTTTTGATTTCTTTCCAAAGACATGAAATTCAAACATAAATGTAACTACACCTTCAAATAAAATAATATATACAATATTATTCTATAAATATTACATTCATACTACTCATACACCTATCATATTGATAAATAAATCAAGATTTGTTCAAAATGTGAAAGCACATTCATAATTGCATTTTGTATCTTATTTTCTGTAATGAAGCATAAGATGGGAGGTTTCGAAAATTAACTCAAGTTTTTCAAATTTAAATCACCTTACTACAATCACTACATTGATTCTAAATCAATAAAAAGAGACCAAACGAAATTATGCAGATCAAATAGTCACAAATGCTAATTCCTTTATATATATTGATTAATTATTATAGAATGTGTGATTTCTTCCATTCATTTTCTTCCTCAAACCTCCTTTTTCATTTTATACCTCGATGAATGCCTCATAACTGATTTTTTCATCAAATTTATCTCATGCCCTATCTATACAATAACCATAACCAAATTTTACATAACTATCATGACTCTTCATATGCTTATACGTAGTAAGATAACTTACTTACATCCTTTTTTTGACATTTTATGACTCATAATCCACCTAGGACCCATGAAAAAATTTCCAATAAAACTTAAACACCTTTGAAATCATTTAATACTACTTGGTACACTTGAATCTAATTTTAAAACCTTAGAAACTTGAATTACCAAAAATAAGGGAAACTTGTATTTCGAAAATTTGAATAACTTGAACACCTTAGACTCCTCTTCATGAATTTGTGACAAGCTATCATACTTAACCTAACCTCATAAACATGAGTAAAGGAAATTTTAATAATTTCATACTTATTTTGATGTTTCCTTTGCATCATACTTCCAAGGTGGATAAAATCAGTCCATGTTGTTTTTGATTGTATAGCTATGTCTCTAACTAGATCTTCATCACCTTTGCATGATCTTGATCTTACTTTTTCTCTCCCAATATTTTTATTTCTCTTTGACCACCTGGATCCCATATATTTATTTCCATGCTTGAATTTTCTTTAAATTTGTTTCTTTCTCTCTTGATTTTCACCTTCACCTTTATCATTTTCATACTTCCTCATGATGTACCTGTAGACACCAAATTTGGGTCACACTCCCCTTGGTCCCCTTTTATCAATTAACCTAATGTGTTCACCTAACCATGACCTCTTTACCTCACATTCATATTAATTTAATTATTTATAATTGAATTAATGTTCATCCTCACATTATTAATTAATTTAAATACTTTAATTAAGTTGATTTACACAACACCTATACACCTGATTATGGACCCATTCAAGGAGAATTTAACTCACAGTGACCAAGTCATCATTCTCAACACTGAGTCATCACTCCCAATATTGAGTCACCAATTAACCTAACTAATTGATAATTCTTCCAAAAACCTAACTGGACTTCTTCTATGACCTTCCTTCTTTCTCTCACGTGAACTCCACTTTCGTAAGAAGACTCAAGAAATATCTCACCGAAATAGTAAATATCTAAGTATTTTTGGTAAACATAGGATTCCCCACCTTAAACAACCCTTACTATCCCTCAACTGACGCCAGTCACCTTAACCTTCATCAATTACTTTATATACCCTTTTACAAGTATTTACCCAGGTTGGTCATTTTTGAGTTCAGAGAGTTCTATTGCATTCAAGCACAAATCAGAGACTTCTTAGCATCTAGATGACATGATATACTCAACCACATGCTCAAGAAATCACCTGATTCTCTTCCCAAGGAATTATAATATTCACATGAACACTCTGCGAAGTATTGTCACGACACTAACCAAAAATTTCTTTATAGATCAACTACTACCTTCCTTTACCTACCAGACTAGAAAATGCAAATAAGTATATTTGATTTTCATCATTCTGTACTTTCTTAAAGTGTAAGTTCATTATATCTTGTTATTACATCTTATTCCTTCCTCAATTCCTCCATCCCTGGCTTCTTATCAATCTACCCATCTAACCACCCATGGCCTTCTGGCTCTCCGTATCTGACCTCTATGCATTCTTGAGTTTCCTTGGTATTATTATGAACCAATCCATCCTCCCTTCATCCTCTATATAATCACAGAGAAGTCCAAAACTACTTTTATTTAATTACCACAAAATTTCCCCTACCAATGTTGGTCACCTTAACCATCGCGAGTCTCCCCTCTTAGCCGATATCATTCATAGTGCTTATTAAGATTACCTAGGCCTAATAAACCCTTAGTCTACCCAAAATTAGCCCATATCTCTCCATAACCTCCCCAAAACCTCAAAAAACCTAACCCAAACCTTAAACCCCACCTACAACCTCACAACAAAACTTCCCAATTCTTTGTGTAGACACAAAGAGAGCCTTGACACCCAATTTTGGCATTATGCCATTTCCCATAGTACATAATATCGGTCATCCAAAACCACAATTGTTCATACCTATAACAACATCAATCACCCTAACCAACATCGGTTTTTGTGCCTGGTAAACCTTCCTTAGATGAGAAAGCACCCTAATCACCAAAAATCAACCCAAAATTCATCAAATCTTACCCAAACCCAATCTGTTACCGTCATACCACCTACCGAACCTACACCCTAACATGAGACCTTCACCAGTGTAGATATCAATAATTTAATTGGATTGACACTGATAGTAGTCTAAGACACCTAAACTAGAACACTAGCATTAAATTCTTTCATTTACATGTTTAATTGAGTTATATATTTGTGGATTGACAACTGTCAAGGAAGTATCACACTTCCTTAATCTAGCTCATGCTAGGTAGTCCACTAAATTTTGTTATTAACTATATCTTGTGGTATTTCTTTATATTAAAGGTAGTCCTTCCAAGACTAAAAGGAGCTCTTCACAATCATCTTGGATCATAAATAAAAAATGCAAGCACTCAAGCTTTGACCAATGTAACAATAGGTATTCCTCCTTTGAAATTTATCCTATCTATTTCATATCGCACAACAATTTAGTGAAACCATTTTGCATGCTCGGTGGCACCCATCAGGGATTCTTTTGCATTGTTCATTCCTAAGTAAAAAATTGCGTGTCTATTTTCCCTTTGAAATCATTAAGATTAAATATTCTTCTCTATACCATTTTCCTTCTTTCTATTGTATAAATAAATTGTGCTTTTGGTGCTTTAAAAATAACACATCTTCCTGTTATCCAAAATGTGCCCCTGCTCATTTTTATGGCTAACTCCTTGTGTTCTTACCTCTCTTGTGCCTCAGGCTCCATTTTTTATTTTTAGGCACTAAAATCTTTCTAAAAATGGCACCATTGGATAGAGCTCTCTCTCAGCTTTCCAGAAAGGTAAAGTTTTCCTCCTAACTCCTCATATTTTTCAAGTTATGGCTCGGCGGAGTTTTAGTGGGAAATTTTCCCTTAGGAGGCCCGTGGCCAATAGGAAGCTACCATGTGGCACCTGGAGTGGCGGGAGTGGGGAAAATTTGAAAAATTTTCCAAATACCAAACGGGTAAAAATTCAAACTTTTGCCCGCCGATCCGATTTTGGCCTGTTTTTGCCCTAAATTTTCAAATCACCATATCTTTCGATCCAGAGCTCAGATTTTCACGTTCTTTATATCAATGGAAATCTGGTGAAATTCTCTACATGATTCCAGGGTAAATTTTGCATTTTGGTTGAGTTTGGAGAGATAAAATCAAGAAACACCTCTGGCACGTGGTAATGGCCAGAAATGACGTTTCAACAACCAGTTTTAATGTAAAATGGGTCGCATTCTTCTTCAGTATGGCCAAAAATGTTAGGGCATGGGTCTGTAAGGAAACCCATGTTGTTTTAATGCATCTTCATTCAATGGGGAATGGCTTCCACGTTTTTACATGTTTTCTCTCTCCTGGGCTCGACCCATGCATTGTAAAAGCCAAATTTGGCTCATTTTTTGAGGTTGAACATTTTTTTTTGGATAGCAAGCTTCTTCTTTCACCTTCAACAAGTGATTTTTGCAAGTATCAGACCTTCTTCATGATTGTAATAGGTTTCTACCTCTTTGATGTTGCAAATGCAAGGATTTTGACAGTGAAAAATGACAGTGCAGACTCTGTGATCAATTTTCAGTCCTTTGTTTGTATTGTCTTGCTTCATTTTAGACCTCTAATTGCATCTTATCAGCCTGTGTATGATGTTTCATGTTGCATTTTATGAAATTGTGTCAATTTGCATGAACAAGAAGTGTTCACCACTCCTTTGGTGTATCACCTATTAGTTTAGTTCCAATTTTTGCACTTTCTATCTCTGTCTCCTTGGAATTTAGAGTAGGATTAGGATTCAAACCTCTGCAATTGTGTAAATAATAGATCTGATCAGAGGAGTTTGAGGAACCAGCCTCTAATCTAGAGATTCCTCTCTCATTTTACAAGTCCCACACTTGGAGAGAGGTTTCAATGTTGTGCAATCACACTGGATGCCTGAAACATCAACTTAGAAACCTGATTTGCATCCAGGGGTGCTGCTGATTTGCAACAATAGTTTTGGCATGCCCGGTGGGACCTTAGAGGTCTCATTTTCATTGCAACAAAGTTGATGTGCATCTCCTGCAATTTTCTTGCTTAAAAGAGCTATAAATTACACATCTGGTGACTCCAAGGGGAAGAATCAGCTGGTTTTGGCAGTGCAGACCTGAAAACTCATGAGAAGAATCAACACAAGGTCAAGAGCTGGAGAGGAAGAGGTGCTGTTTGAATATCTGTAGTTATCTCCAAGAATAAGGCAAAGTGGGAGGAGAATTCAAAGGTCTCCATCTCCACCAAACAGAACTCTCTCAACTCCTCCACCTGGTAGGCCTTTCAATCAGTCAACAAGACCAATTAGAATGGCACAAAACAACCCCTATGTCAATTTCACGGGCAGCAGCCCACTTGCTCTCAATGCACAAAATCAATCCCAGTTGCAGCATTGAAGAACATTCCATACTTCACTGGAGAAAATCAGACCTCACCTGGTGATCATGTTAAGGATATTGCTAACATTTGTGCAATCCATGAGATCAATGAGATGCAAGTTGCTGTCAAACTGCTGGCATCTTCATTCAAAGGGAAAGCTTTGCAATGGTTCAGGAGTCTTGCCTCAGGTTCTATTCAAAATTGGAATCAGCTATGTATAGCCCTCCATGAGCAGTTTGGGGAAAAGGGAGACAACTTGTCCCTTTTGGAGCAGTTGACAACTATCAAAAGAGCTCCCAATGAGTAGCTGACTGATTTTAATTTCAGATTTCAAAGGACTTGGGAGAGAATTCCACTGGCAATCAGGCCAAAAGCAGAAGGTGGTTTTCTTTACTATCTCAAAGCTCTAAATTCTGATATTTCTATGTTAATTCAGTCCATGGGAGGCATAACTATCCCTATGGCTTATAGCATTGCCATTACGGCTGAAAATTGTTTGATCCAAGCTGGCAAACTAGCCCCTAGACCTCCCATGCCATTGTTTCCAAGTTTAGAGAGCCCAAACACTAATCAAGCACCTAATTTGGCTCCTTCTCCCACTCCTAGAAATCAGAGTTCAAATGAAGCTTCTACTTCATCTCCAAGTGCCCCAAATGAGCTTCAAGAAGTCATGAAGCAATTGCAAAATTTAGGTAATGAGCTGGTTACTCTCAAGAGGCAACAAGCCCAAAGTTTTAGACCTTCCTTCCAGCCTCAAGCTCAGCCTAACAGGTAGCCATATCAACCTCATAGACCACCCAATCCAGCTGCAAATCTAAATCAAGCAAGGCCTCCTGCCAACAGACCATTTCAGCCCTATAATCCAAATGCTATATCTGCCTCTAAGGCATTGGTGCCAACACAAAACAACGTTGCTCAGGAGTATGATTGGTGTTTTCCATGCAATGAACCTCACAACCAATCTATGTGCTTCAACGGTGCCTTGAATCAAGCATTAATGGTGACAACTACTGGTGTGGAGGGTGAGGGCAGTCAAGGAAACAACCAACAACAAGAAACATTCCAGCAGCAATCAGCTCCAAATGACACCACACTTGTGAACTGGCAGGCAGAGGATTTTTGTGGCATAAATCAAACAGTCTCTCAAGGTGTTGCAGCCAACACAAGGTCAAAAAGAAGGAATTTGGGTGAAGAACAACCATTAGCTCCAACCAATCCACAACCTTTTATGGCTCCACAAATGGTTGGCAAACAAAATCCAGTTGTAAATGCACAAGGGCAGCCAAGAACAGCTCCTAGACCAACTCAAATACCAGTTGTTGCTGCCCACATGCAAGGGATGAATATGCAAACCAAGGGACAACAAAGAGATCCTTCATCACCATTTAGTATCATTGATCAGATGAAGAAGACAAATGTAAATATATCAATGTGGGAATCCCTATCTATCCCAGGCCAGAGAGATTTGCTACAAGCTGCCATGAAGGACTGGCCAACTTCGAATCAACAAGTCCAAATGCAAGAGAAGGTGCTCACAAATGCTGCCCAGCCTGAAGGGAATCATGGAGGACAGCAAGGTAAAATGTTGAAGCCCCCTCCTTTTTATGTCTCATTAATCATTGGAAACCAATTGGTGCACAATTGCATGATTGATTCCGGGGCAAGTAGCTCAGTGATGCCAAGCAAATAGCTGATCAGCTAGGACTTCAATATGAAACCATATCCAAAGGGGTAGTGCAGTTGGATGGGACAGCAGTAACAACAGTTGGGGTGATTAGAAACTTGAGTCTTACCTTGCATGCATGTCCAAATGTTGTTGTTTTACAAGATGTATCAGTTATAGACCTTCCACCACTCTTTGCCCTATGTTTGTCAAGAGATTTCACAGCCAAGATTGGAGGATATTTGTCTGCTGATTGGTCACACATGTTGTTCAAAACGAGGTATGGAACCAAAGCTACAATCAGGTCTGAACCTATTGCAAACTTCCACATTGAGCCCTACACTCCAAGTCAGATCAATGCCAACTGTTCGGCATTTGATCAAGAAGATCACCCAAGCACTGATGAAGCTGACACCAAGGTTGGAAGCATCCCGGATCTAACTCTTGATGAATGGGCAAACAAGGTGCATGCTTTTGATCCTTATCAAGAAGTAGAAGAATCTGAGCTAGGGGTCTATTGCATACATCAAGAAGATCAGCCCATTCCTAGCATCACCAAGCCAAACCACAAGGATGACAATGAGGTATGTCAGCTATTTTTTATGGATCAAGGAGTAGACAAGGTGCAGGAGGTGGAGCTATGCTTATTTCACCTCAAGGAGTAAAGTACTATTCAGCTTTTAGATTTCAGTTTGCATGCTCCAATAACACTGCTGAATATGAAGCCTTGGTGCAAGGGATGCATTGGGCAATAAAGAGAGGAATAAAGAACTTGCAAGTCTTTGGTGACAGTGAATTGATTGTAAACCAAGTTAAGGGGCAGCATGCTGTCAAGAATAATCTGCTCAAGTGCTACAAGAACAGGGTGTGGGACCTCATTGAAGATTTTGAGGGCTTTAGCATAAAATCCATTCCTAGAAAAGAAAACCAAGCTGCTGATAGGCTTGCAGCAGTTGGGGCAGCCTTTGATATTGTGGAAAGCATTCAAAAGGACAAGGTACAGCCAAACATCCATGTGATTGTGAGGCCTTCAGTGCCGGATAACAATGTAAGTTGGCAAGTGTTTGAGAATGACCAGCAAATCATCCATTTCTTACAAGAAGAAGCTGAGTTCTCAGCTAAAAATCAGGAAAAATTGGAACAGCAGTATGGTGACCAAGTGGTACAGCTGAGAACTAACAAGCTGCCCAAGGGACTTATCACTTTGGAGTCCATTTTCAATCCCAATGATCAGTTTAGGAAAGAGAAAGCAAACATTCAGGTCAAGAGAGAAGATTCAGTATCCATCTTGGTGGAAGAGAACAAACCATTGCAAATTGGAAAGATGACAACTGAACAAGAAAGGTATGAGTTCATACAGCTGTGTCAAGAGTTCCCTGATGTGTTTGCTTGGAGCTACGAAGATTTGAAAGGTTTCAATCCCAAGTTAGCTCAGCACACCATTGAGTTGGATCCAAATACTAAGCCCATCAGGCAGAAACAAAGGCCAGTCAATCCACACATGGAACCTCTCATGAGGAAGGAATTGAACAAGTTGATTGAGTCAAGAATCATATTCCCAATCAAGCATTCTAGTTGGGTTGCCAACTTGGTTCCAGTCAAAAAGAAGAGTGGAGAGATCAGATTGTGTGTTGACTTCAGAGATTTGAATAGAGCATCTCTCAAGGACCATTACCCACTTCCTTCTATGGAGCAGATTTTACAAGTTGTTGCTGGCTCCGAAAGGTTTTCATTACTTGATGGCTACTCAGGGTACAATCAGATTATGGTGAAGGAAGAAGATCAGTTCAAGACAGCCTTCAAAACCAAATGGGGAACTTATGCATACAGGAAAATGCCATTTGGGCTGTCCAACGCTGGAGCTACCTTCCAAAGAGCAATGGACATGGCGTTCAAAGGTTTGATTAACAACATGGTGCTGATATATCTTGATGATATCACTATTTTTTCAAAGAATGCAGCAGACCACCTCTCTCATTTGAGACAAGTCTTCCAAAGGTGCAGGAGATTTGGAGTGTCTTTGAATCCTAAGAAGTGTATCTTCCTAGCACATGAAGGAAAGCTCCTTGGCCATATTGTCTCCAAAGAAGGATTAGCAATTGATCCAGAGAGAGTTGAAGCCATAAGAGCACTACCATTGCCAAGCCACAAGAAGGCACTTCAGAGTTTCTTGGGGAGAATAAATTTTGTTCGGAGGTTTGTCCCAGATTTTGCAGCCCTTGTCAAACCTATCACCAAGATGTTGAAGAAAAGCATGGCTTTCAAATGGACAGCAGAAGGCAAGGAGAGTTTTGAAGCAATCAAAGAAGCCATCTCTCAAGCACCAACTCTCATCAACCCGGACTTCTCCAAGGATTTCATCCTCTATGCATTTGGGGGTAATGATACCATTTCTGCCATTTTGGTACAGCAGAACAAGGACAATGATGAGCAGCCAATTGCTTTCTTCAGCCAAAGCCTAGATGACTATGAGGTGAGATATTATTTTATTGAGAAGCATGTACTTGCAGTAATCAGAAGCTTGAAGAAATTCAAGCATCTAGTCTCAAACAACAAGGTTCAGTTGTTGGTCTCTCATGCGGGAGTAAAGGACTTCCTCCTCAACAAGGATTTGAATGAGAAAAGGGCAGGTTGGATCACTCGTGTCATGGAGTATGACATTGAGATCAAGGTCACCAAGCTGGTAAGAGGAAAAGGATTGTGTGAGCAGCTGATTCTGGGCAAGCAAAAAGGAGTATGCAATAAAGAAGAGGCTGTTTTGACAGTTCAAGACAGCCATGTGCAAGGTAGCACTCAAGAAGAGGATAATGTTGTCCCCACTCCTTGCTGGACCCAAGGTATAATGCACTTCCTAAGCATAGGCCTATGCCCTCCAGAGATGAACAAAACCCAAAGAAGACACTTCAGATTGCAGGCTGTCCCATATGCCATAGTAGATGGTGTTTTGTTCAAGAAAGATGTGAATGGAGTGCTGCTGAGATGCATTAGCACAAATCAGATTCATAGGGTGTTGGAAGAGTTCCATGGTGGACCAGCTGGTGGTCATTTTGCACCAAGAGTGATAGCTCTAAAAATCATGAAGGCTGGTTATTATTGGCCCAAGATTTTCAGTGATTGCTTTGCGTGGATCAAAAGGTGCAAGAATTGTGCATTCTTCACAGGTAAAGAGAGGCTTGCTGCCCTTCCATTGCATCCAATTTCAGTTGACCAGCCATTCATGCAATGGGGTTTGGACTTCATTGGAGTCATTAATCCCAATTCAAGCCAAGGGCATAAGTGGATTTTGACAGCCACAGACTACTTCACCAAGTGGACTGAAGCAGTAGCACTCAAGGAAGCAAATGAGTCTAGCATCTTAGACTTCTATGAGGGGATAGTAACCAGATTTGGCATACCTGCTACAATAATCTCAGATAATGCATTAGCATTCATTGGATCCAAGGTGACTGAGTGGGCTGTCAAGAACGGGATCTACCTAAGTACTTCATCAAACTACTACCCTCAGGGTAATGGCCAGGCTGAATCTACAAACAAGAACTTGTTGAGGATCATTAGGAGGACTCTTGATGAGAATCAGAGGTCTTGGCATACCAAACTGAAATCAGCCTTATGGGCTGATAGGATAACTCCCAAGAGATCCACAGGTAACTCTCCATTCAGGCTTGTTTATGGAAGAGAGGTAATCTTTCCCATGTCACTTGAGTTGCCAACATTGGAACTCATGAAGCAGTTAGAGTTGCTAGAGTTTGGGCCCATGGAGGTGAGATATGCAGAGTTGATGGAGCTCCAAGAGATCAGAGATCAGGCATCCCAAGCAATGGAGAAGGATCAAGCTTTGATCAAGAAGACCTTTGATAGGAAGGCCAAGAGTAGATCTTTCCAAGTTGGAGATCTAGTGTTAAAATGGGATGCAGATAGAGAAAAACCGGGAAGGCATTCAAAATTTGATGCCATTTGGAGTGGCCCATACATGGTCACAAAGTGTAAGGACAGCAATGCCTTCCAATTGTCTTCATTGGATGGCGAAGAACTACAGATTCCAGTCAATGGAATCTATCTAAAGCATTGCTACTAAAGGGAAATTCTCCACCTTGTAAATATTAGCTTAGGTTTTCATTCCTCCAAGTGCTTGTGCACATTGTTTTGCTGTAGGTTGTTTTGCTTTCCCTAAGTGCTTTGGCACAGGCTTGCTGTCCCTGGAGATGTTTTGCAGTCCTTGCTTCCATCAGGTGATATTCCATCTTCCTCCTTGCAACATTCTAAGTCAGTTGGGGTTCCGAACAGAAAATTTTATGACTCCATGCCCAATGGGCTGCTTCAGGCAACTGGTATCTTCATCTAGCAGGCAGATGACCCCTCTGAGTCGCCAAAATTGTTATCCAAAATGTGCCCCTGCTCATTTTTGTGGCTAACTCCTTGTGTTCTTACCTCTCTTGTGCCTCAGTCTCCATTTTTTATTTTTAGGCACTCAAATCTTTCTAAAAATGGCACCATTGGATAGAGCTCTCTCTCAGCTTTCCAGAAAGGTAAAGTTTTCCTCCTAACTCCTCATATTTTTCAAGTTATGGCTCGGTGGAGTTTTTGTGGGAAATTTTCCCTTAGGAGGCCCACGGCCAATAGGAAGCTGCCATGTGGCACCTGGAGTGGCGAAGCATGGGGAAATTTTGAAAAATTTTCCAAAGACCAAACGGGTAAAAATTCAAACTTTTGCCCGCCGATCCGATTTTGGCCTGTTTTTGCCCTAAATTTTCAAATCACCATATCTTTCGATCCAGAGCTCAGATTTTCACGTTCTTTATATCAATGGAAAGCTGGTGAAATTATCTACATGATTCCAGGGTCAATTTTTCATTTTGGTTGAGTTTGGAGAGAGAAAATCAAGAAACGCCTCTGGCACGTGGTAATGGCCAGAAATGACGTTTCAACAACCAGTTTTAATGCAAAATGGGTCGCATTCTTCTTCAGCATGGCCAAAAATGTCAGGGCATGGGTCTGTAAGGATGCCCATGCTGTTTTAATGCATCTTCATTCAATGGGGAATGGCTTCCATGTTTTTTACACATTTTCTCTCTCCTGGGCTCGACCCATGCATTGTAAAAGCCAGATTTGGCTCATTTTTTGAGGTTGAACATTTTTTTTGGATAGCAAGCTTCTTCTTTCACCTTCAACAAGTGATTTTTGCAAGTATCAGACCTTCTTCATGATTGTAACAGGTTTCTGCCTCTTTGATGTTGCAAATGCAAGGATTTTGACAGTGAAAAATGACAGTGCAGACTCTGTGATCAATTTTCAGTCCTTTGTTTGTATTGTCTTGCTTCATTTCAGACCTCTAATTACATCTTATCAGCCTGTGTATGATGTTTCATGTTGCATTTTATGAAATTGTGTCAATTTTCATGAACAAGAAGTGTTCACCACTCCTTTGGTGTATCACCTATTAGTTTAGTTTCAATTTTTGCACTTTCTATCTCTGTCTCCTTGGAATTTAGAGTAGGATTAGGATTCAAACCTCTGCAATTGTGTAAATAATAGATCTGATCAGAGGAGTTTGAGGAACCAGCCTCTAATCTAGATATTCCTCTCTCATTTTACAAGTCCCACACTTGGAGAGAGGTTTCAATGTTGTGCAATCACACTGGATGCCTGAAACATCAACTTAGAAACCTGATTTGCATCCAGGGGTGCTGCTGATTTGCAACAACAGTTTTGGCATGCCCGGTGGGACCTTAGAGGTCTCATTTTCATTGCAGCAAAGTTGATGTGAATCTGCTATAATTTTCTTGCTTAAAAGAGCTATAAATTACACATCTGGCGACTCCAAGGGGAAGAATCAGCTGGTTTTGGCAGTGCAGACCTGAAAACTCATGAGAAGAATCAACACAAGGTCAAGAGCTGGAGAGGAAGAGGTGCTGTTTGAATATCTGTAGTTATCTCCAAGAATAAGGCAAAGTGGGAGGAGAATCCAAAGGTCTCCATCTCCACCAAACAGAACTCTCTCAACTCCTCCACCTGGTAGGCCTTTCATTCAGTCAACAAGGGTTCTAAGACCAATTAGAATGGCACAAAACAACCCCTATGTCAATTTCACTGGCAGCAGCCCACTTGCTCTCAATGCACAAAATCCAATCCCAGTTACAGCATTGAAGAACATTCCATACTTCACTGGAGAAAATCAGACCTCACCTGGTGATCATGTTAAGGATATTGCTAACATTTGTGCAATCCATGAGATCAATGAGATGCAAGTTGTTGTCAAACTGCTGGCATCTTCATTCAAAGGGAAAGCTTTGCAATGGTTCAGGAGTCTTGCCTCAGGTTCTATTCAAAATTGGAATCAGCTATGTATAGCCCTCCATGAGCAGTTTGGGGAAAAGGGAGACAACTTGTCCCTTTTGGAGCAGCTGATAAACTATCAAAAGAGCTCCCAATGAGCAGCTGACTGATTTTAATTTCAGATTTCAAAGGACTTGGGAGAGAATTCCAGTGGCAGTCAGGCCAACAAGCATCAGAAGGTGCTTTTCTTTACTATCTCAAAGCTCTAAATTCTGATATTTCTATGTTGATTCAGTCCATGGGAGGCATAACTATCCCTATGGCTTATAGCATTGCCATTAGGGCTGAAAATTGTTTGATCCAAGCTGGCAAACTAGCCCCTAGACCTCCCATGCCATTGTTTCCAAGTTTAGAGAGCCCAAACACTAATCAAGCACCTAATTTGGCTCCTTCTCCCACTCCTAGAAATCAGAGTTCAAATGAAGCTTCTACTTCATCTCCAAGTGCCCCAAATGAGCTTCAAGAAGTCATGAAGCAATTGCAAAATTTAGGTAATGAGCTGGTTACTCTCAAGAGGCAACAAGCCCAAAGTTTTAGACCTTCCTTCCAGCCTCAAGCTCAGCCTAACAGGCAGCCATATCAACCTCATAGACCACCCAATCTAGCTGCAAATCTAAATCAAGCAAGGCCTCCTACCAACAGACCATTTCAGCCCTATAATCCAAATGCTATATCTGCCTCTAAGGCATTGGTGCCAACACAAAACAATGTTGCTCAGGAGTATGATTGGTGTTTTCCATGCAATGAACCTCACAACCAATCTATGTGCTTCAACGGTGCCTTGAATCAAGCATTAATGGTGACAACTACTGGTGTGGAGGGTGAGGGCAGTCAAGGAAACAACCAACAACAAGAAACATTCCAGCAGCAATCAGCTCCAAATGACACCACACTTGTGAACTGGCAGGCAGAGGATTTTTGTGGCATAAATCAAACAGTCTCTCAAGGTGTTGCAGCCAACACAAGGTCAAAAAGAAGGAATTTGGGTGAAGAACAACCATTAGCTCCAACCAATCCACAACCTTTTATGGCTCCACAAATGGTTGGCAAACAAAATCCAGTTGTAAATGCACAAGGGCAGCCAAGAACAGCTCCTAGACCAACTCAAATACCAGTTGTTGCTGCCCACATGCAAGGGATGAATATGCAAACCAAGGGACAACAAAGAGATCCTTCATCACCATTTAGTATCATTGATCAGATGAAGAAGACAAATGTAAATATATCAATGTGGGAATCCCTATCTATCCCAGGCCAGAGAGATTTGCTACAAGCTGCCATGAAGGACTGGCCAACTTCGAATCAGCAAGTCCAAATGCAAGAGAAGGTGCTCACAAATGCTGCCCAGCCTGAAGGGAATCATGGAGGACAGCAAGGTAAAATGTTGAAGCCCCCTCCTTTTTATGTCTCATTAATCATTGGAAACCAATTGGTGCACAATTGCATGATTGATTCTGGGGCAAGTAGCTCAGTGATGCCCAAGCAAATAGCTGATCAGCTAGGACTTCAATATGAAACCATATCCAAAGGGGTAGTGCAGTTGGATGGGACAGCAGTAACAACAGTTGGGGTGATTAGAAACTTGAGTCTTACCTTGCATGCATGTCCAAATGTTGTTGTTTTACAAGATGTATCAGTTATAGACCTTCCACCACTCTTTGCCCTATGTTTGTCAAGAGATTTCACAGCCAAGATTGGAGGATATTTGTCTGCTGATTGGTCACACATGCTGTTCAGAACGAGGTATGGAACCAAAGCTACAATCAGGTCTGAACCTATTGCAAACTTCCACATTGAGCCCTACACTCCAAGTCAGATCAATGCCAACTGTTCGGCATTTGATCAAGAAGATCACCCAAGCACTGATGAAGCTGACACCAAGGTTGGAAGCATCCCGGATCTAACTCTTGATGAATGGGAAAACAAGGTGCATGCTTTTGATCCTTATCAAGAAGTAGAAGAATCTGAGCTAGGGGTCTATTGCATACATCAAGAAGATCAGCCCATTCCTAGCATCACCAAGCCAAACCACAAGGATGACAATGAGGTATGGCAGCTGTTTTTTGATGGATCAAGGAGTAGACAAGGTGCAGGAGGTGGAGCTATGCTTATTTCACCTCAAGGAGTAAAGTACTATTCAGCTTTTAGATTTCAGTTTGCATGCTCCAATAACACTGCTGAATATGAAGCCTTGGTGCAAGGGATGCATTGGGCAATAAAGAGAGGAATAAAGAACTTGCAAGTCTTTGGTGACAGTGAATTGATTGTAAACCAAGTTAAGGGGCAGCATGCTATCAAGAATAATCTACTCAAGTGCTACAAGAACAGGGTGTGGGACCTCATTGAAGATTTTGAGGGCTTTAGCATAAAATCCATTCCTAGAAAAGAAAACCAAGCTGCTGACAGGCTTGCAGCAGTTGGGGCAGCCTTTGATATTGTGGAAAGCATTCAAAAGGACAAGGTACAACCAAACATCCATGTGATTGTGAGGCCTTCAGTGCCGGATAACAATGTAAGTTGGCAAGTGTTTGAGAATGACCAAGCAAATCATCCATTTCTTACAAGAAGAAGCTGAGTTCTCAGCTAAAAATTAGGAAAAATTGGAACAGCAGTATGGTGACCAAGTGGTACAGCTGAGAACTAACAAGCTGCCCAAGGGACTTATCACTTTGGAGTCCATTTTCAATCCCAATGATCAGTTTAGGAAAGAGAAAGCAAACATTCAGGTCAAGAGAGAAGATTCAGTATCCATCTTGGTGGAAGAGAACAAACCATTGCAAATTGGAAAGATGACAACTGAACAAGAAAGGTATGAGTTCATACAGCTGTGTCAAGAGTTCCCTGATGTGTTTGCTTGGAGCTATGAAGATTTGAAAGGTTTCAATCCCAAGTTAGCTCAGCACACCATTGAGTTGGATCCAAATACTAAGCCCATCAGGCAGAAACAAAGGCCAGTCAATCCACACATGGAACCTCTCATGAGGAAGGAATTGAACAAGTTGATTGAGTCAAGAATCATATTCCCAATCAAGCATTCTAGTTGGGTTGCCAACTTAGTTCCAGTCAGAAAGAAGAGTGGAGAGATCAGATTGTGTGTTGATTTCAGAGATTTGAATAGAGCATCTCTCAAGGACCATTACCCACTTCCTTCTATGGAGCAGATTTTACAAGTTGTTGCTGGCTCCGAAAGGTTTTCATTACTTGATGGCTACTCAGGGTACAATCAGATTATGGTGAAGGAAGAAGATCAGTTCAAGACAGCCTTCACAACCAAATGGGGAACTTATGCATACAGGAAAATGCCATTTGGGCTGTCCAACGCTGGAGCTACCTTCCAAAGAGCAATGGACATGGCGTTCAAAGGTTTGATTAACAACATGGTGCTGATATATCTTGATGATATCACTATTTTTTCAAAGAATGCAGCAGACCACCTCTCTCATTTGAGACAAGTCTTCCAAAGGTGCAGGAGATTTGGAGTGTCTTTGAATCCTAAGAAGTGTATCTTCCTAGCACATGAAGGAAAGCTCCTTGGCCATATTGTCTCCAAAGAAGGATTAGCAATTGATCCAGAGAGAGTTGAAGCCATAAGAGCACTACCATTGCCAAGCCACAAGAAGGCACTTCAGAGTTTCTTGGGGAGAATAAATTTTGTTCGGAGGTTTGTCCCAGATTTTGCAGCCCTTGTCAAACCTATCACCAAGATGTTGAAGAAAAGCATGGCTTTCAAATGGATAGCAGAAGGCAATGAAAGTTTTGAAGCAATCAAAGAAGCCATCTCTCAAGCACCAACTCTCATCAACCCGGACTTCTCCAAGGATTTCATCCTCTATGCATTTGGGGGTAATGATACTATTTCTGCCATATTGGTACAGCAGAACAAGGACAATGATGAGCAGCCAATTGCTTTCTTCAGCCAAAGCCTAGATGACTATGAGGTGAGATATTATTTTATTGAGAAGCATGTACTTGCAGTAATCAGAAGCTTGAAGAAATTCAAGCATCTAGTCTCAAACAACAAGGTTCAGTTGTTGGTCTCTCATGCGGGAGTAAAGGACTTCCTCCTCAACAAGGATTTGAATGAGAAAAGGGCAGGTTGGATCACTCGTGTCATGGAGTATGACATTGAGATCAAGGTCACCAAGCTGGTAAGAGGAAAAGGATTGTGTGAGCAGCTGATTCTGGGCAAGCAAAAAGGAGTATGCAATAAAGAAGAGGCTGTTTTGACAGTTCAAGACAGCCATGTGCAAGGTAGCACTCAAGAAGAGGATAATGCTGTCCCCACTCCTTGCTGGACCCAAGGTATAATGCACTTCCTAAGCACAGGCCTATGCCCTCCAGAGATGAACAAAACCCAAAGAAGACACTTCAGATTGCAGGCTGTCCCATATGCCATAGTAGATGGTGTTTTGTTCAAGAAAGATGTGAATGGAGTGCTGCTGAGATGCATTAGCACAAATCAGATTCATAGGGTGTTGGAAGAGTTCCATGGTGGACCAGCTGGTGGTCATTTTGCACCAAGAGTGACAGCTCTAAAAATCATGAAGGCTGGTTATTATTGGCCCAAGATTTTCAGTGATTGCTTTGCATGGATCAAAAGGTGCAAGAATTGTGCATTCTTCACAGGTAAAGAGAGGCTTGCTGCCCTTCCATTGCATCCAATTTCAGTTGACCAGCCATTCATGCAATGGGGTTTGGACTTCATTGGAGTCATTAATCCCAATTCAAGCCAAGGGCACAAAGTGGATTTTGACAGCCACAGACTACTTCACCAAGTGGACTGAAGCAGTAGCACTCAAGGAAGCAAATGAGTCTAGCATCTTAGACTTCTATGAGGGGATAGTAACCAGATTTGGCATACCTGCTACAATAATCTCAGATAATGCATTGGCATTCATTGGATCCAAGGTGACTGAATGGGCTGTCAAGAATGGGATCTACCTAAGTACTTCATCAAACTACTACCCTCAGGGTAATGGCCAGGCTGAATCTACAAACAAGAACTTGTTGAGGATCATTAGGAGGACTCTTGATGAGAATCAGAGGTCTTGGCATACCAAACTGAAATCAGCCTTATGGGCTGATAGGATAACTCCCAAGAGATCCACAGGTAACTCTCCATTCAGGCTTGTTTATGGAAGAGAGGCAATCTTGCCCATGTCACTTGAGTTGCCAACATTGGAACTCATGAAGCAGTTAGAGTTGCTAGAGTTTGGGCCCATGGAGGTGAGATATGCAGAGTTGATGGAGCTCCAAGAGATCAGAGATCAGGCATCCCAAGCAATGGAGAAGGATCAAGCTTTGATCAAGAAGACCTTTGATAGGAAGGCCAAGAGTAGATCTTTCCAAGTTGGAGATCTAGTGTTAAAATGGGATGCAGATAGAGCAAAACCGGGAAGGCATTCAAAATTTGATGCCATTTGGAGTGGCCCATACATGGTCACAAAGTGTAAGGACAACAATGCCTTCCAATTGTCTTCATTGGATGGTGAAGAACTGCAGATTCAAGTGAATGGAATCTATCTAAAGCATTGCTACTAAAGGGAGATTCTCCACCTTGTAAATATTAGCTTAGGTTTTCATTCCTCCAAGTGCTTGTGCACATTGTTTTGCTGTAGGTTATTTTTTGCTTTCCCTAAGTGCTTTGGCACAGGCTTGCTGTCCCTGGAGATGTTTTGCAGTCCTTGCTTCCATCAGGTGATATTCCATCTTCCTCCTTGCAACATTCTAAGTCAGTTGGGGTTCCGAACAGAAAATTTTATGACTCCATGCCCAATGGGCTGCTTCAGGCAACTGGTATCTTCATCTAGCAGGTAGATGACCCCTCTGAGTCGCCAAAATTGTTATCCAAAATGTGCCCCTGCTCATTTTTGTGGCTAACTCCTTGTGTTCTTACCTCTCTTGTGCCTCAATCTCCATTTTTTGATTTTTAGGCACTCAAATCTTTCTAAAAATGGCACCATTGGATAGAGCTCTCTCTCAGCTTTCCAGAAAGGTAAATTTTTCCTCCTAACTCCTCATATTTTTCAAGTTATGGCTCAGCGGAGTTTTTGTGGGAAATTTTTTCAGCCTTAGGAGGCCCAAGCGGCCAATAGGAAGCCACCATGTGGCACCTGGAGTGGCGGAGCGCGGGGAAAATTTGAAAAATTTTCCAAAGACCAAACGGGTAAAAATTCAAACTTTTTGCCCGCCGATCCGATTTTGGCCTGTTTTTGCCCTAAATTTTCAAATCGCCATATCTTTCGATCCAGAGCTCAGATTTTCACGTTCTTTATATCAATGGAAAGATGGTGAAATTCTCTACATGATTCCAGGGTCAATTTTGAATTTTGGTTGAGTTTGGAGAGAGAAAATAAAGAAACACCTCTGGCATGTGCCCATGGCCAGAAATGACGTTTCAACAACCAATTTTAATGCAAAATGGGTCGCATTCTTCTCCAGCATGGTCAAAAATGTCAAGGGTATGGGTCTGTAAGGTCACCCATGCTGTTTTAATGCATTTTGGTCAATGGGGAATCCCACATTTTTTCACATTTTCTCTCTCCTAGGCTCGACCCATGCACTTGTAAAAGCCAGATTTGGCTCATTTTTCAAAGGTTGAACATTTTTTTTGGATAGCAAGCTTCTTCTTTCACCTTCAACAAGTGATTTTTGCAAGTATCAGACCTTCTTCATGATTGTAACAGGTTTCTTCCTCTTTGATGTTGCAAATGCAAGGATTTTGATGGTGAAAAATGACAGTGCAGACTCTGTGATCAATTTTCAGTCCTTTGTTTGTATTGTCTTGCTTCATTTCAAACCTCTAATTACATCTTATCAGCCTGTGTATGATGTTTCATGTTGCATTTTATGAAATTGTGTCAATTTTCATGAACAAGAAGTGTTCACCACTCCTTTGGTGTATCACCTATTAGTTTAGTTTCAATTTTTACATTTCTTATCCTTGTCTCCTTGGAATTTAGAGTAGGATTAGGATTCAAACCTCTGCAATTGTGCAAATAATAGATCTGATCAGAGGAGTTTGAGGAACCAACCTCTAATCTGGAGATTCCTCTCTCATTTTACAAGTCCCACACTTGGAGAGAGGTTTCAATGTTGTGCAATCACACTGGATGCCTGAAACATCAACTTAGAACCCTGATTTGCATCCAGGGGTGCTGCTGATTTGCAACAACACAACTCTTCTATTGACTTCAATTATAAACCGACTTTACATGTTTCCATTTTGTTCATAATGCAATAACAAACTTCCCTTCTATTGTATTTCTGTAGGCAATAATAGAACAGTTAGTTATAACCATCCTTTACAATTCAAATATATATACTTCCATTAATCAATTACAACATCTAAATTTCTTCACAAGAATACATTATTAAATTTTCATCCATATCATAGTGGGAAAGGATTACAAATAAATTTGTTTCACAAGGGGCTGAAAAAATTACATTTTCCTTTGCTCCAGAACAACAACATGCAAGCTACACCATTTGGAAGAAGTTGTCAATTTGATCACAACAGAGGAAGAGTGGGGAAAGGCATTTCTCTCCACCTAACCAAGACATCCAGATGAAAGGACAAGCCTTCTTTCATCATTGGCCCCCGAGCCCCAACCAAAATACAACTTTTATAGGAGATGTAAATTCAACCCATGAAAATGATCTGGATTCCACAACACACATCATTCTTTCAACATGGCATAATTCATATAAAATATAGTCCACACAAAAAAATAGTAGTTTGTTACAATTACTTGATTTGAATTTTGAACAATCAAAACGTTTAAACTTAGGCTTTATCATTCAAGACAAATGAGCAAGGTCTATGTAGGGAAGCTGTTCTGGGTGCCTCCTAAATGGGAATCAGGAATCCATACTCAGTAACAAACTTTTATTTTGATAAAAGTTCACCTCACATATCATTTATGCCCCAAGCTTTCACTGTCGACTCCTTATCGGCCAATGACCTCAAAGTAAGAAATGCAAGCACCATTTATTAACTGACCATGGTGGATCTCAAACCCAAAATCCCTCCACAAATTCTGATGCCAATAAAATTCCCTTCTACACCCCCCACATGGATTCCTCATAGGCTTTTCCTTACACCATCACACCTATGGCAATCTACCCAACCAGCCACCAATTCAAATCAAACATGCACCATTCACACAAGAAAACACAAAAAATAAAAACTAAAAGATGGATTAAACTCCTACCTCTCCATTGGTAGATGAGGTTATTTCCATTCATTGGTTACCTTCAATTCACCAAAATACACTACCCAAAACAGCAATCTCCAAGCATGCAAGGTTTCTCCAAACTCCTTCCACAAGCAAGAGCTCCAAACACAAGAACTAATGTGCCCCCAAAGAAGTTTGTAAAAGATTCAACAACCCAGAAACAATTACAAAGAGTTTGATATTATAGTCAGAAGAGTTTTGAAGAGAAGAAGATCTAATGTGGATCCATGTAGGATGCCACTCTCACCTACATCCTTCAACTCCAAAAAAAAAGACAAAATTTCTATTCTCCAATAGCATAATAAAGAGGTGTTTTTGAAAATGCCTTGACAAGTTACCTTGCACACTCCAATACTAATCTCATTCATCCCTATTCATCTGGACTGCAAAATAAATAAAATGCCTAAGTCCATTCCAATCCAAAACTTGCAACATGACTTCTACATAAATTTATTACTAAAAGTCTAAAATCACCCTCTCCAACCATACCATTATGGTTGGTAAATTAAATTTAGAGGTATGGGACAAGTCATTACTTGTCCCACAAGCCTCAAAAAACATCCCCAAGGACAAATTTGATGTTTGTTTCTCCAAGGGGTTGGAGTGTTCCTGATACACCAATATCTTAACTGTACACATACTCTTACACAAACTTACACATCCCTTACATACCTATTGCATATCAAGGAACCAACAAATTCCATGGTATTACTTTCCCATATCCCAATTCCAATTTATTTAAATCTTTAACCATATGAGTTTCTCACTAATTATAAAGAAAGGGACACATCCACTCCACCTAAAATACATATCAACAATAATAAAAGTTTCATCTTTCACTTATTAGGATAAAATACACATATATTCCCATGGTCACATATAAGGGTAACTCCCCCATGGATGAATCCCTAACAAAACAACATATACATACACTTAAACAAGTTACCATGGTGACCTTCATCGAATCCTACCAATGATCCTACCAAAATTCCATTGATGGACAAGTTGGTCTTCGATCCCTTGATGTTTGTTGCTGATATTAACTCTTTAACATACAATGAAATACCTAAGGACCCATTGACCCATCCTCGTGGCCATTCCCATCTAAACAACAAACAATGAAATTATAAATATAGTCACAAAATCATCTAAATAAGTTAATCACAACAACACTTATAGTCTTTTCATCATGTGTAATATCTCATTGCTCATGATGATGATTTACTCATAATATCGAAAAATCACAATGTCCGTGACAAGACATCCATGTAGATTGGTATAGTATATCTAGGCATCCACATATTATGAGTGTAGCTCTAGATAGACCATCATGTATCATATCCAAATCAAGATAAAAAGGTAATCCATGATTAACTTGTATAGACATGCATACTATGAATCAAATCTACATAATTATGTCACTTATAATAGCCTGCTCAACCTGTATCAGCATTAGGTACCTCAAACGGTGTCAAATTGAAGTTGGGCACTACACATGTGCTTAGGAACAAATTGACCAACTGTCCAAGTTGTATGCTTGCATACTGGTGTGTGCACGTGAGTGCATGCGTGTGTGTATGTGTGTGTGTGTGCATGTGCATGCATTTAAGTGTGTGTGATGTGTGTGCACGTGTGTGCATGTGTGTTTGTGTGCATTTGTGCATCTTACATCTTATAAGTGTGCAAATACATTATGTAAAACAAAATGCATGTGTGTCTGTGTGTAGTTGTGAAATGTGTCCCATCTCACCCATCCAACTAATAAAAACCTTCTTCCAACCTTTCTCATGTTCAATATTTTTAGTTCAAGTGGGAGAAATGAAAAATACACTCCAATAGGAGAAACCTACTCTTAAGTTTTAGAAAAACTTCTAAAATCTTGAGTAGTCACTCTTCCAACCATCAAACTACATACTGGTATTGAATCCTCTCGTGATATGTCTGCAAGGTACAAAGAACATGATTACTGTAACTATCATCGTGTTAAAGGTCATAGTTATGATAATTATATAACTGTCAAAAACATCATCAAAGAAATGTTATGTAATGGAGATCTCATCATGGATAAACCTTATGCATTGGCTAATCTGAACCTTCATATCTTCAATAATTCATTCCCAAAAAAAACCCATACATCTAACCAAACTAGAAAACCTTCCACTAATGAAAATAACATCCGTGAGGTTCATGTTGTTTTGAACATCATACCAGCCCATCCTCATTTTCCTCATGCTCTCTCTATTGAGGATATTCTTACATGACATCATTCATCCATGGAGGAACATATTGCATCTGTTGCTTTACCCACAGATGAGTCTCCCTTATCCCCCCCTTCACCCATGGAAGAGTCTTACATATATGCCAATGCAGTTTCCCCAAGAACCTCTCAATTTGATGAAAAACCCACAGTATTAACTCTCCTACCCACGGGAGAGTCATTCTTATCTTTATATTTTCCAAAATATGAACCTACCTCATCCTCCGCATCATCTCTCCTACCCATAGGAGATCCATTAGAGAAAACACTTCCTATTGGTGACAACTCTCCCTTGAATTTCAAGGATCCTGTTGATTTTCTCTCATCTCTTTTACCCACAGATTCTGAAGCCAATTGTTATCCTATCTCACATACATTATTTACAGGGATTACTACTAAATCAACATCATATCCTCCTATAATGGTGTCATTTTCACGTCTAGTTGACCACTTGGATTATGTTGACCATTTCATGCTTTTGGAATGTCTTTAACTACCTTTTTCAACTCAAATGCAAATGTTGTCTGTTGATACTTCCACGATCTATCCAAATGTTTTTAAAACAACCAAAAAAACCATTCACATGCTTGTTGGAGCCACCCATTCTTCATCACCCTCACCCACACCTAAACCTTTACCAACAACTGAAATTTTTCCTATGCCTAAAGCCTTACCTGCACTTATACCTTCCCCACCTAAGAGGAAAACCCAACCTCTTAGGTTACATACACTAGTTTTTTTTACTACCCCTCTTTCACCTTCACCACTTCTATCTATCCTAGGACCCCACCCATCAACATTTTCCAAGTAAAATCCTACCCAAGGTAAACTAGAAACATAGCAGCCCATCTCCTCCTCATAATCCTCTGTTACACATAAATTACCTACACAACACACACCTTCATTGTCACCTGCATTCTTTTTTACCACCTATACCCACACAACTTCGATTAGCCTCATCACTACCTATGATATTCCCTTCTCTTAAATGAATACCTTCCACCTTACCTATTCCCACAACCTTCATCGTACCTTAATTATCACCTTGGCTAACCAATCCCCTTCTACCATCTACCTTCCCTTCTACATCACACACTCCTTCTTAACCTTTATCCAGGAAGGTGAAACAAAAATTCAATCACCCACTACCCTCAAAAGAGGTAGTCAAACCTAAAAAACCTTCAACTACTAGTTCATCTTCTACATCTTTTCTAAAGAAGCTACAATCAAAAACCAAAAACCATACTACCTACTAAATAGGTGGTCAAATTGACTCAACCTCTGATTCCACATCCCGTCGACCATCTCCCACAAAAATCACCTATGCTTCCATCTAGACCCACACTTACTTCAAATTGTGATCCATAGGTAGGGTCTTATCTATCCTTTTGAAGACCTTTGTCATCACATTTCCATCACTTAGACCATATGACCCACTCAAACCTAAACCAACAGCATTTGATGATACAAAAATTTACAATTAACATCATGTGTCAGGGCATGATGTGGAAAATTGTAAGGATCTCAAAAATTTTCTTCTCTAATTATGTTCTCCTAAAGAAAAATTTGACGATGAATATCTTTTACATGAGGACCTCATTCCACCTTCACCTATCACCACGCATCCTCGCCCCTTACCTATTCAACGACCTTCATCTCCACCTCCAAAATCCTTTTATCCTCCTCCAATATTTGTGATCAATACGGTCCACATAAGAGAGATAGCCAAACCTCCTAAATGTCAATGTGATGCATTATTTTCACAAAACTAGTATATTCCCTCACCATACTTTTTCCCATCCTATTGCTACACCTATCATGACTCGCTTGCTCATTTACCCCATATTAATATGGTTAACATTGACACTCGTATCTAGAACAAGAAAGGAAATAAGAAAACAACCAACCCATCCGCCACTCTTATACCTAATATCCCATCTACACGTACACTAAGAATCACCATCTGTGCACCCACATATCCTATTTGTGACAAGGTCACGAATCGTACAGTGATTGAACAATTGAACCGATATACTCTCAAAATGTGTTTTATTGACCTTGTCCAAACCTATGAGTCTCATCGATAGGTCCTCATAGAGGTTCGGTAATCCATTGAGGTTTTACCTAATGACCCCACTCTTGTGGCATCCATTCTCATCCCTCACCATGTGGCCTCCCTCACAACTTCATCCCATTATTCTATGCCTAGTACAAGTCATCAAGTAGCCACTTTCAATTTCTTTGACGATGAGATTGTATCTCTCCAATAAGATGATCCTAATCCCCTCTATTCATTTCTGTCTATATTGATAATATACATGTTCGATGCATTATGATCAATGGTTATGCCAAAATCAACATAATTTCCTCCCATGCGTATAAACAAATGCATGTCCCTTCCAATTACATGCATAATAACCTAGTTATTTTGTGTTCATTCAATGATGCCATAACTTCCATCCTTGGCACCATCATTCTCCACACTTTTGTGGGCCCCCATACCATTTTAGAATTATTCTATGTTTTAGAAGGGGAATTCTAGTACAACTTGTTACTCGTCCGACCTTAGATCCATGTCATGGGTTGTGTTCCTTCAACCTTACACCACTATTTAAAATTTATAATGAAGTACATAACTATACCATTCTAGCTAACCCTTCACCATTCAATACCTACAACATGTTATATCAACCTACTGATGTCCTTATACTAGTTAAGGAATCTACCACTATTGTTACCTCTCCTTCACCTGTGACCCCATCCACCAACATTTCTACTACCTCTCCAACACCCAACTCCTCTAATCTCACAACTATCCCAACCTTTGTAGCTGACCCATCATCTTACCCATCCACTTATTAACCAACCAATGCTTCTTCTTGGTAATTTTCCAGTAATTCATCCATTCTAGCTACCCAAATATCAACTACTAATCCCTTAGAAGGTGTTTTTCAACATCTCACTCCTGGGGAGTACTGCCTTTCTAACATCAACACATTCCTTACTCCTTAACAATATGGAAAACTTCACTAACACCCCCTCTATGATCATCGCATAGGTGAGGTCTTCCCTTATGGTCATCTCAACCTTCACACCAAATCAACGTATGGTGGAATTGATGCTTCTACCTACTCACCCGATCCACCTTACTAAACTTGACCATTTTCATCCAACCTTCAATATCTCACCAATCACCACTTTCCCCAAACCTTCCTCCATTGTTGTGCGTGGAAGGGATTTGGATTTAGTTTCTATGAACAAGTCCACCATATTGTCATCCAATGCACCACTTGTACGCATAAAGACTGTAATGGTATTGTTTTTTTCAAACCATCTCCCAAGAAGGCTTGTGTGAAACTCATTGAGGATGATAAACATTCTTCATCCCATTCACCAACTTCACTAACTTCACCTACAGACTCTATGGATCCAAAATCCATTCCTCCTAACTTTTTTTCATGAACACCATTTCCCTGGGACCTTCACTTATAAACAAGATGATGAGGCTCCCTCTTCTCTTCCCTTCCTATATCCTAACATAACATATGATGATACACCTTCTATAAACATCATTTAATGTTAGGATGATGAGTCTATTCTCACCTATGTTGGTGCGGAAGATTATTATATTCACTAGTTGTTACCTTTTGAGACACAAACCATGTTAAATGAACCGACCATAGAAATCAATATCCACACTCAAGACAACCTGTACATTCTAAATATAGTCCAATATTTAGATGTTTTTTAACGTGAAGCTTTTACTTGTTTCCTTCAGGATCATAGTAGTGCATTTTCTTGGTCCTACACTAATATTCCTAGTATTTAACAAAACATTGTGGTCAACAATATTGTCACCATCCCTAAAGCCAAACCTATGAAACATAAGATATGGAAAATGCATCCTCGCATTGTCCTTATTGTTTAATAATAACTTTAGTGCCTTCTTTGGGTTTCCTTCATCCAACCCATTGATTATCTCTAATGGATCTCTAACATTTTTCTTATCACAAAAGCGACAAGGGGACTCCGTATTTACATGGATATCCGTGACATTAACCTAGCTTGCCCCAAATACAGCTTTCATCTACCTAGTATTGACCAACTAGTTGATCTCACCACCGGCCATGAGATGTTATCACTCATGGATAATTTCTCAAGTTATAATCAAATGTTACTTTCCCCAGAATATAAAAAAAAAATGACTTCATCACTCCTTCGAGGACCTTTTACTATCATTGCATGCTCTTTGGCCTTAAAAATTTTGGTGCTACATATCACCGAGATATCACCTAAGTCTTTCATGACATTATGCATTGCATATTAGAAGATTACATTGATGATTTTCTTGATAAATACAAACATCAAACCGACTACCTTATAGTCCTTAAGGTCATTTTCAACCATCTCATCAAGTATTGTGTTCACCTTTAACCTGAGAAGTGTGTATTCACTATTATTTCTAGCAATCTCCTTGTTTTTATCATTGTTTCGCAGGGCATAGAATTTGATCCCTCTAAAATCAAGGATATTTTTGAAATGCCTCCACCTACTAACCTTCATCAACTTCATATTTTTCAAGGTAAGTTACAATCTATTCATCATTTTATTTCACATCTTTCTGACTGCTACCATCCATTTCATCATCTCCTCAAAAAGGATGTCTCCTTCAAATGGGATGATGAATGCCACAAATCCTTTGAAGGCCTTAAAACAATACCTTCTCCAACCACCTATGCACATTCCACCTTAGGATGACCAACCATTTTACCTTTACATTTCTGCTACTAACCATTCATTAGGTGTCATGTTAGCTCATCATGAAGAGCAACACAAGGGACAAGTTTTTTATTATATAAGTCGTATGCTTTTAGACTATGAAACTAGATATACTCACACTAAAAAAACTCTTCATAGGCTTAGTTTTTGTCAGCAATAAACTTCGCCATTACCTACTCAACCAGAAAACCTTTTTTGTCACCAATATTGATCTCGTATATTACATGTACACCAAGCCCTACAAACATCAATGTGTTGCATGTTGGCTTATGGTTCTTATAGACCTAGATCTTGAATTCAACCATAAAAAATATGTAAAAGGACAAACCATCACTAACCAACATGGAGATGTACCTCTCTCTGGAAATCAATCCTCTAACTTTTATTTCCAAGATGAATCCATTGCTAACCTCTTTTTGGACGAGACTGTTTTCTAGATGATCTTATTATTTTGTGGTTACAAATATTAGCATGACGGGGATGTAAGAGTTATCATCATTCCTCTTAGCGATGCACCTATGTCATTATCTTTCAAACCATATTTTTATTGTCCAAAAAATATCACCCAATATGAAGCACTTGTATTAGGTTTTTAATCCACCATCGCCTAAGATGTTAAATTAATTAATATCTTTGGGAATTCCCAATTGGTTGTAAACTAAGTTAATGGTATATACCAGTTTCATAACAAGATACTTCAAAAGTATAAGCATCATGTTGACATACTTTTGACTACCTTTGACAATTATGAACTTCAAACCACCCCACATTCCACTAATAAATTTGCGAACACCATGGCCTATCTTGCTTCTCAAATCCCCACTTCACCCTCCATCTAAAAAAAAAAAATCATAGTAAAAAGTTTGCAATCATGCTCTTATCTATTTCAAGACATCAACCTTGTAGGAACCATTAAAACTAGCCCACCTAACCTTTGGTATAAGAATTTTACTAACTACCTTTCCCTTTCCACTCTACCTCTAGTTCTTACTCGTAATGGACAACAAGCATTTCTCAAAAGTGTCTCTCCTTTTGTCATCATGTGTGGTCCTCTTTATAAAATTAGCTTTAATGGTGTTCTCTTACGATGCCTTACAATTTCTAAAACTCCCTATGACATCAAGGAAGTTCACAACGGAACTTGTGGGGGTCACTTCAGTGGTTTAGCTCTCACTAAACACATTCTCCACCTGGGATATTACTGTCCAACCCTAAACTATGAATATTATGACTATGTCAAGCCTTGTGTGAAGTTTTATCAATATACTAATCTTTATCACGCCCCCATTCATGCCTTACAGGTCTAACAAGACCTCTAGAATTTCTCTCAATGGGGTTTGGATCTAGTTGGAGAGATCAATGATCATTCTTCCCAACGTCATCAATGGATTATTATTGCTACCCAATATTACACTAAATGGGTGGAATTCATACCTCTTATTTCTCAAAAAGTTGAGAAAATATGTGAATTCATCAATCATCATCTCATTTTTTCTTTTGGTATTCCTCACCACCTCATCACTGATAACAAAAAACAATTCAAAAATAAAACCCTATGGAAACTCTTTGGTGCCTTCAAAATTCAACTCATTTTTTCTTCACCTTATTACCCTCAAACAAATGGCCAAGCTGAATCTACCAACAAAACCTTAAACAAAATTATTATTAAACTGGTTGATGATACTGGAAAGGATTGGCACATGCACATTCCTTTTTCCTTATGATTTTATCATACTCATATTCATACCTCAGGTGTTGCCACACATTTCTCTCTGATCTATGGTATAGAGGTTGCCTTGCCTCTTGAAGTCAAAGATTCCATGTCTTTATATCTCAATCAAAGATATGCTAAATGATGATGATTTTTTCTCGGATCATTTGGCACAACTCAAGTTATTAGATGAATGTCATATCAATGCTCTCAAACACCTCCAAATATACAAAAAATGTATCAAAAATGTTTATGATAAACATGTACATAAACAAACCTTCTAGGTCGGTGACCTCGTCTTGAAGGAAAAACAAAATGTAAAAAAAGAGGAGAAAAGTAAATGAGTAAAATTTTCTCCTAATTGTATTGGACCCTATATTGTTACTCATACCTATGGATTAGGTGATTATCATTTGTCTTCACTCCAAGGTAAACCCAAACATTATCCCCTCAATTCCTTGCATATTTGACCATTCTATTGTTTAATCAAGTCCTAAATCACCTTCTATCTATTAAAAATTTGTCCCTTGAGCACAATTCACCTTCTAATTACCTATTATAAGGATCAATAACTAAACAAGAATCATGTGATTACTCGTCACCTTTCAACGTTATCTTTAATATGAGTACCATGGATCCATAAATGGCATGATTCTCATGGATAATTTTTGTATTTTTCAAGATGGAATCCCATGGTCATTCATCACTTAAAACCCTTTTTTTCATAGCTAACCCTTGTGTGCTATGGTTTTGTCTACTTAATATATGGGATTTTCAAAGTCAAACTCCTTAAGTCAAACTTCTAAGTAAAAATATGAGTCCCTCAAAAAGGACATCTAATATTTCAATCTCACTACTATAAATAGACTTGTCCCTCGAAGGATAGCTATATAAAGCTAGCCATACTATACATTATCTATCACAAAAACAAGACTATTCTTGTAAAAATAAAATAAAAATATTCTGGAGCTTCTCGCATTGATCAACTTCATGAAGACCTCAACGAGATAATCTACTCATCCCACATAGAATTCCCATGTCGATTAGTTTATTACAAAAAAATAAAATGAAAAAGGATAAATTTTTCATCATGGAAATGCCTATTTTGATCTTGGGCCTCTTGGAAAAAAGGCATGTTGTCTCACACCATGTTATACTAAACCAACCTCTTTTACCTCACCACCTTTCCTCTCTAATATTCTACCTTCTCAAGGGACTTCCCACAAATGTGACATTTTTTTGATCCTATGACTTTATTCACTCTTAGAATAGTCAATCATGTAATTCTTTTAGGGTCTTACATTCATAAGCCAATCTTTGGTATGTTATAATCTTATCGGTCCTCCTCAATTAGGTAGCACTTTTGTCTCCCCTTACCATTCACCTTTTTTCTTACTTATTGATTATCCTATACAGGAATTGACCATCGACACCTACATTTTAAGAATTCCTCTTTCACCAAAATCACCCATGCCTATGACCCACAATCACACATTCCTCTTTTGACCTAAACTCATATCATGCCTAAATGACCTAGACTCAGCCATGCCTAAATGACCTAAATTCAACCATGCCTAAATGAACTAAACTCAAACATCCCTACATGACCTAGAATCAATCATCCCCAAAACCTACCAACCAATCCCTCTACCTCATTATATTCTTCCCTAGTTTATGTGAGAACTACATCATCCTGAGGTCCCTTTTTGCCTGGGCTATGTAGGCAGCACTCCGAGGGCATGGGGCCCTTAGAGTTTAGCTTGATCACTCTTTCCCCTAACCAATTTTCCCCTTTTTTATTCACATTCTACATTAGTTAGTTTCCATTTTACACAACACTTGGAAATTAAAAAAGCATATAAAAATGCATACCTACTATTTTATCACATCATCATGTTATACATCAATCATTTAACATTTCCATGATATCTAGTACTTGGAACATTACACCACAACATACAAATACATCATCATATATTTTCCACACTAAAAATAGCTTGGATATTAAATCAAAACCCAAAACCATGACTAAATCATTCCTAACTAACCTAGACCACACCATTCGTATACTTGACTCCATCATGCCTAACTCACCTAGACTCAATCATTCCTAATTCACCTAGTTTCCATCACTAAATAATAACAATGGAAACTAAAGCCGACTAAATCATCTATCCAGTGAACATGATAAACTATATAAATGGGAGAGTCTGTGTATCAATATATATATCATTATCTCAAAAAATATCATATACAATCTCACATATTTGGCATGTAGGCTGGTATATATATCAAAATCATAGTGATCATACAATGTCACATATAGTGACTAATCATCACCCCACCTAATATCCTCCTATCCAATCTCACCTATCTCCTCCTCCCTACCTGTTAGCCACCCTACCAACATCTCCCTACCCTCCATGGTTCTCAATCTAATCTCCATCTAGCCCTCACCCAAGCCTGGCCTATGAGAACTCATAACCTCTCCTTAGCCCTGTCCATGGGCTTGAGGCCCCCTATCCTCCCTAAACTATGAGTCATGGATCTTGTCCTCTCACTAGCGACCCGATGGGTTCTGTACTCTGTATATCAAGGGAAATCTATTGTAATAGTCATCAAGTGATCCTGATAGTAGAAATCCTTCTTCAGGGAATCCTTGAATCTCACCATCGACATAGTCTATGGTGGTGCCATCAGTCTCATTGCATCCTATAAATTCTCCCCTGCTAATACTAGCCTCGGCCCCTACCCTCCTGCCTATGTCATGGGAATTTGTCTTGGTGTAGGCCTATAATATGGGACCTTGTATCTGGGCTTGTGGGGGTGCTTGTACCTATGCTACAACCTATACCTGTAAGTCCATAACCTATTCTTGTGAAATGGCTAGCTACCCCTATAACCCTATCACCTTCACCTATAGGGTGACTACCTATCCACCATCCCCATCTCCACCCTGTGAGAGTGCATGCACTTTTGTTACCTAGGCATATAAGGCCATCACATGAGCCTATAAAGTGGCTACCTGTGCCTATGACCCTGTGATATTTCCCTATAAACTTATAATCTATGTATGGAGGGCATCCATCTGACCCTTATAAATTATCCCTTCACACTATCATAGTAGATAAATACAGCTTCTGTGGCCTCGACGATGTTGTTTGTAGCTATGCCACCCATCATTTCCTATATCCATCAGTGACACCCACGTCCTCCATCCATCTATCTACCACCTTCTCCTCCTACCTTTTTGGAACACTCAGACATGGTACTAATGTAATCCAAACTGTCATCTAACCTTGTTTATGGGAATCATCTCATGCTCCCCGGTATGCTACCTTTGTATCCATCTCAGTAGATGAATCTCCTCTAACCCATCCACCATGCCTCTATAGGATGGATAGTCCACATATGGTATCCAAATAATATCAACTACCGAAAGGCCCTCTAATCACTTCCTATAGTATGAAACATCATATGTGTCCCTCGCCAACCTTAGTTGTCAAGCGAATGGTACCCATCATCTGAAACCAACTCTGATTAATCCACCTTCAAACAAATCATGTCATGGAAAACTAATTAGGTGCATGCACACAATGTGATCGTATGCCCAGAAGTGTAATAAGTAAGTACATCATATACCAAACCTCCTCAATCTCCAATAGAACCATAGCTCCCTATACAACTAAAATAAGAAAGTCAACACATAAGAAAAATGTATCTGATCCTCAATCATATCCTGTAGCACCCCCATTAGTTCTCACAGAAACCTACCACCCTCAAAATATAGAAATGAAAAACATCCAACTACAACCATCATCAGCATAGATAGCCTAGTCTCTTATGGCTAGGCTACATAGATATCTCTGTAAGTGATACTCACGCTGTGATACCTCAGCTTTCCCATCACCTCACCAAATACAACCACTATCAGATCCACTGATGCCTCATATGAAATGGAATATACTTGCTTCCCAATAATAAGAAGCCATGGGATCCTATAAACATCCTCCAAAGTGACTGAAATCTCGCCCATCCATAAGTGAAAGGTTTTGGTCATGGAATCCCATCTATTTATAAGAGTGACCATCAAACTATGATCTCATGTTATAAGCCTATAGCGTCTAATCACACTAAGGCCAACATTGGTCATGTAACCCCAATCCTATGTAGTCACACTAGTATGCTTTTATACTAGTAGGAGTGATACTATGTCCTACATCTTATTCTGATCTCTCGCCTGCACCATAAAACACAAAATTTTCATGACTTGACATCCTCAAATCACCTATTACCCACACCACAATACCCAACCACATCAAGCACGCCTACCCCCTTTACCTAATTCTACTACAATCCTATTATTCCATATCATCATTACCCACTATCTTAGTTCATTTAATTTCCTATCCCACATCACCAAAATAACATTTTACCCTCTTCTACCTACATTAATCTTCACCTATCTCTCCCTCACCTATTTTACTTTCCTACCTAGCCCATATTTCACCTATTTACTCTTAACCTTAAACATCATATGTTTCCTTGACCATCACCAGTATTATTGACTACCATCAGTTCATTCTGATTGGTGTCAGTCACCAAGACTTTGATTGATGCTAGCCAAAGCTGATCATTGTCGGCCAAGCCTTAACCATCGTCAGTCTCTGTCATGGCATCTAAAACCAAAAACACATCCCCCATTCTCAAAAATTCATAACAACTCACCTAACATTGTACTCTAACCCACCCAAACCTATCCTAAGTTCATTCCAAGACATCTCTAACATACATTTGACCTTCTCACCCCTCATTTCCTTCATTTTTTACCACAATTTTTAGCTTCAATTCCCACCCAAGTTTTTAAAAAAAAAAATCAACCAATACTATTTTCAATAAAATAAAAGGATTTATATCAACTCTTACCTCTAATAGATATCATCTCCATGGTTACACATCTTGCCACTACACCGGTGGTCTGCCTGATCCCCTCTTGCACCTTTTTCATGCCAAAATTAGCTCCTCACCTCTAAATCAATCAAATCAATCAAATAAATCTCGTGGACCCACCAATAAAATTCCAATTACCTGCTACATGACTCACCAACTCAGCTCACCATCTCGTACTATCATTTTCTACTCCTCAACTTCTCTATCATTTTCTAAAAGTGGAAAAGTCAAAATGAATTTGTAAAACATAGATTTTTATTTTTTAGCCCCAAATCAGCATGACCGATGTCATTCATTTCATGCCATAGCCAATCAACGTTGGTTACACCATAACTAGCATCGGTCACCTGACATAACCATTTCACCACCCCATGCCCATTTTTCCTCACAACAATAATGATCAACCAACTTTTACACTTAGAAATACCTATTATACCCTACCCACCAGCCTATACTACCTATATATTTCCTTAGTTACGTTTAGGGACATGTAATTTACCTATACATCATCCTTACCTAATGCCATAACCTACATACCCTGACCTGAACTACATTTTGTGATATTTGAATTCATGTATTCGCTATACCTTGCGATGTTGTTATGTGTGTTGTTTAGCCTAACGACCTTACCTTACCTAATGACATGATTCTTATCCTGACTATACCTTTGGTGTCATGAAACAAACCTTTATTCGTTCCTACACGAGACCTTTCTATGCTTCATGACCATATCCTAGACCTGGATACCTGAATCACTTCAGCCTTGTTTGGATAAACCTATCACCCTTTTAACAATGTAGAGTTTGCAATCTCTTTAACCTAGTCATGTACTACATTCTATACATGCATGTGCATTTGATTTTCATTACCCATTACCCAATATGACCATTACCCATTACCCAAAATGACCATACCCTTACCTATAACCCACCTACCCTCATTTTCATCACTTACCCATTTATCAAACCACTCACCGACTCTGTTTAACATCTCATCAGTTCTTGGTTTGAGGGGGATCACCTCCACCCACACTTGGGGCAATCTAATACTTCACTCATATTTGGGGAACATCGACTTCTTGTTTTTGTTCAGCATCGCTTATTAATACAAGATATGTGACAAAAAGGGGAAAATGTAGACACAAAATTTGGGTCACACTCCCCTTGGTCCCCTTCAATCAATTAACGTAACGTGTTCACCTAACCATGACCCCTTTACCCCACATTCATATTAATTTAATTACTTACAATTGAATTAATGTTCATCCTCACATTATTAATTAATTTAATTACTTTAATTAAGTTAATTTACACATCACCTAGACACCTCACCCTGGACCCATTGCAGGATCATTTAACTCATAGTGACCAATTCATCCCTCTCAACATTGAGTCATCACTCCCAATGTTGAGTCACCAGTTAACATAACTAATTGAGAATTCTTCCAAAAACTTAATTGGACTTCTTCTATGATTTTCCTACCTTCTCTCATGTGAACTCCACTTCCCTAAGTGGACTCAATCAAGAGCACACCAAAAATAGTAAATATCTACCTATTTTTGGTAAACCTAGGATTTCCCACCTTAACCACATGCCGATTATCCCTCAACTGAACACCAGTCACCTTAACCGTCATTCGGTTACCTTATATACCCTTTTACAACTCTTTACTCAGGTTGGTCATTTTGAGTTCAGAGAGTTATATTGCATTCAAGCATGAATCAGAGACTTCTCAACATCCAGACGACGGGATATACTTAACCACAAGCCCAAGAAAGCACCGGATGCTAGTCCCCAAGCATTAGAATATTCATCGGGAACACTCTGGGAAGTATTTCCATCGAACACTAACCATCAAAAGTTCTTCACAGATCAACCACTACCTTCCTTCACCTACCAGACTTGCAAATGCAAGTAAGTATATTTGATTTTCATCATTTTGTACTTGCTTAAAGTGTAAGTTCATTATCTCTTGTTATTACATCTTATTCCTTCCTGCATTCCTCCATCCCCACCTTCTTACCAATCTACCCATCCAACCACCCCACATGGCCTTCTGGCTCTCCATACCTGACCTCTATGCATTCTTAAGTCTCCTTGGTATTATTACAAACCCAACCATCCTCCCTTCCATCCTCTGTGCAATCACAGAGAATGTCCAAAAACTACTTTTATTTAATTACCACCAAATTCCGCCCCTACCGACATCAGGTCACCTTAACCGTCATCGGTCTCCCCTCTTAGCCGATATCGGTCATAGTGCATGTTAAGTTATTCCCTAGGCCCAATCAACCCTTATTCTACCCAAAATTACCCCATATCTCCACCAAAACCCTCCCCAAAACCTTACAAAAATCTCATCTAATCCTAATAACTCGAATCTGCTACCCCCTTATACAACCTCACAACAGACCTTCCCAACTCTTTGTGTAGACATAGAGACATCCTAAACACCAAATTATTACATTCTTCCATTTCCCCTAGTAGCCAATATCAGTCATCCTAAACCATCCATTCATACCTGTACTCAACATCGGTCACCCTGACTGACGTCATTCTCTGTGCTTGGTAAAACTGCCTTAGACTAGAAAGCTTCCTAATCACCCAAAATCAACCCAAACTTCACCAAATCTTGCCCAGACCTCGTCTGTGACCCTCAAAACACCTTCCCAACCTGTAACTGTGACCCTAGGACCTTCACGATGTAGTTATCAAGCATTTAATTGGATTGACATAGATAGTAGTCTGAGACACCTAAATCAGAACACTAACATTAGATTCTTTTATTTTCATGTTCAGTTATTTTATATTGAGTTATCATATCAAGTGGATTTACAACCGTCGAGGAAGTATCACACTTTTTGGATCTAGCTCACGTTAGGTATTCCACTAAATTTTGATATTAACTGTATCTTGTGGTCTTGCATCCTATAAATCACACAATAATTTAATGAAACATTTTGTGATCATCCTGTGAAAATGACCAGATCATGAGCAGGTGCAAGTACAAAGGTGGGTTTTCCCCATGTTCCCACTAAGGGGGGAATGTTAGGAAATTACATGTTAGTGCTTCACATGAGTGTATCAGTAAATAATAATTACGTGAGTAATTATTATCTTGTTATTGTAAGTTAGTATATATTGTTATATTGTTGCTATATAAAACAACATATAAAAAATATTTTTTGGGTGAGTTTTAACAGCTCACATAATTAGTTTTTGACGAAGGTATTTGCTGGAGTTACAGTAACTTCCTAAAATATAGGAAATCCATTTCTTATAATATGTATGTTTGTATCTTTTGACATATTATTTCCTTGAGGCCTCCACATTCTCTTCAAAAACTTGGTTTTCATCCTTATTTGTTGTTGTATGTTAATTTTTTAATATTTCTTCCATCGTTTCACCTTTTCTTTATTGTATCACATTTTATTTTGACATACTTGTTTTTTCTTTTCATAAAATCTTATCCATCCTTTGTTTCATTCACTTATTTAGGATTAACATCCTCTTTTCCCACTGCTGATTTCTTAATCCATTTATGAATTTTGTACCCATGATCTATTACTTAGTTTGTGCACTTAAAAATTATCTTATTTACCTCCATCTATATATCACCATTCCCATTCTTAATTGCTTTATTATAATCAAACTTCACAGTTTCAAATACCCTTTCAATGTCATGATTCTTGAGCTCATCATCCTGCATGACTTCATTGCTCATGCTCTTCTTTTTTAACCATTATTTCTTGTAATTTTCTGTTGGTATGCCATCTAAGGCTTCATGAAACACTATATCTTGTTCATTTTATTCACTCTTAAGTTCATCAAAACCTTCCTTAACCTGCACTCTTTCTTCATCACTCTCATCTTCTTCCATGGAAAATTTTCTTGATATATTTGTTACAAATTTCAATGCCTTAGCTTTTAGTTTTCCTCTAATATTATTTATACCCATGAACAAGAAATAAAACATAATATTAGATAGAAAAATAATATACCACAATTTCTCAATGAGTGCACCTTTTTTATACAATTTCCTTTTTTCTTCATCTTCTTTTTAGGTGCTTCTTCTTGCACCTTTCTTCTTTCCAAAGTTCTCTCTCTTTGTCTTCTTATTACTAGCATCTCTATAAGCCACTTGACCTTTTTTCTCATGACATATCCAATGACATTATTTTCTTCTTCTTCCATGCTCGTCAAATTTTCCAATTTCTCTATATATTTCCTAGGCTCCCTTAACTCTTGTTAAAACCTAATTCTTGTTTTCTTACTTCATATATTCTCTTTACTTATTTATTCTTTATTTATCTCTCACTCTACTACTTATTTTTTCTTAGAAACATCACTATTCCTCTCACTAACTCTTCCTTATCCATTTCTGTTATGTTTCTTCTTCACTTGTCGCACACACTTCACAAAAAAAATTCAAACTTTAACTGTTACAATGAGAAAAACTTCATCATATGATACCCTGATACCAAAATGATGTAGATTTCATTCACCTTATCATGCACTAATTAAGTTAAGGACAATTAATTTTAACTAACAGCTTCTTTTGGAGATCTTGGTCCTAGTCTAAATAACTTGAACTTGTAAAAACTTACCTCTTCCACTTTGGAGGCATTTACTACTCAGTTTACCATATTTCTAATACCCCAAGAATTACACATTTAACTCACTAGATGATCTAGAAGAAACAAGAAATCAACTTCTCTTACTTTATTTCATTTACCCTTCACTAGTATTTACCCCAAATCAGGAATATTTTTAACTTTTAGCTTCACTTACCATTTCCAATCCTTATTCCATGTTCCAAAACTCATAAAATTGTTGATAAAAGTAACCAAAATCCTTGAAATAATATAGTACAATCAACATCCTTAAATCCATTCAAAATTACCATTATTGGCTTATCAAGAACAATACCTTTGTAGATTTCATGATTGGACTCATCTAGGAAAACCTTGAGCAAATTGTAAACATCTCGAGATACCATTTAAAAAACAAGAACTAAAATTATCTTAATTTCATTCATTTACCAATCACTAGCCTTTACCACAAATTAGGAATATTTTATACTTTTTTCTTCACTGAACATTTTCACACCATATTGCATCTTATAGAACTCACAATATTGTTAATCAAATTAACCAAAATCCTTGAAATAAGATAATTCCATCAAATTTTTTAAATCCATGCAAAACTACCATTATTGAATTTTTAAGAACAATACCTATTGGTTGTTTAAACATGCACCCGTGTCTTGAATCTAGAAGATCCCAACTATTTGATACAAAATGGAAACCGTCTCCAAGTTGTGTGATCTTGCACACTTGAGATGGATCCCCAAAGAAGGTCGATTCCTCTATCTATTTCTACTATTACTACTACTCCTAGTGGTGAAAGGGAAAAACTAAGCTAATGATGCCAAGGGACTAGGGATAGGAGGATAACATGAAAGGAAACTACACTAAAAGGTGATATCACCAGAAAAAAGAGGGATGAACACTATCTGTTCTGAGTGAAAATGAAAGGAAATGCATGAAAGAAGGCTAGGCACATGTAGGACAACTTAAAATTTATTTACCAGATCAGTCTCATGGAACACAACTGAATAAGGAACTGCAAGGGATGTAGAATGGCACAACGAGCACACAATGCAAAATAAAAGGCAAGGAGAAGGAATGCAAACACGTCAGGACAAGAAATAGTCACAAAATGATGCTTCTATTACTTCCATAAATGCACAGATCTATTACAATGGAAAAAGAGGCCGATATCCACATGCAAGAACCAAATCCAAAGGTCTTTCACTCAAAATATTGAAAATATGAAGTCCTTAGCAAAAAAAGTGCGTAAGGATTCAAAGTATCCAACATTAAAAATGAGCCCAACTCTTACATTTATAGATGAATCCATGGAAGAAGAAGAGAAGGAGGGAAAATCTAAATTTGAAATGCAACCACCAATGAAAAAAGCATTTAATGCCTGTAAATCCACCTAAGAATCTATCAAATGCACTTCCCCAGGTCTGTTTTGGCATGTTGAAGAAGGAAGGAGGGGAGAATTAGATCAAATCAGGTGATTGGAGCAATTAGATCTGCCCATTAATTCTTAGAAAATATGTTTTCTCATTTCTCACCTACCATGTCTACTAAGTATTTGAATTTGAATATTTAGCATTGTAGCCTACATTAGTAAGCTATCTAACAACTCCATGAGAGTAGTGCACGTTGATCAAAGCTCTGTATCAAAAGATATGGTAGTCAGAATATTTTTCAGAGTTCGTCAGCAGCACACAAAGTATATGTGGCACGTGGGGATTGGTTAAAAGGACAACCAATTGTGCAAATGTTCATGTTGTTTCCACCACATGTCACTCACTAATTTTTTGCAAGGATTCGGTGCCTTGCTGACACGCTTTGACTGGTTACATCTGACACACTCAAGCATGTTAGAATGACTGTGGCATGAAAATGTGCAAGGGAGGGTGCAAAGGATATGCATGCGGAGGAAAAGGGTGCAGGAAGAAGGTAGAAGGGAGGTGCACATAACATGCGTGGGGAAATGAGGAAAATTGGTGAACAGAGAACGCATGGTCAAGGTGCAAATATTACAAGGTAATATGTGGGGTGCGTGAGAGGGCTAGGGACTTAGCTGATTGAAGAAAAAGTACAAGGTGCGCATGTAGGGTGAAACAACTACTTAGGAAGAAGGCAAAGCACAGAAGATGTGCAAGGGAAGATGGAACAAAGAGGAAATTGAAAGGAAGGGAAGAAGGGGAAGCGCTCAAGGGCATGTGAGGAAAATAATGGAATGTGCCAAGGTAACTTGATTGTGCACAACCTTGCAATGAATAGCTCAGATCTAGAATATGTATACAAGTTGTCCCAAATTACTAGGAGAGATATTTGGATAACATGTTTTGGTGACTTTTGAGGCCATCTTCCTGCTAGGTGAAGGAGATCTAGTAGCTTAAAGCATCCATTGGGCATGGAGTCTATTATGTAATCATGAAATTCTGATCTTGCAACTTTGAATAACTTCCCCTGAAGTCACTTGAAGGATCATTTCTTGACTCTATTTCAAATCTTGCAAAACTACTAAAAATGTCATTGCATCCTGGAAGCAAAAGAAGAGTGTGTGCACAAGAAGACATGCAAGAAGAAATAACTATGTACAAACAAACAATGTGCATGTAGCGCACTTAGAGGAATTGAAAATACTCTAATATATACAAAATGATGCAACAAACTTAATGGAAGGGTTTGAGATAGATCCCATTTACTGGGATTTTTAGCATGCCTCCATCAAGATGAGTTAACTCAAAAGAGTTAGCCTCTTTGCACGAACTGATGGTGTATGGGCCACTCCAAAGTGCATCAAACTTTGAATGGCACCCTGGTTTAGCTCTGTCAGCATCCCATTTTAAAACCAAGTCCCCAACTTTGAAAGCTTGAGGCCTAGCCTTTCTGTCAAACCATTTCTTTGTTTGTTTGTAATGTTTATTCTAGCTTGATCATGGACAGGAGTTTCTTGATTCTTCAAGATTAACCATTTATACCATTCTAATTTCTTTCTAGTCTGCGCCTTCAAATTCCAGCTACTGGGAAAATGCTAATGAATTCAATTCTAGCATCAAAGGAAGGGTAGCCTCCTTTCCATAGACAAGCTTGTAAGGTGAAGTTCCTATTACCTTTTTTATTGTGATTCTATCTACCCAGAGAACGCATACGAGACCTTTGTATGTCACTGTCTTTAGCCAATATTCATTGTGTGCTTCATGATCCTTATCAGGTTCTTGTTTGTTGACTCTGCCAACCATGTTGCCTTGGGGGTAATAGTTGGAAGAAGTTCTTCAGATAGATGCCCAAATTTAGAGCCCAATCAGTGATTTTAGTCCCAAGGAAGGCTTTTGCATTATCAGAGATAATGATTTGAGGAATGCCAAACCTTGTGACTATACCTTCGAGAAATTCAAGGATGAATGACTTGGTTGATTCCTTGAGTGTGAATTCTTCTGTCCATCTGGTGAAGTGTTCTATAGTTGTCAACACCCACTTGTGTCCACCATGCTTGAAGGTAGATTGATCATGCCTATGAAGTCAAGACCCATTGTGCAAAAGGTTGATCTGACTTGAATTGGTCAAGAGGGGAAGTGTTTGCCAATATTTTCTTTCCTACAAAGAAAGTACATTCCTTGAATTTTATGACCCACTTGTGTGCATCTGCAAAACAGAGTAGGCCAAAAGATACCTGCCATTATGATCTTCATTGTTTCTGTAGTTTTTGTAGAAAAGTTTCCACCAGAGAATCCATCGTGAAATTTTGCTAACACTTTTTCATTCTGCACGTCATTGATACATCTTAACAACACACCATCAAGATTATTTTTGAAGATAAGTCCATCAATCAAAACATAAGGGATAGATTGTAACCTCAGATGTCTTATCTTTTCCTTGTTTAAGCTAGGAGGGTATGCATTCTTGGAAAGGAATGTGATCATGTCCATCATCGAGTCATGTGCGTCAGGATCAATATTATGCTCAAGTTCTGCACATGGGAGATCCTCATCCAAAACTAATGAAGTATCATATTCATTGTATGCATCCTCAATTATTTGCTTGCAAAGTGCACTACCTCTTACCATTTTTTATCTTTGATAGTCGCATCATATTCCATGATTTTGGTCACCCCATTGTGCTCTCTTTTCACTGATCTCTTCTCCCATGATGAAGTCTCTGACAGAAGAGTGGGATACTAACACCTTAATATGATTTTTGGCGAGTATACTTTTGAATTTCTTGAGCATGTGCATGATGGCGAAGACCTACTTCTCCATGTGAGTGTATTTTAATTCATAATCCTTCAGCATCTGGCTAAATAAATCAACTAGTTGTTCCAACACTTGTTCATTTTCTTATGTTAGGACAACATCAACACTTGCATCGGTGTCATATGCATAAAGTGTAAAATCCTTTGAATAATCAAGGTTGATGAATGTTGGCATGCAATAAATTTATTGCTTGATTTTGTTAAAGCTTTCTCTTCCTTCTGTTGTCTATATGAAATTTATGTCCTTCTTGAGGATCAGGGTGATGGGCTGAACTAGTCCTACAAAGTTAGGGATAAAATGCCCAACAAAATTTATCTTACTGAGGAAGGACTACAAGGAATTTTTGTGTGCCGTTAGGGAAAGAGCTAGGATGGCTGAAACATGCTCAGGATCAATTGTGATGCCATCGTTAGAGACCTCATGGCCTAAAATCTTTCCCTACACCACTAAATAATTACACATCTTACGGTTAAGAGATACCACATGCTTTATACATCTCTCAAAGAATTTCTCTAGGTGTGACATATAATCCACACTATGCTTTCAAAAGATAGTTATATCATCAAGGTAAATGAAGATAAATCAATTGATGTAACTTTTGAAGGAAATGTCCATGACGCGATGAAACATTGCACATGCATTTCACAAATTGAATGGAATATTTTGGTACCTAGAATTAATCTCCTTCACAACTTGACCAACATCATGGATTTTACAAGACACTCAGAGGCAGATAAATGATTTAGATGTCATTTTTTAGTGAGGGAAGCAATTTATCTGACTTATTATCACTCAGGATTTGAAGAAGTGGGTAGCAACTTGAAAGGATTTGATCTTATCCTCACTATCTTAGGTTATGCCTCTCAACAAAGGTAAGAGAAGTTGTATTGTAGCCTCTGTTTTATGAAGGGGGTGAAGATGTCCTTGTATTATGTAGATTGTATGGAGATGGTCTTGAGAAAACATGATCAATTTCCCATTATTCAAACTTAACAGAGTTGTCACTACTAAATGATCGAAATGCTTTCAAGACAAGGCTGAGGCTAATAGAGACATGGTGTGATCCTGAGTGCTTTGTGCATTTTTGTAAATGAATTATATTCTCTTGTTGACATACAATTCAACACAAAGGTAGTATAGGTAGGATTAGGTGATTTTAAAATGAATTTTGGGGTAGGAGATTTTTAGACAAGACTAACCAGAATTTACCAACTTATTTGAGGACCTTTGCAAAACTTGAAAAAAAACCCAAATAACAGAATGCATCAAAGAGGTTAAGGTATTCCTTCAATAGGATATGTGCACCAAATGGAAGCCCAAATCTGCACTCTTCCACACAATATCTTATGGTCTATCAAAAAATATTGAGTTAGATGAATCAGTTAAGCATTTATAAATTTCTATTTTATCATACCTAAGGTGCACCCATAGGTTTACAAACAATCTTTGTATAAAGGAAGGAAGAGTGAATTTAAATTTGTTTATCCCTTTACCAGATGAAATCTCTTTTGATCTTGGGATTGCAAATACCACTAAGCTATCACAAGAATGAGACCTACATGATGAAAGAAAATATAAACACCAGATTGTAATACGAGAAAGAAACACAAATTGAAAGCATTATGAAATATAAGCGTATGTAATTTTTGCCAAGAGACAACACAAAATAATCTAGAAATGACATAAATTATCAGCAGAGGAATGTTACAAGAATAATCTCAAAGCTTGTTAGTGGCTATACATCTGCAAACAACCTAACATGATACAAATTTGATGTAAAAAAGGAATTAAAATGGTTCTCATGTGGTTTTTTTAGAGAATTGGCTTCTTCCAAGATTTTCCCATTAAATTTATAAGTTTCTCTGACCATTTGCATGACAAATTCTTGCAATATATAACTTTCACTCACTCACTCCACTCTGCCCCTCAAATCTTCCCTCTAAAAGTAGAATATTTGAAGCACCTTTGCCTTGCAATATTTTTGGAAAATGACATTTAAGAAACTCACAAAAATCTGCCAGTTGTTCTCTCAAAAGGTGAATCATTACAAAACTTTCATCATTCTTCAAATTGGAAGCACGTTTTTCATTTCTCATGCATGTAGATCCCTTTCATTTCATCATTTCAACTTTTCCCTTCCCATGTTTTACTTTGTAACTTTGGATCTTGTAATTCACATTTTTCACAAACCAAAGTAAAAATTTATTTTAAAAATGCCTTGGATTCACAAATTGAACCCCCAAATTGATTAATCTGGACCCTGCAGGCCAAAACGACATGAATTGGCAAAAAAATCGATGAAGATTGATGCAAAAAATGCATCTCCAAACTTCCTGGAGCTCAAATCGCAACCAAACTGGTGAAGTGCATAGCTACTATTGATCTATTCCTCAACTTCAAATTTGAGCCCTCCATGTGGCAGATCTAGGTAAAAAAGAGCCTTAGGACATATTTTTACCTTTTTTACTACTTTTGGTAAATTTGCACAATTTCTTGATTTCCTTTGCTGGTCTACCGATGAAATTTGGGCATGGCACGTCATGCAATATGACTGGATACAGATTCGCGGCTCAAATTTTCACATTTTGCATCTTTCTGGAAAAAGGGAAATTTTTTTATTTTTCCTCTGCCACTCTTCCCTTGAGATTTGGGCCTGACACGTGGCATAATATGACTGGATACGGAGTCACGGCTCAATTTTACACATTTTGCATCTTTTTGGAAAAAAGGAAGAAAATTCATTTTTCCTCCACCACTCCGCCCTTGAGATTTGGGCCTTACACATGGTGCAAAATGACTGGATACGTAGTCACATCTCAATTTTACACACTTTGCATCTTTCTAGAAAAAAGGAAAAAAAATCATTTTTTCTCCGCGACTCCACCCTTCCGCTTCAATTTTCTAAAGTGGGTCCCAGCAGAACCTCGGGTCCATTTATGCCTTTAACTCTCTTTTCCCTTAAAGGGAAAATTTGTCACTTTTCCTTTGCCAGCCTACACCTCCACTATTGTCTTCTCAGATGAATGTTGACTTTTACCCTCGGGCTTGTGGGTTAGTTTGATACTTTGAGTCATTCGAATACAAAAGGAAAAATTTCCAAGTTACCCTTGATGGTCCACCTCCCTACCTCTTTGAATTTTCAAACTGCCACATGTCAGCATGGCATACCTTGAGGTGGTCCCAAAAAATTGATACCTTGAATGAGCATGGGCTCACCACATGTCCTGTCGATGCAAGGATGCAAATTCAACTAGGAGAGAATGCCCATCAAACCATAAAATATAGAAAGACAAGCATTTGAGCTTGAAAATGAAGTTTTCTTCAATGATAGAGAGTTTAGACTATTGCAAGGATCAAACACGATCTTTAGGGACACATCAACTCATTATTCTTTAAGTATTTCAAGGCAGAATGTTAAGAACACAAATTCTGACTGTGGCAATAGAGGGAACATGAAAACATGATTTTTTTGAAAGGACAGAGCCTGGGGAACTCAAAATACAGACCTTTCTAGAGGAACAAAGAAACTAGGAGATAAATATGGACCCATACATGATCTTTGACCCAGGGGCAGACTAAAAATGGAAACAAAGACAAGCCAAACACAACATGGAGAAGGATAAAATGACGGAGGCCACAAATCAATAAATTTCCAAGGGCACAAATGGGGTGAGAGAATTTTGAGCACCAACATAGGCTCCGACTCGAGGATGGGCACTCCCTATGAGTGCCACAAGAACAAAAGTAGACCAAGTGACAAAATATCCACTAGGAAAATGGATTCACAAGCCAAAACACCCAAAAACCAGCTAATAAAGGAAAACCAAAACAACAAAAAATAGAGAAGAAAACAAATAACTTTACACTGTACAAGTGATATGCAAACCTCAGTTTTAGGGATCAATCCAAAAAAAAATTCAAATGTATTCTATTAATAGGTAGATCAAGCAATTCCCCATCCATATCCTTAAGGAGAAAGGTATTCTCACTAATTCTTATGTCAATGGAATATGGGCCCATCCATAAAGCATCAAATTTACCATTCTTTCCCTTATCTTCATGCTTGTTATCCCATAATAACACAAGATCTCCAATATTGAAAGATATTTAGGTCACCTTCTTATCAAACATCTTCTTCATTCTCTCTCTAAATTTTACATGCCTCTGATGGGATGCTCTTCTTGCTTCATCAAGCTCAACAATCTGATTAATCCTTGCTTCATATGGATTGATTTCTTGGTCTTCAAGTTGTTGAATAAACTTAAATGAAGACAATTGTAGATGTAAGGGAAGCAGATATTGTGCTCCATATACCAATTCAAATGGGCTTTTACCAGTATCTCTTTTGGTAGTGATCCTATCAGCCCAAAAAAAAAAATTAGTTGCTCACCCCACTTCTTCTTGTTCAATTCCAAGGTCCTTTTAATGATCTTCAACAAGTTTTTATTGTTGGACTCAGCCTGCCCATTTCCTTGTGGATTGTAGTTAGAAGCATATGTCAACTTTATCCCATACTCTTTGCACATTGCCACTAAAGGTCCAGCTCTGAAACTCATGGCATTATCAGCAATAATCTTGACTGGCACTCCAAATCTATAGATGATATGATTCAATATGAATTCCATTACAACTTGGTGCATTACCTTCCAAGTGGGGAATGATTCCACCCATTTTGTGAAAAAATCAGTAGCTACCAAAATCCATTTGTGTCTAGCACTTGATGAATCAGAGATTTCACCAATGAATTCCAGCCCCCATTGTTTGAAAGGAGCGTCAATTGATATAGGCTACAAAGGAAGGGATCCTAAAGCTTTCAATCTTCTAGAGAAATGCTGACAACTCTCACATCTTCTAACCAACTAAGTTGCATCCTTGAAAAGAGTTAGCCACCAATAACCAGCCCTCATAATTTTGTGTGCAGTAACTCTTCCAACAAAATTTCCTCCACAAACTCCCCATGGAAATCAGCAATTATTTTGGGAGCTTCATCTTCAGTCACACATCTCAAGAGGATTCCTTCAGGGTTCTTCCAAGCCAACCCAAAGTTTGTAATGATATATTTTTTAGAAGCCAGCTTGAGGGATATTTTCTAATTTTTATTCAAATGCCTAGGGTAGCATAAGTGTCTAATATAAAACATTACATCCTTGTACCATTCAAAACTCAACAATTTATCAAGAACATCTGTCCTTTCTTCCTCTACCTCATTTACTTAAGCATTCTACAGATTGCTTTCAGCCATGAGCTTGGAAAGACCCAAACCTCTTACTACCATTGTGGTCTGGATGTCCATATCATACTCCTACAATTTTTTGACCCATCTACACCTTTTTCTTTAGATCTCCATCTCTGATAAGATGTATTTCACAATTGTGTGAGGAACATAAGAAAACAAATTTGGAACTCAAAATATAAGGCCTAAAAACTTTTACTTGCTTTTACCAAGGAAAATGCCTGCTTCTCCATGATTGTGTATTTCAACTCAGCTGCTTGCAATGCCTTACTAAATAAGGCAATAGGTCTTTCAGCTCCAACATCATCCTTTTGCAACAAAACAAATTAAATGGTGTGCTCAGAAGCAAAGGAGAAGATTTGGAAAGGTTTCTTGTAATTTGGGGCTACTAGAACAGGAGCATGCTTCAATGCTTCCTTGATTCCATCAAAAGCTTTAAGAGAAGCCTCTTCCCACTTGATATTTTTGTCCTTATTCAACATGCAAGTAATGGGGAGAGTCAACTTAGCAAAATTAGACACAAACCTTCTAATGAAATTGATTTGACCAAAGAAGGATTGGATTGCTTTCTTAGTTTTTGGAATCGGTATCTTGATGATAGCTTCTATCCTTTGTGGATCAATCATAACTCCTTCTTTAGACACAATGTGACCAAGTAGTTTTACTCTTTGCACTCCAAAATGGAACTTCTTTGGATTGAGTGAAATGTCATATTCTCTACATTTGATCAGCATTCTTTCCAAATGCTGCAAGTGGTCAATTCTTTTGCTAGAAAAAATAGTAATATCATCTTGATAAACAACAATAAAATCATTGATATAGTCAACGAAAGCAACATCCATGGCCCTTTGAAAAGTATCTCCAGCATTAATTAAACCAAAGGGCATCCTGAAAAAAACATATGTTCCCCATGGAGTAGTAAAGGCAATTTTAATCCTCTCTGATTCTTTGACAACAACTTGGTTATAACTGGAGAAACCATCTAAAGTAGAAAGCATCTCAGAACCAGTCACTAATTACAACATTTTTTCCATGTTTGTTAGAGGATATTTGTCTTTCATTGATGCTCTATTTAGATTTCTTGAAATACACACAAAGTTTGATATCTACATTTTTCTTTTTGACCGGCACCAAGTTTGCAACCCAAGAAGAATACCTTGTGGGTTGAATGATTCCTCCATCTCTCAACTTTTTCAATTCCTCTTGCATTTTGAGAGAAAGGTGTGGGTTAATTGGCATTTTCTTCTATGTCTGAATGGTTTGGCATCTTTCTCAAGAGGGATTTCATGTTGGAACAAGTCTTCTCTATATGCTTTTAGCTTAGAATAAGACCAAGCCAAATAGTCCTGATATTGTTTCAACAATTAGTTATAGGACTATTTTTCTTCCTTATTTGAACCACTCCCTAAACAAATCTTCCTTTGTTTCTCCTTTAGGTTTCCAAAGTCATCCTCTTCAACACCCTCTAGATGCAAACATGTTTCTATTGATTATACATAGTCAACAGTGTAAAAATTTGACTCGATTTGCAATCCTGCCCTCAAGGGATGGTGTTAGGAATCTTCAATTGAATGCAGTATCCATACCAAACAAGGTTTCTTTTCCGTCAACATTACAGACTAATGGTTCCAATTAAATATGCCGATCCAATTTTGAAACTCACCTTGGTTCTGTAAAAACCTCTTAACACTAAGCATCATCATCAAGATACTTGCCAATGTTTGAATGTTATCAAAAATTGCAGGCCTAGTGAGTAGTTGGAACATCATATTCACAAAATGGAGAAACAGTATCCAGCTTATTGTCAAACATGTAATGTGTCCCAACACTGTTTTGTAAACTAGCTTGTCTTGTAAGTCATATTAGAAATGCTTCTATCATCTGAACAATGAAGAGAGGAAGAAGAAAACATCTCAATCAGATCCCAAACTGATTTTTGTTTTAGATAGTTTCATTCAGTTGATTTTTCGTTGCATACAATTTTCTAAGAGAAGGATTTGACAAGCAAGGTTCAGAATCTCCATTTACCAATGGACATCCTTTATGGTGATACTTCCTGGTGTGAGCAATCCTCAACCCTAGTTGAATACCATTCCTCAACTGAGCAGTGTTCCTGTTATGGTGCATTCAAAGTTAAGTTTGAAATAAATGTTCCATTTTCTGCCCCAAAGTGCAGCAAGTTGGGGGACAAAAGGGGGGTCATAGTGGACGTCATATTGTAAATAACAACATAATAGCAAACGTGATATTGTTTTGGATTATTAAGCAATGTTGTACATAAACCAAAATTAAAATTATTATATTAATATGAATCGTAGCATCCTGTAAAATCTAGTTTCATAAACTAGGGGCGGCACTATTTTTTTTAATTTCCCCATGTTCGACAGGGGGGGATATGTTAGCTATATTAAACTGCTCAAAATTCAATGACTTGGTTTAATTAGAGCGTAAATTTTGTAAAAACGCCTATAAAACCATAGTAAGAATATGTCGCCTTTGCCCACGATTTGGATTGACCAATTTTTGTGCGCCAATTTGATATATATTTTTCGACATCAATTGTTTGTGAGAATTATTATTGTGTTATGATGCCATCTTATCTATATCTTGGGAATGGAGCCAAACAGTTTTTATTGTTTTTTGAGATATTTTATTTTTTATTCCTTTTTCCGTCCCTAACCAAATATTCCTTTTTTATCCTTTGTTCCTAAGTCATGCTCTTCAACATATCTAGATGCAAACATGTTTCTATTGATTATAAAATGAGCATTGTTAAAATTTGACTCAAAATCAAGCAACCCTCTAGAGATGGTATTAGTCTTTAATTGAATGATATCCCTACCAAACAAGGTTAATTTTCCATCAACATTACTGACCAATGGTTCCAAATCAATATGTTGATCCACAAACTCAATGAAAAAACCTTAACCTGAGCATCATTAAAAATAGATTTAAATGTTTGATGTTATCAGGGAAAAAGGCCTAGTGAGTATTTCAACATCATATTCACAATATGGAGAAAATTATAAAATTGTCAAATATTTACCCCAACACTTCTAGCCTATCTGCAATCATATTTAAACTATTGTCATGATGAACAGTGTTGAAGGAATCAAACATCTCAATTTTATCCAAACACTGCATGTTTTTACTGTTTCATTCGCTGATTTTTTGTTGCATACAGTTTTCTAACTTGTTTGACAACCAACTTAGAATCTCCCTTTACAATGACATTTTTACACCATACTTCCAAGAAATCCTCAGCCCTAACAATAATGCCTCATACTCTTATGTTATTGGTCATTCAAACTTAAGTTTGACTTAAAAAACAAATTCCTCTTTTCTTGGAGAGATCAAAACAACACCAGCACCATTACCAAATTTGGAGTAATCTCCATCAAATAACAAATTCCATGGAGAGCCTACTTCTTCAAGACACTTAGAATGATCCATCTTGTGCTCCTTACCATCAGCAAATAATACTTCATAAGAAGCATTGTTTGGATCCTCAATTAGATGCAACATCTTCTTCTCTCCATATAATTTTACAAGGCTACCTTCAATGGGAATGGTGGAAAAATACATATCCATTTGGAAACTCCCTCCAACACTTGCAGCCCACTTTCTTGACAACAACATACCCCATTTGGTAGGGAAATCGACAATTACAACATCAAGTTTCAAATTCTTACCCAGATAGGCTGCAAGTTACACCACCAAACCTTTGACACATCCAACAACTGGCACTTCCCTAGAATCCATGGCAGTACACTTACCATACACTATTGTTACTTTGATATCTAACTCATTCATAACTTCCAAAGGCATGACATTGCATGATGCCCTAGAGTCAAACATACAATTATGTAGCAACCTGTCCTTGATGATCAAAGTTGTGAAGAAAGGGTCAACACTCACCTGAGATTCAACCAAGGATGTTCCCAAATATACCTCTAGTGGTTCACCAAATTCTTCCAATGCTGATGTCTTTCCTACCTCTGCAATAGTAAGTGGAGCTTCTACAACATTCACATTCCTTTTCACAACAGCCTTCTCCTCCTTCAATCCCAAATACTCAAGTGATCTCTTCTTATGCTCAAGGATTCTAAATAGCTCAACAATTGGAACACTGACCTTGATTTGGCTCAAAAATTTAGCGATGTCATAGGGAATGTATTTAGGCAAAACAATAGTTGAAGGAGGGATGGAAATTTCATCAGATGGCACAAGGTTTTTAACAATTTGAGCATGGGGTGAAGCATAACTTTTGCTTGGGGCAGCAGGGCTCTTAGCAGATGTTTCTTTCTTAGGAACCTCTTTTGGGATATTAGAAAGCAATGGGGTTTTATTCTTGGCCTGAAGCCCAGCTCCCTTGATAGCCTTACTTCTTGTGTTATACTCCTTCTCTTGGGCCACCAAAACATTCATAAGCAACTGCCTATCCTCTTTCGAGGGTATACCTCCATCATACTTCTTGATCATCAACGCCCTCAAGTATTCAAAATCATTATTGGGAAGCTCAAAGGCTTGTACATTATCAATTTCTAAAACATGAGAGGAGGAAAAAGATGTACCCATTGGATGCAATCCCAAAAGCTAGCAGTAGTCCTTGCACTTATCACTTCAGTGGATGTTACTCCTTGACATGAGTTTGTAGGTCACTCCATCATGTAAGCATCATCATCCATATTAAAATCATCATCTTCCTCTTCAATCTATTGATCTGTTCCACATGGAGGATGGGGTAACACACATCTATCACACTAGTCAATCTGATTTGCATCATCAACAATAGCCACTCTAGCATTTAACAGATCAGGCACTACCTTACTCTCCTTGGCTTGATATTTCCTATTTCCAAATCCAATAATCCCTTTACCTTTGTCATAAAATCTCTGCTCATTCCTATGGTAATTTATGAATCTATCTTGTGCTTGCTGCCTAGGCTGACCTTGTGAAGTTTGTCCAATTCCCTTCTCAGCTCTTGCCAACTTGTAGGAAATCTCTTTGACAGCCCCTGCCAAATTTTTCACCACTTCCTCCAAGTCTACACTCTTGCTTGCTTGAGGCTTCTCAGGGTTTACCAATTTAACTCCATCTCTCTTAGGAGGTTTCCCAAAAACCTTGATATTGTTCTCAATTTGAAGTGCCATGGTGAAGGCCTGCCTTAAATTATTAGGGTTCTTGTCCCTCAAGTAATATGTAGCCTTTTTATCAAATGCATCAGAATATTTTATCAAACAAGATTCATCACATGGTCTTAAATTCACCGAAAATCTCCTCAAATTTTTATTGAACCTTGTGTTGAAGTCATGGACTGATTCATTTGGGTTCTTCTTGATATTCTCAAACTATGATAAAAGGAACCTGGGATCAGTCTTGTCACCATATTACAGCCTGAATGCATTTTTCATTTCAGCCCATGAATCAATAGAATTATTTGGCAAGGCCTTGTACCAATCCCTAGCATCCTCCTCTAAAGTGTGGACAAACAATTTAATGTACACATCCTCAAATCCAATTTCAAAATCCTCCATCATATTAATAAAGAGTTTCAAATGTTGATCACCTATTATGGCATTATTTCCTTGGAACTTTAGCAATCTACTTCTAACATCCTGAGGCACAACATTAGGATAGCCAACCATTCCCCTAAAATTTATTGGGCCAAAGTGAATTGACCACAAATGGAGGCCTAGGTGGAGGCTAAGCCATTGTTTCTAGTGGAGGTGATCTTGGGGGTGACACAAGCTGATGAGGAGTGCAAGGTCTTTGGGGCTCAAGAATGTGGTTCACAAGATTGGTATTCTCTAGGTGCTGATTTTCTTGGAAAGTTTTATTAGAATTGAAACACACAGGTGTAGATTGAAGAAGGAACTCACCAAGTACAAGAAATGACCTTCACTAGTTGAAGTAAACAAGTTTATGAGAAGATTGCTTGAATCAGAATCAATGGAAGAAGAGTGATAATCCTTTATCAAAGGCTGATCTCTATCTCACCAATGGATATTCCTTTGCTTGATGTTCTGTCCTTCAACAACCTTCCAAAATTTTCTTTCCTCTAAAACTATCTTTCCCAATTCTTGAAATAATTTTCTACTTGGGTCTCTCCTAAAGAAAGATCTTCTTCCTTCTAGGTTTGCAGATTTTATGTGACAAACTTCACTTAATGTATGATAAGGTACTGGTATTTATCAAAAATATAATAGCAAGGAGTCGCCACTAAGGACTTTCACCCTAGTTTGTGCAAATGCACTATGAAGATCTATCAAATGACTGTAAATATCAGCACTATGCAAAGCTTTAACATATATGATCTTCTTTCATTCATTTTTTCAACTATGGTGCAAAGTTTGAAACAAAAAATTGGAGACACTTGAAAATATTAAACTCAAAACTATACTCTTCATTCCACCCTTATAAATCTGACTAGAAAATGATGCTCAGTAATGTAGTTGCACATAAATCATTAAAAACGTATTACCAGGGCTTTGAAATACTGAAATACTCCCTGGTAACGATGCCGGAAGCATGTTGGTACCCAGATTTAATCTCCTTCACAACTTGAGTAGCATCATGGATTTGACAGGACACTAACAAGTAGATAAATGATTATATGTCATTTTGTAGCTAAGGAAGCAATTTATCTGACTTATTATCACTCAGGATTTGAAGAAATGGGTAGCACCTTGAAAGGATTTGATCTTATCCTCACTATTTTAGGTTGGGGCTCTCAACCAAGGTAAGAGAACATGTATTGTAGCCTCCTTTTTGTGAAGGGGTTGAAGATGTCCTTGTATTATGTAGATTATATGGATATGTCCTTGAGAAAAAATGATCAATTTCCCATTATTCAAAATCAATAGAGTTGTCACTACTAAATGATGGAAATGCTTTCAAGACAAGGCTGAGGCTACTAGAGACATGGTGTGATCCTGACTTCTTTGTGCATTTTTTTAAATGGATTATATTCTCTTGTTGACACACAATGCAACACATGGGTAGTATAGGTAGGATTAGGTGATTTTAAAATGAATTTTTGGGTGGGAGATTTTTAGAAAAGACTAACCAGAATTTTCCAACTTCTTTGAGGACCTTTGCAAAACTTAAAAAAAGCAAAACCCAAACAACAGAATTCTTCAAAGAGGTTAAGGTATTCCTTTAACCGGGATATGTGCACAAAATGAAAGCCCATATCTGTACTCTTCCACACAATCTTTGATGGTCTATCAAAAAATCTTGAGTTAGATGAATGAGTTAACCATTTGGAAATTTCTATTTTATCATACCTAAGGTGCACCCAAATATTTACAAATAATCTCTGTATCAAGGAAGGCAGAGTGAATTTAAATTTGTTTATCCCTTTACCAGATGAAAGCTCTTCTGATCTTAGGATTGCAAACACCACTAAGCTATCACAAGAATGAGATCTGCATGATGAAAGAACCTCTAAACACTAGATTGCAATAGGAGCAAGAAACATAAATTCAAAACATTCTGAAATATAATCGTATGCAAATTTTTCCCAGATACAACACAAAATAATCTACAAATGACTGAAATTATCGGCAGGGGAATGTTACAAGAACAATCTTAGAGCTTGTTAGTGGCTTTACATCTGTAACCAACCTAACATGATACAAATTTGATGAAAAAGGAATTAAAATGGTTCTCATGTGGTTTCTCAGAGAATGGGCTTCTTCCCAGATTTTCCCATGAAAATTCTAAGTTTCTTCTGAACATTTACATGAAAAATTCATGCAATATATAACTTTCACTCACTCACTCCACTTTTCCCCTCAAATCTTCCCTCCAAAAGTGGAATATTCAAAGCACCTTTGCTTTCTAGTATTTTTGGAAAATGAAATTTAACAAACTCACAAAAATTTGTTAGTTACTCTCTCAAAAGGTGAATCATTATAAAAATTTCATCATTCTTCAAAGTGGAAGCACCTTTTTCATTTCCCACGCATGTAGATCCCTTTTATTTCATCATTTCAACTTTTCCCTTCCCAATTTTTACTCTACAAGATTGGATCTAGTAATTCACATTTTTTACAAACCAAAGTAAAAATTTATTTGAAAAATGCCTTGAATTCATAAATTGAACCCTAAAATTGATTAAGCTAGACCCTGCAGGCCAAAATGACATGAATTGGCAAAAAAATTGTTGAAGGTTGATGCAAAAAATGCATCTCCAAACTTCCAGGAGCTCAAATTATGCCCAAACTGGAGAAATACACAATCTACCATCGATCTATTCCTCAACTTAAAATTTGAGCCCTCCACGTGGCAGATTAGGAAAAAATAGGCCTCAGCGACGTCTTTTTACCTTTTTACTACTTTTGGAAAACTTCTTGGAAAAAAACATCATAATATGACTAGATACGGAGTCGCCTCAATTTTACACCACTCCGCCCTCTGACTTTTTTGGGCCTGACACATGGTGTAATATGACTAGATATAGATTCGTGGCTCAATTTTACACATTTTGCATCTTTCTGGAAAAAAGGAAAAAAAATTCATTGTTGATTCCTCTGTCACTACACCATTTTGAATCTTTTGGAAAAAACAAGAGGAAATAATTTCCGAGTTTCACCTCCACTTCTGCCACCTCTTTCGGTTTATAAAGTGCGTCCCAGCGGAACCCTGGGTCCCTTTATACTTTTAACTCACTTTTCCCTCAAAGGGAAAATTTTTCACTTTTCCTCCGCCAGCCCGCACCTCTGCTATTAATTTCTCATATGAATTTTGACTTTTACCCTCACGCTTGTGGGTTAGTTTGATACTTTGAGTCATTTAAATATAAGAGCCAAATTTTCCATGTTTCCCGCAATGGTCCGCCACCCCGCCTCTTTGACTTTTCAAACTGCCATGTGTCACCATGGCACACCTTGAGGTGGTCCCAAATATTTGATACCTTGAATGAGCGTGGGCTCACCATGTGTCTTGTAGATGTAAGGATACAAATTTGATCGGGAGAAAATGCCCGTCAAATCGTAAAATACAGAAACATGAACATATGATCTTGAAAATGAAATTTTCTTCAATGACACAGAGTTTACACTGTTGCAAGGCTCAAACACAATCTTTAGGGACACATCAACTCATTCTTCTTTAAGTATTTCAAGGCAGAATGTGAAGAACACAAATTCCAACTGTTGCAATAGAGGGAACGGGAAAATGCATGAGTTTTTTGAAAGGACAAAGCCTAGGGAACTCAAAATATAGACCTTTCCAGAGGAACAAAGAAACTAGGAAAAAAATGTGGACCCATACATGATCTTTGACCCAGGGGCAGACTAAAAATGGCAACATAGACCAGCCAAGCACAACATGGAGAAGGATAAAATGAAAGAGGCCATAAATCAATAAATTTCCAAGGGCACAAAAATCAACATAGAGTCTGATTTCACCATTCTTCTTGCGCACTGGAGAATAGATTCACAACCCAAGTAGAATACTTGATGGGAAAAATAATCTTTGCCTCAATGAGTTTGGATAATTCCTTTCTCATGAGGGGCTCTATCTTTGGATTGACTGGCTCGCTGCTCTTTGTCTGATGGGTTTGATACCAGGATCAAGGTCAATGGAGTGTTCAGATAAATACTTGGATCAAAACCTTTGAGGTCTTCATACTCCTATGATAAGATATCACTATATTTTTTACAGAGAGAGATGAAGGCCTATTTTCATCGTGCGTGCAATTTTTACTAAGTAGAAATTCCTTTCCATATGTAATAGTGACTAGAGAGAAATCTTCTTGCACAAGGTGCACATATACTTTTCTTCACCCTGTGAAATCATCATAAAGGCTAAACATTTTCTCTAAGGTTACTCAGCCCTTTACGAAATTTTTTTATCTTCAGCTGTATTACTTGGTCACCATAGCTGTCATGCAAGTTAGCTTACATACTTGATGAAAAATCAGCTTCATTTTGGATGAATTGGATGATCTATGCATCACTGACAAACACTTGCCAAATGGTGTTGTTATCTAGAATAGATGGTCTTATCACCATCTTAATGTGTTGAGTATTTCCTTTGACAAAGTCCTCAGTAGGAGAGAAATACAAACCAAACGGGGCCATTTGATTAGCTTCCCTATTCCTTTTTTGTGGCACCACCTACAAATTTAGAGCATCAAAGCTCTCAAGGAGGTCCTAAATTATTTGTTTATAAGATTTGAGAAGCTTATTATTTATCCTAAAATCTCATTGGTGACTTGGTGGATAACCAAATTCTATATCTCCAAAGATGTTCAATCACCTTAATCTTCTTCTTTTCAAAAATAAGCAGACCCATGCACCAACACCTCATACTCTGCCACATTGTTAGAACATGTAAAATGACAACCTGTGCAGCAAAGAATAATTTTCTCATCTCTTAGGGGAAATGAGAACCACTCCTACTCCCACATCGTTTTTACTTTTGGATCCATCAAAATATAACTTTCATAGACCAAGGTTTTCTTTTTTTTTTCTTGAGCATGTGTGGATCATAGCTTCTTCTTCAAGAATATAGTAAGTACCAAGCCCGATTTCATAAGATTCCAAATATCTTCAACATATGGGTCAAATTTATGGTGCCTCTCTTACCCAGTCATCAAGTACTAGATCAGGAATAGAAGGGTAGAAAAGGCTTCTCTTCAGGAACTTAAGCTTTTTCTTCTTGGATCAAACAATTGGCTTGGAGAGAGTGATGGGACATATGACTCTACATGATAGGAAAATATTGGCTCATACTTGTATGGTAAACTAGGTACCATACCTTGTTTTGAGTAACATATGAGACCAATCAGAAGACAAGTAACCACCCACTTTAGTAGTAAAAATCTCTTAACAGAACATAAGGAAAACAGAGGAGGTCAGATCAATGATTGACACATCTTGAGTTATTATTAGACTTGGACATGCATGGATGGTTAGTTCACTAGGTATTTTATGATTCCTAGGGTAGCGACAATTGTGTCATTGAGTTGCAGGAATCCTTTTTTTAGGGGGCTATACTTAAGTCCTAAGACATCAACAATCTTCTTAGGCATGACAAAATTACTAACACCTGAGTGAATCATACAATTATGAAAAAGATGCTTTCCTATGATCAAAGACATATAAAAAGGTGGGTTTTTAACAAATTTTACTTACTTTCTTCTCCTCCTCTTAGTAGATGTTGATAAAAGCATGTAATTTATGCATAGCTGGATCAGTGCATGGGAGTTGTGCCAAAGATTCATGCAACAAGTCATGCTAGGATTGAATTGTTAGGGCATCCCACATTGTGAACATTTATGTTTGTATCTTCTTCATCTGGTCCACAATGCTAAATGGATGTCCCACTATTGACTTGTCACATTTAAGGAACAAAAACATCCTTGCCTAGTTGACTCAGGTAAAAAGGAAACAAGTTTCGCTAGCAGTAGAGGCTTGACCTACAAAAGGAGGGGCATGTGCAACTTATGGAGGATCCTTGTGCATAGAGCCTCGAGTGTATAGGAAATTGAGTAGATTTTACTAATAGGATGTCTTTAGCTACTTCCTTTCATGCTTTTGAGGGTCAATTGGTTGTGTTACTAGAATTGTGACCCACTGTGCGCTAGACTCGAGTGTTCTCTTCTTATATCTTGTGTTGTACCTACAACTTGTTGCATGTAGTTTGCTTGTATCCTCTATGGCTTGGTTGATTGCACAAAATTCCTTCATGCACTAAATAACATCAAATTTTCCTCTAGAGGAGCTTATAGTCCTTTCTTTGGTTATCTTCTTATAGTGCACTCATTGAAGGCTCACAACTAGTAAGCACTTCTAAATCATGTCGGCTTGTGCGCGTGTAGCATTATTAGCGCAATAATGACTATTGACTATGAGGAATATTGCAAGGAAAGCATCATTCAGATTTCTGTCGCCATGTTGTTCTGGACTGTAGGACAAGTGTCCTGACTTGTGTTGGGCACTGGAAGAGGTTGCGCAGGAGGAATAACTTGCAAAGGAAAGATATGCATTAGTATGCCATCTATAATTCTACTCATTATGCTAGTTTTTTTTACCTTGTATTCCGATATTGATTTTGTCCAAGGTTGATTGCTTTTCTATGTGCCTTACACCTCATTGGAACTACCTCTGTAGGCTTGCACTTGCTATTTTTTGTCTAATGATATGACCTTGTTTGGATAAGTTTCTAATTAGGGCCTTTAATTCATCATCTTATTTTTGATGTGCACTGGAGAGTAGGATGTAGATGTAACTATATTGCATGCTCTTCAATCAAAACTAGGAACCGGAGCAATATAAGGTTGGGGTAGTTGTAACATTTCCAAGAATAAGGGTGCATGAGTAGCCTAGGCAGCCAACTCTCACTAGCCTGAATGAGACTTATTTTATGCCCTTATTGTAATAGTTGTATGCAACAGGTAAGGTTTTACCTCCCATGGATTGAATCATGACTGAAATGTCACTATTCAACATCCCTTAGATAGCACAAGAAAAGCATGTCTAGGCTATAGGCCTTACCACTGAGAGGAATTTTTTCTGAAGTCTTTTGGAATCTGATGTTGAAATCAGTCATCTGCTCATTAGGAAACATCCTGTTGTTAGTCAGCTGCTCCACCAGTGATAAATGATCTGATTTAACTTCAAAGTAATTCCAAAGAGCTGTTATCCAAGTTCGTCCCAGGTAGCAATAGATGCAGGTCTTAGGCCACAGTACCATTAGAGTCACTTTTACCCTTGAAAGAAGGCTGTGATATCCTAACCTGACTAACAACCATCATCATGTGATAATTAGATAGAAAGAGCATACATGTGGTCTACATCTTGAATGTGCTTTAACGAAGGGTGACTTGATTCTTATCTTGTGAAGTATGGAATAATTTTAAGCGCGTCCATTTGGCATATCATGCTGAGCATTGAGATAACTGAGCGGGACTTCCACTTGATGAAACTAGTGAAGTTCCTTGGAGGATGAGGTGGATTGAAGTGCCATTGCAGGGAACGCAGGTTGTCTATTTTTAGTAGGACTTGATTGGGATCAGCGCACAGGAGATGGAGATGCGCACCTAGGATTTCTAGAATGAACTCTTATTGGGCATAGCTAGAGGTACTCAAAAGAATCTTCAGCCAAAGACACGCTATCCTGGTATGAACTCTTCTCATAAAAGGTGCACTCAGGGACTGTTAAAATAGGAGCTCTTGACATATGTTGGGAGTCTCTAGATGTGTTGAAATAAGCCTCCAAAGGATGGAAATACTAAGTTCAACCACCAAAACTTAGCAATATGAAATTTAAGATTTCACTACTAGTCCCATCGGGCATGCCAGAAACTTTTGGTTGTTCAAAACTGTGCACCTACATGTCTCAGATCTAGAAGGATCCGAGTCTATTTGATACAACAATGGAAATGTATCCAAGTTGTGGGACCTTACGTTTCTTGAGATGGATCTCTGGAGAAGGCTGGTTCCTCAATCTATTTCTACTACTACTACTAATCCTAGTGTTGAAAGGGAAATCTAAGATAACATATGCTGAAGAGGACCAGAGAAAGAAGGATAATATAAAAGGAAAAACTACATCTAAAGGAAGGCGATAACACTAGATTAAGAGGGATGAACACTATTCTTTTCTAAGTGAAAATGAAGGGAAATAGGCATGAAAGAAGGCTAGGCACCTGCAACACAACTTAAGATGCATATTTACCAGATTAGTTTTCATGGAACACAACTAAATAAGGGAATTGCAAGCAACGTAGAATGACACAAAAGAGCATTCACGATGAAAAAGAAAAGGAAAGAATGAAGGAATAAAAACACGTTAGGACAAAGAATACTAACAAAATGATGCTCCTATTAATTCCAAAAATGCACAGATCTGTTATAATTGTGACAGAGGAGGTTGATATCCACATGCACGAGCGAGATCCTAGAGGTTTGCGACTCAAAATACATAAAATATGAAGTCCTTAGTGAAAAGTACATAAGGATCCAAAATGTCCAACATTAACAAATGAGCCCAACTCTTACATTTATAAATGAATTCATCAAAGAAGAAGAGAAGAAGGAGGAAAAATCTGAATTTGAAATGTAACCACCAACAAGAAGCATTCAATTCCTTACAAATCTTCACCTGAAAATATGTCAAATGTGCTTCCCCAAGTCTATTTAGTGCATGTTGGAGAAGGAAAGAGGGTGGATCAAATCAAATAGGGTGGTTGGAGCAATCTAAATCTTCTCATTAATGCCCAGAAAGATGATTTTCCCATTTCTCACCTACCATATCTGCTAAGAATTTGAATTTTAATGTTAAGCACTCTAGTCCTACGTAAAAAAATGTCTGATTGAGACTAAGCACATGTTGACCAAGATCTCTGTAGCAAAAGATAGGGCTGTTAAAAGTTTTTTAGAGTCATCTACACATCATAAGACATGTGGCACATGCGTGGATTGAATGAAAGGATGACCAACTATGAAAATGTTCTTGTCATTTATACCACATGTATCACTCATTGATTTTTTGCATGGATTCGGTGCCATGTTGGTGCGCATGTAGAGTGGTTGTACATGTGGCACACTCAAGAGTGTCAGAGAATGAAGTGGCACAAAATGATGCATAGAGGAGGGTACAAAGATATGTGTGTGAAAGAATGAGGGCATGAGAATAAGCTGAATGATGGTGTGCGCAACGCGCATGTAAGGTAAATGAAGCAAACTAGTTAGAAAATAACGTATGGTCAAGGTGTAATTATTACAAGGTAATGTGTAGGAGCGGGTGAGGGGGCTAAGGACTTAGCTGATTCAAGCAAGTGTAAGGCATGTGTGAAAGATGAATAGGTGCTAGGAAGAAGGAGAATGCACAAAGGATGCATGCAAGGAGAAGAGTAGAACAAAGAGGAAAAGGAAAAAAGGAAAGGGGATAAGGGGAAGCGTGCAATTGTGCATGTGAGGAAATAGTGACTAAGAGAATGTTCCAAGGTAGACAACTGAGCACTGAATGTGACCTTGCCAATGAAGATCTCTGAGCCAGAATATGTATGTAAGTTGTCCAAATAAATAGGAGAGTTATTTAGATAACAGAGTGACCTTTGTATGGTTCAAAATTGCACTCATCTATGAAAACCTAATTTTGTTACAATGTGAGAGGGACATATTTAAGCACCCGAACCATTTATGGTTAATATTATGTGTGACAAATTTCATGACTTGGGTCTTTGTACTTTTCTCTCAATCTACATCCTTATCTTTGTAGTTCAACTATCTCATACTATCCTTACTTCTATTGATTCCTATGAGAATATATTGGATCATTATCATGAGGTTTAGACTAAGGTAAATAGGGGTAACCATATTATGAGACCCAGTAGTCCAGTATCCCAGGGGGGTGCATAAATGATTAAAATATGTTTCTTTTAAAAACTCATCCAAATGTTCATTATTAAATTGTCTAAGATCAGGTCTTGTTGTCCATCAACAGTGTCCATGACCAAACCTATCATCTAGTACTGATAATGGTATGACCTCCCAATTTGCCTGTAACTCCTTGTGTATATAAATTTAAGGGATAAATAGTGCAAATGATTTTTGTACATGTTATCACCATTGAGAGTGTGACATATATGTAGAGAATCTATCATAAAAACTATCATCCTATCCTTGATACAACTATGAGGTATTGTCTAGAAGCTCAAACATTGAGAGGGGGGATTGATTACAGTGGGTATTGAAAACTTTTCAATTTCAAAACTTGAAAATTTACCTAGATTAATATTATTACTTCATCCATGTGAATAATTTTACAGTGAGGTTTTGTTATTCCTCAAACTTCATATGCACGATGGCATAAGAACACAAGAACTATTCATGAACACAAGATTTAAGTGGAAAACTCATTCTCTTAGGGTCTTCTAAACCCATAAAAATAAAGGTCATTTGGTTATAAATATTACTAAGGATTCTAAATTTAGTTGAGAGACCAACCTTAATAAGGAGCATGTAAATCCCCTGAGTTCAACCTGAGGCACCAACCTTCCATAGGGAACACCAAACCCTATTTTGATTGTAGTAAGAACACCAACCTTAGTCACAGTTTTTATTGCTTTCCAACCCCTATGATTTAGTAGAGCACCAACCCTACAATGGAGCACCACACCCTCACATGAAGGAAACCATACCCCGAAGATGACTCAATACTAACTCAGTAAACCTATTTTTTTCAACCTACTGGAATGTTGCCACCAAAAATGGATGATGAAATAATATTAAGCTCTCTTTCAAATTCTGAAATCATCCTCCACAATCTGCCTTTTTTACTTGCCTTCACTCAAGAAATTATTCACCATAGCTGACAAAGGGTCATTTGGCCTTGAAACAACATAAAGTTGATCCCCACTTATTATCATCTTCACTATAATACATCTACATTGATTTCTATTGATCAAGGTAATAATTGACCAAATTATACAACCTAAAACGAGCATAAATGCTCCCCCTTACTCGCAGCTCCTTCATATAGATCCTGATCTCAACTCTCTACAAAATAGGCCTAACAACTTGCTTTTATTAAATGACTTCCTCAGACCATACCTAATCCTAGGTCATACATAATAGGAAATATCCTCATAAATAATTAAAACATGGAAAACATCATAATAACACTCTCTATTCAAAATAAAACATAGGTCAACTTTGATATAACATCTAGAAGACACATTTCTCCATTAGGACTCATACATAGGCCTAGATACACTCAAAGTGCATCTTTCGTTTCAAAGCCAAGTATTCTATGAGCTCATACATGACCTATCACCCATGACACTAAAATGTACCACTTAGAAATATTTTTTAATTATTATAAAAACCTTCAAAAATCCTTATACACCTCTTCACCATCATCTCATGCAATACACCACCATTTGGAACTTAACTCTCCTCATAAGGTCAGTAGACCTACAAAACTAGTCCTGAAAAGGTGAAGCTGTAACAATCATCAAATCACATCAGACCATCCTACTTCATAACTTCATGGATGGAAATATCATGACCTAAATGGTATTTCACTAGCTATCATAAAGGTACACCATTATACTTGGACTGCTTATTTTTATTATTCCCAAGAACTACATTTGTATTCCAGGACCTTCCACGAATCTGTCATCTTAAAATGGCCCAAAAATAGAATCTAGGAAAGAATAGCTTATCACATATAAGCATGAGTGCTTAAAACATTATGTAAAACCACTGTAGACATGTATTATCAGCTTCCTAAATCTACCTTTACCAGGTGTAATTTTCATTAACTTAGTCAATATCCATTGAGTATGAAACATTAACATTCTTAAAAAATATGTCACTTTTCTGTAGGGGTTCACACACTATCAAGACAACCTAATCATGCCACCTGGAGATTTACATGGAGGATTCATTCTACAACATTACCCGAATAATTAGAATCCAGGTCAATTCAATCCATCTATGGAAATCACAAATGAGACAATATATTCTAAACATTAGCACTTATTTAGCTAGGAATATCAATATAGAAGGGTTTTAGACCAGGCTTACCTTCTTAATAATTGATCACCCATGATGGACTCTGCTCCTTCATCATTCAAATGAATTCAATACCCCATTGAGATCCAAAGGATGATAAATTCCTGGAACATTGGGTGGAGTGGAAGGGGACCCATCCCTATTTTTTATCCAGTGAAAGAGGCATCAAACATACCACTTCCTGACCCAGTTGGGTTTTTCACTTTCTAGGAATTTGGTAGCAGCTAACAACTCATCTTTTCATGCTAAGATATTTAAAATGGAACACCTAAAACTTCACTAAGTTACCATCGGAGAAACCAATGTACTAAACCTTTACCAATGCTCACTTTTTCCACTATATATGCTTAAAAAATGCCTATCTTCTCACCTCACTTTTTCCAGATTCTAGGGCTTAAAGAATAACTCCATCTAGTACAGACCTAAGGAAAACATGTGCAAACCTTATACCTGCATCTCTTGAGTTTTTTTTCAACTTATGAGTGTATCCACACATACATCTAGCCATGCTTTGCATGCTCTCACCATAGTAACTACATACTTGATATACTACCTCATTCCTTCATGTATATCTATCTAGGCCACTTATGATACAAGAGATCTTGAACCATGCTTGCACCATCAATGATGATCACCTCATGACTTCATCACTCTTTCCTACCTATGAGATCCTTCAACTACACTTCATGACATCATCAAAACATTTCACCATTTAACTTACTACTCAATAATTCTACAAGCCATCCATACCTACTTAAGACACCTTAATTTCAACATGCCTACCTCACAAAATCATCTCAACATGACAAGGAAATACAACATAACATGTAGATGACTAAAACTACCAGTCAACCTTGAATGTTCCTTACACATTTTAACATCAATGGAAAACTATGTGAAATCAATGAAAACTATCTATCTTTTCAACAATAGTGCTTCCCTTTATCATTGATGGAATAAATTCGTCAGTTAATAACAAACACACATCAGTTCATTTTCTCTAAGCCATCAGCTCGTTCTACCCCCCTAATTTGACATCCATAATACATGGAGAAAGTATCATACCTACAACAAATTACTCCTCTTCTTGATGACAGTGGGTTCTTAACATTGAGTTCTTCCTTTATGGTTGGAAAAAGCAACCACATTAGACAATGTTGATTCCTGATCCTCTTGAAAGAAACATCTTTGCTTTGAATCATGCATGCTAATAAGTAAGACTACTTACCTGTCAAAGTTGGGAATGAATATCCTAAAAAAATTAATCTTTCCAAGAAAATTATATAATGGCTTTTGATGAGATGGTAATAAACCTCTTCAATATTTTCTCCATAAGATTCATGTGTTCCTCACCCACCTTTGAGAAAACTATGATATAATCCAAGTAAATGATAATAAACTTATTTATAAAACCTTTGAAAGAAATATCCATGTCCCTTTGAAAAGAGGCTCCAATAATGGTTAGCCGAAATGACATTTAGCATAGGAATAAATTCCCCATTTTGTTGTGAAATTTGTCTTGTACAAATATTATTCCTTTATCCATAAATATGTGAGAGCCTTTCAGCCCTTGCTACTATTTGTAAAAAAATTTCCATGGATGATAAAGGGTAGTGATCCTGTATGGATTCTCTATTTAGGTTCATAAACTCCACACAATGTATGAATTCCATATTTTTATTCCTACTATGGACTACATTTTCTACCCATGATAAATACTTAATAGGAAAGATGATTTTGGATTATATAATATTTTATAATAATTTTCTCATGAGGGGATCCTTAAAGGATTCTCTATTCAAGTCCCTAAAATCCACAAAAATTATGACTTCCCTAATCTTATTCCTAGAATGGACTACATTTTCTACCCATGAGAAATACTTAATAGGAAAGACGATTTTGGATTCTATAAGCTCTGATAATAAATTATGTCTGATAGTCTTGGCATTATGATCAAGATATATGGTATGTTGTGAAATATTTGGTTTAAAACACCGAAGGTATTCATAACTCTATAAAAATGAAATCACTATAATTTTACATAAAGAGATGAAATCTTGTTTTTATTTTGCACCACATAATTCTCCTAGTTTCAACTCTCTTTCTTATGCAATGATGAATTTTGATAGTCTTCTTCCTTTTTCATCATGTTTTTCTTCTCTCCTTTGAACTCATCATCCAGGATGAATATGTACTCTAGTATCACTAGTTGTCTAGGAAAATTTGTCATATTAAACTTAATAATCTAACCATCATATTTTTTTATAGACCTAATTATAGTTTTGATGAAAATTCTACATCGTTTTGGATGAATTGAACTATTCTCTCATCATTGTCAAAAAATAACTATCTTACCTCTTTATCAAGATTGGGTGATCTAACCACAATCTTAACATGTTACTTCTTTCTCTGGATGAGGTCTATAGGTGGAGAAAATATGATCTCACAACCACCATTTGATTAGCCTTGCTATGTTTTCTTCTAGGCACCACTTATAGATTGATATCATCAAAATTTTCCATTACATCACATATTATATGATTATAAGCTATTATAAGTTCGTTTTTTATGGCACGCTATCCTTTTAATCAATTTACAACTAACTCAACATTTCAAAAATTATACAAGGATTTTATTTTTGTCTTCTCATCCAATATCAATACATGAAATAAATCCTCATACTTTGCCACATTATTGGAACATGTAAACTACAATCTATGGAAACTAAAACCAAAATTTCTCCATCTTCATTTTCCCTCCTTGAACCATAAAAAAACATTTTCCATAAACATGTTGTATCACATAGTATTTGTGGACATAAGAATGAAAATATTCTCATCATAGCTACAATGACTATGCAAAATAGTTTCCTTAGTTGTGTTATAAGGATAAAACTCATAATGCTACTTAGCCCATTTTTCTAACAAGATGTCAAACATTAAACAAAATTATGAAACTTGTTTTATTGAAATGGATTTGTTTTCTTATTTTTCTTAAGCTATGCAATTAGAGCTCAGGGGAGTAGGGTCATATGACTCAACATGATAGGAAGAAATGGGCTTAGATCTAATTATAAACGATGTGCCATATATGGTTCTTCAAATCACATTGGACCAATCAGAGGACAAGTACCCACCTACCTTAGATGTTTCATCTCTTAAAAAGAAGAGGGAAAATAAAGGAGGTTAACTGATGAATGATGTGTCTTGGGTAATGATCAAACAAGGATAATCACGAAAGGTTAACTCAATACTCTTTATGACTCCTAGTATTTTTAACATTAATTCATCACGTTATAAAACACATTTAGAATTTGGATTGTACTCAATTTCTAAGATGTGTATTATTTTCTTGTTTATTACATAAGTACTAACACTTGAGTCTATCATGAAATTATTTACTAAGTAATTTCCCACAATCAATGGCACATAGAAGGTTTGTGGTATCTTTAACTTACATTTTCATCCTTGGGTTAACCTAAGATAACTGAAGAGTTTGTATTTTTCATAGTTATCTCAGATGGTGGGAGCTAGCTCAAGGATTATTATAAGAGATTATTTTGAGATGAAATGGATAAAGCATCCCACATAGTCAGATTCATATTTGTCTTCTTCATTTATTCATTAATGTTAAGAGTGATAAATGTAGTCTTATGCATCCTAAGTGTTGAGGATTATTTTCATGATTTATCCATTGGTGGAAAAGATATCCTTGGCTAAGAATTAATTTCTTTCATGGGGGAGTAATTTCTAGGAAAATATAATTTCTTACTTTTTCCAAAATTTACACAAGTTATTTCTCTTTGAGAGGAGAAATATCTTGCATTGGAGAGGATGGAGCAATAGCCCCTAACTACCTCTTCTTTGATCTTGTATTATCAAATATGTGGAGTTATCTTCTACTTTATTTTTTAGCAGTTTGGTGAATGTAGAAAAATCATCAGGAATCTAAAACATTAAGTTAATTTTATGGGAAACTTTGTCTACTATCTCTTCATGAACATATTGTCCAAAAAACTAGATATGATTATTTGAAAAAATAAATTAAATTAATAAACTCAGGAGGATCCAAAAAATAATTCCTTAAAACAAAAAAATTAATGTTTAGTAGAAGGATGCAATGTAATGTATCACGACAATTAGAAGTCTGTAAAACAATGGGAACATACTACTAAGTTATATGCCATAGGAAAAATCTCACATCCACACAAAATCCATGAAGTAAAGAGAAGTTGAGTGTGGAGGTGATGAAAATCCATGAGAAAATATGAAAAAACTTTGTGTTCTATGAAAATGAAAAACTCATTCTTCCACGACTCTGAAAAAATATAGTGTTTTGAGGGTTTTCATAACTTGCATAAATAAGGGAAAATATACAGAGACATATGCCAACAAACAAAGTTGATAATTCATAGATTGATGTAATATAAGGAAATCCATGAAGAAAAGGCTAAAGGTTATGTGGCATGTCAACACAAATAAAATCCTTAGAAAAAACTAAAAGATATGGAAAAAAATAGATTTTTCATATCAAAGGAAATCCACAAAAAAAGGAGAGATTTTATGTTGAATAAGAAAATTTAAAATCTAGATAATAAGGTATTATGTGAAGGATTAAAACTCCATGGAAAGGTGGTAGCAGAAAAAATAAAGAATATTATTTAAGTAAGGAGACCTATTTTATAAGAGGAGGCCATGAAACGTAAAAATGGTTTCGGATTATGATAAGTAAGGAAACAATTCCATAGATTATTTAAAATAAGATGAAAACTATAAATGACCATGAAGATCAAAATATGAACATTAGATGATGTAGAAGATAAAAATAAGATCACATATCATATAAAAAACATGGAGAAAGGAAAGGATGTGTGAGAAACTCTGTAGAATACAAATGGAATAGTTAGATAAATCAACCTTTAAATAAATTGGCTTTTAGAGGAATGTTGTGTTGGGAAGCTATAAGAGTCATCATTTTGGGTTCATAATTGGAGTTAAACCCTAATTTTATGATTTTTTTCAAGTCCAGAGTGGAGATAAAGTTTGATTAAAGAGGAATTCAAACATGTAAGAGCAAGATGAAGAAAAGTTACATCATTTTAAGAGAGCATGTTACAAATCCTATTTAATATATTTTCAACTAATCTAAGTTCTTAAACAACCTCCAACACCATGTGACCTCCTACACCATTCTACAAAAATATATGAACTCTTCTATGATTTTATTTTTCGCTATACAATATTTATCTCTCCTATATATAATTGAGATTATTCATTTAGAGGGAGACATATGGATGGTTTTGGATGAGTCATAGTAGCTTTTTAACTTTTCGTGCCTTTTATATTAATAAAGGAAATTTTTTCATGTAAATGTGTAACATGTAATTAGTAATTTTTCAATCATGAAAACTAGACCCAAATTTTAAAATTTTGTTCCCAAGTCTTACTGAAACCCCCTCATGGTTATTTTTTTAGTTGTGTCATATCTAGGTTTACCCTAAAGTTACTTACAAATATGATGAATAGAAGTTTTCTTTTTTTTTGAATGATGTAACAAGATTGGTAATTCCATCTGGTGAAGTGTTGTCAAATGTTAGTTTCTGAGTCTGCCTAGAAAGGCTAATTTTGGGCATTCCATGGATGTTGCTCATCCTCTAAGATAGATTGAAAGGATAAAACTTATTTGGAGATGGAATTGAAGGTATATGATCATTTTTACACTATATTAGGAAATTTTAGGAATGAATTATAGGTTTAGGGACAAACAATGTTATATCGTGATTCTAAGGTGTAAATAGAAGGATGTTAAAGAACATACATGATCTTCCATGAATGATTCTTGGAGATTTGTAAGAAATATAGAGTAAAAAATAATATAAATAGAAATATAATTCAATTCCATACATGATGAAAAATTCATAATATTCTCAAGGCCTAAGTACCTCTCGAGACAGATTAGTTTGTGAAGACTCGTCTGGTTATCCCAAATGAAAAGTTGGAATGCTTTGGAGATGGATGTAGAATCAGGTCTTGAAAACCATCCCATTGATCATGAAATGATCTTGGGAGTGAAACTGATATAAAAATTAATATGAAAATACTTATATGATATCTACAGAAAGTGATTTGAAGTTTTTGTGACTTAGTCATTTTCACAAGAGGACACTTGTCACCTCTAGGTTGAGGATTTTTTTTGTGTTCCTCTTGTCCCTATTCCTTGGGGATATAGGAGACAAGAAAATGTTCCCAACCTCTATTTTTCCTCTTGGACCATCATATGACCTTTTTAAGCACTTCAAGAGGATTTTTATCTTTTTTCTAGCCCTCCTATTATCGAATGAGAATGTGCCACTTGTCAAGTTCACATGAGGGTGCATTTTTCTGCCCATCCTATACTTTTCGCATGGTAATAGAAGGGGAAATAAAATACATCCGTCTCTTTCCCCTTGTTTTTTTTCTCATATGACCCAGTCTCGTCCCCCGGGTTTCGAAGGTGTATGTAGTAAGTAGTCAAAATTGGTACTTGATCTTCCAGCGGATGATTCTAGGAGCTCCGTGAGGATTTAAGAGGGAAAAAAATACTCATTGGAAATATTGGGGAATTCTCTACATGATGAAATGTTTAAATCCTCCAAAATATATAAGCACTTGTCAATGTAACTCATTTTTGGCAGGCACACCTTGTTGTCCCGAGAAAAAATGAGATTTTTATAAATTTGTAGGAAGAATTGGAAGTTAATACCCATACCATTGTCTTTAGAATGTTTTTTTGAGTATATTTCATATAAATATTCACTAAAAAACACCTCTTGGAGCTCTAGAAAATCAAACTTTCAAGTTGTCACTCTTGCAGGTAAATTTTTCGCAGTTGGTCAATTTTTTGAAGAACAAGTGCATGAAGCATTTTACTATCCCTCCTGTCCCCATTCCTTGATGAAATATGGGATGATAAATTTTTTCCCACCCCCTTTTTTCCTCTTGGATATTCATATTACCTCAAATTAGCCCCCAGAGTGCTAAAATGCCTTTTTCTAGCCCTTTCCTCACTTCCCCCTCATCAAATTACGTTGTACCACTTATCATCACCACATGAGGGAAAATTTTTTTCCCTCCTATCCCTATCCATAGGGGACACTAAAATTATCTCATCTCTTTCCCCCAGTCAGGTCTTCCATATGACCCAAACTCAACCCTGAGGGCTAATTGTCTTGTTTTGCCTCATTCCCCTCTCGCCCAGCCACACAGTAACAAGTGGCAGGAATAGAATGAGGCACATTTTTATACCATATTTATACCTATCCCTTGGGGAAATATGGGATAAGAAAATTCACCCTATACCAAGAAGCTCAAAAACTTAAAATTTTACTAACTTCTGCTACTATTGTTGCTACTCCAAAAACACTATCGGGAAGTTAGAAAATGGAAAACAACTTTTACTCACCTAATTTATTTGCATAGCTCGAAATGTAATCCATGATTGAATCTCATTGAATCCATTAATTTATTCCATGATGTAGCAGTGAAATGGTAGTAAGGATCATCTTCACTTCCCGAGGTTCAAGTGGGCGGAATCACTTGAAAAATGGAGGAAACGATCCTGTGAAAAAATCTAGTTTCACGTAAACTAGTTTTCATGCGAAGAAGTACCTATTTTTTTAGGGATATTGAGGAATAATTTTTTCATCATATTTATAGCCTCCTCAAATAAATTTTCTTCATCATAATTCTAGCCTCCTCAAATAAATTTTCAATTTCTCAAAGATCTAGCATGAGAAATCATCCGAAAAATCAGAGGGAAGGGTCTTAAAAAAATCTAGTTTCATTGAAACTAGTTTTTTACACGATGAAGTTGCTGATTTTTCAAGATATAGAGGACATAAGTTTTTTTCAGTATTCTACCCCATCTGATGAATAATTCATTTTACCACTGGTTGGAGCTCAAAATTACACCCATACTAGATAAGTGTGATCCTTGGGGCTTTGAGGCAACATGTGACTGTCTCCAAGTTGTGGGACTTATGCTTGAGACAGACCTCCGGAGAAGGTTGAATTCCTCTACCTATTTCTACTGCTAAAGCTACTCCTATAAAGGTAAGTTCAGATACTTATCACTAGTATATGATTTCAAGGGACTAGGGTAAAAAGGAGATGCATAAAAGGGAAACATATGTTAAGGGAAGCTGATAACACCAGAAAAAGAGGATGAACAAAATTGGCTGAGAAAAACATATGTTAAGGGAAGTTGATAACACCATAAAAAGGTGCATGAACAGAATTGGCTGAGAAAAAATGAAGGAAAACACGTGCAAGGAGGGAACTAAAATTTGCCACAATCTGAAACATGTTCACACAGTCCTTCCCATGGAAGAAAAATAGCTAGGAACCTACAAGAGACGTGAAAACACACAACAAACTAGTAACGCAAGGGGAAAGACAAAAAGATATAATAAAAACAAGCTAAGGCAGAGAATAATCATAAAACAAATATGTTATTGCTTCTAAGGATGCATAGTCAATTAGGTAATGGTGGAAGAGGCAAGTATCCACATGCAGAAAACCATTGATCTGAGGCCGTGAAATTCAAAATGCAAAGGAACAAGGCTTTTGAACAATGCCCTCAGCAAACCAAAAGAGTCCAACATCTTTACAATGAGTAATGCTCATGATTTTTATACAAGAAGAGGGAGAGAAGAGGAATGATAACTTAGGGAAACTTATTTTTAAACATATAACCACCAATCATAAAGAATATAAAATTATCCATTTTGGGTAGTTACTAGGAACAATTTAAGGATTAAGAGGAAGGAGAATGAAGGAAACCAAACATCTAACCCCATATGAAATAAATGTCTTTTGCTATCAAATCCAACTGCCCATTCTGTTTTTTTGTGGAAGAAGCAAGGAGACCAGATCAGATCAAATTTGGGTGGATTGAGTCAACTGGATGTGTGCATTAATGGCCCGATAGGTGACATTTCCATATTTTTTGTCGTACCAAATACCACTAAAAACTAGTTTTTAATATCCTAGAGTGTAGCCTATGTCAAAATCTCTCCAACGAGACCCAAGGGGTGCACATGGATCTAAGCTCTGTAGAAAAAATTATGACAATATGAATATCTACAGTGTGAAACTAAACATCGTAAGACACACGGTGCACTCTAATAGGCTGAAAGATTTAGCTGACTATCTATTGTTTTAATCCACCATTCTTTTCTACTCATGCATCATGCATTATATTTGATGTTAGGATTGAGCACGCAAATTCCATGTTCTAATAGGTTGCTTGTTAACTACACTTCAAATTGTACACTTCATTGACATAACACATGGCACTTGATGACTGACACAGAGGATTGTACATGGTGTGTGCATAAGAGACTAGAGGCATGAGGAAGGGGAATGTAGAGGTCTGCGAGAATTGCATGTGAGTAGCGCACGCAAATGATGGGAAGAAAAGGTGCATATATATAAAGTATGTAAACATGCGAAGAAAGGGGAAGCACGTGAGTCAAGGGTACATGTGAGAAGATGAACATAAATGAATAATTCAGACATGTGAAGGAAGATTGCGGAAGAGAAATGAGTGTGTGCAAGGAAATTGCATAAAACACAGAAAAGGGGCATGCATCAAGGAGAACATGTCGAGGACTTAGCCAAAATGGAAGGCAAGTCAGCAGGTGTGCAATGAAGGTTACACAAATTATTGGGATGAAAGTGCAAGCGCGTGAGTCTTTTACTCAAGGAAAATTTGGAAGAAGACTAGAAGAATAAATAAGGGACATGGGATCACGCAAAAGAAAGTGGGGAGAAGGAAGAGCACAAGGAAGAGGCGGGAAGGGTACTCAAGGAATTGTAGCCATGCAAATGTGCCAAAGTATAAAGCCATGAGCACGTACAACCTGAAAATTAATTTCAAAGCTTGAATGGAACTGCAAATTGTACAACTAACCTAGGTGGTTATTTTGGGAAACACCACTTATTTGGAAGAAGGAATCGTCCAAAATTTAGAGCAGGGAATCCTGGAACAAAACCCATAATTTCAAGACATTTTTTGTTGCAATCCGACACCCCTCAGTGCACTTACTAAAAATAACATGTGTCCATGGTGAGGCATGAATAAAATTAGTAAGCGGTCAAATAATCACTGAGTTATCAAACATTCATGGTCCTCAGGGTTAGAAATGAAATAATCTCAAAATAGGGAAATATACACTATTCCCATAAAGGGTGGTCTTTCGATCACACAGGGGTGCTTCTACAACCATTGTAAAATACTTGTAGAGTATATCAAGGGCATCAAATAAATCTGAGAGAGAGGCACTATGCAGAATGGAAGATATTTTAAAGAAATTCAAATTTTAGTTGAAATCCAAATAAGATGTCATCATAGCTCGTAGAATTTATTTCTTCTAGAATATAATGAGAAGACGCCATTATCATCTCTCAGTGAACATGATTGAAGTAACACAGTGAGCTAAGTGAGTTGAGCATCGGTGAGTATGGGTGAGCCAGTGAGCTGGGTGATTTGGTGAGCTGGGTGGGTTGAAGTGAGATGGTTAAGTATGAGCTTGATAAGTGAGTTAGAGTAATTGAGCTGATAACTTGTGAGTATGGTTAAGTCAAGTGAGCTAGTAAACAAGAATAACCATCCTTCTTCAAATGAGGATCTCACCAATTTAGGATCTTGCAACAATGTTTCTTCATCTAAAATTTGGGTGACTCCGAAGGTGTCCCATGCATCTTAAAGAAGGATTTGATCATCATCCCTTATATAGAAAAAAATTAAGCTTCTTCAACATATCAATGAGATCCCTTTCCCCTTACTCTTCTCTCCCTTTCTTTTAATTCTTCATTAAGTACACAATAACTGAAATTTTTTCCTATTACACTTAAGTGAAAATATTTGTAATTTGTAAAATTATTCTCTAAAGAATGATAGAGAGGAGAGACTAAATTTGTCTCTTCAAAGTGTGGAAATTAGAAAGGGGGGGAGAAAGGGAAATAGGAACATGAAGAGTCATTTAGGGAGAGATGAATATGCTCCAAAGTGTCATGAAGGTGCTATCCACACTTGATGAAGATCAGATCCAAATGATGCTGAACATGAAACCTTGAAATGTGATGACCTACCATTATGGTGCTTGGGTCGATGAAGATTGATCCTTTGGAAGCTTTGCCCCATCAAGTCCTTTGCATACCTAGAATGAAGCTCCTTTGTAGTACATTTGCACTCATTGAAAAGAGAGTTAATGAAAATTCGACAACTAAATATAATGAAGGATGCTTTCCCTCACTTGAAAAAACCTTCCAACCTTTGAAACACTTGCATGCCTCCAAACTACCAAGTTCTTAATGTAACGTGAACTGCTTGCACAATTCACCATGATGCATCATGGCCCTTGGGAAACAACCAATGAGATGAGGCAAAGAATATTCATGAATTGAGATGCTGAAGGTAGGCACCTTAGATGGAATATCATTGAGCCTTTAATCAACTCCCTAATGAGAATCACACTGAGACCAAAATACACCATTGTGACCAAAATTGGGAAAGAGATTGAGACACAATTCATATGAATTCAGATGGATTGTTCAACATGGTAGTGATCCATTAGATGGAATATTATTTGAGCCAGGTACCCATCAACCCATCTACCATGACCAGAATGAGAATTTTCATGATACTTACTATTCAATAGTACAGTTACACCATTCAATGACCAAGGGGAACCGAGAGATCCCCTGGCAATTTTGTCGAAACACTTTTGAGAATTTTCCATTTTTCAGAATGAATTTTTCTGAATCCATTCACATGGCTACTCTCAGAATTACTATTATTAGTAAGGATGAATAGAACCTATGAAAAAAATATACATGGATCACAGATTTTGTATCGGAGTAAAATTTTCATAGGATATCAAACTCTTACTATTTTTAGTAAGTTCTTCACACTAGGACACTTTACTGGCAATTTGTGTCATTCAATTTTCATCTTTTCCTAAAACTTTTCCTCAACTATGTCCAAAATGAAAGGTAGCTGAAATATTAGCCACAATCGATTCATAGTGGCAGCGATAGCTCAATGTAATTACTATTATTTAGATTTATCATGGATTGAAAGAATCGTAAAAAAATATACATTTCTATATTTTGGATCGGAGATAAATACCTAATAATTCATGGGGCAAGCAAGTTCTCATTAGAATGTGACACTTTTTGGATAACTATCATTGATCTCCAATTTTGACATGGTTTCTCTCATCCTAGTGGATCTTTGTGACAACTGGTCATATTATGGTAAAATTTCAGATGATGTTTTGGATAAGTGCATCTAAAGACAATTCATAATGTATGTAAAAAATAGGAATGATAGCATTAACTAGGGAATGATATCAAATCTCTTTACCAAATTGCTCTCATGGGGGAAGCTAAAGTGCACTCCAGAAAAAAGTTTAGCACAGTTGATTTTTTATGTCTAGGTTTGTCTCCATGTAATGAGGCAATTTAATCGTTGCAACTCCATAGGTAGATGCCTGGTATTTTTTGATGAGCTAAAAAATTCATATGGATAGTGATGTAAAATCATGGATCCCGAGGATGGCAATTACACGAGAGAGGATTTGAACCCATGTTGACCCTATTTAAATCCTTGCTCTCATATTCAACTGACAGTTTGAGTTTCAGGGCCATTAGACAATGGGGTTTACTCAATTGCTTAAATGTGTTAACTGAGACTCAAGGGTGGTGGTATGCCTCAATTTCTTATATTTAGCCATACAACAATGGAGGGTTTGTCCCTTTGCAAAATTTATTAATGTACAACATGGAATTGATTTTCTAAGTTTTGAAATGTTGATTCATAAATTCCTTGCTCATTTTCAAGTGAAGGTGGTATCCCTCCCATTTGTCAAGTTGTGACCTTGCTTCAGAACACATGTGATCTAACCGAACTCAAGGATGTGGGGTAAGTGATGATATTATAAAGGATGCTCACATGTGCCTCAATGTTCCTTTCAAAATTTTCCCTTATTTCCCCTTAGAAAATGGACATCATCTGTCTCCCAAGTGTGCACATGATGCATATGTATTGTCATGAGGAAGGTGGTAATTGGGGGATTTGAGTTGTGAGGTTATTTTTTGGACATTGCCTAACCACTCAAGTTGAGTCACTTAATTGATGGAACTCATGAGATCCTCATGTGGTAATGACACTAGGATTTTCCCTTATGTACCCTTAATAGATGAAAAAATCTTGGAGGATCATGGTCTCATAAAGTGGGCATAGGGTCCTGAGAAAGGGTCAAGTCATGTTGGAGTGGATCTATCAACACTTTGGATTGGCTGAACCCAAAGATTTGACTGAAGTGATATCAAAAAAAATTATCATGTGTCACTCAATCATAACTTGGATGCTAACTAACTTGAGTTTCATGTGTCTACACATTATAATATTCATCATGGGTAGTGTCCATAGAACGATAATGGACGTAGACCCCCTAGATCTCCAAGTGGGCATTTCATCCAGATTATGAGAAAGGAGGTCTAGGAGTCACCATGTTACCCACTGGAAAACTAGAATGCCGGAGTTCTTCTTTTCTTTCTCAAAGAGTTTAGCATTCATGTTAGGTGAATGTATCACATTCTTATATTATGAATTTGCCTTCAAACTTGGTGGCATATCTTGAGGTCCCCCATGTTTCAATTTGGTTGTCATGAGTATGGATTGATAAGGTTAAACCAAGTGCTGATGGTTACCTTTTTTGAACTAAAATATGGTGACACATATTGCAATCTAAATTTAGTATGCCAGGAGTTCCTTTATTAAGAATCATAGAGAATGCTTGATGTCACAAATCTACCACAGTTTATTTAGGATCCAGTTTTTCATTTTAAGTCTTCACCCACGTGAGAAATTGTGATCTTGAAATGAATCACATTCCTGGAAGGATATACTTAAATATCTCCTTTTTACACCAAATAAACATTATTGAAATTAATATAGGGTATTTTACTTTCCAATTAGCATTTGAGATCATATTGCTATTTCCAAATGGCATTCTTAGAAACTCTCAAGATATCAATATAAGAACAAGGATTATATTTCTTCATCTATACTGTAAGGTAGAACAATTTCTTGTAATGCACTACAAGAAATCTCTTGAAAGCATTTATTATCAATTAAAATATTATGGATTCACTAATTTCTAAAAATGAGTATTTATATCCTTTAAATATGATGAACAACTTGTATTGGAACAATATCAATTATAACTTCTTCACAACTTTCCTTTCCCTTAGTAACAATGCTTCATCTTCCGTAGCCAGGTATTCCATTCATGTTCCTAAACATGTTATGAAATTTGCTAATACCATAATTGAAATTTCCAGGAACAATTTATTTCTAGGGAAATAGATCTTGAATGATATTTCTTAATCATTGGGGTTCCCTATTGTCTCCTAAACATTGGGAAATTCACCACCAACTCTGTGAAAAAGTTTTTTTATAAAAAAGCCTCAGGAGCACTTCATTCTGAGGGAATCAAACACTGAAACACACTTGAAAATCATATTATAAAACTTGTTGCATTAGTTAACACAATAACTGAGTTGGTTGGAGGATAGGTTTACATTGACTGGGAGATGTATTTTCAAATCTGAGGTTTCTAGGTTTTCACCCCCATGACCAAATTTTTGAATTTTTCATGCCAAACATTTAACATCACAATAGGAGTGGGATCAACACTACCAAAAAATCCAAGCCTTGATTGTAAATATTAGTCACCTAATAGTCATATCCTATCATTTGGTCCTCACAACCTTTAGAACCCAAATATAACAAATAATAATTCCTCCTATATAGTCTTGAAGCATTCATTACTCATCATAAAATCAAAAGAGTGCTTATATATAATTGTAGACACCAAAATTGGGTCACACTCCCCTTGGTCCTTCGTCAAATAATCACCTTGAACACACTCACCTAACCATGGACCCTTGCACCCCACACTAATATTAATTTAATTAATTATATTATATTAATCCATGATCTCATGATATTTATTATTTAAATATCCTAATTAAGATAATTCTCACTTAACCATCACCACCCTCACCTAGCCACCTCACCCCAAATCTATTCTTAGTATGTTGCCATAACTAACTAAGACCTACCTAAACCCTAAAAATGAAATCCTACATTCTCTCTAACCACATTCCCACCCGTTAGAAAGGAAGTTTCCATTCTAATCCATAAAGAGAAAGTGAACAAGATCCAAGAAATCAAGCAAACCTACCCATTTTAGAAAACCTAGGAAATCCCTCCCTAACCGACGCCGGTCACCCTAAACCGCCACTAGTCAACCCAAAACCATCGTCAGTTACCATTTATCCCCCAAAAAAACCTTATTTCAAGGTTGACACATTCAGAGAGCAAGATACGAGACTAGAGCTGCATGCAAGTAGAAACAACATTTGCATACAGCATCCAAACATCCACAGCCAACATTAGAAGTGACCACAAAGCCATTTTGCATTCACAGGAGCATCCTGGGAAGTGCCATCACCACACCAAATTCCATCCATCTGATCAATTGACATTGCAATCCAACCATCAAGCTCATACAACAGTAAGTATTTTGTTAACCAACATTCATCTAATTTCATTTTAGTAGGCTCTATTACCTCTGTTATCAGTATCTACTTGCACTTCCATTCTCCCATCATTTATCTTCATGCAAGTTTGATCATTCCTTCACCCACACCACTAAATTTCCCATACCTGACTATTAAACACCTCTGAGTATACCTAAGATCTCCATAGACCTTGCCATTGCCCTCTCCATTTCCATTTAGTCTCATATCTATCCTTACACCAAGATTTTAATAAGTTTCTATCACCCGACTATACCGACACCGGTTATCCATGATCCGTCATCGGTCCATCCAAATACCATGTCCGATGAAACCATCATCGGTTACACTAGACCAATGTCAGTCTCTGTGTTTTACCCTCAGACCAAGAACAAAGCCTAAATTCCCCACCAAATACCCAAAATAGCCCAAAACTAAACCCTGACCAGTACCAGTACTCTGACAGAGACCTTTCCCTTCAGATTCAATCATAGCTTAGCCTGTTGTGAATGAATTTGCTTATTGTAATTGAATGAGATACCTAAATCATTTTAACTACAGTAGGATTTCATTTATTGTTAACATTGAATTGTTTTAAATAGTGGATTGACAACCTTCTAGGGAGTATCACACTTCCCGGAACCAGCATATGCTAGGTAGTCCACTGTCATATGCTATTTAATCTCTTTTGGTGGTCTTGTTGTTCATTTCAGGTAGTTCCTCCTAGCCAAAAGGAAGCTCTCATGATCAGCTGTGGATAAAGAAGTCATACGCATGAGCAATAACCTTCAACCAGCTTTGACAGGTATTCCTCTTAGCCCTTTTACCCTTATCTATTTCATCACATTCTGAGAAATGCTCTAAGAATTAGGTGAAATTTTTTGGCATGCCCAGTGGGACCCATTTGGGGTTCCTTACATTTATTCATTTCTAGGTGAAAAGTTGTATGTTTGTTTCCTTTTTGAAAGGTTCTCACATTAAATTTCTCCCTTGCAATCTTCTCTTCTTTCTATTGTCTCAAAGAAATCATGTTTTGGTGCTATAAAAAGAATTCTTCTTTTCTTTCACCAGTATTGCATTAGTGAAAGATCATATTGTCTCATGTTCATCTTTTGTGACATCGAATTTAATATTTTGATTTGGGCTTAAAATTAACTTCATTTCATTCTGCTTTATTGCATTAGCTCACATTAAATGAGGGCAACCTATATGCTGGAAGTCATGCCCAGCTGATGGTTGACAAACGAATCATAGAAAAGCACTTTCTTTCTCTCTCTCTCTCTCTCTCTGAGTCTTACCAAACATCAAAAAATTGAAAAATACACACATTCTTAAACAACATCTCACCCAGAAGAAGTTGTAGGTGATCACATGATCATGACATAGTGGGTACCCAACTCTTTACTTCTGTTGAGTCATTATCTCAAAGGACGACCCACCCCCATCATAAAATAACCTGAAACTCTCCTTGTAGATCTCCTTCTTTGTAGGAAGCCTTCCTCACCAAAAACTCTATTCTAAAGTTCATGAGTCAGTCTTATAAATAGCATAAGTTAAACCAACATAAAGGAAAGACCACTCTTAGGATCGTATTTCTTAGTGTTTCTAATTGACTTGTGTTTTGAGGTGAGAGGACACGTTCTCCATCTTTTTATTTATCCTTGCATGCTCCTCATCATAGTTGGTGTATTCCAACTTCGTTTGAGTGTGCCTGGACCCCATTTTCATCATTCTCATAATTCTAGGTTTGATTCCACACTTAATTTTAAATCACAACCACCTTTTCTTCATCTCTGTTTCAATTTCACAGTAATTGGTGTTGGTCTAGCGACCATCATCGGTTACCCTCTGACCGTCACTAGTTTTACCCAACCGACATTATTTTATTGTTCTTTTGGTTAACCTACCCAAAAGGACACCTGTTTCATATTCTTTGTTATTTAGAGTCTCTGTAACTTCTCATCATCTTCTCTGTTCAGATAAAATCCATCTACAACTTATCTACCTAGTATATTATTAGCCTTTTACCTTATTTTGGCAAACTATTCTTTTTCCATAGTGACTGACCGTGGTTACCTATGACCGACATTGGTTTACCCTAACCGACATCGGTTAGCCTATTCAATTTTCCAGCTAACATTTTTACCCAATCCACCTACCACCACCTATTTTTCCTATTTTCTACTGTATTTCTTTGTCATTTATAGAAAATAGTCCCACCAAATCAGTACTTGTTCACATGGTGCTGACTCGTAAGCCAAGCAAACACACTTATATTCCATGCTAGTTGTCAACCACTCCCACCTAGTCCTTCACCACCTTCCATTCTATCACCCATGGATCCTACCTAACCTATCACCATCACCATAGGTGATAAGAAGTTCGCATGAATCCTTGACCAAAACCCTGCCGCCTTACAGTTATAACTTTCCCACTCATCCACTTGAGATGCCTCAAGTTAGTTGATATACAAAATTCTTATATCCATCCCCACAACTCTTGTTCCTACTTCAGCATCAGTCCCTTCTAGCTACATGCTACCCACACCTGCATTACCCCAAGTTATTTCGTAGATATGCCCTATACCTGCTATGACAGTTACATCTGCCACATCTATTACACCCACATAATCCACTATACCTTCATCAACCACCTAGAACATAATTTCATCCACACCAATATTCTCACATATACCCATAGTAACCAATGTCGATGACCCCTACCCCATTTCAAAATAATGTCCCTTATATTCCACAGTCCTTAGCCCCCATCGCTACTAGGGTTACCTTGAACCTTCCACTTCCATATAGGTACTATCAGTATTCTCCCATTTCATCTATCATTCATTTTGGGTATGTACCTGTACGTACCCAAAATTGTAAGGTATTATACTGCCAGAAGAACCTGACAGGTGCCCCAATGATGTTACAAGTCTCCTCGTAAGGTGTTCGGGATTCGAAAAAGCTCTCCAAGTGTGCGTTAACATCCCGCATGCCCCGCTTAGGCCCCGTGTGCTTTGTTTTTCCCTTTTCCCCTCTTTTCTTGGCCTTTTTCTCTTCAGTGTCGAAACCGCCACCCTGCCTGGGTGGAGGTCTCATGACCACACCCCTAAACAGGGCAGCGGTAATGTAACCGCCACCCTGCTCAGAGCGGCAGTCCTTTACGCATTTTCTAGAAAGCTCTTTTAACACGACTCACATAATTTCAACATTTTACCAGCTTTCTTTTACTGCCATAAGCTTACATTTATGATTTTGGTTCCCTGGAATAGTGTTTTGCCATTGTTTATAGTTTAAGAGTTCTATTTGGTTTTTACCTTAGGTAAATGAAAATGCTATAAATAGTTGGCTTGTTCTCAAGCAAATGGGCCCTCAAATTTGCCTCTGAATTTCTCCTTGCAATAGATTTAGTTTTCATTTTTCTTAGAGTTCTTAGTTTCTTTCATTGCATGCTTAGTTAGCATTGTTTTACTGTTAGTAAGCCACATATCCATCTTGTGAAAGTGTTGCTGTTATTTAATCCAATCCTTTGGAATAGGATAGTCTGTTTATCAATAGGAAGCCATTAAAGTTGTAGGTTTTGCTCCTCAAATAGGATAGTTTCAGGTTCTGGATTCTTTAAGTTGCATGACTCGCAATAAATCCCACTAGGAATTGCATAAGCCAAGCTCTGTACTCTTGCACTATCCCTCTCCTACTCGCATTGTATTCAGTCTGTATCCTAAGCTTCCTTTATCCCAATATCTACTTCTGTTGATTACACACTTTTCTAGATCCATGTGAACAAAAAGGAACTAGGAGATCACACTGAGGGGAAAAGATCACGCACACCATCAATTTTGCCATTGTTCTGTAGAATCCAGGTTCTAGCTTTCAAAGTTCTAGTTAGAAACATATCAAATAAAGTAGCCAATCACTTTATTTCAGTTAATTTTACTCTCAATATTGCCAGGGAAGCTGTGGGGATTGATAGTTTCTGAGAAACTATGATTCACTCCTCACTTCTGAGGTAGGATCGAGAGTCTTGCAAATAGATTAGATAAGTTATTTCATTGTTTAGAATAGATCTACAAATTGCACAGACAAATAGCTATACTCAGTTATTTTGTTTGTTTTAAGTTGTTATTTTAGCTGTCAATTCTAGATATTTTAAATAGTTGCTTTCTTAAATTCATATAGTTCATCAAGAAACACAAAAAAAATAGAGAAACCATATATGCTATAGATATACTTCACATAGTTAAATTTCATTTTACTACAGTTAATTTACATTGTTGCTTTTGTATGACAATTACGAGACCTAGAGATCCCAGGGAATACGTATTCGAGCCAATCGTGCCTCAGCCCAATCTCATCACAACAATAACTGATATAGATCAAAATCTTAGGATCCAAGTCTTCTAAACAACGGTAAGCTTGCAAAAAATCAATTCCTAGTTGAGCGGGCTAAACATAGAAGACGACCAAGCATACATGTTTTGTTCGAATCAACCAAACTACAGATTACCCTAGGAAACATTCATATGACTGTAGAAGGGCTTGAAAGAGAACAAACCTTTGGTTGTGATCCTTTGGTCCCACAGCCAGATGCAGGAGACACTCTTATAGATATAGATACCAGCCTAAGAATCCAGGTTGCACGAATGCCTGTAAGATATTATGAGAAAATCACACAGTTATTGATCTTAAATATAGAAGCTGAGAAAGCATATGATTACTGGATACTAGGGATTAGGGGTTGATTCCGCACATGACCATAGCAAGACCACAACAACTACGAGTCCATGGTTGTAACCCACAAATCCCATAGCCTAACAAATCTATGAGTACATCAGACATAGACATTAGCCTACGCACACTAGTATTCAGATCTATCCCACTTCTACCTATAATCATCGAACAATTATCCTTGCTAGACATAACAGCTAACAAAGCTAGGGAATTCTGGACTAGGCCAGAGAATCACCCATAGAAATAACTATATCCATCATTCATCTTATGACCCTATCTGGAGACATACACGAAACTATCCCAGGTCATTTTCCATGTATTCCAAAACCTATAGATTGAATCATGCCAGAGCTTGATATTGATTGGAGCCTTCGAGCAGTCATCCTTACTGCAATCGATCTATCACACCAGTTCAAGTTAGGAGGGCCTTCTTTGCCTTAGATTTACAAGTTCCGCTAGTATGTATTGAAGACATTAGATTTCCTAACTAGTTTGTCTGCATCCCATACATATTCCATCCCCACCAGCTATCTCGGCACGACCTCGGGAGGTCGGGTATGAGGAAGAGTTACTTGTAGATTCCCACGCTTGCTTGTCACTTTTCCATCATACAAAATTGGTGAACCCGACATGAACAAACAACTTTTTCAGCTTCTCCATCTCATTCGTTAACCATCACTTTCGCTCCTTCCCATTATTCTGCGGGTATTCATATACCCCCCGAATATGTCAAGATTTGATGCATATGGCAGACCCCTCTTGGGTCTTGAGGCATACTATGCCCAACAGAATAGACAATCATCACCCTCGCTCTCAGTGTGGGGCGACAACTATTCAACTAATCAGTTGTCAACACAAACTCCAAGGATCAGATATAGCTCGTCCTTCCAAACAGAGGAGTTGGAACAACTCGCTCAAACATAACAAATAAAGCCTTCAGGTTCAAACAATATGACATTCACAGGAGAATCTGGTTCACCTCCTCAGGTACTACTTAGACCACAAATTAGTAGACAATCAGACCCATACCAGGTTTTAGATGATGAACTTTCGGTACATTATGCCAGGAATGAACAACACTCTCGAAGTATGTACCCACCCATAGGAAGTTTACAAACACAACCCGAGGTCTCTTTTCAAGAAAATACTTCTATGCCACTGCATATAGGAAATACCCTCGGAGAAACTTGGCAAGGTAATGATCAATTCATAGCGGGGTATCATAGACCTATACAACATCAAAATATGCAACAAACGCCACCAAGGTAAAATATCGTGACTTCACCAAATGAAGTCATTTCAACTCTAGTAGAAAAGGTTAGAGGGTTAGAACTTGCCCAAGCAAGTCAAAATTCACAATTTATGCAGGTAGGAAGTTCCAATCCTCCTCATCATTCTAGCTAAGTAGACCTTCTCAAAGGAATAGGCATGTTAGGCATGACTCCTCAGTATTCACAATAAATGCCAACTAGACCCACCATCTCTAACACTGTTCCTCCCGGTCTAGTACAAAATAATCCATTACTGGACAGTACCCCTTCATACTTAAACATGTACTCCAAATCACCACAAGGGGATATGTTCTCCTCTCCTGGCATGTTTTCTCAAACCACAGGTGTTCCCTTATGCCCCTACCAATGCATATGCAATGCCATATCAACAACCCATTCCACCACCGCTCCCTCAGTAGGCACCATCAATGGTCGAAACCTATGCGATAGGGACATATTCAGAATACTTGAAAGAGCCCTTAGATTTCACCATACGAAGCATCATGCTTCCAAGACCTCTTCCTGATTTACCCAAATACAAAGGTGAGGGAGATCCAAATGCACATATCAAAGCTTACACTACAGCCATTCGAGAACTACTCCCATGGGATGGGGTTGTTGCTAAGATATTTCCCAAAACCTTGGAAGGTATCGCTCTCGATTGGTATTATAGAATACCTGAGGCTTCCATACATTCATTCAAACAACTCGTGTCAGAGTTCATCAAGGCCTTTGACATGAACAAACTATTAAGGACAGGAATCAGGGAATTCTTACACATCAAACAAGAACACAATGAATCTGTCGCCCATTTCATCCAAAGGTGGCGTACAGTTCTTTATTCTTCAGCAAGTGCTCCGAACATGGATCAGATGGAACTATGTGATTTATTCCTTCATTCTCTTAGCAGAGAGGTGAAGGAAGAAGTCTAGAAGTTCCCATTAAGAACTTACGATGAAGTACTTGAGAGTGCTCTTCGAATAGATCAAGCAGCAATTGATAGTGGTCGTAAAACATATGGAGCAAATGGGAGGTTAGTCACCTCCAACCAGAACACTACAGCTTATCCTACTACCACGAATGTCAATCAAGGACCTAAAATCCTTAATAAAAATTGGGGTGTAACAACAGATGGAGTAACCGATCAGCCTAAAAAGGTAAATAATGTGAATACTTCACCACCAATGAACAATCAACGAAACAAAAACTTTACCCCAACAATCAATACAGTGGATTTTAACCATCCACAACAACAACAACGGAGAAATCCCATAGTGGTTCTAAGACAAAATTCAACTAGATACCAAAACCAGAATTCAAACCAAAGACAACAAATGTAAAATTTTAATCCTAGTAGACAACGGTTTGATCAAAATTTTGGACCACAATACGCACCAAACCAACAAACTAGGAATTACAATCCTAATTCATATTGTGGTTTCCACAAAATTCGGGGCCATGACACTAGAACGTGCCGTGACTACAACAAATTCATGCAACGCTTGCCAGATGAACAAAGACAACTTTTCATGGATATGTTCTTGGCAGATCCTAAATCACCGGCATAAAATACCTTCACAGGGGTGGTTTCCCCTCAAATGCACCCCTGAAGATCTTTAATGATCCACTCCCAAATCATGATAATAATAGGCTAAGTCCAAATGGGACAAACAAAAGCATAATGGCAGGAAACAATGATCATGAAGACTCGACTTCACTAAATCCATTAGTTGCGCCACAACTAGGAAGTCAGCCACAACCTAAGGTAGTCGGTTTAGTGGAGCTAGACGCTGAACTACCCATCGAAGCTATAACAAGGATGCGAGAGTATTTCTCTCAGCCAAGTCCAAGCCACCTTCCAAAGGCGGATAACATCCAAAAAATTGTAGCAAAATCTGTGGGTGCCTATGATTTAATTAACGACCTAACAAAAACCTTCTTGCACATTTCATTTTTAGACTTACTAAAGAACTCTCCCACCCACAGGACTGATCTTCTAGAAGCATTAGGTTTACATCATTTAATTACCATGACTCCACCTCCTGAAACACAGGTAAATCATGTGGACTTTGATGTTCATCCCCCGGGGCAGGCAGATAGGGATGATGAATTCATATTCGAGATAAACAAAATGCCGACAGATGCTGAGATCACACGCCGAGGTGATCCAGCCTTACACTTACAAGTATGGGTTTATAATAACTACATGAAATGAGCAATGGTTGATGATGGGGTGGCAGTTAACATAGTTCCCTTCTCTTTCCTTCAGAAACTTGGATATGGGGAAACAAATTGTTCCATGACTTGAAATACATTAAGAGGCTATGATAGTCTTAAAGCCACCTCGGTTTGAACTATGATATTACCAGTCACCTTAGGGACCAAAACCATCTTGACTGAGTTTTATATTATAGATCAAGAAACTAACTATAATATGATCCTTGGTGGACCCTGGATACACCGTGTGAAGGCAATCCCTTCTACACTATTTCAAGAAGTAAGGTTTTTACACTTAGGGAAGATATTTGTAGCCAAAGGTGATCCAAAACCATTCGATGTACACCTAGCTGACTTAAAGAAAATACCAGGTGTGCATTCAGAGTTTGAACTCCCAAAAAACCAACTTAATATACCTAATGACATAAAACCAAAAGAAAATTTAATACCTACGACAGATCTTGAAGCTATAAGCCCAGCCAAGGAAACCCCAACCCCTAAAGATGAGGCTAACACCATAGAAATGGTATCATTAGGAACTACTACAAAAATTGTTGAATTGCTAGAGAAAGATCTACCAATGTTCTTACCATTTGACTCTGTAGGCATGGGATGTTCCCTAGGCATTGACTCTCTTCCAGTAGAGGATCTCTGTATGGTGGAAGTAGAATACGCAAACAAAACAGATATCCCAGCTTCCATATTCCCAGCTAAATATTGGACACTCCATTTTGATGGAGCTAGATGTCGTTACAGAGTGGGGGCAGGTGTAATCTTTACTTCCCCTAAAGGAAAAGTCTTACCTTTCACCTTCAAACTAAATTTTGAATGTACAAACAATGGTGTTGAGTACAAAGCCCTCCTCCTTGGCCTCATTTTAGCCAAGAGAATCGGTGTCGATAACATCAGATTCTTAGGAGACTCATAATTGGTAGCAAACCAAGTCTCTGAGATATATGAAACCAAAGCCGAGCACTTACAGCTTTACAAAAAACCTGTATTAGATTTAAGCAAGGAGTTTGACTTCATATCAATTGAAGCAATACCGTGAGAGAAAAATCTTCTCGTTGATTCAATAGCAACTTCAGCATCATGTTGTACTCCAAGCGATAAGTTAGAGGATACCCATTTCATGATATCCCTTCGTGATGAACCATTGATAAAAACAATGACAAATTCTCTTTTAAATGGAAATGAAAACAAATCTACTACCCTAGACCACATTGATAGTGATATGGCCACTTTGAGTTATTTAAACACCTATGTGGCATTGCATCTCTCCTATCATATGATAGATTTGTCCTTAATCCCACATTCGTCTTCCTACTTTGGAAATCCCATGATGGAACTTCCCTCACAAGCAGAACCTAGTGTATACACAGTAGAAAATGGGGACGATTTTGATTTACCTCCATCCCCACCTGAGTTTGAAGAAGGTAACACCTCTTTGATCGAAGAAACAATTGATATTAACATCGGGACGGAGGATGAACCAAATATCTTGAAACTAGGATCCTCGCTAACCCTAGAAGAAGTAGAAATACACACTCAAATCCTCAAAGAACATCAAAAAGATTTCACATTTAGTTATAAGGAAATGACAGGAGTTGCACCCCACATTGTGGTACACAACCTCGTCACTAAATCAGATGCAAAACCAATTAAACAAAAATCAAGACCAATGAAACCCAAAGTAGCTCTCATGGTGAAAGAGGAGGTAATAAAACTCCTCCAAGTAGGATTTATCAAACCAGTCGATTACTCTCAATGGGTATCTAATATCGTTCCCATTCTCAAGAAGAATGGGAAGATACGCATTTGCATAGATTTCCGAGACATTAACAAAGCATGTCCTAAGGACGACTTCCCATTGCCATCCATTGATGTCATTGTTGATGCAACAACTAGGATTTGAACTTTTGTCTCTCATGGATGGATTCTCGGGATACAATCAAATCAGAATATCTGAACAAGATCAAGCTAAAACCACATTTATAACTCCTTGGGGAACCTATTGCTACGTTGTTATGCCATTCGGTCTCAAGAACACTGGTGCTACATACCAGCGAGCTATGACATATATATTTCATGATTTAATTCATAAAATCACGGAATCCTACGTAGATGACTTGTTGGCTAAGGCCAAGAAGCGTTGTGACCATCTGGAAGTACTCCACATCATTCTTTCACGTTTGATAGAATATGGAGTCACGCTAAATCCAGAAAAATGCGTCTTTGGTGTAACAGGAGGGAAGCTGCTAGGTTACATCATATCGTCACGAGGGATAGATGTTGACCCAACCAAAATTCAGGCTGTCCTTGAAATGGTCCCACCTTCGGATGAATCTGGAATCAGGTTATTTCTCGGAAAGCTGGGTGCAATCCAGAGATTCATCCCAGACTTAAGTTCCACCATTCATCCAATCAACAATTTACTCAAGAAAGATTATAGCATTGATTGGAATGAATATTGCAATGAAGCTTTCAATGTATTTAAGAATTTCTTGTTGTCACCACCTACACTAATGCCACCTAAGCTATATTGCCCATTAATTTTATAATCACGAGCTACCAATGTCTCGCTAGCCTGTATGCTGGCTCAAGAAGACGATGACAAGAGAGAACGTGTGATTTATTTCATTAGCCAAACACTGCTCAACTATGAAACGCATTATACACAAGCAGAATGAGAATGCCTCGCCATAGTATTTGCAACCAAATGCCTAAGACATTATATGCTAAATCAAGAAACAAGGGTCATGGTAAAAACAGACCATTTACGAACTTTTCTCATGCAAGGGTCCTTATCTAAGAAGGCTGGACGTTTTATAACCTTAATGGGAGAATTCAAATTAACATTTGTAAATCAAAAGTCCGTTAAGGGAAAAATCATCATAGATTGTTTAGCTGATAACCCATTAGATGGAGGTGATTTAGTAGATCTGGACTTCCCAGACAAGTCCATATACTACATCGAAACCTGACCTTCTATCTCTGAGTGTCCTTGGTACATGGGTATCATTAATTATATCATGGACCATACATATCTAGAAGGGGCTACACTGAAACAAAGAAGGTGGTTACGTATTATCGTAGCTAAATACGTCATTATAGAGCAAGTGCTCTATCGGAAAGCATTTGACGGAATTCTTCTAAGATGTGTCGACATAGAAGAATCTAAGAATATTCTCCATGAATCTCATAGTGGAATGTGTGGAGGCCACTTTGGTGGCCATGCCACAGCTCGTAAGATACATCGAATGGGCTATTTCAAGCCCACTCTAGAACACGACGCAGTAGAATTTGTACGCAAGTGTCATAAGTGCCAAGAGTTCTCCCATGAGATCCACATGCCGGCACAAGCTCTACAACCGATTGCTACTCCATGGCCCTTTTCCATGTGGGGCCTAGATTTGATAGGGAAATTCTCCCCCTCATCTACAGATGGCCATAATTTTATAATCACGGCCACTGAATATTTTACCAAGTGGGTAGAGGCTATGCCTCTTACTACTGTACCGGGTTCTGTGATCGCCAAGTTCATTTTGAACTAAATCATTTGCAGGTATGGTATCCCACAAATCATTATCTCAAATAATGGAACTTCTTTCAATAATGATGAAGTTCACAAATTGTGCAATAAATTTAAAATAATCCATCATACGGCTTCCTTGTATTACCCTCAAGCCAACAGAAAGGCTGAAGCGACAAATAAAACACTAAAGGCCATTATCCTTAAAACAGTGAAAGAAAACAAACGCGATTGGTACTTGAAGTTATACCCGGCCTTATGGGCCCACCGAACCTCAATAAGAACACCAAGAGGAGAAAATCCTTTCTCACTAGTATCCGGGGCAGAAGCAGTTCTCCCGCTTGAGGTTGAAATACCCAGTCTCTACATTTCATTACAAGGGATTCTAGATGAAGACGCTTACAGAGAAGCACGTCTTTCCCAACTAGAAATCCTAGATGAAGCTAGGTTGTATGCTGAACAATGGCATAGAATCTATGCTGACCGGATGTGTTGGCAATATAACAAGAAGGTCTATGAACGTGACATATATGAAGGTGATCTAGTTCTAAGACTAGACAGCTGGATCGACAAGAATACCAGTGAAGGAAGGAATTTATGGCCTAAATGGTTGGGCCCATACCAAGTCATGAAGGACTGTGGAAATGGTGCATACCTCTTATCTATGCTAGAAGGTGAGGAATTTGGTGAAACAATCAATTCCCTGCACCTCAAGCAGTTCTACACGTAAGCAGCTAGCACTACTTATAATTGTATCTACATTGCATCTTCATATAGATTAGGATCATTTTGTCCGCTTGTTTCGTACACAAATTGTGATCAAGGAATTTATTCTCAAAGCAATTCATTACAAACTCATGATGTTGTTGGCATAAACACTCTAATCATACTTATCCATTTTCATGATATCATCAAATTATCTCGAAATCATTTTATCAAATAAAGCTAGAAATGAAAAAGTCTTAACGGTAACCATGCCAAGATCTGTAAGTTTATTCTCACTTTTGGTTTCTTCTTAGAATAGGTGTCTTGCCTATGGTCTGTTCTAGAAGCTTCATGTTGTCACATCTATCCCATATGTATATCTCTTTGGAAATAAACACATACTGAATTTTACTCAAGTAAACAAGTCAAACATTGATCAAACAGAAAATTTTAATTTTACACATTTCCTTGCCCCACCAACCTTCGGTGATGAGCTTGCGTCTCTTACTAGTGACGTAGGGTTGGGAAAGGATGGAAATGCCCTTACTCACCTATGCTTGGCCCACTGTGATAAAACCACGCTTCTTACTAGTAGCATGGGGCAAAGTGTAGGGGGTCCTCTTGACAAATGAATGCAAAAGGTCATACACAAACAATTCAAAACTTGAAGCTTTGAGTTAAAAACAAATGAATCAGATGTTCAAAATTCAAAGAGAGTTAAAATCCTAAAAACCCATATTTTGTCTACTATGTGGCCATCTACGGATCTAAGTTTGGATAAACTGCAAAGCAAGTTGCATCCAAAACTATGAAGTCACACGAGTGGAGTGGGCTTGTGGTATCATAATTTGGTTCCACCAAAGCTTTGTCTATCTTTTATCAATATCATTTCAAACACATCTCATAACTTGCACCCTTCCCAACTCTCGGTGATAAGCCCTCGCATCCTACTAGTTACGTGGAGTTGGGGGTAGGGGCAGGTTTATCTGTTCATCATACTGGTTTATATTCATCACTTTTCCAAAACAAATATGAAGTGTTCAAAATTGCTTACAGAAGCTAAAATTAAAAATCACATTATATCTACATTATCATATATCAGCATCATGAAATATAAAAATAAATTCAAACACTTGCATCATTTATTCTCCATTACATACATTCTAAAAGAGCATGCATCCATACATCGTAATCTACATAAGGAAAATGGAAGGGGAAAGTAAGCCATGAATGCCAAGGGTTTGATCTAGAATGAATATATATATATAAATGATCAAAATGTTTTGTACAATGCCATCATGCACTAAGCATGGTCAAAACGCTCAAAGAGCCCGGGATATACAAAAGAATGTATCATACAACATCTAGGAGAGCCATCAGGATTCTCAATCCCTACGAGACCCCTCTGATGGTGCACGCCCATGCCTAGGACTCAGGCTATGGCAGCGCTCTAAGTGCACGAAATGCTCAGGATCCCGAGGGGCAGCCGCAGTCTCACCATGAGAATGGCTCCTCATCAAGCGCTCAGTCATCCTATACCCCGCTAGCTCCGTGTGGAGAGTCGATACCATCCTGGACACATGCCAGACTGGGGCAAAGATGTCAGTGTGCCTACTAGGTGTTGAGGGCTCCCCAGCATCCACGGACAACTCTGTGTAGGTCCTCTCCATGGGGATCATCAGGGTATCAGTACATACCCTGTGAATCAAGTCCCACCACTCATCGGAAGTCTCTGCAAACAAGGGAGAAAACAAATTGGAAACCAAACAAGATATTAGAAATACAAGATAAAATAAAAGGAGAGATAGTAACTAAGGATATTCTAACTAAAAACAAACATTAAAAGGAGAGAGGGTAACTCACTCGGATCACTAAGCCTCTAGGATGGATCTATGGGATCAGCACCTACCATGGATGCTGCTGCCGACTAAGGGGCTACTCCTGTGGCTGGAGCAATGTAGCACCCCGCAATGGACTCATCCTCCCCACCATGGCCTTGAGAGAGTGGCTCCTCTGAAACCAAAGTCACTCTCTCTGCACTCTGCTCGGCCCTCTCTACCTGCATGATATCCTGGGTGTCATGCCACTCAGGATCACTGTCCTCGGTCTCCTCCTCTGTCTCTCCCCCTGTAAACTCCTCAGACTCAGAGTCTACCTCAATGGGGTCATCACTGCTATGGGTAGGACCCGCGGCAATCTGGAGCAAGGGTGCCTGAGGCGCACCGGCTCTCCCTCTGGCACGTACTATCCTCCTGGCTGCAATAGGAACACCAGGAGTAACCACTATCCAACCCCAGCCTCTAGGCCCCCCTCTGGCCTCTCAGAATGATCTGTATACTAGTGCTACTGGGGGAAGCATACCCATGTATTTTAGGCCAAACTGTTGAGGAACTCGGCCAACGGGGTGCATATCCACTCACCCCACTCTATCAATAAGCTACCCTGTAGTAGAGCAGGAGATCAAAGTAAGAGCCTCCTCACCCCATATTCCTGCCATACTCTAATATGGTGTGGCCTCCATGTCGGCAGTAGTTAGGGAAGCAACTGGCTGATGAGGTGCTCAGAGCACCGACATGTCTGTCCATCTAGCTGCCCTCACAGCTCCGGGATCTGCCACCTCTACACCTCTGTCGTAGGGGATGAAGTGCTCATAGACCCAACTCATGACTAAGGTCGGGTGGCTCAAGGACTGCCCCTGTAAATGGACTACCCTATATAAGTCATGGTAGGTGGTCCCAAGAATTTCTGCTCCCTAGGCATATATCCGACCATGTCCCTCTATCTATGCAATAATGGGGGACCAACAGTATAACAAGGTGTCTCCTCCCTTGTCCCCAATCAGTCTCGAGGAAAGGATCCCCATGATAGCCTGGAGAAGTAAGGGGATGGGCAAGCTAGGAATGGATCGAACTCTAACCCCCTTCTTCGACCCCATGGAGATGACTGCATCTCCCATGTATGTAGCCCACTGTGCAATCTGGGCCCATGAACCTACTGTCTCTAGGGTGAGTCATCTCCCGATGATCAGGACCCCCAGGATACGGTAAACATCCTCTAAGGTGATGGTCCACTCACCACGGACCCCTGGTAATCGGAAGGTGTTCCGATCAGCATCCCAATATGAGAACAGGTCACAAAGAATGTGACTGGATGGTGTAACATGGGGCACGCGTGAAATGCGTAGTATCCCAGCCCACTGAAGAGTGTCCTCCTCATCCTGTGAGAGGGCATCTAGTACCCCTGGGAGCCAATCACACTCCCTCTCTCTACTCCACCAGATATACTCCTCTCTCACCTGCATACACCCAAAAACACACAAAACAGAGCAAGTTAGCATCCAAGTAATACTAGAAAAATCATGAAAACACGTAAAAATGCTAGAAAAGTAAAAATAATTTCAAAGGGATGTTCTTTTTACATTCTGTGCAAAACCGCCGCCCTGAGCAGGGAGGTGGTTTCATAACTGCCGCCTTAAGGGTGGCGGTCGTGTAACCACCACCCTGGGCAGGGCGGCGGTCGTGGTCCGAAAACCCACGTGGGTTTTTAAACTTAAAAAGCCTAAAAAATGCAAAAAAGGACCATTTTACCTAAAAACAAAGCCTACCCAGTAGGTGCCCCCCCTAGATGGACCTTTTAACACTAACATTTTCAAAAATTACCCCCCCATGACAAAGATTTTAGCATTTCAAAATTAAGGGGGTAAAAGGGATAAATTGAAGAAAACTAACCTGTGATCTCGCGGGTCAATGTTCCGCTAACGGAGGCATGATCACTATCCCGTCACGGACGTTTTGACTCTACTCACGCAAGAAACCATCACCGTGGGTTCCAGAGCTCAAAACAAATCAAATCAACTCACGCAAATGAATAGGAAAATGGGCCCACTTTCATATATATAGCACCCTGATTCGTTTTAAATGACTTTTTCACAGGTTTGGAGCGCTGACGGAGGTAAGTTCTTATCCCCGCACAAATGGTATGTTATCATGTCCTATTATTTTAGCGTTTATTTTCCAAACTATTGTGTCTATCTGCACTTGAGTTCTCTTTTAATTTTGCATGTAGCGGGAATTTTGGATGGCGTCATTTCAACACATGGATGTATCAGGTATAACTTCTAAACTTCCCATTTCAGGACTGCCATACTCGGACCCACCATTTTACGCCTCTTCATGGCTAAAACACTTCTCCGAGTGGGCAATATGTACGTACCAAAAATTTTAAGGTACTGTACTGTCAGAACAATGTGACAGGTGCCCCAATGATGATACAAGTCTCCTCGCAAGGTGTTTGGGATCTGGAAAAGCTCTCCAAGTGTGCGTTAACATCCCACATGCCCCACTTAGCTGCCGTGTGCTTTATTTTTAGCTTTTCCCCTCTTTTCTTTGCATTTTTCTCTTCAATGACGAAATCACCACCCTGCCTAGGCGACAGTCTCGTGACCGCCGCCCTGAACAGGGCGGCGGTAAAACATTGAAATTACATGAGTCGTGTTAAAAGAGCTTTCTAGAAAACGTGTAAAGGACCGCCGCTCTGAATAGGGCGGCGGTCCTGTAACCACCACCCTGCGCAGTACGGCGGTCCTTTACGCATTTTCTAGAAATCTCTTTTAACATGACTCACGTAATTTCAACATTTTACCAGCTTTCTTTTCCTGCCATAAGCTTGCATTTATGATTTTGGCTCCCTGGAATAGTGTTTTGCCATTGTTTATAGTTTAAGAGTTCTATTTGGTTTTTACCTTAGGTAAATGAAAATGCTATAAATAGTTGGCTTGTTCTCAAGCAAATGGCCCCTCAAATTTGCCTCTAAATTTCTCTTTGCAATATATTTAGTTTTCATTTTGCTTAGAGTTCTTAGTTTCTTTCATTGCATGCTTAGTTAGCATTGTTTTACTGTTAGTAAGCCACATATCCATCTTGTGCAAGTGTTGTTGTTATTTCATCCAATCCATTGGAATAGGATAGTCTGTTTATCAATAGGAAGCCATTAAAGTTGTAGGTTTTGCTCCTCAAATAGGATAGTTTCAAGTTCTGGATTCTTTAAGTTGCATGACTCTCAATAAATCCCACTAGGAATTGCATAAGCCAAGCTCTGTACTCTTGCGCTATCCCTCTCCTACTCGCATTGTATTTAGTCTGTATCCTAAGCTTCCTTTATCCCAATATCTACTTCTTTTGATGCTAGCATTACACACTTTTCTAGATCCACGTGAACAAAAAAGAACGAGGAGATCACACTGAGGGGACAAGATCACACACACCATCAGTTTCGCCACTGTTCTACAGAATCCAGGTTCTAGCTTTCAAAGTTCTAGTTAGAAACATATCAAATAAAGTAGCCAATCACTTTATTTCAGTTAATTTTACTCTCAATATTGCCAAGGAAGCTGTGGGGATTGATAGTTTATGAGAAACTATGATTCACTCCTCACTTCTGAGGTAGGATCGAGAGTTTTGCAAATAGATTAGATAAGTTGTTTCATTGTTTAGAATAGATCTACAAATTACACAGACAAATAGCTATACTCAGTTATTTTGTTTGTTTTAAGTTGTTATTTTAGCTGTCAATTCTAGATATTTTAAATAGTTACTTTCTTAAATTCATACACTTCATCAGAAAACACAAAAAAAATAGAGAAACCATATATGTTATAGATATACTTCACGTAGTTAAATTTCATTTTGTTACAGTTAATTTACATTGTTTTTTTGTATGACAATTATGGGACCTAGAGATCCCAGGGAATATGTATTCAAGCCAATCATGCCTTAGCCCAATCTCATCACAACAATAACTGATATAGGTCAAAATCTTAGGATCCAAGTCTTCCGAACAATGGTAAGCTTGCAACAAATCAATTCCCAGTTGAGCGGGCTAAACATAGAAGACGACCAAGCACACACATTTTGGTAGAATCAACCAAACTACAAATTACCCTAGGAAACATTCATATGATTGTAGAAGGGCTTGAAAGAGAACAAACCTTTGGTTGTAATCCTTTGGTCCCACATCCAGATGTAGGAGACACTCTTATAAATATAGATACCAACCTAAGAATCCAGGTTTCGTGAATGCCTATAAGATATTATGAGAAAATCACACAGTTATTTCTCTTAATTATAGAATCTAAGAAAGCATATGATTACTGGATACTAGGGATTAGGGGTTGATTCCATACATGACCATAGCAGGACCACAACAACTACAAGTCCATGGTTGTGACCCACAAATCCCGCAGCCTAACGAATCTATGAGTACATCAGACATAGACACTAGCCTACGCACACTAGTATTCAAATATACCCCACTTCCACCTATCACCATCAAACAATTATCCTTGCTAGACATAACAGGTAATGAAGCTAGGGAATTCTGGACTAGGCCAGAGAATCGCCCATAAAATAACTATATCCATCATTCATCTTATGACCCTTTCTGGAGACATACACGAAATTATCCTAGGACATTTTCCACGTATTCCACAACCTATAGATCGAATCACACCAGAGCTCGATATTGATTGGAGCCTTTGAGTAGTCATCCTTGTTGATCAATCTATCACACCAGTTCATGTTAGGAGGGCCTTCTTTGCCTTAGATTCACAAGTTCTGCTAGTGTGTATTGAAGACATTAGATTACCTAACTAGTTTTTCTGCATCCCATACATATTCCATCCCCACTGGCTGTCTCGGCATGACCTCTGGAGGTCATGTGCAAGGAAGAGTTACTTGTAGATACCCATGCTCACTTATCACTTTTCCATCATATAATACCCCCTATATTGCTCCCTAATTCTCAAATTTCCTTTAGGGCATTGCCATATACTTGAATTCCACCTCCATCATATGTCCAACATCAACCCTCTTACTGTACAAGAGGCACCCATCCATCACCACCTACCAATGACCTCATAAAGTTAATTATGGACAAGATGTAGACACTAGAGGCATCGGTTTCTGGCTCCCGTAACTCTCTAACCTATGATGAAATTTATAATGAGCCCATATACACATCCATTCATATTTTTCTATATCCCATACATTGGGATATGCTTAAATTTAACTACTTCAACAATGAAGAGGACCCGCAACAGCATTTGTGGTCTTCTAAACATGGGTTTTATCTGATCACCCATGATGACACTTTCCTTCTAAGGACCTTTCCCATGTGTCTGACCCGGCCCACGTTAGACTGGTATAGTGGGTTACCTAGACATAATATCTACTCATTTAATCAAGTAGCCAAAGTCTTCTTGGATCACTTCTCCATCAACGTTGTTAAGAAGGTTACCATGACTAACCTCTACTCTACATGTCAATACGATGACAAGTCTATCATAGATTTTTTAGCTCATTGGCGTAACCTAATTAATCAACTCACATTCCAACTACCATAAACTAAAATCATAGAGCTCTTCACATGGGCTTGTGCTAGATATATTTTTCTGACTCTATAGGTGTAGAATTGCCAAACCTTCAATGAGGCATTCACCATGACACGAAATCTAGAGATCTGGGCCATCAAAGACAGGAAAATCCAACTACGAAATAAGACCACAACATTTAAGTCAAATTATACCTCTTCTTCTTTGAAACCATAAAATAATTATTCAAAATCCAAGGGAACCACTAACGTAGTGGTACTCAAGGCCAACCCATCTCATCCATCAAATCAAGCTAAGGCCTCATCTAATATTTCTCCTATCTAGACTTTTCAATTCAGACAAGAACAATGGAAATACACCCCAATTGGGGAGCCTTATTCTTCTATTTTAGAAAATCTCACTAAAGCTAGGGCCATCACCCTTCCTCCTATAAAACCACACACTAGTTTTTACCCTGCTCACCCCATACCTGCCTAGTATAAAGAGCATGACTTCTGCAACTATCATCGGGTAAAAGGTCATAATGATGTAAATTGCATCACTCCCAAGAACATTTTCCAGGAAATGCTCAAAAACAGAAAGTTAGTCTTGGACAATCTGAATGCACCTGCCAATCAAAACCTACACATCTTCAAGAAACCGTTTCCTAATCATGCCCCTTCTTCTAATAAAATTGGAGAGACCCCAACTAATGATAGCCATACCTACGACATCCATCTTATTTTTAAGTGACACACCAGTTGCTTCCCAATTACCTCATATTCCTTCCATAGAGGAAATCCTAGAAATAAGTCCTCCAACTACACATGAACCCACTTCACCCATTTCTCCACCCATAGAGGAACACCCTTCATCTCCTCCCTCACCTATTAAGAAGCCTTATGTCAACATCAAGACCACTTCACCTTTGGCTTCTCCACCTAGAGAACCGTCACCACCGGTACCTCTCTGAGCCATGAGAGACAGTTGTTCATCTCCTCCACTCACAGAGGAGCACCCATCATCTCCTCCACCTATCAAAGATCCAGTAGATATGTCGTTACCCCTAGGTGACCATTCTCCATTAGCTACCCAAGATCCTGTTGACTTACTTTCAACTCTCTTTCCTACAGAGGCGGAAGCTAAGGATTTCCCCATTTCTAAAACATATTTTACGGGAGTTGCCATTGGATCCACATCAACCTCACCTACAATAGTGTCATTCTAATGCTTATTCAATAACTTGGATTATGTAGATAGAGCCTTACTTTGGGAGCGTCTTCTACTTCATGTCTCAACACAAATGTAGATGTCACTCACTGACACCTCCACTATTTATCGAAAAGTGTTTCGACTGAACAAATCAAACACAACTACAACTATAAAAAATTCTCCCATAATACCACTCATGGCTCAACTTACACCTCTAACCATAACCCAACATGCATCCACATCCTAACCCACAACTACGTCATCTTCCTTGCCTAAACCTATCACTATTTAAGTGGTCATCCCAATAGCTAGCCTTACTCATCCACCCATCAAATTAGATCTAGCTACGTCCTCCAAAATTAACACCAAATTTAACTCGGCCCCTAAATAAAATAACCAATCCCCTAGATCTCATACCCCAACCTCACCAATCACACCATCATCACATTCACCTCTTTAATCCATCCTAGGACCTCACCCATTGACCCTGGCTAAGAAACCCCCATCCACCGATAAACCAAAAACATAGCAACCCATTTCTTAGTCACAAACCTCTAATATACCTAAGCACCCGATAAAACCTCCATCCACACCTATAACCTTTTTACCACACATACCTCCAATACCATTGATAACTTCTTCATTACCCATGACACTTCCTTCCCTTTCCCTCACACCTCATGCCCAACCTACGCCATCTACCTCCACTACACCTTACTTATCCCCATGGGTAACCCATCCTCTTCCACCACCTGTTTTTCCCTCTAAATCTCATGCGCCCATATCACCTTTACCCAAGAAGGTGCAACCTAAAGACAAAAACCCACTACCTTCCATAAGGTAGTTAAACCAACCACACACTCCATGGCCAATTAATCTACCATGCCCCTATCCAAGCAAGCATGACCACCACCCAAGATCATATCCCAAATTTCTCCCCCTCTTATAAAGACCCTTTCAATACAATCATCTGCGCCTGCACCCAAACCCACATTCACCTCCCATTGTGATCCACTAGCAGGATCCTTTTCCAAAATATTAATCAACCTCCTCGAAACTTCTATCATCACATTACCACCTCTTAGACCTTATGACCCACTCAAACCCAAACAAAAAGGGTTTGACAAAACTAAAATTTGTGCCTACCATCATGTTCTAGGACAAGATGTAGAGGACTGTAAGGCTTTGAAAGCTTGCTCTTGTCTAGTTGTGTCCTCCTAAAGAAAAATTTGATGATGATGATCTTCTCGATGATGAACCCATTTCATCCAACACCAATTTCCATAGTTCTTCCCTCATTACCTACTTAGCATGACAAAAACCTCCACCCCCATAACCCTTAGAGCCATCCCCGAGATTTGAAATTAAAATGGTTTGCCCATCAAAGAAATCACCAAACCTCCACCCAATTATGTCAGTGCGCCCAACTCATTTCACAAGGTTCCTTCCCACCTCTTGGATTTTGCCCTTCCTATGTCACTACACCTTTCATGGCTCACCTACTTCATCTACCTCCCCACCTCAAATCAACATGATCCATCATTGCTACCCATGCTTAGAAGGAAAAAGGAAAGGAAAAGGCAATCGACCCACCAACCAACCCTATACCCAACATACCATCTGTACCCAACATACCATCTGACACCCACACCTAAAGTCACTATCTGCGGGCCCCACATATCCTATTTCTAATGGGGTTACACATCGTACGATGCTAAAATAATTACACCAATCCTCCCTGAAAATTTCCCTATACGACCTCATCCAAACCTCTGAATCCCATCGTCAAGTCTCTTATGGAGGTTCTTCAGTCTATTGAGGTTTTACCCAATGACCCTACACCCGTAGCCTCCATTATCACACCTCATCATGTAGCCTCTCTCACCAAATTACCACCTTCTTCTACACCTCCACCTACTCACCAAGTAGCCACCCTTAGCTTCTTAGATGAAGAGATCACACCACACCATATGATGACCCTGATCTAGGCCTTTTCAACTCTATCCATATTAATAATATACGTGTACGACGTGTTATTATCGATGGGGGCACTAGCATTAACATCATCTCCTCCCATGCATTTGACCAAATGTGCATACTCGACAATTAAATGCATAAAACATCTTGTGATGTTGCATTCATTTAATGACGCTATCACTTCTACACTTGGCACCATCATCCTCCATGTTCGTGTGGGCCCCCGTACTGTTCAAGAATTATTTTCCATGTCTTGGAGGGGGAATTTCAATATAACCTATTGCTTGGTAGACCCGGGATTCATGTCATGGGTTGTGTTCCTTCTACTTTTCATCATTGTGTGAATTTTGAGCATGAACGGTCACACCTATACCATTTAGGCTGAACCATCACCTTAAGGCATGTACCTCCATGACCACTTCCTCTTCACCCAAACCTCCACTCACCAGTGCTGTTGCTACCTCAACCACACCTAAATCCTCCATTCCTGTTGCTGCCATGACCTCCGTGACCAACCTGTCATCCTCCCAATCTGCATGGCTCCACCTCTAATTCAACCTCTAACACATCATCTATCCCAACTACCCACATATCGACCATCCAATCCCTTGGAAGGATTTTTTCAATGCATCACTCTAGGGGAGTCCATTGCCTATATAATGTTAATACATTCCTTACTCCATAAGCCTTCATCAGAAACCCTCACTACGATCACCACATAGGAGAGCGTCTCCTTTACAGTCCTCCCCACCTATCGCACCAAATCTCCGTTGGAGGTTAGCCTCAGCCACTCTACACCCTAACTCAATTCCCTATCCCCTTTTCCTAGTCACATCTACCCTAGTTAGTTTCCTTTTTATATCAATAATTGGAAATTAAACCAAACAAACAACAAATGCTTCACATATTTACCATCATCATTCATACATTCATTATGTCTACCATTTCTTTACCGTTATCCATGCATTTTACTACAGGAAACATCTCAACGTGACCCATATCATCATTAAATTGCACAAATTAATGAATTACAAACTCAACCATACCTAAACCAACCTAAAATTCATCATACTTAAGTCAAGCTGACTCAATCCATACCTATGACCTGACTCAATCCATGCCTGAAACCTGACTCCATCCATGCCTAAAACCTGACTCCACCCATACCTATGACATCGACTCAATCCATGCCTATGACCTAACTCAATCCATGCCTAAAACTTGACTCCATCCATGCCTAACCTGACTCACATCCATGCCTAAACCAATAATCTGACTCAAGTCCATGCCTAAAACCCATATTCAAATCCATGCCATAATCTGACTCCATATATGTCTAAACAAACAACCTAAATCAATCCATACCTATGACTTGAATCGATCCATGCCTACAACCTATATCTATCATTCCTACACTACTATAGTTTCCATCATACGCAGACTCGATGTATATAATAAAATATCAAAACCTCTCATGTACATCCTCACTATCTTCAGAAAACATGCTAGGCCAATATATATGTCATAAAATATAATATAAAAAATAAAGTAATCATGCATGGAGCTCAATCATATCCCCATCTAATATCTAAGCCTGCCTCATCTGTCTCCTCCTCTGCTCCTCTAGCCTGGCATCTGGCTAACCTCCCTCTGTACTCCTCGCACTTGGTCTGGCTCCTGATGGCCCTGCCTCGTGGAGCTGGCCTCTGTGCACTAGTGGCCTCACCCTGACCCGACACCTGGGCTCGCTGGCCCCTTGTACTCTCCACACTATGTGTGTCAAGATATGACTCCTCTCACTTGAGGCCATATTGTGCTATGTACTCGGCATATGATAAGACATATATTCCCAGTACCATCAAATGATCCTGGTAGTATCTCACCTTTCGCCTATGACATCTCTCAATCTAGAAGTGGGAACTATCTGTAGTGGTGCCATCATCCTCTGACTCATGCCCTTCTCTTTCCTAAATAACATGGGACCCTATCCCCACCCCTATGGTGGTGCCATCGGCCCTAGATTCTGCACCTGTACCTAGGCTTGAAGGGCCTCTAGCTATGCCTGTGTAGCAGCTAAATTGGCCCTACAAAAATTGTAACCTGTCCCTACGCCATGGCCAGATCTGGCCATGATAAACCTGTCACCTATGCCTGTAGGGTGGCTACCTGCACTCTAATCTCCATCTCCACCCTCTCGCTATCCCTCCGGTGCAGGTACTAGTCTCTGTACTCCCTGTTCCTGAAAAGTAGCCACCTATGCCTGCAGAGTCGTACAACCTATGCCTTGGCCCTTGTCAGATGTCCCTGTACTATGCCCAAATGGGTCACCAGGGTAGCCACCTTCCCTTATAGGGCGTCTCTATTGAACCGTGATAGTATGCCAAATCTGGCTTCCTTGGCCTCAACAGTACTACTTGTAGTCTGTGTAGCCCACCACTGTTTATACCTATCTTTCACCCCGACATCATCTATCTGTCGGTCGATCTGGATCCTCCTCCTACCTAATTGGAACTGTAGGTCATGGTGGAGCCATAGACCTCTCCACACCATCTCTCCTATATTGAGGGAAGGGTGGAGGTATATCATGTGGCAAACTGAACTATCATCTAACCCATTCTATGGGTATCATCTCATGCTCCCCGGCCTTCCACACCTCCATCCACCTGTAAATATGTAACCCATGCAACTCCAGCTGCCATATGCCTGTATGAAGGATAGCCTACGTATGGCCTCCAAATAATGTCCACGCCGGATAATCCCTCTAGTAATCACTTCTATAATAGGCTACATCATGCGTCACTCTCAGCCGCTCGGTGCTCTCCACATAACCGACACCCATTGCTTGTAGCCCACTCAAACAAAACATGGGCTCGAATGCATCATGGCTCTGGGGCATACCAACTAGGTGCACACACACATAATGTGGTCATATGCCCAACAATGTAATAAAAATGTGTAGCACAAACTAAATCGATGTAGTCTCCCATAAGCCCACAACTTCCTATATAACTGTACTGAGAATGAAGGTGCCTATGCAAACTGAGTCCTTGCTCTCCACCATGTCATGTATAAAACCCCCATCAGTGACCATGGGAATCTCTCACCCTCTACATATGGCAATGCAAAATAGTAGACTGCCTCCATCAGAAGCACTACCAGCCTCATCTCCTAAGGGTAGGATCGGTACATCACCCTGTAGCTCATACTGGCACTATGGAATCCTAACAATGCCAGCCCCTCTCCAAACAATGGTAATAGTAAATCCTCAGATTTTTTTAAGGAGATCGAGTACACCTATATACCTACTATAGGTAGTCATGCAGGATCCTATAAACATCCTGTAGGGTGATTGTGATCTCACCCATCAGAAAATGGAATGTATTAGTTCACTAAATCCCATCTATCTGATGAGGGTGACCATCAAACTCACCTCCCAGACTACGTTCTAGGTAGTGTCTGACCCCAATCAAGCCCACATTTTCAACATGGATCCACTCCCCGCGTGTCATCTCCCCTCGTATCTCCACAAGCAAGAGAGGTATCTCTATCCCTCATCTATAGTTGGTCCCTGGCCTACATACAACCAATCATATTAATTAAACCTTGACCACATCTATGCATGCAACCTGTGCTACCCCCCTAATACACCACTTACCCTAACTAAATAACCCTTTCACCTATTTCTATGCCCTAAATAAACACCACCTATCTACCCACATCTCAGACCCTCAACTATTTTCATTTTACCTATCTACCCATGCCTCGGACCCTCACCTATTTTCATTTTACCTATCTAACCATGCCTCAGACCCTCACCTCTTTTAATTTTACCTATCTACCCATGCATTGGCCCTCACCTCTTTTCATTTTCCCCCCCTCACTAATCTTCCTTATTCAGCCCCCACCCATACTCATAACTCTTCCCCCTATCCAACTCTCCCTACCTCTACCTATCTCTCCACAACTCATCTATTTTATCTCTTCATGGACCTGCCTCTCTAGCTTGCCGACTGGCATCGGTCATCATCGACTGACCATAGTCCCACGATAACCGACATCGCTAGTCACCGCATTTGTGACTGATATCGGTCCTTACCCATCGATGCCAGCTATGAGAAAAGTGAGCTAACGTCAGTCACTATCGTGGTGACAAACCCATGATGCTCTACCCTATTTCTCCCTACACTTCTCCTTTCTACACATTTCCCCCACCAGTACTTACCCAATACCTATTCCCACCCCTCACTTACCTAAATCTTCCCTCCCTTATTCCCCTTGTCTCATTACATTCCCCACATTCAAATTTTAAATGTTTACCACCCCTGAAACACCATTTTCCTCCTACCTAATTTCCCTCCTCCACTTACTCAAACCAAACATGACAATCAAGAATAGTTGCTCTTACCTCATCACATTGCCATAAAAAATGCATGGTGGCACCTCGAGGCCATTATGCAAGTCCACCATCCCTCTCCTACCTCTTCCATCACCTTGTTACCCACTTGTTAAATCAAATCAAAATTGAATCACCTAATGCAAATCACACCTTTCTCATGGGTTAACCAGGCCTATCAACCAATGATCACTCACTTTGCGGCTCGCCAACTCAACTCTCCTGTGCATTTGGTCACTTTCCACCTCTTTATCTCTTTCTTGTCATTTTCTCACTATGTCGGCTAAGCACACAAATGATTTTCAAACTGCGGACAGATTTTTCTTTTTACAGTCCTTCCTGACTTGACTGTGACTTACAGTTTTGACCTTCATCGACATTCATCCTATGCTCTAGCCTATCATGGTCGGTATACATGACAAATGGCATCGATTAACTAGTGACATTGTCAGTTATCATGGCTCAGTCTTATTACTACCCATTACCCCTAATTTACTGGCTTGAATCCTTTCTACCTTACCCAAACCTCACTTGGACATTTCTCTTTAAAGTCCTAATGCCTGACCTCATTTAACCACCTCACCTCTTCATCATTTGTTGGGACTCTTTATTTTACCCATACCTTGACCCTATCAAGTTTTATGCATGTGACCTAGACTACTTGAACTTAATGAACATTGCTAGTGATCATGTGACGATTCATGTGCTATCTATAGTCCTATTGCAAGACATTGTTACCCATGTTGTTTGACCTAATGACCTTACCTTGCCTCTTACTATGACTCAAGATTTATCCTGACCCAAATTTGGTGTACTGGAACATACCTAAAAGTTCATGCACTATGACCTCTGATGTGTTTCTTGACCATATCCTATACCTTGGATATTTAGAATCACCTGAAACCTTGTTTGGATAAACCTATCAACCTTAGACATTTTTGTAGATTTGATATCTCTTCAACCTGGTACCATGTTAGTTTCCTCATGTGTGCGTGCATTTCGACTGTTACTACCTTTGACCCTGACCCATTACCTAGATTACATAAGTCAAATAAACTCATTTACTCAGCTAGAAATTACCTAGGACTTTCAAGCACTCCTCACGCAAATATCTCTCAAAAGGCATTCTAATCTCTCTTAAATAAATCCATAAAAACAACATCACACATTAGGAGCAACCCCTACACAAGTCTGAAGTACTCCAAACCATGTTCTAGATTTAAGCTTCTAAATCTCTAGATACCATAAAATCCAAGTCAAGCATTAAGAAAATTAAGCCATTGAAAACATTATCAAGTGATCTAATTATAAAATATATTTGCATCTATATAAAGATCACATCTATAGGTAGAGAAAAATGCATAGTTTGATGAATATTTGGATTAGTGCCAATGTAGGTAGTGTACGGACTATACTTCAATGCAAACACTAACCTTTTTGTAGGGGTTTTACCCCATTATTAGGGATTTGGGTTATTTGGTTGATTAGAGAGGGTTTCACACATTTGTAAGACCTAATATCTTATAATGAAGTACATCTCAATTAGTCACAAAGAAATAGAAAGTTGAAGATTTCCAATACATTCTTGGATGAAACCTCCAATTAGGGACAAAAGTGCCAAACAGAGTATAATAGTTTAGTCCCAATACATTTTGTAGTTTCCAAAAATAGGGACGAAGCATATGCATGAAATTTAAAGTTTTTTCATCATTTTTTGATACCCAAATCAACTTCAAAATCATCTAAATAGATAATTTCATTTACTTTTTCATGCCTTTATCTATTTAGCACATGTTCTAATTGTCATGCTTAATCAATAACCTGAATATACATCATGTTGTTAAACCTAATCTAGAATTTAAATGACAACCACTACCATATTATTTATTTTTAAGTTTTTTTTAACTCTTATATTAATACAATCCTTAACATAATTGGCTTAGGTAATCCTATACCAAATTTGGATTTTAGTGGAAAAATCTTATGGATTACCTTTTCTTAGTTCGTGCACACTTCTTCTCTTAATTTTAGGGTTGGTTACCCTTTTTGTATTGCATGGCCTAGCCATATGTAATTGATATCTTTGATGAATCTTACACAAGGTTCCATAATATAGCCCCTTGAGGTTTTTTGGCTTATTATCCCTTTGATCATGCCCCTCTCATTTTTCATTCTACAAGAATGGAGCAATCCCCTAGCAATACATTCCTCTATACTTAGTTTTTATTATCCAATGATGCTCCCAAAATTATTATTCCATCATCTCCACTATCCTTTGATGACCTCCCCTTGCCTATAATGTATGCTCAAATTTACATAGATGAGCTTACTCACCCTCTCCCTGGTCTTGTTTATGAACCCTTTGCTAATGTAAGCCTTTATACTCATTTTTTAAATCCCCAATCTACACCACTGCAATTATAAGACCATATTAAAAATAAATTAAAACATTTTCCTTTTCTGTTGCATTTGATCTTACTAAATTTTCTTAAGTGTAACTGTGTATCTCTCCCTCAACTTATTAAGGATTATACAAGAAAGTCTCAAGATAAATATTTTTACTCTAATGCTTATTACGATTACCATATATGTATTGAGCACATTACTAATACATTCTTCAATATTCAAAATTTGATACAATATCTAATTGATTCCAATACTATCACATTCGAGGCCATCTATAATAATCTGATTTAATGAAATTTAAATCTAAGATAAGGACATTTCTGGCTAGATAAATAAATATAACATTATTCAAGAAGGTCACACTCCCCTTAGTCCCCCGTCGAATAACCACCCTCAAACATATTCACCTAACCATGGCCCCTTCCACGCCACATTAATATTAATTTAAGTAGCTTAATTAAATTAATACCCGTCCTCACAATATTCATCATTTAATTACCTTAATTGACCTAATTTCCACCTCACCCAGCCACCTCACCCTAGACCTATTATTGGCATGTTTCCATAACTAACTAAGACCTAATATTACTTGCCTTAATGAGCTAAGATTTGGTCTAACCCTAAAAGAACATGCCTAAGATTTCTCTAAGCACATTCCCGCTCATTAGAAGGAAAGCTTTCGTTTTGATTTGTGACAACAAACCAACTTGGCCCAATAAATTAGAAAGATCTGCCCATTTTAGTAAACCTAGGGAATCTCACCTTAACCGATGCCGGCCAGACCTAAACCGACGCCGGTCAAGACGGAACTGTTGTCAGTTACCATTTATTCACCTTAGCAACCTTGTTTGAGAGGGTGGCTGATTTTGGACCAGAGGAGAGAGATCAGAGCTACATGCAAGTAGAACCAACATCTTTTCACGCATCCAAACATTCACAGCCAACACCAGGACAAATCCAAAAGCATTGTACTCACAACCAAGCATTCTGAGATTCATTGCTACGGTACTAAATACCATCCAGCCATCTAGTTTGCATCATAGTAAGTGTATCCCTAACTAGCATTGGTATTTCAGTTAGTAGCTTTTATTACTCATGTTATTAATCTACACTTTGCATGCTCATTAACCTATCCCTTACCAATCTATAACCCAGCCATTTCCTTACCCACACCACCACATCACCCATACTTGCTTGTTGTTCATCCCTGAACACACCTGAGACTTCTATAAACCTCCTTATCCATCCTACTATCTATATCAAATCCTGGATCAAACCTTATAATTAGATCTCTTCGAGTTTCGTACACCCCGACCTTATCGACGCCGGTTACCCATAACCATCATCAGTTCTGCATAAACCATCACCGGTCATACCAGACCGACATTAGTCTCTATGTTTTATACTCTGCCCAAGAACAGAGCCAAACAACCTAGAATTAGACCCTAACCAGTCCAAGTACCTTGACAGTCACCTCATCCTTTAGATCCAACTATAGCCTAGCCTATTGTGATAGGATTTGCTTATTGTACTTGAATGAGATACCTAAATCATATCAACTATAGTAGGACTTTACTTATTCCTCGCATTAATTTGTTTTAAACAGTGGATTGAGAACCATCTAGGAAGTATCACACTTCCCGGAACTAGCATACTCTAGGCAATCCACTATCATATATCATTTAACTTCTCTTTTGTGGTCTTGTTTTCTATTACAAGTAGTTCCTCCTATCCAAATGAAAGCCCTCACAATTAGCTATGGATTTAGAAGTTATACACGCGCAACAACCAACCAACCAACATTTAAACAGGTATTCCTCTTACACCCATTACCCTATCTGTTTCGTCACATTCACAAAAATGCTCTAAGAATATAGTGAAACATCTATATTTCCTTGACCACACTCTCGGTTCCTCTTACCCTTACTAAAGAAAAGTCAGATGGAACAAAGATTGGAGTTACACCCTTTGTTTGGGTACCTACCCTTCACTCCCTTGAAAAGGGTGGACATGCGAATGGAGAGATATCTTTCCATGCCTACAAGATGAAATTTATTGAGGTCCCCCCTCTATCACCTAACCTCCCTCACACAACCACATTTTCCACTTCCCCTTCCCCTGGGGTGCATATCTCGGAGCCAAAATTCCCAAAAAGGAAGAAATAGATGAAGAATTAGAGGAAAAGAGAGAAGAAATTGACATGGTAGCATAAGCACCCATGCCATAGGGTTAGATTGGGTCCATTTTCTTTGGCTCCACCACTCCATGAGATTCCACAAGGAACAAGAAAGAATTTTCAAAAATTGTGTAAATATGGCTAGAAACATCCTTCTGATCATATCACAACCTTCATCATATTTTGTGGCATCCTTAGAATACAACATGAAGATGTTGTAGTGTAGTTATTTTTGGAATCATCGTAAGATCTCATTGCATACTGGTTCTACTATTTTCCTTTGTGCTCAATTTTTTATTGGAATGGTGTTAAATATAAGTTTGAAGAAAAATTCAAGAGTGCTGAAGATGCTCATGCCCTCATTTCCCAAGTCACTCAGATGAAGAAAGAACTTCAAGAGTCTATGAGATATTTTGTGGAAAAATTTAACGATATAGTCAATAATATTCCCACAATCACTCTTCTTAATGTAGATAATTTGAATATGTTCTTTGTGAATGTTCAATTACTTGAAGTAAGCTTCATAATACAGAGATTTTGACCTATAGATTTGGATAATTCTCATGAAATTGCAGTTGAGGTGGAAGATGGCCTCATCTTTTCAGGTGAGATCAATAATACTTCAACAAAGGATAGGTCCTAAGGTTCTAAAGATGAGAGAACTGATCCAACGTAACAAAAGTTGGAAAATAAATTTAAAATACCAAAAAGGGAGGTTTCTCAATGAACACCTCATCAAAACTGGTATAGGAACTAGATTACAGGAGCACCCTGAAGGATTTCCTTGGAGGATATTTTGGTTAATATAATGTGTTAGACCAATCAAGATGGAAAATAATGTATTTTCCAATCAAAAATTTAATATAAAAGGATAAAAAATATGTACCTCTATTGGTTTTTCTGAATTCAAGCTTTATGATGAAATATCAATAGATAGTTTCTCATAGAAAGTGCTCACTCAATAAAAAAAGGAGAAATGATTCCCTTCTGCTACCCAATATAAGAAATTGAATCCTCAAATGGAGACTTTAATAAAAAACAACAAAAGGAGTATCTTCAAGGTCTAATTTTGCAGGGTCAGATGAGAATAAGAATGGGACCACTATAAATAAGAATCCTTCTCCCTCTTCAAGTAAGTATCCTTAGTATTCCCTTAAAAAATTAGTTGTAGTACTTAAGGATTTCATGATCCCTAATGATCCTACCATTTCCTCATATTTTGACATCATTGACCATTTTAAGAGATCCAAATCCTAAATATCCAACCTTGAATACTTGATAACTCATCTGAAGTAACTTGAGAAATTTGTTATGCATATCATAAGGAAAAATATCGGTTTTGAAATATTCCACCACCAAAGAATCACATCATGTATCCTAATTGACTCCATCTTTGAGCTACCTTTCCTCTACACCTTCCACCTCCAAGAGTGTAGAACCTTTTTATATAGGCTTGTTAATCAATGGGGATAAAGTAAATAATTACATAATCAAATCTAGTGTCTCAGAAAGCTTCATGCATGTAAACATTGCTAAATCTCTCGGTGTTTCTCTTTCCCCTACCTCTGACCAGTGTCCCTTTATGAAAATGAAAGAAGTACCTCTTATGGGTCAGATAAAAGATGTTGAGGTAGCATTTACGGATTTCCCTAATAATAAAATCACAATAAGAACACTTATAGTAGTCATGCCTACCTCATATGGTATGTTGTTGGGATATATATTTTCTTAATATGTTGAAAGAGATTTTCAGCTACAGTGGTCACATGCCCCCATCCCAGTCAATGTTAAGGAAAAAAAACTTCTTCACATTAGGAAGATGAAGTATACTATCCAAAAGGTAGATTTCCTTATGATAGATATCCCTTGGAAAAATTATAAATCTTGTAACTTTTTCATGACCTTTGAGGATGATCTTGATTTTCCCATGTTGGTGGAAGAATGTCCAAGACTCACATAGCCAATCAAATAAAATCATGAAGAGTTGATGAAATCAATGTTTGAGATTGTGTGCTTCACATGAGATGAGAGCGTAAATGAAGTTTCTCCGCTGGATGTCGATGATGGCAATGAGATCCTTGACTTGCAAGAAATAAATATTGAAGAAAATATAAATATAGATAGAAAAGAAGGAATGATGCTCAACAACTTCGTGGAAGGTGATTTCAATATTTCTAATCATGTTTCTAATTCTTAGTATGAGGTTCTATATAAAGAACATGATTTCAAATACTAAGATTTATCTTTCTCATTTGAATAAGAAGACAAGAAATATGATAATGAAAACATGTTTCTACCTCTTAAACTTGAATCTATTCAAGGAGATTATTATTTCATCAGAGAAATGGATTTCCTAGTTCTTAGTGATCAAGATCAAGAAAATGATAATGAATGTTTCAGTTCCAATGATGTGCTCATTCCCTCTTTATTAGGATGGAAACATTGTTGATGAAAAATGGAGAGATGGAATATTTCTTTGTCCTGAGGCTGATTTTTCTCAAAATCAAAACATTCTCAATAGAATTCAAGCTTTCAGTATTCAATTTTTCCAAGAGAAGGATGCTTTTAGCATAAAAGTGGATGAAAAATCCCAAGATGGACAAGGAAAAGAAGATGATATTTTACATGTTGGATTCCCAATCTTGAGCTGATTCTTTTTTCAAGAATATGATGTAATTGAAATACCACATAATATAAGGCAGCCTATGGAGAAAGATATGTAGTACAAAAAATATGATTTCTCAATACAATCAAGAAAAAGAAAAATTCAAAAATTAGGTGATAATTTCAAATATTATGAAGGATATGCCGAGAATTAACCTACAAAATTAGTGGCGACAAAGTATAAGTCAATTGTAATCAAGAATCATATTCATGGAAGTGGCAAAAAATCAACAAATAAAATAAATATTAGAATAAAGGAGCTAGAAAGAGTGTGTCGAAGCATTAGAAGTGATAGAATGAATGAATGGATCATCATTTGAACTAGAAATCATGATAGATTTATTAAGAAGCTAAGGATAGTTTCATACTTTAGTGAACCTATCAACGGATTTTTGGAAGAAAGCTATCTAGTGATACCTATTTAGGGTAAGTGCCCAATTCAAATTTATGTTTCAATGAAATAAGGATGTTTCCCACATCTACATATGTGATTTAGGCTATTTTTCTTTTTTTATCATGTTTCCTTTCTTTTTTCCCTTGTGTTGTGTCTTTCCTTTCTCTTCTTGTGTGTTTTTTTCTTTTCATGCGTGTGTGTGTATGTTCACAATAAAGGAAGTTGTGTCATGTAGATATATAGTGATTCCATATGTTCCAATGGATAAGGAACTATTCCATAAAATGTGATGATATTATAGAGTTCCTTTTTATCCTTTCCTCATTACACTACATATATAATAAGTCCCCAACCTAGAGCCATCCATTTTCATGGAAATGTCCAACATGAAAATTGTAAATTTTCAAGCATGAAAACTCGACCTAAATTTAAAATTTCATTCCAAAGTTTTCTTAAACCACTTCTTGGTCAATTTTTCAATTGTTTCATATCAATTTTTACCTTGAAAATAATTTTAAAGATGATGAAAAATAAATTACAGGTATTTGAAATGGTGTGACAACATCAACATTTTCATCTGGTGAAGTATTGTCAACTACTAGTTTCTTAACATTATAATTATGGCCATTTTGGAGATGGTGCTCATCCTATGAAATGGAACAAAAGTATCAAAATCCTTTGGTTATGGTAGTGAAGGTATATGATCATGTTTCAACTGGTTTAGGAATGTCTATGAAATATTTGGAAGTTGAGGTACAAAATGTGGAACATTAGGTTTATAAGGTATAAGTAGAAGGAAATCAAAGAAAGTACCTGATCTTCTGTGAATGTTTTAATGAAATCTATAAGGATTCAAGAGGTAAACAACATATCATTGGAAATATAATTCAATTCCCTAGATAATGAAATTAAAATATTATTATCAAGACATATTAGTTTGTGAATGCTCACCTAGTTGTACCAAATGAAAAAGTATAATTTTTAGAGACGGAGGTAGAATTAGGTCTTTCAAAACCACCCCATTGATCTTGAAATAGTCATGGGAGTCAAAATTATATTAAAAAAATCATGAAAAGATGTCTAGGAGCTCTAGGAAAAGTGATTTTGAGTTTTGGGGACTCATTCATTTTCATAGTTGGGTGGGTGGCACATTTTGGTTTCTCAACTATCCACAATGTCCTGATAATTCCAACTATCCTAGGGATAGTGAGGATGTTGGGGAAAATTGGGATAAGAAAATTTTCCTCAGCCCACATCTCTTTCTCTTAGTCCCTCATGCGACCTTTCCTTTTCCTACAGGGGGACTAAGTTGATTTGTATTTGAAATGGCTAAGTTACATCCACTAACTTATGGGTTCATTTTACTGCCCTAGGGACATTGATGAAGATTAAATTTTACCCTCCCCTTCCTTAGCTCATTTTTTGAAGTCCTGGAGGTTTTGGAGTAGTTTAAATGTAAAGTTAAATCTAGTCCTTAATATTCTATGGATAATTCCAAGAGATTTGTAAGGAATTATAATTCAATCAAATACTCAAAAGAAATCTTGAAAAATCATATAGATGATGAAACTCACATTGTTTTTACAATACTTGGGTGCTTCTCAGGATAGTTCAATTTTTGCACAATCACCCTACCATCCTAAGAAAAAATCATCCATTTAAAGTCATTATAGGATGATTCAAAGGATGAGACCCTGCCCATTATTCTTGAAATGTTGTTTAGAATCAAAATAATATACAAATTCACCAAATAAGACCATCTAGAGCTCTAAAAACTACATTCTCAAGTTTCCCATACTTAGTCATTTTTTAATTTGGATAGGCGATAGGATTTATCATCCTAATTGTCTAAGATAGTGATGAGATTTGGGATATAAAAAATACACCGTACCATTGGCCCCTTCTCAAATCCACCATGTGACCCAGTTTTGGCACCTAGGAGCTTAAAATGAATTTTTCATTCTCCCCTCTTTGTGCAATATAAGTTTGTGAAGTTCCAAGCTGATATGGAGGTGTATTTTACCATCTCAAATATCCTTGGGATAATAGGGAGGATGAGGACAAAAAAATGTGCCCTAATCCATGAAGTAAAAACCCTAGTTTTAACCCACCATGCTTTTTCTCTCCCGTGGTCAAGTTGCTCTTAAAGTGAAAGGAAAATAGGTCACAAAAAATCATTTTTTGACTAAATGTTTAGCATTATTTAATCATCCTCCATTATTACACCTAGAACATATGAGATATTCCATTAATGGCTGCCATGATGCAATAAAAAATTGGAACAGAGGATCTTCTTCACTTCCTGAGGTTCTAGTGGGAGGAATCACATGAAATTAGAGGAAATGATCCTTGAAAAATTTAGTTTTAAATAAACTATTTTTTATGTCATAAAGACCCTATTTTTTAGGGATATATCAAAAAAACAATTCATCAAAATTCCACCCTCCTCGAATAAAATTTCAATTTACTAAATATCTGGCAAGCAAAATCATCTGAAATATGGAGTGAAGTGTCTTCAAAATATCTAGTATCATCTAAACTAGTTTTTGCATGATGAAGTTGCCAATTTTTGGAGATATAGCAGACTGATTATTTCTTAGTATTCTGCCCCCTATGATGAAAAATACATTTTCCCACTTGTTCAGATGAATATATCACCCAAAAATTAAAACATGGAATCTTTTAATAAAACCTATAATTTCAAGACCTCTTTCGTTAGAATCCAAAATTTGCAGTGCACTTTCTTAAAAAAGCATGTGTCCATGGTGGGGCATGCATAAAAATAGAAATTTGATAAAAATATAAATTCATCATAAACATGGGATGATTATAATATTACAGAAGGTTTAAAAATGTCATATTTTAGAAAAACATGAGATACATGTCCTAGAAAAGTAGGTCGTGGTCCTAGATGCTAAAACTAGAAAGTATCCATTTTAGATGTAGAAATTCATAGATGGACCAATTTTTACTCATCTTTTCACTTTTGTAATTCTTCATAGGGTTTTAGGATGATCTCATATCTCAAATAGAGAAATGAAACCTCCATAAGGGCCTTCGAAGCATCTTCTTTATCTCAATTGTTCTCGAGAGCATGGATAAGCATAACAGAGGAAAGTTTGGATCACTGAGATACTAGAAAATATTAAAAGAGTGTTAAGGAATCCATTTATTCATCATAATAGGTAATCATATCTCATTGGTCGAGTTGGATCCATCATCATCTCTCACTGAGTTTGTTGAAGTGAGCTTAGTGATCCAAATTAATTCAGGTGGGTGAGACAGTGAGATGGGTAGGTTAAAGTCAACTTGCTAAGCTAAGATCAGTGAGATAGGAGAGTTGGTTGAGTTGGTTAAGTCAAGTGAGATCAAAAATATCTCATCCTTCTTCATTTAGGATAACACCTGAAGAGGTCTGGTAATAGTGTTTCTCAACAAGCTTTCGACAATCTAAAGTGTATGTACATCTTGCAGAAAGAGGAAATGGTGATCATCATGCATTAGATAAGTAAGATGAAATTATTCAATAGATCAATCAATACCTTTTCCCTCTCCTCTTTTCTCCTCTTATATCCATTTATTTTAATTATTTACTGTACATAATCATTGTATTTTTTCTATTTACTTAAGTGGCAATAACTTTAATTTATAAAAGTATTATCTCAAAGTTATAACAGGGATACTAAAATGTCTCTTATAGGGGAAATTTGTAGGTCACAAGTGGAATAGGAACATGAAGAGTCATGTGGTGGAGACTAAAGGTCAATTCACAAGGCTATTAATTTGGATGGCTTCTCAATTCTAAAGAATCTTGAAATCCTGAAAATATAATTCTTTGAAGTGATGGTGGACTCTAGTTTGGGTATTGAGGTTTATATCACCAACACATAAAATAAATCTATATTTCTTCCATTTCCATTTTCCTAATTGTTCCTCTATTTTCTCTCTTATATGCACTTTTCAAGCATAGTGATCAAGAATGAGTTGTGTATCTATGATAAATGAATCTAAGAACAATGTGTCTAGATTTTTTATTATCACTAAAGTGATTTGAATAGTTTATTTCCTCTGATTTAATGTTGAACTAATATGGTTATTAGGTGTGAACTCTGTAATTTCCAAGTCACAAAAAAAACCTTCCTTTTCTAATTTCTCTCCTTTACCCTTCTTTTCTAGAATTTCATCTAATGTACCTCATACAAACACTCTGCCACATGTTCAGTTGAGTGTTCTTTTGTGATCCCTGGCCTATTTAGATAACCCAAAACATTTAGAAATGAGTATATTAGTTTACATTTAATAATGGTTACCACCCCATTCAATGTAGAGGAAGGGACCTAGTCTAGGGAGCATTGGTAAAAACACCTACTTTTCCATATTGAAAAATTATTTCACCAACAAGAGGCATTATTTACCTTCTCATTACCTATGTATTGTGTAGAATTGTGACATAGCTTATTTTATATCATGATAGAAGTATTTATCCTTTATTTGCAATCCTATTTCCTTGCCTTTATGAAGGGATAAATTAATTTTTAGGTCATATTATTTTTTTCCATAAAGTTCATGTAGGATTTATTAGTTATGTTTTACCATTTGATATATTATAAATCAATATGTTTCCCCTTTTATGTGTTTTCATAACTATAATCCTCTACCTAAAACACTTATGTAAAAGCATGTCAAATTGTGAGTTGTGTAAGATATATTGGTCTCATTAATACTTTTTTGTAATCTCAAGAAAGTAGAAGTCCTCAAATATTATATTGTATCACCTTATTTTAAACCTTATAATTCAGCCTTGTGCTTAGTTCCTACCCATTTTCCTTGTTATAATAGTAGATTAGAATTGGTTCACAGTTGTTATACTATGGGAACTAACCCTCTCTGTACAAATGCTAAAAAGTCAGGTCACCAACAACCTATGCGTGTTTCAATTTTTTTAGTTTGAAGGGGAGTCATCACACCACTCCCTAAAGGGTACATTCCTTTATGAAAATAGGACCCATATTAATGAAGCTTGTTGATTGAGTGAATTCTACACCACCAGGGTATCAAATTACACGCTATTTGTATTATGAGGTTGTCTTCATGGAAAACACCACTCATAAATACAATCTACATTTTTTTGTACTAGAATATTTGAATTACTCATACTAATAGTAGGAAGTTGTGTGGGATAAACTATTTTAATTTAAAAATTAGGATTGTGGCCTTGAAATCTATTCGGATAATAATTTTTTCGATATCTTTGATTTGGATTTTGATGCCTCTGCTACTGATAACATTGATTAAAATTCCTATTTTTATGCTCCCCTTGATTGATAATTAGATGATTTTTAGGTGTTTTCACTTGATGTAACTTGAAGGAGATAATCCCAGTTGATATAATTTTAACTAAAACTCTAAGGTCATAATTTTCATTTGGCTTATTACAAAAAGATAAAGAGTTATATGGGGAAACAATTAGCTTTGGAAAAAGAGAAAGAGAAGGTTAAATACATTGGTGTAGATCTATAAAAAGAGGGGAAAGAAGTATTGGAGCTATTTTTATAGCTTGTATTAGACAATTTTTAGACCTAGTTTCTATTGAATATGCATCAGGTAATGTTTCGGCTCCCATAAATTAAATCATTACTGTAATATAAAAATTAAGGGCCCTTAAAAAATATTTTAAAAATGTACCTTGAGGTTTTGGTTTTAGAAGAGCTATAATCATATTCCAAGTTCTCTAGAATATGAACTTTTAAGTCCTTCATTAGCTTAGTAAGAGCTCTCTTGATCATTGTCAATTGTTCCAAAAAAATATGCTATCTTCATTTTATTTGAACTTCCAACAAAGTAATTCTTCAAAATCATCCCATGAATCGATTGAGAAAATTAATATGTTTTTGTACCATTATATTGATTTTACTTTCAAGGATGAAGTTAAAATTATCACTACTATATCATCTTCAATTATAAAATGAACTAAACAAACATTACCAATATATTATATGTGTTTCATGGGAGTGTCTAGGTAATCACTAGTTTAAGATAAAAATTTATTTAAATAAGTGAATGGTATATTCTTGTGAGATGCTAAATTTAAAGGACTATCTCCATTGAGGGATATAAAAGGTAAGTTTCTTTGGTGAGCCAAGAAGGCGATGGGCCTTAAAGTTCTAAGGGGAAAATAGTAGGGCCTATAAAGAGGAGTGAAAAGAACTCTGTTGGAAGGTTATGGGATTCTATGATCTAATCTTCCCTTTTATTTTATATTTGGAAATATCTATAGGTATTATTTCCCAAAATAACCCCCTATTTATTTTTAGTAACTTATAGTTCCATTTTGGCTCTAGCATCATGCTTTTAGGTTGTACACACTACTGGTATTTTCTTCTTGGTACAATTTAGATTCTTGAAATTATTAAGTGTAATCTCATGTGAGCTTCTGCGTACTCTACTTACTTCTTCCCTTCCCTTATATTTTCTATGTACATGATTAACACTCTCACGTTCCTATGTTGTATATATGCAAGTCTTTCTGCTTTACATTTTTTGTACACTCCTTACGCAATCACTTTTTTAATCGCAGCTCCTCGTCATCCTCTCTCACCCACATGTGGAGTTTTATTTCTTTTTTAAAGTCCCCAATATACTTGTTATACCCATGTCATTCCATATTTTACATGAAATATTGTCCCCTCATGCATTTCCCTTGCATACTATCCACACACACTTCTCCATTTTCCTTTATTGACATTCCTCCCCATGCCAACTTTAACTGAGCTCTTGCAAGTCCCTCTGGTGGAACTTTGGATCTTTGTTGTAAATTTTTATACCCATGAAAATATCGATCCTCTCCCTAACCATCATGAAACCTCTCATGCATACCAGAGGAATTTTTGTACATCCTTTTATCTTTATACATACTTTTTTTTTACCCCTACTTTTGCACATGGACCTAAGGTTGAAACATCAGTGTTAATCAAAGTGTGATACGTGGCCAAATATAATAAATTGGTAGATAAAGTACATATTGAAATGGAAAATTAAAGTTCCATATGTGTTCGGATCCTTGCAGTGAATGGAGAGGTGACACATAGTGAAGACCAAGATACAATCAACTAGTAATCTCCTGTAACCAATCAGGTGATCCCATATGTCTGGTATGTTCCTCTTGCACTAAAAAACTTAAAATATCCATAAATTTCTCTACAAATCTCCAAATCATGTGTGATTAGTCTTGTAGGAAATATATTGATATGTGCTACATTCTATACCCTTAAAAATCATATTTAGTGATATTTTTTATGTGAAAATTGGAAAAAATGACTTACAACATTAATGCATAGTTCTAGTCAACTCAACCACCTAAATTTAATGGGATATGTCCCTTTTCATTATTTTAAAAGAAATATGACATGGGGAGGTGGATTTGATAGAGCTCCATGTTAATTTTAAGGAATTTATTTCTTCCTGTTGGTGGTCGGATCCTTGAATCTGATTTTCCCTATTTTTTTCCTCATATTCTCTCCATTTATTCTATGTATTGTAAATTTATTCCCATTTGAAAATGTTGGACCCTATTAGGATGCAAGGGAATTATTCAGAATAGTGAATTTTAAATTTTTAGTTGTAGGGTTTATATTTGGGTTACTGTGTTGTGTCATGCCTCCTTCCTCCATTATAGTGGATTGTGCACTCATTTGAAGGAATAAGAGTTGTGCTTTGTGGCTATTCTCTACCCTACCCAATGTTTATTACATTTTATTTCTTTTTTAAAGAAATATTAGAATGTTGTGCATGTTTTTCGGGATGATGTTCAATATTTATTAAGTATCAATGGTGCAAGTAATAGGGGCATATAGGAAAGGGTCACATATGCATGTATGGATGGTTAGTGGAAGAAGGATGCACCAAGGAAGACAAGGTTTGGGACTTAGCCATTTTTCATGATGTGGACTAAGAATAGGTTAAAGTGTGGAGAACTTAATGGATCAAATAAAACAACTTTGAGGAAAGAAAAGGTTATTTCGGGATAGAGAACATACATGAGGAGATCAAAAGACATACATGGATCAATCTAATAATTGGATTAGATCAATATTTAATTATAGAGATAATATATTATTATGGAGGGTTGCATGCTTTATAGGGTAAGTGCAGGAAGTTGATGGACAAATATAGGGTCATCCGTGGACATCATATTACAAATAACAACATAATATCAACTTGTAGGGATTATTAGCAATACATACACTCAAATTTAGACAAAATTATATTAATATGAATCGTAGAATCCGAAATCTAGTTTCTAAAATACTAATTTTTGTAAAAAATTGACAAGATTAGCTATATTAAACACTCAAAATTCAATGACTTGGTATTTTTTTTTAAAAACGCCGATAAGATTATAGTCTGTTTGCCCACAATTTCGATGACCAAAAATTGATATATATATTTTTCCTTTGGTGAGAAGTTATATGCCACTATCTATCTTGGGATGGATTTTATTTTGTATTTTTTTGAGTAATATTTTATTTTTTATGATTTTTTCCGTGAAAGTGGTATGAAAACATAAAGAAAACAGAGCACTTTCCGTTTGCCTACCATAACTTCATCAAAAAATATTGAAATCAAATAATTTTTTTTTTGAACATGTATATAATTTCACCACGGTTGGGATGGTATAATTTTTATCACATTCTGATGAGTGAAACAAATTTTGCAGTCTTAAATGTACACATAAACATTCGCTAGGAAAAAGTGTCTTAAAGACCTACTATTAGTAAAAAATTATAAAATGATATTTATCCTCTTCTATTCACTTTAAAATCAAGTATTTCTACAAAGCTAATAGTCTCCCCTACACAATGGTACCATTTTTATGACATAGTTTTTACTTTTCAGCATGGTTCAAGTCCACGGAAAACTAAATTTGATGTTTTGCTGTTTTTAATGTAAATTTCAGGATTTGATGTCCACTTAATTGTCCCCCAACTTGGTGCACTTACCCACATAGTTGATAAATAGTAATGAAATACATGGATATATATCTGATCATGTGTAATATTTTTAGAATTCATGTAAGCAGTTAATGTAAGAACATCCAGTAAATACAACCAATGTATTTGTAGTATGTTGTGAGACCAAGATAGTGTAATGGAATACAATGTGCTATGATAGGAGCATGATTTGCACTCATGAGTGGATGGATAATGTGTGCATGATGAGGTTCATCTTGTATTATGCCCCCTCATGACAATAAATAATGAACCCTAAACAAGAGTACATCATCGGGATGTTGATGTCTCTAAGTGATGTGTTCTTATATAGTAAAGGGTGATGAATCTTAGTGTCTGATATTGATTCATGCGGCACTAGGGATGATGTTATAGAATGTGTGATGATTTGCACCTAATTAGCGTATATCACTATGGATTAGATGAATAAGAATGCTAACAAGCGTGATGATGTAGTGTAAGGTGTCACATCACAAAATGGGACTTGTACCTATGATGATTCGGTAGAAAATGTGATGATGTAGCACAAAGAGTGATAGTCACAAAATGTATGCCTAGATGATGATAGAAAATGTGGTGAAGTAACACAAAGAATATATCATAGATCTATGTATGAAGACCTATGGTAGAAAATGTAGATAATGTAGCAAAAAGAGTATCCATCACGAAGATGCATAGTGAGGAAGGTATCAGCTAGTACATTTTGCATGATAATATGATCGAAGGATGGAACATGATGAGTTTTGTGAGGAGGTCCATAGTACTAGATATGTATACCCTCAACAGTTGAGTATGGATCGTGGAAGAACTAGAGTGAGTCATCGGGTATATGAGACATTCATTATTTTATTTCCTATATAAGTAGTATGAGTAATATGCGTATTTTATGTGTCATAGATTTGGTGAGTGAGGATACATTTCAATAGTGTGGACACATATAATATGTATAAATATAATTTGTGGATGATGTGTAAATGCTAGGACAGATGTTGTACAGGTGGTGAATGTGCTACTCTTGTATATAGTTTATAAAGCACAAAGTGTGGATGATGTATAGTGCATTGAAGATTGTATATTGTAAAAAAGTGTATTGATGTGTGAAGTTATTGTGCAAACCCATGTGTAGTGTTGACTTATGTGCCAGTCCTGTGAGCAATTAAGATCTTGTTGATAACCTTGGATTCCCTGAAACAACTACTTAGTGTGAACAATAGAACTAAGAGTGCATCATAGGGTAATGGTGGATGGGAATAGGTATGATGAGTGTAAAGGATGAGACAGATGTCATGTTAAGTGGAAAATGAAAGTGATGAGTGGCTAAAATAATTATAGGTGAATGCACTGATTGATTAAACAATGTGGTAAATGATAGCGTATTATTGAAGAGTGTATGTATGTTGATGAGTGATTATGTGATCTTGGAATGAGGTTAAACCTTATGTGGAAGATGATGGAGCTCAGATATTCATATTAAGAACCATTTAAGAATATGAGTGTGATACGAGATACCCCATATCATATGTGTGTTGATAAGATGTAAGGTGATGAGAAGAGTAAGAACGCGTGGGCAATGATGTCAATCCCAGGGTGGGAAATAACGTGATTCCCTTGTAAGCATTGGTAATAATGAAATTTCCTGAACAAGTTAATTCATCTGAGAATATGGTCATCATTATTAGGGTCAAAATCATAGCAGTGGATAGCATCTGAGATTTTGATTTTAAGTGACAAAAGTGCATCAGAGGAAATGATACACCTATGAAAACATAGATCTAATCCATAATTTTTGCATGCACCGATTGGATCGATACTCCTCATCAGTGAAGGGTGAGTAATGCACAACTGTGTGCATGTGACCAGTGAGTGAGTATTATGTGTATAACCAAGTACTAAAACTATTGTAAATAATATGGGAGTTCCATTTAGTACCAAAGGGCATAGGAAATGAGATATGACATATCTATTAGGGTCTAATGTACCCACTACAGGAGGTGGATCAAGAGAAACAAGAGACTCAAGTTCTAGTGGATCAAGAGGAGAAGAATGAGGGAATCATGTATGGTAGATCTGTGATGGGTAAAGACACGCAAACTCATAACTAGCAGTGATAGTGATGAATCCATAATAGAGATGTAGGATACACTGAGTTGGAGTACATGAAGATACTCAAAAGAAAATTCTATAACGATGTGCAATCCATCAGTGTGAATATACCTACGTGACATCACAAGTATTGATCACAATGGAATGTGATGCCAAAAATAATAATTCAGTGAAAAGCTTGTTGCTACTCTGTAAAGGGAGTGCACATAGTTGGTAAAGGATGTATGATGTGCATATAGACTTTAGTAGATTAGCAGATGGAATGCCATCAAATGCTTTCTTGGGTAGGCCCCCGATATAATTACCATAGTGGTAGTACATAACAGGTGGAGGTGGTGCTATGGTTAACCGAATCTACCATACAAGGAATAGCTAAGAGTTTAAGTGGATGGTATGACGTGTTGGTAGATCATCTATGGGTTCTCAGTTCATGGCCAAGTAGCATCATTAGACCGATGGAGTATGCCTAAAGTGTATTATTGGGATCAAGATTTAAGTCATTTTATATCCATGGAGGGATCTCATCATCTCTTTTTCACTTGATCTTGGATAATTCACGTAGCATCATGTTGAGGGTATGACCTATCCTCCTACTTTAGGATCTTTCATCAGCTAGGGTGAGAGGACCCATTATGTAGTCTTTGTTTGTAAGGGAAATTAATATTTCAACAATATTTGACACTTCTTTGTAAATAAATTGATAAAAAAACATTCGGAAGACATGGATTCAACAAAATTATAACTCTCATGAGTTGTCACTTCTAGAAAGTGCAGATGTCTCCTAAAAAAGGCTCATACTACTAAAGATATACATAGTAACCATAGCTTGTTTTGGCATATTTTATCTTTAATGAGGTAAGCATGGGTAATTCTAGTAGGATTTGTTGGATTTTGTAATTTGGTTGGGGAATTAAGAAGGATAAAGTTGATTATACCAGATCTCAAAGAACTCTTAAAAAATGTTGGAAGATCTACCAAGTAGATGATGAAAACACTTCAAATAATAACAATTATGAACCTTCAACTAGAAGATGTGCATCCATGGAAACCTGAAGAATACATTGTTTCACAAATCTTTTAAGAATTAAAACACAAAATATCATGGTAAAGACTCAACAAAACATCAATAATCTCACAATATCTATCACGCCTAAGATACACTCATAGGCTAAAAAACAATTGTATCAACAAAATGGAAGCAAAATGACTTTAAAATTGTTTATTACAAAATGAGATGAAAACTCTTCTCAATAGTACAATTACAATTTCTATAATACTACCAAAATGATAAAGTTCTTGTGTGATTCGAAGGGATCTCTAAAATAATATTGCAATGGGAACATGAGTAACTATTTTTAAGTACTTCATCTGATTAGTAGACACAACAATGCTCATGATTTAACACAATTAATTCAAGCATGATAAAATTTATCAGCAAGGGAAAGTTTGATTCACAGTCTCAATACTTTTCAATGGTTATACACTTGTAAATTTGTTGATATGATTTAATTTGAAGGCTAAAATAAAATAATAGGCTTCTCAGATAAGTTCTTGGGAAAATGGTTTTCTCTCAGTTTTCCTTTCTTTTCTATTTTTAAAGAAAATTTAACCCCCCCTTATGCAAGAGTATTCTCATTTCATTTATACAATTTCATCCACTCACTCATCCTCTGTTTCCCCCCTAAAAATATGAATCTTTCAAGAGAATATTATTTTCTATTTCAGCAAGGTGGAAAATATGTGAGCCATTCACGTTTCTTACTTTCATCAGATACGATTAGGGAACCATGTTACTTCCTCTTGACAGTTGTCTTAATCATTTATTTCCTCTTGGCATGCAAGAAACCCCTTTTTAATAAGTCCCAAGAGTTTCTATATGGCTTGATGTGACAAGAAATCATTTTCAACTTTGTAAATATACCTTGAGAAGTGCATACCTGCATTCGTGCGTCTAGAAATGAGTGTCCTCACGTGGATTATATCACATCAATAAACGCCTTCTGTTACAACAATGCCAATTTCTCTCAAATTTATTCCCTTTATGTGAGTTGAGAAAAATATTATTTCATCTGATGGAAATAATTTCACTTGACTCAATCTATTTGCATCATCCTTATTATAAACTCAACTCTACTTTCTCACCAATATGCATTCCTTTTCCTATCTTAAAAGTGAATATTTTTTACATAGCTTTTATCAACATAATGGTGAATGTGGTTGTGGAAAAAAGTCTGAAATATATTTATTCAGAAGATTTAAACCAAATATTCACCTGCATGGTCTAGATGAAGCCTTTTCAGAGCCTTGTTTGATATCATAGTCCCATGGGATACAAGAAGGGCCCCTGACTTATTGGAAAGTTCGGCTCACACTCCTCTTGAGATTGATCAATATCAATCTTGTCTTCTCATCCTTCCAATCCATGTACTTCCATATTTTTTGGTGGGAACATCATAAAGTTCTAGAAGACTTGAAGAAATTATGGATCAAAATGAGGCCTTCTATGTCAAAGAATATTGATTACCAGTGTCAATTTTTATGCAATGAATAATTTGTTATGAAGGAGATTCCCAAGGATTCCTACGTGTTGTATGACAAGTATTCCATTGATATAGTATCTTCCATTTCTCATAAAATGGATGAATTGGAGTGGATAATCATTTCTTTGGAGAAATTTCAAGTAGGACATGTGACATCACAACCATCCACCTTACAAGTACCATCTTCAGGAAAGAATAGGGGGAAATCAAGCTCCCAACCTTGAATTATCATTTCAGATAGATAAGAAGAAAATTATTTATCTGCTCATCACTCTAAAGTGACATTTTATTCTGCTAGGGACAACAGGGGTAAGTTTTTTGTTCAATTTAATTTTTTCAATGCATCATGATCCTTTGATGGAGAAATAATTTTTAGGGCCCTAACCAATTTGTTCTCCAAGAGAGCGCCCTCCTTTAACAAGGAGATGGAAGGGTGAGTCCAGCTCAAGATCTCTTATTCCACCTGGTCCCCAAGGGTGTAGTTATTGCTCTTCTGGCCACTCCAGATGTTCCCCCTCAAGTCCATTCCTAATAATTCTACTCCTCACAAGGGGAAAGGGAAGCTAACCTTCTTCACGGGTGGTTCAGATCTACTGGAATGGGTGTTTTCCTATCAGAAGAAGATCAATCTGGAGAAAATCATGGATAGTCCTAGAATTATCCTTGAGTCATTGATGGATATTTTGATGTCATAGGATCTAGCAGGGTCCATTGTGTTTGTTTAGATGGCACAAGGCTCAGATGAATTCATGTTGAGGAAGATTATGCTATCGAACAAGCTTCCTCCTCTCAGAGGAAATTTTAATGTAGGAGTAAACGAAAACTGAGCATTATTTCTCTTCTTGTGTCCTTACTTCCAAACATGTATACAACCTTCTTCATCATGGGTTGGGGCCCCTATAGAACCCCATTTTTTTATTTATATCTGAAATTATTTCTTTATCTTCATTATATGAGTCTACATGATGTTTGAAAATTTTGAAGTTTGCATGTTTAAGATTACCCCACACTGGCCCTTCTTTTGTTTTACATTCCTAGGGCTTTGATTGAAACTCTGTAATTCCTATGGTTTCATCAATGGTTCCCATGATTTTTTTTGTTAACCCACCACCTATGTCTATCTCCATTTAAAGATCCTTGACTCTAATTTTAGCCACGCCTTCAATCTGCGTGCCTTGAGACCCAAAACTACATTAAATTTATCTGAACACCAAGTCTTCTACCTATTTGTTTGGTTCTCTCATCAGTGGTGGCCACTTCGCATGACACATGGATACTCCGTGCATCTTTGGGTCTTCTCTCCTTCTCTCCTTTTCCAAATTTTCACCTGGGTGACATGTGGAATCATGTGACGCCGCCCTTCCTCTTTTCTTTGACTTTTCAGCCTTCCTAGGTACCTTTTTATGCCATTAGCCATGTGGCAGATCCCTCACTCCTTGAGATTTTTTAATTCTCTATTTCTTTCAAACGATGCACCAAAGGGACATGTGGACACCTTCCATGAGTTTGGTTTAGCTTCTTAAGTAAATTTGAGTCCCAAAAAACACAAAATAATATCAAGAGGATAAAAGGGGCCATTTTTCATAGGATTTATAGGGGAAAAATAACTATTACATTCCTCTTGACCAAAAAAGAGGATTCACGCCCTAAACACATGACTCACATTTGTATCCAACAAATCCTAGTTTTGAGCACATATTTTAAAACATAGGAAACCAAGTCAAGTAAAATTTTTAAGGCATACACTAGATTCAAGGGTGAGATCAATTCAAACACTAACACAAGCTCCGAATCAGGGATGGGCACCCCCATGTGTGCTGCAAGAACCACACAAACCCAAATAATAAAATAGACCAAGTGCCTAAAATCCATTGGGATATGGATTCAAATAAAAACTGTGCACAAGGTTGAATAAAAACAACTTTCCACAAGAACATACCAAGAAACTAAGGCAACTGGTCACTGTAGACTAAGAGAACAAAAAGGGAAACAAAAACACAAACAAAAAACAAAAAAAAACTCAAATACTATACAATGTACAAGGATTTCTACCTTATTTCAGATTAATCAAGAAAATGTTTTAGGTACCTGCCATTAACAAACAATTCAAGAAAATCCCCATCTAGATCCTTCAGGAAGAATGTATGCTCACCAATTCTTATGTCAATAGAGAAAGGGACCATCCATAAATCATCAAACTTTCCATGCTTTCCTTTGTCTTCTTGCTTGCTATCCCAAAGCAATACCAGATCTCCAACATTGAAAGCTCTAGGGGTCACCATTTTATCATAAACATTCTTGAGTCTCTCTATGAACTTTAGGTGCCTCTAATGAGAATCCCTTCTCTCTTCATCTAACTCCAATATCTAATTCATTATCGTCTCATATGGGTTTATCATCCCTTCCTCTCCATGTTGTTGCAAAAATTTATATGATGATAGTTGCAGATGCACAAGGGAAATACAACTTGAATTCCATATACTAGCTCAAAAGGAATCTTTCCAGTGACTCTTTTAATTGTAACTCTATCTATTGATAAGGAAAACTTGAGTTTTTCACCTCACTTTTTATTATTAACCTCCAAATTTCTTATGATTATCTTGAGTAGGTTTTTGTTACTAGATTCAGCTTAACCATTCCCTTGTGGATTATAATTGGAATCATAAGTCAAATTCATGCCATACTGCTGACACATACTTATTAAAGGTTTAGCTCTAAATCTCATAGCATTGTCAGCCACAATTTTTGTTGGCACTCCAAATCTATAGATGATGTTATTTAGGATGAAATCCATCACCATTTGATGCGTTGACTTTTTTAGTAGGTATGGCTTCCACCCATTTAGTAAAATAGTCTGTAGCTACTAGAATCCACTTGTGGCCTACACTTCAAGAATCTGCCATTTCTCCTATGAAATCCATACCCTATTTTTTGAATGGAGCCTCAACAGATATTGGTTACAAAGGAAAATCACCAGATGCTTTAATTCTTATGGAAAAAATTTGACATTTTTAACACTCTCTAACCAGTAATGTTATGTCTTTAAAATTTTTAGGCCACCAATAACTTGCTCTTAGAATATTATGAGCAGTTATTCTTCCTGTAAAGTGACCTTCACATACCCCCCATGAAATTCATCAATAATATTGGGGAACTCTTCCTCTATTATACATCTCAAAAAATATCCCTCAGGGTCTTTCAAAGCAAACCCATACTCTGTCATAACATATTTTTGGGAATTTAGGTTGAGTGTCCTTCTTTGATTTTTATCCAAGTGACTTGGGACACTCCAAATTTCTGAGGTAGAATATAACATCTTTGTACCATATGGAATCTATTAACTTTATCCTGAACATCTCATTTTGTCCTTCAACTTCATTGATTTCCATGACATTTAGATTGCTTTCAGCCATTAATCTTAGCAAGACCCAAACCCCTTACCAATTTTGTGGTCTGAATTTCCATATCATATTCTTGTAGTTTGTTCACCCAGCGAGCATATTTTACTGGAAACCTCCATTTTGATAAAATGTCCTTGACCATAGTTTGGGGAACATAGGAGACAATCCTAGAGCTCAAGATATAAGGCCTAAAAAACTTAGTTTATCTTACCAAAGCGAAGGCCTGCTTTTCCATGATGGTATACTTCAACTCAGCCCCCTACAAGGCTTTACTAAAAAATGCAATGAGCCTTTCATTTCCTTCTTCATCCTTTTGCAATAATACAGATGCAATAGTGTTTTCAGATGCAAAGGAAAATATCTGAAAATCCTTCTTGTAATAGGGGGCTTCTAGTACTGGAGTACTTTTCAATGATTCTTTAATTCCAATGAAATCTTGGAGAGCTCCCTCCTTCCATTTGATCTGATACTTCTTTAACATGCTTGTAATAGGGATAGTCATTTCAAATTTTTTTGAAATGAATCTCCTAATAAAATTTATCTGGCCAAAGAAAGATTGAATCCCTTTCCTATTTTTTGGGACAAGAACTTTACCGATTGCTTCCACTCTTTCAGGGTTAATCATGACCCCCTATTTTGAGATACACAATATGCCCAAGTAATTTTTCCTTCTGACCCCAAAATGGAACTTTTTAGATTCAATGAGATGCCATATTCTCTGCATCTTATCAACATCTTTTCTACATGACTCAAGTGATCACTTCTATTTTTGGAGAATATTGTCACATCATCCTGATAAACTGCAATGAAATCATTGATGTAACCTGAGAACGCAACATCCATTTCTCTTAGAAAATTAGCCCCATCGTTCATTAAACCAAAATGCATTCTCACATAAACATAAGTACCCCATGGAGTGGTAAAGGCAGTCTTGATTCTCTCTGATTTCTTCACAACCACCTGGTTGTATCTTAAAACCCATTTAGTGTGGAAAGTGATTCAGATCTAGTGACTAACTACAACATGTTATCCATATTAGGAAATGGATAATTATCTTTAATTGAGGCCTTATTCAAGTTCCTGAAATCTACGCACAACCTTATATCTCCATTTTTCTTTCTAACTGGCACCAAGTTTTCCACCCATGAAGAATATCTTGTTGGCTATATGATCCCTCCATCCCTTAAATTTTTCAATTCTTCTTGCATTTTGAGGGAAAGGAGTGGATTAATTGGCCTTTTATTCTACCTAAATGGTTTAGCATTAGGATTTAAAGGTATCTCGTGTTGAAACAGATCTTCCCTGTATACTTTCAACTTTGAATAAGACCATGCCAATAAATCTTGGTACCTTTTTAACAACTCAACATAGGATTACTTTTCCTCTTTACTCAAATTACTACCTAGCCATACTTTCCTAGGCTTTTCTTTAGTTCCAAAATTATTCTCTTCCACATCCCTTGAAGCGAAGATGTGTCTCTGGATCATCCTGTTTGCATTATCAAAATTAGAATCTAAAGCCACCAATCCTCTAGTCATTCTATTTGTCTTCAATTATATTATGTATTTTCCAAACAAGGTATCCTTTCCATCACATACTATGATAATTGGTTCCTAATATATGCATTGATTGGTAAATTCTCCTTCATTCTACAGTAATATTTTAACATGGGAATCATCATCAAAGACCTTCCAATGTTTTACATTATCAAGGAAAAATGGTCTTGATAAGTACTTCAATATCATAATCATAGTAAGGAGAGATAGTTAAAATTTTCAAATCTAGAGCCAATCACCTCAAACCTATCTGTTGTAACATTTTGAATTTTGTCATGGTATAGTATATGAAAGGAGTCAAACATCTCAAGAAAATCCCATACCACATGCTTATATTATTTCATTCTCTTGTTCTTCGTAGCATATAATTTTCTTACTTGCTTTACCAAAATATCCAAGTCTCCTTTAAAAATTATATTCTTGATACCATACTTCCAATAAATCCTCATGCCTAAGAGAAATGCCTCATAATCAACAATATTATTTGTACATTCAAACCTTAATTCTAAAGAAAAATTAAAGGTCTCTTTGTTTGGGGATATCAAAATAACCCCAGTTCCATTTATGAAACTAGAGAAAGATCCATTGAACAAAAAAGTCCAATGGGTGCATATTTGATCCAATAACTTACTCTAATTAATAACATGATACTCAAAGTCTGAAAACCCCAAAAAATTATTAACATCCACATCAGGATATATTACTTCATAAGAAGCATTTTTAGGATCTTCAATCAGGTGTAGCATTTTATTCTCCCCATATAGTTCGACAAGGTTCCCCTATATAGGTATGGTGGCATATGACATATCCATCTGCACACTTCCACCCACACTAGCATCCCACTTTATTGACAGTAACATATCCCATTTAGTAGGGTAATCCACAATGACTACATTCATAGTTAAAAACTTACCAGGGTAAGCCAGCAAGTGCACTACTAATCCCATAACATACCCAATTATAGGTACTTATCTTGAGTCCATGGTAGTACATTTCCCAAAGGATATTATTACTTGATATTCAATTCATTCATTACCTCAAGAGGCATCACATTACATGAAGCCCCTGAATCAAACATACAATTGTGCACAAGTCTGTCTTTAATGATTAAAGTAGTATAAAAAGGATCAACATCAAGATGAGATTCAACAAGGGACATACCTAAATATACTTCAGGAGATTCACCCAAGTCTTCTAATGCTTATGGAACCTCCAACTCTTACAATAACATAGGGGGAAGATCCAATATTTACATCTTTACCAGGGCTACTCCCTCTTCCTTAAACCCAAATACTCAAATTCCTCTTTTTCTATGCTCAGGGATCCTAAGAAATTCAATAATAGGTACAATGACCTTTTTACTTGACTCAAAATTTGGGCAATATCACAGGGGATATACTTGGGTAATATTGTGTTGGGAGGAATAGGGTAATTGATTTCTCTTGGGTATGAGACTCTTTATGATTGGGCATGGACTGGGTACATGATTGACATTAAGGAATTTTTGACTTTATTAGGTGCATCCTTCTTAGGAGGATCTTTTGGGATATTAGTGAGAAGGGGATTTTTGGTTTGGGTTGTGGACCTCCTCCTTTGACAATTCTACTTCTGAGATTTGTATTCCTTTTCTTGAGCTACTACCACATTCATTAATAAATGTCAATCCTCCATAGAAGAAGTTACCCCATCATACTTCTTAATCATCAAATCCCTTAAGTACTCAAAGTCATGATTAGGAAATTTGAAACCCTAAACCATATCAATCTCAACATCATCAATAGAAGGAAAAGGAGATACCTGGTGGATGCAGTCCCAAAAATTTTCAACAGTCCAAGCACTTATTAATTCAGTGGAGGAAACCCCACACCATGAATCATCAGGAAACTCCATCATACAGACATCTCCAAAAGTGGGGAAATCCTCAAGATCATTACCCCTTCACTTGGATCACAGGAAGCATGGGGTAATAAAGATTTTTCAAACCAATCAATTACTTGTGTTTCTTCAACCATAGATACTCTTGCAGTGAATGGATTAGAGACAATTTTATTTGCTATCCAAGGTTCTTGTTTATTTCTTGACCCCATGTCCCTTTCCTCTATCCTAATTTCTGATTTCACCTCTTAGATGACCAAAAACTCTATTTTATCCTTGAGGTTGGTGCTGGCCCTAAGAATTCTATTTTATTCCCTTTTTTACTCTACCAAGTTTATAGGAAATTTCCTTGACAACTCCTACTAGAGTCTTAACCACTTCTTCTAGATCAACTCCCTTGCTTATTTGAGGCTTCTCAGGATTAATTAATTTGAAACCTTCCCTCTTGGGAGATTTTCCTGCTACCTTGATGTTATTTTCTATATAGATTGCCATGGAAAAATCTTGCCTCAAAGTCCTAGGGTTTTTATCCCTTAAATAGTATGTTAATTTTTTGTCGAAAACATCACAATACTTTATTAGGCACAATTGATCACTTGCTATGAGTATCACAGTCAGTATCTTCAGGGTTTTTTTGAATCTAGAATTAAAATCTAGGACAAGTTCATTGGGATTCTTCTTAATGTTCTCAATCTCTGAGAGAAGGAACCTTGGGTTAGTCTTATCTTCATACTGCAATTTGAAGGCATTTTTCATTTCAACCCATGAGTCAATAGAATTCTCTGGAAAAAATTTGTACCAATCACGTGATAAAAAATGCACAATAATCCGAATAATAATAATATAGAAACTAAAATTCATTCGAGATGTCTTTACATAGATGGATCATACAATTTATAGTGTTTGATCTCCTACAAATGTGGATTCAACACTCATCTTCAAACCCTATAATCTCTCTCCAAGAATCTCTCATATTTATCCCTAGGATATCTATTTCATCCCTTTATTATCTCACACACCAAAATAGCTACGTGAGTTGTTCTCACAACTCACCCAAATACTAATACTAACTATTGCAACTATATTATTAATATGAGTTCTATAAACTCATTATTAATAATATTACAATTTATTAATAATGTCACAATATATTTGTAACATTCACTCCACTATTGTTAACATTATTACCTTGAAACTTAGAAACAACAATCAACTTCCGTCTATTTGCCCTGCGTACTTCTTGTGGTCAAACCAACAACCTGAAACAAAGGATGGTTTTAGGACAACCAACAACCATACAGGACACCAAAAATCTATGTTTTTACAGGTCCAAAATGATTTACAAAAAATGGGGGTCTAGGTGAGGAGTGTTTCAATCCATGTTATTTTAGGGATGTACACACAATCAACTATAGGAGGATTAAAACTCATACACACACACACACTGTAACGATTGTGGGATCATTGGTGACTGACAAGAGGTCACTAAGGTGCCTCCGTCCTCCATCATAATGCACTCTTTACTTAATACAAGAAGTCTTCATCACTTTGTGAGCATTTGTTTCCTCTTTAAAAGTGGGTAGACTTCATATCCAAATCACTTTCTTCATCTCTGTTTTCAGAAATGAAGGCTTTATCCACATAAAACTTTTCCAATACATTACCATTCATTAATAGTGCAAAGAAAGAGGTTGATTTTTGTTTAAAAGATGAGGAATATTTGTTTCTATACATTGCAGTTTCTTCAAATGAAGAAATTAAATCCTCTAGACCTCACCATATTAGAATAGCTAGGAGGCATGTTATTAAGTAATACTGGTTTTACATCATCATCTAGCACATTGTGATTCCAGCTAATTGGATAGAACAAAACTTAATGATATGTTCCACCATACTTTCTCCTTCCTCTGAACTTGAGTCTGATTTACTTGTGAGCTTATGATAATCCTTTATTAAGGTAGGTATCAGATCACTAATTCCACTTTTTGATCCCTGGCACTACTTCATCTCTCTCTTGATTTTTCCTTTGATCTCCCATAAAACTCTAATCAGAAACTTGATTTCTTGCCATTATGGAAAGATTTGCCTTCAAATTTTTCTTCCAAGTCCATGTCGATCTAAAGAATTGGACGTCGGTTTCTGAAAATATGCCCGTAGGCAGTTATTTACATTTTTTGATGAATACAAAATGACCAATGCAAAGAGCTTCCTTAACAATCATTTAAGTTACCATCTAGTTAACAACTACAAATTTCCAAATTATACAAAACTTAAGACATCCAAAAATGGCAAAAAACAAATAAGAAGATTTACTCAGAAATTGGATGAAACAAAATATGGAGTCTGCAAATTCCACTAAGGAATGGTTGTTACATCACCTTAGATGTATGACAGCTGCTGGAATTTGTAAAGCAATGTATGTAAAACACAGAAAAAATGACTTGTCAGTGATCTATAAATCAATACTCATCAATATCAATAAATAGATTGACTTCTATAGATCTTAGCATCCTTTGTCGATCTTCAAGTATTTATCCTTTGGCATCCAGTTCAAATGAACTTGACGTGAGAAATTTTAGCTCCTTTGCGCCAATAAATGCTCAAGAAACATATTCAGTTGGAGTATAACAAATAATTCATTTCTGATCTTGCTCAGATTTGATACCACAAACTACACAATAATAAAAACAAAATAATGATAGAAACTAAATTCACATGTCTTTACATTTATAATTTAAGTGCATGTCCTACAAAGGTGGAGTCAAAATCTTACCAATCTCTCTCCATGGGTTAGGATATCTCTCTATCTTTATTTTCACACACCAAAATAGCTACGTGATGTTCTCACAACTCACCCAAATACTAAACTAACTATTACAACTATATTAGATATGAGTGTTAATAATATTCCAATTTATTAAAATCAATATATTTTAACTCCCTTTGTGAATAAACAACTTCACATATACATCCTCAGCTCAATCTCAAAGTATTCCATAATAAGTAAAGAGCTTGAGATGTTGGTCACCACTGATAGAATTATTTCCTTGAAATGCCTACTTCTTGTGGAATGATAGGATAACCCACCATACCACATAAATCTATGGGTCTGAAAACATTTACAACAAATGGGGGTCTAGGTGGAGGGAGCCATGTTATTCTGAGGAGGTGATCTTATAGGAGGATTCATTTGGGACTCTTTAGGGAAAATATGTATGATCTTAAAAGTAAATATCCTTTAATGACTCAGTTTCACATAAAACCCTATTAGTTCTAATTGATAAAAGAAGAAGATGAGGAATACCTATCCCAGTCACAAATGATGGCCCCTCATTAGTTGGAGTGTTTGATTTACACAAGGACTCTTGATTCTTTGAAGAGGTATGATAATCCTCTATTAATCTGGCACTATTTTCTCTCCTTCCCACTCTCCAGACTTGTTTCTTATTCAGAAGTTCTAGAAATAGGTATTCTGAGAGGACCCATTTTGTAGTTATGTATTTGTAAGGGAAATGAATATGGACCTTCTTCCTTCCAAATTTGTAGATACTAACAATAAATTTCAATTATCAAAACTTAAGACACTGGAATTTACTAGAAATTCTAAAAAAATATGGAGTCTCCACTAAGGACACCTTAGATGTATAAAACACTGCAAATGACTTGTCAATAAATCAATACTCAATATCAATAAATCTTGACAAATACTTAGCATCCTTTGTTGGTATTTATCCTTATCCAAACAAATCTAGTGCAAATGTCACTTGAACTATGAAAATTCATGCAAATAACTTCCGATCTTGCTCAATTTTCACAAAGCTAACAAAGTATGATATCTAACACATTTATTTACATCGAAGCATGTTTGGAAATTTACCAGGGGTTGATATTTATCTATTTTTACATAAATATCCATAGCAACAGTGTCAGATAGGTGTTAGTTCCCAAATCGGTTCTCCCTTTGTGGCCGAGCAGCAACAACAGATTGAACATGATGCCTAGAGGATGATGGATCAAGATTTATGTAATTTTATATCTGGGGAGGGATCTCATCATCTCTTTTTCACTCGAGCTTGGAGAAGTCAGGAAACATCGTGCTGAGGGTATGACCTACCCTCCTACTTTAGGCTCTGCCTTCACCCAAGGTGAGAGGACCCATTTTGTAGTTTGTATTTGTAAGGGAAATGAATATGTCAGCAATATTTGAGCACTCCTTTGTAAATAATTGAGAAACAACCTTGGGAAGACATGGTAAATAAAAAAATTCTAACTGTCATGAGTTGTCACTTTTAGACAGTGCAAATGTCTCCTAAAATCTCAAACTACATAGCAATAAAACCTTATTACTCCTGCATATTTTGAGTAAATGTATGGGTAAATTCAGCAAATATCCTTGGCATTTATGGACAAAAAGTGCAAGTAGGGGTAGATCTTGTAGGATTTATCATTTATCGATGAATTTGGTTGGGAAATTAAGTAGGATAAAGTTGATTATACTAGATCTCAAAGAAATTTTAACAAATGTTGGATATCTACCAAGTCAAAAACACACAAATAGCTCATAATGTTCCTTCAAAGAAGATGTTCATTCATGGAAGCATAAGAATGCACGGTTTCACACAATGCTTAAAGAATTCAGACAAAATTCATGCTAAAGACTCAACAAAATATCAGAGGTTCATAATCTATGCCTAAGATACACTCAAAGGATTACAAACAACATTTAACAAAGTTGAGACATAATGACTTTAAAATTGTTTATTACAAAAATGAAATGAAAGTTCTTATCAATAGTGCAATTCCAATTTCCAGAATGCTACCGAAATGATAAAGTTCTATGTGACTTAAAGGATCTATAAAATAAGATTACAATGGGAGTATAAATAACTATTTTAAACTATTTCATCTTGACAACAGATACAACAATGTTCATGATTAACACAATTAATTCAAGGCTCATCAAATTTATCAGCAAGGGAAATTTAATCTACAGTCTCAATGTTTTTCAATGGCTATACACTTGCAACCATCTTGACATGATTTAATTTGAAGGCTTAAAGAAAATAACAGGCTCCTCACATAGGTACTTGGGAAAATGGTTTTTTCTCAGTTTACACCTTTCTCTTAAGGAATCTCAAAAAAAATTACTCCCCTATGTGATATCATTCTCATCGCATTTATACAATTTCAGTCTCTCACTCATCCTTCGTTTTCCCCCAAAAAACACAAATCTTTAAAGAGAATATTCTTTTCTATTTTTTCTAGGTGGAAAAGTTGTGATCCATTCACATTTCTTACTTTCATCAGATATGATTGGGGAACCATGTTGCTTCCTCTTGACAGTTGTCTTAATCATTTCTTTCTTCTTGGCATGAGAGAATCCCCTTTTTAATAAGTCCCAGGTTGTTTGATATGGCTTGATGTGACAATCAATCCTTTCCACCTCTAAAAATATACCTCGAGCAATGCATACCTATATTCGTGCTTCTCAGAACTGAGTGTCCTCGCGTGGATTATATCACATCAATCAAACACCTTTTGTCACACAATGTCAATCTTCGTCAAATTAATTCCCTTCATGTGAGATGAGAAAAAATATTCTTTCATATGATGGGAGAAATTTCAATCAACTTAATCTTTCTATGTCATCCTTACTATAAACTCGACTCTAGTTTCTCATCAATATGCATTCCTTTTCCTATCTTGAAAGTGAAGAATTTTTACATAGCTCTCATCAACATAATGGCGAATGTGCTTCTAGTAAACAGTTTGAAATAGATTTCTTCGGAAGATTTAAACCAAATCTTTGACCTGTATGGTCCAAATGAAGCCTTTTTCAGAGCTTTGTTTGATATCACACTCCCAGAGGATACTAGAGGGCCCCTGACTTATCGAAAAATTTGGCTCGCACTCCTCCTGATATTGATCAAGATCAATCATGTTTTCTCAACCTTCCAATCCATGTACTTCAATATTTTTTGGTGGGAACATCAGAAATTTCTAGAAGACTTGAAGAAATTATGGATCAAAAGGAGGCCTTCCGTGTCAGGGAGGAATGACTACCAGTGTCCCTTTTCATGCAATGAATAATTTATGCTGAAGGAGATTCCCAAGGAGTCTTACATGTTGTATTAAAAATCTTACATTGATACTGTGCTTTTCATTTCTCATAAAATGGATGAACTAGAGCAGAGAATCATTTCTCTAGAGAAAGGTCAAGCAGGACATGTGCCATCACAACCATCCACCATACTAGCATCATTTTCAAAAAAGAAGGGGGGGGGGAATCAAGCTCCCAACCCCAAATTATTATTTCAGATGGAGAAGAAGAAATGTCTTTATCTTCTCATCACTCTAAAGTGGAAATTTATTCTACTAGGGACAATAGGGGAGGGTTCATTGTCCAATATTCTACTCATTTAATGCATTGTGATCCTCCAATGGAGAAAGAATTTTCAGGGCCTCGGAAAATTCCTTCTCTAAGAGAGTGCCCAACCTTTACAAGGAGATGGAATGGTGATTCCAGCTCAAGATCTGTTGTTCCACCCTATACCCAGGGTATGGTTCTTACTCTTTTGGACACTCCAGATGTTCCCCCTCAGCCCGTTCCTGATAATTCTATTCCTCACAAGGGGAAAGGGAATATGGCGTTCTTCACAAGTGGCCCAAATCTTCTGGATTGGGTTTCTTCCTATCAATAGAAGGTTGAGCTGGAGAAAATCATGGACAGTCCCAGAATTACCCTTGAGTCATTGATGGATATGGGGATGTCCCAGGATCTAGCGGGGTCCATTGTGTTTTGTTCAGATGGCATAGGGATTAGATGAATTCATGTTGAGGAAGAACAAGTTGTTGAACAAGCTTCCTCCACTTGGAGGAAATTTCAAAGGAGTAAGGGACAACTAAGTGTTGTTTCTCTTCTTGTATCCTTACTTCCAAACATGTATACAAACTTCTTCGTCATGGGATGGGGCCCCTATAGAACCCCATTTTTTGATTTATATCTAAAATTGTTTCTTTATCTTCATTATATGAATCTGCATTATGTTTGAAAACTTGAAGTTTTTATATTCAGATCACCCTGCACTGGTCAATATTTTATTTGCATTCCCGGGGATTTGATTGTAACTTTGTAATTCCTTTGGTTTCATCAATGGTGTGCATGATTTTTTGTTAACCCACCACCTAATTTTCTCCATTTAAAAATCCATGACTCTAAGTTTTTCCATTCCTTCAATCTGCATGCATCGCGACCCAAAACCGCATTAAATTTTGTCAAACATCGAGTCCTCTACCTATTCATTTGGTTCTCTTCACCAGTGGTGGCCACTTCTCATGACACATGGAGGCCCCGCATGCCTTTGGGTCTTCTCTTTCTCTTTCTTCTTCTGAACTTGCACCTAAGTGACATGTGGAAACCTGTGAGCCTTTGCTCTTCCTTGGTGACTTTTCAGCCCACTTAGGCTGCCTTATTGCACCATTAGTCACGTGGTGGATCCACGCTCCTTGAGAATTTTTAATTCTTTGCACCTTTCCAAAGATGTGTCAGGGACACATGTGTACCTTCTTCATCCAGTCTCCATACTTAGGGAAAAATGAGTCCTGCAAAACAAAAAGGAGTACCAAGAGGAAAAGAGGGGCTATTTTTCATAGGGATTCTCAGGGGCAACAAAAATATTACGTTCCTCGACCAAAAAGAGGAATAACAACCTAAACATGGGATTATCATATGGATTTACCATGATCATATCATTTTGAACATGAATTTACAAAGGGGCGAACTAGACAACAATATTATTTTTGGAGACACTCTTATAGACATAGGGGTGAGATCAATCTGAGAAATAACATGATGCACATTTTAAAACATTTTTATCAAATTTTTCTTCTAACATTCACCCTAATCAATAGGGATAGTGGTTTTTGGGAGCCTGATAACACCTTTTAGAAGGGAGCTATCTCATAAGACCTTTACAGATTCACGTGAGGCTTTAGTGGAAGCTCTATGCATTGAAATAGTTGGAAGTGTTAACACCAAAGTTATTCCATTCTTGGAAGCACATATTACATCTATGGTGAAGCAATTGGAAAAAATTTCTACCAATTCATCTCATGAGATGTGTAGTTGAATATGGTGTATAGATTGTGAGGTTTAAGGACATAGAAATGATATCTTCCCTCATAAATCGGTACACACCATGTTAAAGGATTATGTGATCTATCAGTTGAATCATGATTAGATTAGATGCTCTCTTTTATAGTGTGTGATTTGGAAGAATGTTTCTTCATGCTATATGATTCGCACATCCCACACTCATGACACAGTGAATTGGATATTGATTGATAAAATACATAAAGCTATTGATATTGGTGTGTGTCAGCATATTGTCATGAGTGGTTCCATGGAGTAGATAAGAAAACATAATGAAGGGTGCTTGTATGGATGTAATAGAGGTAGAGGCCACTTTAGAGGATATAAAGGATGAGGTCACGACGATGGAAGAGGAAATTTACCTAGACAAACTTGTTATACTTATGGATCCCATGATTATTATAGTTGCAAGTGCCCTCAGAATGTGGTTTTCTCATGGTGTGGAAAGCAACATAAGTTTAAATAATGCCGTAACTAGTATGAACACAAGAGTTAGAACTATAAAAATAATGATAATGGTGTAAGAATGATTAAGGTATAGCACATTGTGGAAGATTAGTGGATGCCAAAGTTAGCACCTTATTTTGAGTTTCAACCTATTTTAGTAAATACATGTGCTCATGACACTCTAACACAAAAGCTTGTTATTACAAATAAGGTATTAAAACATGCAAGGTATCCAAATATTTCCCATCAAAAGGAGATTTACCATAAAACTATCAACTTCATTATAAATTTGTAAGGTGGGATTCAAGTCATGAAGGAGAAAGCGCGCGTGATAGAATGAGAAAAAAAGTTAAAATTCAACAAATAGATGTAGATTACTTAGAGGAGGTATGTAACATGCTCCTCCAAGAGAATAAATTCCATTGTTAAGTGAATAGTTTAGAGAAAGGGTACCCTGTGTTAGATTTGAGCACGAGAGACAACTATTACATGCAAATATACCTCCTCACAGTCATGAATATGACACTGAGTATAGTTTTTAATGGGTGGCTCTTGAGAAATATCCTAATTGACACATGCATGAAATTTAATGTACTCACTTTTGATGCATGGAACCAGATGGGAAGACCACCTTTGTAGCCTTCTACGAATGTGTTGTACATTGAAAAAAAAATAGGGCTATTCCCATTGGATTAGTGAAGGATGAAACTATCACTATTCAAGGGGATAATTTTTCTGTGGATTTAGAGGTGTGAGATCTTACAAAAGAAGACAAATTCCTAGAACTACCTGAGTGCCCTTAGTTCTATACTATTAATGTTGATATTTTTTTTAACAAGGGGTACATCATCATTGAGAATAAGAAAGAGTGTGTTATTATTCCTTTGAAATATATAAAGGTTGCACTGTATGTAAAGCCCTTGAGTGAAGAGGATCTGAATATGATATATGTGCATACAGTTAGAGATCTTGAAGTGCTTGAGCTATATAAATTTTTTTCGATTTAATGGCATGATGCTCATTCTATGAGTGATAAAACCAACATTTCTTGTGAAAACTGAGTGTATGAAACATATAATATGGTTGGGAGAGATGAAAAATACAATTACTCATGTAATTAGGTTGCACATGGCTAGGTGATTTGGAAGTAAACATGTACCAAGGTACCCTAGTGAAGTAAACCTTGATGAATTTCTACATGCTATGGAGGCCTAGTAGAATAATGAAAGGGATAAAAGAAATATACTAGTATATACCTTGTATGGGAAAGAAACACGCTAGTGGACCAGATAAAAAGATATCCTTATAGAATGGTGAGAATCGAGAATCACCTTCTCTACTAGGTTTCTAAGGAGTAGTGTACCTTTAAAAACATGTGAATTTCATGGGAAGTCTCCTAGCTTCCATAACTTCTGCGATAATGAGATACTCTAGATGGAGGGACAAGAGGCCTTACCACCTTCACTATGGGTGCATAAGTTCTACTCAACATTTTTTGGCTTCACACACACATGGTATGTATATGTAGAATAGAATAGAGAAACAAATAATTTTTAAGAAATGACTGCAAGTATGATTCATAAATTTGACTATTTTTCTACCAAAACCTGGGTAGAAAAAGAGAAGCGTAAAATATTTTATATGATAGATGATGATGAAGTTGAAAATAAGGATGTTTAAGTTACAAATGATTTGTTGGATAATGCTGATGAGAAGGCGCATGGCTATCATGAACGCATGAAAAAAAATAAAGTTAACATTGGAATAGATGCAGAGCCTAAGGAGGCCATTATTGGTGATTAGTGGTCTAAAAAAGAAGTTGTAAAGATTATTGATATTTTTTACAACTTCCAAGACTTATTTCCATGGGGATATCATCAGTTAAATTCAGTGCATCACCCTTTTGATGAGATGAGGATCAAATTTAAGGAAGGTGCATGCCCGATTAGGGAGAGGCCTTATAGGATGAATCCTAATCTACACATCAAGGTAAAGGAGGAAATTGAAAAGATTTTGAAATCTCAAATCATTGATGGGAAGATAAGGATCAATGTGGATTGTAAAAAATTGAATGATGTTTTTGTGATTAATCCTTTTTCCCACAGATTTTATCAAGGAGATCTTAGAAAGCATTGTATGGTGCGGAATATACTATTTTATTGATGGATTCACTTGTTATCATCAGGTGCACATTTCTAAAGAAGATCAAGAAAAGACAACTTTCACCACTGAATGGGGAAGTTGTACATATACAATTTTTACCTTTCAATTGAATAATGTCCTTGTAGTGTTTCTGTGCATTATTGTGTTAGCATTTCAAGACTTTATTCATAAGTTATTATAGGTATAATTAGATGATTGGAATATATATGTGCTGGTAACGGATCACAGTTAAAATATATAGGTGGATAATATTGTTTCAAGAACTCAACTTTACAATGGTGGTAAATCTAGTAAAGAGCAATTTAAGATCAGATCACTTATCAAGAATTAACTTAGGAGAGGACGTGCAGATCATTGAGGAAAAAATTATAGATACAAAAATCTTTAAATTGAACAATGCACTTGCTGACTTAGAGGATATTGCAGTATTTTTGCGTATAGGTGTGGTTCTTGAAGGGATAAATTTCTATATGCATTGAGAGCCTTATCGGTTTATTAGTAGAGACTTATAAAACTTAGGTCATGATGATATTTTGCATTGGTGTGTACTTGATTATGAGCACAAATATATTATATAGGAATCTTATGGTGGGATTACATGTGAACATTATGCAGGTAATACTACCGTGCACAAGATTTTAATGGTTGGAATTTAGTGTGAGACATTATATAAGGATAATAAAGTATATATCAAGGCCATTGACCATTTTCAATGCCTTGGGAAGCCTAGGAAGCCTTGGGATGAAATGATTTTGAGGCCTATTCCATGTGTAAAACCTTTTGAGAGGTGGGTTATTGACTTTATATGTCCTATTTCTCTGCTTGTGCATAAAACTAGCTCGTGATATATTATCTGACAAGGTGGGAATAAGAAACACCTACAAAGGATTACACAATACCTACAATATCAAGGTTCCTATGGGAGAACATTAACAGTATGTATGTATATCCGTTGATCTTAAAAAGTGATAGGAGCACTCATTTTATTAATGAGACTATTAGAATATTATTGGTAGAATTTATGGTGGCACACCATAAAACAACCCATTATCACCCACATGTCAATAGAGCTGTTGAGGCTTTAAACAATATTTTAGGGCACACATTGAAAAATATTTTTGATGTTGGAAGGAAAGATTGGGATGAAAAAGTCTCGAGTGTACTTTGGACATATAAGACTACTTACAAGAGATTGAATAAATAAACACCTATTCAATTGGTGTTTGGCATGGAGGATTTTTTACCCATGGATTTTATGTTACCCTCACTACGTATTTCTTACGCAGCAAGACTGGATGATGAACAAGCTCTTGAAGAGTGCATTGAAAAAATGATGTTGTTATATGATATGTGTACCATTACATGCTGAAGCTAGAAGAATGAGAAGGAAAGGCCCAATAGGAACATTCAGAATAATAAGTTTGAAGTTGAAAATATGGTCATGCCTTATGACTTTCAGTTTGTGCACCACCCAAGGAAATTGAAAGTGCATTGGATGGGATCATTTGTAGTAATGAAGATAATTGATTCAGGAACTTGGTAGCTACAGATTCTTGATGGAAATATTTTTTCTGGTTACTTTAATGGGAGTAGGCTCAATCCCTACTATAAATAACTATTCTTGGTGTTTGTAATAAGGAAGCATTGCCACTTATATTAGATTTCCCTTGTATGTGTTTCCTTTCATCAATGTTATGTTTTGTCAATTTAGTTTAGTGTTTTGTCATAGTAAGCATGCTTACATGCCAAGATATGATTGCTATCTATTAGATTCATGCACATAGTACCATGCACATTTTTAGTGTGGGGTGGAGTAGATAGAAGTAAAATGAGTTAATCTAAGAAGAAATTCAAAGTGTAGTTTTTTATACAAATACATTCAACATCCTCTAAAATATTGGTATGTATAAAAAAATATGTTACAAGTGCTCAAAATGAAGTTTTTTTCAAGGAAAATTTATCATATTGAAGACTATGCGTTGAAGGATTAAGGCATAGTGTAATGCAAGGTAGGTAGTAGCATGAGGAACTACTTGGTATAAGGTGGAGTGGTTTTGTACTTTGGCACATGGATGCATGCGTAAAGAGGTATATGACCAAGAAGTAGTGAGCGTGCTAGAATCTTATGAATGGGGCATGGAGAAATTCATAGAAAGAACGGAAAATGAAAGAAAACATCATTAATTTTGAGTACAATGGTAGTTGAGGAGCAATAAATTAGGGGAAAATTTAAAAATTTATAACCATTTCTTACAATGAAATTTTTACCTTACATGCTGAAGTATTTGAGCTAAGAAGTGTAATTTGAAGAGCAATCCAAGTGTGAATTGTCAGAGCAAGCATATATAAGTAGGGAACCAATGATATTTGTGCACGACCATTAAGGAAGCTCCAATGGGAGTGTGTTTGAGAAAGTGGAAGGTGTGTGGTAAGAATATTCTCAGAGGTAAGGTTAGAAGAAAAAATAATTACAGTTCCGGAATGAAAATTGAAGTTATAGTGATTGAAATAACACTAGAAGGAATTGTAAAGATAATTATTACACCTAAGAAAGCACCTGGAGTAGTTAGTTGATGAAATAAGTTAAAGGAAATGGAAGAAAATTTGGAGGGCATGTCTAAAAGCAAGTTCTCAGAGATGCAATATCCTTAGGGAATTATCATGGGATGAGATTGGGGTCACACATCAGAAGAAGTAAGTTGAGCGATTACAATCATCGAACAAAGGAAACCAAGGATGAAATGAACAAGGAGCTGGTGATGAACATGAATATACGTGCAATAAATGATAAACCAATTTATGATGACACTAGGTAGAAGTTATTGGAGAAAACTAGCATTTTGCAAATTTATGAGTTTTCATACTTTGGAAAAGTAGAGAAACTTTTCTAATAGCTGATTTCCATAGGCCATGAGAACTTTTCTATTTTTTAGGAAGGGAGGTGCACCTCACCACACCATTGATTGACAAGTTGAATGGGTTAAGGAGTTTGGGTACTGATGTTTCAAGTGATGTTATCGATGCTGCTGCTGTGGAGGAAACTTCTACTGAGTTGGCATATACAAAAGGGATGAACGCTATGGAAATTGAAAGACTGGATGTGTATCTTGTGATCAAAGTTGCTAGAAATATTCTCACTAAGCTCAATAACAAGGAGCATTAGCTATAGCTAAATAATAGGTGGCTCCATATCTCTAAGAAATATATGAAGGAGTTGTGTATATTGTGTGTTCATTCATAACTAAGAAAATATTTGATGAATCACACTAAGGAGATAATATATGTTGTTCCACTATACTATTGTCAATGGTATTTTTAGATATTGAATCTCCCAATGGGCCAAACAATAAAATTTGGTAATTCCCTAAAGAAAAGAAGTCTCTTACATAGATATTTGTGAAGTATACCTATAAGGGATCTATGAGTAATCCTTATTAAAAATGGTTAGAGATCTGGTATAAGAACATGTGCGAGGCATTCGAGAAAGAATTGAGAATACCCAAGGAGTTTCCTTCAGTATTGTAGAAGCAGACCAAATTTGTAGTTTTTCAGCATTTTTGCATTGGAAGATTTGGGATGAAGGATGGGAAGTGGAGCCCTTGGTGTAATATTCCCTATGCCTTTACCATGTGTTATATCCAAGCTTCTATAAACACATTTTCCAATGCACCAAATATTAAGTTTGAAGTAAAAAATATAGAATTTGAATACCACATACTCCCAAAGAGATATGTATATTCAAGTAAGTCTTCTTACATATAAAACTAATATCTAATGATGGGAATATTAGTTCCATGAGTTTTTTAGCTTGGGATTTGTGCATGAATAAGGTATACATCTACCTTAATCCCAAATATGTTTATGGAAAATACATTGAAAATGAGTTTAAGCTCCCTTAGTTATCAAAGGGTAAGCATACAATGGATATTTTGTAGTATGACGAGCCCACCTACATAGATGAGGAATAATATCAAGAAGAGGAGTAGTTGAAAGAAGAAACTGGTGGTTTGCACCATGAATCATGGAAGCAGCCAACTGTAGGGCATATGAGGATGCACAAAATTACTCCTCTGAGGTAGACAGAGGAGGAATAAATGAGATATGAGATGAGGGTAGAGGTTATAGAAAAACAAGAGGGTGGTGTGGAATACCAGGGATTTAGAAGAGTACTGAGGAGAACAATGACACAAATTAATGATGTGGGACCCTCACATACATTTAGAATAATACCCCAAACATCTCTAGTGAAGCCCAATCCAACGAAGAAGAGGTACAAGTATGTGCCCACTAATGACATCAAGAAGGAAATATCAGGGGAAACCATGCATATCATACAAGATACTCCTATTATTAATAGTGAAGGAGAAGGTGATATTTAAGAAAAAAGAACCCAAAATGATATAGAGGAATATGGTAAGCATGAGGAAGTAGGAGGTACAACAAGAGAAGAAGAGGAGAAAGAAAGGAATAAAGGTGAACCATCAAGCAAGCCTATTAGGGAATAGGTGGGTGTAACAGTTGAAGGCCCAAGTCAAGATGCAAAGCTACATATTCCAAAGGGCCACCAATCAGGGAGGAATAAAGGAGAAGATATTTATAATATGTCTATGTTAGATTACATTGATGACACCTCCAAAATAATTCCCACCAAGTTTCAAAGTACTTTTGAGCCTGAGAATTTATCTGGGTGGGAATTGATGGATCTTGAGGCTATGAATATGTGCACAAGCAAACAACTATTTTGGACCATGTAGACCCATATGGATGAGCTTGAATTTTATGTGAAGGAGGAAAAATGCATCAAGATGAAGATGAAGAAGGGGGCCCAAGTTATGCACATTGTTGGTGCTCGAAATGATCTCAGTCCTTTGTCTTCAACATAACTTAAAAAAAATTAGGTTATTTTTTTTCTAGCTAAAAGTGCAAGTTCAATCATTACAGTCATGTTAAATCCATCTGAAAATCTAATTTTTAGGATTTTATGAATCTTTTTTTGGTAAAGGATCATTCTATAAATATTGTTCTTGAAGATCCATGTAAAACATTGGTAATGAATTGATTTTAAATTATGAACAATACCTCTATATACCATTCCTTTGTTGTGTTGTGAATTTCATGTTTTTTTCCATCACCCAATAATATGTGGTGTTATCCAATTGGTTTTGGTATGAAGAATTTAAGTTGTAAAGTTACAATAATTGTATAACATTAAAAATTTCCAAAGTTCACCTTGAGGCCTAACGAATATTCCTTGGAATATTCATATTCAAAGAGTGTAAGACTACAAATTAGCTCTGCCTCTGAAGAGGTACATGTTTCATAAGTTAGTTAAATGAAAGGAATTAGGGCCTGATTACATTTATCGACACTAAGGTGATAAAGTATAAAAGTGAAAAGAATCTCTCAAGACCCACAAAGGACACGTGTCACTTTCTCATACAAAGAGCGGGCAAGTGGGTCATCGGAGAAAATTGGTAGCTTTGGGTTTAATTAAGAAAGAGAAAATATTCAGAAATGGCTCAAAGCTCCATCACCACTGGGACGTAAACACATGTCAAATTTAGGATGGAAGTTAATGGCCAAAAATTAGGTCAAGTAGCTAAACGTGCCTATCTTCAAAACATGATGTAAAACTACAAAAATTTTCCCCTATCCCGCATTACATAAGGTTATTATAGATGGACAACTCATATTTCAAATTGGGAAATGAAAAATGGAGGGCCATGATAAAATGCATTGGTGAATGCCACCATTAATGTATTTTTTACACAAATCAAGGAGGAACTTTGAATTCTTTGAATACACTGAGTTTTTTTCTATCGTTTTCTTAGATCTAGAGTCCATTGTTAGCATAATTTCTTAGAGAACAACCAGATATTGATTACAGAACATGAATAAAGAACCATATATTTAAAATCCTTAGAACCATATCTGAATTACATAGATATTCAACGGAAATCAGTAACAACTAATATACTCTCATAATCTTATTCATTTGTAAAGAAATTTGAATTTAAACTAGGGCATTAAAGATGAGGACCATGTTGTTAGGTTTTCCTATCACTTCCAGAACCATTATTTCACTGGTGATCTAGTTCTCTTCCACCCTCATTACACTACCCAAAATGAGTAAGAATTTGTACGATGAATTATAACCCAAAGAAGAGGGAATTACTAGATGGAAGTGGTGAGACAGTATTAACTCTAATGCTTGCATTAATCAAAATAATGTTTCAATTACCTATGATTAAGACTTCAATAACCTTGGGCATCAACTTATCCCTACAAGATTTTGAAACTAAGAAAAAGGACTATGCACAGCTTATTAAATCAATATTAACAAAGAAGAAAGCAACCACTCGAATTCTTAAAAGACTTGTCAAGGAACAATTCATTGAGGAAGCATAATATGTGATTGTATCATTGAGTTAAATGGTTGGATTAGAAACAATTAATGAATTCAAGGAGTGGATGTGCATCTATATGTGGATAGTTTAAGAGAAGAAGGGGAACATTATTTGGGCAACCTTCATTGCAGAAGCACTTCACGACTAGATGATAGCACTGGTAGAAAAATCAAGATGGGTGGCACTAGAGAGTTGGAACTTTACATGATGACCTACTTGATTTAAAAATATTGTGGGCCAAAAGTGGTTCCCTGGCCTTGTGCCACGTGATGACTTTAAAAATTCCAAATGGATAAGATCCTCGCTCAATTACAATTGGGTAATTGGAATGAGAATGTGAGATTTGTTAATTATGCCTTATTTGCACCAATCATATGCTTATTCAAGCCAAAATGGGAACAATACCAGATTTATGAGGAGGCTAGATAAGTAATCATGGTATATGGATGCTATTTCATTTAATACATGAAGTTTACATACATCAGGGTCAATTGATTTGAATGCCAACCATGTAAGCTTCCCAAGTTTTTAGATGACAAAACTACCTTGTGTGAATGCAAAAGACTATTGACACTAGTTCACAAACTAATTACTAGAAAACACAAGATAAACATCAAGTTTCCTATCAAGATTGGAAGGTGCTCCCTCCCTTAAATTTTAAAGGTCAGATTAATGGATGATGAGATGAAAAGGTTTGATATGGAAAGGTTTGAGATGGAAAGGTATGAGGAAAGGGCCAATTATGACATCAAGTGAATATTCAATAATCGTGCAAAAAAATTTGAACATGAGCCTCAATTTGAGGTTTATTGGATGAATTACAAAGATGGGGAGGAGGTCAGGCTTAGAGACTTCTTAAGAATTACCCTCACCTAGTCTATAGACTTCAATATTGTTGTTATGCCTGAGGGAGTTGTGGATGATCCACATACTATGAGTCAATATTAATTTGATCAAAAGTTTGAGGGACAACCAATGGCCCCATTGAATTGGAATGAAAAGGATTTAGATGAATCATGTTCTCAAATAACTTATGTAATGAGAAGAACATTGAAATGGTTAGCTTAGAAAAACATTGATTTGTCAATTCAAAGCACAAGATTTCTTAATAAATTCAAGGACTTGGAAAAATTGAAAGATAACCTTCCTCCCTTGAAAGAAGGAGATGACTGAATGTATCCTTTAGGAGGAAATTCCCCTCAACTGCTTTTGAAAAGGACAACCATAGGAATAATGGATGAATGGACTTCTACTACCACTGGAACTATTACTTCCATGTCTTTTCTAAAGTAGAAAATTGAAGAAATGCTCCTAAAATCAATGCAAAATGATACTATCAATGTTTCAGTTTGAATACAATCAAAGGAAAGGGTCCAACTACATAAAAGGCCCCTCCAAAAGTGTTGTGAGAATTTCATAATACTAAAAAGCTAATGAGAGGAGACACAACTAGTGGTAACATACAATATAAATCACATGGTTCTGAAAGAAAGGTGGCACCAGATATTAAGAAATTTGAGAGGGAACATAAGAGACAAAAATTTGTGTATGAGCCAATTTTTATAAGAGAAGGTTCTCATACAGACATTAAACATAAGCACAGGGATGTAGTGGTTGATCCCCCAAAACATGAAAGAATTTATGTTTCCAAAGTACAACATGTAACATCAGTTCCATAACAAGGAGTTGTCCAAACCAGTCAGGTTAGGAAACCAATGCCTTTATTTTCATATTTGTATTTAGAGGGAGTGATAATTAGGAACACTCAGGAACAAAAAATTCAAGGTAATGTCTTATCTAATCCAGTAGATTGCTATTTCTTTAATCAAAGTGTGAAAATGTGTGAAATGATGTCAGTAGAAAGTTTTAGTGTAAATTTATTTGAATAATTGCAAGAGTCAGGAAAGATTCAGGTAAATATAATGGATGTTGATATTGGTGAGGATTTTTCCACATTGGATGCATTTGACATATCTATTGATGAACAACAAGTAAAGGGTGTAAGTTATCCTTAATTGAGTGAAGGAGGAGAAGTAACTACTCATGTGCCAGCTACTATAATTAAGGTTTAGTCATCAGAAATGTTTTCTGTAGACCAAGCAGTTCCATAATCAAATAAACTAGAATAACCTACTGGAAAGAGTGTAGACACAAATATGTTAATTGATAAAATCCTTCCCATGAAGTCAAAGTTACTAAGGATAGTGAACCATGTCAAGTAGGGAGGTTTACAAATCAAAAGATAGTAGAGGTTGCATAAGATGTAAATGTTAAGGATAAAGTTGTTGATAATGTGAATGTACAAGATTTGGGTAAGGATAAGGAACTAGTAATGGAAATTTGACCCACCATGTTACAACATGAGGTATAAAAAAAGAAAAAACATGATAATGTTTCAGCTTAGTATCCTCTAAAGGAGGTGGAAGTCATTGAAGAGAAGCACTAACTAAAGAAATTCCCAAGGAAAGGGATGAATTTAAGATTACATCAAATGAAGAATAAAGAAAGAAAAAAATTAATGACTAATGTAACTCAGATAGAGACTGGCAAGCCCCAAACTCAAGATCATGAAGGAAAAAAATTAGGGGTAGTTCCAACACATGATGAGAATAAAAAGATAATGGTAGGAGATGAATAAGAAAATTATGTAGAACTAACAGTCCAATATGTACAAGATATGTCCAATAAGTTGGTTGTTTTCCCCAAGACACCTCAACAATAACTACAACAAACAAAAGTTGAGACAACTCTTACAAAAGGCTAGATAGAAGAGATGATATCAAATGAAGAGAAGGAAATTGTCCTTATGCAAGCTATATATCTCACAACTCTATATTTTCAAAAACTAGTAAGAACCTCAAAACGGGCTAGGGTTCTCACCTAAAATCATACTTATCCACTAGGATCTAACACTTTAGAAGTGGAAATCCCTCATGATGGAAAAACAAGATAAAATATAACAACCGGTTATTATAGTGTCCAAATTATTCCCTTAGGAAATCCTTCAAGGTAACAATTGAAATAGAGAGTATAAGAGAGAATAAGTGATTTGTGGGAAAAGGATAATGAGGATAAAGTAACTAAGAAATAATTTAAATAATAATTCAAAGCTTTGATTTCTAGTTTGCGATAATTAATTAGGCAGTCTAGTCAAACTCAATTAAGTACTTCTACCAACACTCCTGAATGAAGGAAAAATATTGATAAGGCTATTAATAAATTTTAGGTTATGGACACATGAGTTGAGAAATTAACTAAAAAGAGAAAACAAGCAATTAAAGAAGCCAAGACAACGCATGAATAGCTCAAGAATAGGTTTAATGAAATTGATGAACTGATTAAGCAATGTGATCATGAAATCTTATGCTTTGAAGGAGTCTTTCCCAAGTTAAACCGTATAACTCAACTTATTGATGAATTGGTTGAAAATGAAGGGATTATGCCATAGTAATTCAGGAGAACTTAGCATGTTATGGAGGAGTTACTGAGGATCATGGTGGAAGTTTTGAATGGAATTAAAGAAAACATGGAGTCTAAAATGAAGTGGTTTTATGGCACTATGGACACCATTGATTCAAAGCTAGAAGATATGGTATTTGATAAGTTTAAGAATAGTTATAGTGATTTAAAAGTTGATTTCTTGTTCCGTTATTTTGAAAAGAGTATCCAAAGGGAAAATTTCTCTTATGAAGTTATTAAAAAATGAGGACAATCAAAAACATAACTGTAGAACTAAAGGAAATACCATTGGAGTTTAAGCGGAAAATAGGTCATTGTGTGGATGCAATAGCAAGACAAATATTGATTTTCCAACACCATACAGGGCTAGATGAAGAAGAAATAAATGTGTTATTTTGAAGGCATGATGCATATGTATCAAGGCTGCTACATGAAGAATAAAAAGATGCAAACATAAAAAATGATGAATAAGCTTAGGCATGTCTTTCTTAAAATTTATTTTTATCATATTTAATTTATAACTCTTGTTTCATTTGCTACTTTTTTTTCATGTAAGATGAGTATTACTTTGAAATTGCTACTCTCTAATATAAATGTAATTTTATACAGTGCATTATACTTTTATATTGCTTGGATAAATATCATGTCCATTGTAAAGCATATAAACTAATGAAATTTTTGTTATCTTCTATATTTTGAAAAAATAAAAAATGAGAATCTATATGGGACCCATCACATGAAGAAAATATTACATATATATATATATATTCGATAATTAAATCAAAAAAGGAAACATGAGGAAGAAACCTACTTATTTACCATCCTAAGAATCCTCTCTACAAAGAGGAAGCCCATTCACTAGCCTATTCTTCCTGAGAATAAATTCATCTGACACCAATGCCATCTAAACAAATATAATGTCTCATGCCAGTGTACGAGACATACCCAAAGCCCAAATTTCATCAAACGATGAAAAAATACCACACAAAAAAGTGATAAATTACAAGTTCCTCTCATGAGGGGAAACCCATTCATTCATAACCACACGACCCTTTGGGAGAGCCTTCTTTCTAGTAACTTTGAAAGTGTAGGATGGATTAAAATATTGAGTTGGAATTGTAACCACATGTGATCTTGGGGAGGATGGGGTAGGAGGTCTAGAGCTATACTAACCCTTATATTTCTTCACAATAGATGGTGATGTATTAGGAATTTGATAGGGTACATTCATTTATGGTTTTATCTCCAAAATTGAGAATGTTGCTCTAATGCATCCAGTTTATGAGAAAGAGTAGGAACTGTATCCAGTGAGATTCCTTCACCAAGAACATAAGACTCTAAGGGGATTTCTTTCATAATGAATGCTTCATCACAAAGTTAGGGGAATTTACAATTTGTCAAACGTTGAACACTGGGCCTACTCATAGTAAAAAAATTCCTTAAAACCTCATGTGTTCTTTGATGCTCGATCCTTAATAGATGAAAATGTATCATTTGAAATGCAGAGAAAACATGACTAATCCTAGTAAGTCTTATTACAAGTGTAACCTGAAAAATTTGGGATGTCAAAGGCCCAGTGTAGTGTTCAAGGTCAATAATATAAAACAAAATTCTCACGAATGCTTCATCTGGACCTTATAAATAAAAGATGGAATGTAACTCTTCACTAGATATTTCTTTCTAACTAGACACTAATAGTTCCCGTACCATAATAGAAAATAATTTCTTCAAAGTTTACGTAAAATAAGGAAGTATGAATTGATTAAGTAAATGGTGTTTTTTTATAGGAGTTTCGAAGAATATGAGCTGAGTTGGGTATAATCATGGTGAAAATAAATTTTGAGATCCTGATAAGATATTTTCACGAGGAAATTAAAATTTGAAAGGAATTGAAATTGAGTAAAAATGGTGAATTGATCTGATTTGAAAAGAATCATGCATGATAACTAACCCAAAAGTCATGAAAAGAAATGAACAACATTCAAAATGGATTCTAAAAAATAAAATAAGAGAATATGTCAAATCAAATCACTTAGAGGTGCTCAATAGTCATCAAAAGTGGATGTCCAGTCACCAAGGGAAAAGAATAATTAAGAAAGTGGCCAAAAGTGATGACATTGCATCCCAGTCATACATAAATAGAACAAAAATGTGAAAGGCTCGTAGTTCTCACACTTGGCAAAATTTGATGAGGAATATTCATTAGAATATCATAGATTAAATTATATGCTATAAAGGGGAATATTCCCTTGAATATTCATGTTTCTGGGGGAAAATTTAAAAGTGAATGAGTGAATAGAATTACATAAATGTGATGAGAATACTCTTGTAGAGGATGGGAGTCTAAATTTTCTGAAATTTCTTAAAGAAAGGTAAATTGAGAGAAAATCCATTTTCCCAAAGACTTGCTGGAGAACCCTGTTAATTGCCAAATCCTTAGAAATGAATCATGTCAAGATGGTTATAAGTATACAACCATTAAAAAACACTAATATTTGAATTGAAACTTTCCCTTACTGATAAATTTGATGAACCCTGAGTTAATTGTGTTAATCTATACCATTGTTGTGTCTAATTTTGACTTAAGATGTTTCAAGTAGTTAGTCATGTTACTATTGTAATATTATGTTAGACATTCCTCTAAATCACACAATATATTATCCTTATGACATTATTGTGATAACTTGCAATTATACTATGTGAGAAGAGCTTTCATTTAATTGTGTAATAAATAGTTTTAGATTCATTTTACTTCCATTTTTTTGATACAGGTTGTTTGTTAGTATATGAGTGTATCTTAGGTGTGATAGATAAGGGATTATTGATGTTTAATTGATTGTTTGACATGAGATTTAATGTTTAAATTCTCAAATAATGTTTGAAATCATGTATCTTTGGGCTTCGATAGGTGCACATATTCTGGTTGAAGGTTCATTGTTGAACTATGTCAAGTGTTTTCATCATATTATTTGTAGATATTCAAACATATGTTAAAATTTCTCTAAGATTCGGTATAATAAACTTTATCCTACTTAATTACCTAACCAAATTCATCTATAAATGATAAATCCTACAAGAACTACCCATGCTTGCACTATTTGTCCATAAATGCCAAGGAGGTTTATTGAATTGACCAATACATTACTCAAAATATGAGGGATCAATCAAGTTTTATTGTTTTCTTTAGTAACATGAACCTTATCTAGGAGACATCTTTATTCTCTAGGGTGGTAACTCATGAGAGTTATATTATATTGTATTGACCATATTTTCTTAAGGTTTTCTTTCAATATCATAAAAGGATGGTCAAATATTGTTGATCCATTCATTTTCCTTAAAATTTAAGGTTACCAAACAGATCCTCTCACCCTTATTGAAGGCACAACCTAAAGTAGTGAGGGTAGGTCACACCCTTAGCACATGTTTATCAAATTTTTCTAAGCTTGAGTGACAAAGAATCAATTAAATCCTTCCCTAGCTACAAAACGACTCAAATTCCAATCTAATTGTCTCTAAGCAACCTACTCAACCTGTTGATGTTTCTCGGATTCAAAGGGACAACTAATTTTGGTAATAACACCACTCTGACACCTTTTCTAGGGAAATTTATGCAAATACATACAAATATCAACCTCTAGTAACATTTCATACATGTTTAGATGCAAATATGTGGTCTAAATGTCATCCTTTTTAAAACTTTGTTAAAATTAAGCAAGATCATAAGTTATTTAAATGATATTTCCTAGTTAAAGAAAACTTTGCACTAAATCTACCTGGCTAAGGATAAATATTGACAAAGGATGCTTGGAATTTTTAAGATTTATAGAGATTGAGTATTGATTTACAAATGAAAAATTCATTTATAATTTTTTACACATCTAAGTTGCAAATCCTTAGTGGTGAATCCATATTTGTTCATAATTTATGGTAAAAACCCGTGTCTTGTGCTTTGATAATCAATTTTTTTTGTTGATATCTGCAAATATGGAAGGAAGAAGATCCTTTTGTCATAAATATCCTACTAGAAGACTCTTTCCAAAGCTTGAAAGAAAAAATCTAGACAAGAAACAAGTATGGAGAGCTTTGGGAGATCAAAGTTCAGAAGAAAAATTAATTATTGAGGTTGAAAGTGATCAACCTTTAATAGAGGATTATTCTAGTTTCTCAAAATATTCTAGAGTGAGTAGTCCTTGTACAAATCTGTATACTCCAACTTGTGAGGGGCCTTCCTTTGCAACTGATATAGGTATTCCTCATTCTTCCTTCTATCACTTAGAACTAATAGATTTTTTTAAAATGAACTGAGTCATTGAGGGATACATGATACTTTAAAGATCACACACCTTTTCCTCAAAGACCTCTTGTCCCACATCATTTTAATCCTCACTTCAAGAAACCTCCTCAAAATAACATGGCTCACTCTCCACCTAAACCCCATTTGTTGTAAATGTATTCGGACCTATAGATTTCATTGGTATGGAAATTTATCCCAATACAATCCCTAATGATGCAAGAAATAGATTACCAAAATTTCAAGGTAATAATGCTATTAGTGATGATCAACACCTTAAGATTTTTTTAAAATGATGGAAGACTTTGAGATTGAGAATGAGGATGGATATGTGAATTTATTTATTCATACTCTGGAAGATATTTCCCATGATTGGTATAAATATTTTCTAAAAAATTATATTGAATCATGGGTAGAAATAAAAAATGTATTCAAATTGTAGTATGGGGATAAGACTGATTCATGGTTCCTTCTCTTTGAGTTCGAGAACATTAAGAAAAATCCCAATGACCCTATCCTAGATTTTAATTATAGATTTAGAAAAACCTTGAAGAGTATTTTTGTAATATTTAGACCTAGTAGTCAATCTTGAATAATAAAATATTCTAATACTTTTGACAAAAGTGAAGCATACTATTGGAGGGATAAAAACCCTTAGATGTTGAGGCAAGATTTTTCCATGGTAGTCCAGATAGAAAATAACATCAAGGAAATAGGAAAACCTCGCAAGAGGAAGGGTTTCAAATGAATTAGTCCTAAAAATCCTCAAACTAGCAAGGGATTTTATCTAGAAGAAGTAGTTAAGACTCTGGTAGGAGTAGTTAAGGAAATTTCCTATAAACTTGTTAGAGCAGAGAAAGGAATAGGAAAGAATTCTTAGGGCCATAACCAACCTCAAGGGAGAAAAATATTTGGGAATCATCTTAGATGTGATCACATACTAGATGAGATAGGAAAGGGGCCCATGGAATCAAGAAATAAACAACAAAAACCAAGAGAAAATAAATTGGTCCTTGATCCCTTAACTACTGGAGTTTTCATGGTAGAAGAAAATCATGCTATTGAATGGTGTGAAGATTGTTTCTTGCAACATTTCCCTTGTGATCCTGATGAATAAGCTGAAGAGGTATATAATGACGGGAATTTTAGTGATGTTTACATGATGGAATGAACATATAATCCACAACAGGGTACCACTTCTACTGAGATACTAAGTGTCAAAACTACAAAATTCTTTTGGGACTGCATTCACTGGGTATATCCTCTCCCTCCTAAGGATGGTGTTTACGTTGATATGGTGCAAGATTTTCATTTACCTAATCATGAATTTGAGTATTTTAGAGCTCTGATGATGATGAAGTATGATGGCGGAATTCCTTCTGAGGAAGACATGAAGCTTATGATAAATGCAATAATTACTCAAGAAAAGGAGTACAATCAAAGAAGTAGAGTTGTCAAAGGAGGAGGGCCACATCAAAAATAAAAATATTCTCTTCTCACTAATATCCTAAAGGATCCCCCTAAAAATGATACACATAGCAAATTTATGGTCACTCTAAATAAATCTTGTACCCCATATCATGCCAAAGTTGTAAAGAGTCTCATACAATAATAAGGGAAAATCACTCTACCTCTCAATACAATCTTACCAAAATACATCCCCTTTGATACAACCCATATGTTGAGTCAAATAGAAGTTATTTTTCCTTTTGTTTAATTTCTTAAGATTCCTGAGCATAGGAAGAGGGCATTTGAGTATTTGGGGTTAAAAGAAGATGTAATAGGCCCAAGAAATAATGTGAATAATGTGGATACTCCCCATGTCATTGTAGAACTCGAAGTACCACAAACATTGGAAGAATTGGGAGAATAACTTGAGATAAATTTGGTTACTTCTCTTGTTTAATCTCAACTTGATGTTGATCCTTTCTATACTACTTTAATCATTAAGGAAAAATTAGTGCACAATTGCATGTTTGATTCATGGGCCTCATGTAATGTGATGCCTCTTGAGGTAATAAATGAATTGAGTATTAAAGAAACAATTTTTTTTAGAAAGTTCACCACTATAGATTTAACGGAGGTGTAGGTGACTAGGTATTCTACAGGATTAACAGCTTTCCCAAGAAAATGTTTAACAATGAATGTAGTTATTGTGGATTGTCCAGTTATGTGGGTAATGTTGATGTTAAGGAAGTGGGCTGTTATTTTTGGTGGGAGTGTGCATGTGGATTTTTCATATGCAATCATACCAATAAATGGAACCATTGTTAAATTGTGTGGTGAGAAAAATATGCTACATCTTATTGAAGATCTTAACAATGACTCTTATGAGGTGCTATATATAGATGTAGATGTTTATAATTTTGTGGGATATGCAGATTATGAATAGAAAGGAATTGAGAAGTGTAAATTTCCTCAAAAAAATTGTATCCCTTGGAATTTTATGTTTGATGGAGCTTTCTCCAATTTTTGGAATGGTGTTGGTATTGTCCTTGTGTCTCCAAATCAAGATACTTTCAATTTTTCATCTAAAATTAAATTGGAATGCACTAACAATACTGCAGAATATGAAGCACTACTTTTGGGTTTAAGGATTACTTGGGGGTATGGTATCAACAACATTATTGTCGAAGGAGATTTAAAATTGGTAGTCAAACAAGCTAGGATATTATATGCAAAAAATAATCAAAGAATGAAACAATATAAGCATGTATTTTGGGAATTTAATGAAATGCTTGACTCTTTCAACATAGTATACCATGACAAAAATAAAAATGTTGTTTCACACTGGTTGACAGTATTGGGATTCTAATTTAAAAATTGTACAATGTCTCTTTACTATGAATATGATATAGAATTGTTGTCAATACCATATGTCCTTGACATTTTCAAACATTGGTAGGTATTTGAAGATGATGTCCAAGTTCAGAGGTTCTTACAGATTGAAGGAAAGTGTACAAACCAAAATGTGGACTTGGTACCAATGGTTTGTGTTTTTGATGGTAAGGATACATTTTTGTCAAAGACATTATTTAATTAAAAACCAATACTATTCCAAGAAGTTTGGTTTCTTTAGATTCAAACTTTGATAAATCTGATAGGATTGTTAATAGACATATTTCAGCCTTAAGATATGTTAAAGAGCATAACTTGGGGATTGAGGAAAAAACAAGAAAAATATAGCTAGGTTTTAACCTTAGTAACGAAGAAAGTTAGTCTTATGCCGAGCTGTTAGAAAAGTACCATAACTACTTGGCATAGTCATATTCAAAATTAAATGCATATAGGGAAGACCTTTTCCAACATGAGATACCATTAGAACCTAATGTATGGCCATTTAGGCAAAAGAAAAGGAAAATCAATCCACTCCTTTTCCTCAAAATGTAAGAAGAGTTAAAAACTTAAGGGATGGAGCCATCGTACAACCAACAAGATATTATTCATGGGTGGAAAACCTAGTGCTAGTTAGAAAGAAAATTTGAGAGATAACGTTATGTGTGGAATTTATAAATTTGAATAAGGCCTCCGTCAAAGACAACTATATATTTCATAATATGGATAACATGTTGTAACTAGTTACTGGATCTAAGTTGATGTCTACTCTAGATGGATTATCACAGTATAACCAAGTGGTAGTAAAGCAAACATAAAGAATCAAAACTACTTTCACCACTTCATGGGGTACTTATGTGTATGTGATAATGAAATTTGGCCTAATGAATGCTAGAGCTACCATTCAAAGAGCTATGGATGTACCATTCTCTAGTTATATGATTGATTTTATTATTGTGTACCAGGATGATGTGACAATGTTCTTAAGAAAGAGGAATGATCACTTACAACTTGTGGAAAAAATGTTGTTGAGATGTAGATAATATAACATCTCATTGAATCCTAAAACAGTGAAATTTTGGGGTTCAAAAGAAAAATTTGTTGGGGCATATTGTGTTAAAATAAGGGGTCATGATTGATCCTAAAAGAGTGGACTCTATTGTAAAGTTATTATTCCCAAAACTAAGAAAGGGATTTAGTCTTTCTTTGTTGAGATAAACTTCATCAGGAGATTCATTTCCAATTTTTTTGAAATAACTATCTCTATCACAAATACACTAAAAAGGATTATATTATCAAATGGGAAGAGGGAGTTGTGCAATATTTCACTAGAATCAAGGAAGCACTAAATAATGTTCCTATCTTAGCAACCCTGGATTATAGAAAATATTTTGAATTTTTTTTATTTTTCCTTTGAAAAATACATTTTCATTTGTATTATTGGAGAAGGATGGGGAAGGAAATGAAAGACTAATTTATTTCTTCAGTAAATATTTCTAGGGGATTGATTTGAAATACACCATCGTGGAGAAGAAGGCCTTTTCCTTTATTAGAGAAACAAAAATTTTCATGCCATATATCTTAAGTTCCAATATTATAGCTTATGTTCCCCATACCATGGTCAAGGACATCTTATCAGAAATGGAAAACTTGAGTAAAATATGTCGATGGTGAACAAATTGCATAAATATGCCATGGATATTTAGACCACTAAGTTGGTTAGAGGTCTAGGCTTGGGAAAGATAATGGTAGAAAGAAATTAGTAAGTGATGGAAATAAATGAAGTAGAGGAGGGAGATATGAATGTTCATAAGAAACTAGTCAGCTCTACATGGTATCAAGACATTATATTTTACCTTAGGAATTTAGTGTGTCATAGGCATTTAGATTACAATCAAATAAGGGCACTTAAATTATCCTCCCACAAGTACATCATCACTGATAATGGGTTGGCATGGAAGAATCCTAAATGGGTTATCCTAATATGTATTACTGAAGATGAAGCCCCCAAATCAATTACATATTTTCATGGTGGAGTATGTGAGGGTAACTTTTTTGGAAGAGTAACCGCCCACAAGATCTTAAGGGTTGGTTATTAGTGGACCACACTCTTTAAATATACAACCTTGTTAGTAAGAAAATTTGAAAGTTGTAAAATATTTTCAAGAAGAATGAAGGATACAAGTGCTCTCCCTTTATATCCAGTGTCAATTAAAGCCCATTTTAAATAATGGGCTATGGATTTTGTTGGATATATTACAGATCCTTCAATTATAAGAAACCAATGGATATTCATGGTCATTTATTAATTCACCAAGTGTGTTGAGGCTATCCCTAATAAGAAATAAACTCATCAGATTGTTATGGATTTTATCTTAAATAATATAATCTACAGGTTTAGAGTACCTCTTAAGATAATTGTTGATAATTACATGATATTTCAAGCTAAACCACTAGTGGCCATGTGTCAAAAGTATGTGATAAGCCTAACATATGCATCTAAATACAACCCTCAGGGAAATGGATAGGTTGAATCAAGAAACAAAAATTTGCTAAAGATAATTAAAAGGACATTAGAGGATAACAAAATAAGATGGCGTGAGTAGTTGAAGTTTGTTTTTTAGGAAAATAGAATCACTGCTAAAAGAGCCACTTGAAAGATACCATTTGAACTAGTCTATGGAGTCTAGACCATTCTTCCCTTACACATGAAATTATCCTCTTACCATTTTATGCAACAACTTGAGGATGAAGAAGTCAACCCTTATGATGTAAGGATCAATAAAATTGTTGAGTTAGATGAGGAAAAAAGAGAATACCAAAGGCATCTAAAATTTAGGGAGAAGCTCAAAGGGTTATTTGACAAGAAGGTAACTCCTAGAAATTTTAGTGTTAGGGATCTTGTATTATTGTGGGATAATAGACATGAGGATAAGGGAAAACATGGAAAATTGGATTCATTATAGACGGGAACTTATTCAATTGATATCAAAATTGGTGAACACACTTTCTTCTTTAAGGATATAGATGGAGAATAACTTGAGTTTCCTGTTAATGACAGCCACCTGAAACCTTTTCTTGAATGATTTCAAAACAAGGTAGGAATCAATGTACAATGTATAGTATTGTTTCTTTGGTTTCCATTTTTTATCGTTGTTTTTATTTCCCTTTTTGTTTTAATTTTCTAATATGACCAATTGTCCTTGTTTTTGGCACATTATTGAGATATGTGTTATTATCACTTGACCTAGTGCATATTTTACTTCACTTTATAACCTTATGGACTTTGGAACTTCATCTAAAATGTGTGTAATTTGTATTGTTCTTGTGGTACCCATAGGGGGTGCTGATCCCTGAGTCAGAGCCAATGCTGGTGCTTGAAATTATATCACTCCTTTATCTTGAAAATTCCTTCACAAAAAAGTTAGGTTGTTTTTTTTTTCAATGTGAAAATGCGAGTTCAAACATTACAGTAATGTTGAATCCATATGAAAATCATGTTTTTAGGATGTTATGCCTCTTTCTTTAGTTAAGGATCATGCTAGACATGTTGTTCTTGAAGATCCGTATAAAAAATTGATCATGAATCATTTTTAAATTGTGAAAAATACCTTAGTATACCATTTTCAAGGTCGTGTTGCAAATTTCATGTTTGGCTCCGTCGCTTAATGCTACATGGCATTTTCCATTTTTTTTGTATGAAGGATTAAATTTGGAAAGTTACAATAATTTTATAACATTAACAATTTGCAAACTTGGCCCTAATGCCCTATGAATATTCCTTGTAATATTCGTATTGAAAGAGTGTAAGACAAAAAATGTGTTCTGCCTCTAAAGAGGTACATGTGTCACAAGTCAGGTAAATGTGGGGGATTGGGGCATGATTCCATTTCTTGACACGTAGGTGATAAACTATAAAAGTGTAAACACGCTCCCAAGACCTGCCAAGGACACATAGTGCTTCCTCATGTAAAGAGTGGGAAAACGGGTCATCAGAGAAAATCTGTAACTTTGGGTTAAATTGAGGAAGATAACAAATATTTAGAAATGGTCCATAGCTCTGCCACTGTTGAGATGCAACCATGTTTCAAATTCATGATGGAAGTCAAGGGAGAGTAATTAGGTCAAGTATCTAAATTTTTTTAGAAAAACACGATGCTAAAGTGCAAACAGTTTCCACGATCCTGCATTACATAAGGCTATTGCATGTGGACGGTTCATATTTAAAATTGGGAAAATAAAAATAGAGGGCCATGATGTAACTCATTAATGCATTTTATGAAAATATCAAGTAGGAAATTTGAAGTATTCGAATGCATTGATATTTTTACTATATTTTGCTGATATTTGGATGCCATTGTTAGCAAAATTTCTTGGAGAACAACATGAGATTGATTTCAAAACATGAATAAAGATCCATAGATTGAAAATCCTTTGAACCAGAGTTGAAATGCATGGATATTCATGAGAAAAGTGGTAAGAAATATTATAATCCCGTAATACTATTAATTTTCAAGGAAATTTGAAGTAAAACTAAGGCATTAAAGATGAGGACCATGCCATCAGACTTTACTATTACTTCCTGAATCACTAATAATCTAGCCAAAATCATGGATACACATTTGATAAATGTTGTCATAGATGAATTCCTACAAAGATTCAATATACCAAACACAAGTGAGCTAATGGAAATGATTCAAGCCAATAAAATTTCTTTAGCTAGTGTTATTCCACCCTTAGTACATTTCCCATAATTTGTAAGACTTTGCGCAATGAATTATAACCTAGAGAAGAGGGAATTACTTTATAGAAATTTGGTGAGGTAGTATTAAATCCGATGCCTAAATATATCAGGATAATGTTTAAATTAAATTTGATTAAGACTCCAATAACCCTTGGGAACGATTGAGCCCTAAAATATTATGAAACCAAGAAAGAGGACTATGCTCGGCTTATAAATACCAAATGGATTTTAACAGATAAGAAAGCAAACAATTAAGGCATAATTCATTGAGGAATCAGAAGATCTAATTATATTGTTGATTTGAATGGCTAGATTCGAAAGAAAGAGCGAATTCAAGGAGTGTATTTGCACCTACATGTGGATAGTGTTTTTAGACACCTGTAATTTAGCTCAAGAAATTTAAATACTTAAATTGTAGTAATTATCCCCTTTCCCACAAATTGACAACATACCATGAATATAACACATTTTCTATTCTATTGTCATTAATTAACTACATTACACTAGTTAACTAACCCTTCTATCCAAATAATAATCCAATTAATAACCTTATTTTAATTAATCCTCCCTTCTATCTAGACTAATTAATTATTATTAATTAATTAGCTTCCTCTTCCATTAAATAAATAAATCATTATTTATTTGATTAAATTCCTCCCAGAGTCTAAGTCATGTTAATTATTCCTCTAAAAATCTCCTATAAAATTGTGATGGGTGTCATTATTCCCTTAATTTACTCAACTCTTTGTTAATGTCATATTTAAACCAGCGGGGTGTCCAAATCTATATAAAACAAGAAATCTTAGTGATCTAATAATTGACTGTAGGTATTCATTATTTTATTTTATGAGGGTTTTTGTAGTTTCTTTAGGATTCCATGGCCAAATATTTATTATCTTTATGTTGTAAGAAAATTGCTAAAATAAACACTCATTACTAGAATGAATTACTGGAAATAAACACACGTACAAGAATAAATAGATTTATTGAAATAAATCACACAATGTAGAAGTAAACACACTTTTCTTCGAAATAAACACATAATTAAAAATGTTGTGAAAAGCTTGCAAGGAAATGAAAATCTAGTTTACAACACCTGTAAGGACAAGTATAAAACAAAGTGTAATTTAAAGAATCAAATTCATTTACAAAATTAATAGATCTACACTATTTGCTTTAGAAATATAAATACCAATGAAATGAGAATCCATGTTCTTGGAGGAGTGGGCCCTTACTCCACCTCGAATCAGGATTTGACAAAGTAATATTCTCTCAAAATGGATTGGCTATTTTATTGCTGAAATATTTTGTCTTACAAAAACGTATTGAATCTTTTTTATCTCTCTATCTCTATATGTCTATATATATATATATGTTCTATCCCTTTTTAATATATGTATAGGTCTTTATATAAGTATTATTTTCAAAGATGCATTTACAACCATAGATTTTCTAGCGATTTAGATGCAACTGAATTATGCCCAAAATAGATGTTGAATTTGGAACTTTGCGGGACACATAACTGTTTGATAAGTTATCCCTGGATATTTGAGTATGAAGAATCAGAAATCTTTTAGTCTTCTCCTAATTAAAAGGCTTCATTTATTTCTCTATCATTTGATGTCATCAAAATAATAGATTCCCATTGGTTCCGGAACTTTGGAGAAGTTCTGAAACTAAAGGGGACTATTCTTGATCTAACTGTGAAAGTTTTGGAGTTAAACATAGGAGTTCTAGAACTAAGTGCTAGGGTTTTGGAAGTAAGTCCAAAAGTTGTGGAACTAAACAATAGAGCTCATAAATTGTGTGATAGAGTTCCAAAACTAATTCTGGAAGTTCCATAACTAAGCCGTGTTGAAGCCAAGTCTCCCAAAAATATGTTGATCACTTCATACTCCATTCTCTGACAGATTATGCCCTATTTTATTACAAAAAATGAATTTCCACACACTTTGTTAGGAATTATAGAGCTTTTAAACTTTAGAACTAATTTCAGCAAAAGATGGAAAATTACATCCTAACTTGCATTAGATCAAACAAAAGTCACAAAATGTAGTCAAACTTGATAAAAATGAGAGTAAAATAAGATCGTTAATTGTGCATTAACGAGACATAATTTGGCCTTACCATCTCCCCTGTACTTACTTATTTGTAAGTCACCTTCAAAACTTTGCTCTTCAAATCTTGGGTTGTGTATTATGTATTCCAATTGACTGCTCAGGTCAATCTGAAACTGAATATCCCAATGTTTTAGTTCAGAAGTACTATACCCTGATCATGCTTCTACTTTCCTCTTTCATTCCTTAAATTGAGTGGGATCTTGAGGCTATCTATTTTCCCATAGAGACATGGGAGTGAGAAGAAGGGAAGGACTTTTTTTCATTCCCATCCATATTCCCATATGTTTTTCATTGACCTGAGGGATTAGTGTGGACAAGGCTTTATCTCTTTCTAAGCTCCATATTAAGTTTGTGGGAGATATCACTTCTCTTCTTATCAATGAAATTATGAGAAACTCCCATATTTTCAAAAATCCATTATAAATCTCTTCAAATTTATCATCCTTATAAGAGGTGAAGGCATCAATACTTTTCTATAAACTAGCCAGATAGTGTGCCTTGAACTAAATATCAAATCCATAGGATCTGAAATGTATAACGAAGGTAGATGGTTTACCATAGTGATCCATCATGAAGAGACCACATGAAATAGCTTTTAATAGATGCTCAGAATCTCTCTCTTTCCATAAAACCTAATTTTGAAGAATAGAAAAAATGCATTCAGTTGGCTTTCCCCTACATACAAATTGATCATGAAGCCTATGTTCTTTTCCATCATAAGATTATAGAGATAGAATTCACAGAGAAGATTTTTCTACTCTACACTAGCTGAGGAATAGGCTGTCATGAACTTAAATTCATTTTTTATTTCATGTGGAAGGCCACATGAAATTATTGATAGCTTTCAGTAAATAAATTGTTCTTCCAAAAATACATTATATGCAGGAGAAGGTCTCCTGAATGTGAGTAATTTTTCACTCATTATGCAAACAATCTGTATTTTTACCAAGACATTTAAATTTGTCTTCTTCCTTTTTTGTAGAATTTTTCTTCCCATTTCTTCCTTGCTTTCTTTTCTTCTTCCAGCTTATTTCTCAGGTCCTCATTTGATGTTTTAAATTCATTAAGTTCTCTGTAGGTATCATCCCATAACTACTTGAGTGGCTAGTAAGTCAGTTCAGTCTGTGCAGATACTGTTGACATAGCACTTGGTCTTCTGGCAGATTGACATTATTTTTATTTTTCCATTATATGATGGTTGACCATTTCCAATTCTTCATTCCTATTTGTGAGCTGATTTTTTAGTTGCTCAATGAGCATTTCCCTCTGTTCTAACTTGAGTTTGAGGAAGTTTAATTCCTCATCCTTCTCTCTGATGATGAGTTCTGCTCTGGACAAAAACATAGTCTATTTTAAGTGTTGTTTTTCCTCCTTTTATGAAATTTCTTTGGGAAATGAGCATTCCTCTTCTACCAAAGGGGATTTCCCTTTCAATTTCCATAGATGCCAGCTATTCCTCTTCTACATGTGACAGTGCTACTGAGTTCACCCAACTCTTGAAAAACATGTTCTTCAAATCTTTCATCCTCCATTCTCCATTCCTCAGTTTGACTTGGTCCAGGAGGAGTCATTGACCATGCTGCCCAAAATATCAACAACTTCTTTTTCCAACCCATCATATTTCTAAGACATCTCTTCTAGAATTTCCTTATATCTCTTATGAACTCTTCTTCTTTGAGGAGATTCAAAATGGTCTGGAAATGGGTTTCAAATATGCCTAGACCGTTTCTTCTGACATTTCTCTGCCATGCTCTAGCTTAGGTGAACTATCACTATCGGATACAAATATTAGTTCTCCTGGTACTGTTGCAAAGGAAGGAGTTTCTTTGATAGGCACTGTATATTCTACATATTTAATCCTTGTTTCAGATCTCCTTATTTTTGGTACATTACCCCCACCTATTTCTTTCTTTTCCTCTGCAGGGGCATAAATCTCCAAATTACTTTTAGGAGAAAAAGGGGTTGGTATTCCCCTCCTGATAATATTAGGGTTTTTTTAAAAATTCTTAATAAACTTCTCCCATATTTCTTCTCCATTTTTCTTCAAAATAAAATGGTGTAAGGATACCAAATGGATTAACCCATAATGTGTGATTGTTGCAACTCCCCAGGAATACCTCTGAGCCATTATCTAAATGGATTCAAAAAGGAATCCTTGAAGATTTACTATATATTCTAGTTTTGAATTCCCATACCTAAGATAAATTAACATCTTAAGGAATTATTTTCCCACAGTCCCAAATTGACCATCGCAAGTTAAATACTTAACTACCCAAAATGCCACCTTGATTATTTGATCATTTTGGAAGAATTGGGTTCTTTCATATGATCAAGTTCTTTGTCTGCTCCAATCTGCTTCAAGAATTCATCCCGAGTAGATGCTTCCTATTAATATTTATCCTACGTCCATTGACCAAAAGTTTCCTTATGCTATTATCAATGGGGAGTAGTTGAATAGAGCCATTGTCAAATATCTTCTCAATCTGATAGAGTCCCTACCATCTGGCTTATTAGTACTTGGAATCAAACAGTAAAGCCCAATCTCCTACCTTGAATTACCTTTTCTCGATATGTGTTTCATGCCACTACTTATTTTGATATTGGATTATCTCTACCTTTTGAATTGCTTCCATTCTCAACTCATCCAATTCATTGAGTTGGAAAATTATTTCCTTTTGTGTTGCATCCAACTCAATACCCACTTTAGCTATTGTACTCAATTTTTGTAGTTCAAATTCAATAGGTAACAAGGGATGTTTCCCGTAGACTAACTGATAAGGTGAAAACCCTTTTGTAGTCTTACAAGTTGTATTATTTGCCCAAATAGCCTCAGGTAGTCTCTTTAACCAATATCTTCTACCTGATTCAATTGTTTTGGTAAGGATGTTTTCAAATGCTTTGTTTGTTACTTTTGCTTGTCCATTTGATTGTAGTTGATAAGGATATTATTTCCTATGATTGATATTATAGTACATTGTGAATTATTGGATCATATTGGACATGAACTGTGGCCCCTGATCTGAAACTATACTCCTTGGTACAACAAACTTCATCATAATATTGGGCCAAAGGAAATCAACATCTGCTTCTTTAGTGGTATTTTTCAAAGCCTACACCTCTTCCGACTTTTTCACATAATCAGTACACACCATAATGTACTCCTTTCCTTATAAAGGAGGACTAAAGGGATGAAAAAAATACAGCCCCTACCTTTCAAATGTCTCAATCACTACTTGAGGTTACAGAGGCATTTTAATGGTAAAGTTTGGCTTTCCCATCCTTTGACAGTGATCACACTGCTTTATATGTCTCTTCACATCTTTATACAAAGATGGCCAATAATAGCCAATGTTAAGTATCTTGTAAGTTGTTCTTTTTACTGAAAAGTGTCCTCCACTTGGTTCATCATGACATGCCCTAAGTATGTCAAATATTTCATCTTCTCTCACACACCTACATAAAACCAAATCAGGACCACATTTAAACAATATTCCATTTTACCATTTAAATTGTGCACTAGTTTTGATCCAATTCTTCATTTATTTCTTAGTGAAAGAAGGAATAAACTTCCCTATTACAAGATGGTTTTCTTTATTAGCAAACCATGGTGTATCAGCTGAAATAGCAAGAAATTTTTCATATGGAAATTTTTCCTTAACTGGATCTTGCTCCCCTGTAGTGGTCAGTCTTGACAAGATATCAGCTACCACATTAGATTTTCCTAGATTATCTACTATGGTAATATCAAATTCTTGTAAAAGTAGTAACCATATAATTATCCTACCTCAAACCACTGGTTTTTTTATTAAGTATCTAATTCTTGAGTGATATGTATGTGTAAATATTTTGTACCTTGCAATATAATGTCTGAATTTATTAATTGCATAGATCACAGCAAGAAATTTTGTTTCAGTGGTAGTGTAATTTCTCTTAGTGGGAGTAATATTTTTACTAAGGTAATAAATAACATTCATTTTCCATTCTTCATCTTTCTATCCCAAAAATGCACCTATTGAGTTATTTGAGGCATTTTTTTGGATGTGAAATTTTTTCTCCCAATTAGGTCCTCTCAATATTGGGGTAGTGATTAATTTTTCCTTTAATTTCCTCAATAGCGTGTTGACACTTTTTATCCCAATAGAATTCATAATCCTTGGTAAGTAAACTAAACATGCGGGAATTTTTTTTACTACAATACTTAATAAAATGCCTATAATAGTCAGCATATCCTAAAAATGACTTGATATCTATGAGGGTTTAGGGAATAGAAAAGTCTAAAATAATCCTAATTTTGTCCTGGTCAACATGAATTCCTCTTTTTGAAATGTGGTGTCCTAATGTAATCCCCTCATAAACCATCATTAAACATTTCTCATGACTGAGAGATAAATGGTTTTCCTCAAATCCTGTTAGTACTCTTTCCAAATTCTCAAAGCATCATCAAATGTGTTTCCATGTACACTTGTACACAATCATTTATTAGGTCTAAATAAATTGCTAATAAAACTCTTTGGAAGGTCACTGGAGCATTACATAGTCCAAATTGCAATAACCTATATGAAAAGGTACCCCATGGACAAGTAAAGGTAGTTTTGTAAAGATCCTCAGTAGGAACTCTAATTTGATAATATCCACTAAAACCATCCTGGAAGGAAAAATACTGTTTAACTACAAGGTTGTCCAAAACTTTATCTATGAACGGTAAGGGCAAATAATCTCTCAGTGTGGCTTTGTTTATCTCCCTATAATCAACACAAATTATCTATTTTCCATTCTTTTTAGGAACAATTACAAGAGGAGACACCCACTAAATATCTGAGATAGGGTAGATAAAACCTACTTGTAATAGTTTTTCAATTTCTTTCTTGAGAGTGTCTCCCTTAAGGCTAGATTAATCCTCCTCTAAGTTTTCCTAACTAGTTTAATGTTTTTAGTATAGATGTGATGGGTGAAAATACTTGTATGGATTCCTTTCATGTATTTATAGTCCCAAGAAAAATATCTAGTATGATCCTTTAGAACATCAAAAAATTTAGCTTCTTCATATTTCTTCATCCAGCTATTAATGTTCAAAATTTAACCTAGTTGAATCTCAACATGTTTGGTTCCAATGTGTGATGAACTGATTTTTTGAAAAGGTGCAATTAAGGTGTTTAGTGGAGATGAATTTTCTAATAACATATGATATACAAAAACATCTCCAAAATTCCCTTGAGAAAGAATATTGGAAAATGGATAGTAGGAAGAGTTATGATACTTATCTTGTTGTCAGTCAAACTTCTCGTCGTTGATGTTTTCCAAGAATTCCCCACCATTTGTTGATATATTTAAAAATGAAACTACTAATTCCATGGCTATTTTTGCTCCTCCTCAAGATAAATCTCATTCCTCTAGGGATAAATTATTTTTATTTGCATGGGATCATTGTTTCTTTGGTTTTCGAGATAAGTCTGAACGTTCCAGAACTAAATGTGATGGTTCTGGAACTAAATATGTAGGTTTTGGAACTAAGTATGTACATTCTAGAACTAAGTCTGTAGGTTCCATAACTAAGCCAAATTATTCCAAGGATAGTTGTTATTTTTTCAATAGTTGATTAATCATATCTTCCATCTCCCGTATGTGATCCTCCAACATTATAATATCTAAAGAAGATTGATTTTGTTTATTAGTGTTAGGATCATCAACACACAATTTCTCTTGATTATCAATAAAAGGTCACTAGATCTATAATTGATTAAGGTAACAAATATAGCTAACCATGGTCTAGACAAAATAATGGGATAACCAAGTGTTTTACCTTTTGGCTACAATATAAGGAAGTCCACTAGATATTCCCATGACTCCACCATAACCGCCACATCTTCAATAAATCCTTCTAGTTTTGCTATGGACTAGTATACCATCTGTAATATGGTGTTAGGAGGTTTGATACCTGTTAATGGTAATTTTTTAAAATTGAACACTTTCATTACATTTATAGTTGCTCCCAAATCAACCAAAACATTTTGTATATCTTTATTCCCTATAGAGACAGAAATAACATTGCTACTAGGATTTCCATATTTGGGAAGTAGGTGTTTTCCTACTAATAAATCAGTAAGTTTCCCATCTACTTTAATAGTCCTAGGGTATTACTTCTTCCTTCCAGGTCTTTTTAAACATAACATCTTGATTAACATGTTCAACTCCGAAATGTCCTTGATTTCTTGTAAAAATGGTATTTCAATATTTAATTTCCTCAACTTCTATACCAACTCAGATTCATTGGTCCCTATAACTTCTTGAAATCTCTATGGGAATGGAGTTTCAGCAAAGTTGATAACTGTCTCCTTTTCTTTTTCATTTTTCTTGGGAACAAACGCACTAGGGATATTAGTTTCTTTTGTCATTTCATTAATTATAATAGGTGGAATGTTAATTAATATGATAGATCTAGTTTGAATATCTTTATAATCCATGGCATTTAGATCCACTGGTTTTTCTTTTTCTACCACATAGATAGGAGTTGTTTATTTGTTCCTAGGATCAACAACTGGTTGTTCTGTCATTTATGTTTGAATCAAATTTTCATTTTATGATTTTTTTTCCAGTGAACCCATTATGGCTTATTTATTCTTATTAGCATATGTCCTCCCTTGAACATAATTATTAGGGCTCCACCTAGTTTATGACCAAGCATTCAGGTTACCTTGACCAAACCATGGTTGTTCGTGTCTTTAGGAATACCAAGATTTTCTTGACCTATCCTAACGATTCCATGTTGGTTGAGGGACCCAAGGTGGTTGTCTCCAAATTTTTGGTACTATATGAGTTGTTCATGGAATCATTTAGGGGTTAAGAACTGATCTGGGCATGAACTTCCCTTGGCTAGGTTGTCTCTAGATAAAATTTACTTCTTCTGATGTGGATGGAGTGCTAGTTTGTTTAAGCTGATTTTTAATAAATACAATAAATTTCTTGGGGGGTGTCTTTGTATTGCTTAAGTCAGCTTAATTTTTTGAGCTTTGTTCATTCCTTTATTTCATGGACTTGTGAGTGCATCCACCAAAATCTTATGACAAAGGGATTCTTTCATGCGACGTGAGACACTTTTTCTCACCACCAAGGTTAGCTTTTGCCTCCTTTCTATTTTTTGCTTGTGCTTGTTTACGGTGTTCCTTTTTTGTTGTGATCCATGAAACACTATTGTGGTCTCCTCTCTTGCACATTATTATGTTAATTGTAAGACAACTTACCAAGTGTTTCAAACCACACGCATGGACCCAATTGTAATCAATGCACTAAACTATAAAGTGCCGAAAGAATGGGGGTTGTTATTGTCCTGGGTGGTGCTGTTTCTTTTCTGCATTTCTTTCTCTCTCTCTCTCTCTCACTATGGATGTACTTTCAATTCCTTTTCTTACACCATTCAACTTTTTCAAATGGAGATCAAAAATAATAATGAAACTAAGGGGTAAAGGGTTATACCGCATCACCATGGGAACTAAGACTGAACTAGATGACGAACCTGAAAAATCTAAGTGGTTAAACCGTAGTGATGAAGATTTAGGTCTTCTTTGCATGTCCATTTCTCCTAACTTTCTCTTCCACATTCAGGTGTCTGAAACACCTACATCTGCGTGGAAAATGATGGATGTGATGTTTGGACAACTAGATGACATGAGAGTGCATGAGTTGGAAAAATAACTACTAGGGTTAAATCCTAGTGACTTCGAAAACCTACAAGCCTTCTTCTTGAAATTTGTCCACATTAGATTATTGTTAAAAGGATGTCAAGTAGAAAAGAAAGATTCTCAATTGATCTTTTCAATTCTCTCTAAACTAGGTCCTGAATACTTTGTCTTCGTGTCAACTTTCTACGCTACAAAAGCTACTTTGGGTGATACTTGGACGATGCCCTCCTTTGACTATTTTTCATCTCAACTCATTCGAGAATAGGAAAAACTCATTCAAAAGGGGTCTCTCAAGTCCAAGTCACATGCCCTTGTAGCAAGTACTAGTAAGGGAAAGAAGATTGAAAATAAAAAAGAAACTAAGGATCAACCTAAGAAAGAAACCAAGATCAAACCTAAAAATGACACAAACACTTCGACTTCTGAGCCTAGGGTGTAGAAAAGCAAGTATTTGTGTTCCTATTGCAAGAAGACTGGTCACGATGAGCAACACTGTTTTAAGAAACAAATTGATCGCTTATCTCATTTACTTGAGGAAAATAAAATAAGTGTTCCTGAATCAATAAAACAAAGTGCTCTGAAGGCCGAGTCTTCTGCTGCAAAAGGTGCTAGAAATGATAAGAAGAAAGGAAAGGCCCTTGTAGCCAAATTTTCTCCTTCATCAACATGGATTATAGATTTTGGTGCCTTGCACCACATGGGTTCTTTGCATGTTGAGTTCTCCAACATCGAACCTTGTGGAATGTCCCAAATCATGATGGGTAATGACACGACAGTGTCAATTTCCAGTAGTGGATTGGTAGAGATGGATGGGGGAACATTTAACAAAGTTTTGAGTGTTCCTAATCTCTCTACCAATCTCCTATCAGTTTACCAAATTACTCACCTTGGTGAAGGAATATGAGTGGAATTTGGTCCTAACTCAGTGATTATTCATGAGCTTAACAATGACACTACAGTGGCTGAGGGAAAGGTAGATCACTATTCATGGTTGTACACCTTCTCCCAATTTATTGTTGATTCTACACCTACTGCCTTTCTCACTCATGTAAATGAGGTTAGTAAGATATAGCATGAGTATTTTGGACATCTAAAGTATCGCTATCTTGAACAATTGAGTCAAAACGAAATGGTCAATGGGTTGCCTCATGTCAAGTTTTCTAAAGGTATTTGTGAGGGTTGTACCCTTGGAAAGCATCTTGAAAAGAACTTTGACAAAGGAAATGCCTGGAGAGCCACTCGTCCCTTGGATCTTGTTCATAGCGATGTTTTTGGTCCATTTCCTTCCCCTTCGTTTACTAGATCTCTTTATGTGCTAACCTTCATTGATGACTATTCGCGATATACTTGGGTATATTTTCTTAAGCTTAAGTTTGAAGTCTCTAAACATTTTCAGGACTTTAAGGCTCTTGCTGAGAAACAGGCAGAACGGTCTATCAAGGTTCTCTGAACCGACAATGGAGGTGAATATGTAAACAATAGGTTCATGGATTTCTATACTTTTGAAGGGATCTCTTTGCAACATATAGCTACTTATAGCCCTTTGCAGAATGGAGTTGCAGAAAGAAAGAACCGTACTTTGAAGGAGATGGCCCCTTGTATGATTCACTTGAAGTCTCTTCCTCCGTAGTATTGGGCCGAAGTAGTGAATCATGCAAATTACATTCAGAACCATGTTCCACATAAGGCAGTAAGAGGGATGCCACCCTTTGAGGCCTAGTTTGGATGCAAGCCTGATGTTGAGCACTTTCAAGTCTTTAGATCCAAGGTTATGGCTTGGATTCCCAAGAAGAAACGTAAGGCCTTGGAACCACAATCCAAACCTTATATCTTTGTAGGGTATCCTAATGGCATGAAGGGATATTGATTGATGAATTCTACTTCTCATGAGCTATATATTGAGAGAAGTGTTAAGTTTGATGAGTCTTCTTCAACTTCTACTTCTCCACCTATAGAGGTTCTTCAGTTCGCTGTTTTAGATTCTGACTCATCAGATGATGATATTGTTGAGTGTGCTCCTCTTCTGGATCCTCCCGACCATCATACCTTTGAGTCTTCCGATTCTGACAGTAGTGATGATGAGGACTATGTCCCTTCTCACTCAAGTGAAGAATCTTCTGACTCTGAGCCTGATCCTACTGGTCCCCTTTGGGTCAGGAAAACTTTGCAAAGTGCTGGATATTTAGTTGGAGATACTTCAGATATGAGACATAATCACTTAGATTTCATTGGACCCCACTCTTTCTTCACCTATGCTTCTAATCCACATTCTTTCCGGGAGACTTCTGGTATTCTTGAGTGGGATTCTGCCATGGATGAGGAGTATTCCTCTCTCATGAAGAATGATACTTGGGATCTCACCACTCTTCTAAAAGGAAGAAAAATCGTTCTGTGTAAGTGGGTGTTCCGAACAAAGTATGGAGTAGATGGAGATGTCAAAAATTTTAAAGCGTGATTATTAGCTAAGGGTTTCTCCCAGATAGCTGGGGTTGATTATACAAAAACCTTTTCTCCGGTTGTGAAGATGACTTCTATTCGATTGACCCTAGCGATTGCCATAGCAAAAAGATGGAAAGTCCATCAAATGGATGTTAAGAGTGCCTTCATGGTGATCTAGAGGAAGATATCTATATGGAACAACCTCTGGGTTATGTCCAATATTCCTCCTTTGTTTGTAAGTTAAAGAAGTCTCTTTATGGCCTTAAACAAGTCCCTCGGTCTTGGTATGCCAAGATGGACTCCTTACTTGCATCAGGGTTTACTAGGTGTCACTCTGATCCAAATGTTTATATTCTACGGCAAGATGACTCCGTACTCATTATTTTTCTATATGTTGATGTCTTTTTGATCACAGGTAGCTCTTCCTCTATTATTGATTCTGTGAAGATTGCCTTAGCCAAAAAAATTTCCATGACTGACTTAGGTCTACTTCATTACTTCCTTGGGATCCAAATTTCACAATCTGACTCAGCAATCTTGATTTCACAACCTAAGTATGATCTTTATTTGCTAGCTTGGTTTCAGATGTCTAATTGCAAGTCTTCTCCTACTCCTTTTCTTTCTGGGGTTAAGTTGGTTTCAAATTTCTCTACTCCCTTGCTTGATGATACTATTTACCGACAGTTAGTTGGGAGATTGATCTACTTGACTCACACTCAACCAGATTTATCATATTTTGTTAGGTTCATGTCCAGATTCATGTAGGAGCCACATGAGCTACATTGGGAAGCAGCTAAATGGATCCTTCATTATGTTCATGTCACTTATGCTGATGGCATACACTATCATGGAGGGGTTAATATTGACTTGATTAGATTCATAGATTTTGATTGGGCCAGTAACTTAGATCATCAGAAATCTACTTCTGGCTACAGTTTCTCCCTTGGTTCGGGTCCTATTAGTTGGCTTAGCAAGAAGAAGAATGTAATTGCGATATCATCTACAGAGGTAGAATACAGAGGAGTAGTTAACACAAGCACTATCATTATCTACTATGATAACACAAGCACTATCTCTATTTGCAGAAATCTAGTTCAGCATCAACGGATGAAGCACATTGAGATCCATATGCACTTCATACAGAAGCTTATTCATGATGGTATCATCGATATTCAGTACATTCAGATAGCTAATCAGATTGTAGACTTATTCACCAAGCCTTTCACTGATATGAAATTTCTTCACTTACGGTCTCTTGTTGGAGTGAGGTCTTTTACAGCTACCCAGCTTCTTAGCGCTATTTAGTCCTTCTTTTCTTCTTCTTCTTCTTCTAAGAAGATTGTTTTTGTATATGGGCACCTTATAAAGCCTTTAGTTGTCGGGCCCCATTGGCACATCTTTCTTAGTTTTTCAGGAGTGTCTTTCTCTTCTGTCTGACTCATCACAGCTATTACCCCAACTTTGATGAGGGGGGTGTTACTATGAGTTATCCTATGTGTCCTCCTCTCATGTTGGAGGGTCATCTCACATGGGTTAGGTTTATGGTTTCATATGTGTCATGCACTAGGGTTACTTAGCACCCTATATGTACCCCTTTTCTATTCATTTATGAGCATGCCAAGACAGTTTTCTATCTTTCCTCTATGCAATCTTTGTTTCTATTGAGTAGGTTCTTCCATTACTGATCAATTTTTTCCTTGCTATCACTGGAGTTTTCATGATTCTGTTTGAGTGCAACTACTTTGTGGTGCCTCGTTTCCGATTCGATTCTCGCAAACTCTTTTCAGATTCAACTTGAGTTTCTGATTATCTATTTTTTAATCATAATTTTTACACAACACTATAAATTCAAAGAGAAATTTGTCAGGATATTCAGATGGCATTCCTCTAAATGTGGGTAAATGTGTAGGTGAAATATTCTTCAAGGGTGTATCATCAACGTCTAGCTGAATTGGATAAGTAAAGGTCTTATCAAGTTCTCTTTCATCTACTCATGCCATTTTTGCAATACCTTCTAGACTTTTCTCCAAATCAATATGGTATGTTATATGTTTTGGGGAAGGTGGAAAGTCAGGGGTAGAAGGTTGACTACTCAATTGTGAATAAAAAATTGTTCTAAATGGGTCTTGGGATATAATCTTCTTTCTAAATGTTCCACTTCCTTCTGGTTGCTGATCCAAGAATTCCAAATGTGCTAATTCTAGTTCTTGTCTAATAAGGGATAATGATGCATCTAATTCTTGGTCAACTTCCTTATTAGATCGATAAGATGCTGATGATTCTTGTTCAGATATTTTTTGGATGAGTCGACCCTTGGAGTCTCTTGGTCTACTCATAAATTTTATGATGACATAGGGAAGATTCTTCAATTACTAGATATATGATTATTTCTCTTGTTGACACCTAATTAAACAATTGTAACTATTGGGTCCCCAAAAATGGCACTAAAAATGATGGGTGTCATTATTCCCTTCATTTAATCAACTCTTTGTTGATGTCATATTCAAACTAGGGGGTGTATGAATATATATGCAACAAGAAATATTAGTGATCTAGTAATTGAGTGTAGGTATTTGTTATTTTATTTTCTGGGGGGTTTTGTAGTGTCTTTAGGATTCCATGGCCTAAGCGTTATCATCTCTATATTGTAAGAAACTTTCTGAAATAAACACTCATTGCTAGAAATAAACACATGTACTAGAATAAATAGATTGATTAAAATAAAAACACAATGCAAAGGTAAACATACATTCCTTGGAAATCTTGTAAGGAAATGAAAGTATAGTCTATAACACCTATAGGGACAAGTATAAAACAAAGTGTAATTTAAAGAATCAAAGGCATTTATAAAATTAACATATCCACACTATTTTCTTTGGAAATATAAATACCAATGAAACGAGAACATTGGTTCTTATAGGAGTGGGCCCTTGAGCCACCTTTAATCAGGATTTGACAAAGTAATATTCTCTCAAAATGTAGTGGCTATTTTATTGCTAAAATATTTTGTCTTACAAAAATGTACTAAATCTTTATATCTCTCTATCTCTATATGTTTGTATATATATGTTATCTCCATTTTTAATCTATGTACATGCATTTATATATGTATTTCTTTCAAAGATTCATTTACAACCACAGTTGTTCTATCGATTCAGATGGAACCGAATTATGCCCAAAATAGATTTTGAATTTGGAACCGTGTTGGACGTATAGCATTCTGATAAGTTATCCCTATATCTTCGAGTATGAAGAATAAAAAATCTTTGGATCTTCTCTTGATTGAAATGCTTCATGGATTTCTCTATCATTGGATGTCATCAAAATAATATATTCCCATTGGTTCTGAAACAAAAGGGGACTATTCTTGATCTAACTATGAAAGTTCTGGAGATAAACGTAGGAGTTTTAAAATGAAGTGTTAGGGTTTCGAAACTAAGTCTAAAAGTTTTATAACTAAATGATAGAGCTCATAAACTATGTGATAGATTTATAGAACTAATTCTGTAAGTTTCGGAACTAATCCATATCGAAGCCAAGGCTCCCAAAAACATGTTGATCACTTCACACTCCATTCTCTGACTGATTATGACCTTTTTTATTACAAAAACTAAATTTCCGTACACTTTGTTTGGAATTATAGAGCTTTTAAAATTTAGAAGTAAATTCAGCAAAATATGGATAATTACATCCTCACTTACATTATATCAAACAAAAGTCACAAAATGGTGTCAAACTTGATAAAAAGGACAGTAAAATTTGTGCATTAATGAGACATATTTTGGCCTTATCATCTTGTACACCCATTAGTTAATCAATTTGGTTAATTAATATATCCCCTCATTTCCCATGCATCACTAAAGGACAAATTAAACTCTCCTAAGTCTGACTCAGCCCTCCCTAACCCTTCCTTATCCACAACTAACCTAGCCTCTCTATTATCCCAAATGTACAAGTACGTAGAGATTCTGTTATACATTGGGTTATATAAATATCCCTCCTCCTACCTTTATTCTTACACCAAAATGAGCATAGAGCCTAATTTATAGTGAATTTCACCATATAATAGTATTTTTCATTCGAAGAGATAGCTATCTTCATTTCTTGCATTCATTCATCCAATTTTCAAACTCATATGGAGATATGTCAAATGGTCTTGTAGCCATGGATTGACAAGACTCAATTCTTGAAAACCTTGGGATTCAAACATACAATCAACCATTTGATTGGTAAGGATCTAAATAGGTTCATTTCAATTGATTGGCATTCAATTGAGATAGAGATTAATGGATTAACATGTTAGTTTGAATACTTATTCATGTTATAATGCAAATATGTTGGTAGATTAATATTTTTTGAGCTCTAAGCATGATGGTGCATTTATTTTAGTTTATATTTGTTTTAAGACTACTAGGTGTTACTTCTAATTATTTTTTCATAACTCATTAATTCATGCATAGATATGGCATGCTTGGTGGGAGCGATCCTTTGTCCCTTAGCATTATCATAAAATTTTTGTTGTTATTTCAACATTTGGCTAACCCTTAATATGCACATGTATGAAATGATGTTAAAATTCTTATGATTTGTTAATTGTACATGTGTGGAGTCTTATTTAGATCTTTAGCTTTGATGGGTTATTTTCAATTTTAAGCTAACACGTTAAAATTAGAGGATTTTTTGAACTTTTTTACATCATTGCGACATACTTTAACATCATGACTAGGTAAAGTTTTTACAGGGGGCACAACTACACAAAAAATGCATAAGCACACAAAACCACGTGTAGGAACTACTCCCAGCACGCACACACATTGTTGTAGTGTTGTACCTTATTGTTGTCAAAAACCTATTAGGCTAGAGTAGGCACCTTAAAGGTAGCATATATAGCATTAAATTAGTGCACACATAACCCAATAACTCTATTATCCCACTTGTAAAGGGATTTAGATATTCTCTTATACATTGGGCTATATAAATATCCTTCCTCCTACATTTCCTCTTCCACCAAAATGAGCATAGAACCTAATATATAGTCATTTTCACCATCTTAGAGTATTCTTCATTGGCAGAGCTAGCTATATTCATTTCTTGCATTCATCCATCCAAGTTTTTAAGTCATATGGAGATATGTCTAATGGTATTGTAGTCATGGATTGACAAGACTCCATTCTTTAAAACCTTTGGATTCAAACATAAAATCAACCATTTGATTTCTAAGGATCTAAATAGGTTCATTTCATTTTATTAGCATTCAATAGAGATAGAGATTAATGCATTAGCATGTTAGTTTGAATATTTATTCATGTTATAATGCAATGATGTTGGTAGATTAATTTTTTTATGCTCTAAGCATGATGGTACATAGATTTTAGTTTATATTTATTTTAGGAACACTAGGTGTTAATTCTAATTCTTTTTGTATAGTGCACTAATTCATGTACACGTATGGAACACCCGATGGGAGTGATCCTTTGTACCTTAGAGTTATAGTTCAATTTTTTTTTTGTTTCAATATTTTTCTAACCCTTAATATGCACATGTGTGAAATGATGTTGAAATTATTATGATTTTTTTAATCTTATGTTGTCGTGTAAATTTGCAACAGGGAAATTGACAATTTCTGAGCACAAAAACTATACACCTATGCAAAAAAATTCATGTCCTATTTCCCAAACACACCAATTATTTCCAGTTAGTCTGAGTGACCTCCCAATTAATGCTATGTCTTCCCCCTATGTGATTTAGGAAATTTCATTCTTTAACCCTAGGTGATTTTAGGAGTTCATTAAAAGTTGTGAGCTACACGCAGTTGTGGGAAGGGCTATCACTAAAATTTGTAGGTATGGAACAACCCCATGGATTGGAGAAGAAGAGAAAAAGTGGATGTGAAGGTGATTCAAAGGTCTTGGCACATCATGGAAATGATTCAGGAATATTTTAGAAGGGCTCGGAGAAGTTGGGGCAATTTCGCCACAATTAGGGTTCATGGGCCTAATCAATACATAGGCCAAAACAACTCCTAAGCTTCAAAAGGTTATTCTGGGATCTCTAGATGGATTTAAGAGAAAAAAAACATCTACAGAAATAGGACTCTAATCCCTACAATACCGTGAAATCATTTTCTTCGTAACACTTTGGTGCATTAGGTATGCAGGTAGTTTTTCTCGGGCACAAGTAGAGTAATAAATATAAAATACACTATTTAATGGATGAAATGGAAGAATAAAGACATGACACCCCAACCATTGGTTTAAAAAATGCCATTTCTAGTTAGGATCATATAATATTTTTCTGAAAAGGTCCATCAGGAGCTGAAGTTATCATCGTCACAAGTTGTCCTCTTTGAGTGAGTTTTGGAGTTAGCCAATTTTTGGGAGGGCATGTGCCAGCTCCAGGAGCCTAGCAGGATTTTGTATCCCCAAAATCCCTCAAGGCTAGGGAAATAAACCTTGGAAATATTCTCCTAGCCCCCATGTGACCTCTGGAACCCCATGCAATCATCAGGATTGTCAGATCAACAACCAGGTGTAATTTGGAGCTCAAATTACCTCTCGTCAGATCTCCACCATGTGTCAGATCCAAGATCCCCATGGAATTTGATGTCCTTCAAGTCCCTCATAGGTTAAGGACATAAAACCTTGAATAACATAAACATACCCCTATGGGATACTTCTGGTCACCCGTGTGACCCGCTTCAAGCCCCTCAATGTTGATTTTCTAGTTGTCACTCCCTATCGTCGGATCGACGCCACATATCATCGTTTTGATCACCATGGAAATTGATGTCCCTTATTTCCATTTGAGATGATGGATGTAAATGAAATTTTTTTTCCAACCCTCTCTATGCATAATTTTTAAATTTTAAAAATTCTTCCTACTTCTAACTTTCAACATCTAACTCCTTCGTACACAACTTGCTCTGTAACTTTTTCTGAAACTTCACACCACCACTCCACCATTTCCAAAGATCATACCAAATTCAGCACAATAATGAAATCCTACACCCCATGGTGATACATAGGTATTAGAATAATATTTCATCGAGATAATAAGAAGAAATGAAGAACAGAGAAGAAGAAGAGTGGAAATCCCCATTGCCATGAAATCGAAATTTGAAAAAATCTTCCAAACTGGTAGATAGATTGAAAAAATATATATTTCTTAGTTCTTATCTCTTAAATTCCATTCAAAAATAATATTAAAACCTCCACTTTTCAGCAAGGAATGCTCATAGCGAAGAAATTTCACTTCTGGCTCCACGAAGAATAATCTTCAATTTCCCGTTAAATCGACAACCAAATTGAAGAGAAATCTCACCAGTAAGACAAGAAGAAAAAACCTATCACAATGTAATCGATTCCATTGCAAACGGAGACAAAAATAAGACCTGAAAATTTCAAGCTCCATTAATGGCCACCATGACATAGTTGTGGAAAAAATCAGCGAGCTACCTCTCCACTTCTCAGGGTTCCAGTGGGCGAAATCACACAAAAATTGGAGGGAATGATCATTGAAAAATGTAGTTTCATGTGAAATAATTTTAACACCATGAATTACCTCTTTAAATAAAATTTCAAATTCCTGAAGATCCAACTGGTAAAATCATCTGAAATTTAGAGGGAAGGGTCTCAAAAAAATCTAGTTTCTCTCAAACTAGTTTTTACACAATGAAGTTTCAAGTTTCTTGAGATATGAAGAAATGATTTTTTTATTAAGTATTATTCCCTAGTATCTCAATACCCAAAGCCCTTACAAGACATAAATTTTTTATTTTTCATTTTTGAGCTTTCTAGAAAGTGAATCATGATGAAAATTGGAGCACGAGTTCATGATGAAGGGCCAAATCCAAAAACGTTATTCCCGTCGCAAAAGAGTTAATTTTCACCACTTAATAAAAATAATATATGTTATACTTCCTCACATGCTATAATTGATGAGTCCCACTAAATTACAAATTTGATCTCACAGGAAATTCATAAAATGGGTAAAATGGAAAGTAAGATAGACATTTTTTTCCCCAAATAACAACCTGCTAAAAATAAAAATGTGATAAAAATAGAAATATCTTAGGAATAGAGGAGGTTGGAATATGGTAAATGGATCAGATGGTGAAAATGGAGAAAAATAGGTGAAATGTCTTAGAATAGAAGAGCACATGTTCATATTCTAAAAATATAAAGTTTTCATTTTGGAATAGAAAGTTTCATTTCGGAGGTGAAAGTTGCATATGACATTGTTTTCACTCATAGAGGTCCTGAAAGCATCATCTTGAGTGCAATAGTTTACAGAAGAAAGGTCGTCCATCCCAAGGCACATCATATGAATTCGTCTTCATCGCTTAATAAACATGGAAATTCAAAGTGAGTTGATCAGAATTATTTCAATGATTCAAAGAATTCATAAAACAAGTATCAAGGAGGTTCACCATGGACATTGTATGTGTTCATCTTGAGCTTGAATTAGTAAACTTCAAAACAATGTTTATGTGGTCCAGGAGGTCAATGAATCATAGAGTTTGCATTCATCACTAGATTGGGAAAATGATTCAAAGTTATTTAAGGGAGCAACCTTCATTAGTGTAAGAGATCACTAGTGGAAGAAATATTTTCTCAAAGTTCATGACTGCATCAAAACATTCAAATAATTTCATCACAAGAAGTGTTTTCCATCCATCCCTTCCCTCTTCCTCTCTTTTTCTCTCTTCTTTCTCTCTCCATTCTAATTCTTCGTTATGCATCATGATTATATTTCATCCTATTCACTTAAGTGACCTATTTTAAATTTGTAAAAAGTATTTTCTCAAAATTATAAGAGAGATACTTAATTAATGGAAAACGAAAGGTCATGAGTGGAATATGGAAACAAAGAGTCATGTGACGGAGGTAAAAATACAATTTAGATTGCTATAAATTGGGATGGTCTCTCCATTCCAAAGTGTTTTTATAATTCTAAAATTCTTCTAGCTCATTATATTCTTGTACGGTCATGAGAGATATTTTTCTCACTTATGATTGAAAATATTTATCCACTCTTCCCCTACTCTCAATGTCCTCCATTCCTATAATATGTTCAATTTATGATTGAGCATCAATACAAGAAGGAGGAGTTTTGATCCTTTTTAGACTAAGGGGTTTACTAATAATTTGTGTTCATTAAATTCAAATTGATCTTGTTACTGTTTTCAGTATTTTTTCTTCATAATTTTAGTACATGCGATGAAACTTATAACTAGTGTGTGTAGGATTCTGATTTTCTACCTACAAAATTAGTTCTCCTAATTCTATTCTCACTCCCCTTTCCCACTCTTCAGACAAATTATTCCCTAGCAAGTGATTTCTATCTTTTCCATAGGGTCAATGGAGTACCCTTGTTGGATCCCCAACAGTAAGGCCACCCAGAGAAAACTCACTTTCACTCACACATGAATATATGATAGCTACACTAGTTTAGTAGAGGGACTTAGATTCCTATAGCATTGGAAATAAATCCACAAGTTTTTCCACCCAACAAATTTTCTCACCAAGTAGCATCTGCACCCAAAATATGACTGTAAGGTCTAAAAAACAAAACAAAATAAAATCATATTTCAAAGGAAAATCATTTTTTTAAGATGACTCAATCAAGGAATGAACCCCTGTCATTTTTGTTTCCTACATCATTAAGAAATTTTTATATTGGAGTGAAGTACGAATGAGTGACAATGAAGAAGAAGAAGAATAATAATATGTCTTCCTAGAAAATAATATCATTTATCATCGATTATTTTGGACTAGTATTGACAAAGGAAAGAAGAAAGAACCTGTCCTCGATGAAGAGGAATGGATTTAAAGGATACATTAGCTAAGGTGTGAAGTTTGATAGTATGCCAAATTCTTGCAAGAGATGAATGAGCAACTTGAAGCATCCTATAGCGAGGAAGAAGAAGAGGATAGTTATCCTATAGAGGAAAATCCTGAAGAGAATTCATACCATAGGGTTTTCATACCTAAAAGGTTCTTGAATTTCAATGAATAAAATCCTATCCTTGAGCCTTTCGATGAAGATAAAATCAACATTAAAGAAGATGATGAAAAGATAGGATGCTGAAAGATCCACTGAATAAGATTTATGTAATCTTGCACATCTCACTACAAAATTGAGAACATTATCTTTCTTCCACTGCTCAATAGATGACTTCCTCGCATATGGTGATGAAGAAATGAACATGTTGAAAAGAGAATATGTGGAAGGGCTTCAAATCATAATAAAAGGAAATTCAAACCCCAAAGTCTTTTATGAAATTTGGAGGTATGCTTTATCTCTACAAATAAGATATGAACCTATTTAACCTTTGCATAAAATGGAGGAAGAAGAAGATACACACCATATGGAAGAAGACCCATATTTCTTCTCATACTATGAGGTTTTCATTCCCAAAAGATTCTTGGATGCTTCTGAAGAATATCTTCTCACGGATCCTCCTGATGAAAGAAAAAGTAACGTCATGGAGAAAGAATTAGAAGAGAGGAAGATAGAATCACCATTCATAAATTCTATTTGACTCTAGTCACAGGCCATAGGGGAATAATATATTCAATAAAGGAATATATTTACTTCATAATGGATGATCCAATGCTCTCAGGAGACTCCACTAATGATGAAGAAGATTAACAATTCAAAGTAAGCATGAATAATCTATTTTATAATTCTGATCTTTTAATTAATGATGAAATGGAAAGATGTGAAAAATTACAAGAAAGTCACCCGACATCATGGTCTAAAGATTATGGATTCAAGATGGTCATACACAATTTTCCCTCCTATTTTGATTCTTCAAGTGATGTAGAAATGTTACATGAAGAAATGAAGAAAGTCAAAGAATCAAAATCTCTTCCTGATGCAATCATGGATGATATAATGGAAGAATCCCACTCTCTTTTCAAATATGAGGAGAATGAACAATTTAAACACAACCTCTACTCACTCGGGGAGAAGAATCATCATCATGGTAAAAACATAGCCTTTCATCTTTCACCCAAGAAAGAAGATTCATTAGTGGATGGTCAATATGTAGCTAAAAATTCTTCTCATACTTCTTCCCTAACTTGGTTCTCTTCTTCTTACCAAGAAGAAGATGATATGGATTTTGAGCTTGAAGGAGTTCCCTTCCAACGAAGCTTTTACCTCTTCTCCTTGTCACTAGGTGTCATGAATCAAGTATTCCCGTCTTTACAAGAAAATTAATATTTGGCAACAAAAAACATGGAAGAGGTGAACGGGAATGTTCCAAATGAATCATGGGCCCGTATGGATCATATTTTTAACCATCTCCTAGAGGAAAAACAAGAATATTCTTACAATGAATATAAAAATGAGCCTATGTAAATTTCAGAAGAAATATTTGTACAAGATATCTTGAAGGCTATAGAAGAAACTGAAGATCCTCAACTCAGTATTGAACTCTTAACTTAGGCTATGGAGATACAAGCCAATTATGAATCAATTTTTTATTCTTATTTTGGTAGACCAAATTTTGATGTTGAGATGGAGTAGTTGGATAATCTTGATGACTTATCTAATACTTTGTTTGATGAGAATGGACATGAAACCATGTATTTTTATTCCACATCATGTGAAGAAGTTCATAAGTGAAAAAGAAGAAAAATTTGTGAATCTCCTTTAGACATCTCTAGTTTTAAAGACAATAGATCCATCATGGAAGAAGATAACAAGGAAAACATTGAGCTAATTTTCATTAAAAATGTTGTTTGGAACATGGAAAAAATCTGCAGTAATGTTGGGAGCATATTCAAAACCAACTTGATCTCATGATTTTGGAATGGTCCATATATCAAAACCAATAATTCATATGGAAAAATCCAATGAACAGTGAAGAATTCTTACATGGCCAAACCAAAATCTGCAATTTTGAAAATAAGATCAAGACGAACTCTAAACGAATGCATATTTTTTTAATATTGGTAAATAGTTTTTTGAAAGGGACTATACCCTTGTGTACAAAAGGAGGCCTAAAAGCCTGAATAAGAGAGAGGAGCAGAGAAGCTGTATCAAAGCACAAAAGTTACAGCAAAGAACACCGAAGCCTAGAAACAGTAACACAAACGAGACTTAACAGCAAAACAACGGCAACAAAACAGCAAGCCTACAGCCAAGAAGTAGTAGTAAAACTGGACTACTTCTTGGCCGCTTGATCAATACTCATCTTTACTTTTTTCCAAGCATGGTACATACCCAGCGTGGTCATATGAGCAGCATCCGTCTTATCGAGCTCCTCTCTGGTTCTTTTACTCTCTTTCTCATTGCCCCAAAGAGTCATCGGGACACCGCTAAGATGCGAAACACTTCTTGCATGACCTTCGATGAATTCCTCTATGGCCCTGAATGCTGCAATATTATACTCATGCCTAGTCTTCGTTTTCCCAAGGCGGGAGTCTAGGGAGGTCAGTTTTTTGTATATTTCATCAAGCTGGCTATTGCCAATGCTCCCTTCTCCCTCAATGCTTTTTTTGCCTTTTTGCTTAGCAAGATTTTTTACCTCATCCTTCAGCAATTTAAGCTCAGCCTCTAAGGCCTCCAATCTTCTAGAAGGGTTATCCGTTGGTGCCACCTGGGGACTGGCACTACTAATGTTCAGCAGATCACGAGCAATGTCATTCCAAAGGTTCATCCCCCTCAGCAGTAGACTCAAGGTTGAGTCTCCTAGAAGCCCTGGTGACACGTTTAGAAGAAGAGACAGTGTGGGTGGCAGGGGCAGCAGCAGGAGGAAAAGAAGGAGAAGCATGAGCAGCCTGCATGGGGGCATCAGCACCAGAGGCGGGGGCAGCAGCAGGGACAGCAGGGGAGACAGGACTGGCAGCAACGGAGCCCAACAAAGCCAGGCCGGGAGAGGAAGGGAGACCGGGGAATTTAATAAGGCAGTGCTTGTGAATAAGCAGAATAAGCCCTTGGTGAAGGGGAACCGCCCGGTTATGCTTCTGGAACTCCAAAATGGAGCGCTCAAGAGAGTTTAACAGATAGTGGGGGAAGCAAACCAACCTACTCCTACGAAAGTGATTCAAAAAGACAAGGTGCTTGGCAGGGACAGTAACAAACCTGCCTTCCAAGGATATGTAGTGAATCATCATGCGGGTGACTTCATCATACGGAGAAGGAATTGAATTAACAAGCAGACCCGCGGTGTTGAATATAAGCTTCTCCTCCTCCTCCACAAATCTTCTCTCTTCAGCCTCTTTGATAACCCTCTTGTTGAAGAAGCGGTATCCTTCCAAGCTGAGGCCAGTCGCTTCGGCTATGAGTTCGTCATTAATAAGAATCTTCTGCCCTCCATAGTCGACCATCCTCTCATTCCATTCCTTGGCAAAGCAAACAGAGATGCTTTGATCATGCCCTTGCACTCTCTCCACAAAGTTGGTGAATCCGCCAATACTAAGAATGCATATTGGCAACAATTTCTCTAGATAATAAAGTGGGAGTATGCTTGATTCTTGCCAAATGATACAAAATAAGACTCCAATCACCTTCCTCCAAGATCTGATTCATCTTGAACACGTTCCCATACTACAATAATATCTTAAGGATGATGAATACCTCTAGCTCAGTTTTTTAATCTCCATGACCAAAAATACTTAAACAGAGAAACAAAGTGGGGTGTTTAGGGAGGTTCTTGAATGGGAAGAAAAAAAAATTTCTCTCACTCCTTCCAAGTTTTTTTTATAATATAAGAAACAATTTGAAGTTACAATTCAAAGAAGATGAATGTGTTCATGACAAAAACAAATTTTCCACTCTTGAAGACATGGAGGGATGGTGTCTCATGATTGCTGGACATCAAAAGGAATATTCAAAATGTAAAATTTTCAAGAGGATAACCAAATTTTTAATAGATGAAGGAACATTATCAATACATTATGCATACAAGGATGGAATCATGATCAATATTCTTCTTTTCAAGCCATGTAAGGCCATCACAAAATAATGGTTTGATCAAATAACAATGTTTTTACTTCAAAGGTTAGGATTCAATCCGCTATCTCATGACATCATGTACTTTTCTCAAACCATTACCAGGTATGTGTATATACTTTACCCATCTTTATAAATTTCTCTCCCATTGTATATAATTTATTTTTCATGATGTTTTTCCCTTTATTTTGTGTGTCGTGTGTTTCCCTTTCTCCTTGTTTTGTGTGTGTTTCCTTCTTCTCTCTCTCTCTCTCTTGTAAGTTATACATGACTCCACAAGACCCAATGGATAAGGAACTGGTATTTGTTTTGAAATGTTGATATTTTAGGATTCCCCATGTCATTTATTTGATACACCTAGTCCATTTCATTTCCCCAAGCTATATCTAGTTGTTGTCATGCAAATGTGCAAGAAGGAAATTGATAATTTCCGAGCACGAAAACTATACCCCTATGCCAAAATTTTCATGTCATATCATTCCTAGACACACTAAGTTTATCCAGTCAGTCAAAGATACCTACTAATTAGTTTTATATCATCCCCCTAGGTGATTTAAGAAAATTCATTCATTCCCTCTAGATAATTTTAGGAGTTTATTAAAAGTTGCAAGCTACATGCAACTGTGGGAAGGGCTATCACTGCCCTTCCTAAAGATGGAGGAATGCCATGGAATAGAGTAGAAGATACAGATTTGATGTGAAGGTGATTAAATGGTCTTGGGACATCATGGAAATTATTTAGGAAGATTTCGGAAGGTCTCGGAGAAGTTGGGGTAGTTTCGCCACAATTAGAGTTCACAGTCCTTATCAGTACACATGCTAAAAAAACCATTGAGGTTTAGAAGGTGATTCTGGGAGCTCTAGATGGAGTTAAGAGAAAAATGAAACATCTCTAGAAATATGATTCCAATACCTAAAATATGGTGAAATCAATTTTTTCACAAAACTTTGGCACATTCGGTCTACAAGTAGTTTTTCTCATATAGAGGTGGAGTACCAAATAAAAAAACCCAATTTTCTAAGATCAAATGGAATAGTAAAGAAAAAATAGACTCACCACTAGATTCAAAAGGCCGTTTCCAATTAGGATCATATAACATTTTTCCAAAAAAATTCATCGGGAGCTCAAGTTATCATCGTCACAAGTTGTCCTCTTAGAGCGAGTTTGGCAATTAGCTACATCTTGGGAGGACACGTGTCAGCTCTAGGATCCTAGAAAGATTTTTTCTCCCTGATGTGCCTCAGGGTTAGGGACATCAACCTTCTAAAAATGTTCCCATCCCACATGTGACCATCAGGATTGTCAATTCAGCACCTGGGTGAAATTTAGAGCTTAAATTTCCTATCGTCGGATCTCTGCCACATGTCATCTCTAGGATCACCATGTATTTTTATGTCCATAGCATCCCTCATAGGTTAGGGACATAAAACCTTGAAAAATCATCCCATCAACCTAAGGGAGACTTTTAGTCACCCATCTGACCCGCTTCTATCCCCTTAGTGTTGATTTTCTAGCTCTCATTCTCTATCGTTGGATCATTGCAACGTGTTTCCATCTTGCTCACTATGGAAATTGATGTCCCTAAAACACCTTTAAGGTGAGGGATGTTAGGGGGAAAAAATTTTCCATCCCTCTTTGTGCATAATTTTTAAATTTTAATAATTCCTCCTACTTCTAACTTCTAACATCTAACTCCTCTATGCCCAACTTGCTCTGTAACTTTCTCTGCAACCTCTCACCACCTCCCCACCATTATCAAAGATCAAACAAGCTTAAAAGCTGAAATTAAATCCTATACCCCATGCTGATACACAAGTCTTATATGAAATACTTCATCGATATAAGAAGAAGAAACGAAGAACAGAGAAGAAGAACAATTGAAATCCCCATTGCCATGAAATCAAAAATTGAAGAAATCTTCCCAACCGGTGCACGGATTGACAAACCATTGATTTCCTAGTTCTTGTCTCTTGAAGGACATTAAGAAATCATATTCAAACCTCCATTTTTCAAAAATGAATGCTCACAATTAATAAATTACACTTCCGGTTCCACGAAGAACAAAGTTCGATTTCCTGTTAAACTGAAAACTAGATTGAAGATAAATTTCACTAGTGAGATAAGAAGAAAAAACCTATCACAATGGATTTGATTCATTTGTGAATGGATAAAAAAAAATGAACTATAAATTTCAAGATCCTTTAATGTCTTCCATTAGATAGTATTGACAAAAATCATTGAGCTACCTCTCCACTTCTCAGGGTTCCAATGGGTGAAATCACACGAAAAATTTGCAGGAATGATTGTTGAAAAACCTAGTTTCGCATGAAGTAGTTTTCACGCCATGAAGTCCCTATTTTTTAGGAATATGGAGGGTTATGTTTTTTTATCAAAAATAAGCACACTTTGGAGAAATTTTCAAATTCCCAAATATCTAGCAGGTGAAATCATCATAAATTCAAAGGGAAGGGTCTCTAAAAATTGTAGTTTCTCTCAAACTAGTTTTTGCATGATGAAGTTTCTAGTTTCTCAAGATATGAAGGACCATTTTTTTATCAGTATTCTTCCTTGGTAGATCCATACCCAAAGCCCTTACCAGACATAAATTTTCATTTTTCATTTCTGGCCTTTCTGGAATGTGAGTCATGATGAAAATTGGAGTATGAGTTCATGACAAAGAGATAAATCAAAAAAAGTTATTCCCTTCACAAATAGAGGTCATTTTCACCACTTAATAAAATATCATATGTTATAATTCCTCACATGTTATATATGATGATTCCCATTTAATTACAATTTCAATCACACAGGACAATTAGAAAAGGGGTAAAATTTAAAGTTAGACAGAAAATGATTTTTTCCCAAAACAGTAGGTCCCCAAATAACAACCTACTAAAAATAGAAATGCGCTAAAAAAAAGTAATATCTTGGGAATAGAGGAGGTTATAATATGGTAGATGGTTTATAATTTGAAACTAGAGAAAGAAAGGTGAAATGTCCCATAATAGTAGAGCACATGTTCATATTCTAAAAATAGAAAGTTTTCATTTTGGGTTGGAAAGTATCATATGAATTTGTTTTCACTCATCTTACTAGTTTTTGGACTCCCCTTTAGATAATGAGATGGTTTCATGAGTTGAAAAAGAGGAATGCAAACTTAATAGACATCCTGGAAGCATCATGTGAATTCATCTTCATCACTTAAGAAACCGGGTAATTCAAATTGATTTGATCAGAACAATTTCAATGAGTCAAAGTGTTCATCAAACAAGTTTCAAGGAGGTTTATCATGGGAATTGTATGTTTTCATCTCAAACTTACATCAATAAATTTCAAAACAATGTTTCTATGGTCCAGGAGGTCATTGAATCATAGAGTTTTTGGTCATCACTAGATTGGGAAAAAGATTCAAATTTATTCAAGGGAACAATATTCATCAGTGTAGAAGATGACCAATGGCATCAATATTTTCTCAAAGTTCATGATTGCATCAAAGCATTCAAATAATTTCATCATGAGGAGTATTTTCCTTCCATTCCTTTCCTCTTCCTCTCTTTCCCTCTCTTCTTTCTCTCTCCATCCTAATTATTTGTTATGCATCATGATTGTATTTTGTTCTATTCAATTAACTGACCTATTTTAAATTTGTGAAAATTATTTTATCAAAATTATAAGATGAATACATAATTCATCAAAAGAAAAATTTCACAAGTGGAATATGGAAACGAAGATTCATGTGAGGGAGGTAAAAGGATAATTTAGATTCCTATAAATTTGGATGGTCTCTCCATTCCAAAGCATTCTTCTAATTCCAAAATTCTTCTAGCTGGTAATATTCCTGTAAGTTTATGAGAGAGATTTTTCACATTTGTGAGTGAAAATAGTAAGCCACTTTTCCCCTATTCTTAATGTCTTCCATTCTCATACTATGTACAATTTCTACTTGAGCATCAATACAAGAAGAAGGAGGTTCAAGCCTTTTTTTAATGAGGGGTTTACTGATACTTTTTGTTCACTAAATTATAATTGGTATTGATGTTGTTTGCAATATTTTCTCTTCCTAATTTTAGTGCATGCGATGAAATTTCTAACTATTGTGTGTAGGAATATGTTTTGCTACCTACAACATTAGTTCCCCTACCCCTATTATCACTCACATTTCCAACTCTTTATAGAAATTATTCCCTAGCAAAATATTGCTATCTTTTTCGTAGGGTCATTGGATTGCCCCTGTTGGATCCCTGGCCATAAGGCCACTGAAGGAAAACTCACTTTCACTCATGCATGCATATACGAAAGCTACACAAGTTTTAGTAGATAAAATTAGATTCCAATAGCATTCGAAAGAAATCCGAAAGTTTTTCCACCCAAATAAAACTTCTTTCCAACATCTTACATGTGTGGAGTCTTATTAAGATCTCTAATTTTGATGGGTTATTGTAAATTTTAAGCTAACATGTTAAAATTTGAGGCTTTTTGAACTTGTTTAAATCATTATGTCATATGTTAAGGTTATCACGAGGTATAATATTTGTAGGGGTATAGGTACACAAAACCATGCACAAGCACACAAAACCAAGTACAAGAACTACTCCTGAAGAACACACACATTGTTCAAGTATTATACCTTTCTTCTGTCAAAAACCTGTCATGCTAGCATAAGCACCCTAAATGTAGTGCATATACAATTGAGATAATGCACACGTAACCCAACCTCTCTATTATCCCATACATAAAGGGATTTAGAGATTCTTTTATCCGTTATGCTATATAAATATCCCTCTTCCTACCTTTCTTCTTATACCAAAATGAGCATAGAGCCTAAGTTATAGCCATTTTAACCATCTTAGAGTATTCTTCATTGGAAGAGGTAGATATCTTCATTTATTGCATTCATCCATACAAGTTTTGAAGTCATATGGTGATATGTAAAATGGTATTGTAGCCATGGATTGACAAGACTCCATCATTGAAAACCTTGGGATTCAAACATACAATCAACCCTTTTATTATTAAAGATATAAATAGGTTCATTTAATTTGATTAGGATTCAATAGAGATGGAGATTAATGGATTAGCATGCTAGTTTGAATATTTATTTATGTTATAATGAAAGAATGTTGGTAGATTAGTCTTGTTTAAGCTCTAAGCATGATGGATCATATATTTTAGTTTAGCTTTATTTTTAGGACTACTAGGTGTTAGTTCTAATTATTTTTGCATAGTTCACTAATTCATGTACACATATGACACACTCTATGTATGTATCAATGGCACATGTACCCTTTTTCTAGTGTAAACATCTCTCAGCCAATGCACATGCATTATCATAACTTTTGTAATTTGTTTTTTTCTTCCCGTGCACACACTCCTATTCTATAGCGTAGATGCACTTATGCTCGCGTAGGCATATCTCGGGTAGTGCAAGCACTCTGCATCCTACCAAGTTTACATAGAGGGGAATATGCACCATAACCTATGTGCACACACCCTAACCTACATGCAAGTACTTCAGTCTAGACTTGCATGCGAATTTCATGTTTACAAAGGTTTGTGTCATCAAATGATAACATATTTGTAGGTTTAATCTGATTAATTTTTATTTTATAGGGTATGTTTACATATTTTTTTTAGATTAGGAAATTGATAAACCTTGCATGCTTAATCATAATAATAATGTCACATATTCTCTTCCCTCGCATCTTTTGGGTGATCTTGGGAATCATAAACAATTCTTATATCTTTTGTTTCTTTAAAAAAAAATGCATAATGTCCAAATTACATCAAGATGTATGTATTTTGCATTTGAATTAAGTATTTTCCATTTTTTTATTTCTTAATTGGATTTTGCATCGCGTATGCTCTTCTGTTGCATCCTAATATGATCTCGAGAATCAATTACAATGTTTATTCTTTTTATGCTTATGGAAAATTACTAATCCATTGCACAGAACAAAAACCACTTCTCAAAGATAGGATGAATCAAGACAAAACAAAACTACTAATACAATTTTTGTGCAGGTTGCCAAAAGGTGTTCAAGCAAACCACATTAATTTAAAGAAGATAAATAACACACCACAAAAGTCACACTATATTTACATGTTTTGGAAAAGGGTATGTCCCTATCCACTCAACTATAACATAAAACCTTTGGCATAAAGAACTAAGATAAAAAAATTGGGGTGGTTATAAGAACTCTAAAGTACTCCACACAAGAGGGAACCTTGTGGACAAAACAGGAAGTGTTCCACACAACCTACTTTATTAGTATTACCATTTATGAGATTTATCATCAAAGTTAACTATATCGTGACCCCAATGAGAGTACATAATAGATGAATTTATTTCCCAGTAAAGATGAGATACTCTAAGAATTAGTCAGTGTGATGTTTCATGACAAATCGATCTTGCTCTTAGATAACTTGTGACACCTAGTTGAGTGAACCACCTACGAAGCTATCTTTCACTAGGATCTAACTTGGACCATATCAAAACTAGTTTGAATTAAGATTCATTATTCATCATGAAATGTGTGAAGCGTTACTTTTTCTTAGTTTTTCACTTTCCGTAAGGCAAGGTGAAACTCTTCCAAAGTGAGGCCAAAATATTTCACCCCCAGTTGATCTACTTCCTTCACTTTATTTTGAAACTTTTTTGATTAGAAGAAGAGTGAATAGTTTCATGTTACTAATTGATTGTATTCACCACTTTTGTGTCGATTTACACTCATCCATGTTTGTAGATGAGTTGATAAACATATAAAGTGTGTTGAGACATTTTCATATCACTGGTAGCAATTTTGATCTTGATACCCAAGTCAAGATCATCATCGTAGTTAGGCTTGGTTCATCACCTTGACTCTCCTTTGAATGCTTATCTTTCTTATATCATGTCACTAAAATTTTTGTATTTATGTCTTGTTTCTTGTAAACTTGACCTAAATATCTATATTGTGATGTTACGTTATATACACTTTAACAATTCCTAGGTATACTCTAGCTTTTGTTTGATTCCAATTACTACCTCGATTTTGAAAATTGTAAGTGTTATCACTTGTGCATGTTATATCAATATCATCTTGATATAACTACCTTACTTTCTTACAAATTTTGGTTATCATATATTGGTGAAATTGTTGTGTTACTCATAATTGTAACTCAAACATTTTGGAATATGGGTCTTGATTGGATTTGGGCTTTATTTTAGTATATTTTGTTTGGAGATCATGTTAACTCCTTGTTATTACTTAATGCTTGTTTATTTCATTGAACATGACATATGTAGTGACATTATGTTAATCATGTTAAAACACCAACTACCTTTTTGGAAACATACTTTGGAAGTACATAATTTGATTTATTGGTCTAAAACTAAAAATTGTGTGATTGTATCTTGTTTGTCACTATTGACTTATTCATTTAGAGAAATCACTTTGTCACATTGATACTTTGGCATTCATTATAATTCTTGAAAACTTGACATTAGTTTTTTGTTTCATGTAGGCTTAATCAATATCTTTTTAACGCATTGAAAAACACCTTAGTGAAACTCTCATATGTCATGGACCCTAAAACAAGATTAGGAGTCAAAAATTATGCATTAGAAACAAGACAAACAAAAACTTGGGAAACTTAAAAAAAATAAGGGTCAAATCCCTTTATTGGCAATGATCTTGGGCCTTTATTTTCTGTAGAGAAATAAGTATAGGAGATGGTAGATCATAGTGGTGATGAGTTAGAGTCACCATGTGTAGAATTTGACTTTGACCCCACCTTGTTAGATGAATTCCTTTATAGAAACAAAGATCGGGTGCTAGCACGAGTGGTGGAATTAGGATCTAGAATTCCTATAGAACATGAGAAAATACCACCAACGAATGAGGTTAATGAAGAGTAACAACCTCTCATTAACATGAAAGATATCCTAACACATGGACATGCTTCCACGTCCAATGTAGGAAATGATAATATGTTGGGTTATAAAATATCCTTCATCAATATGCCATGTAAAGTTAGAGTGGAACATGAAAATATAGAACAAAATCTATGCCATGAACAAGAAGAAGAACCTATTGAGGGATAAGTCACTATTCAACAACAAATCGAAAACCTTAGTCGAGAATTATCTTTGTCAACATCTCACATATAGAAGGAAATTAACAAAAATTTCCATAAGACGAGACCTAATGTAAAATGTAGTGAACTTCACATTGAAAACCAAGGAGAAAATATGGAATACAGTCACGTATATATCCTTGCATCTCCTACTAAAGAGTAATTACTTAAATAATAAATGTAATCCATGAAAGTGATTCTTACAAGCCTTCTAGAATGTAATGTTGGGAGTAGCATAAAATACCAATACGAAGAGCTATACCCTCATCCATTTGATAAAGTTATGATGCACTTCAAACCTTTCCTAAGAAGTTTGACATGCCAAAATTTGACAAATACAGAGGGAAAGGTGACCCACAAGATCATGTGAAATATTTTTACATGGCATTGCAAGAAGTGGCATATAGCGACAATTACCTCATATGACTCTTTTCGAAGAGTATAGGGGTACAAGCCTTGGAATGGTTCACTCACTTACCTCATGGGTCTATCTTCACATGGCCTGAACTACAAGAAAGGTTTGTTCAACATTTCTCATACAACATAGAAAGTGACATAACCATGGAGGACTTGTGTGGTACTAAAAAATGCCTTAATGAAACATCACTAGCTTATTGCAAAGATGGTAAGGGATAGCTAGCCGCTTCCCTTAAATATTTCCTAAAAAATAGATTGTGAGCATCTTTGTGCCTAATCTAAACCCAGACATCGCTTTTCATTTGCAAATGCATTGTGTTCATACCTTTGAAGAGGTCATTGAAAAGGGCATATAAATAGAAAAATCCCTCATTACCAAAGGAACCATCAAATCACCTTCTAAAGATAATCAAAATGTCAAACCCACGGAAAAGTAAAAAATATTTAACAAAAACAAGAAAGTGGTGGGAGAAAGGATCATAGATTCCAAACGAGTGAAAAAATTCCAAGTTTTTCAACCTTTTAAACTGACCGAAGGACCTATTCAACCACCACGTAAATGTAGAATGTTCACTCCTTCTTAATGAGCCTTTGTCTACAATATTGAAGTAATTGGATACATCCCACATGGTGACTTATCCCATGACATAAACTTTTGAGGAAAATGCCCCTAAACCATCATGGTGTAGAGAGAATGACTATTTTGATTTGCATCATGTCAAGGGACACAAGACAAGACAAGTTCCTAATACTTCATCACTACATCCAAGATCTCATTGACAATGGAGAGATAGAAGTTGACACCCCAGAGAAAAATCAAATGCCAAATGAAAAGATGGGGATATTCAAAGAACCATTCCCTAAACATGGAAAGTCAGATGAGAAAAGGCTGGATCAAGGAGAGTCATCCCAAAGTTACAAGGTTGTGAACTATCTCTATACCAAAAGTGACAATAATCATTATGATTCACTCATTGGATGTATCCACTCTTCTATGAACATGTGAATACCATTAGGATCAAGGGAAAGGATTACACTATGGTAACAAGGCACACCCATCTCATGATCCCAGAACCCTCTTCGTCAACCCCACAGGATGGTTTGTACAACCTCTTAGAACAACTTGAGAAGACATCTACCAAGATTTCAATCTTGGATCTTCTTAAAATATCAAATGTACATAAAGACATCTTGTACAAAACTCTCCAGGGGTCAAGAGTGCCAATGGAAGTAGACCCTTCACATCTTCAAGCCGTGGTGGCAAACATTGCACCAACTGAATACATCTCCTTTAATCATAAGGAGATCCCTAGAGAATACTACACACATAATATCCCCTGTATATAGAGGTATTTGTTACCTACTAGAAAATAAAAAAGGTGCTTGTGGACAATAGGTCAGGGTTGAATATATGCACTTTGAAACTAATTAAACAAATGGGACATACAGAAGAAGATATAGATTCCCATATTATTACAATAACCACTTACGACAACACAGAGTGGGATTTAGCTAGAACAATCACATTTCCAATGGAGGTAGGACCAACCTGTCATAATACAAAGTTTCATGTCTTAGACTTGGAACTTCCATATAATATGCTTCTTGGCTAACCATGGATTCATGTCATGCAGGCCATACCATCAACATTCCATCAGTGCATCAAGTTAAAACATGAGGGACACACTATTACAATACAAGGAGATCCAGAACCCTTCGCTCACTACAGATATCTCAATAGCTTTTCTCGTAAGGGTACCTATACGTGTCCCTCTGCTGATATAGTTGTTCCCCTTCAATCAGAAGCTATGGAATCATGGGTAGATTCAGACTCCCTAAGTTCTTGCACTCATGAAGCTTCTACATCTACTTCTCCTTTTGATTCATGGGAGATGAAATTTCTAGAGTATGGTTGTGGAGAATACAATGTGTAACAAGCTCTCCTAGTTTCAGACCTATCTTTGTCACCAAAAACAAGAGACTAACCCAACTATCATTTCAGACAGCCTAGAGATGATAAAACTATTGGGAAACTCTTACCTAGGTGATTACTTGCTGAAGAGAAATTTTTGGACCCACCTATTACTTGGGTCCCAGAGGACACTTATCCAACTTGCTAACAAATCCTTGAGTATGTGAAGTCTAGCCGAATGATGTATTCTATGGGCTACATGGGTCTAGGATGTGGAAATAATGAGTAAGGACCAAGATAACTAGTTCCTCTCCCACATTTCAAAATGGAAAGATATGGTATCAGACATTTGAACCCTATGGATCACACCCCAATGATCAAGACACTACCTTTTTTGAGTGTGAAGATAGCTCTGATTATTTAGACATGACACAGATTCCCACTGTAGCCAATATGAGGATATTTCCTCCACGAAACCTATTCATGGATACCATTTTCCTTACCTTAACCCCCACTGAACCTAAAATTGACCTTGTCTACCCTTCCCTTGTCGAATGGGACCAAAACATCATGTACCATTAGACCTATTTGAAAATGATGAGGCCATTGTTGAATTCATGGGCATTCAAGATACAATTCCAATTGGAGACCATAAGAAGGGTTTCTACATTAACTTAGATACCTATGTGCATATTTTAGAGAGGAAGCTGAGCTTCATGGTCAGAAAAACTTAAGAAAAAGTGAGGGAAAAAGCTCCAACAAAAATCCTCAAAAAGAAAAAGTCCAAGTCACATAGTGAAAACCTCTTTGAGGCGTTGGCTAACAAACAAGTAACAAAATATATTGACAAGAAAAGTGACAATGCCAAGGGTGAAAATATCATAGAGACACCCTTGGAAGAAGATCTCAACCTTCCTCCTGATCCTACATGTATGGAGGATCTATAAAAAAATGCTAGTAGAAGAAACCATCGATGTGAATATTGGAATAGAAGAAGACCCAAAGATAGTTCAAGTTGGGAGCTTCACTCTCAGCATGGGAGAAAAATACATTCACCATGCTTCTGTGGGAATTTGTAGATATATTTCGCATAGTCATATAAGGATATGTTGGGCTTGGATCCAACTTTGGTAGTGCATAACCTAGTGGTGCACGTAGACGCCAAGCCCATCAAACAAAAACTCAGAAAAATGCATCCATGGGTGGCTCTTCTAGTTAAAGAAGAGCTAGAAATATTGCTAGCAGTAGGCTTCATTAGACCTATTGACTACTCAGAATGGATATTGAATATAGTCCCCGTATAAAAGAAACCTATCGGGATCATAATTTGTACAGATTTTAGAGACATCAATAAGGCATGTCCAAAAGATGATTTCCCATTGCCCAATATTGACATGATTGTTGACTCAACTATGGGATATGAAATTATATCTCTTATGGATGGATTTTCAAGCTACAATCACATCAAAATAGTAGATGAGGATCAGCACAAGACAACCTTCACAACCCCTTGGGGGAATTTTTATTATCAGGTAATACCCTTTGGCCTCAAAAATAAAGGTGCAACCTATCAAAGGGAAATGACAGTGATCTTCCATGATATGATTCATGACATCATGGAGGACTATGTAGATGATATCCTAGGGAAATCCAAGATGAGATCATATCACCTTGAAATTTTATGGCATATCTTAAAATTCCTAAAGGAATATAAGGTCAGATTAAATCCAAATAAGTGTGTGTTTGGCGTATTGTCAAGAAAGTTACTTTTCTTCATTGTATCATGGAGAGGGATTGAGGTAGACCCAACTAAAGTTACTTCCATTACTGAAATGCCTCCTCCCAAGAATATCAAACAATTACACAACTTGCAAGGAAAGATACAAGCCATCCTCCATTTCATTTTGTAGTTGGCTGACAAATGCCATTCATTCACCCATCCGCTTAAGAAATATGTTTCCTTTATTTGGGGACCAGAGAAACAACATGCCTTCACCTTGCTTAAACAATACTTGGCCAACCCACCTATCCTCATGCCTCCAACTCCCGGTGAGCCACTTTTACTATATATTTTTGCTACTCAATTTTCTATTGGCATGTTCTCTCGCACAATATGACCTAGGTCACAAAGAGAAATCCATGTACTATCTCAATCATACCCTAATTTCTTATGAGCTCAACTATCCTCAAATTGAAAAAGCTTGTCTGGCTATTTTTACCTTCCTAAAACTTCACCATTACCTATTGAATACTAAAACCAAGCTTATATCCAAAGTTGACCCACTCAAGTACCTGTTATCAAAACCCACCCTTATGGGAAGAATGGCTAATTGGATCATTCTACTGAGTGAATTTGACATTGAGTATGTACACCAAAAGTTGGTTAAAGGACAAGTGTTTCCGATCAATTAGCAGAAGCACCATTACCAGGAATAGAGCCTGTAAGTCTGGATCTTCCAGATGCATCATTGATGTATATTGAGGAATCTATCATGTGGCAAGTGCACTTTGATGGATATTTCACTTTCCATGGTTCGGGAGCAGGTGTAGTGCTAATTACTCCTTCACTAGACCCCATACCGCAAGCTTTACATCTTGGTTTTCCTTTACATAAATAATATTGCAGAATATGAGGCATGCTCATCACTAGGATGAAGCTAGCAATCAAATGGGATATCCACCATGTCAAGGTCATTGGTGACTCACAATTAATCATCAAACAAGTCAATGATGAATACAATGTCAAGGATGAAAATCTCATCCCCTACAAGAAACTGGTGGAAACTCTGAAAGAATATTTTGTGTGTATTACATTCGAACAAATTCCAAGGGCACATAATCGATCTGTAGATGCAATGGAAACCATGGGTTATATGCTACGAATTCCACTAGAGAGTAATGATATGCAATTATTTTTGTAGAATCTATGCCATCCTACGTATGACATGTTGGAATCCTTCTTGGCTTGTGAAGTTGTTGGTCCCTATTCCCTGTGGTATGCACACATCCATGCTTATCTTAAACACAATACCTTTCCTGTTGTCATCACCCACTTCGAAAAAAAAATCCTTATCTCCCAAATAGCTCGTTACAACCTCGTAGGAGGTATGTTTTATCATCATTGTTATGATGGGAATCTGTTGCATTTTATAGATGTAACAGAGTCAGTCCAAGAAATCAAGGAGGTACATGAAGGGGTGTGTGGTGCCCATACAAATGGAATGGTTTTAGCAAATAAATTGTTAAGGGTAGGCTACTATTGGCCTACTATGGAAACAAATTTCTGCAACTATGTGAGGAAATGTGTGCTATGTCAAAAATATGGAAATTTCATCCATGCACCATCATAGCCGTTGCAACCAATCACAACCCCATGGCCATTTTCCAAATGGGGACTAGATTTAATAGGGAAACTCACCCCTACCTCATCTGATGGCCATACCCACATCATCATAGCTATGGAATATTTCACTAAGTGGGTGGAGGCCATTCCTTTGACTTATGTTACAGGTGCTCAGATATCCAAGTTTATCATGAATCACCTTATTTTCCGGTATGGCATTCCTGTGGCCATAGTTACTGATAATGGAAAATCATTCAAGAACAAGACAATGAAATATATTTTTCATCGATTTCAAATAAAATTAAAGTGGTCTACACCATATTACCCTCAAGGTAATGGGAAAGGCAAATCCCCTAACAAAACATTGGTTTGGATCATGGAAAAGATGGTGAGTAAGACAGGTCGCAACTGGCATTTGCAAATTCACCCAGCCCTCTGGGCTTATAGGACCTCCATTCACACTCCTACTGGTGTGACACCCTATTCCCTAGTGTTTGGAACAAAATCTATCATCCCATTGGAAATAGAGCTTCCTTCCCTGAGAATATCTCTTAGGGATTATTTGGACAAAGATGAGGATTACAGAGTGGCCAGGCTGGTAGAATTAGAACTCCTAGATGAAAAGTGCATCCATGCCCTTAACCATCTCAAGGTGTATCAAAACAGAGTCTCCAAAAATTATAACAAAAGGATCATACCTCGTCAGTTTGAGGTTGGAGATTTGGTCATGAAAGAGAATCAGTTCAACACAAGGGAAGAAAGAGAGAAGAAAGGCAAGTTTGAACGACATTGGTTAGGACCTTACATCATTGTGGGAAAATATGGAACAAGAGCATACAAACTTGCTCATCCCAATGGCGATGAGCTCTGAGAGCCTATGAATGACATGCATCTTAAGTGGTTATATGCTTAAAAATGGCGTGGAAAAAAAAAAGAAAAAAAAAGTAAAAAAGGATCAAAATACAAAAAAAAAAAAGAGAAAAAAAAAGAAGAAAACAGGTCATCCATATGTTAAAACCACGCAATTGTGGAGCTTTGGATAGATCCCTTGGTGAAAACCAGCTTCCAGCACCTTGGGAGGATTCATTGTTCACAAGCATCTTGCATCTAGGGGTACTTTTACTTAGCCTAGGGCTAGTTCCACACCTGCATCCAAGATTCCTTGTGAGCCTATCCTGTCAAGCCTTGATCCAATTATTTCTCCTCTTGTAATTTGGTGAAGGGATTTCCTTTTGTATATTCCCCATCTAACGCTAGGGGCACCTTCACAATTTCACCTTCCTGTTTATAACATGTGGCACCTGCCCTTGTATATTCCCCATCTAACACTGGGGGCATCCACGTTTCTCAGTTTCCTGCACATACTTTGGAAAACCTTAGAAAATCACAAAAACATTCAAATATGTTCAAAATCACAAAAACATTAAAAAAAAAAATGTTGAAAAACACAAAAATCCAAAACAATAGAAAAACACAAAAAACAAAACAAAAAAACAATAGAAAATTATTTTACAAACTTCCCAAAAACAATGCAAAACACATTGAAAAACAATACCACAAAAACATAGGTTTAGTTTACTTGCTTTACCTTGTTTCTTGCTTTGTTTGTTAGTTTGTGTACATTATTTACTTGTATAGTTGATGCTTGTTTGAACATTTGTATAGTTTTTTTCTTAGTCATACTTTGTTAAGATTCATATTTTCTTCCTTGGATTAGATTCATTCTTACTTGTACATATGAAGTGTGTTTTTGCATGCTTGTAAATAATTGTACATAGTTGTGTTAATTCATGTTGTTTAGCAATGTATATTTGATAGGTTTGTTAACATTTGATTGTGTTTTCTTTGTCGCATGTACATAGTTTTTTTATCACATCATCATATCTCCATCAATATCATCACATCTAACATCATCTATACATCATATATAAATAAACAACTAAGTATACATCATACATGAATGCTAAGCTAATCATCACATATTGTATCATCAAATGGGGGAAAGAGGGATCACAAATATCAAAATCTATACCCCTTGCACCAGTATCATCATGTCATCCCATCCACTAATCTAGAACATCACATGTACAATAAAATTGATATCATCTATGGATCTATCATATAAAATCAAACACATGTGATACATCATCTCAACTATCATCATGATACATACAAAATGTGAAATCAAACCATATAACATCATGATACAACCAACATCCATAATAAAACATCAAAATAAAATACATCACCACATGAAAAATGTGCCACATCAAAAATGTCCATATATACATGTATAAAATGTCTATCTCAAGGAGGATATACATCATCGATACAAAAAATGGGCTAAATCCTTCATCAAGGGGATCCTTCATCAGAGGCGTACAATACATAACATCGATCAAAAAAATCGATAAAAAAATGTTAAAGCCTTCATCAGAGGTGTACATCAAAATGATACATCAAGTAAATCAGTGAAAAATGTTGAAGCTTTCATAAGAGGCATGTATATAAAAGAACATTTACAATCAATAAATGTGTGTGAGTCATGACTGACTCAAACCCTCAGCTGGACTGTGTGGCCTGAGATGGGGGAGGACCCATGACCTGTGCACCCCACTACCCTGTCAGCTACCCTCATGGCTTCTCAACTGATCTACCTGATGCCTGAGGCCTCTCTGACCTCGCTGATCCACTCGACTGCTGGTTTTAGGTAGGTGCCCATATACCCTCTGAAACAACCTCATAGTATAAATAACAGTAGTAAGAGGATATGCCCTCAATTTTCACAAAATCTCTATGGGTGTGCAGTGTCACCGCAGCCCCATCTATGCATCAGAAGGATGCTACCTCTGTAAATAATCTCACGACATCAACCTAAACCACTACCTGCTCGGCTTAGAGCTGATCTCTCTTAGTTGTCACTTGTTGCACATAATTTTGGGCCTATTGTAATAAATTCATAACATGGTCCATTTATGAGGCCATATGTCGTATCTACTGAAAGTGGGCAAAGCCATCTCCTCCTTGGCCTGCCTGGGCTCTAGCCTAGTCCTGCTCTACTATCAAAGTCTGTATATGAGCTCAGACCTGGTCCCTCTCTATCACTTCCCACAACTGAACTGTTGTGACCTACTATAGTTGATGTCAGAAGGTAGCTAGTTGTCCCCTATCATCTCCACCCTCTACTCCTCTGGGAGGACTGTGAGGAGGGATATGTCTTGGACCCTGTGCTCAGGGTAGCCTCTGTGGTACTATGGGAACCTTTCCCTATCTATGTAATCTAGGCCTAGGACCCTATCCTTGTCCCTATAATCTTCCTATGGCCTTGTCTACTATAGTGACCTAGGACCCTATGCTGGACCCTATCCATGTCCCTACTCCTGATCATCCCACCATCCATCATGTCTCTATCCATCAAATGGATCATTAGCTCCTTCACCTCCCCCGGCACCACCTGCTCCTACATCATTACCCTCATCACTGCTATAATGGATCTCTGGTGGTGGCCTGACACTTGCAGCCCATACCCCATCAGGTATGGTAAATTTCAAGGAAAAATAGTAGTATACCATGCCAAATAATCTGATGTGGTACCTATATCTCTAACCTATCGAGCAAGAGCCCAAACCTGTGGTACCATCTGTGTAAAACTGGCCCTAGCTCAATCCACCTAAATATGTGGCCCCATGGTCCATCTCTCTGCATCACAGCAAGCATACCACATATCTGGATGGGGAATGCCCTGAATGATACCTAACTTATATTGGCATCGATCTACTCTATACATCTCAGTAATGTAACTTGTGGACTGCCCAAGAGAAATTTCTCTACCATGCAAACACTGAGCTCTACCCCATCCTCTAGCCACTGTATATGCCTATAGGGCCTCTAGATAATGTCTCTCTACTACAGCTCATCAAACTCACACTGATAATAATATGTACTACCCAAGTGTCCTCGTACATCATCTCCAATAGGGACCCATCCCATGACTGTTGGCTCCTCTAGAGCTCATGCGCGTAATGCGCCAACAGGGTGCCCGATCGCTATGTGGTCCCATGACTAAATATGTAATAAGGAAGCTGGCCCCACTATCTTCTGATGGTGGTAGGTGATTAGATGTAGATCCTAATATAGATGTGCCAATATGCACTGGCCCCAACAGTATCTCTCGCCACTATACAATCCATGGACTACTGTAATCAAACCTAGTGGAAATGAAGTCCCTGTCTTATCAGTGAGTAAGAACCCACTGATAAGAGCCATCAAATATAGAGGTCCCTGGTGAATAGTAGGATCTGATATGCACCAGTGTAAAGACACTGTCATACCCTCATGGGGTATCTCATCTGGTAGAATATATCACTAGCAACCTCAGTGATCCACCCAAAATCACATGTATACTCAATCAGGGATCCAGTAATGGGGACGTGCAGTATCCGCCACACGTCCTCCAGTGTAATGGTCATCTCTCCTATCGGGAGTCAGAAACACTTACTCTCATTATGCCACCGCTCTATCAGCACTGTCAGCAAGCCATGATCCAAGGTGATAGATGGCATCTACGCTATGTGTCCTAATCCAACCACCTCCAGTAGCACCTCCATATCTCGACAGTCCCACTAACGCAGGCTCACCTCCATCTCTGCAATGTGACTATGTCACTCTCTCATCTGCAGTGCTGGAAACCATCTCTGCAAAACACAACATGTGTTAGGCACTAACATTTCTTCTATGTTCTTCTATTTTCTTCTATCCTAAGCTGATTTTCACTTTCTTCTATGTGTCAATTTTTGGCATTTTCCTACTTATTCCTATATGTTCTTCATCTTTGGGAATTTCTTCCCTTTTGGTGCCTACATGCCCATTTGGGCATGTGCACATATTTTGGTGCATGTGCATGGGGCCATCTTTGTGCTGTGCCCTCTTTGGCACCACATGCGCCTTTTTGGTGTGCACACGTATGGCACATGCTGCCTAGGGCACTTGCGCTAGGGTTTTCTACCTTGTGTATGCACGTAGATTTTTTTGGCATATGCGTGGGCATGTATACGCTTTTGGTGTGTATGTGTTTGTGTGCACAAGTTTTTAGAGTACCTGTGCGCACATGCTTGTGGGATGCCTACTCCCTTAAGGACTATGCCCCCATGCATGTGCACATGCACCTTCCCATAGGTCTAATCATTAATTAAAGCATTAAATAAAGCATTAAATGCATTAATGAAAAGGGTGGATCAAGCTACTCATGAAGGGTCCATCATCTGTTTGTCGGGCGTACTCCCAAACTCGATCGGTGCATCTCCTGTGGGCTCATGCTCTCACCATCATCCTCATCACTATCAGGGGTCTCATGGTAATTTTTGGCAGTGGTTAGTAACAAATGAATTGATCGTAATGATTTACCCCCCCTCGTGTGGGGTATATTAAACCATTCTCACCAGCCGCGATGCCTGAAGGACTGTTTTGACCACCGTTGTCATTCTAACTCTTCTTCTACTTGCTGTAAATAATTATTTTTCTTATAATAATTATTTAATTTAATTTTTCACCATGCTGGGGCATTATTTGCCACTTGGTACTCATTTCTTCTCACTAGGACAATTTTATTGCTCCTAGGTGATATCACTTCTTTTGCACACTCTGTCAAATAATTTTTTTTATTAAATAATTATTTTGTTAATTTTCCGTTGTGCTGGGGCATTATTTACCGCATGTTGCTTCTTTCTTCTCCTTAGGGAATTTATTTTTCTCCTAGGAGACTCTTTCTAATTCTTCTAACTTCTTCTATATCCAAACAGTCAAAAATCCAAAAAAAAGTAAAAATCCAAAAAAATCCAAAAAAATTAAAATTATCTCAAAAATCCTAAAAATTGTAAAATTTACAAAAAATCGGTAAACAAGCTCATAGCAGATGAAACTTGTGTCTTGCGCATGGTATTCATTCCATATCTTGCTGGAATTTTCACGTGTTCATAGATCAAATGACTCGTGGATCATCAGATTTACAACCATTTACAAAGCTAGCCTGACTGCTTCGTCAGTACTCTGGGGCACATCTAGTTGCCTGATATTGTTTCGTTGCGCACAATGCTTTATCATTGGACCTGATGTCCTTCATCATTTTCCCTTGCATGTATCCTTGCTAGGGGCATCATTTTCCACCCTTTTTGTCAATCATGAACATTTGGGGATCTTCAGCTTGATAAAAAAACATTTGTACAACCATCTTGACCATTGTTGGTTTGAATATGTGTGTTTGTACTTGTTTTCCCTGTTAAATGAGCTTGTTTCCTTCTCATATTGCATTATTTTTTGTATGTTGCATTGAGTTGGTGTTTTCAGCAATGGACAATTTTTTGTAGTATGGCTTTTCATGTCATTCTACTTTTTTCGTATGCTTATATTTTTAATAAGGACCGATGACGTAGATCTTTGGCTAATGATGATAAAAAGTTGTTAAAAGAATCTAAGGGATGAAAGACTAGTTCTGTCCTTCCCTCTTCTCTCATATTTCTTCTACATCATTCTCCTATCAACACTATTCTTTCTGATTCACCTGGGGCATCCTACCCCTACCCATTCTTCTATCCATTTCTCTCACCTTTTTCGATTGTTGATCACCTTCTTTCATCACCCCATCGACACTCGAGGGGGCATCTCTCACTTCTACTAATTTTTCTTCTACCCCTTCAAAATTTTATCTGTCTACTATCTTTGAAGTGGCGTCATTTATGCCACCCCAAAGAGGGGAAAATGTAGACACCTATAATTTAGCTCGAGCAATTTAAATACTTAAATTGTGCTAATTATCCCCTTTCCCACAAATTGACGACATATCGTCAATATCACACATTTTCTCTTCTATCGTCGTTAATTAACTACATTACACTAGTTAATTGACCCTTCTATCCAACAAATAAGCCAATTAGTGACCTTCCGTTAATTAATCCTCCTTTCTATCTAGATTAATTAATTATTAATTAATTAAGCTCCCCTTTCTATTAGATTAATTAATTAATTCCTCTTCCATTAAATCAATAAATCATCATTTATTTGATTAAATTCCTCCCATAACTAAATCATTCTAATTATTCCTCTAAAAAGCTTCTATAAGCTTGCACACCTATTAATTAATCACTTTGGTTAATTAATAAACCCCCTCAATTCCCATGGGTCACTAAAGGACAAATTAAACTCTCCTAAGGTTGACTCAACCCTCCCTAAACCTTCCTTATCCACAACTAACCCAACCTCTCTATTATCCCACATGTAAAGGGATGTAGAGATTATTTTATCCATTGGGATATATAAAGATCCCTCCTCCTACCTTTCTTCTTACACCTAAATGAGCATAGAGCCTAAGCTATAGCCATTTTCATCATCTTAGAGTATTCTTCATTAGAAGAGCTAGCTATCTTCATTTCTTGCATTCATCCATCCAAGTTTTGAAGTCATATGGAGATATGTCAAATGGTCTTGTAGCCATGGATTGACAAGACTCCATTCTTGAAAACCTTGGGATTCAAACATACAATCAAACCTTTGATTGCTAAGGATATAAATAGGTTCATTTCATTTGATTAGCATTCAATAGAGATAGAGATTAATGGATTAACATGTTAGTTTGAATATTTATTCATGTTCTAATGAAAGGATGTTATTAGATTAGTCTTGTTTAATATCTAAGCATGATGGCCTACTTGATTTATAATATTATAGGCCACAGGTAGTTTCCCAGCTTTGTGCCATGTGATGACTTTAAAAAATGCCAAATGCATAAGATCTTCCCTCAATTAAAGTTGGGTAGTTGGAAAGAAAATGTGATATTAGTTAATGGTGCCTTATTTACACTAATCATATGATTATTTAGGCTAGAATGGGAACAATGCAAGATTTATGATGACGTTAGACAACCAATCATGGAATATGGATGCCATTTCATTCAATACATGAAGTTTACATATGCTAGGGTCATTGTATTTCAAGGCCAACCATGTAAGCTTCCCAGGTATTTAGATAAATAAATGGCCTTGTGTGAATTGGAAATATAATTGACACCAGTTCACAAAATTATTGTTGGAAAAAATGTGACAAATATCAAGTTTCCAATCAAGATTAGAAGGTAATCCTTCCTTTCAATTATAAATGCCATATTATATGAGATGAAAAGTTTTGAGATGGAAAGGTTTGAGGCAATGGCCAAATATGACATCAAGTGGGCATTCAATCATCTTTCAAACACTTTTGAACATGAGCCTAAATTTTTGGTCTATTGGATGAATTCTAAAGATGAGGAGGAGGCTAGGTTAAGATTATTCTTAGGAATGACACTCACCTGAATTATAGACATCAAGAATATTCTTATCCCTGAGGGATTTGTGGATGATCAACATATTGTGAGTCAATATTACCTTGATACAAAGGTGGAGGGATAACCAATGCCCCCCTTGAATTAGAATAAAGAGGAGTCAGATGAATAATGTTCCTGAATAACTAATGTAATGAAAAGAACATTGAATTGGTTATCCCAGAAAAAACATTTATTTGTTAATTTAAAGCACATGAGTTCTAAATAAATTCAGGGATTTGGGAAAATTGAAAGATGACCTTCCTCCCTTGAAATAAGGACCACATAGAATGGATCCCTTGTGAGGTTAGGCTATTCAATTTCCTTCAAAAAGTCCTACCACATGAATAGTGGATGAATGGACTTCTTCTACGAGTGGAACTAGTAATTCCATGTACAATCTAAAGTAAAAACCTGAAGAAATTCTCCTAAAATCAATGCAAAATGATACTATCATTGTTACAGTTCAACTAAAATCAAACGGAAAGGATCCAACTATAGAAAGGGCCCCTCAATAAGTGTTGTGTGAATATCATAATAAAAAATAGCTAATGATATGAGACAAAAGTAGTGGAAACCTCCAATCTAAATCATAGAGTGTGGAAAGAAAGGTGACACCATATATTAAGAAATTTGAGAGGGAACACAAGACACACACATTTTTTTATGATCCAATTCTGGTAAGAAAAGGAATTTAGACACACAAGAAACATTAGCACGGGGATGTAGTGATTGATCACCCAGAACATGAAAGAATTGATGTTTCCTGAGTAAAAAATGTAGCATCAGTTCCACAATAAGGAGTTATTAAAAACAGTCATGTTAGAAAACCAATTCCTTTATTTTCATCTTTTTCTTCAGAGCGAGTGACAATTAGAAGCACTCAGAAACAAACAATTCAGGGTAATGTCTTATCCTATCTAGTAGATAGTGATATCTTTAATCAAAGTGTGAAATAGTCTGAAACCCTGCCAGTTGAAAGTGTTAGTGTGCCCTTATTTGAACAATTTCAAGAGTCAGAAAAGAGTTGGGTAGAGATAATGGATGTTTATATTGGTGAGTATTTTTCCATATTGGTTGTATTTGACATATCTATTGATTAAAACTGAGTAAAAGGTGTAAGTGATCCTTAATTAAGTAAAGGAATAGAAAAAACTACTCATGTGGAAACTACTGAAATTAAGGTCCAGTCATCAAAAATGTTTTCTGTAGACCAAGAAGTTCCAAAATAAAAAAAACCAGAAGTCCCTAGTTGAAAGAGTGCAGACATAGAGGTGTTAATTGATAAAATTTCATCCCATGAAATAAAGGTCACTAAGAATAGTGAACCATCTCAGGTAGGGAGGTCTTCAGATGAAAAGATAGTAGAGGTTGCACAAGATGGAACTATTAAGGATAAACTTTATAATGTGAATGTAAAATATTTGGGTAACGATAAGGAACTAGTAATGAAAATCCACCAAACCATGTTACAACATCATGTATCAATAAAGAAAAAATATGATAATGTGTTAGCTCAGTAGCCTCCAAATGAGGTGACGTTCATGGAAGGAAAAGGAGTTCCTGCAAGAGAGGTACTAGCTCAAGAAACTCCCAAGGAAAAGGATGAAGTTAATATTGTATCTAATGAAAAAATAAATAAATAATATATCTTAATTACTAAGGTAACTCAGAAAGAGACTGTCCATCCCAAAACTCAAGATCATGAAGGAAAATAATAAGGGGAAGTACCAAAATAGAATGAGAATAAATAGATAATTGCTGGAGATGGACAGGAGAAGTAGGAACAACCATCTCTCCAAAATTTAGAAGAGATGTCCAAGAACTTAGTGGTTGTCCCCAAGAAACCTCAACAAGAACTATAGGAAACAAAATTCAGGACCACTCTCCCAAAAGGAAGGATAAGAGAGTTGATATCAAAGGAAGGAAATGAAATTGTCCCTATGGAGGCCATAGATCTCACAACTCTATATTTTCGAAAACCAGTAGGAGCCTCCAAAAGGGCTAGAGTTCTCACCAAAACTCATATGAATCCACTGGGATGTAAAACATTAGAAGTGACAAAGCCTCATGAGGGAAAGACAAGAGAAATTATAACAACCAGTTACTATAGTGTCCAACTTATTCCCTTAGGAAAGCCTTAAAGATAACACTTAAAACAAGGAGTATCAAAGGCAGTAAATGACTTGTTTCAAAAGGTTGATGAGGATAGAGTAACTAAGAAACAATTGAAAGAACAAGTAAAATATTTTATCTCAAGTTTGTAACAATTAATTGGGTAGTCTAGTCAAACTCAAGAAGTACTTTTGCCAACACACATGAAGGAAGGGAAAAAAATTGATAAGGTTGTTAAGAAAGTTCAGGATGTGGACACATGGTTTGAGAAGCTGACACAAAAGGGAAAACAATCAATTGAAGAAGCCCATATAAAGTATGATGAGATCAAGAATAGGCTTAATGAAATTGATAAAGTGATTGAGAAATGTGATAATTAAATATTCTACTTTGAAGGATTTATTCCCAAGTTAAACCGTATAACATAACTCAAAGATGAATGGGTTGAAAAAGAATGGATTGTGCCAAATGAAATTAGGGGAATTCAGTATTCTACGGATGAGCTAGTAGGGATTAGGGTGGAATTTTTGAATGGAATTAAAGAAAAATTGGAGACTAAAAAAAACTAGGTTGATGGCAATATGTACACCATTGATTCAAAGCTATAATATATGGTATTTCATAATTTTAAGAAGAGTTATGGTGATTTAAAAGTTTATTTCTTATTAAGTTCTTTTGAAAAGAGTATCCATAAGGAAAATTTCTCTTATGAAGTTATCAAAACAATGAGGACAATACACAACAAAAATAGAGAAAGAAGGCCAAGAAAAATGGAGTTTAAGTGGAAAATGGGTCATTGTGTGGATGCAATAACAAGACAGACATTGGATTTCCAACACCATATAGGGCCAGATGATGAAGAAATCAGTGAGCTCTTTCTAATGTATGATGCATATGTAGAAAGGCTACCACTGGAAGAATAAATTGAAGAAGATGAAGAAAAATAAATAAAAAATTATGAACAAGCTTAGGCTTGTCTTTCTTAAACTTTATTTTTATCAAATTTCATTTATAACTCTTATTTCATTTACTACTTTTGTTTCATGGAAGATGAGTATTAATTTGAACCTAATACTGTTTGATATAAATGTAATTTGATACAATGCATTATACTTTTATATTTCTTGGATAAATCGCATGTCCATTATAAAGCATATAAACTAATGAGATGTTTGTTATCTTTTGTATTTTGAAAAAAAACAAATTGCGGATCTATAAGGGCTCTAACCCATGATGAAAATATTAAATATATATTTGAGTAAAACATCAGAAAAGGAAATATGAGGAAGAAACCTAATTATATACCATCCTAAGAATCCTCTCTGTAAAGAGGAAGCATATTAACTAGCTTGTTCTTGCTTAGAATAAATTCATCTGACCCCAATGCCATCTGAACAAAAATATTATCTTGTGTCAGTGTTTGAAACATACCCAAAGCCTGGAGTTAATCAAGAGTTGAAAAATGACCACCCAATAAAATAAACAATAAGAACTTCCTCTCACAAGTGGAAACCCATTCATTCATATCCATACCACCCTCTGGGTGATCCTTCTTTTTAATAGCTTTTAAAGCAGAGGATTGATTGAAATATTGAGTTTGAAGTGTAACCACATGTGATCTTGTGGTAGATGGGGTAGGAGGCCTAGAGCTAGAATCACCCTTATATTTATTCATAATAGATGGTGATGGTTTACGAGTTTGAGAGGGTACAGTCACTAATGATTTTGTCTCTAAAATTGAGACATGTTGCTCCAATTCATCCATTTTATGAGAAAGAGTAGGCATTGTATCCAGTGAGATTCCTTCACCAAGAGCATTAGAATCTAAGGGGATTTCTTTCATAATTAATGCTTCATCATAAAGGTAAAGGAAATTATAATTGGTAAATACTTGCACACTGGGCCTACTCATAGTAAAAAAATTCCTCAAATCCTCAGGTGTTTTTTGATGCTCGAACCTGAACAAATGAAAATACATCATGTAAAATGCAGATAGAATGAGACTAATCCTTATAAGCCTTCTTACAAGTACAACCTAAACAATTCAGGTTGTCAAAGGCACGGTGTAGTCTTTAGGGTCAATTATTTCAAAAGGCTTCTCATAAATGCTTCATCTGGACCTCATAAATTAATGGAATGCAAGTCTTTACTGGATATTTCTTTGAAACTAGATGTTACTAGTTCCCCCGCCATGACACAAAATAATTTATTCAAAGTGCCTATACGCAAAAGAAGAAAGTATGAATTGATTAAGTAAATGGTGTGTTTTTATAGGAGTTTTGAATCATATGAGCTGCACTAGGTGAAATCATGGTAAAAATCAGTCCTTAGATCCCGATAATATATTTGCAAGAGGAAATTAAAATTTGAAATGAATTGGCATTGAGAAAACATTGTGAATTGATCTTATTTGAAAAGAATCATGCATGATAACTAACCCAAAAGGCATGAAAAGAAATATACAACATTCAAAATGGATTCTGGAAAATAAAATAAGGGCATCTGTCAAATCAAATCACCTGGAGGTACTCAAAATTCATCAAAAGTAGATGTCCAGTCACCAAGGGAAAATATTGATTAAATAAGTGGCCAAAAGCGATGACATGGCATCCTTGTCATACATAAATAGAACAAAAATGTGAAAGGATTGTATTTATCACACTTGAAAATATTTTATGAGGCTTCTTCATAAGAATAACATAATTTAAATTATATATTGTAAAGGGGAATATTCCCTTGAAGATTCATGTTTTCGTTCAAAAAATTAGTAAGCGAATGAGTGAATATAATATCATAAATGCGATGAGAATACTCTCGTAGAGGAGGGGGGTTAAAATTTTATAAAATTCCTTAGAGAAAGGTAAACTTATAAAAACTTCATTTTCCCAAATTGTTTTCAGAGAAAGCTGGTTATTTCCTGAGCCATCAAACTAAATCATGTAATGATGGTTGTAAGTGTATATCCATTAACAAACATTGAGACCGCAAATGAAACTTTCCCTTACTAATAAATTTGATGAGCCCTGAGTTAATTGTGTTAAATTTGATGAGCCCTGAGTTAATTGTGTTAATCATGAGCCTGTTCTCCCTGAGAATAAATTCATCTAACCCTAATGCCATTTTAACAAGTATAATGTCTACTTCAAGTGTAAGAGACATACCCAAAGCCTGAATTTCATCAAGGGTTGACAAAGGGCCACCTAATAAATTGATAAATTATAACTTTCTATCACGAGAGGAAACCTATTCATTGATATCCATACCACCCTTTGGGATACCATTCTTTTTAGTAGCTTTGAAAATGGAGGATGTCTTGAAATCTGTAGTTGGAAGTGTAGCTACATGTGATCTTGGGGTAGATGAGGTAGGATTCCTGGAGCTAGACTCACCCTTATATTTCTTCACAACAGATTGTGATGGTTTAGGAGTTTGAGAGGGTACATTCACTGATGGTTTTTTCTCCAAAATTGAGACACGTTGCTCCAATTCATCAAGTTTATGAGAAAGAGTAGGAACTATATCCAGTGAGATTCCTTCACAAAGAATAGAAGACTCTAAGTATATTTATTTCATAAAAAATGCTTCATCAATTTGGTAGGGAAAGTTATAATTGACCAAACCTTGCACAGAGGGCCTATTCATAGTCAAAAATTTCCTCAAAGCCTCATATATTTTTTGAATCCTGAGCATGAATAGATGAAAATACATCATCTCAAATGTAGAGAAAATGGGACTAATCCTGATAAGTCTTCTTACAAGTGCAACTCAAATAATTCTAGATGTCAAAGGCCCAATGTAGTCTTTAGGGTCAACTATATCAAACAGTATTGTCACGAATGCTTCATCTGGACATGATAAACCAAAGGAACTCAATAATTCAGTTGATATTTATTTCAAACTAGATGTTATTAGTTACCTTACCATGATACAAAAGAATTTCTTCAAAGTGCTTATACGCAAAAGAAAAAAGTATGAACTTATTAAGTAAATGGTGTGTTTTTATAGGAGTTTCAAAGAATACGAGTTGATTGCAATGATGGTGAAATTCACTCTTGAAATCTGATAAGATATTTCCCTGAGGAAATTAAAAGTTTACATGAATTGACATTAAGAAAAAATGGTGAATTGATGTGATTTGAAAATAATCATGTGTGATAACTAACCTAAAAGGCATGAAAATAAATGTACAACATTCAAAAAAAAATTTGGAAAAGAAAATAAGAACATTTGTTAAATCAAGTCACCTAGAGGTCCCCAAAATTCATCAAAATCAGATTTCCATTCACCAAGGGAAAAGAATGATTAAATAAGTGGCCAAAATTTATGATATGACATCTCAATCATATATAAATAGAAAAAATATATGAAAGGCTCGTAGTACTCACAGATGGAAACATTTGTCAAAGAATATTCATGAGAATAACATAGATTAAATTATATGTTGTAAAGGGGAATATTACCTTGAAGGTTCTTGTTTTCTAGGGGAAGATTGGAATACAAATGAGTGAATAGAATTGCATAAATGTGATGATAATACTATCATAGAGGAGGTGGGGTTGAAACTTTATGAAATTTCTTAGAGAAAGGTAAACTCATAAAAAATCGATTTTTCCAAAGAATTTTTAGAGAAACTTGTTAATTTCCTAATCCTTAAAACTGAATCATGTCAAGACGGTTGCAAGTGTACAATCATTAACAAGAATTGAGACTAAAAATGAAACTTTCCCTTCCTAATAAATTTGATGAGCCATGTGTTAATTGTGTTAATCACTAGAATTGTTGTGTCTTATTCATGGTTGAGATGTTTCAAGTAGTTATTCATGTTCTTGTTGCAATATTATGTTAGGAATTCCTCTATATCACACAAGATCTTATCCTTATGGTAATATTGTCATAAGTTAAATTGTGCTATGAGAAGATATTTCATTTGATTGTGTAATAAATAGTTTTAAATGCACTTTACTTCCATTTTGTTGATATAGGTTGTTTGTTAGTTTATGAGTGTATCTTAGGTGTGATAGATCATGGATTCTTGATGTTTAATTAAGTGTTTGACATGAGATTTTATATTTAAATTATCAAAGAATGTGTGAAACCATGAATATTTTGGCTTCCATAGGTGCACATATTTTGGTTGAAGGTTCATTGTTGACTATTTCAAACGTTTTCATCTTCTTATTTTGTATATTTTCCAGCATTTATTAAAAGTTCTCTGAGATTTGGTATAATCATATTTATCCTACTTAATTCCCTAACCAAATTCATCTATAAATGATAAATCCTATAATAACTACCCGTACTTGCATTGTTTGTCCAAAAATGCTAAGGAGATTTGTTTAATTGACCCATCCATTACTCAAAATGTGAAAGAGCGATAAGGTTTAATTGTTTTCTATAGTAACCTTAACCTTGTCTACGAGACATCTTCATTTTCTAGGGTGATAACTCATGAGAGTTATATTATGTTGAATTGACCATGTTTTTTCAATGTTTTCTTTAAATATCATAAAAGGAGGGTCAAATACTATTGATCCATTCATTTACCTTACAAATACATGTTAGAAAATGAGTCCTCTCACCTTGCTTGAAGGAACAACCTAAATTAGTGAGGTTAGGTTAAACCCTTATCATGGTGTTATCAAACTTTTCCTTGCTCGAGTGACAAAAAGTCAGTTAAATCCTTCCCTAGCTATAAAACGAGTCAAATTCTGATCTATCTCTAAGCATTTTCCTCAGCCAGTTAATGCTACTTAGCTTTAAAGTGAGAACCTATTTGGGTACCAACACTTCTTCTACTCCATTTTTGGGGACTCTTTTACAAATACATACAAATATCAACCTCTGGTAATGTTTCATACATGTTTAGATGCATATATGTGGTCTAAACGTCATCCTCTGTTAAGATTTGTTAAAATTAAGCAAGATTATTAGTTATTTGCATGATATTTCCTAGTTTAAAATAACTTTGTACTAAATTTTCTTTCCTAAGGATAAATATTGACAAAGGATCCTTGGTTTTTTCAAGATTTATAGAGATTGAGTATTGATTTACAATTGACAAGTCATTTACATTGTTTAACACATCTAAGGTATAAATCCTTAGTGGTGACTCCATATTTTTTTAGAATTTATGGTAAAACCCGTGTCTTGTGCTTTGACGATGGAAATTTTTTTTTGATAACCGCAAAGAGGGAAGGAAGAATATCCTTATGTAACAAATATCCTACTAGAGTACTCTTTCTAGAGCTTGAAAGATAAATTCTAGATAAGAAAAAAATATGGAGAGCTTTGGGAGATCAAAGGTCATAAGAGAAAGTAGTTCTTGGGGTGTAAAGTTATCAACCTTTAATAGAGGATTATTCTAGTTTCTCATAAAATTCTAGACCAAGTAGTCCCTGTACAAATTTGTATACTCCAACTTGTGAGGGGCCTTCCCTTGCAACTGATGTAGGTATTCCTTATCTTCCTCTTTTATCATTAAGAATTAATAGAGTGTTATGTGAAATTGAACCATTGAGGGATCAATATTTTAAGGATCATACCCCATTACTTCAAATACTTCTTGTCCCAAACCATTGTAATCCTCACTCACATTCAGAAAGCTTCTAAAAAAATATGGCACTCCCACCTCCTAGACCCCATTTGTTGTTAATGTATATAGACCTAGAGATTTTAGTGGTATGGCAGGTTATCCCAATGTAGTCCCTAATGATGCAAGAAATAGATTTCCAAATTTTCAAGGGAATAATGCTATCAATGGTAACCAACACCTCATGCTCTTTATTAATATTATGGAAGAATTTGAGATTGAGCATGATGATGTATATGTGAAGTTTTTTACTCATACTTTAGAAGCGATTTCCCATGATTTGTATAAATAATTTCCAGAAAAATATATTGACTCATGGGTAGAAATGAAAAATACCTTCAAATTGCATTATGGTGATAAGAATGATCCATGGTTCCTTCACTTCGAGTTTGAGAAAATTAAGAAAATTCCCAATGAACCAGGAGGTTCCTAGATTTTAATTTTAGATTCAAAAAAACCATGAAAAAACTACATGTAATATTGAGACCAAGTGATCATTCTTTCCTAATAAAATATTTTGATGCTTTTGACAAAAAGGAGACATATAATTTGAGGGATAAAAACCCAGGGAATTCAAGGCAAGCTTTTTCTATGGAATTCTAGATAGAAAATAACGTCAAGGTAGCAGGAAAACCTCCCAAGAGGGAGGGTTTCAATTTCATTAATCTTGAAAAGCCTCAAACTAGAAAGGGAGTTGATCTAAAAGAATTAGTTAAGACTTTGGAAGGAGCATTCAAGGAAATTTCATATAAACTTGCTAGAGAAAAGAAAGGAATTGGATTAAATTATCAAGGCTTGTGCAAACCTCAAGGCCAAATATATATTTAGGAATCATCCTAGAGGTGATTACAAACTAGATGAGATAGGAAAGGGGTTCATGGGATCAAGAACTAAACAATTATAACCAAGAGATAATAAACATGCCCCTGATCCCTTAACTGCTAGAGTTTCCATGGTAGAATTAAACTATGTTATTGAATGGTGTGACAAGTGTTTTTTGTCAAATTCCCCTTGTGACCCTAATGAAGAATTTGAAGAGGTAGATAATTATTAGACTTTTGGTGATGTATGCATGATGAATTTCCATAATAATCCACAAAAGGGTGCCACTTCTACTGAGTTGTTAAGTGCTAAAAGTGCATAATGTTTTTGGGTCTCCATTCACCAGGTATATCCTCTCCCTCCTAAGGATGATGTTGATGTTGATATGGTGTAATATTTTGATTTACTTAATCATAAATTTGAGAATTTGAGAGATCTAATGATTAAGAAGTATGGTGGGGGAATTCCTTCTAGGGAAGATATGAAGCTTATGATAAATGCAACATTTACTCAGGAAAAGGAGTACAATCTAATAAGAATATTTCTCAAAGGAGGAGGGCCACAACCAAAATAAAAATAAACTCTTCCCAATAGTATCCCAAAGGATCCCCCTAAAAAGGAGACACCTATGAAAGATCCAATCACTCCAAATAAATATTTTACTCTGTCTCATTCCCAAGCTATAAAGAGTATGATACCACAAGAAGGAGCAATCACTCTCACTCCAATACAGTCTTACCAAAATACATCCCATGTGATATAGCATAGATGTTGAGTCAAATAAAATTCATTGTTCCTATTGTTGAATTTCTTAGAATTACTAAGAATGGGAAGAGGGCATTTGAGTATTTGGGGTTCAAATAAGAGGTAATACCAACAAGAAAGAATGTGAATAATGTGGATACTCCCCCTGTCATTGCAGAATTTGAAGTTCTGCAAGAATTAGAAGACTTGGGAGAATCCCCTGAGGTATATCTAGGTAGTTCTCTTTTTGAATCTCATCTTGATGTTTATCCTTTCTATACTAATTTAATAATCAAGGAAATATTAGTTCAAAATTGTATATTTCATTCAAGGGCATCGTGTAATGTCATGCCTATTGAGGTAATGAATGAATTGAATATCAAAGTGACATTGTTTTTTGAAATTACACCGCTATGGATTCAAGGGAGGTGTTGGTGATTGGGTATGTTAAAGTATTGGTAGTGAAATTGGTATCTTACCTGGTCAAATGTTTAACCATGAATGTATTTATTGTTGATTTTCCTGCAAAGTTAGGAATGTTGTTGTCAAGGAAGTGCACTGTTAGTGTGGGTGGGAGTGTGGAGATGGATTTTTCATATGAACCATACCAATAGAAGGAATCCTTGTTAAATTTTCTACAGAGAAAAATATGCTACATTTGATTGAAGATCCTAACAATGCCTCTTATGAGGTGTTATATACAGATGTATATGTTGAAAATTTTGTGACTATGCAAATTTTGAAGAACATGGCTTCGAAAAGTTTAAATTTCTTTCAAAACATTGTATCCCTTGGAATTTGATATTTTATGAAGCTTTCTCCAATTTTGGGAATGATGTTTGTATTGTCCTTGTGTCTCCAGACCAAAATAATTTCAGTTTTTCCTTTAAACTTAAATTTGAATGCACTAAAAATATTATAGAATATGAAGCACTACATTTATGTTTAAGGATTTATTAGAGTTATGGTATCAAGGAAATTATTGTTAAAGGAGATTTAGAACTGGTAGTCAAACAAGTTAGCAAATTCTATACAACCAAGAATCAAATAATGAAACATTATAAGCAAGTAGTCTGGGACTTTATTGAAATGTTTGAATCTTTAAATATAGTATATGATAATAGAAATTATAATTCTATTATAGATAGGATAGTAGTATTTGGATCCTGATTTTAAAATTGTATAATGTCTCCTTATTGTGAATATGATATAGAAGTGTTGTCAAGACCATTTATCCCTGAAAGGAACAATAACTAGATCATACCAAGCTAAGAACATAGATGCTAATCAAACACCAAAATTAATAAGATTAAAGCAATTCGCTAGAATAACTTTACATAACACCTTTGCAAGAAATTGAGCAACAATATCATATATTATTATGGAACTCAATGCAATACATTGAGAATGGGCCTTGCTTAAATAGGCATGGAATAACAATCTAATAACCAGTTAAGGTCGTAGATCAAGCCATAAATCAAGGAAATAACTAGTCATCAAAGAACTAGTCAAGACCATAGATTTAGGAGAGAACTAGACATCAAGGATCTAGTCAATACCATAGATCAAGGAAAGAACTATACCTAACAACTAGATAATATCTCCTAATATCTAAATAAGATAAAATAAATATCCACACACATAAGTGGGTGAGGATAAATACAATAAAGGTAAATAAAGTACCTAGGTGAACATGAGCTCAGGTAAATACCTACTCTAACACCCCCCCTCAAGTGAAGCTAGGGGCCAAAATAGAAGTGGCATGTCCACAGTATGAGTCCTAAAAACTAGGCCTGATGAGGTACTCATATACAATAACTGGGAAAAAAGGACACCGCAAGGTACCCAAAACTAGTAACAACAAAGTAAAGAGAGTAAAGACCTGCTCCAAGGCATCCCAAGAATCTCAGCTCAAAAAAATCATACAATGCTGAAGAATTTTGGTGTGCAATGTGGTCTGAATCCACTGCTCGATCACAAAACTCAAAAACAACTGACACTAGGCTCCACCAGAATAGCTCCATACAAGGAGACTGTCAACGGAGTGATGTCGAAAGTGTAAAAAAACACCAAACATAATCGATCAACTACTGCAAATAGGTGTGCCACGATCCAAGAACAATAACCAAAGCAACAAGGCAAGGACACAAAATCTAGAGTGTCACGATCCAAGAAAATCCAAGGTAACAAGGCAAGGACACAAAACTTGAAGAAGCAGGATCAACACCACACCCTCCCATACTGCTGAATGGGTGGAGTGACGCTACAAATCTGTATGAGTTTGTCAAAACAACTACTCGAACACTGAAAAAATAACACTGGACTTCACCAGAATAGATCCCCCATAAGAGATACTGTCAACATGCCAAAAGTGTCAAAAATATAGATACAAAATCTCTCAACAAACAAGAGAGATACACTACACCTACTAAAGAAAAATGCTCAAAACAAGAAGCATCACAATGCAGAAGGTATAGAAAGTGGAGCAAGAGGCCGAATGGTGGAGGAGCCATGCCTGTAGAGTCCTCTCAATGAATTCCTATGTCGCCACCACGAGTGATCAGATATCCACCCCAAATCAACATGGATGGATGAAGAAGATGCCTGCATATGACTTGGTGCAAAATGCACAATGGGTGCATGCAAAAGAACATCAGAATGTGTGTCAGGTTGATCATGTCTGACAGCTGAAATCTCAAGTTTCTCAAGCCTGAGTGAAGGTGTAGAACTCATGTGTTGCTCATGATCCTTAAAAAGAGTCGAGTGAACAAAAAAAGGAGCTCTGTCAATGTGTGATCCCAATGAAGTATCTGCATGAAAACCAATGTCATGATGAGAATTTCACTTAACATGTGGAATAGAGGAAACAATACCCTGTGAATGTCTGCCAATGACTCGACTAGTGAGACCCATAGAACGGAGCATGCGAGATCTGAATGCAGTGGTATGCTTCTTAAAAAATCCATGACTGAGCAGAAGTAGGATACACAACATGTGGTACTGTAATAGGCACAGATGTGGAAGAGCATGTAGTAACAAGCCTCATAGGTTTAGAAGCATCAAAAGTAGGTTTAGGCTCAAAGACTGGCAGATCAATGTTAGTGGGTACAAGAGCAACAACTGCAAGTGGACTAGGAGCATGGATATGGTTGTCCACAATATGATGGTGATACTATAGGCTAGCAAGTTTGTTCTACAGGGAGTGTATTATTGTATCCTTATCGTGAATGAGTGATTGTAGAAGAGAATTTCACTTCTTGAGTGATCTATCTTCTTCCACAAATTTTACAATATCCTCTTGAAGTCCACATACTTCAGAGAAAAACATATCATTCTTAGAATCCATGATAGGTACAAACTACAACTCCCAAAATTTTAGGACATTGGGCTCAACCGAAATTTGTCCACAATTGATTACAACACTCCTCCATATTTGGCACTTTATAATTATAGTGCAAGTCTAAAAATAAATAAATCCAATGGAAAGAGCATGAAAAAACAAGCACTTTTGTAAAAAATGGAACTCAAAACCGAGTTACTGATCAAAAGTTACAAGCTTTTTAATATTTTGCTATGTTATTTATTTTAGTTTGCCACTAAAACAAAATAAAATTGTTGTTTCCTTCACCACACAAATAAATATTAAAGGGGGCTAAAGTTAAGCACCTACTAGTAGGAATCACAATTTTAAGCCATCATATGACCATACCATATGACATAAGTGGCTAAGGATTTAAATCCAAAAGGTAAATATGTCACCGTGAACATGAGAAATCTGCAAAATGGACCCCTGCCAATAAAAGGAAAAAAAACGTCAATAAACCAAAATAGATATGATGCACAAAATTCCAAGAAATCCTTCTTTACCCGAAAAATAATCCTACGTTTTGTTCTTCTTGTAGCACAAATCCCAATGACTATGCTTTCACTAATATAACCCAAAATTATGACTACCTCCATAAATGGTTGATTATTTACAGTTGATCATAGGGTTTTCCTACCTTCTGGATCTAATGAGAAGCCTCCGTTTTGCATAAAAGTTGCATGCAAAACAAAATACTACCAAATCCCAAATATATGAATATACAAAGATTTTATTTTTAAAATAAAACTTGCAGACGGATGTCAACAACAATCTCCTGCTCTGATACCATGAAAATCGATAACCAGATCGTACCAAGCTGCCAAGAACATAGATGTTAATCAAACACCATGACCAATAAGATGAAAGCAATTCATCAGAATAACTTTACATAAAACCTTTGCAAACAAATGAGCAGCAATATCATATATTATTATGGAACTCAATGCAATACATTGAGAATGGGCCTTGCTTAAATAGGCAAGGAATAACAATCTAAGAACTAGTCAAGGTCGTAGATCAATCCATAAATCAAGGAAATAACTAGTCATCAAAGAACTAGTCAAGACCATAGATTTAGGAGAGAACTAGACATCAAGGATCTAGTCAATACCATAGATCAAGGAAAGAACTATACCTAACAACTAGATAATATCTCCTAATATCTAAATAAGATAAAAGAAATATCCACACACATAAGTGGGTGAGGATAAATACAATAAAGGTAAATAAAGTACCTAGGTGAACATGAGCTAAGGTAAATACCTACTCGAACATGTACATATTTCAATATATTGGCATTTTAGTATGGTGCACAATTAGGATTTACCATAGAATCCACATATTTAAATCATAAAATTTTAGCTAATATTAAATTTTTTTATATGGTGTGTTGTCCACATTTCTGTTGAAAAGTTTGTAACATTTATATAATTTAAAAAGGATTATTTCATTTATTATTTAAAATCTCCATAAAAATATAGTTGTTAACTACATATTCCATCTTGGTAGACATTGGAACATATTAACAAGAGTAATCTTAACATGGCTAGATTGTAAAATTTAATGTAAAAGTTTTCTAAAAGTGGTTTTTTCAAGCTATTAAAAAAGTAAAAAATAATTTTATGTGTCATATTCATTAATTGTAAGGTATTATCTTTTTGACTTATTGTTATGAACATAGTTACTATTAAAACTGGTTTATTAGGCCATTTTATTTATGTAAGTTGAAATCCACTTTATAAGAATACCAAAAAGAGTAAAAAAATTAAGGGATGGAGGATCATACATCCAATGTAAGATTATGGATTGCAAACATGTATTTTCAAAGTGAGCATATTTCTTATATAAAGTTATTACATGTTCCAAAATACTCCATTAGAATTTGTAAATCTAAATAAAGTTCAACTATTCATCTCCTAATAAGGATAACATGATCACTGCAATTGGTTACTGGATTTGAGTTCGTTGTATACTCTTATCATGGATTTTGAGATATGGCACCATGTTAGGTAAAATCAAATCTTGCAATGAATTATCAACCCTTTATTTTTGACTCTATGGTTTGACACCTATTTATTTAAAACTATTCCATTAATGACATAAAGCAGCTTGGGATACACAATCAAAAAACTTATCCAAGAGACAAATTCTTATTGGGTTTAAATCGATGTTTATTTCTGTGTATAGATTATTTGATATTGGCTCAAAAAACAAATGATCAGGTTGCTACAACTCCAGTGGAAATAGAAACTTTTTGATGATTAGATATGACATCTTTTGGAATACTAAAAAGTTCCAATGCTTCAAATAGGAAAAGCCAATGAAACTTGGGCCACATTTGTTCGAACCAACGTTTTGTGATATGATGCAAATGAAATTGACCAGGAAGATGTTGTACCAACATCTTAACACTCTACCGAGTTGGAAGATATTTTAACCCTTTTTTTTACATCAATTCATCAAATATTCCCTTAATTTGGAATAGCCTTTTTGCAATACCTGTGACACCTTAAGAGGATGTACCTATAAATTTATCAAATGTGAAGAGTTAGATGAATTTATGCACCACTACCTTTCATAAAAAAATAATACAATTGAAAGAAATCAATGTAAAATATTCATCATTACAAGATAAAATTGTTTTAAGATTCTTTTGTGGTGAAAATAGGGAAACGTGCAGCCTAAATTATTGTAGATGGATGTAGTGAAACCATTTTTTCTTAGTGGTTACCTGATTTGAAATACACCATCATTGACTACGTTTAAGGCCATTTTTGCCTTCAGGATTTGGAAACAACATAATGAGTCTTCCATGTATCCTAAATTCCAAGATAAAGGCATAGATCATCTCTATGTTCCCAATACTCACAAGGACTTATATTAAACTTGTACTTGACATCTAAGTAAACATCTAATGACTTTAGGGTCAACAACCTTTTATAATAACACTATTTCATACCTTATTGGTTAGATCATCTTTGATTAAAAGCTAATCACCATTCTGTATGAGTGGTATGAAAATAGAATTAATTGGGAGTGTTATGATTGTTCATAACAAATAGACTCATCGTCCACATGGTATAAATAAAACATATTTTACACCAATAATTTAGGGATCCTTCAATTGAACTAGACAAAACAAATGACACTTAAATTCCTAACTTCAATGATTTGGTTCTTGGGTTGAATGGAAGAATACTTATGTCTTTAATAAAATTGAATATCCAACCCTTACCAATTATGTTTTCATGGGGAAGATGGGCAAATGGTTTTGATAGAAGGTAGTTGAAAAAAAGATCTTAAGGATTGGTTATTGGTAGATTAAAATCATTGAAAATCATATTTTTGTAAGAAAAGTGAAAGTATTTCAAATATTACTTAGCTGGACAAGCTTTGATAGATGGGGGTTTCCTTGTTACTCTCCTATTCTTGAGCAGCCATAGGTAAGGGTGATCCCAAAACATGTGGGGTATTTTTTTTAGAATATTTCACTTTGGTGAACCACAGATGAACTACCACATTGTAAGTTGAATTTCATACTAGAAGACAGAAAAATTCAACATGATCTATGGATTTTATTGTAAATCAAACTCACTAGGGTGTTGCACCTGTGGTTCTTTCCTAGATCAAATTATTGAATAGTTGCTAACATGGAATTTGACCCTAAACCATATGTAGGTGTGTAAGTCTACTGATTTATTTACAATGTATTATTATAACCCTGAGGAATGGTAGTTTGAGACATTTTGCTCATACTAAATTTGCTAACAGATTTAGTAAGTTTATTATTAGTTAGGTTAAACAACATCCAGCTTAGCATAACCTAAATCTATTGAGTTGAAGTTTTTTGTTCATTCCAGAATCAAACATTATTTAAAATCTGAAAGACCACACTTTGAACTGGTCTATGTAGTATCCAGGAAACTATTAGTGCAAAATCACAGCACCCCTGGATGTTGATCAGATTTCTAGGTTGATCACTCTAGCATCCAGTGTGATTGCATAACATTGAAACCTTTCTCCAAGTGTGGGACTTGCAGAAATGAGAAAGGAATCTCCAGAGAAGGCTGGTTCCTGCTCCTAAACTACCTGCCACAAGCTATTCCAGTGCAGGCAAGCTAATCTAAACCTAATCTAACCATGCCAAGGAGACAGAGAGAGAGAGAGAAAAGGGAAAAAAATCAAAAGCCTACACTAAAACGGTGATACACCAGAGAAGGAGAATGTTGAACATCTATCAAAACTGCCATGGAACAAAGAGAGGTGAGCAATGGGAAGGATGGACAGATGCATCACAGGCCCAAGGATAGATTTCACACAGAAAATGTCCCAAAACTCCATGAACACAGCTCCAAACCTGCAATGAACATTCAAACTTGCACAAATACCTGCAATGAAGAGAGGCAAGAAGAAAACAAGCAAAAAATGAGCAAGGATGGACAGATGCATCACAAAACACGTTTTTGTTGCTTCAGAAGTTTGCACAGAACATCATTTCAATAGTAAAAGGAAAAAATGCCATTACAGAGCAAGGGAGGAGGTTCGAACTCCATTTTCAACCCTGGAGAAGAAAAGAAGGGAGGGCAGAGCTGAAAAGATGAACAACTTTTTTTTAAAATGAGCCAAATCTAGCTTTTTACAATGCATGGGTCGAGCCCAGGAGAGAGAAAACGTGGGAAAACATGCAAGCAGCCCAACCATTGACTGCAGATTCATTAAAATCAGTGGTTGAAACATCACTTCTGGCCATGCTGAAGAAGAATGTGACCCATGTGCCAAAAACATTGCTTCTGGCCATGCTAAAGAATAATGCGACCCATTTGCATTAAATTAGTTGTTAAAACGTCACTTCTGGTCATTACTACGTGTCAGAGACGTTTCTTGATTTTCTCTCTCCAAACTAAACCAAAATGCAAGATTGACCCTGGAATCATGTAGATAATTTCACCAGCTTTCCATTGATATAAAGAACGTGAAAATCTGAGCTCTGGATCGAAAGTTATGGCGATCTGAAGATTTAGGGAAAAAACAGGCCAAAATGGATTTTGAAATTTTTTCCCGCGCTCTGCCACTTGGATGACACGTGTCAGGCACTGATTGGATGAGCAATTCTCTCTCCTCCACCTTTCCATGGGCTTCCCTTTGAAATTTTGACGTTTTTTATAATTTAGAAAATTTTCCATTTTTTCCCCATGCCCTCGCCACTTGTGATACGTGGCGTGATCTGGTTGGTCGACAGGGGTGCGGGGGAAAACCTTTACCTTTTAGTTTTTTGGCCAAAACTTTTGCTAAATTTTCTAAGTCCTCCCCGAGCTCCACACTTCCCCCACCTTAGGACACGTGTCCTTTGTCTATTGTCTCGGGCCGACCCTTCAAACCTCGCTGACTTTTGGGCCCGAAAACACTTAGTCAAAATTTTTATTGCGCCTCCCCATGACACGCGTCACATTTTGATTTGTTGGCGGATTTTCGGGTCTTCGCATCCCTTTGTATTTTTGGCCTGGATGTCCCAAACATCTGGGAAAATTTCTCCAAAATCCACCCAATTCGGGCTTCCCTGTCCCTTTTTGAGGTGAAGACACGTGGCACATTTCCATTGGCTCTCGGCTTTTTCGGCCTTTCGCGTCCCACGCGTACCTTTGGCCCGGATGTTTGACGAAAGTTCCTCTGTTTCGGCCAAACCGGCTCGGTTCGCATCCTCCACGTACTCTTGTCCCAACTGTTCCAGACTTCCTGGGACAAATTTCTTCCTGAACCGCCCGAAATGGACTGACTTGCGCCAAACCGGCCGATCCGCGTCTTTCGCGTACTTTTGTCCCAACTGTCTCAACTATGTGAAACAAAGACTTAGGCAATTTTTTCCCTTTTTCGGCCGAATCAGCTTTTCGCATCCCGCGCGTACCTATGGCCCAGATGTCCCAATTGCTGCATGGACTGCCTGGAGGCTTTTCGGCCGGTTCGCCCCGACGTCCCAACTGTCCCAAGGACCGCCTGGACTAGGACTTAGCTGATTTTCATGATTTTTTCTGCCCCAAGCTTGTTTTTTGCAACTTTTTCACCCTTTTTTAGAACTTTCTCTTTTCTTCTTGGACAGGAGAGTTAGAAAAAGCTGAGGGGACCCCAGAAACATGATTTTTTGCCTTGAATCAATCTATTTTCTCAGGACTTGAATATTCTGATGCATGTTATCAAAATTACCCTGGGGGGTGAATTTTGGATAACAGTTTTGGTGACTCAGCGGGGTCATCTGCCTGCTAGATGAATGATCAGTAGCCTGAAGCAATCCATTGGGCATGGAGTCATGAGTAGTAGCCTGAAAACTGATCTGAACTTTGAAAACTTCCCTCTGAGCCACTTGAATCCCACTAGACATGGAGTTGTTCTCACCAAAATGCCACTGGAATGAACTGTGCAAGAGCAAAACCAGCACCACAAAAACTATGTACAGAACTGAAAATCATACATGCTCCAAATGGAACATGTAGAGTGTGCACAAGCACTTCTTCTGCTGAAAGCAAACCTACCTACTCTACTCTAACTGGAAGCAAAGGCAAGCTAAACAAACCCTGCAATTGGTTGTGAGAAATAGCTTCCCTTTCTCAAAAGTGGCAGCCATGCAATTGATTTGGAGCTGATCATGGCTGTTAGGATGAGTGGAAAATCAACAAGAAGCTGGTCTTCCACCCAAATCATCAAGGTATCAGCTGAAGGAAAAATTCAATACCTCTTTTAGTTGCTCTGCATTTGGATTGAAAAGGTATGACAGCTGATCCTTGGTACTTTGTAGCTCACCCTCATGCTCAGAAGCAAGCATGACTGGTTGTGACTTCTCCTTTGGCTCCAATGAAGCCAAATACCTGATTGGGCAAGGTCTGATCCATTTGATATGCCCATAGCTCTGATTTTCAACTCCAAAAATGGAGTCTTCTTGTAGACCCTCTTGAATGGATGGTGTGGAAGAAATGGTGAAATTTTCTGTCCTTTCTCTTCCTCCAATGAAGAACATGAAAGATTTAAATCTTCCAATCTTGGTTCCAAAGAGCTGCTATAAGATGCAGGCTGCTGCAAATGAATGTTCTCCTTCATGACAGCAGACTCAAGTGTTTGGAATGTGGATGATGAAAGAGAGAATGGTGGAAACTCAACCGGCTCTTCTCCATCAAAACAGTCCTCCAAATCTGACAGATAAACTGCCTCATGGCTGTCCTGCTGCAAATGCTCAACTTCCTCCATGGTGTCTTCTTGATCTGTAACTTGACCACCATGGTTTCTTTCACCCTCCAACATTGAGTTTGAGAGATCAAACTCCTCTTCAGTACTAGAACTTGAGAGAGGTGAAGTAGAAAGAAGAACTGAAGGTTCTCCTGTAGCCTGCTTTGTGCTCAAAGCCCTTGGATCTGTAATTTTCTCCTCCACAACTAGAATGTGCTCCTCTTCTTTTGGATCTGGAGCAGCTTCTCCTTCCTCTATGTTTGAAGACAATCTTGCTCTTGATTGAACTCTTCTTCTAGCATGAAGTTTGTCAGGTCAAACTCTTCAACCTGCTGCTCTAGAGGACAAGTTGGGACTGCAAGATCTTCTTCTGAGCTTTCTTCCTTTATGGCTGATTGTGCAACTTGAATTGAATCAGCATTCCCTTCAAATAGAGTGCCAACATGGACACTACTTTCTGAGAAAACTGACTGCTGATCTGCAACTCTTCTTCTGCTGCCACAAAATTCAGTCTTAACCACCATTTGTTCAACCTTAGCCTCTTCTGTAGGTTTAACCATCAACGGGATCTTTGTCATCCCAAATTTGGCAGCCCAAACCCTCAAGTTGTCTGTCATTTCTTTTCTGTTGGGCTCCTCTTCTTGCTGTCCTTCATGACTGATTTTTGCAATTTCTTCTTCCCCACATGGAATTGGGAATGCAAGAGGAGGGATGGGTTGTAACTCAATTGATTTGGCAATTTTTTGTGGTGGTGGAGGTAGAAACTCTTGTTTCTTTGGAGGAGGGGGTATTTCTGTTAGCTCTTGTGGAGGGGATGACTGTTTGGAAGGAAAAAGGAAAGAAGAATTGAGGTGTGGTGGAAGACTGAGAGGTGGAGACATGGGATCAACATTTGGGATAGCAGATGGGGAGTTTAGAATTTGCAATTCCAAATGAGATGGTGCTGCTTGAGTAATGGGAAGAGAAAAACCAGATGATGGTGTAGAACTTACCCATTGACAAGGTTGTTCAACAACAAGTGTATAGGCCTCTATTTCTGTTGTCCATTGTGCAAGTTGGGGCAGCATCTTCATCATGAAGTCCAGCTTCTCCTGAGGGCTGAAGTGTCTTGGAAAAGGGCCTCCCCATGGACAAGGAGTCCTGCAACCAATTCTGAAAGCTCTCATTTGAGCTGTTGCTCTGGACTGCACCATCTTTACCTCCATCTTTTGGATTTTCTCCAACAGACCAGCATCTTGCATCTGATTGTCTTCATTATATGCATACTCTTGCTCTTGGAAAGCTCCATAGCCAAACTGATTTTGGCATTGCTGCTCATATGGGTATGCATGCTGATTTTGAATTTGTTCAAAATGCTGATTTGGAGGATTTGTAAAACATGTTGGAGGTGGGAAACATTGCTGCTGTTGTAAATGTGAGTTCCATGATGGAAATGAAGTCATGATTGCACAACTTCATGGAATGGAAAAGAATGAAAGAGATGGAAAGAAATATGGATGGAAATGGATGAAAAATAGGTCTGCAACTTCAGAAATGGGTTGCTGATCAGATGGAGTCACCAGATGTGTTTGCAAGTGCCTCCAAAGGCTGAAATCTTCACAGGAACACACCAACCTGCAAAAGATGAAGTGGAAGACCTCTAAGGTCCCACCGGGCGTGCCAAAACTGTTAGTGCAAAATCACAGCACCCCTGGATGTTGATCAGATTTCTAGGTTGATCACTCTAGCATCCAGTGTGATTGCACAACATTGAAACCTTTCTCCAAGTGTGGGACTTGCAAAATGAGAAAGGAATCTCTAGAGAAGGCTGGTTCCTGCTCCTAAACTACCTGCCACAAGCTATTCCAGTGCAGGAAAGCTAATCTAATCCTAATCTAACCATGCCAAGGAGACAGAGAGAGAGAGAGAAAAGGGAAAAATAGCAAAAGCCTACACTAAAAAAGTGATACACCAGAGAAGGAGAATGTTGAACATCTATCAAAACTGCCATGGAACAAAGAGAGGTGAGCAATGGGAAGGATGGACAGATGCATCATAGGCCCAAGGATAGATTTCACACAGAAAATGTCCCAAAACTCCATGAACACAGCTCCAGATCTGCAATGAACATTCAAACATGCACAAATACCTGCAATGAAGAGAGGCAAGAAGAAAACAAGCAAAAAACGAGCAAGGATGGACAGATGCATCACAAAACATGTTTTTGTTGCTTCAGAAGTTTGCACAGAACATCATTTCAATAGTAAAAGGAAAAAATGCCATTACAGAGCAAGGGAGGAGGTTCGAACTCCATTTTCAACCCTAGAGAAGAAAAGAAGGGAGGGCAGAGCTGAAAAGATGAACCAATTTTTCAAATGAGGCAAATTTGGCTTTATACAATGCATGGGTCGAGCCCAGGAGAGAGAAACACGGGAAAACGTGCAAGCGGCCCAACCATTGACCAAAACGCATTCTTCATTAAAATCGGTGGTTGAAACATCACTTCTGGCCATGTTGAAGAAGAATGCGACCCATGTGCATTAAACAGGTTATTAAAACATCAGTTCTGGCCATGCTGAAGAAGAATGTGACCCATGTGCATTAAAACTGGTTGTTGAAACATCAGTTCTGGCCATTACCATGTGCCAGAGATGTTTCTTGATTTTCTCTCTCTAAACTAAACCAAAATGTAAGATTGACCCTGGCATCCTGTAGAGAATTTCACAATCTTTCCAATGATATAAAGAACGTGCAAATCTGAGCTCTGGATCAAAAGATATGGGGGTCTGAAGATTTAGGGCAAAAACAGGCCAAAACGGATTTTGAATTTTTTCCCGTGCTCTGCCACTTGGATGACACGTGTCGGGCGCTGATTGGATGAGAAATTCTCTCTCCTCCACCTTTCCGCGGGATTTCCTTTGAAATTTTGACCCTTCTCATACTTTGGAAAAATTCTCATTTTTTCCCCGCTCCCCCGCCACTTGGGACACGTGGCGTGATTTGGTTCATTGACAGGGTTACGGGGAGAACCTTTACCTTTTAGTTTTTTGGCCAAAACTTTTGCTAAATTTTCTAAGTCCTCCTCAAGCTCCACACTTCCCCCACCTTAGGACACATGTCCTGTGTCTATTGGGTCGGGCTGACCCTTCAAACCTCACCCTTTGAACTTTTGGGCCCAAAAACACTTAGTCAAAATTTTTATTACGCCTCCCCTTGTGACACGCGTCACATTCTGATTCGTTGGTGGTTATTCTGGGTCTTCGCGTCCCTCACGTTTTTTTGGCCCAGATGTCCCAAACCGTCTGGGACAAATTTCTCTGATCCGCCCGATTCAGGCTTTCCTGTCCCTCTTTGAGGTGAAGACATGTGGCACATTTCCATTCGCTCTCAGCTCTTTCAGCTTTTGTCGCCCCTCGCGTCCTTTGGCCTAGATGTCCCAAACGAAAGTTCTCTGCTTCGGCTGAATCAGCCAGTTCGTGTCCTCTGTGTACTCTTGTCCCAACTGTCCTAGACTACCTGGGACAAATTTCTCCAAACTACCCGAAATGGACTAACTTGCGCCAAACCGGCCGATCCGCGTCTTTCGCGTACTTTTGTCCCAACTGTCCCAACTGCGCTGGACTAGGACTTAGCCAATTTTTGATTTTTTTCGGCCCAAGCTTTTTTTTGCAACTTTTTCACCCTTTTTTAGAACTTGCTCTTTTCTTCTTAGACAGGAGAGTTAGAAAAAATCTGAGGGGACCCCAGAAACATGATTTTTTTCCTTAAATCAATCTATCTGCTCAAGACTTGAATATTCAAATGCATGTTATCAAAATTACCCTGGGGGTGAATTTTAGATAACAGGAACTTCTTCCCTTACACATGAAATTATCTTCTTATCAATTCACATAACAACTTGAGGATGAATAATTAGACCCTTATGATGCAAGGATCAATAAAATTGTTGACTTAGATGAGGATGTAAGAGAATCCCACCAAAGGCATCTAAAATTAAGGGAGAAGCTCAAAATGTTATTTGACAAGAAGGTAACTTTGAGAAATTTTAGTTTTAAGGATCTTGTATTATTATGGGATAGTAGACATGAGGATAAGGGAAAATATGGAAAATTTTATGCATTATGGATGGACCCTTATTCCATTAATATCATAATTGGTGAACACACTTTCTTCTTAAAGGATCTCGATGGAGAATTACTTGAGTTTCATGTTAGTGGTAGGAACCTGAAACATTTTCTCAACTGATTTCAAAGCAAGGTATGAATTAATGTACAATGTATAATATTTTTTCTTTTTTCTTCATTTTTTTGTGTTCTTGTTTCCCTTTTCATTTTTCTTGTCTACAGTGACCAGTTCCCCTAGTTTCTTGGAACATTTTTGAGAGATGTGTTATTATAACTTGACCTAGTGCGTATTATACTTGACATCGTAACCAAATGGAATTTTGCACTTGGTCGAAAAATTTTGTTGTACAGTTTTTTTTACACCCACGGGGGGTTCCAATCCCCAAGTCAGATCCGGTGTTACTGCTCAAAATGATCTCACTCCTTTTTCTTGAACATACCTTCAAAATTTTTTACATTGCTTGTATTACCCATGTCAAAATGTGAGTGAAAATGTTATAGTCATGCTAAATCCATTTGAAAATATTGTGTTTAGGATGTTATGCCTCTTTTTTCAATCAAGGATTGTGTTAGACATGTTGTTCTTAAAGATCCCTAAAATAATTAAACATGAATCAATTTTAAATAATGAATAATACCTCTATATAGCATTCCCTGGTCATGATACAAATTTCATGTTTGGATTTGTCTCCTGGAGATACGTGGGGTTTTCCAGTTGGTTATGGCATCAAGGATTTAAGTAAAAAAGTTACAACAATTTTATAACATTAATAATTTGTAAACTTGTCCCCGAGGCCCGATGAATATTCCTTAGAATATTCATAGTCAAAGAGTAAAAGACCACAAAATGGATCCACTTCTGAAGAGGTACATGTGTCATAAGTTAGTTAAATATAGGACATCAGGGACTGATTGTATTTCTTGACACTGAGGTGTTAAAGTATAAAATTTCAAAGAATCTCACGAGACCGATTAAGGACACGTGGATTTTTCTCATGCAAGGAGAAGGGAAGTGGGTCATCACAGAAAAGTAGTGACTTTGGGTTTAATTGAAAAAGAGAATGAATATTCAGAAATGGTCCGCAGTTTCACCACCATTTCGATACAACCACATGTCAAATTCAGGATGGAATTCAAAGGTGGGCGATTGGGTCAAGTAGCTAAATGTTTCTGTGTTTAAAACATGATGGAAAAGTGTAAAAATTGTCCCTGAGCTCGCATTACATAAGGCTATTCCACCTGGACGGTTCATATTTAAAATTAAAAAAGAAAAAGAAAAATGGGGATCTATAAGGTCCCCAACCCATAAAAATAATATTACATATATATATATATTATAATTACATCAAAAAATAAAACATTATGAAGAAAATTAATTATCTATCATCCTAAGAATCCTCTCTGCAAAGAGGAATCCTATTCACTAGCCTATTCTTTCTAAGAATAAATTCATCTAGCCCTAATGCCATCTAAATAAATATATTTTTTGCTGCCAGTGTGTGATACATACCCAACTCCCAGAATTCATCAAGAGTTGACAAAGGACCACCTAACAAACTGAGAAATTGTAACTTCCTCTCATAAGAGGAAACCCATTCATTCATATCCATACCACCGTTTGAGAGAGCCTTCTTTCCAATAGATTTGAAAGTGGAGGATGGATTGAAATCTTAAGTTGGAAGTGTAACAATAGGTGATATTGGGGAAAATGGGTTAAGAGGCCTGGAGCTAGAATCACCCTTATATTTCTTCACAACAGATGGTGATAGTTTAGGAGTTTGAGAGGGTATAGTCACTGATGATTTTGTCTCCAAAATCAAGACACACTGCTACAATTCATTTTGTTTACAAGAAAGAGTAGGCACTATATCTAGTGACATTTCTTCACCAAGAACATAAGAATCCAAGGGGATTTATTTAATAACGAATGCTTCATCACAAAGGTACAGGAAGCTATAATTGGTCAAACCTTGCACACTGGTCATACTCATAGTCCAAAATTTCCTTAATTCCATGGGTGTTTGCTATTGATTGAGCATGAACATATGAAACTACATCATCTGAAATGTAGAGAAAATGGGAATAATATTGATAAGTCTTCTTACAAGAGAAACCTGAATAGTTTGGGTTGTCAAAGGCCCAATATAGTCTTCAGGGTCAACAATATCAAATAATACTCTCAAAAATGGTTCATCTGGACTTGATAAATGAAAAATTGAATGCAAGACTTCACTGGATATTTCTTCCAAACTATACACTACTGGCTCCCCCGCCATGATATAAAATATTTTCTTCAAAGTTTCTATACACAAAAGATAAAATTATGATTTGATTAAGTAAATGGTGTGTTTTTATAAGAGTTTCAAAGCATATGAGATGAGATAGGTGGAATAATTGTGAAAATCACTCCTGAGATCCTAATAAACTATTTTCACAAGGAAATTAAAAGTTAAAATGGATTGGAATTGAACGAAAATGGTCAATTGATCTGATTTGAAAAGAATCATGCATGATAACTAACCAAAAATCAAGAAAATAAATGTACAATATTCAAAATGGATTCTAGAAAATCAAATAAGAGCATCTATCAAATCAAATACACTGGAGGTGCTCAAAAGTCATCAAAAGAGGATGTCCAGTCACCAAAGAAAAATAATGATTAAATAAGTGGCCAAAAGTGATGACATGGCATCCCAGTCATAAATAACTAGAAACAAAATGTGAAAGGCTCATAGATCTCACGCCTGGCAACATTTGATGAGACATCTTCATGAGAATAACATAGACTAAATTATTTGCGGTAAAGGAGAATATTCCCTTGAAGATTCATGTTTTTGGGGGAAAATAGGAAAGTGAATGCATGAAAATAATTACATAAATGTAATGAGAATACTTTCGTAGAGGAGGGGGTTTAAAATTTTCTAAAATTGCTTAGAAAAAGGTAAACTGAGAGAAAAGACATTTCCCACAAAACTTGTTGGAGAAACTTATTAATTTTCTGATCCTTCTAACTAAATCATGTAAAGATGGTTGCAATTGTATGACCATTGAAAGGCATTGAGACAAAAAATGAATTTTTCCCTTTCTAATAAATTTCACGTGCCCTTAGTTAATTGTTTTAATCATGAGCATTAGTGTGTCTTCGATTGAGTTTAGATGTTTTTAGTAGTTATTCATGTTCATGTGGAAATATTATGTTAGGAATTCCTCTAAATCACATAAGATATTATCCTTATTGTAATATTGTGGCAACTGTAATTGTGTTGTGGGCAGAGATTTCATTTTATCGTGTGATAAACAATTATAAATTCACTTTACTTCCATTTTCTTGATACAAGTTATTTTGTTAGTCTATGAGTGTATCTTAGGCACGATAGATAAGATATTAATATTGTTTAATTAAGTGCTTGACATGATATTTTATGTTTAAATTCTCAGAGAATGTGTGAATCCATGTATCTTTGGGCTTACATAGGTGTACATCTTCTAGTTGAAGGTTCATTGTTGGCTATTTGAAGTGTTTTCATCATCTTGTTTGGTAGATTTTCTAGAATTTGTTAATACTTCTCTAATATTTCATATAATCAACTTTATTTTTCTTAATTCCCTAACTAAATTAATCTATAAATGATAAATCATACTAGAAATACCCTTGTTTGCATTGTTTGTCCATAAATTCAAAGGAGATTTGTTGAATTGACCCATCCTTTACTCAAAATGTGCAGGAGCAATCAAGTTTTATTGTTGTCTTTAGTAACCTAAACCTTTTCTTGGAGACATCTTCATTCTCTAGGGTGACAACTCGTGAGAGTTAAATTATGTTGCATTGACCATGTTTTCTCAAGGTTTTCCTTAAATATCATTAAAGGAGGGTCAAATATTGTTGATCCATTCATTTCCCTTATGAATATAGGTTAAAACATAGGTCCTCTCACCCTAGTTGAAGGAAAAACATAAAGTATTAAGGGTAGGTCAAACCCTTAGCATGGTGATGTCAAATTTTTCCAAGCTTGAGTGACAAAGATTCCTTTAAATCCCTCCCTAGATACAAAATGACTCAAATTTTGATCTATCTATCTCTAATAATCTTTCTCAGTCGGTCTATGTTGCTTGGATTCAAATGGAGAACCGATTTGGGTACCAACACATGGCAACATTTGATGAACATCTTCTTGAGGATAAAATAGATTAAAATATTTTGTGTAAAGAGGAATATTCCTTTGAAGATTCATGTTGTAAACTTACAACCATATTGACATGATTGAGTTTGAAGGCTCAATAAATTAATAGGTTTCTTTGACAAGTCTTTGGGAAAATTGATTTTCTCTCTATTTACCTTTCTCTAAGAAATTTGAAAAAATTTGAACCCCCCCTTCTACGTTATTATTCTCATTGCATTTATGCAAATCTATTCACTAATTCAATTACCAAGTATGAGAACTATGATACTTTCTTATTTTATTTCTATTATGTATGACTAGGATGTTATGTCATCACTTTTGCTACTTATTTAATCAATCTTTTCCCTTGGTGAATGAACATCCACTTTTGATGACTTTTGAGTACATTGAGGTGATTTGATTTGATAGATGCTCTTATTTTCTTTTCTTGAATCCATTTTGAAATTCAAAAAAGTTGGAGACTAAAATAAATTGGGGTGATGACACTATGGACACCATCGATTCAAAACTAGAAGATATGATATTTGATAAATTTAAGAAAAGTTATGGCAATTTAAAAGATGATTTCTTGTACAGTTCTTTTGAAACAAATATGTAGAAGGAAAGTTTCTCTTATTAAGTTATCATAACAATGAGGACAATGAAAGACATAATTGAATAAATAAGGAGAAGACTAATGGAGTTTAAGTGGAAAATGGGTCATTGCATGGATGCAATGGTAAGATAGACATTGATTTTCCAACACAATATATGGAAAGATGAAGAATAAATCAATGAAATATTTCAAATATATGATGCATACATTGCAAGGATACCACAAAAATAAGAAAGTAAAGAAGACAAAGACACAAACATAAAAAATGATGAACAAGATTAGGTTTGTCTTTCTTAAACCATTTTTTTTATCATATTTCATTTATAACTCTTGTTTCATTTTCTACTTTTGTTTCATGGAAGATGAATATTACTTTGAACTTGCTACTCTCTGATATAAATGTAATTTGATACAGTACATTATAGTTTTATGTTGCTTGGATAAATATCATATCCATTATAAATCATATAAAATAATGAAATGTTTGTTTTCTTCTGTATTTTGAAAAAATAAAAATGGGGATGTATGGGGTCCCAAAACCATGAAGAAAATATTATATATATATATATATATATATTTGAGAATTACATAAAAAAAGGAAACATGAGGAAGGAACGTAATTATCTACCATCCTAAGAATCCTCTCTGCAAACAGGAAGCCTATTCACTAGCATGTTCTTCCTGAGAATAAATTCATCTAATCCCAATGCCATCTTAACAAATGTAATGTCTATTTCTAGTGTTCGAGACATAATCAAAGCCTACAGTTCATCAAGAGGTTATAAAGGACCACCCACCAAATTGAGAAATTAGAACTCCCTCTCATGAGAGGAAACACATTTTTTTGTATCCATGCCACCCTTTGGGAGATCCTTATTTTTAGTAGCTTTAAAAGTGGAAGATGCATTGAAAGCTTGATTTGGAAGTTTAACCACAGTTGATCTTGAGGTGGATGGGGCAGGAAGCCTAGAGCTAGACTCGCCCTTATATTTCTTCACAACACATGGTGATGATTCAAGATTTTGAGAGGGTACAGTCACTGATGGTTTTGTCTCCAAAATTGAGACATGTTTCACCAATTAATGTAGTTTACGAGAAATATTAGGCACCTTATCCAATGAGATTCCTTCAACAAGAAAAAAAGACTCCAAGGGGATCTCTTTCATAACAAATGATTCATCACGAAGGTAGAGGCTTTTATAATTTTTAAAACCTTGCACAATGGGCCTAATCATAGTACAAAATTTCCTCAAATCCTCAGGTGTTTTCTGATGTTTGAGCTTGAACAGATTAAAATACATCATCTAAAATGCAAAGAAAATGGTACTAATCCTGATAAGTATTCTTACAAGTGTAACATGAATAATTTGGTTTGTTAAACGCCCTGTGTAGTCTTCATGGTAAAAAATATTAAACACTAATCTTACGAATGCTTCATATGGACATGATAAATAAAATATGAAATGCAAGTCTACACTGGATAATTCATTCAAACTAGATGTTACTAGTTCCCCCACCACAATACAAAACAATTTCTTCAAAGTGCCTATACACAAAAGAAGAAAGTATGAATTGATTAAGTAAATGGTGTGTTTTTATAGGATTTTAAAATCATATCACATGAGATGGGTGCAATCATGGATAAAATCACTTCTAAAATCCTGAAAAGATATTTGCACAAGGAAATTAAAAGTTGAAATGAATTGACATTGACAAAAAATGGTGAATTGATCTGATTTGAAAAGAATTGTGCATGGAAACTAACCTAAAAGGCATGAAAATAAATGTACAACATTCAAAATGGATTCTTAAAAATAAAATAAGAGAATTTGTAAAATCAAGTCACCTAGAGGTGCTCGAAAGTCAAAAAAATTGGATGTCCAGTCTCCAAGGGTAAGGAATTATTAAATAATTGGCAAAAAGTGATGACATGGCATCACAATCATACATAAATAGAACAAAAACGTTAAAGGCTCGTATTTCTGACACATGGCAACATTTGACGAGGAATCTTCATGAGAATAACATAGATGAAATTATATGTTGTAAAGGGGAATATTCTCTTGAATATTCATGTTTTTGGGAGGGGAATTGGAAAGCTAATGAGTGAATAGAATTGCATAAATGTGATGAGAATACTCTCAAAGAGGATGGGGGGTTAATTTTTTTTGAAATTTCTTAGAGAAAGGTAAACTGAGAGAAAATCCATTTTTTAAAACACTTGTTGGTGAAACCTGTTAATTTCCTAAGCCTTAAAACCAAATCATGTCAAGATGGTTACAAGTGTACAACCTTTGGAAAGCATTGAGAATTCAAATGAAACTTTCCCTTGTTGATAAATTTGATGAGCCCCGAGTTAATGTGTTAATCATGAGCATTGTTGTTTTTGATTTTGAGTTGAGATGTTTCAAGTAGTTAATCATGTTCCTGTCGCAATCGTATGTTAAGAATTAATCTAAATCACACAAGATATTATCCTTATGGTAATACTGTGGTAACAACAATTGTGTTGTGAGAATAACTTTCATTTCATTATGCAATAAACAATTTTAAATTCACTTTACTCCCATTTTGTTGATACAAGTTGTTTCTTAGTATATGAGTGTATGTTTAATTGAGTGTTTTACATGAGCTTTTATGTTTAAATTCTCAAAGAATGTGTGAAATCATGTATCTTTGGGCTTCTATAGGTGCGCATCTTCTGGTTGAAGGTTCATTATTGTATTTTTGAAGCATTTTCATCATCTTATTTGGTATATTTTCCAGCATTTGTTAAAATTTATCTTATATTTGGTATAATCAACTTTATACTCCTTAATTCCCCCACCAAATGCATCTATAAATTATAAATCATATAAGAACTACGCCTGCTTGCACTATTTGTACATAAATGCCAAGGATTTTTTTTTATTTACCCATCATTTACTCAAAATTTGTAGGAGCAATCAGGTTTTATTGTCATATTTAGTAACTTAAAATTTTTCTAGGAGACATCTTCATTCTCTAGGATGAAAACTTGTGAGAGTTAGATTATGTTAAAATGACCATGTTTTATCAAGGTTTTATCTCAATATCATAAATTGAGGGTTAAATATTGATGATCCATCTATTTTCCTTATAAATACATGTTACAAAATGGGTCCTCTAACCCTAGTTGAAGGCATAACATAAAGTAGTGAGGTTAGGTCAAAACCTTAGCATGGTCCTATCAAAAGTTTCCAATCTTGAGTTATAAAGAATCAGTTAAATCCTTCCCTAGCTACACAATGAATCAAATTTTGATCTATTTGCCTCTAAGCATCCTACCCATCTGGTTGATGTTTCTCGGCTTTAAAGAGAGAACCAATTTAGGTACCAACACCTGACAATGTTGTACGAGGCATCTTCATGAGAATAACATAAATTAAATTATATGATGTAAAGGGTAATATTCCCTTGAAGAGTCATGTTGTAAAATTGCAACCATTTTGACATGATTTAGTTTGAAGGATCAAGAAATTAACAGGTTTCTCTAACAAGTCTATGGGAAAATGAATTTTCCCTCATTTTACCTTTCTCTAAGAAATTTTAGAAAACTTTAAGCCCCCCATTCTACAAGAGTATTCTCATCACATTTATGCAATTCTATTCACTTATTGGGTTTCCAATTTCCCCCCAAAAAACATGAATCTTCAAGGGAATATTCCACTTTAAAGTGTATAATTTAATTTCTATTATTCTCATGAAGATGTCTTGTCAAATTTTTCTAGGTGTGAGAACTACGAGCGTTTCACGTTTTTGTTCTATTTATGTATGACTAGAATTCCATGTCATCACTTCTTGCCACTTATTTAATCATCCTTCTCCCTTGGTGGATGTACATCCTCTTTTGATGAATTTCAAGCACCTCTAGGTGATTTGATTTAATAGATGCTCTTCTTTTCTTTTCCAGAATCTGTTTTGAATTTCAGAAAATCTTGATACTAAAAGAAAGTGGGTTGATGGCATTATGGACACCATTGATTCAAAGCTAGAATATATGGTATTTGATAAGTTTAAGAAGAGTTATGGTGATTTAAAAGTTGATTTATTTTTCAGTTCTTTTCAAAAGAGTATGTAGAAGGAAAATTTCTCTTATGAAGTTATCAAAACAATGAGGACGGTAGAAAACAAAATTGAAGAAATGAGGGCAATACCAATGGAGTTTAAATGTAAAATGGGTCATTGCATGGATGCAATAGAAAGAGAGGGATTGATTTTCCAACACCATATATGGCCATATGAACAAGAAATCAATGATCTATTTTGAAGGTATTATACATATGTAGCAAGGATACCACAAGAAAAATAAAGTGAAGAAGACAAAGACACATACATAAAAAATGATGAAAAAGCTTATGTTTGTCTTTCTTAAAATTTCTTTTTATCATATTTCATTATAACTCTTATTTCATTTACTACTTTTATTTCATGGAAGATGAGTATTACTTTGAACTTTATAATTTTTAATATAAATATAATATGATACAGTACATTATACTTTTATATTACTTGGATAAATATCATGTCCATTATAAATCATATAAACTAATGAAATGTTTTATATATTTTGTATTTTAAAAAAAGAAAAACGGGGATCTATAGGGGCACCAACGCATGAAGAAAATATTACATATATATATATATATATTCAATAATTACATCAAAAAAGGAAACATGAGGAAGAAACCTAATTATATACTATCCTAAGAAACCTCTCTACAAAGAGGAAGCCTATTCACTAGCCCGTTCTTCCTGAGAATAAATTCATTTGAACCCAATTCCATCTGAACAAATCTAATGTCTCCTACCATTCTACGAGACATATGTAAATGTCAGAGTTCATCAAGAGGTTAAAAAGGACCACCCAACAAACTGATTAATTGCAACTTCCTCTCACAAGAGGAAACCCATACATTCATATCCATACCACCATTTAGGAGAGCCTTCTTTTAAGTAGATTTGAAAGTGTAGGATGGCTTAAAATATTGAGTTGGAAGTGTAACCACAAGTGATCTTGAGGTGAATGGGTTAGGAGTCCTATAGCTAGACTCACCCTTATATTTCTTCACAATAGATGGTGATGGTTGAGGATTTTGAGAGGGTACAATCACTAATGGTTTTGTCTCCAAAATTTAGAGACATTTCTCCAATTCATCCACTTTACGAGAAGCAGTAGGCACTTTATCTAGTGATATTCATTCACCAAGAACATAATATTCCAAGGTAGGGTGGTTTTTCATAACGAATGCTTCATCACAAAGGTAGGGCAGTTATAATTGATCAAACCTTGCATATTAGGCCTACTCAGAGTCTAAAATTTTGTCAAAGCCTCATGTATTTTCTGATGCTTGAGCCTAAATAGATGAAAATAGATCATCTCAAATGTAGAGAAAATGGGACTAATTCTAATAACTCTTCTTACAAGTGCAACCCGAAAAATTAGGTTGTTAAAGGCCCAATGTAGTCTTCAGGGTCAACAATATCAAACAACATTCTCATGAATGCTTCATCTAGATTTGATAACTCAAATATGGAATGAAATTATTCACTTGAAATTTCTTTCAAACTAGACGTTATTGGTTCCCCTACCATGATACCAAATAATTTCTTCAAAGTGCCTATACGCAAATGAATAAAGTATGAATTGATTAAGTAAATCATTTGTTTTTATAGGAGTTTCAAAGCATATGAGCTGATTTGGGTGTAATCATGGTGAAAATATCTCCTAAGATCTTGATAAGATATTTGCATGAGGAAATTAAAAGTTGAAATGAATTGGAATTGAGAAAATATGTTGAATTGATCTGATTTAATAAGAATCATGCATGATACCTAACCCAAAAGGAATGAAAATAAATGTACAACATTCAAAATGGATTATGGAAAATAAAATAAGAGTATATATAAAATCAAATCACCTGGAGGTGCTCGAAAGTCATAAAAAGTGGATGTGCAGTCTCTAAGGGTAAATAGTTATTAAATAATTAACAAAAAGTGATGACATGGCATCCCAGTCATACATAAATAGGACAAAAATGTGAAACACACATATTTCTCACACGTGGAAACATTTGATGAGGAATCTTCAAGAGAATAACATAGATTAAATTATATGTTGTAAAGGGGAATATTCCCTTGAAGCTTTAAGTTTTTGGGGGAAAATTGGAAAGTGAATGAGTGAATAGAATTATATAAATGTGATGAGAATATTATTGTAGAGAAACGGGGGTTAAAATTTTACGAAATTGCGTAGAGAAAGGTAAACTGAGAGAAACTTCATTTTCCAAAGGTCTTGTCGGAGAAACCTTTTAATTTCTTGAGCATTCAAATTGAATCATGTCAATATGGTTGCAAGTGTACAGCCATTAATAGCCATTTAAACTGCAAACAAAACTTTCCCTTGGGGATAAATTTGATGAAACCTGAGTTAATTGTGTTAATCATGATCATTGTTGTGTCATCTTTTGATTTGAGATGTTTCAAGTTATTCATGTTCTTATGGAAATATTATGTTAGGAATTTCTCTAAATCACACAATATCTTATCCTTATGGTAATATTGTGGTAAGTGTAATTGTGTTGTGAGAAGAGCTTTCATTTAATTTTGGAATAAATAGATTTAAATTCACTTTACTTACACTTTGTTGATACAGGTTGTTTGTTAGTCTATGAGTATATCTTAGGCATGACAAGGATTCTTGATGTTTAATTGATTGTTTGATATGAGTGTTTACGTTTAAATTCTCAAACAATATCTGAAACTGTGTATCTCTGGGCTTCCATAGGTGCACAAATTTTGGTATAAGGTTCATTATTGGCTATGTGAAGTGTTTTCATCATCTTATTTGGTAGATTTTCCAGCATTTGTTAAAATTTCTCTGAGATTTGGTATAATCAACTTTATCCTTCTTAATTACCCAACTAAATTCATCTATAAATTATAAATCCTACAAGAACTACCCCTTCTTACAATGTTTTTCCATAAATTCCAAGGATATTTATTAAATTCACCCATCCTTTAATCAAAACATGTAGGAATATTAATTAGGTTTTATTATTTTCTTTGGTAACCTAAACCTTATCTAGGAGACATCTTTATTCTCTAGGGTGATAACTCGTGAGAGTTAGATTATGTTGTATTAACCATTTTTTCTCAAGGTTTTCTTTCAATATCATAAAAGGAGGGTATACTATTGTTGATCCATGCATTTCCCTTTAAAATATAGGTTATAAAATGGATCATATCACCCTAGTTGAAGGAAAAACCTAAATTAGTGAGGGTAGGTCAAACCCTTACCATGGTGTTATCCAAATTTTCTAAGCTCGAGTGACAAAGATTCGGTTTTATGGAAGATAACAAGAATATGAGGGAAAAAATTGAGCAATTTATTGAGGCACCCAAGAAAGGTAAGGAGATGAAATAATTTTCTATTTGTTGTTCCAGGAGGATCAATTGAAATTATATAGGCATATCTAGAATTTTATGCATAGAAAGATAAACCCACTCCTCTTATTTACAATTTTTACATAATTATGTTCACCTTTTGCTGAAGATTAAGTGAGATGCATGAGAGGAAATAAAATAAAATACTAACTGGTTGTGAAGGAAAGGACGAAGAGGTAGATTGGATGCAAAATTATTGAATATGATGCCTTACTACAAACTTTGAAGGATGAGATGAAAAGGGAAAATTTAGTGTTTAGGATGTGTGTTTATCTAGAATAGACAATCAATACAAGGACATTACAAGAAGAAAATTAAGTCCTTGTGGCCAACAAGAATGACATTTTTTGGAGAGAGTATAAAAAGACATTATTCAGAGAAATGCCATGTCATAACCTCTAAAACATATCAGGACCCTCATTATGATAGAATGAAGGATTTGGAAAATTTGATAGCATGGTGAATATATGTCATGGATGGTATGGTTTGGGTGTTAACAAATGAGGTGAGGGAATTAAAGAAGAAGGGAAAGAACATGAACTTGGAAGAAATGGAGAATGTGCTTAGAGAAATTCCCACAAAAGTGAAGAATGCCTCAGCGATTGGAATGAATTAGAGGATGAATTCATTCTTAAGAATGCTTCTGAATTGTGTCTTTTTGTACTGAATAATAAATGCATTGGCTATTCATCTATTTCTACATTATTTCATTATCCCTGTATTATTTAATTCATTCTTTATTCTTTGGATAGATAAAGTGAGAGCCACATTTTCGATGGCAGAAATGACATTAGTGTGGTTAATGTTGGCATCATGAAATATTTACTGAGTATCATTCTAGTCAATGTAATAGGGGCTGTAGGAACTCAGACCTGCATTGGTATACAATAATTTGTTCCTAGTGGAAGAAGGGAATTCCTAGGAAGAAAAGGTTCCAGACTTAGCTATTGTGCATGTCACGGGACAAGAATAGGTTGGAGTGTTGAGCACACAATGGATGAAAGAAGAATAATTAGAAGATAAGAAAAGGATATTTCTTGATAGATCACATGCATGATGATATCATTTAGACATGTATAGGATTGAGCTAATAATAAGATTTCTTCAAGATTTAATTATGGAATAAATTTATTATTAGGAAAGATTACAAGTTTGGTAGTTTTCTTCATATGCACCCATGGCTATTCTGAGTGGGCATCCTATTTTGAGAATGCATGGGTAGTGAATGGAAAGTCCCCACCCCTCTATATATGTAATGTACTTCACTATTTTGAGAGACCAGGATAGTATTGTATTGGAGTTATGTTGCTAGTATGATCTACATTCATGAATCTATAATAATATCATGATGTGTTTAGCTACTATTTGTGGTGAGTTAATATAATGGATTTTTGTTGATGGATATTGGTTTTTGATTCTCAGAAAAAAATAAAGCTCTTGTATGGATCTAAAAATCTGTAAAAAATGGCTTAGTTTGTCAAAGAATTATGCTTATATGGTTGTGATCATTAGGGTTATGCTGGGCACTGAATTAATTTAAACTGCCAGATTATATGCCACATGAATCATAAAATATTTGAAAAGATCACTGTTATCCAAAATTCACCCCTCAAGGTAATTTTGATAACATGCATCAAATTATTCAGTCCCAAGCAAGTAGATTGATTCAAGGAAAAAATCATGTTTTTTGGGGTCCCCTCAGCTTCTCTCTAACTCTCCCATCCAAGAAGAAATCCCAACGAGCTGGAAAAAATGCAAAAATAAGGTTGCAGGATTGTTTTAAAGCATTTCGGGTCTGAAGGGTTCGGGTCGTACTGAGGTTTGTTGTACCAAGCTTGGGGCCGAAAAACGCAAAGAAAATCGGGCTAAGTCGGGACATTTTTGTCCCAGGCGGTCCACAGGACAGTTGGGACATCAGGACACGCGAGGACATGAACCGGCCGAAATCGGCCGAGAGCAGGGAAAATCGTTCATCTGAGACAGTTTGGACATCGCGGACAAAGGGACGCGTCGGGACGCGAAAAGTATGTGAGCCGGAAGTGAATCGAATCCGCCATTCACCGGCCGAAAAACAAGGAAGCCCATTTCAGGAAGCAGGAGATATTTATCAAGCCCATGGGACAGTTGGGAAAAAGGTACGCGCGGGACGCGAAAAGCCAAAAACGGCCGAAGGCAAAGAAGAAAAGTCAACGTTTGACCCGTGAAACTTCAAATAGCCATAACTTTTGACTCCGAGCTCCGATTTTCATAAAATTGGACTTTCTGGAACGAGCACGACGTCCTCTACGCCACAAAAACTGGATCTCTTATTTTTAATGAGGGTAGATATATTTAAATAAAAGAAACATATTCGGCTCCAGTCAGTTAATGCTCATTCCCGTCAAATGACAGAAAACACCTGCCAGACCCAAAATAGCTGCCCGCACTCAGAAAGCCATAACTTTTGCATTTCTCAACGAAATCACACAAAATTGGTACCGTTGGAATCATGGCTCCAAGCCTGATGCATAGTAATCAATAAATTCCAGATTTGATGAGATATTGATGGATATTTTTATATAAAACGTGGCCGGGTTCATAACAGTGTTTTATTTGGTGGTTGGGAGTGCAATTAAGAGGCATGGTCATCATTCTTTCTCTGCTGCAGCACCTGGGACAATATGGGGAGCCTTTTCAAGTAATATATAATCATTTTACTCCATTTAATGCCTCTTACAGGTGGTTGAAGGACAGATTTCAGGATTTCCATTTTCCCTTCTCTTTCCCTTCTCATTTTTTCTATAAATTGGAGTGTTGGGCTCATTGTAAAAGGAGGTAGTTTTTGTAGCAAAGCTCTACCAAAATTGCTTTGTGAAGCCAATGTGTTGTAGGCCCTTGTTGTGGACTCCTTGCATGGTGATCCAGGCCCTTATCTTGTAACCGATTGAACTGTGCATACCAGGAAGCAATAAAATATAAGTTTGTGGATGTATCTTCCCCTGCTGTGTTTTCTTGCATTCTTCTTGCCCCTTCAACTTGGATTACAAGAATATTTTGTCTATTATTATGTTCTTGTAGGGATCCATTATCATTGTGTATGTTTGAAATATTGTTGTAAATGTGTTTTGCTAGATTATGGAGAACTGTCATCACCTCTTCTAGTGTGCACTTTGCTTCTATATTTCATGAATTTGAAGACTACTCTCACACCCTTCTTTTCTGGTGTATCACCGGTTTACTGTAGGCTTTCATTTTATGCATTCTCTCTCCCTGGTCCCTTGGAAATTTAGATTAGAATAGTTAGTTTCCCCTGTATTAGAGTAGATTGTTGCAGGTAGTTTAGGAGCAAGAACCAGCTTTCTCTGGAGGTCTATCTCAAGTAGCAAGTCCCACAACATGGAGATAGTACCCATGTTATCCAATCACATCGTGAGTTCAAGTATATGCACTTGTATAAAAATTAGGGTGCTGTGATTTGGTGATAACAATCACATAAAAGAGGAACTTGGTACCTTTGCATGCTTCAGGTGAGCTTCAATATCTTTTTGGATGAAGTTCCAATGCACCTAGGCTTATGAGTGGGAAAACAAGACTGCAATTTTTTATATCACTTGCAGGGTTTATTTTCTATTATGATCCATGGAAACTATAACTTGAATGTTATTATCAAATATGGCGCACATACATGCCCTTCCTTTACTCATTTTCCCTCATTTTCACTCATCTAATAGTTTATTTCCCCTTCTTTCTTGTGATATCACCTCACCTTACTTTATGATTTTAGTTTTCTACATTTATGTCTCTCTCGTCATTTGGAATGATAGAGGAGAGTTAGATAGCTTCATTCCCCTTCTTATGGTTATTTGTAGCAGTAGGAATAAGTAGAGGGAGTTTTCCTTCTTCAGAGGTCTATCTCAAGAGCAAGTAACACAACTTTGAGATAGTCTCATGTTGTATTAAAGCACTACTTCTTTGTGACTCATGTGTAGATGTAATTTTGAGATCAAAACATTTTGGCACACCTAGTGGGACAACTTAATAAAGTTTGAATTTTCTTATTTCTAAGTTTTGGTTTGTAACTTAGTGATTTCTATCCTTTAGAGGATTGTTTCAACACATATGGCAACTACTAATCTCCATATCTATGGGTTTCAACAACTAGAGTAAATATTTCATGAGAAGAATACAAACTAGATAGAGTGCATAATTTGGTAAAACCATTGAGTATTTACAATTGTCTCCAAGAAGAAAAAAAAGAGTGTAGACACAAAATCACACAATTTGGTATAATTTTAGGTCCTAAAAGCATTCTAGAATTTAAATGATTCCTGAGAAAGAAAAATATTGTTTATGATTATCTTTGGCCTCTTTTCTTTCACTTTTATTTTATCTTTGGTTTTCCACACCCTACAGCCAAGTTGGAACTTAAATTATTTATTTTTATGGCTTCATACACTAACTCCTAGCTAGGAAAATAGTTCACAGGTGCTTCTTTCCCTCCTGGGTACCCTTGACCCTTACATTACTCACTTTTTGGGTTTCTTTTATTTTTTGTGTATATTTTGCACTTATGGGTTGGCCTTCCAATTGTTAATTATGAAATTAAAACAAGGGAATCATATAAATACATAGTTATATTTTCAAAATCATGGACCTATAACTAAACATTAGTATTACCACATAATCTTGCACTCAAAGGAGTTAAAACATTTCAAGGGAATCCATATAACATTCATTTAAGAGAAAAGGGGTGCATTCTTCTACATACAATGCATAGAAAGGGGAAGTATATTATATTCCATCTACACATGTTATATATTTATACATTCTAGATCTAGCCCACTATCATTTCTATAAATTGCACAAGGGGATCCTAGGGAATCAATTACACACACATACACTAGAACTACACATAGTTTCTGATGTAGTGTATAAATTCACATTAAGTTCACTCTTTAGGTAAATGTCAGGGTTCTTTTGAATCTCCATAATACATATTTCTTATTAGATTTGTTGTGTTGTGTGGACATGTGCAACTAGATAATATATTTTGTAAGTTACATATAACTTAGATGATAAAATTGTAGATATCACACAAAAAATAAGAGCCAACAATTAAACCATTGTGACACAGAAGAAATTAGTTCCTAAGTATTTACATAGTCACCAGTGCCCATATTAGGTTGTGAATGCCCAGGTGCCTCTGTCCTGTACTGGGTCCCCTTGTCCACCTCTGCTCCTATGTTCTAGAATTTATAGTGAGCATTTACAATGATTTTTGCAATCTTTTTTATCACTTTACATTACTAAACTCACTTTCTATTTTCTTGGAAGTCAGCCAAGTCTCCTTATCCCTCATTTCTTACATAGGGTTTCACATTATACATTCTTATTTTCTTGTGACATTACTGTATTTTTTATTTTATACATTATTTACTACAATAGTTACTCTGCAATTAGATTTAATTTAAATTAAATTAAAAGATTTGGTGAACCCTCTTTCTCAAAACATACAATTTGGGAATAAATCAAAATCTTTCCCATTGTTCTGAATTCTTAGATAATCTTATTATCCCTCTTACACTCTAACCAAGGTTTTCTGCATGGTTATCACCAATTTTTATTTTATATAGGTCCATACCCAACAACCCACCACTTTTTCATTTGAATTCTTGATCCAACGATCAATGTAGTCACTACTCACCACACTCATCCTCCTACAACTCCACATAACTCTTTCCCACCACCTATTACTTTTACAATTCCCACCACCACCACTATAGGTTATGATATCATTAATCATCTTAACAATACAGTAGAAAAAATTTCTCTCAACGATCTCTTATGCAATGCATATTATTGGCATCATGCATTAAAGGAAACTCTTCACTCCATCCACATTGATAGTAATAATTCATGTATTTCATTTTCTCATCTCATTCAATCCCTAAAAAAAGTACCACATTCCATATCTTTCACTAATGAGGATATCCCTAATTCTACTGGAAACGATCCTTTCTTTCCTTTTCTTATCACTGCTTCTATTGAATCTGTTTGCATAAAATGTTTAATAATTAGCAATGGATATGCTATAAATATATGTAATTTATATCTTCTTAGGAAAATGCAAAATTATGATCACTTAATAAGAAAATCCTCTACTCTCATTCGAGGATATGATTGTACTACTTGCATATGCCTTGGAAGTATCACCACACCTCTACAAGTTAGGCCTAAATTTTTTCCTACTAAGTTAGTTGTCATCGATGCCTCATTTTAGTTTAATTTCTTACTCAGTAGGACATGGATTCATTCCATGCATGATGTTCCCTCTAATGTTCATATTTGCATTAAATTCTGAGATGATGACTATGAACATACCATTTTTATTGACCCTAATCCATTCAAGTTTTTTAGAAAAGACCTAGTCACGGCTATGCCCATCCATCCATCCCAACCTATTCCATATCATATTATCAGTACATATGATCTTGGTCAATCAAGTGCTTAATATACATCTACTACCCCCACATGCATTCTATCTATCCCTACACATATTATTCAACTCTTATCACCTATCATGTCTACCTCTCTATCCACCACCACCATACCTATCATGATTCCTCTCAATCCTACATCTGACTCCACCCCTAAAAATATCCTTCACAATGAAATGAAACAAGGTAACGTTATCACCAATGAATCTAATGAAAAATTTGACGTCATAGAACTTAACGATGATATATTGTGTAATATTAACATCACTCCTCTTGAAGTACATAAATCCTATGTCCAAGACACTTTTTTTGTTATTTTCCCTAGTGAATACAAATTTTAAAAACCTCCTCCTTTTACAACAATGGAATATTGTGTAATATTAACATCAGTCCTCTTGAAATGGATAAATCATATGTTCGAGACACTTTTTTTATTATTTTCCCTGGTGAATACAAATTTTAAATACCTCATCCTTTAACAAAATACATGATACCTTTTTAGAGTACCAGACATACATTGGATATCTTACCACCTACTGCATCTCCCCAAACTCACTCTACACCACACCTTGATCCCTTCACATGCAATTTTTTCATATATTCATGTTATTAGTCTCATATCCCAACTCTCTTTCTATTCACTCAGAAATTAGCCAAGTATCCATATCTCTCCTTTCTTACTTAAGGTTTCACATTATACATTCTTATTTTCTCATGACATTACTATATTTTAGCATTTATACATTGTTTGTTATAATAGTTACTCTGCAATTAGATTTAATTTAAATTAAATTAAATCACTTGGAAAACCCTCTTTCTCAAAACCTATCATTTGAGAATAAATTGAAGTTTATCCCATTATTTTGAATTCGTAGATCAATATTTTTATCCCTCTTATAGTCCAAGGTTTTTTACATGGCTATCACCACTTCTTATTTTATATAGGTTCATACCCAAAACCCCATCACTTTTTCACTTGAATTCATGATCCAACAATCAATGTAGTCACCACTCGCCACACTCATCCTCTTATAGCTCCACATATCTCTTTCCCACCACCACCACTAGATTTTATGACATCATTAAACATCTTAATAATACAATAGCAAAAATTTCTCTCAATTATCTCTTACGCAATGCATGTGATTATCATCATACAATAGAGGCCACTCTTCACTCCAACCACATTGATAGTAATAATTCATGTATTTCCTTTTCTAATCTCAAACAATCCCTCAAAAATATACCACATTTCATATATTTTAATAATGAGGATATTCCTCATTATGTTGGAAGTGATCCTTTTGTCCCTTTTGTTATCACTACTACTATTGGATCCATTTACATCAAATGTTTATTTATTAACAATGGATATGATATAAATATATGTAATTTATCTCTTCTTAAAAAAATGCATTTTTTTATAATTTAATCTATAAATCCTCTACTCTCATTCGCGGATATGATTCTACTACTTGCACATGCCTGGGAAATGTCACCCCACCTCTACAAGTTGGGCCTAAAATTGTTCGTACTATATTTTTGTCACCAATGCCTCATTTTAGTTCAATTTATTACTCAATAGTACATGAATTCATTCCATGCATAATGTTACCTCTAATTTTCATATGTGCATTAAATTATTACATGATATCTATGAGCATACAATTTCTATTAACCCTAATCTATTCAATTTTTTCAACATAGAATTAGTCACTACGATGTCGATCCCTTCATCACAACCTATTCCATATCAGATTATTAATACATATGATTTGGGTCAATCTAATGCTTCACATCCATCTTCTACCCCCACATGCATTCCATACATCCCTACACATACTATTTAACTCCTATCACCTATCATGTCTACCTCTCTGGCCACCACCACCACACCTAACATGACTCCTCTCAATCCAACATCTGGCTCCACCCCTACCAATATCCTTGACAATGCAATCAAATAAGATAATGTTATCACCAATGAATCTAATGAGAAAGTTGATTCTCTAGAACTTAACAATGATATATTGTGTAGTATTAACATCACTCCTTTTGAAATAGATGATTCCTATGTCCAAGATACTTTTGTTGTTATTATACCTACTGAATAATTTTTAACAAAACCTCCTCCTTCTACAAACTGCATGATACCTTTTCAGGGGACCATACATACATTAGATATATTACCACCTACTACATATACTCAAACTCACTCTACACCACTCCTTAACCCCTTCATATGCATGCTCTTCATATATTCATCTTATTGGTATCATATCCCTTTCAACCCTATCTCTCTGAAACTATTTGCATACATAATGGTGTAACATACCCAAGTTTAAAATTTACCAATATCATTCCCCTACCTCACTCTCCTCATATGTATCATGGATATGTATGTATTATAACTACCTACAGTCTCTGCATCTTCCACTTATCCATCTTACTTAAATGTACTCCATGTTTCTCTCCAATCACACTTGGTTAGTCTTGGTTTAAATACATTGGTGCCAATATTAATCCCAATCAAAATAATATCTCATTTCTATTACTGCAAATTTACCACACCCCAAAATGACGTTCATATCTGTAGTCCATAATTGGTTCATTTAGTGTGATTTCACAACATTGAGTTTTCTCTAAGGTGTGGGACCTTGTAAGGTGAGAAAACTCTCTAGATTGAAGTTGGTTCATAATCCTATGTTCAGGTGTATGCATGAATTTTTAGAGGTTCAATATTAATTCCTACTCCAAATTCTAAGGATACAGGGTTGAAGATGCAAGAAAGGGGGAAAAAATTAACCTAAAATGGTGATACACCAAAGGAGTGAAGAAATTATGTTTTTCAAATAAACATAGATCATAAGAATGTAACATAGAAATGCACAAATTGCCAGAACATAATGAAAGATCAGAAGACAATGATAAACACATGAGAGGATTAGAAGATCAAACACACAACATACATTATCATTCCCAAGTTTAATACAATGCATTACAATGGAAAGGAGGAAAAAATATGTATTGCAGCCTATATGAGAGGTATGAAACTCTAAAAATCTACCTACTAAGGAAGAAAAGAGAGCTTGCAAGAGTAAAATGTCCAACATTACAATAGAGTACATAGTTTGCATTTATAGCTGAAGAAAACAGAGGGAAAACAGAGAAGGAAGAAAATTTGATCCTTTTTCTCAACCACCCTCCATTAACCCTTTCAAATCAGCCTGTAATCCATCAAATCAAGCTCCTCTACTTATGTTTTGCATGTTGGAGAGAAAAAATGATGAATTTGGTGAAACACATCTCTCAAAGCAATCTTATCTCACATTTATGGTGTGAGAAGAATTTTGTAGGGTTTTCCTCCATCAAAACGATTTGATTCTTCATCCTTGGTGTGTGGGAGAAAGAAATCATGGCGGTTTTGACCAAAAAAAACTCATTTGAAGTAAATTGGTTTGTATTAAAGGCATGAAAGATGTTTTTAGCATTTTCTCCATAAAAACCTAAAAAAATGATGTTTTTATTCCTCCAATGAATAGAGGGGCTCGAGACCTTTCCAAAAAGTCTGATTTTGTTCAAATTTGATCTCTGGATCAAAAGATATGCCTATCTGATGATTTAGGGCCAAAATAGTGCAAAAGTTTGGGCACAAATTTCGAGGCACAAATTAGGGCACACTTTGTGGAAAAATTGGACTTTGAAAACGGGTCCATGTAGTCATAATTTATTTTTTACACTTTTGGAAAATTTTCCAAAAAATCCCCATGCCTCTACCGCTCCGAGACATGTGGCACCTCCTGGTTTGCCGATGGAATCGCGGGCTAAAACCTGTCCTTTTCCTTTTTAAATTTTCATTGGGAAAAGTTCCCAAAATTTCCCCACACCCCGCTCTCCTAGTGACAAGTGTTCACTCTTGGTTACTTGGTTGGGGCGTGCTTCTATTTTTTCCTTTGTGCCTCTATCACTTTGGCAAAGAACCAAAAATTCCTCTACACCTCCGATCTACTACAAACAGGGACGCGTGGTAGCTTCAATATGATCCGCACGCCTTTAGGGCAAAATTGGACTTTAGGCCTTTAACCCCCCAAGGGCTAAATACCAAGTTGTCCTCCATGGGCCCGCGCCAGCCCATTTCCTTCCTTCGTCAGGCCGGTGGGACAAAATTTTCCTTTACGCCCTTTGACCAAAGTGCCAAAACTTAAACTTCCCCCTGATGTTCACTGCTCTGCCCTGCCACGTGGCACCTTCTCATTGGCCATGGGCATGTCTAGGGAAAATTTTGCCAAAAAACTCTGTCGAGCCATAACTCAAACATTATAAGGAGTAAGGAGGAAAATTTTACCTTTCTGGAAAGGTAAGGAAATTCTCTACCTGATGGAATCATACCCAAACAAATTTGAGTCATTGAAGTGTGTAAAAAATTTATTTTAAGTACCAGGAGAGGAAAAGGAGGAGGATTTAGCCAAAAATAAACATGGGCTTATTTTGGATAGCAATTCTGGTGACTCAGAGGGGTCATTTGCCTACTGGATGAAGTGACCAGCTTCTTGAAGCAATCCATTGGGCATGGAGTTATGAACTTAACTGCCTATTACTCTCAATTCATTAGAAAATCTTTAAGATGAAGATTGTGAGAGTAGAAAAATCACTTTGGCCTGGAACATGATCTGCAGAGATGCATCCTTGGGGAAAAAAAACCTGTGCCAAAGAACTTAGAGAAATTTAAATCTAAGCTACAAAAAAAAAATGTGCATAAGCACTTGGAGGAATAAAAAATCTAAGATACTATATACAAGGTGAGAAGTTTCCCTTCTAATAGAAATGATTTAGATGGATTCCATTAACTGGAATCTACAATTCCTCACCATCAAAAGTAGACAATTAGAAGGCACTGTTGTTTTTGCATTTTCTGACCATGTAGGGGCCACTCTAAATGGAATCAAATTTTGCATGCCTTCCTGGCTTTGCTCAGTCTGCATCCCATTTCAACACTAAATCTCCAACTTGGAAAGTTCTAGCCTTAGCTTTCTTATCAAAGCTTTTCTTGATCATTGTTTGGTCCTTTTCCATTGTTTGGGCTACATTCTCTCTAATTTCTTGGATTTCCATCAATTCTGCATATCTAACCTTCATGGGATCAAACTCCAACAATTCCAATTACTTCATGAGTTTCAATGTTGGTAACTCAAGTGACATACACAAGACTACCTCTCTCCAATAAACAAGTTTGAATGGAGAGTTACCTGTGGATCTCTTGAGAGTTATCTTATCATCCCATAGAGCTGATTTGAGCTTAGTGTGCCAAGTCCTCTGATTTTCATCAAGAGTCCTCTTGTTGATCCTTAATAGATTCTTGTTTGTGGACTCAACTTGGCCATTACCTTGAGGGTAATAATTTGATGAAGTGCTCAAATAGATTTCATTTCTAAGAACCCATTTAGTGACCTTTGATCCTATAAAAGACAATGCATTATCTAATATTATAGTGGTAGGTATACAAAATCTAGTTGTTATCCCCTCATAGAAGTCTAGAATATTGAATTCATTTACCTCTTTGAGTGCCACCACCTCAGTCCATTTGGTGAAGTAGTTTGTTGTTGTTAGAATCCATTTGTGCCCTTTGTTTTGAATTTGGATTAATCACTCTAATGAATTCCAAATCCCATTACATGAATTTCTTGTCAACTAAGATTGGGTGTAATGGAAGTGCTACTAACCTTTCTTTTCCTGTGAAGAATGCACAATTATTTCACCTCTTAATCCATGCATAACAATCACTAAACACTTTGGGCCAATAATAACTAGCCTTCATGATATTGAGAGTTGTCACTCTTAGAACAAAGTGACCCCTAGCTGATCCATTATGGAACTCATCTAACATTTTCTCAATCTAATTTTTCCCAATGCACCTCAACAACACTCCATTGATATCTTTTTTGAACATGACACCATCAATAAAAGCATACAGAATAGCCTCCAATCTGAAGTGTCTTATTCTGGATTTTTTCATCTTTGGAGGGTATATGTCTATTTTAAAGAAGTGCATTATGTCTTAGGTCTAGAAAGGAGTGCGAACACCACCATTTTCTTCTTGAAAATCTATTTTTTCTTGGTTGTCCTGCAACATCAAAACATCATTATTCTCTTTGCTTACTTCAATTGGTTGACTCAAGGCCAATTTATCACATAATCCCTTTCCTTGGACCAGCTTAGGGACTTTGATATCAATTTCATACTCCATGACATGAGTAATCCACCCTACATGTTTTTCATTTAGATCTTTGTTGAGGAGGATGTCTTTAACTCCCACATGAGAAACCAGGAGTTAAACCTTGTTGTTTGAAACTAGATGCTTAAATTTCTTCAAGCTTATAATAACTAAAAGAACATGCTTCTCCATAAAGGAATACCTCACTTCATATTCCTCCAAGATTTGGCTAAAGAAGGCAATTGGCTACTCTACATTTTCTTCGTTTTGCTGTACTAAAATTGCAAAAATTGTATCACCACCACAAAATGCATAAAGGATGAAGTCTTTAGAGAAATCTGGGTTAATGGGAGTTGGAGCCCGTGAGATAGCTTCTTTGATTTCCTCAAAAAAATTCTTACACTAAACCATCCATTTGAAATCCATACTTTTCTTCAACATCATAGATATTTGCTTGATAAGGGCTACAAAGTTTAGAACAAACCTTTGAACAAAATTGATTCTTCCCAAGAAACTTTGAAGATCCTTCTTATGAATTGGTAATGGTAGTTCTCTTATTACTTCAACCCTCTCTGGATCAATTGCTAAACCTTCTTTGGAAACAATGTGGCCTAGAAGCTTGCCTACATGAGCTAGGAATATGCATTTTTTGGGATTCAAGGATACCCCAAATATTCTACATTTTTGGAACACTTGTCTCAAATGAAAGAGATGGTCTGCTATACTTTTAGAAAATATAGTAATATAATCTAGGTATATCAGCACTATTTTTTTGATCAATCCCTTGAATTCCATATCTATTAATTGCCCTTTGGAAAGTAGCTCCGATGTTAGACAGCCCAAATGGCATTTTTCTATATGCATAGGTTCCCCATTTGGTGGTGAAGGCTATTTTGAAATGATCATCTTCATCTACAATGATTTGATTGTACCATAAATAAGCATCTAGTAATGAAAACCTCTTCGAGCCAACAACAACTTGCAAAACATGCTCCATAGAAGGAAGTGGGTAGTGATCCCTTAGGGATGTTATGTTGAAATCTCTAAAGTCTACACACAAACTAATTTCCCCACTCTTCTTTCTAACTGGAACCAAGTTTACAACCCATCTTGAATGCTTGATGGGGAATATGATACTTTCTTCTATTAACTTATTCAATTCCTTCTTCATGAGAGGCCCAATGTGTTGATTGACCGTTCTTTGTTTTTTCCTGATGGGCTTAGCACTTAGATCTAGTTCAATTATGTGTTGAGCTAGCTTGGGATTGAAACATCTCAAGTCTTCATAGCTCTAGGAAAATACATCTGGGAACTCTTGGAAAATTTACATCAATTCATACATTTCTTGCTCGGTTGTCACTTTACCAATTTGAAGTGACTTGCCTTATCCAACTGAGATGGGCTCCGAATCCTCTCCCTTGACTTGGATGTTTACTTTCTCCTTCCTAAATTGATCATTAGGATTGAATATAAACTCTAAAATCACAAGTCCTTTTGATAATTTGTTGGTTCTCAGCTGTACCACTTGATCATCGTACTGCTGTCCCAATTTTTTCAAATTTTTGGCTGAGAACTGAACTTCCTCTTGCAAGAAATTGATGATTTGTTGGTCACTCTCAAAAACTTTTGAACTTGCATTATTGTCTTGTACTAATGGCCTCATAATCACATGGATGTTTGGTTGCATTTTATCTCTTTTGTTACTCTCCATAACATCAAAAGTTTCTCTAACTGTTGCAAGCCTATCAACAACTTTGTTCTCTTTCCTAGGGATGGAGTTGATGCCAAAACCCTCAAAATACTGAATGAGATACCACACCCTATTCCTATAACTTTTGAGAAAGTCATTCTTTTCATCATGTTGTCCCTTAACTTGATTAACAATCAGCTCAATATCACCAAATACTTGTAAGTTTTTGATGCCTCTATTCCTTGACCAAAGCAATCCATGCATCAAAGCTTCATATTCAACAGTTTTGTTAGAACATGCAAACTGAAATCTAAAATCTGAATAATACATAATGCCTTGAGGTGAAACAAGCATAGCTTCTCCTCCTGCACCTTGTCTTCTTCTTGATCCATGAAAGAACAATTACCATACCTCATTTTCATCTATATGGTCTACCTTGGTGATGCTAGGAAGAGGTTGATTTTCTTCATGCATTTAATAGAATCCTAGTTCAAAATACTCCATTTCTTTGTACGGATAAAAAGCATGTACCTTTCTTGTCCAATCATTAAGAGTCAAATCTGCAATGTTTCCAACTTTGGTGTCAGCTTCATGTGTGCTTGGATAATCCTCTTGATCAAATGTTGAACAGTTGGCATTGATTAGGCTTGGAGTATGAGGCTCTATGTGGAATTTTTCAATAGGTTCGGACCTGATTGTGGCCTTCGCTCGATACCTTGTCCTAAATAGTAAGTGTGAACAATGAGTAGATAGGTAGCCTCTAATTCTAGCTGTGAAATCCCTTGACCAACATAAGGTAAAGAGTGGTGGAAAATCTATCACTGACACATCTTGAAAAATAATGACATTGGGGCATACTTACAATGTAAAGCCCAAATATTTAATTACCCCAATTATTGCTTGATGTTGTCCCATCTAATTTCACCACCCCCTTGGATATGATTTCATATTGAAGGCCCAGATGATCAGCTATTTGCTTGGGCATCATAGGACTACATGCCTCAGAATCAATCATATAATTATGTACTAGTTTATCCCCAATGATTAATGAAACATAGAATGGAGTGCACTTCAAATTTTTACCTTTCTATCCTTCATCATTTTTGTCAAGATGAGTGGCATTTATGAGTACCTTCTCTTGCATATGAGCTAGCTGATTTGAGGTTGACCAATTCTTCATGGCATATTGTAATAAATCCATTTATCCTGGGATGGATAGTGACTCCCACATAGATATGTTCACATTGGTCTTCTTCATTTGTTTAATGATGTTAAATGGGGATGAACCATCTTTTTGCTGCCCTTTAGTATGCACATTATTTCTTGTACATGGGCTACAACAACTATCATTTGAGCTAGTCTAGAAGGTGGCTTGGGTTGTTCTTGCACATTTGGAACTGCATTTTTCTTACCAACACCTTGTGGAGTGATGAAAGGTTGTGAATCACTTGGACCTAATGACTGCCCTTCACCAATATTCCTCTTCTTTGACAATGTGTTGGCTGCTACACTCTGAGAAGGTGTTTGATTCACACCACAAAAATCTTTAGCTTGCCAATTCACAAGTGTAGTCTCATTTGGAGTTGTATCTTGTTGAGATTTCCGTTGTTGTTGGTTTATTTCTCCACTTTCTTCACTCTCCACACCAGTTGTCACCATCAATTCTTGGTTCAAAGCTCCATTGAAGCAGATAGATTGGATGTGAGGTTCATTACATGGGAAACACCATTCATAATCTTGAGATATATTATTTTGCACTGGCACTAAGGATTTAGAGGTAGATGAAACATGGGGTTATAGGGCTCAAATGGTGTATTGGTAGGAGGCCTTACTTGATTTTGATTTGCAGCTGGGTTGGGTGGTCTATTAGGATGATATGGTTGTCTATTAGGCTGAGTTTGAGGCTGATAAGAAGGCATAAAACTTTGAGCTTGCTATCTCTTGAGTGTAACCAGCTCATTACCTAGATTTTACAATTGTTTTATAACTTCTTGGAGCTCATTTGAGGCACTAGAGGATGAAATAGAAGTTTCATTTGAAATCTGGTTTCTAGGAGTGGGAATAGGAGCTAAAGTAGGTGTTTGACTAGTACTTGGGCTTCCTAACTCTGGATATAAGGGCATAGGAGGCCTAGGTGCAAGTTTACCATCTTAGATTAAAAAATTATTAGCCCTAATGGTATTGTTGTAAGCTGAAGGTAGAGTTACACCTCCCATGGATTGGATCAACATAGAAATGTCAGAATTTAAAGCCTTGAGAAAGTATAAGAAAGCACCTTGAGCTGTTGGCCTCACTACCAATGGGATTTTGTCCTGTGTTCTTTGAAATCTAAAATTGAATTCTGTTAACTTCTCATTGGGAGTTCTCTTGATAGTTGTCAGTTTCTCCAATAGAGACAAGTTGTCCCCTTTCTCTTTAAATTGGTTGTGGAGAGTTATGCACAATCGCTTCCAATTGTGGATAGAGCCTGCCTCAAGGCTCTTGAACCATTACAAGGATTTCCCTTTGAATGAATATGCCAACAATTTAATAGCAATATCCATCTCAACAATCTCATGGATTACACAAACATTAGCAATGTCTTGGACATGATCACCAGCAGTGGTCTAATTTTCTTTGGTAAAGTATGGAATGTTCTTCAATGCTGCAATTGGAACTGGGTTTTGTGGATTGAGAGAAAGTGGTATCTTGTTAGTAAAGTTGACATAAGGATTGGGTTGTGCCATTATGACTGGCTTGAGAACCCTTGTTGATTGGATGAAAGGTCTACCAGGTGGAGGAGTTGATAGAGTTCTGTTTGGTGGAGATGGAGACCTTTGAATCCTTCTTCCCCTTTCTCTTCTTTCTAGGGATAATTTAAGATACTCAGACAATCCTTTTTCTCTGGTCCTTGACCTTTTTTGGATCCTTCTCATGAATCTTCAAGCCTGGACTGCTGAAACCAATTGATTCTATCCTTTTGGAGTCTCTAGATGTGCAAATCAAGGATCTTTCAAGAAAGAAACTTACAATAATTACACATCAACTTTGTTGTAATGAAGATGAAGACCTCTATGGTCCCACCAGGCATGCCAAAACTATTAGTGCAAATCTACAACACCCCAAAAAGACCTTTAGATCTACAGTTCAGAATTGGGTCATTTAGTGTGATTATACAACATTGAGTTTTATCCAACATGTGGGACCTTGCAAGGTGAGAAAACTCTCCAGATTGAAACTGGTTCTTACTCCTCTATTTAGGTGTATGCATGAATTTGTATATGTTCAATAGTAATTCCTAATCTAAATTCCAAGGAGACAGAGTTGAAGATGTAAGAAAGTGGAAACAAAACTAAGCTAAAATGATGATACACCAAAGGAGTGATGAACTTTTGATTTGTGAATAAACACAAATCATAAGAATGTAGCACAGAACATGCATAGATTGCCAGAATATAATGAAAGATCAAAAGACAATGATAAACACATGAGAGGACTAAAAAATCAGTCACAGAACATACATTATCATTCCCAAGTTTAATACAATGCATTACAATGGCAAGGAGGCAAAAATATGTGCTGCAACCTATATGAGAGCTTTGAAACTCTACATATATACCTACTAAGGAAGAAAAGAGAGCTTGTAAGATCAAAATGTCCAAAATTACAATAGATTACATCCTTTGCATTTATAGCTGAAGAAAAGAGAGGGAAAATAGAGGAGGAAGAAAATTTGATCCTTTTTCTCAACCACCTACCATTAACCCTTTCAAGTCGGCCTGTAATCCATCAAATCGAGCTTCTCTACTTTTTTTTTGCGTGTTGGAGAGAAAAAATGATGAATTTAGTGAAACACAGCTCTCAAAGCAATCTGATCTCGCATTTATGGCATGAGAAGACATTTTTAGTGTTTTCCTCCATCAAAACGAGCTGAGTCTTCATCCTTAACATGTGGGAGAAAGAAATAATGGTAGTGTTGAGAAAAAACAACTCATTTGAAGCAATCTAGTTCACATTAAAGGTATGAAAGACGTTTTTTAGCATTTTCTCCATCAATACCCGAAAAAAAAAATGATGTTTTTATTCCTTTAATGAATAGAGGGGCTTGAGACCTTTCCAAAAAGTTTGATTTTGTTCAAATCTGATCTCTGGATTGAAAGATATGCCCATTTGATGATTTAGGGAAAAAACATGGCAAAAAGTTTGGGAAAAAATTTCGAGGCACGAATATGGGCACACTTGGCGGAAAAAATCAGATTTTGAAAATGGGTCCATGAGGTCAAAATTTATTTTTTGCACTTTTGGAAAATTTTCTAAAAAATCCCCACGCCTCCGCCACTTCGAGACACGTTCCACCTCCTAGTTTAACAATGGAATCACGTGCTCAAACCTGTCCTTTTCCTTTTTAAATTTTCATTGGGAAAATTTCCCAAAAATTCCCTGTGCCCCGCTCTCTGGGTGACACGTGTCAGCTCCTAGTTGCTTGGCTGGGGTGCCCTTCTATTTTTTCCTTTGTGCCTCTATCACTTTGGCAAAAAAAAAAAAAATTCCTTCATCCCTATGATCCACAAAAAATATGGATGCGTGGTCACTTCAAAATGATCTGTGGGCCTTCGGGCCATAATTTGACTTTGGGCATTTAATCTCCAAAGAGCTAAATGCCAAGTTTTCCTCCGCGGGCCCGCGCCAGCAAATTTCCTTCTTTCGTCGGGCTGGCAAGACAAAATTTTCCTTTGCGCCCTTTCACTAAAGTGCCAAAACTTAAACTTCCCCTCGACGTCCACTGCTCCACGTTGCCACGTGGCACCTTATCATTGGAGGGAATATTTCCTCAAAAATCTCCATCGAGCCATAACTTGAAAATTACATGGAGTTAGGAGGAAAATTTTACCTTTCTGGAAAGGTAAGCGCCACTTGGATCTACTTGGCAGCTTCCGAATTGTACTCCTCCATAAACTTGAGTCCCTAATTTTTGCAAAAAACTCATTCTAAGTAACCGTTTTAGAGCCTGAAGACTTTGAACCTTTGTTGTTAGCTTCTCTTTGAGCATTTTGGCTTATTTTGACACTGTCTCCTTCTTCCTCAACCCCTGCTAATCCATGTTTCAAGCCCACCTGTAATGATGCATTTATATGATATAATCAAGGCATATCACTCTCTAATATGAACATGAGTTGTTCCTCAACCTCCTTTCTTCTGATGAAGAATATGCTATGGGTCATGTAAAATCTTCCGCAAGCTACACATGCTACTCCATTGTATGAGTAAACTCTGCAACACTGTTTCCTACCAAGTATTTGAATCCTAATAAATTTATTTGGTAATCTTCATCACTGATGGGTATCGTGGCTGATCCAACTTGATCCTTCTGGGGGATAACACACTATGGGATAACAAGAACACTTGTCTCCTTCTCACTCAAGTGAAGAATTCTTCTTGAATACATAAGCCTGATCCTCCTAGTCCTCGTTGGGCTATGTGAAAAATGTTGTAATAGTGTTGGAGAGTGGACTGGGAGATTCTTTTAGACAGGAGGTGGAATGTACTCAAAGTTAACGTATGGACCTCACTCAAGCTACTTTGCCTTCACTTCTTGACCCTCAGTATTTTCTGAGGAGGCTAATCTGGTAAAATTAACCTGAGTGGGATTCTACTACATGGATGAGGAGTATTCAACTTTCTTAGGAAGAATGATACAATTTGGATAGCTCACGACAAACCTATTTCTGAAAGGATTAAAAATCGTTCATGTGCAAGTGGTTCATTCGGAGAAAAGTATAGGAGTTCATATCAAATGAACCTCATATCATACACAGTGTGACTAGGTAGCTAAGGTTTTCTCCCCAAGTCATCTTGGGGTTGATTACATTGGAAACCATCTTGCTCTTACATTGCAAATATGTATTTCTTATTCGACATATGTTACTCTCTACCATCATTGCGGATAATAGATGGGACAATTTTTTTCCATTCTAAATGGATTCATTAAGAGTGTCCTTCCTATCATGGGGACCTAGAGGACAGAGATCTACATGTGAATTCAACCTCTTGGTTTAATGTCCATGAAAATCCCTCCCTCGTTCTGTACATCTTGAAATGAAGTTTAGCATATGGTACCTTTAAATAAGTCCCCCCAAGCTATTGTATACCAATATGGCATCTACCTTTTGTAACTTATCATCAGGGTACCACTTGGTGTCACTAGTGACCCAAATGTTTACACTACTTATGGCAAGACAACTGCCATACTCATCTTTTTTCTGTATGTCTATATACTTTTTGATCATGGGAAGCTACTTCCTCTATCATTAATAACTATGCTAATATTTACTTCATGTCCAACAAGTTTTCCATGGACTAACTTATGATTTCTTCATTATTTTCTTATGTGATTCATATTTCACTGATCTGACTTGGGTACTATATGCTATTTTGCACCCTAAGCTACTGCCCCTTGATTTTCTATGCTCAGTGTATCCATATGTCTGATTGTAAGCCTTCTCCTACTCCTTTCCTTTTCGGGGTGACATTGTGAGTGATGTTTGATGTTCTGAAACTCCACTTAGTTAATGGTACCCCTCTATTTTCGCACACTTTGGTGGGGAGATTGATTTACCTTACATACTAGCTTTTACGTACTGGATCTATCATACTAGCCTACTTGGGATACATGTGCCTTTATTACATGCAGGATCCACATGAGTTGCATTGGAAAACAACTACAATGAATCCTTCATTACGTTAGATGACGCTTATCACTGATGACATTCACTATCTTGGAGGAGTGAAATCATCCTATAGACTTGGTATGGGCCCCATTGATTCTAATTGGGCCGGAATAAATTTGATGATCATCATAACCCCTAAAATACCTCAAGGCTATAATTTAGATCAACTTGCAGTTCACGGAAAATGTTAGTGGTAGTCTATTCAAGAATCATAACGTAATTTGCAATCTTATATTCTATAGAGTAGGCAAAGCATACCTTTCAGGATTAGTTAACAGTTGTCATAGAACTTGTTAGGGGTTGAATTAGGGTACTCTTGAAAACTAAGTCCTATGGTATTCACTAAGTCGGCAACCTAGGTATCTACTACATAGTAACACTAGCACCATCTAAATGATTTTTTGATAATCAAGTACCATGCAATCAAGGAGTGTAGATAGATACATCGAGATACATGAGTGCAATTATGGGACAAATATCGAGGAGTTGAATCCATGATGACATCATCAATTTACACTAATGTCAAACATCCTAATATGGTTACAATAAATTTCCTGTCACCAAACCATTCACTAAGGTGAAGTATCTACACTAGGAAATTTATTTTCATAGGACAAGAAGTTTGTTGTCACATAAAAGGACATTTTTTTCATGTGAGAGGAAATTTACTATCACACAACAAAAAATTATTGTCATGCAATACGATTACAGTGTTGTATCATGGTAGAAGGACTTATTATGCCTTTTGTGTTTGAGACTCATTTTACACATACGTAATTCTTAGGTTGTTTAGGGAGTCTTTTGTCTCTTGTAAGTGGATGTTTTCCATTAGGATTTTTTTCCTCCAATTTACTATAGTTCTCTTAAAATTATCCCATAGAAAAACATAGGTACCTTATCAGATCTTATTCATCAAAATGGGCAAGAAATTGATCTATACCTCTTTCTTAGTATAAACTACTGGCTCCCAGTTCTAGACTTTAGTGTTTGAGCATTTTCTATGGCCTCTACTTCAGCTTTGATGACTTAGGAGGAAGAAAAAATTGATGTATCATGTACTAAGACAGTGTATAGTATTTCATAGGTCTTGTTCTACCTAGTTGGTTAGTCATCTCACCTTTAATGAGAATAGGTCATAGGTTAAATAGGTCAATAGGGTTAGTGTACAATCGTGTCAATTTGCACACGAGTTACACAACACTCCTGAGTATGTACCCATATATAGTATCTGATATTATGTAGCATTTCAATACAATGGGGATTAGAAAGATACCTATTATGTACAACTATTTTCCTCTTTGATGTCATGCTCTTGCTAATTAAAAAGTGTTCTCATATCCATTGGAAGTGCAACCCTCTTTGATGTGCATAAGGTTCCAACATTAGATTCCTCACAGAAAAATTTGCATATTATAATCAAGTATCAAGGGGGAATAGAAATGTTGCAATCAATGTCATTATCTTTTCATTCAATAAGACTCACGTAAAAACATTCAAGTAGAATCAATGTGCAATTTGAATGGACACTTGTTGTAACTTTGACTCTTTTACATTATTCTGTGCACACTTCAATTTTTAGAGATACACTTGTGTTACATTCTTTATCATACTGTATAGGAAAGAAGAACCATCATTGTGCATCATGTACTAAAAAATTCACTAGGAATTGGATTATAGATCATTCATATTCAGAAACTTATAATGAACACCATCACATCAATGTCATAAATGGAATACAATATGCATCATCATGTAGGCTAAAAAACTTTCATCTTTCAATAGATCTTTATAGCCTCTATGGCATTAGGGATAATCATTCCACTAGTTGACTTGTCCACTAGGCATGATATTATTCACGCAAGTTCTATAGGATCACAAGGTCATCCACATTTTACCTTCTATATTTTAGTTATGATCATTCAGTCACCATGGGTAAAGTGCAAGTGGAAAATGTAGACACAAATATATGATAGCACTCTAGGGTATTGAATTCTATGGCCCTAGAATGACTATGCTAGGAGGGGTACATGGGTATAGTATTAGAGCGAAGGTGATTTGTTCTTGAAATATACCCCTGACCTACTTAACTATTTCTCTTGTTATCTCAATGGAATATTACCATCATCCATATTATAATATTAAAGAAGATACTTAACATGCCTTTCATCTTTCATAAGTTTTATAGACTAGTGGCCATCTAGAGAGATGGTGTTGGGTTTCAGAATGGAACATGGGTTGAAACCACAGTCAGGGGACAAAAATTCCCTTCTCTTTAATGGGAGAGGTTCCCTTATTTAAATCTAGAAAAACAAATGTACAAATTTACAAATATCAATGTTTGGACCATGATAGCCTGGTTCGTTTTCATACTCAAGAGATAATAAATTAGAAGGAATGGAAGAAGGAAGATATGGGAGAAGGAAGAAACCAACAATTCTTTTGGGAAATATAGATAGCAGAGTATATCCCTACTCACATTGAACCAAGAGAATATAGAAAAGGATCAATTACTTCACCATTGATGCAAATCAGTAGACACAAAGTTCTAAAGATTACACAAACTAGAACACAAAGTTTCTATTGAATGCAAAACAAATGATCCATTTAATCGAGAAAGGAGAGAGAAATATGTAACATAGGAAAAAGATAGAAAAGAACTTTTGTATTGAATTACTTTAGAATTTTACAACCTTCCCACGAAACCAAAATCCCCATTTCCGTGGCCAAAACCATGTTCTTATAAAAATTCATATACATCCATACTTTTTCCCCAAGAAAATAATATCCGAAAGGAATAATGTTTGTTGCAGATCCGCTTTTGGAAAGTGACATGAAACAAATGCACTCATGAAAACCAGAGGTTCAAAAAGGTGAATATTTCAGGTGTTCGAGCATGATTACTTTAGCAGGGGGCATCTCATGATTTTCTTCTTTATATGGTCCTTCCATTTCCACCTTTTAACCACTTTCATAGCACTCAAGTGCTTACTGGTAGTTTATCTTCCTTTTTATCACGTATACCTGATAAACTCCATTTTCTGATGATCAAACTTTACATCCCCTCAAACTTATTGATTTGGCTCCATAATAAACCAAAAATGCATCTCATGGAGAAACGACAAGAATATAGAGAAAAATAATGAAGAATGGTCTATTTTTACATTTTACAGAGCTCTGGTTCGTTAATGGTGTTAAAAACTAGACGAGTGCATTTAGCTATCTTTTCCCCCTTTTACCTTCAAATTTGGACCCTACACGTGGCAATATCCAAGCAATGACGGCCCTGGGGGAGAACTACATTTCCTGACATTTGGGAGAAAAAGTGTGAATTCTCATTTTTTCTCTACCCCCCCACAGCTCCGCCAAAAGCCAGACATGTGGAACCATCTGAGTGGCTGAGGAAATGTTGTTCAAATCTACCATTTAAACTCTTTTTAACAAAAATCTCAAATTCTAAAAAAACCTCCACTGGCCCACTTTGACTTTTCAATGTGAACACGTGGCACACCAGGATTGGAAATGGGGTCATGACTCAATTTGCAACATTTTAACCCTTTGGTGAAAAAGGCTTAAATTCTCAATTTTCTCCACAGACCCATTGTTCTAATTTCATTCTTCAGCACGTGGCATCACCAGACTGGGTACGGGAATGCGCTTCAATTTTATATTTTATCTACTTTTGAAAAGGGTAAAAATTCCAACTTTTCCCCTGAAATTCCATGCCCCTGCCGTTTACTTTTCAACGTAGGCCATGTGTCCCTTTCTAATTGACATGGGCATCAACTTAGAAATTATCCCTTCATATGAGTGGGGTTGTGGGCCATTTTATAATTTTTCACCCTTTGTGGAAACAAGGCTAAAATTCCTAAATTCCTCCATCGGTCTGCTAAAGTGCATATGAACTAAAAAATGGCCACGTGTCCCTATTTCATTCTTCAACACATGGCATCACCTAATTGGTTGCGGGGATGTGCTTCGATTTTTATATATTTTGAAAAGGGGAAATATTCCAACCTTTCCCCTTGAAAGTCCATGCCCATGTCATTGACTTTTCAACATAGCCCATGTGTCCCTTTCTGATTTGTTGCGGGCTTTAACTAAAAATTTATCCCTTCACATTAGCGGGGCCACAGGCCATTTTAGAAATTTTCTCCCTTATGTTGTAATGCCTTGGAGAATAAAATGGATCCATCACCCCAAACTTCCACCAAAACTACTCCAGCCAATCGGGGACCGACGGGGATGTGGGGAAAATCTAACATTTTTCCAAAATCACCAAAAGTGATAAGTTCAAAAAGGAACCCGTCGAGCCATGTCCAATGGGAAAAAAATGCATAGCTTCACCTTTTAGAGCAAGAATTTAATGGGGAAAAGAATGTAGGAAGTTTCGAGAAATGAGAAAATGCCATTTTTTCTCCCGATGAAGAATTTCTTTCTCTGCAAAAAGGTTAAAAATGAAAGATGTAAGGTGTCATGCATTCCAAATGCATAAAAGAAAAACTAGAATCATTTCCCATCCATTGAAAATAGGCAAAATGTTTTAACGGCAGCAGGTTGAGGAAATTTTGATTTAAAACGTTGTGGGAAATGGAAACGAGCATCTGGGGAGTTTAAAACACGAATTTCTTCTATGGAAGGGCTCTAATTTTAACGAAATTAGATTCTAAAGGGTGGAGAAAATTTAGAGGATAACATCTGGCTCCTTCTGGGGATGATTTGGCAAAGGTAACAGGTAAAATCAAGAACCTTAGAGAATTCTGGGCAATCAGATCAAACCAGTGTCTTAGCCAATGGGCAACGAAGTCAAAAAGAAGCAATACCAACATAGAAGAGAATGTAGAAAGGAAACCAACCAAAATAAAAACAAGGAAATAAAAACAATATACAAAATGTATAGAGGGACCGCCAAAACTCCTAGGTGTTGAATAACTTCAAAAATTTCCCACTATAAGGAAGTGGGAGAGGAGAGCCATCCATGTAATCTAGGTAAAAAGAGTTCTCACTAGCAAAATGTCTAATTTTAAAAGGACCAAGCCAAAGGGAATCAAATTTACCATGGCTGCCTTGAGGTTCATGCCTTTTGTCCCAAAGAAGACCCTAATTTGATGGCTCTCTTATCCTTGGCACTCAAATGGGATGGGAATTCTCCATAAGTAAGAAAGTGTGTAATGCCATCATACCATTCATCAGTTGAGCTGAGGAAAAAAACAATAGGGATATCAACTTCCTCCCAATAGGGATATCAACTTCCTCCTTGGATGATTTGGCATCAGCTCCTTTAGAAATGAGTTCACATAAGCCCTTTCCTCGAACTAGCTTGGTGGGTTTGATGTCAAGATCATAGTCCTAAAATTTGGCTACCCAATTACCTCTCTTGGTTCCAAATTCTTGTTGTGTAAGAATGGATTTAACAGATGTATCAGGCACAAGTACATCGGAATGAGAGTTGAGTATGTAAAAATGAAACTACTTCATAGCTTTGACCACTGCAAAAGCATGTTTCTCCATCATGGTGTACTTCAGCTCATGGGCCTTCAAAATATAACTCATGAACACTATGGGGAGTTTATGACCTTCAGAATTCTCCTGAGTTAACACAATAGCTAGAGTACTTTCAATAGCATAGCAATAGATAATGAAGTCTTTGTTATAATCAGGGCATGCCAAGATTGGAGTCTTTTCTATAGCTCTCTTGATGTATTCAAATGTAACATTTCCTTCAGAGGACCAACCAAAATTCTACTTCCCTTTCATCATGTGGGCTATGTTCAAAGTACATTCAGTAAAATTAGGTTTGAATCTTCTTAAGAAGTTGATCTTGCCAAAGAAAGTGTGCACACCCTTCTTCCTTGTAGGGAGAGGGATCTGCTGAATTACTTTGACTCTTTCTAGATCACTATTGATTCCCTACTTGGAAATAATATGTCCAAATAATTTTCCCTTGGTGACACATAAGATAGATTTCTTGGGATTCAAGGAGATGCCATGCTCTCTACACTTTTGGAGGATAGTTTCAAGGTGTTAGAAATGATCAGCTCTAGTTTTTGAAAACACAGTCAGATCATCAAGGTATACAACTATGCATTTTCCCTTGAGACTTCAAAAGGCTAGGTCCATTTCCCTCTGAAAGGTGACACCAGAATTGATGAGGAAAAAATACATTCTCCTGTAAGAAAAGGTGCCCCAAGGAGTGGTAAAGGCATTCTTATGTTGATCTGCATCACTTACTTCTACTTGATTATATCTTGAGAACCCATCAAGCATGGACAGCATTTCTAAACCTGTAAGATCCTGCAACACTTGATCCATTACGAGGAAAGGATAATTATCCTTCAAGGAGGCTTGATTCAAATTTCTAAAATCACCACAAATCTAGATCTCATCATTCTTCTTCCTGACATGCACAATATTAGCAATCCACGTTGAATGGTGAATGGGGGAAAATTATCTTAGCCTTTAATAACTTTTGGATCTCTTGAAAGATTGTATCAGCATTTTTAGGGTTATACTGCCTCTGATTTTTCCAAAAGGGCTTGATCCTAGGTTTTAGAGGAATGAAATGTTGCATCTATTTTGGATGAAAAGCCTTGAGATCATCATAAGAATATGTAAGAACATCAACATACCTTTTCAACATATTTTTTGCTTTCTCCCTCTCCTTTTGTGTGCACCACTTTCCTATGTTTACTAGCATGGGTTCATTAAGATTCCCAATGTTTATGTTTTCATAGTCAGGAGATTATTGACCTCCTTTGGAAGTTTTGGACTTGATGTACCTATCATGTTTATTAAATAACTCTTCCAAAGTTACCAACCCTTTAGGTATGTTATTACCTTTTAGTTTTATGCAGTCATCATGATCCATTTCTTCTTTGTTATTTTCTTCATTTGGGGGCACACACTCTCTAGGAATATTTCCACTTCCTTCAGAGTACAACTGGTCAAAATTATCTCTGAGTTCAATGAAGGAAAGAAAGTGTTGATCATTAGTAAAGACCTGCCAATTGTTTGCATTGTCAGGCATACTAGGCCTATGAATCATCTCAATGGTGAATTTATCTTAGGAGAAATCTAGATGAGGGACCAGTAGAGACCCTGAGATAGCCAAGGAATCAGCTCTGGTATTTCTTTCCCTTGGCATGGCTTTAATTGAAAAGGCATCAAGGAACTCAATGGAATCCCAAACCAGATTCCTGCAATGTTTCAACCTTCAATTCTTTACTTGAGAAAGATCTCTGACCTTTTTTACAATTAGCTCTACATCTCCATGAGTAAGGATAATCTTGATGCCCATCTCTTTTTCCATGCTTAAACCAAGGAAGAGAGCCTCATACTTAGCTGTATTATTTGTGTTTTTGAATTAGAGCTTGAAGGAGAAAGGATGAATTTTCCCTTCATAAGAAATAAGCACCACACCAGTTCCAAAACTAGTTGAGGATCAGCTTCCATCAAATTCCAAAATCCAAATGCCATTAGGATCAAGAAATACGTCCTTGGGATGGTTAGCCTCATCTTGTGACATGATCATGTAGTTACCATGACCAATGTCCTCATAAAGTATTTGTGCCTTTGGGTCATCTATTTTTGCACGATATATTTAGTTTATTTCTCAGGCAGTAGCTTCTTCATTTTCCCATTCACTGGGATAAGAGCATGTGACCAATCCATCATGATTTCTCCTCCAACATCTTTACAAAAATTTCTACTCATAAGCATGTCGTAGGAAGGGGGAATATCAGCTACCAAAATGGTAGTTAAAACTCTCTTCTCTGGAAAAGCAGCAAAGGCTACTTGTGCATCCTTGATCCTTCCAACCAATGGCTCTTCTCTACTTTCCATTGAGTAACATGAACCAGAAGCGTGGGTTAGGGTTAAGCCTAGGGCATGAGCTACCTTAGAGGGCATCACATTATCTGAAGCACCATAATCAATAACATAATTGTTGAGTTTGTGGCCAACTATGAGGAGACTGACATAAAATGGTTTGATCTTCTCATCAAATGAAGTGACTACTACCACAAGGCTTCATTGAGATGAAGGAGAAGGAGTGGGAAAGAGACCTTTAGGACTAGGGGATGAAGGCTTGGATTTGGAATTTACAAATTCTACCCTCTTAGAAAAGTCCTTAGGATGGGTTTGGTATAAATTGGCTTTTGAGATCTGGATCTTAGTTTTCTTGAGATGGTTAATAATGTCAAAAGAACTAGAGGTAGATGGAGCATCATTGATAGGAGTAGATGAAAAATTTGACTTATCAACTCTATCATTTGAAGGAAAAGAAGCTTTAGGAGTAGAAACAGAAGAGGAAGGAACAACAAAACCTACCTTGGGTGTAGAAGAAGTTGGAATAGGATCTCCTCTCTTTGGAATCACTAGAATGGATGTAAGAGGCTCCTTAGATCTTTTAGCAGGCTATACCACTTTATCCTTCTTATTGTCTTTCTCATGAGTCATGACAACATATGATTAATTATTCATCTCTGTAACTCTTTCTTCATAATCATCCTCTTCATCTATACCTTCAGTGGTGAGAAAATGGACATGAGATCCACTCACTCTTATAATTATTCATCAACTTCCTCTTCATGTTCTTCACAGATTTCATCCTCCTCCTCATCATCAGGCTCCAACACTTCACATGTTCCATTGACTAGAACTTTAATAGGTGGGCCTTCAATTGATAATCTGGTCTAAGGAGAGGGTAACCGATTCCTCGGATGAAATTTCTTCCTAGGAACATCGTGATAAGGAGCATGCTGGGAGAAATGATTCTTGAGAGTAATAAGATAATTAGCAAGTTTTTGTACCAACTGATCTGCATTAGCTACAGGAGAAGCTGTGGAAGAAGGATATGCTTTGTATTTGAATGATTCTCTCCTTAGCTTTCCAGACATGATCAGATCATATTCAACACTGATTAAAAATCTCTGATCAGCATCTAAAGTGGCAAGATTATATCTTCTAAGGGAATAGCTCACTTCAAGTAGTTGGGCATTAAGGAAGAAATTTTTCTGAATTTGATCCATAGGGCATGTGTTTTGTGGTATCTTATTAACCAGCTTGTTGAATTTGGACACAAATTCCCTCATGGGCTCATGTGACTCTTTCTTGATTTGAGAAATCTGGACCAAGAGGGCATGTACATACTCAGCAAGTTTGAAACACTGCTCAAATTGGGTCGTCATGGTGTTCCAATTGGTGATGGATCTAGTAGGGATATGGTCAAACCAATCAGAATTATTATCTTGTAATGTATCCAAAAAAATTCTAACAGAGATATCCTCATGTTCAACTCCAAGAACACCAAAATCAACAATGAAGGCCGCAATATGTTCATCTGGATGAACCTTCCCATCACCTCTGAATTTAGGGAAATTATTTCTATTGCCTCTAGGAAATTCATGCAATGGTTTGGGAAGAGCCAGAGGTCCAACCCTTTGGCCCTAAGGTAGAGGAGCTTCCATCCTTGGAAATATTGTTTGGAGAGGAACTAAAACACCAGCGAGAATCAAAGCATGCAAATTAGGACTGATTTGATCTTGAGGGATGTCACTCCTAGAATTTTTGTCTCTAGCAGGAGGAGTGCTTGTAGATCTTGTATCTCTTCTTTTTCTTGATGAAGGGAGAGAGAAACCTTGATGATCTAGAAGTTGGAAATGAGGTTCTTCTTCCCCAAGGGTTCTTCTACCCTGACTGTATCTTAGATTCAGCTAGATCAAAGATGATCAAGAGGTTTTTATTAAAAAATCAAAATCCATTTGCAATGAATAATCCAGCGGATTCACCAAAAATTGTTGAGTTTCATAATGGAACATGGGTTGAAACCACAGTCATGGGACAAAAATTCCTACCTCTTTAATGGGAGAGGTTCCCTTATTAAAAGATGTAAAAAAAAATGTACAAATTTATAATTATCAATGTTTGGACCCTGGTAGCCTGGTTCGTTTTCATACTCAAGAGATTATCAATCAAAAGGAATGTAAGAATAAAGAGATGGGATAAGGAAGAAAACAAAAATTCTTTTAGGAAATATAGATAGCAGAGTATCTCCCTACTCACATTGAACCAAGAGAATATAGAAAAGGATCAATTACTTCACCACCGATGAAAATCTACAGACATAAAGTTATAAATATTACACAGACCAGAACACAAAGTTTCTATTGAATGCAAAACAAATGATCCATTGAATCGAGAAAGAGAGAGAGAAATATGTAACAGAGGCAATAAGAAATAAAAGAACTTCTGTATTGAATTACTTCGTAATTTTACAACCTTCCCAGAAAAACTAGAATCCTAATTTTCCTTTTGCCAAAACCATGTTCTTATAATAATTCGTATACATCCATACTTTTTCCCCAAGAAAAGAATATCCGAAAGGAATAATTTTTGTTGCAAATCTTCTTTTAGAAAGTGACATGAAATAAATGCACTCATGTAAACTAGAGAGTTTAAAAAGGTGAATATTTCATGGGTGTTCGAGCATGATTACTTTAGCAGGGGGCATCTCATGATTTTCTTCTTTATGTGGTCCTGTCCATTTCCACCTTTTAACCACTTTCATAGCACTCAAGTGCTTACTGGTAATTTTTCCCCCTTTTTATTGTGTATGCCTGATAAACTCTATTTTCTAATGATAAAACTTTGCATCCCCTCAAACTTATTGATTTGGCTCCATAATAAACCAAAAATGCATCTCATGGAGACACGACAAGAATACAAAGAAAAAAGAATGAAAAATGATCCTTTTTGTGCATTTTGTAGAGCTCTAGTTCGTTAATGGCATTTAAAAACTAGATGAGTGCATTTGGCTATCTTTTCCCCCTTTAACCTTCAAATCTGGACCCTACACGTGGCAAGATCCAAGCAACGACAACCCTAGGGGATAAATCTACATTTCCTAACATTTGGGATAAATAGTGTGATTTCTCATTTTTTCTCCTCCCCTCTGCAGCCCTGCAAAAAGTTGGACACGTGGTACCATCTGAGTGGTTGAAGAAATGTGGTTCAAATCTACCATTTAAATTTTTTTTAACAAAAATCTCAAATTCTCAAAAACCTCTTTCGTCCCGCTTTGAATTTTCAATGTGAACATGCATGGCACACCACGACTATGGAAATGGGGTCATGGCTCAATTTCCAACATTTTCACCCTTTGGTGAAAAAGGCTCAAATTCTCAATTTCCTCCATGCAGGTCCGCTATTCTAATTTCTTTCTTCAGCACGTGGCATCACCTAACTGGTTTTGCAGGAATGCACTTCAGTTTTATACTTTATCTACTTTTGAAAAGGAGTAAAAATTCCAAATTTTCCCCCGAAATTCCATGCGCCCACAGTTTACTTTTCAAAATAGGCCATGTGTCCCTTTCTGATTTGACTACGGGCCTCAACTTAGAAATTATCCCTTTGTATGAGTCGGGGTCGCAGGCCATTTTAGAATTTTTCTCCCTTTGTGGAAACAAGGTTAAAATTCCAAAATTCCTTTACCGGTCCGCCAAAGCGCATATGAACTAAAAAATGGCCACATGTACCCTATTTCATTCTTCAAAACAAGGCATCACTTGATTGGTTTTCCGGGTATGTCCTTCACTTTTTATCTATTTTGAAAAGGTGAAATAGATCCAACTTTTACCTTCAAAAGTCCATGCCCCCACCGTTGACTTTTCAACGTAGGCCATGTGTCCCTTTCTGATTCGCTATGAGGCTTCAACTCAGAATTTATCCCTTCACATGATCAGGACCATGGGCCATTTTAGAACTGTTCACCCTTCTGTCTGTAAATGCCTTGGAGAACAAAATGGATCAATCACTCTGAACTTCTGCCAAAACTACTCAAGCCAATCAAGGACCGGTGGGGATGTAGGAAAAATCTGATAGTTTTTCCAAAATCACCAAAAGTGATAAGTTAAAAAAGGAACCCACCTGGCCACGTCCAATGGGAATAAAACACATGTAGCTTTGCCTTTCCAAGCAAGAATTTTACAGGGTAAAAGAATGTAGGAAGTTGCAGGAAACATAAAAATGCCATTTTTACTCCTGATGAAGAATTTATTTCTCTGTAAAAAGGTTTTAAAATGAAATATACAAGGTCCCACGCATTCCAAATACATAAAATAAGAACTAAAATCATTTCCCATCCATTAAAAATAGGTAAAATGTTTTAATGACAACATCCTGAGGGAATTTTTATTAAAAATACCATGGTAAATGAAAATGAGGATCTGAGGAGTTTAAAACATGAATTTCTTCTATGACAGGGCTCTAATTTTCATAAAATTAGATTTGAAATGGCAGGTAAAATTGAGAGGACAACATGACAGTAGCACCCAAGTGCTCTTGACCCTTTTTTACCTAATTCACTCTTTGTGGGTATATTTTAAATTTGGGGAATCATTATTCACTTATTGGTTATCATCCAATTGTTTATTATTAAATTCAAATAAGTGAATCACATAGATACATAGTTATATTTTCAAAATGAGGGAATGAACACTAAACATTACTATTACAACCTATGCTTGCATCCAAAGGCATTAAATGATTTGAAATGAATCCATTTAACACTCATTTAAGGTACAAGGGTTTTATACTTTTTCATATACTACATAACAAGGGAAAGTTTATTCTATTCTATCCACACGTGCTATACATTTTATATCTAGCCCACTATCATTTATGTAAGTTACATAAGGGAATCCTAGGGCATTATTTTCACAAATATAGAATAGAACTACATGGAGTTGAGATGTAGTGCAATGCTCGATAATAAGTTCACTATTCAAGTGACTTTTCAGGTCAATACAACTGTACATACTACATATTTTTAATTATATTTGATGTTTTTTGTGGACATATATAGGTAGATACTCTATTTTACAAGTTCTAGGTATCCTCAGAGATCAAATAGTGGATATCATGAGACAGATGGGAGCCAAAAGGGAAACCTTTATGATACAAAAGAAATTATTTCTTGATCATTTACACGGTCACTAGTTCCCAGATCATGTCAGTAGTGCCTAGGTTCCTCTATCTTGCACTGGGTGGCCTTCTCCAAATCTTCTCCTAAATTATAGAATTTATAGTGATAATTTAGAATTGTGTTTGTACTCTGTTTATCACTTTACACTTCCCAAATCACTTCTTGTTCACTCAAAAATTACCTAAGTCTTCTTATCTCTCCTTTTTTAATTAGGGTTTCACATTGTACATGCTTATTTTCATGTGTCATTAATCTATTTTAGCATTTATACCTTGTTTTTACAATAGTTAATCTTAAATCAGATTTAATTCAAATTAAATCAAAACAAAAAGGAAGATTAATCTGTAGATCTCCATTTCCTAAAAATGGAGATCTTTTGAATCCTCCTCCTAGTAAACCCTTTACATACTCTTCCAAAGTCTTAAGACCCATCAGATTCATTGTGCATTATATAAATCCTCTCTTTGTCAGATTCAACATCTGTATTACTTTTGATCTCAAATCACAACACGAACTATCAGTATCTGTACTCAAAATCTTCTTCTTATTATTCATGTTATCACCTCCCCTTAGTTTAGGATTTCAATTTTTGACATTTTTGTCTCTCCCTAGTCCCTTGTAAAGATAGAGTAGAGTTAGATAGTTGTATTCCCTTTCTTAGGAATATTTTTAGTAGTAGGAATAAGTGGAGGGATCCAACCTTCTCTAAAGGTATGTCTCAAGTGCAAGTCCCATAATTCAGAGACAGTCCCATATTGCCTCAAAACCTTATATCTTTGTGACTTAGGTGTGGGTGTAATATCGAGATATAAAATGTATTCAATAGGATATCTTTTAGTTGAAATTTAGTTTTACTTAAGATTTGGCTTAAGCGTGGGTAGTTTAATATAGGCTAAATAATCATTTAACCTAAGATATGGGAAATTATGTTTCTAACATCAATTAGAATATACATACATCAACACACAAATGAAAGAAAACACACCAAAATACCCAACAAAAAGAGATCACCAACCATAAAGATTAATACCAATAATAATAATTTCTTCATGTATTCATATCTTTCAGATACAATTAATCACTCTTATATCAAACTGATTCCTTTATGTCCAAATAAATATTATCAACCTTTATCTGATAGAGTGAAACCTATAGACAAGGTAACCTCTTGAAAAGGTGAAAATGAGTGATATTATAACCTTCACTTCTATATTATTTCAAATATTGTAATGATCTCATAAACAACAAACATCAAACAAAGAAAAAAGGAAAAAACAATATATAGACATATTTACATATTTGATGAAAAAGATAATTTAATATAAACATGATGACGAAAAACAGATTTGCATTAATGAAATGATGTACAATGAATGCTAAAACAACGCCTTAACAAGATCATGATCAAATATCAGAGCCAACATGGCCACATATTACATTCATTTGAGATAGAAGTGAAGACATCATCAAGCTTGCTCTGGATATACAGACAAAATCTGTAATTAGTTAGATCAAGAATACAAAATATTTAATCAGATAATCAAAATAATAATATCAAAACTGGATATACCTGTTGTATTTGAAACTCACACTTAAACCTCAAAACAATGTTGTCATGATTCCTGTAAGATCACTTGCCTCAGAAATACATTGCACAAAATTAATTTCAGAATGAAATAACTTTCAAATAGCTGCAAAAGACCTGGTTTTTCATCCTTTGTAATTGAATCCTCCATGTCCTTTTATAACAATCCTCAAGAATGGAATTGGTTATAACCGATTTGTCTTATTTTAAAATAAAGGATGTTTTAAAGTTTATAATAATAAAATGTCACTTTATAAATTAAAGTGATACTACATATAACTTTTTAAAGAAAGGACACAGGATTTTAATGTGACTTCATAAATAAATGAATGAGGTGTGTATTGTCAAAACATGGGCCACATAAGTATTTCATACATTAATCAAAAGTAACACAATCCATATCAACATCCATCATTAAAATAACTAACACCTCATTAACTATCATAACCAATCATATGCACATAAAACTCCATAACATCCATATATGCATTAATATATCATCACCATTAAGTTCTCGAATTTGTCTTAAATGATAAGTATCATATCCCAAAAATGTGAAAATGTATCAAAATATCAAATGTATCTAGCCAAGTATATCAAATCAAAGTATGATTAATTAATCATCTACTGTCAAATCTAACAGTGGCTTCCCTGTCTCAGTGACCATCTCCACGTACTCATATGGCTCAACAGGAAGAATAGTGTGGGTGAACACTCCAAATTCTTCTTCTACTTCCAGTTTTACCCTTTTTATTGTCCCTGTCACCTTAGGTACAATGAAAGAGGACCTAACAAGCTTAGAAGTGTGTGGGGACTCATGAGAAGGTACAATTTGGTTTCTTTCAATTAAAAGTGGTGCAAAATGGGCCTGTGGAGTATGTTGCGGAACTGCATGAGAAGGGGCAGAATGGACTGATCTATTAGAAGACACCAGATTATTTTCAGCATGCACATGTTCGAGATTTGGTAGAGGTGGATTATTGAAACTGTGAGAAGGAGGATTACAGGGATATGACTCTATCACTTGCAATACTTCATGTAAATAGGGCTCATTGGCATCAAAATGAACATAGACACTCTAGTAGGACCATGCCTGACAAAAGGCCTACCATCCCGAAGCGTAATAGATCCCCTTCGACCACCTCTAGGTGAACCTCTATGCCATGATTTTCCATGGAAAATGGTATATCCCCAAGAATGGTGTGATTCATACATCCTAGTCCCCCATCCATCCCATCCTGACATGGTATAAAGTTGTAAAGACAATGAATGATTACCAAAACTCAGCATGTGTAGTTTCCCAAAAACTGAACTTGCCAATTCAAACCATAGTTTACAGTCAACAAATAAATGGCATATCATAAAGATAAACAAATTTTATCTTTAAAAAATCATCTTAACTATTTCATACCATTTCTGAGATGTATAACTTCTCCAGATGCCATTAACAAAATACCCACATGCTAAAATAATTTTTGTATGAAAATGAAATGAAAGAACTCCTTAGAACATGCATACACTATCTTGACTAATAAATTATTCATACTTGATGCCTTAGTTCTATCTATCCATACTTCATTCACACACCCTTGAAATAATTAAGATTAATTTATAAGCATGCCCACTTTCTCAAATTTCTCAGAGCATTATTATATGCAATCGAGAGCCCATATATATATGCAAGTATCAGAATAAGAAAACAATCATTGCATACTCTGCCATAGGTTCCATTATGATATTTCAAAACTGAATGCCAACAATTCATCATTGTTGACTATAAATGATTTGAAACAAACAAAATGCATATACTTGAAATCTTATCGCAGTCTACAGGAGGCCTCCCAGAATCTACCCTTAATATATAACAATGAACTCACAAGCAATTCTGGGTCATCTGGTTAAATAATTGTTTCCAAAATAACCATTAAAATTTCTAAATGCCCAGATGAAAAAACTTCATTTTAACTAACTGAGATAATATTTTCACTTAGAATCCAAAAGACAAACAACTTATAACCATTTTGAGCTTTTTTGAAATACCCAGATGAAAATATATTTGAAAAAATTACTTAAGTTCAGTATATGAAGTATTTTCATTTTATGTGGACTGTAAACATAATAACCAAACATGTTATCGAATCTCATAAGACTGAAACAAAAATATTTCGTTCTTTTAAGAAACATCAATACCCTCACTATTATATGAAAGTATTTTGAAGAAAATATGACTCAAAATAAACTGATATCAACAAAGCTCAAAACCATAAAATAAGTATGTTGGTTTCAATATATTCAACCCAGAATCTTCAGATTTCAACTTTAAATTTAATATCTTCTTTTCATAAGCATTTCAAAGACCCAACATTTGCATGCAAGTTTAAAAAAGGAAATGGGTACTTAAACCGACAAGTTAGAACACATTTCAAATCAGACAACTGAAACTCATTTCTTTTAATAACTCAAAGAAAGACAAAACTAAATCATGACCGAGGCACAACTGTCAAGCGTCTAGGCTCATACCTGTAATTTTGACACATCTGAAGACCAAAAACCATGAGCTCATGTACAAACCAGACGTCTCCAAGCTCCCAAACTTGCAATGAAAATCAAATGACTATAAACTAGAAGGATACGCTTCATTCCACAACGTAACCCCACATTCAATGCCATTAACTCAATTGTCATTAATCACCCATTACCTACCTCCACATCATACCTATGGAGTAGGAATTCAAAAATACGGTTTGCCAATTTTAATTTATTAAACTCCAAACATCATACCTTAGCCCCATATCAGTAAAATTAATAAACCATAGGGTTTATCAAAGAACATATAAGATAATCATCAAACCACAATTAGATATTAGTATTCATCAACTATTATGTAAGCAACCACCTCATGTGCCTGAAAATGGCAATTCGGTCAGTAGATATGATCTATTCCGTTCACTACCACATTCTGATTCTTATTTCCATAAGGGAAAGATCAGAGAAATTAAAATATGAGCCTGAAATCCAAACAACGAGATCACAAAATGGAATTTTATCTCCATGATGAATATCAAATATGATAACCAAGGTGATGATACATATATTTATATCAAAATAAGGTGATAGCCGACATTTTAAAGGATGTTCGAAACCACTTAGTGAAAAAAATTTAAAAAATTAATTAATACTTAGTGGCCCCCACCAGATTTATATGGATGTAAAGGTAAGCAAGCTATAATATGAATGTCGTGTTTAATTTTGAAAAAGAAGAGGTGTGTTAAAATTTAGCAATAACATTGGTAAGCATGTTGGCTAGTTTCTTGAATTGAGAGGCTAGGCTGCATCAAAATGGTTAAATTTTAACAAGCTCAAGAGTACAATGTAGGTTCATTATTTCTTGAGTTGATCTGCATGGACCCATAATAATTTTAAATCAAGGAATATAAGTTTGGTGGATCAAAAGCGGAGAAGGAATTACAAGAGATAAGGAAGTGAGGGCTAGAAAAGTTCAACATACAAAATCAACCTTCATAATTTTAAAATTTAAGTATGTTCTCTTTTACATTAAGTACATCAGAGATATTATATAAAGAGAATCTAAAAACATATTCTATAACTGATCCAATTGAAAACTTCAAGAAATCTTACCATCTGAGAAGTCTGATTATATCTTGAACTCCATCCAAATTCTTGAAAAGCAACATGTTAGGGTATTAAATGATCATGACATCCTGTTAAGGAAAAACAAAACAAGCAAACAACCAAGCAAAGAAAACAAACCAAAAAGGGAAAACAAAGCAAGAAATCAAAAAAAACAAACAAATATATACATAAAATACAGTCAATGATTCAGTCATAAAAATGTTTTAAATGTTGTCCATTCACCATGAATCTCAACCAATCACCATCTATTTCCCTTAAATGAAAAGCATTATTACCAAAAACAAAAGCAATTTGGTATGGACCTAACCACAAAGAATCAAATTTATGATGTTTCACAGGGTTCTCTCGAGCTTTATCCCAACAGAAAACTAAGTCTCTAACTTTAAAGCTTTTCGTGTTAACTTTTTTGTCAAATAATCTTTTCAAATTCTCTTTACTCTTTTCAAGTTTTTTTAAAGCAATGATTCTCATTTGGTCTAAGGACAATAATTCATCTAGACGCAGTTGTAAATCATTTAAGTCATCTATGCTAAAATTTAGAGCAGTACGTGCTGAAGATATTTAAAGTTTGATTGGCATAGTGGCTTCAAAACCATAGGCAAGCATAAAAGGTGAAAATCCTATACTTGACTTAACAGTTGTTCTATCAGCCCATAAAGCTTCAAAAATTTTAAGGTGCCAATTTCTTTTGTTGTCATTGACCAAATTTTTCATGATGTTGATTAAATTCTTGTTCGTAGATTCAGCTTGACCATTACCTTGTGGGTAATATTTCGATGCATGACTCAAAATAATGGATTACTTACTAAGGAAATTCAAATATTCTTTAGAAATGAACTGAGGACCATTTTCAAATATAATTTCCTTAGGTACTCTAAAGTGTGAGAAAATATGATTTTCAAAGAAAAAGACCACTTCACTAGCCACATAACTTTTTAAAGCAACAACTTCAGCCCACTTTGTAAAATAGTCCGTAGCTGTTAGAATGTGTCTATGACCAACAGAAGAAAGGGGATGAATATCTGAAATAAAATCAATTCCCCATTTTGAGAAAGGTCTTTCAAGTAGAACATGATTTAAAGACATGGATGGTAAATGTTTACGACCAACAAACATTTGACAAAAAGCACAAGACCTTACCCATTTATATGCGTCTTTGAACAATGTGGGCCAATAGTAACCGACACGCAAAATTTTGTGAGTAGTTGTTTTGGTGGAAAAATGTCCACCAAAAACAGCTTCAAGACAAATCATGAGCACACGTTTAGTTTGATCATGAGTTAAACACCTTCAAAGTATTTCATCATGATTTTTAAAAAACAACAGATTTCTAAAAGCAAAAATTTAAGAGCTTGAAAGTGAAGTGCCCTACGTTGTTTTTTTATCTAATGACTCAAGGCATGATTGGTTTTTAAAATAATAAACAAGATCATGATACCAATCATCTTGGGATAACAAACAATCCCAATCACACATGTTGAAACCTATGTTAAATTTAGATGACAACTCATTACCTGTCATAGTTTGGAAATGAGGTACAACATGTAGGGCATCGTCAACTGTCAAGATAACCACATTGATATTTGAATCAACATTTTCAGCTAAATGTTTGGCGAGCTCATTTCCTTTGATGGTTTTGCATGTTTCCAGCTCTAGATCAAATTGTTGGATTTTGAAAATCCACTTGGCCAATCTTCCATCAATCACAGGTTGTTTAAGCAAGTAAGCTAAAACAAGAATGTTAGAATGTACAATAATTTTATTTCCCATCAGTGAGTACTTATATTTCCCTAAGACTGAAACTAATGTGAAAACAAATTTTTCAATCAAAGGGTACCTGATTTCAAGCGTCTTTTAAAGGTTTGACTGAAATAAGCAATGAAATTTTCGTTATTTGATTCAAAGTATTGAGTTATGACTGCACCCATAGCTTTATCAGTAGCGTTTAAATACAAGATGAAAGGTTGTGACAAATAAGGTTTAGCCAAGATAGGTGCTGAAGCAATAGCATTTTTAACATCAACAAATGTAGAATCAACATGTGAATCCCATGCAAAACCATGATTCTTTTTCAACAAAATCTGCAATGGGGCAACCTTATCAGAAAAATCAAGATATGAATTTTTGTACAAAATTGATTTTTCCAAAGAAAGAACGTAAACCAGATTCATTTTTAGGAGGCTGCAGTTCCTGAATGGCTTTAACTCTTTCGGGATCAATAGAAATACATGTTTGTGTGATGATATGACCCAAAAATTTTCCTTCAGTAATGCCAAAAATAGATTTCTTTGGGTTGAGAGATATACCATATTTACGATAACGAATAAAAATTTCTCTCAAGTGATCCAAATGTTTCTTTCTTTTCCTGGAATACACAGTTAGATCATCTAGATAAACTTGAATTATAACCCCAATCAAATCATCAAAAGCAACATGCATTTCTCTTTGAAATGTGGCACCTAAATTCATTAAATGAAGGGCATATGATTAAAAGCAAAGGTACCTTTCCATGTGTAGTGAAAGTAGTTTTATGTCTATCTTCAGGATTTACAAAAATATGATTATAACCTGAAAATCCATCTAGAAGAGACATCATTTTAGACCCGATGAACTGCTACAAAATTTGATCAATATTTGGTAAAGGGAAGTTATCTTTGGTGCTTGCACGATTTAAATCTCTAAAATCAACACAAATATGGATATCTCCATTTTTCTTTCGTACCGGCACCAAGTTAGTAAACCACTCAGAATATCTAACCGGAAAAATGACACCACCTTCTAACATCTTTTCAATCTCCTTAGTGATGGTGTCTTCCAACAAGGGGCTCACTCTTCTAGGCTTCTGATGAACATGTTTGATCCCAGGTTTAATAGGAATATCATGTTTTATAATCCTAGTATCATACCCTTTTAAGTCTTTATAGGACCAAGCCAAAACATCAATGAACTCTTTCAACAATTTAATGAAGGCTTCTTTTTCTCTAGGAGTCAAGAAATCATGTAAATATGTGTATTTTTGTTCTTCCTCAGTACCAAGATTCACAACTATTTTCTCCCCAATAATTCTCCTAGAGGGTTTAGAAGAAGACAATATTTTAGGCTGATCAGGAGGAGAAAACATAGATTCTAAACTACCATACCAATAGGTAGTTTATTGCTGGAGAGTTACAACTTATCACCATAATTTAGCAGATAATCATCTGAATTAAAGTAATTTACTATTAAAAAAGTATCAATATGTTCATCACAGGAGAAAATGGGACAATTAGTCTCTAAATCAGGTATCATAGGCCTATAAACTTATTTTAAAATGTATTCAATCTAATCAAAAGTATTGGGATTTGAAGAAAAAATAGCCAACTTATCATCCCTAGAATTGAAATCTCAAAAGATGGGATTAATATTAAATGACTCAAATTGTTCAAAAAAATGATACTTTTTTAGTATAATGATGAATTCTTACCTGATTTGTTTTATAACTTTTTTTGACATGTCTAATAATCAGTTCTAAATCCCCAAAAATAGATAACCTTTTAATTTTTAGATTTAAATCTTGTTACAGTTATAAACATAAATATTCAAATTCAGTTGCATTGTTTTTTGTTTCAAATTATAACTGAAAAGTGTAATTAAACTATCTTCCTCTAAGTTACTTAATGAATATTGATGTCTCCAAATCATTGCACCCCTCGAATCACCTGGGAATTAATCATGACATTCAGTGTGATTGGGACACATGGGATCATCTCTCAAGCTGTGGGACTTGTGCTTGAGGTGAACCTTCGGAGAAGGCTAGATTCCTCTTCCTATACTAAACACAACACTACTTCTGATGTAAGAAAGATGGCTAACTAGACCTATGCTAATATTTCATGGGATTAGGGAGAGATAATGCAAGGACATAAAATCTATGCTAGAAGTGGTGATGCACCAAGAAAAGGTATGTTCAACTTCCAGAAGGGTTAATGTGGGTAGGATGCTCGCATCATTGGCCACCTTCACCTATTGCAACTTGGAAATGGTACAAAATACCATAGACTAGAAGCACACATTACTTCTCTAAACTTTAAACATACACAATAGAAAGATCAACTTTATATTGATACACAGATAATTTATCAAGAGTATAATCACAAGCACATGTCAAGTATCCACTTAAGTGATAATAATAATGCAACTCTTAATCAACAGAAGGAAATTAGTTTCTCACAAGTAACAAAAGTAACCACACTATTCTTTTCAAAATATGAAATAGATAATCTGAAATAAAGGTAAATTAATCAATAATGCCAAGGAATTGCATTCACAAAGTATAGAATGAAAAATCATTCAACACAATAAAACAAATCTTTAAGTGCAAGGAAATTCTGAACATAATTAAAAGGCTTCAACAAATCTCTAAAATAACTCTTCCAAGCTTGAAGAACAACTTTACCAAAAATTTCTAAAAATATGTATAACAAATAATGGAAGAATTCGACTATTTATACGTTCCTAGGTTGAGCCATTACAACTGGGCCTTTAACTAACATTTAACTAAAAATAGTAATGTTATTAATATAAAGGAATATGATCCCATAAAAATATCAAATTTGTTGCAAAAATTGACCAAGTCAACCATACAAATTTGACTAATTCAAGAGAGTGAACCTGTCCTTTCATGACCACTCAGCTTTTTCCTATTTCATCTGCATCTACTTTCTCTGCAAGTTTCTTATGTCCTTCCTCCCATACAGCCATTCAGTTTCTATACTTGAAGAAGCACTTGATAAAACCCTGATTATCTTCATCTCTAGGCCCATATGCATAGTGATTCACTACGTTTGTTGTCTCAATCTCTTTTGTGATCATAGATGGAAACCTTCAAAGTTTATTTGTGACTTTCTTTATTATCCCTATGAAATTTTTACTTAAGACCAGTTGGTCAATGAAATCACTATTGAAATTCTTCATGACATCATCATCTCGCTTCACCAAATCTTTGAAATTTTCCTTAATCTAGTCCTTAGGAAGAGCATCGATATTTTCATTGAAGAAAGTTGGCATTGTCAAACTCCTCTGAGATATCATTCAGGGGATCTATAATCTCCAATCACTTCTCCTCCAATTTCTTAATCAAATCTTGTAATACCTGACACTAGAATTCCATAGCCTTTTGATGTTCAAACAATTTAGAGGCATCAACAATCACCTCTTCTTGAAGAAGTGAGTATGAATACTCCTCTCTAATGTCACTCCATTTTGCCAAAGTTAATTTTAAATTATTATTATCCTCAAAGAAGGATTCTTCCATCTTAGCAATGGTGGATTTTGCAACCTGCAAATCATTATAAATCTCAATGGATTCCTTGATCAAAGGATTAGCTTCCTACATGATTCTCTCCATCCATCCACTCACTGATCTCGCTTTCTCACCTAGCTACTCAAGCTCATGATAAGAAATATCAACGATTGTAGATGAAACTGTCATAGGCGTAGTAGTTGAGATTTCAGTGGATGGAGTGGGTTGGTTTACTCTATGTAGTAGTGTAGTGAGCTTCTCGACTTTGGCCTTGAGCTCATCCTTGGTGGCCTTGTCTTTGTCATATTTCTCTAAAAGGGCCCCAAAAGAAGTGTGTACATCTTGCATGGCTCGTTCATGAGTAGCCTTCCCCAATTAGAACTTTGATATCCGGTAATCTGCTACTGTGACTGTTTCTTTAGTTTCCCCTCAACAGTGGTAGCTACTTCTATCACACGCTCTCCAGATGGATTAACCGTCAGACTTGATATGGTTCTTAGTCTCTTGGCCTGTATTTTGGGAATGGACTCTAATATACTGAGATACATAACATCTCCTAGAGGAAACTTTTTCTTTTTCTTAGGAGTCTATCTAAACAACCATTCTGGTATGGCTAGAGCCGATGAAGATGGAGTAGCAGATTTGATACCTAAAACATCAGTTAGGACAAGATCACTAGAAATAATAGTTGATATTTAAGTAGAGGTAGCTTTGATGGAAGGTGTGGATGTAAGGACAACCATAGGAATTGAAAAATCAATTCTATGGGTTGTAATTGAAGAAAATGGTGGTGTCAAAGGAAGTGAATAGGAAATGAGTGACCCAATATTTTTCACAACTGATAGAACTAGAAGTGACGAAAATACCAAGCCATAGAAGGGGATGGGAAAGAAGAAATAATGGTGGAAGTGGAAATAAATGATAATCGAAGTGATAATGGAGGAAGGGAAAGATGTGATGGATCCTAAATGACACTAGGAGAGTCACTGACTTCAACTAATTCTATTACTGGCACTGTAGATGATGTAATCTTGGGAGCAACATACCTAGAGAGAGATGAGCCACCAACCATAAATGAAATCTTCTTTAAAATTGTAGGAACCCTTTGAGTCAACCTCTTGGATTTTGTGGGTGTTGGTTGGTTTATTTCTAGTGTAGACCTTGTATTTGTAAGTTTATTTTCCCCTTTGGGTGATATGCCCAAGGTGGTCAACCAACTAAAAGTCCTCTTTATAATGGGTGCTACCCTTTCCTTAGTATTTCTGCATTCTTCCACATACCAATCAACCCATGAAAATGGTTGATTAGCAATATTATCACTCTTGTATGATGAATCTAGGACCTCATCATTATCTTGCATGTCCTTTGGCACATAAGCCAATCCAAATTTCTGCACTTCATTAAGGGTTAACCTTTCATAATCCCTTTGCCACATGATGTATTTGTCCCAAAAATGAATCCATATATCTTCTAATTGGGGCATGTGGGCACTAGACTGATTTATATCCCAAAATTACCCTAGTAGTCAAAATTAGTTTGCAGAGGAAAGGTTTGTAGGGTTACCTCAGCCATTTCTACATCTACTCTTTTTTCCTTATGAATATTTGGGCAAGATTATCTGCTAATCAAAACACGGAAATGCATTCCCGCCTTGTGATAGTTATTTTGGATTCGATGATAATCTAATAACTATCAAAATAATTCCAAAAGAATCCATTTTTCAGTGAGGAACCTCGATAACTTGCTTGGGGCACCTATGAATCTTAGAATCTAAATGTAGGTGAATGTAGGAAACTGAAAGTAGATTACTCCCCATTCTCACACCTCTTTGAAATCCTCATTGGAAACCCTCTGATTATATAGTTCTTTATCAAAATGATAGAGGACTAAAACAAATAAAGCATTATTGACTCTTCAGAAATTCTTACTCCCCTCATCTAGGGTGAGTTGGGAATAAAACACGTATATTTGAAAGGTACTGCGAACACTCCTGGTATTCAAACCCATGAAATCTCCCATAGCAGAAGCCGCATATACCAGGAAATATTTCATGTAGAAATTCTTCATTTCTGACAATTTTCCCAGCTGATAGCGAACGTTTCTACTAATATGCTCCCCCCATTGGATAAATTCCTAATTCTTCTTGATAGTTTATATGTACAAAAACATCCATTCCTGGAATTCCTTTGTAGAAGGAAGACCTGAAAATTTTCTTAAAAGCACAATGAGATCATTCACCTCCTAAATAAAATTTGATCGATGTATAGTTTTGGGTAATTTGGAAAAATTCTTAGTCAGATAGGATTTCATCATAACCTTTAAGCATACTTCTTTTTTTATCCCAGTGTTCCACTACTATTTTCAGTGAAATTGTGGCATAATATTGAATGTCTTGAAGTTCAAAAAAATCCTCAAAGAATTTTTTGTCCAAACGGATCACCACCTTATCATCACTATCCCTAACTAACATGGAGTCCTCGTCGAAGTGGGCTGTTACAACTAAGACAAACTCTGGGAATTACGTAGATGTGGGAAAATGGGCAGTAAGGTAAAGACCATTATCATAGATGGCCTACATCTATGGATTATTTTTTGGGGCCTTTAATCTCTCCTAGAACTCAGGAAGATCAATTTTTCCTAGTTCAATGTCCCTAATATTTCCTAAGTCGGAGGATAAGCAGGATTGGGGATCAACCCCAAGAAATGTGTACTTCATCTTCTATTTTCCCTTTGAAGTGGAGGCATACATCAAAACTTGTGTTTCGAGAGCTGAATGTCGCAGAAACTACAAAAACTTGAAAACAAGAAAACTATGAAATTTTAAACCAAAAAAGTCTTACAGGAATCACCAAATTGAAATCCCTGAAAGATTTTCCCAAACTAAAATTTCTGAAATCAAAAAATCTGAAATAAATCTACAAAAATAAATTTTCCAAAAGAGTTTCCCAAACCTGGAGGTCCTGAAAAACCCAAAATCAACAATTCTCTGAAATCCTGAAAACAAGAAATCTTTGAAATTCTGAAAGCAACAATTCTCCAAAATCCTGAAATGAGAAGGTTCCAAAACTGAAAAACTCCAAATATTTTTGTCAATGGAGTTCTTTCAATGATTTTTCCACCTTGTGATCTCCCAAAGAAACTATCTAAAATGAATTTTCCAAATGAGTCTTTCCGAAGATCTCTGGATGAAACTGCAAAACAAATGTTGAATCACCAAGCTATAAATCGAGAAATAAAAGGAAGTACAAGAGGCCTAAAAAGATCTTTTGAACAACCTTGAAAACCTAGAGGAAAGTCAAAAAATAAAAAATGGTGAACAAAAAGAATAAAATCACAAAAAAAGTAGAGGGAAACCAAACGAAAAACCCAAATGAGGAAGAAACGGAGGAAAAATACCTAAAACCAAAAGAAAATTAAACAAAAAACATACCTTGAAAAAGACATCGCAAAGTACAAGAATGGAATGTCAGAGAAAATGTGTTAGGTAAAAACGACAAGTAAAAATATGAGTTTAAATAGAAATCCCAATATTAATGGTAAAATTTTGATCTATACGAAGGTAGGTGAAAATTAATTACATGTAGAATCTTTGAAATTCTGAAACTCAAAAGCCCAAAATTCCAAAAATTTAGGATTTTAGACTTTGGAAAATGGGAAGCAAAAAGACAAATTGGTGATTGAAAAGTCTAAAACCTAAAAACCCAACAGTCCATTAATTCAGAATTTTAGAAATTCAGAATTTGGAAAACTTCAAGTGAAAATCCTAAAAATGACTTAGAGAACTCCGAAAACCCGAAACTTGAAAGTCCAAAAATTTGGACTTTAGGAAATTTAGTCTTCAGAAGTCCAAGAAGGATTTAAACAAAATGAGCCAAAAAGTGCCAAAACCTGAAAACCCTAAAGTCTGAAAATTTGGAATTTTAGAGTTTCGGACTTCAAAAAATTTTCAAATGAAATTCCAAAACTGAGATTAAAAAATCCAAAAGAGAAAAAACTCTGAAGTCTAAAAATTGAAAAATTTCAGATTCTCGGCCTTAGAAAACTTCACTGTGTGAGGATTTCTATAAAAAAAATTATTCTGACATATAGCCTTCGTTTGGGTAGGTTAAACTATTAACAACTACTCCAACACCATTTCCAAATTGATAACTAGCTCCATGGAAACACATTTATCAAATGTCATCAGAAGGTAATAATCTGACATGTTGGTAGTATTCATCATCAAAAGAAATTATGTCTAGAGTATTTAAATAATAAGTTCCCATACCATTTTCTACAAATTCCACAGATGAGGTGTTCCTTCAAGTGGTGTCCCTAACCATTATTCCATTTGAATAAATACTATGACATTTCCTACTGGTGCCCAAGTAAGATCCTTTCCAAAAAAATCACATGTGGCCTGTGACCAATCTCTTTCAAGCAACATAGCATAATAAGTAGATATATCTAAGATATCCACATTTCTAATAAATCTAACTCTTTCATCTTGTGATAGCTTAATCAATATGTCCATAAACTTCCCACAACATTTGGTTTAATGAGAATCGAAACCAGTCATCTTTTTGTTGTCATGGTCATTTGAAATTCCCAATTGGTCAACAATGGATTTAGGCATAACGTTCTTCAAAGCACCTGTATCTAATATGTATTTATGTATGATTTTATTCAAAATGTTAATTGTCACATAAAAAGGTGGAACATAATCATGTGTAGAATTATATTGAATCATTACTTTATATTCATCGTGATCAAATTCAATTTTAGAATTATCCTCTTGGAAAGCCACCGATGATTTAGATTCAGATCTATTTTTGTCCATAGCTTCCAATTTTTCAAACTGTCTAGGCAATCCAAGACTCTCAAACATGTTTAGATTGCTCCTATATTTCTTTATATCAACAAAAATATCATACCCAGAAGTAAATATAGAAGATTTAGTAAATGATTTACCTTTATAAGGTTGATATTGTGCATTATTTAAACCAGATGGAACATCATCTAAAACAGGTTTAGTTGTTTTCTCCCCCTATTTTACTTTCTTAGAGTGGTCATATTTATGTTTCCCTTTTTCATTATTAGTTGTTTTATCTTTTTGAACTTCATTTTTAGCATAATCTTTTGACCTATTTTGAATGACATTTACATCAGAGTCAACAAAACTAAACATTTCTGAAATACAATTTTCTTTGATGAATTTCCTAACTTTATCATCAGCTTTGCACATGTCAGGGTCATGTTCTAACTCAAAAACTCCACAATAAATTTCTTTGGATTTAGATTTTACTTTACCTAATTCATTCTTAACCTTAGTAGAACATGTGGACATGTTTTTCAAGGATGAAGGCTAATCATTTTACTATATTTTAATGGAAACCAACTCATTCCCTAAATTATTAATGTCATTTATAATCTTTGTATTTTCATAAGCATAGTTATATGATAATCTATCTTTAAAAACAACTCTCTTAAACTTATTTTCATACTAAAAACAAAAAGTGAGAGTTTCCTCAAAGTCATATATTTCTTTATCTTCTAGAAAAATTTTGTACCTAGGTGGTAAAACATTGCAATAATATAACCTTGCTAGATTTTTCTAAGGTCTCACATTAATACATATAGTTTGTCTTAATTTAGTGAAACAGATAGTAAAGTGATAAATTGTCTCACTAGGATCTATAGTCATGCTAGAAAGATCATTTACTAGCTCAAATTCATCTTTTTCTTTCCCAAAATAGTCTTCCAACCAATCTTCTACATTTGACCATTTTTTCATACATTTTGAAGGTAAACTAATAAAGGATTTGTAAGCTCTTCCTTCAATATTTTGAGCTAAAATCCTTAGATAATATCTCTCATTTGTTAATCCTATGGAAACACATTAATTTAAAGGAATATGAGCCATACTCAATAGAGAACTTGGGTAGCTGAATACCCTTTAATGATGGTAACTTGAGAGGATTTATTCCAATATCAATTGGATTTCCTTTTAGCCAAGAGCTGAGATTATCTTCTTTATTATCAGAAACCTCATCGTAAGTGATATTTTCCATATTATTTTCAAACATGGGAATTATATTTTGGTTTTGATTACAATTAGATATAGCACCTCTTTCTTCATTTTTACCAACTTCTTCAACCATTGCAAAGAAATCAAAATCATACATATGAAAAAATAAAAAATCAGCCTAACAAAAATGTTTCAAGAATTTATAATCATTCACAACATCTAAAGGTAATACTATAGATTTATTCTAAGATTTCAAGATCACTTCTATTACATGTTTGAATTGTTTTTTTTCTTGACAACGTGACATTGAGTTTAAACGTTATAACTTTCAAGCCTCTAAATGTCAAGGGCTCTATCCTCTCCATCATTAAAGACTTCACTGACTTATGCAAACTATGCAATTGTCGCCACAAAATCTCAAATAGTAATCCTAATGTCACAGTTAATGTCTAATTGGGTGTTGCCGATAAGTAATCCAGCTTGATCAAGAGGTGTAAAAATTCTAACGCTTATTGATGAAATTTATTAGTAGATATTTAAAAGGAATATACTCTGTAATAAATTAGAAAGAAGAATTGGATACTTAGAAGAAATCCACTTAGAAATAAGAAATATAAGTTATCCCCAATGGAGTCACAAAACTTATTGTCCATAAAACTTAGACTGACAACTAATTAAACCTTTCACCTAATGTAAAATTTCAAGATGAAATCATATCAGTCTAATCATAGTTTTACTTAAGTACAAGTAGTTTAATATAGGCTAAATAATCATTTAACCTAAGATCTAGTAATTTCTATTTCTAAAAAAAATTAGAATATATATACATCAACACACAAAATAAAGAAAACACAACAAAAAACCCAACAAAAAATATCACCAACCATAAAGATTAAAACCAATAAAAAGAGTTTCTTCATGTACTCGTTTCTTTGAGATTAATGTAGGAACATCAAGTGCTAAGGAATAATAAGATCATATAAGACCATTAGACATGTTTTATATGTGTGTTGAAGTTGAAAATGTTATAAAAAACACCTTGAAATGTTATCAAAGGTGTTAAGTGCTTGTAAAAGAGTTGGAGGAGTAAATTTACTTGTTAAATGAGTAATATAGGAAAAATAAATCTATATCATCCTTTCCTAGCTGTCATGTATGACCTAGATGAGTGTGTAGGATAAAATCTATCTGATTTCTAATATTGAAAGAAAGTTGAGACTTCTTAGGAGTTGTTGAGTTAGTGTAGGAGTTATTTAGGAGTCCATACTTAGCAAAGTTACACATATTCATAGGTGATTTGAATGTAATGAATTAGGGTAATTATTATTAAGGATGTGAAATAAATAATAATGCATGTATGAAGACTAGTAGTGATAATATACACATTTGTGAAGAAATTCTACAAGTAATTGAAAATTAATTAGACTATGCATAGAGTTACCATGTTCTGGATGAGACCCTAAACATGACATTCAAGAAGAAAGGTGTTTGTAGAACTATGTGATTTCATGGGCAGTTGAGTTATGATAAGTAAAGTGTCTTCTAATTTATATAAATCTTGAAAGCTAGTAATTTGCTTTGTATCCCCAATTCTTAGCTCTCGGACCTCAATTAGGGCCTTGCATATCGTAACTTCCAACCATCCAAAAATCATAAAATTGTGAGGAATTTTCTATCCAGGTGATTTTTAGAAGCATGAAAATTTTCACCTCCAAAGTAGCATGTGTGGAGGATATATTGAAGAAAAGACAGTCTGATTGTGTTAGTGATAGTGCAAGAAGAGAAATTGGGTGCATTAATGATCCAATGGAGGAATCAAGCTAAAAATTAATGTAAAATCCCTCTCCTCATCATTCTTAAGGTGAATCCATTAATATCCAGGTGTTTTCATAGTCAAAGGTGTCACTGTTATGTTTAGAGGTTAAAAAGAGGCCTAATTATCAAAAATACAGTACAAGGGAAGACAATTCTGTGCAAAACAATAATGGATGAAAATTAGCCATGAATTAGAAATTCAAAGAAGGCCTCAGAAGCTATTATTTATTTATAAGGTTTCCTTGGATCATATGTGAGATCCAACTCAATTTTCATGTTGGAGGCTATAAGGAAATCAAGGCTAATGACTAGAAAGGTAAATTGGAAAACTTGATATAGATCAGGTTATGGAAGATCATAGACACCCTGATTAGGGTATGAGAACTTGAGGGAAGATACCTATTTGAAGGTCATAACAAATAATTTGTATGGGACATAAATATCTAATTGGATGTCTTTGACATATTCAAGAAATGGTGAGTGATATCATGAATCCATTGAAGGAGGTTTCCATCATCAAGAATGGTATGCTTGCTAAGAAATCCCATAAGTGGGTTTTATAGCTTGAATTTGTCTTGTATGTTAAAATATTAGTCTTACACATCTATTGTACATTGACTCAGTGATCACAACGTGATAACCTTTGACAAGTTGGGATCTAGTGAACTCTTCTAGTAGGTGTTTATAAGATAGAAAATCAACACATGACCTTCTTCACACCTGACCTCCAGAGGTCATGTCGAGATAGCTAGTGTAGAATGATTGTGAATGTGAGTGTGGTGATGGGGATCAAGATAATAAAAAAAAATTATATATTCAACATGCCATGTTGGGATCTGTGATTCTAAAGTAAAGAATGCTCTCCTAACATGAAGTTTTGTGATGGTTTGGTCTGAGGTAATAACCACTCGTGGACTCTAAGAAATGTCAAGATCGACTATAATTCTATTCACTGGTTGTTGAACATGCATAAAATGACTTGCGGGTGCCTTGTATAGATTTCTAGACAAGGTCATGGAAGTAAGAATGAGAGGCATGATGATGCCGTAGGTATTTATGGGTGATTTTCTAGTCTGGTCCAGAAATTATTAGTCTGATCGGATGTTATGTTCAAAAAGGAAATCTATGTGATAATATATGGTGGAAATATAGGAGATCTGAATACAAAATGTACGCAAACTAGTGTCAATGTCTAACTGAATGGTAAGCCCATTGGGTTATGGGACCTAAGGATCACAACGAAAGACAAGTGGGGGTTGTGGCCCTTGGATGGTCATTTGCACAATCAAACCTTGTTCCCAGGGGCAGTCAAATAATCATAGGCTTGATTAGAAACTATGTTTACTGTACTAATTTGTTCTATCTTCTTAGAAAAAGTTTCAGGTGTGCGTAAGAATGTCAAATGTTTGTTGGTATCAATGTCAGTTATCAATTCTGGCATGTTGGGTTATGGGACCAGTGGATCACAACTATATGTGTTTTCCTATTGTGGACCATTAATGGTCATACAAAATGAAATAAACTGAATTTCAATAAGAAAAATAATTAATGAAAGATATCTAATATATGTAGTAGGAGTTTTCACAATATTTTAGATCAAAGTAATAAAAAGAAAACTAGCCTATCAAAGAAAATATTTTTGTTCTTTTCTAATCTTTAAGAAATGTGTTCTAATATAACAAATAAACTAAAGACAAGTAGTCAACCATATGTATCTGGTTACTTGTGCAAATGTATGAATATAATCTAAATCAAATAACCTAATATGATCAAAATCCTCCAAACCTTACCTTAGAGGTGAAGAAAAAATATGACCCTAAAAGGGATATTGTCCCTCACAACTTCCCTAGTAATGTTAAAATTAAAACTTAATAAAATGAATAATACTCTAATCTATTTGATGTGAATGATTTTCTACCCTATTTTATATGAATTATTTTCTACTCTTTTTGATATGAAATTGACAATTCAACACACAAGGTAAACAAACACATAATTCCAACCTAGACAAGCAAGAGCTTTGGAAAATCTAGTTATGTCTATATCTGTCCACCTAGTATGTTCCTTTCTTTCTCCAAGTGTTCATGTGTGTCCAAGAGATTAGGAATGCAAGAACAACAATAAGATATTGGCACTTGAGAAATGGAAACTTGATGGCAGTTTTGATGCAATGTACGTATAAGAGAGATAGCACAAGAGATTAGAGCATGGCTATGTAATTCCTAACAAGATCGTAGCAGTAATACAATGCAAGATACACAAAAATATAAAGCCCTTTTTATTGAATACAATCATGAAATATATAGGAATGGAGGGTGGGAGGTTCCTTCATGCACAAGGAAAGAAGGAGAATTTACAACCAATTAAATCTATTTAAAAATAGGAGGAAGGAGAGCCAAACAATCAAAGCTAATTTTAGACAATTCGGCTCACAGATGCATGCAAAAAGTCAAATTAAGTAAACCATCACATGTTAAAACATGCTTGAAGAATCTAGAAAAAGTGGGAACAATCACTGCTCTATACATGGAGGTGGTTTCAGGACCGCCACCTTGTCATGGGTGATAGTTTCAAAACCACCACCCAGGCAGGGTGGTGGTCCTGACACTAAAGGTCAAAACTTGAATAGGAGGAAGGAAGCTAGAAAGAGCACGAGAAGGCTGAGTAAAGACATCTAGACAATAAATATATACTGTGAAGGGAAATTGGAGCTCAAACACCTTCTTGAAAGAACCTAAATCATCATTGGGGACTTTTGTAACCATTTTCTGATAATGTAGCACATGTAATTTTGGGTACATACATATTGCCCCCTTGGAGAAGTGTCTTCACCATGAAAAGGCATAAAATGGAGAGTCCAAGTATGAAATTCTTGAAATGGGGAGTTAGAAGCTATACCTAACAAGCCCGTGTGTCAAAATCTCACCACCCAAACTCCCTTGACAAGGGAAAAAAAGACTCATGTGCAGATAGATAGAATATCAAAAAATAAACACTAGATCCAAATGACAAAAGGAATTACCATATGTGCGGGGATATAAAAATATAATTGAGTCACCGCTCTAGCCCTGTGAACATAAAAACTCAAAATGAGGTTAGACTAACATATATATATATATATATATATATATATATATATATATATATGTATGTATGTATGTATGTATATATTGAAATAACTCATTTTTCATTTCATTTATGCTATTTGATTTGGTGAATTCAGAGCTCTGGACCCATGGTGATCATTTTCGATGAGAGTACAACTGATAGTACCATCACAAGATTGTGACCATGCCTCTATGAGCAGGAGATCGACCAACATAGTCAAAGGTTGGTTATTTCCAATTTTGTGTTTTTATACCCTGAATGAAAAAATGTTGAAAATTTCACCTAAGGGGGATTATTTAAAAAAAACTTGTCTTAAATGAGTCTCTGGGGGGGCGCCTATAGGGCATGATTTTATTTTGTCAAACATGGTATTTTTTGTCTTTTTTAGCATCTTTACGGTAAAAGGCACGTTTAAAAAATTTGTCTTATACCGCCGCTTTGCATTGGGTGGCGGTTCTGAAACCAATGACCAAAACGTTTACTAACTTGATTTTTTTTCATGTTTTATGATGTTTTTGGTGAGCTTATTATTTGGTATATGTTATAACTTGCTCTTTTTCTATGTTTTGGTAAATGCAGAAGAAGGAGGAGTACATCAGATGGAGTCGGGAGAGGGAGTGTGATTTGCTCCATGGTATCATGGATTAGCTGACAGAGGATGAGATAGATGTTTTCCAGAGGGCTAGTATTTGGGGAATTGCATGGCTTCCCCATGTTGCTCCTACTAGTCACATTCTATGTGACTTATTTTAATATTGGGATGCAAACCAGAACACTTTCAGGTTCCTAGGTGTATGGGGTGAGTGGAATATCACCTTGGATAATGTATACCATAATTTTGGGCTCCTGATACTTGGGAGGAGACTAAATTTGTAGACAGCAAGGTCCAGGGCCGTGATGACATAGTGGGCCACATACATGGGAGATGTCATTGTCTCATCTAGATCAAATAAGGGGATGAAGGTTTGGTGCATTGCCATCACTCCAAATCTTTTCATATGTAGAGCCATCATGGGCATCTCATCCTATCGATTGATCAGGGATAAGGGTGGTGAAACCCTTTTATATTGTTAGGCTCCTATCATTGCGTAGATCAAGGGGCATGACTATAAATATGTCTGGTGTGTGGATATATTTAGGACTAGCTACCATGATTTGTAAAGGTTAGTGAGATTGTAGGGGCAGTCATTGAGCCAACCCACTCTTATTATGAGTTGGGTTTATGAGCATTTCATCCCCTATGGCAGGGGAGTACTAGTGTCAGATCTAACAACTTTTCAGGCACTTAGATGGACAGGTATGTCAGTTCTTAGGACGCCACATCAACCAGTGGCTTCCCTAATTGCAAAATACATAACTGCTACACCCTACCAACACATGGAAAGGATATGAGGACTGGAGGTGACTACAATGGTATTTTAATCTTTAAAATGTCAGTTGGTCAAAAGAGAAGGGATACCTGAGGTCCATCCATTTGATCAGGTCCCCCAGCAGTTTGGCCTTCCATACATTGATATGCTCCCTCTCATCACCCCAATTTATAGGACTATTCACGAGGCTTGGAGGGGCCCTAGAGGGGATCTTGGTTGGACAATGGTCATTCCAGGTGTTGAAACCATTGCAATTATATGGGTGGCATGTGTTCTCTAGGAAGTTGGTACCCCTCAAGCACCCCTACTTTAGATTATGGCCACTCCTACTCACATTACAGAGTAGGATGAGCCCATTGATCTAGACTCCGACTCTAAGGAGGATATAGGGAATGAGATGAAGGAGGATTCAGTTTGAGAGGACATGGAGGATGAGGGAGTTAGTGTTGGGACTATCGATGAAACCCATGTAGAGGAGGAGGAGAGTGACCTTGAATGACATGATACTCAAGAGATGTTCAGAGAAACATATGAGGAGGCCAGTGCTAAGAGAGAGACCTTAGTATTAGAGTCAAAAATTCCTCACTATGGAGAGGGGGATGATGAGTCCTTCATAGGACATCGATTCACTTCTGGCTTTGGGGAATCCCCATAACCACTAGTAGTACCAGTAGCAGTAGCTACCGACCCTATTTAGGTGCCTGAGACCTGAGAAATAACTTTTTTTTTGCTTTGTTAATTAGGAATGTTGATTTATATCTCTTTCTTTCTCTTTTTTCCCTAACTTATCACTTCTTTCTTTCTTCTTGTAGCATCCCCTTGGGGAAGACCCTAGCTGAGCTGATTGTCAACTCAGGAAAGCCATTAGCCACAGGTAGACACACTGATGTGTTTTCCCCTATGTGGACGGTAGCAGAAATAGTGAATTCTCTCCACACCTAAGTGGCTAGGTATGAGTCTTTCGAGCCCTTCATGATACAGATCCCTACTCTCAGCGAGTCCATGGGAAGTGGATGCCACCATGATCACTCACATCATTCTGTTTACCCCCAACATCTTTGTAGCTGTAGTAGGAGCCCTAGACGTAGTCAGGTGCCATCCGAAGGATCTCAGAGGGACTAACACACCATGGGGCCATTTTTATTACTTTTATGACATTTTTTCGGTCATTTATACGATTTTATTTTTGTATCTTTTAGGCTAATTGTGAGTGTTTTGACCATGCCTAGTGCATGGTGACACTGTATATAAACTTTATTTTCCATGATATATATACTCTTATTTTTGGTTTGGTATTCCAATGTATCTGAGTTGACTTTCTTTTGGTTTATCTCTCATGTGTACTCGAGATATCTAGAATTTCCTCTTTTCAATTCTTTTCAAAATGCATGCAGTGGATGTGAAATGATAATAAAATGATTTCCTTTTTTTGTATTTCATAGTGTTGATATATGATGATGTGAACATAATGTGATGTTTGAATTTTAATTTCTTTAAGAAATATTTGATACCTCATATTGTTTTGGAAAAACATGGTGATAAAATGATATGATAAGTATATATTATTTTCCCACCCCCAACTCCATGCAACTAGTAAGATACGAGGGATCAACACCAAGAATCATAGGGGACACAAGTTATGAAAATTTATTGAATGATAGTGACGAGAGAAAGACAAAGGTTTGGTAGAACCGAATTGAGATGCTACAGCCTTATCCTACTCAAGCTACCTCATAGTTTAGAATGTGAATTGCTTTACAATTTATCTAGAATTGCATCCGTAGATGGCCACTTGGTTGAAAAAAATTAGATTTGGGGTTTTAAGCTCTTTTGGAATTTTGGACAGCTAACTCACTTTGTTTTTGACCTATGATTTCACAATATGTGAATGAATTATTTGTAAATTTCAAGTTTGTCAATGAGACCCCCTATTCCTTGCCCCATGGTACCAAGAGAGAGCATGGTATCATCACCATGGACAAGGAATAGTCGAGTAAGGTAATTTCTCTCCTTTCCCAACCCTACATCCCCAGTAAGAGATGTAGGCTCAACACCAAAGGTTGGTAGGGAAAAGAAATGTGTAAAATAAATTTTTTATGTGGATTTACATTTGACTTACCTAGGAAATTTTATTTGTATGTTCTTATTTCCAAAGAGATTTTTATAGGATAGATGTGACCCCATGAAGCTTCTAAAATAGACTATAGGAAAATACACCTAATCTAGAAAGAAACTATAAGTAGAACCAAGTATGCAAGCCTTGGTATGACCATGGTCATAACTTTGTCTTATCTTTATTTAACTAATGAAATTATTCATAAATAATTGATGATACTATGAGTGTTTGAAGAGATATGATTTGAATTTTTTTCTTAATTGTTTAGGAGTTTCTATAAGAATAAATCCCTTGATCACAAATTTTACAAAATGAACTAGTGGATGAAAATGTAATGCAGATGCAGTAATGTACATAAGAAAATTTTGGTGGATCATGTGTAGTACCTCTTTAGGTGAAGGCATTTCATGGATTCACTAAAATCCTCACGCTCTCATGCACACAAGTGAAATTCCCCATTTTTGGAGTCTTTTACTAATCGATACTGACCTAACAACCTAGGTTTGAATTTACTTCCCTTTCCATTTTTTTTGTCTATCTAAATGTTAAGTCTTAACACCAAATCTCCTTCGTAGATCTCATGTTCGTAAACATTATTATTGTATTTCTAAGCCATCTAGTCAGTGTAAATTCTATGTCATTGTTAAACATTAAGTATAGCCTCATTGATACTTTTTAATTGGGAGAGTCGTGCTTCTCAATAACACTCCTCTCCCAGGATCCCGTGTAGTGAAATACAGAGACTAAGTATTTCGACTTTAAGTGGAAGAACTACCTCGGAACCAAACACTAAAGAAAAGAGGGTTACCCCCATTGGCATTCTAACTAAGGTTTGATAGGCCCAAAAGGATGGAAAAATATTTAGGTATCAATCTAGTTTATTATCCTTAACAGTTTTGAAAAGGATGACCTTTAACATTTTATTCGTAGCCTTAGCTTTTCCATTATCCTGAGGATAGTAGAGAGAAGCTATGTGATGACTTATTTTGAACTTTGTACACAACTCACACACCTCATCATTTTTGAAATAAGTGCCATTATCTTGAATAATGACCTATGGGATCCCATACCTACAAATGATCTAGTTTAAGATGAACTTAACGATTGCAAAACCAGGTATGGTGGTAAGAAGCATGGCTTCTACCCACTTAGTAAAGTATTTTGTTACCATGATTATGAAGTTATGGCCATACATTGACAAGGGAGAGAACTTCCCTATCAAATCTAGGCCCCATGTGGAAAGGGCCATGGGGTTATGATTGGTTGTAAAGCTTGTGCCGGTATATGGATCTCATGTGAGAACTCTTGGCATTTTTGACATCTGCATACAAACTCTACTACATCATGTTCTAGAGTGGGCCAAATATAGCCCATATAATGTATCTTTTGAGTAGTGGCGTGACTGCCAAAGTTACCTCCACATACTCCACTATGTGACTCATAAAGAAAATTTTTGGATTCTTCAACATCAACACATCTTAACAACATTCCAACAAAGGATTTGTGGTAGAGAACTTGTTCAAAAATAATGTATTTAACGGAAATGATGCATAACCACATTCTTTTTTGGGATGTTTCCCCTTATAGATATGTATGGTCCATGATGAAATTAACAATATCAGTATAATCAAGGACATACATAGATAGGGGGCCTAGTTTCGAAGAAGTACACACACTCATCGAGAAAGTCTAAATCTACCAAATCACCTCCATCCAATGGATTTTCAGCTAAGAAATCCACAATGATTTGTCGCTTAATAGATTTATAATTTACAAATGTTAGTTAAAACTCGTCCATTAAGATTACAAAATGCATGGTTTTTTAGACAAGGATCCTTGTGTGAGGAATTTATGTAAGTGATCTTTCTTAACAATAACCCTTGTTTATTGATTCATCATGTAATGCCTTCAGTGTTTTGTTACAAATACTATGGAAAGGCATTCATTTTATTCTTGTGTGTAACGTGTCTCATAATCAAACAACGTTCGATTAATGAAATGAGCCACATGTTCTTGTTTATCATCATCCTCTTAAGCCAACATGTAGGATAGAGAAACATTCGTATCTCATGAATACAAGATAAAAGGGTGATCTGATCTAGGTGACATTAGCATGGGAGGGGATAATAAGAATCATTTAACTGACTTGAATGCCTCGTTGCATTCTTCCATCTAATCAATGCTATAATATTTCTTCAAAAAATTATTGATTAGATGAACATAAAAGATCAAGTCATGGATGAACCTTCGGATTACACCGATTTTCCCAAGAAAAGATCTGGTACCAGACTCATCTGATGATGGAACCATTTCTAGCACAACCCATATTTTTTCTAGGTTGACATCAAGCCCTCATAAATATATAATGTAACCTAGAAGATTTCCTCAGATTATGCCGAATACAGATTTTTCTGGGTTTAACATGACTCCATATTCAATTAAGCGCAAAATGATAATATGAAGCACCTTGGGTGAACACAGTGCTTTTTGTCCTTGGCCACCAAGTCATCCATGTAGGATTCCACAATCTTATGAATAATGTTATGGAATATATATGTCATTTCTCATTGGTACGTGGCACTAATGTTCTTAAGACCGAATGACATGACAACACCCCAAGGAGTTATAAATGTAGTTTTTTCTTGATCCTCATCAGAGATTTTTATTTGATTATACCAAGAAAACCATCCATGAGAGACAAAATTCAAATCTAGTTGTTTTTTTAATAATAATTTCAATGGATGGTAATGGGAAATCATCTTTGGGGTAAGCCTTGTTAATGTCCCAAAATTCCATGCAAATACGGATCTTTCCATTATTTTTGTGAACGGGGACACTATTATACACCCATTGTGAATAATTAACTGGTTTGATAAATCCTACCTGGAGAAGTTTCATTACTTCTTCTTTCACCATGAGAGCCACTTTTGGCTTCATGGGCCTTGACTTTTGCTTAATCGGTTTTGTATCTAGTTTGGCGATGAGATTGTGCACCACGATATGTGGATAAATTCCCGTCATTTATTTGTAATTAAATGTGAATGTATTTTTGTGTTCCCTGAGGATTTAGGTGTGTACTTCCACCTCCTCTGGAGTTAAGGAGGATCCTAGCTTTTATATTTTTGGTTCTTTCTCTTTTCCAATATTTACATCGATTGTTCCCTCGATTAAGTAGGCATTTCCCTCCTCAAATTCAGGCAGGGCTAAAGGTAAATCTAAATCCTCTTCTTCTACCTCAAAAATCTCAAGACCCCTTCTTAGGAAGGATTCAATCATGGGATTCCAAAAATAAGAAAAGGAACAAAAATCTAAGGAAATGTCTATCTCATGATATGTAAGATGTAGTTATTCCAAAGTGTTTAAATAAATTAACATTGATTCATCACTATTAACATTCTCTGAACAATCAAGTTGACTCTTAGTTTCTATGTATGTCAACATTGGGGTCATTGGTGCTTTACGAATCAAGGGTGTGGCATGAAATAAAACCATGAAGCTAGTATCTTCATGGTCACTACTTGGGGTGAAGTGTTTATTAGAAGTTGCTATAGAATCTATGATAAGGTTTTGTTCGCATTGAATTGCTTCAATTGAGATGAAATCAAGCCCTTTCATCATACCTAGCAATGTTGTTTTGTAAAGTTGTAGATGCTCAACTCTAGTCTCATATACTTTAGATATCTGATTTGTGACTAGTTTTGAATCACCCAACACCCTAATATTGAGGATGCCCATTCTCTTAGCTACAATGAGACCTAATAGGAGAGCCTCATATTCAGCCCCATTATTTGTGCATTCAAAATTCAACTTGAAAGAAAAAGGTAGAATCTTTCCTTCAAGCAAAGTAAGGATCGCACCTACCTCGGCAATGCCAAAACAATACTTGGCTCCATAAAAATGAAGAGTCTAGAAACTACTCGAAAAGATGGATGTTGAGTCATCCTTTGTGCATTCCTCCTTTACATCAGTTACCTCAACCATGCAAACCTTTTCTGCTAGAAGGGAACTGAGTCCCAAGGTATGTCCATTACACATATAATCAAACGGGAGGAGAGTAGGAAAATATTTCTCTAATAGCTCAAAAATATTTTATGTGGTTCCTAGCGACACTGTCTCTACAATAATAGTGTCATCCTTGACCATAAGAATGGATTTGATCAAACCCGTGACTTCTAACTCTGTTGTAGGAACTAATTTTTCTTCTCAGTACAACATGCTTGCAGGTTTATTTAACTGATTTGTGGGAAGCTTGAATTTAGAGTGGACCCCTGGGCCTCTTCTTTAAGTTAGAAAAATTTATATCAAAGGATTTTGGATCACCTTGTGCAACAAAGACTTCCCTAAATGTAGGAATTTGACCTTGTGGAGTAAAGTGGAGGGGATTGCCTTCATGCGATGGATCTGAAGGACGGCCAAGGATCATATTATAGTTGGTTTCCTATGGTCTATAATATAAAAGTCAGTTAGTATCATCTTGGGCTCGAGAGTAACTGATAATAATATGGTTCCGATCGACGTTTCCTTGAGGCTATCATAGCCTCTTAGTGTGTTTTGTGTTGAGGAGCAATTTTTCTCCCCATACCCTAACTTCTGAAGAAAAGATAAGGGAACTATGTTAACTATTGCCCCATCATCGATCGTTACATGCTTTACATAGTTATTGTAAATCCAAACTTGTAGAAACAAAGTTGGGTCACCCCCACAAGCTATCTCAGTATCTGTGTGCATCTTTCTGATGTCAAACATGAACCCAATATCTCTCTCACTACCCTGGAGGAATAACATCAAAGTCTATGTGATTTATATGTGCCTCTGGTGGAGGGGTAATTTTAATCAAATGGCCAAGACCTAGTGCTTCTAACAGAGAAGCTCGATGAGCAGGGGAATTCTTCAGCAGATCCAAGAAGGAAATGTGTGAAAAGGTCTTGGTTAGATCAATTGATTAGATCATAAGCCCCTACTGGCTTGCTTAACGTATCATGAGTATTTTCTAACATAACTGGGATAAATTAGATTGGTTTTCAAGAATAATCCTTGGTTCTTGTGGCAACGTTAATTTGGGGTTTGTCGTCTAACTCTACCAATCCCATAATCTTTGTTTACTGGACGACCATCAGAAAGGAGGTGTCACCTATGGGTTTGACGAAGTTGAGGCTTCACAATCATGAGTCCCTATTACAATACCTTTATTAAAACCATTGGGATATAATCTACCATCACCTTTGGGTGCACGTGGGGAGAGGATCATTGAAGATCCATAGCGATGCATTTTGCATAGATACTGGTCCGATGTAGGCATTTTGAGTGGGTGCAGTTGGGTTTTCCAAAAACATGTTAACAAATAACTAGCTTTGGCATTTTGGAAAATGCTGCAAAAACTTGTTACAATTGTGGAAAGTTCTTACGTCATGCCCGCGAACCCTATGGAAACCGTAGTATAAGTTAGGATCGTAATCTCGAGGCCTTTGGTTTGTTCCTTGTTGTGGTCTGAAACTATAGTTATTGTTTGGTTGTTGATTGTTATAATTAAAATTTTTGAACCCTTTCCCTTGGTTTTGGAATTGGTTGGGATATTGACTAGGGATTGGGGTTGGTGTTTGTCTATGTTGCTGAGGTTCTTGTTGTTGTTGTTGAGGATGATTAAAATCCACAACATTTACCGAGGGTGAGAAATTGTTGTTTCTCTGATTATTGCCATTATTGTTGTTGTTATTTGTAGCACATGTACTAGTAGGATTAACAACATTAGGATTTTTAGGCTAGTCAGTCACACCATCAGTCATGGCTCCATGATTCTTATTAAGGATATTTGGTCCTTGATTATTGTTTGTGTTGTTGGAGTAACCAGGATTATTTTGATTGGGAGTGACTAACTTCCCATTTTCTCCATAAGTCTTATGACCACTATCAATGGCCACTTGATCGATCTGAAGAGCACCCTCTAATACCTCTTCATAGCTCCTTAGCGGGAAATTTTGAACCTCTTCCTTTATCTCTCTATTGAGAGAGTGAAGGAACAAATCACAAAGTTTCGTTTGATCCATATTTGGAGTGCTTGCAGAGGAATAGAGAACTTTTCACCACCTTTGAATAAAGTGGGTTGCAGACTCATTGTTTTCTTGCTTGATATGAAGGAATTACCTTGATTCTATGTTCTTAAAAGCTTGTTCATATCAAAAGATTTGATAAATTTTTATACGAGTTGCTTGAACAAATGTATTGAAGCCTCTGGTATCATATAGTACCAGTCAAGAGCAATACCTTCTAGTGTTTTAGGGAAAATGTTTACAACGACTGCGTCCCAGGAGAACAACTCTTGAATAGCTGTTGCATAAGCCTTGGTGTGGGCATTAGGATCACCCTCCCCTTTGAACTTCAAAAGGTTAGGAAAGGGTCTTAGGAGCATGACTATTCTGAATGGAGAAGTCTAGGGGTTCCTTGAGATATTTAGAATAGGTCCCCATTGAGTACGTTTCCACCATTGGAGATCCTTTTTAGGGAGGTGGGGGATGCATCGGTTGCTGAAATGGGATAACATAGAATATTTTTGTGGCATATGGCATCCCCTGCAGTTTTCCATATGGACCTGGGTAGGTACACATGTCCCATTTTAGAGATTTATAATACATGTTTCCATACGGGGGTTGATTACCTTGATATGGAATCGAAGGCATGAAGCCAAGGAACATTACATTTCTGGTTGGTATGTTATTTGAGAATGCACTTTCCACTGGTGCCTTTTATATATATCCATACATGGCTTAGGGAGGCATACCCAATGTTCCTATCCCTATAAGCAGATCTTAAGTGTTTTGACTATTCATGTAAATTGGAGGATTCTGCGCATTAGGTATTAACTCGTAATTTTACTGGTAGGAAGGATTTTATATTTTCCATGCATATAAATTCTACGTATTTTGGGAAAGCTCTAATTCTTTGACATCTACCCATGAAATGACATCACCCATTAACGAGGCAGTGCTTTACTTAGGTACCTTTTTTTGAACCTTCAGAGGTTGTTGAGGAGTATAGTATCCTACTATGAACTGCTCACGATGTTTCCACCCCTCATTAGCAATATTGTCAGTTGGTAGTGGGGTAGCATTATTGTTTTGAAACTAGACATCACCTTGTCATTGGAACCTATAAAAATATTGGTTCATGTTCTGTAAGTGTTGTTCAGTCCTAGCATATTGTGCTAAATAATCCTCATCTAGATGAGGGAGTTGATTGGATTACATTCTAATGGGTTGTCAAAAATACCTGAGGAGTTGAAATTGCTTCATGAATGTCATGTTATTTGAACTTGATTGTTCATAGAGATAGGTTTGAGTGACCTAATAGAGTTCCTCAATATGTACAGAGGAACCAACATTGGTTCCCTGAAGCAAAGGGTTTTGTTCAAATGAGTGGTTGTCCGTCCATGTTGAAAGTGAAGGTAATTTTTGTGGTTTAATTAATTGTTAAAGGTATATGTCAAACCCCAAGATGGGCCGACTATAGTCATCATATCTCAACATATTCGGGGGGTATAAGAATACTCGTAGAATAAAGGATGGAATAAGAAAGTGAAAATGTCTAGAGACTAGCTCTTCACGTCGGGTTCACGAATTTGTACGACAGAAAATCAACACGTGACCTTCTTTGCACCTGACCTCCCGAGGTCATGCTAAGAAATATGGTCTAGAATGATTGTGAATGTGAGTGTGGTGATGAGGATCAAACTAATTTGGAAATCTTATATCCTCAACATGCAATGTCAGGATCTGTGAGTCTAAAGTAAAGAATGCTCTCATAACTTGAAGTGTTGTGATGGTTCAGTTTGAGATTATAGTCACTCATAGAATCTAATCAATGTCCATCTTGGCCAAGATTCTATTTGTTGGTTTATGAACATGTGAAAAATTACCTGTGGGTGCCTCGTATAGATTTCTAAACAGGGTCATGGAAGTAAGAATTCAAGGCATGATGAAGCTGTAGGTATTTATGGGTGATTTTCTAGTCTGGTCCAAAAAGTCTTATCCTAATCGGCTACTATGTTTAGTAAGGAAAGCTATGTGATAATATCCAGTGGAAGTGGTGAAGATCTAAATACGAATGTATGCAAAATAGTGTCAATGTATCATTGGCTGACAGGTGCATTGGGTTGTGGGACCCAAGGATCACAACCAAATACTCATGGGGGTTGTGGCCCTCATATGGATATGTGCATAATCAAACCAGGGGCAGTCCAATAATTGTAGGATTTATTATCAACTATGTTTAGTGTATTGAGTTTTTCTATCTTCTCAACAAAAGTTAGTGTATAAGACTGTTAAACTAAGCAATGTCAGTTGGGTTGGGTTATGGGACCAATGTATCATAATTGTATGTATTTTCCTATTGTGGACCATTAATGGTCATAAAAAATGAAATAAAATGAGTTTTAATAAGAAAAAAAATTACTAAAAGAGATTTAATCCATATTTTTGGAGTTTTCACAATATTTTGGATCAAAGCAATAATAGCAAACTAACCTATCAGAGGAAATATTTTTTTTCTTTTCTAATCCTTAAGCAACATGTTCTAATCTTTAAGCAACGTGTTCTAATCTAATAAATAAACTAAATAAAAGTAGTCAACTAGATGTAGTTGGTTACTTGTGGAAATGTATGAATCTAATCTAAATCAAATAACCTAATCTAATCAAAATCCTCTAAACCCTACCTCAGAGGTGAAGAACAAATCATGACCCTGAAAGGGATATTGTCCCTCACAACTTCCCTTGTAATGTTAAAAGGAAAGCTTACTGAAATGAATGATTCTCTACTCTATTTTATATGAATGATTTTCTACTCTATTTGATATGAATGATTTTCTAATTTGATTTGATGTGAAATTGATAATTCAACACACAAGGCAAACATAAACACAATTCCAACCTAGACAAGAAAGAGCTTTGGTAAATCTTGTTGTGTCTGTATCTGTCCCCTTAGTATGTTCCTTTCTTTCTCTGAGTGTTCATATGATTCCAAGGGATTACAAATGCAAGAACAACAATAATTGGGTAGTGCTTGAACAATGGCATTTTGATGGCAGTCTAGATGTAATGTAGGTAGAAGAGAGAGAGCACAAGAGATTAGAGCTTGGCTATGCAATTCCTAGCATGATCATAACAACAATACAATAAAAGATACACAAAATTCTCAATCCTTTTTGCTTGAATACAAGCATAGAATATATAGGAATGGAGGATGGTAGGTTCCTTCATGTACAAGGCAAGAAAGATTAATTCCAACTAATTAAATATTTTTAAAAATAGGAGGAAGAGATCCAAGCAATCAAAGCTAATTTTAGATAATTCGACACATAGATGCATGTAAAAAGTGAAATTACGTGAATTTTCACATGTTAGAACACACGTGAAGAATCTAGAAAAAGTGGGCATGACTATCACCCTACACAGGGTGGTAATTTTAGGACTGCTTCCCTGTCTTGGTGGTAGTTTCAAAACCACCGCCCAGGCAGGGTGGTGGTCCTAGCACTAAAGTCCAAAACTTGCATAAAAGGATACAGGAAGCTAGATAGAGTGTGGGAAGGATAAGTAAATATTTCTAGGCAACAAATATTTACTACGAAGGGAAATTGGAGCTCGAAATCCTTCTTGGAATGACCTGAATCATCATTGGTGACATTTTTAATGGTTTTTTGACAATGTAGAACATGTAATTTTTGGTGCATACAATGTATTTCATGTAAGAAAATCCACTAGGCATCTTTGGATTTTAAGTTTTCAAGAACATACAAATAGTAGCATAAACCTAAAGAGTTAAAATCATAGGCTAAGGTGTATACAATTTGCATGGAAATCCTATTTCATGAAGAACTTAAGGTGTTTGGAGCATAACGAGGTTTATAGTACCTCAGTTAGTGATCCTCAAGTTGGGGTCGGTGTGAGTTTGATAAAGTTAGAATCTTGAAAACCTTAAAAATTTGTGAATGGTAAAGCTCTAAAGCCTAAAAATATATAGAGAAAATACAAGAAAGTTAAGTCTAACCCATGCACCATTACGGTATCAGCGTTGAGCTCTGTTTAGAGGATATTTGAAAGCATCTAAAATTTTCTATCATTATTATGAAATTTTTAAGGTTGTTTACAAGGAATTAATGCATTATGAGGTAAGGTGCATGACAAGACAGATCAGGAAGTAGGTGTGTAAAGAACCACATGACTAGATATTGCAAGTTGAAACAATGTTGCATGTGATTATAATATTTTTACATATTGGGAAACATTGGTATAATGATCACCTCTGATTAATTAAGATCAAGTAATCCCTCTAATGGTTTATTTTTCATACATGAATATACACTAGGTCTCATTGGGCCTTAAGGTGATAATAACATACAAATGGTGTAAAATAACCTCATATAGAGATCCTATAGGAAGGGGTAGATATATGGAAATCTATACCATGCAAGTTTAAGCCTTGATATTATGAAACTAGTGTTTTTTCATAATAACCAGTCAAGCTAGAATAGTATAATGGTCAAATTCTTAACACACCTACTTTTTGAGCTCTTTTTCCATGCGCATTGCCACATAACGGAGTCATTCCTTATAAACAACCATGAAACTTGCATAATAATGATTATAAAATTGTAGATGCTTTTAAATATACTCTAAATAGAGCTCATTTGTGATACCAAAATGGTGTTGGGGGTACACTTAACTTTCTTATATTTAGCCTATGATTGCTTAGGCTTGATGGTTTTACCATTCACCAGGTTTTAAGGTTCTCAAAATTCCAACTTTCTCAAACTCACACCAACCCCTACTTGAGGATCACTAACTAAGGTATTATGCACCTTTCTACACTCCAAACACCTTAAGTTCTTCCTACAATAGGATTGGCATGCAACTTCTATACACCTTAGCCTATTATTTTAACTCTATAGGTTTATGCTATGATTTGAATGCTCTTGAAACTTTCAAATCCAATGAGGCATAGTGCATGTTCTTACATGAAAGAAAAATACTAGAAGAATTTTGTAGATCTCAACTTATCAAAGGTGGTAACTTTTTTATCACTGATTCAATGTATAATAAATGTGCAAGACTATTATTTTCACATACAAGATAACTTCAAGCTACAAAACCCACTTATGAGCTATCTTAGCAAGCTTACCTTTCTTCATGATGGATACCTCCTTCAATAGAGTCATGAGACCACTCACCATTTCTTGATCATGTCAGAGACATCCAATTAGAGCTTTAAGTCCCTTACCACTTCTCTATTATGACCTTCAAATATGGCTCTACCATCAAGTTCTTTATAGAATTTCTTAGCTCATATTAACTCAATTCAAGACCACAAAAGTAATTACAAGGTATTATAGCTTGATTTCATGCTTACTAGGATTCTCATACCCTAATACGGGTGTCTATAATCACTCTTATATCAAATTGATTCCTTTATGTGTAGGTAAATATTAGCAACCTTTATCTGAAAGAGTGAAACCTACGGACATGGAAACCTCTTGAAAAGGTGAAAATGAGTAATATTTGAACATTCACTTCTATATTATTTTGAATATTGCAATGATCTCATAAACAAAAAGCATCAAACAAAATCAAAAGTACAAAACAACATATACGAAATGATGTACAATGAATACTAAAACAATGCCTTAAAAATATCATGATCAAATATAAGAGCCAACATGGCTAAAAATTACATTCATTTGAGATAGAAGTAAAGACATCATCAAGCTTTCACTGGATATACAAAAAAAAAATGCAATCAGTTAGATCAAGAATACATAATATTTAATCAAATAATCAGAATAATAATCTCAAAACTATATATACCTACTATATTTGATACTCACACATAAACCTCAGGTCAATGCTGTTACAATTCCTGTATGATCACTTTCCTCATAAATACATTGCAGAAAATAAGTTTCAGAAAGAAATAAATTTCAAATAGATACAAAATACCTAGTTTTTCATCCCCTTGAAATTGGCTCTTCATGTCCTTTGATAACATCCTTAATGATGGAATCATTTATAACCGATTTGTCTTATTTTAAAATGAAGGATATTTTAAAGCTTGTAATAATAAAATATAAAATTTTAAATTCAAGTGATACTATATAGAAAATAAAAATGACACAAATATTAATTATGACTTCATAAATAAATGAGTGAGGTGTGTATTGTCAAAACAGGAGCCACATAAGTGTTTCGTACGTTAATCAAAAGTAACATAATCCATGCCAACATCCATCATTAAAATAGATAACACCTCATCAACTATCATAACCAATAATAGGAACATAAAAATCCACACACACACACACACACACACACACACATATATATATATATTAATATATCATCACCATTAAGTTTCAAATGATAAGTATTACATCCCAAAAATGTGAGAATGTATCAAAATACTGAATGTATCCCATGAAGTGAATCAAATAAAATAATGATTAATGAATCATCTGTTGTCAAATCTAGTGGGGAAATCCATGTCTCAGTAACCTTATCCGCATAATCATACGGTCAAAAAGGAAGAATAATGTAGGTGAACACTCCAAATTATTCTTCTACTTCAATTTTTACCCTTTTTACGGCCCCTATCACCTTAGGTATAATGTTAGAGGACCTAGAACTCTTAGAAGTTTTTGGGGACTCATGAGAAGGCACAGTCTAGTTTTTTAGATAAAAGTGCTTTAAAATGGGTCCATGGAGTATGTTACGGGACTACATGAGAAGTGTCAGAATGGACTGATCTATTAGATGAAACCAAATTATTTTCAACACGCACGTGTTTAATATTTGGAAGAGGTGGATTATTAAAACTACGAGGAGGATTATTGGGATATGACTAAATCACCTATAATAATTCATACAAACAGGGATAATTGGGATAAAAATGAATAAACACCCTAGTTAGACCATGCTTGATAGAAGGCCTACCATCCTTAACCGTACAAGTTCCCCTTTGAACACCTCTAGTTGAAACTCTATGACATGATTGGCCATGTAAAATCTTATGTCCCTAAGAATGGTGTGATTTAGACCTCCTAGACCCCCATCCATCCCATCATAACATGGTATAAAGTTGCAAAGACAATTAATGATGAACAAAACTTAGCATGTGTATTCTTCCCAAAACTGAATTTTCCAATACAAACTATAGTCTATAGTTAAAAAAAATGACATATCATAAAAATAAACAAAGTATAAATCTTTCTGCAGGATTATATTAACCATTTCATGGAAATTCTAAACTATATAATAGCTTCTAATTCCATTGGTAAAATACCCACATCTTAAAATTATTCTTACTTCTGTATGAAAACTGAAATGAAATAAATCTTTAGAACAAGTATATGCAAATATGTTGACTAGTAAAGTATTCATAATGATGTCTCTTTTCTATGTGTCAGTACTACATACACATACCCTTTGAATAGTCAAATATAAATTCATTAGCATTCCTAATATTCTCAAAATCTCAAATCATTATAAGCAAAATCGAGAGCCCATATATTTGCATGTATCAAAGTAACATGGCAACCATTTTCATACTCTGTAATAGATTTCATCATTGTACTTAAAAATATAATATAACCAATCTAGCATCATCTACTATATTTCTTACTTAAAAAAATGCATGCATTTGAGAACTTTATTAAAATCTATAAGAAAACTTCCAGAATCGATTCGAGATATAAACAATGGGCCCATAAAAAATTTTGAATCACCTCATTTGAAATTTTCTTCCAAAATAACCATTACAAATTCTAAGTACCCAAATGTCAAAATTGTTGGTGTGTGTTATTTTCCACATCATTAGGTGATTCATCTCACTTAGGAAAGATCATAGGTCCATGTGTTTTTTAGGGGTCATTGTGAGATTCTCTTATGCGTCAGTGCGTTAGCATGTCAGTGCATCAGTGCGTCATATGCATCATTAGGAGTTACAATTCTATTCTGGGAATGTAACTCCCCCTCTCTACTCGAGTTGTCATGATTGCAGCACTGGGGATTACTCAACACCTCCTATATGTACACCCCATTTGGATCTATGATATAGAGGAGATTTTTATGGTTTAACCAGGTTCTGCCCATGTTTCAAATATTTGCATGTAAATTCGGTTGATGTTCGCTCCTCCCGAGATCTCTTCACATTGTCATTCGCACGTCCATTGATGTGCACGTCTATCCCTCATGATCCTCGCTTGCGGGTTTTAAACCCTCTTTCATGGTATCAGATAGAGATCTTGTGGATCCGTGCACTCCTCGACTTTTTTCTGTGCGTGTTTTCTGGCTTCCAGTCATGATATTCAGATCTCCTTTCAGCATGTGTTGTAATGGTTATTCCATTTATCATGCTCTACTTGCATTGATTCCAGGCGTCATACCTCTTGTATGGGTTTGATCGTGGTTTGTTCCAGGTTCTTGTTTGAGTGTTCTAGTGTATTTTTCGAGAGTTCTAGTGGTTGTCTTTTTGGGTTACTTTGTGTACTCCTTGACTATGTTAGTTCATCAGGAGAAATTGCATGTGTGTTGAGGTGCAGGTTTTGGTGGTTGAAAGGTTATGAGAGATGTATTGCATTTCATAGGATCCCACCACCCCAACTCGGCTCATGTTTGGTTAGATTTCCATTCTACTACATACTTCAACTTGGTGTTACTTCCACTCGGTTCAGCATTTGAATCTTCTGCGCTTGTGGTTCCACAACTGGCATTGACGTTTACTCATTGCATTTGGTCTACTCTACTTGTGGTTTGAAATAATTTGTGATGGCATCGTTTATGTTTTTAGGCATGTGTTGCATTCAACCAATCCTCAACTCGTGCTTTGATGACTCGGCCATTTGCCTTGTTCATCTATGTCAACTTGTCCCATACATACAAGTGGTTTGAAGCTCACTGCACCCTGCTCTTTTCCTCATCTTAGGTTCTGCGAGTTACTGCACCTTGATCGGGTGGCATTTCAACCTCTGGCTTCTCACATGGGATTCCCTTCTTAGCTGACTCATGCATTGACTGTCTTGGACCAAGCTCTGGTCCCTGATCTACCTTGTTTGTTGTCATTGTGTTCACCCTATTGGAACTCAGGACTTCAAATTTGGAACCTACAGGATCAGTTGATTGTCTCGTTTTCGTGAGCTCCCTACGTCGAAAGTGCTCCGGATCTCTTCCATGATATCTTGTTCAGTGCCTTGGCTTTGTGTATGTCTCCTGTGAATTCATGTCTACTCATTGCTTACCTACGACTGTGCTTACCAACTTGAGGCCTCCTATCACACTGTCAGCTCCAACCGTGACCATTGGTCATTCAGCAATTACTGGACGGAACATTTCATTCTCCTGCCACTCATGGTTTCACTACAGAAACATTGACACGTAGCTCGACATTCAACCACCTACACCATAGCATCTACCACGTCCCTCTTATTCAGCTCGCTAATCATGGTAGAGCTTCTTCCTCAAGGTGCAGCACCTAATTCTACATTGAAACAAATTACACGCAGCACGTAGGCTCCAACCTATGTTTACCTAGCCTTGGCCGGCTATATCTGCACACTAGCATGTGGTCACGTTCCACATAGCCCACCTCTCACTGACATGTGGCATTAACCACTTCCAAAGTGGGCCCCATCCTTCCACCTCCTTTTTTATTGTTTTAAGGTGGTTAAAAAAAACATTCAACTTGGCATTTTAATTTGGGTTTTTGGATTGTATTGTCCACCCTCGTACAAGCATCGAAGATGGAGGGCGAGGTCTAGGGTTGGCAAGAGGCTAATCTCCCCTTGCAATAAAAATAAAATATGCCTAAAATTCTATGTCATTTACAATGAGCAGTCACACGATACCCTTTGCATCCATCTCGTGTACTTTTTTAATGCGTTTGCAGCGTTTAGTGGCATTTTCCATCAGTTGCAGGAATCATTTTAGTGCCATAACTTTTGACTCGAGCTCATTTTTGAGTGCTTCTTTAATCAAAGTTGCATTATTTTTCACACATTATTTGATGACATTGTCATTTTTGTAAACTCACTACTTTATAAAGTGCCACATTCTGGGGGGGTTGACTGTACTCTTGGGCTTTCACTCGCAGACCCATTATCGGCCGAGTCTGACATCTTTCTTTTATGCATCTTACATTTTGCATCATGGAAAGTGCTCTTTCTAGACTTGAGCATCATAGGATTTCCTTATAGCCTCCACCACTTCTCATTGGGAGAGGGAACTATTGAGTTTGGCGTGCTTCCATGGAATGTTACTTCGCTCATGAGGGTCTTTAACCATTCATACTTGGGCTAATTCCTGCACCCACTGATCATCTTCATCTAGAGGAATTCCTTGACACTTGTGACCATGTCTTTGGTCACATGATGATGCATGTCTCTCGTTCTCTCTGGTTTCATGTGGTAGACTCAGATCTACCTCACCTTGTTTGCAACATTCTTCAGTCCCTCTATGGAGACCCTTCACATACTGCCACCTTTGTTGCTGATGCTGATTCAGTTATCTCCTCAATTTCTTCGTGTGATGATAGTTCCACTGACATAGACTCATTTGGTTCTACTTCTAATGACGAGGATTGTGCACCTAGTTCTGATGTTGAGAGCATTACAGAGGACTCTTCTCCACTTTTTATCACTATTCCAGACAATGTTGACACTTCCCACATCTCATCATATATTGAGCAGTATTCTACTCAGTCTCACACCATTATTACACTATCCTCCTTTCCACTTCCAGTGTGCGAGGCCCATTCCACTCCTCTACCTTCATTGGATGACTCATACCTATCTGACGTCGCTCTTCTGTTTGTTGATCCCCCTCATTAGGATGAGTATCTACCTGACCTTAGTCATCTTTTCGCAGAGTCCACTTGTGATGCTCTACAGGTCCCTCATCCATCTAAAGGTGTTTCAGAGGAGTTCATAATATCTATTGTTGGGAGTTCCCCTTTCGGGAATCATGTCACTTCCACATTTCCAAATACCTTCGTTTATCCACCCTCAGCTGTGGATACCTTTTCTGTTGTGGAGGATGTTTTATTCCCTTGACATCACTTGGACATCCTTTCTCCGGGTGTTCCTTTTTTTCACTCTGATAGTTCTGCACACGTGGCATTACCTTCAGTTCCTTGGAACTCACTCGCTAGACCTATTTCACACTTCCGTGCACCAGAATCAGAGGTTTTCATGTTGCTTCCTTCAGTTACCTTTATAGAGTGGGTAGAATTTCAGCACTTCATTTATGTCCTTCTTAAGGGTAGGCACACATTTTATTGCGGGTGGCTCTTCTTTAGTCTAGAGGCAGAGGATCTTTTCATCGAAATTCTTTTGGGACACCTCCTAGAGATGTAGAGTTTAGATCCATCCATGGCATCTTTTGCATTCCTCTCGTCTCCCTCTTCTTCTTGCTTCTTCTTCTTTCCAAGAGATTACCTCTTTGTACATGGGTACCCTTTCAGGATCGTCTATGGCCGGGATACATATTTGGCATCTTTCTTAGATTAGAGAGTGTTTTTTGTTCTCTTCTGGTGGATGTTTTTTTCGACTGGGTTTTCCTTCACTACTTGGGATCTTTTTCTTGTACATGGGTACCTCATTAGGCTTTGTTTTTGACCCATTTCTCATTTCTAACTTGCTACCTCATCCTAAGTTACGATGAAGGGGGGTGTTGGTGTGTGTTATTTTCCACATCATGAGGTGATTCATCTCGCTTAGGTGAGATCGTAGGTCCATGTGTCATTTAGGGGTCATCATGATATTCTTTTACATGTCAGTGCATCGATACGTTAGTGCGTCAATGCGTCATATGCATCATTGGGAGTTACACTTTTATTTTAGGAATGTAACTCCCCCTCTCTACTTGATTTGTCATGATTGCAGCACTGGGGGTTACTCATCACCTCCTATATGTACACCCCATTTGAATTATGAGATAGAGGAGAGTTTTATGGCTTAACCAGGTTCTGCCTGTGCTTCAAATCTTTACATGCACATTCGGTTGATGCTTGCTCCTCCTGAGATCTCTTCATGTTGATGTGCACGTCGTCCCTCGTGATACTCGCTTGTGGGTTTTAAACCCTCTTTCAAAAATTCCTCATTTTATCTAAACTAAAATTATCCTTTCACTCAGAATCAAAAATAAAACAATATGTATCTATTTTTGAGCTTCTTATGAATAACCCACATGAAAATATCTTTAATAAAGCATGGTATTCAATATAGGAAGCATTTTAAATTTTATACGAACTATAGAAAAAATAACTAGGAATGCTTTTGAATCCCACGGGATTGAAACTGAAATACTAAATTATTTTAAGAAACAATAGTACCCTCACTATATATGTAAGTATTTTAAAGTACATACTACTAAAAAAAAATAGATATCAACAAAGATTAAAACTATAAAATTAGTATGTTTGTTTCAATATATTCAACTTAGAATATTCATATTTCAACCTTAAACTCCATCTCTTCTTTTCATAAGAATTTAAAAGACCGAACATTTTCATGAAAGTTCAAAAAGAAAAGAAATTAGTACTTAAACATATGAGTTTGAAAAAAATTTAGAGTGAACATCTAAAACTCAATTTATTTTAACAAATAAAATAAATACATATCTAAAATTGTGATTGAGGCACAACTATCAAGCATCTATGATTATACCTGTAATTTTGGACACATCTGAAGACCAAAAACTGTGAGCTCATACAAAAACTAGTTGTCTCCAAGATCTCAAACTTTCAATGAAAATCAAATGACTACTAAATTGAAAGACTATGCTTAATTCCACAACCTTACCCCATAATACATTCCATTAATTCAATGTCATTAATCATCCATCACCTATTACCACACGACATTCAGGGAGTATAATTTTAAAAATTGAGCTTGTCATTTTTCTTTATTTAATTCCACCCAACAAACTTTAGTCCCATATCATTTTGAATTAATGAACCATAGTATTTATCAAATAATATATAAGATAATCATTAACCTACAATTAGATACCTCGTATTCATAAAATAATATATAAGAAACCAACTCATGAACCTTAAAATGGTAATTCAATCAGCAGATATGATTTATTCCTTTCAGTATTGGATTCGATTCATATTTCTAGAAAGTAAATATTAAATAAAGTAGAATACAATCCTAAAATCCAAACAACAAGATCAAATAATGGAACTTTATCTCCATGATGAGTATAAAATATGGTAATCATGGTGAAGATACATAAATTTATATCAAAATAAGTTAATAGCCAACATTTTAAGGATGCTCAAAACCACTTAGTGAAAAAAATTTAAAGTTTTAATTAGTACTTAGTGGCCCCTACTAGATTTATATGGATGAAAGATAAGAAATATATAATATGAATGTTTTGTTTAAATTTTTGAAAAATAAGAGGGGTGTTAAATTTCTTAGGACGAGGCAGGGCAAGGGGTGAAAAGGTACATTCAGTAAATTAATTAAATTAATTAAATGTTAGGTTAACATACTTTAATAAATGGAAATATAAATGTGGACACCATAGTGAAAGTAAATAACAACATAAAAAAAACCATAGTGACACCATATGTAACATGGCAAACCCGTAAATGGGTAAAAAAACATTGAAGAATAATCCACTATAGAGAAAAATTTACATCACCGGTCTAGTAACTCCTTCCTCACTTCTACTCCATATATTTACCCAGAATCCATTGATCCACGTGAGTTTTAAGATGACTTAAATCCATATTTCAATAATCCTAAGGGTTATGCCCATATAAATGATAGGGAAAACCTCAATATAATAAATACTTAGTTAATTAATAACTAACAAACCTAATTAATGATTAATTAATTAATAACTAGAAACTTCCTACTAGGGTGATTTTAAATAAATTCCTATAAGATGTTAGAAACATTTTTTCTATACTAAGGAAAAATTAAATGGAAATCCTTGACAATGAACTTCATTTCATTAAAATTAGAACCTTATGGGTGACTGTAAACCAAAAATATGTAATCCTCATTTGGGGATTAAATAGAATTTACCTAGGGATGGTTTCTCTAAACTCAACTTTGATGGTTCTGCGAAAGGTAATCTTGGGAAAGCTAGGGGTTGTGGTGTTCTTCGGGACACCCTTGGAAGATTTCTTCTTACCTATTTCTTTGACCTAGGCCTCCAATCTAACAATGTTTTTTAGGCTACTGTGATGTTCTGGGGGGTGAAGTTAGCTAAGGAGAAAGGCTGAACACATCTTGAAGTGGAAGGAGATTGTTTATATATTATTTCATGTCTGAAAGGAAAATCCCTACCTTCTATTTCTCTTGAGAATTTCATAAATAAAACTAAACTTCTTGCATAATCTTTTGAGGCCATATCCTTTCATCATGTGTACTGTGAAGGAAACTCTCTAGAGGATTTTATGGCCAATTTGGGGGTGAATGCTAGGGGTATTAAGGTGGTTAAGGATCCTAATGTGACGCAAGCCAAATTTATTGAAATTATGAAAAGGGAAGGTTTAACTTATAATACTACTACAAATGAGGAGGAAATAATTTTTCAGACTCGTGACACCTCTCTCTCATGATTATTGAACTCGTACTAAATTTCTTTTCTAATCCTCAAAGGGGTAGGTTGGATATCTTTGTTTTATGGAAGTGTAAAGATTGGATTGGGGAAGGTAATGATTTATAGAATAGAAAGAAGAACATAGTCAACAACATGAGGGGCGACTTAGTTAGAAATGAACCCAACAAGAGGAAGGAGATGTCTTATGAGGTGGAAACTCTACTCAAAAAGGTGGGTATGCTGCCCTTTTTTAATATTTTTGATGGCTACGATGAAAACTTGAGTGAATCTGTAGCGAAAACATGGAATGAAGGCCATTTCTGGGTCAGAAATTTATCCTTTACCATCTCCCCTAATCTTATTTCCAAAGTCTCAAGTTTAGCTCTGGAAGGTAGGTGCATGTACAAACCTCAGTTGGACTACAGTCTGGTGATTGAATGCTTCATGCAAGGTAAGGGATTACCTATCTATCTTCACAATGGGTATGCTCAGCGAAATATTCCTCATCCTTTTGATGAAATTGCTCAGTTTTTTATGTCATACATTACCTTAAAAGGCTGATATAAAGTGATTTATGGTTACCATTTTCCTATGTTGAACCACCTACGTAATGCTAAGCCATGTAATTTCCCTTTCTTCCTGTATACCTCCTTAGTGAAATCTATTAGAATGGTTGAGAAAGGGACCTTCTCCCTTCCTCTACACCAGGGCCTCAACAAATCACTGCTCAGGTTGGGTATTCCCCTTTAGGGGAAAATTAAAAAAATTGGGGCCTCCATTGTTGTTGGCTTGGTACCCAAGGAGGAAAGTCTTAGAAAATACCCATTTGGATATCCTATGGCTAAACATACCAGATCTAATATGAGCCATGGTGTCATCATCAAACGTAGCAGGGTTAAGGAGGACCCTAAACAGGTTGAGGAAGTGGAGATTTTAGATTCAGGTGAAAATAAAGATGGGAACCCAGACTTGTCGGTTTCTAGTATGGACAAGGCTGTTATTAATGGGGATAATAGTGATGAGGGGAGAATGAGAAAGCTCCAGAATCTACAGATGATAAGAATTCCAATAATTTATAGGATGTCATTAAGAGCTTGCATGCTCTTAAAACTACCCAATCTAAATTGTTTACTGCACAAGACTTTTTTGTCAAGTCTCATTCTTTCATGTGAGATTTTGAGCATTACATGCTCGATACCAATATTAACGGATAGGGGATTAGTATGATCTCCATGGACCTAAAGGATTTGATTGATAAAGTGGAAAATTTATCTTCTTTGGTCCCTAGAGAACAACTCAAGAATGCCAATGACATAAGCCTAGAGATGGCCAAGGATATATTGAAAATGAAAGAATTTGTGTTCCAGATTGATGATGTACATCTCCTCAATGTTAAGAGCACCATCCACCATCTCAAGCTTTTAGCTAATATGATTCATTCCATGGAACTTTCTAAGGAAAGGGAAAAATAAGGAAAAGGCCCCAAAGTGGAGATTCCTGAGCCAAACTACAAGCTTTGGAAAGCTATCATTGATTCCCTTATCAAATAATGGAAAAAATGCATGAAATTAGTAGGGGACTTGATAAAAGAGTGACAACGAATTTGGAATATTGGTTTGTTGTTGTTAGTTGTAAGATATTTTGTTCTTAGTTTTTGGGTACTGCTACTGTTACTTTGTTTATTTATTGTCTATTTACTTTCCTTTGTGTTTGTATCTTCTTGTTGTTGGTCTTATGTTGCTTTGGGTTTGTGGTACGGCTTCAATGGTATATCCCATGGCCTTTAAATAAGGAAGGGTTAGTGACATTTTATATGGGGTAGGGTCCCCTCAACCCTTTCTTACCTCAAATAAAAAAACTAACAAACCTAATACAAAGTTTATATTTAAATAATAAGAATATAAACTATTCTATATTATTTTATAATAAAATAAATATTAGGATGCATTTAATATTATAGTTCTAACACTTCTCCGTAATATTAATTGGGGATCCATATGCCAACATTACCTATTTGTATAATAGGATTTACAAATCCATAAACCCTAAAGGTTTAGGATATCACATGTACTTTTGAAATATTTATAACATTTCATCATACTCAACTTACCTTTTTGTACAAAAGGATTTGGAATCCATAAATCAGACATATGATTTAGGATAAGCATGATTTATGAGACTACATCTCATTGTTTCTCATGGAAATATTCTTATATCACATCTCTAGGAGATTTTTATAACACAAGGACATCCCTTACAAATAGATACACACATTGGAATGTATTTTCCCTAAGCTCTATCAGTTTACTTTAGATCATACAATATCTTTTACAATTCTTTTAAAACAGACTAGAAGTAGAGTGGAGAAGGAGTCAACAAGTGTCCGTCCATTACGAGGTGACATTACATGCACACTTTCCCTCAATGGAAACTCTAAAAGGCCAAGAATTACACACACAAATGGATTATTTTAAAGCACACAATGGATTCTAAACATATCTACAATATAATATTCAGTCTGAAAGAACTGGAGATCTCTATCACCAAAGATAACCATCTCTCAAATAATGAGCATATAAAATTCAATATACTTCATTATATGATGTTGAACTAGATTCTTTATCAATAATCATAAAACTATGACAACTGCATATAATAACAATACTTCCTTTAACTTCCATGTGTATATCTTCTAATAGCTACTTCAGCCATATGGATTATCTGTTACTTCCATTGTACTTCTCTACCTTATTAGAAGAAATGAATATTGTTGGTTACTTTTAGCTATTCCAAGTAATGGTTCGTGTACTAAACAATTTGAACATATATCTAGTATATATTCTATCAAACACAACATCAGCATGAATAGATTCATAATATCCATATAGACAAAATAATCATATAAATCATTATTGATTTCACTTTTGACCATCTATAAAAGTTAGACACTAGTTGTATAACAACTATTAATATGATGAGTGCAGTTCCTGAGGACATTTGGGGTATAAAAAAGGAAAGAAACTAGGTCATATCACAATTAAATGTACTTGACCCCACACATGTCACCACTTTAGCACTTTTTACCTCTCTGTAGATGATCAAATCAATAATTGATAGGGATTCGATAAAATAACACCTTCTAGTCATGATGGATATGTTCAAGTTATTGTTTTGTTGCTGATAGTATGTTGTTTTTATGATTTTTAGTTACAATTTAATCCATGTATTGTTTTTTCTTGGTAACTTCTCTTTTGACTACTGTTGGACTTATTGTAATATCTAGATTCAGATCCTTTTTTACTACGTTTTCATGTTTATCTGGTTATTGAGCCTCTTCTGTAATCAGGTATGCTTAGTAAAAATATTACCCATTAATAAAAAATCAACTATCAGTATGCTTAATAACTAACCATGTTAAAAAAAATAAACAGATTATCCTTATAAAATATGTATTAGATATAATCATTATTGTATGTCTCTAATACAAATGCAAGGGCATCCCCAAGTGTCATTTGATATGCATACATAATAATATTTTAGTTTCACATGCTGAGAAAATGTTTTATTAAAAACACATATCTTCATTATCTTATTGTAATCCTTTACACATGAGATAAGACTTGATAACATATTATAAAATCAAGTTATACAAGAATAATCATAGCAATCACTAAAAACATAATCCTATAATTTTGGATATTTCCCATGTATTTTACTTCAAATAATGATCATGTAAGCACTTTTCAATACATTTCAAAAATTTAATCCTATACATATCATAGATGATCAATTTTTCATTCCAAAACATGAATAATAGTTCTATTTTTTAAGAAACTATCAAAAAATGAAGAAAAAACTACATATAAGGTATTTGAGTATGTTTTCATTTGTAGTAAATTTTAATTTATCTGAGTTAATTATGAAAAACAACTCCTTTTTCAATAGTATACAAATAGAAAATATACTTTTTGTTTAGAATTAATTTATAAAGTTATTAGATTAGCATTATGATTATTATCGTCATCATTATCTTGATTTTGATATGATTTATTCCATTTTTAATTTTGAAATTTGACTTATTTTAGAATTTAAAGTACTCTTTCTTATGTCCACATTTCCCATAGTTATGACTGTTACCATCACAACTAATTTTCAAGTTTCCTAGTTTCTTATTTTTATTCAGAGTTTTAAAAGTTGATTTTTTATTGGTTTTTTATTAGAGGTAACAAAGGGTTGAGGGGACCCTACCCCATAAAAAATGTTACTAGTTCCTTACAAAAAGGCCAAGGGATATACCATTGAAGCCCTACCACAAACCCAAAGCACCAAAAGACCAACAATAAGGAGATACAAACATAAAGGAAAGTATCCAAAGAACAAATAAACAAAGAAATAACTAACAGTATCAGTACGAAGAAACTAACAAAAAAACAACTTAGAATTAACAACAAACCAATATCCCTTATTCTTTGTCACTCTTTTATCAGGTCCCCCATTGAGTTCATACATCTGTTCCATTCTTTGACAAGGGAATCAATGGTAGCTTTCCAAAACTTATGGTTTGGCTCAAGGATCTCCACATTGGGGCCTTTTCCTTCTTTTTATCTTTCCTTAGCTAGTTCCATGGAATGAATCATCTCAGCTAAAATCTTGAGATGGTGGATGGTGCTCTTAACATTAAGGAGATGGACATCACAAATCTAGAACACAACTTCTTTAATCTTCAACATATCCTTGGACATATCCATGCTTCTCTCATTGGCATTCTTGAGTTGTTCACTAAGGACCAAAGAAGATAACTTTTCCACTTTATCAGTTAGATTGTTCAGGTCCATAGATACCATACTAATCATGTGTCTAGTAATATCAGTATCAAGCCTACAATGCTCAAATTACCACATGAAAGAATGAGACTTTACTGTAGAGTCCTATGCAATAAACAATTTAGATTGGGAAGTTTTAAGAGCATGCAAGCTCTCAATGGCATCCTCTGAATTCTTGGAACACTTATCATCTGCAGAGTCCTGAGATTTCTCACTCTCCACCTCATCACTACTATCCCCATTAGTAGCAACCTTTTCCTTACTGGAAACTAACACATCTATATACATATCTTGGTTTTCACCTGAGTCTAAAATCTCCACTTCCTCATCCAATTTAGGATCCTCCTCATCCCTGCTATGTTTGTTGATGACACCATGACTCAAATTGGATCTAGTTCATTTCACCACAGGTTTTTCAAACAGGTATTCACTAAGAATGACCTCCTTGCGCACCGAGCCTTTAGCGATGGAAGCCCCAATTTTTTCATTTTTACCCAAAAGAGGATTACCTAACCTAAGCAGGGATTTGATGAATCCTTGGTACAAAGGAAGGGGGAAGGAAAATTTCTCAACCATTCTTATAGATTTCACAAGGGAAGTATATAGGAAGAAATGGAAATTGTATGGATTAGCATTATGGATGTGGTTCAACATGGGGAAATGGTAGTCATATATCACTTTATACCAACCTTCTAAGGTAATGTATGACATAAACAACTGAGCAATTTCATCAAATGGATGAGGAAAATTTCCCCGAGCATACCCATTATGAAGAGAGACAGAAGCTCCCTTACCTTACATGAAGCATTCAATCTCCATGCTATATTTTGACTTTGGTTTGTAGATGTAACTGTGTTTTAGAGCTAAACCTAATACTTTGGAAATAAGCTTAGGGGAAATGGTAAAGGAGAAATTACCGACTCAAATATGGCCTTCATTCCACGTTTTGGCCACTTCTTCACTCATCTTTTCATCATATCCATCAAAGATATTGAAAAAGGGTAACATACCCATCTTTTCGAGAAGAGTCTTCACCTCTATGGACATCTCCTGCCTCTTACTAGGTTTAGTTCTTACTAAGTCACCCCCCTTGCTTCTGGGCATGTTTTTCTTTCTGTTCTACAAATCTTTACCTTCCCTAATCCAATCTTCACACTTCTAGAAAAAAAATATATCGTACCCTCCCCTTCGAGAGTTAGAAAAGATATTTAGCATGAATTCAGTAATCATGAAAATGAGGTGTCATGAGTCTAAAAAATTAGTACCTCCTCATTTGTATGAGTATTATAAGTTATACCTTCCCTTTTCATGATTTCAATAAATTTATCTTGCATAAAATTAGGATCCTCTACCACCTTAAGACCCCTAGAATTCACTCCCAAATTGGTAATAAAATATGCTAGAGAGTTTACTTCACGGTACACATGATGAAAGGATATGGATTTAAAAGACGGTGCTAAAAGTTTAGTTTTATTTATGAAGTCCTCAATAGAAATAAAAGGTTGAGAATTTCCTTTCACACATGAAATGATATATAAAGAGTCCCCTTCCACTTCAAGTTTTTTTAATCCTTTCTCCTTGGCTAACTTCACCCCCCAAAACATCGTAGCTACCTCAAAAAAATTGTTAGATTGGAGGCCTAGGTTGAAAAAGTATGCAAGAAGAAAACTTCTAAGGGATTCCTGAAGAACACCTCCACCCCAAGCTTTCTCAGGATTACCTTTCCCTGCACCATTAAATTTAAGTTTAAAGAATCCTTCCCTAGCTGAATTCTATCTAATCCCGGAACGAGGATTACATATTTTTGGTTTAGGGTCACCTATTAGGTTCCAATTCTTAAAGAAATGATGTTCATTGTCAAGGATTTCCATTTCATTTTCCCTTAGTATAGAAAAATTGTTTCTAGTAGCATGTAGGATTTTGTTTATAGTCACCCTAATGGGAAGTATCTTATTCTTGAAAATCCTTCTATTTCTTTCTTTCCATAATTCCCACCATAGGTGACCCAAACTCATAATCCAGATATTTTTAAGTCCATGATTGGAGAAAGGACAGTTCCACAGAATTCAAGCATCCTTGACCTCATTAGGAATTACCTAGAAAATTGAGAAGTAACCTAGGATAGAATAAAGCATTAGATGGGAAAAGGGGCACTCCAAGAGAAGATGATTTAAAATTTCCATATTCACTTCACACAGAACACATCTATTGGCCATCTAGAAACCTCTTTTAGTAAGATTATCAATAGTGAGAATTTTATTCATTATTGAAAGAGAACTGAAAAAATTAACCTTTGGGGTTATGTTCTTGTTCCAAATGTTACCAACATTTAAATCTTCTTCTCTAGTTTCTCCTTAAAAAGAAAGGGAATAGGCATATTTGACAGAGAATTTACCACTTTGTTCTTTGTCCCAAACTATTCTATCTTGGTCATTACTATTAGAAGAAAAATATATTTTTAGGAAATCATTGAGCCTACTCAAATAAGCATTGGGTTCCTTTCTATCCATTTCCATGATTTTCCATGTCTGAAAGTTGTCATCATCAGCCATATAGTTAATGATTTTTTCCCCATATTTATCTTCGAGCTAACTAGTAATTTGGGGGAATTGATCTTTAAGGATAAAATTCCCATCCCTTTTATCTTTCCAGAATCTTATCTCATTTCATTTTCCTATTTTCCACCTACTTCCCCTAGCCACAATTTCTTTTGCCTAGTTAATAAATTTCCATATGCATGAACCATTGAAGGATGTCGGTTTAAAAATCCATCACTTGTCATTAACATCCATCCAATATTTTTTCTTTAGAATTCTGGTCCAGACTCCATTTTATTTAGTTAACCTCCATCCAATTTTTGCAAGAAGGGATTTATTCATTTTAGTCCAATCTCTGAGACCAAGTCCCACAATATTTTTAGGTTTACAAACTCTGTCCCAAGCCACCAGAAGAATTCTTTTTTTTCATTCAGTGTCACTACATAAGAAGTGTTTTTGAATTTTTTCTAGTTTATCCCCAACACCTCTAAGAAGTTGATAGAGGGACATGGCATACACCAAAAGACTCTGAAGAGAACTAATGAGAAGGGTAATATTACCATCCTGGGATAACACATTAGCTTTCCAACCAGCAAGTTTTCTTTCAAATCGTTCAATTAAGAAGTTCCAATCAGAATAAGACATTCTCTTATCCTCAAGAGGGATACCTAAATATAAGGTAAGTAAATATTTAAAATCACATCCCAAAATTTTTTTTTTCTTCTTATAACGACTATCCATGGTGTTGAGATATAAGAGAGATATTTTTTATGAAGTTAACCATCTGTCCTAAAACTTCCATATAGTCATTAAGGAGAGATTTTATTTTCTTAGCTTCTGGGACAAAAACTTCCACCACTGGAAAGGTGTCATCAACAAAATACTGGTGTGATACTTTTTTCATCTCCCTTTCCGGAGAGATCCCATTGAGAGAACCAATATCAATTTCAACATTTAATCTTCTACTTAAAAATTTCGCTAAGATAATGAAGAGAAAAGGGGAAATGGGATCCCCTTACCTTAGGCCTTGAGAGCTAGGAAAAAACCCAAAGGGGGACACATTGATGAGAATATAAAACCAGACATTAGAGATACAAGCCTTGACCAGATTCCTAAAGGAGACATCAAAACCAAACCTTTCAAGGATTTTATCAAGAAAGTACCATGAAACCCTTTCATAAGCTTTGGCCATATCCAGTTTTAAAAATAGAGAAGCCTTCTTGTTGAGCTTAGCCGAGTGGATAATCTCTTTGATTGCAATGATCCTATCCTGAATTTGGCAACCAATTAAGAATCCCACTTGTTGATAAAAAATGATAGAGGGAAGTAACAACTATAGATGGAGAGCCAAGATTTTGGTGTAGATTTTATAGGAGGTATTACAGAGACTTATAGGTCTGAAATATTTTGATTCCATAGCATTACCACATTTCAGGATCAGATAAAGAAAGGTACAGTTCATGTCTTTCAGCATAACTTTCTGCCTAAAAAATTCCTTCACCGCCTCAAAGACATATTTCTTAATTATATCCCAAAAGTGCTGAAAGAAAAAGGCTTTCTAGGATTGAGTTGTTTGACGGTGAATTCCACTTCCTCCATTGATGGGATCGTTGAAATCATCAAATTATATTCCTTAGAAACCAACGGAGGAATGCACTTTAAAAAGTCTTGCTCCTTATTCAAATTTGACTCGTTGTTATTAGTCAGTCTCTTTAGATATTTCTTCTTTTTCTTCCACCATAACACCCTCTTTATTTCTAATTTTTTAAATTATATTAAACCCTCTACATTTTAAGGTGGACAAGTGAAAGAATTTTGAATTTTTATCCCCTTCCTTTAGCCAAGTAATCATTATTTTTACCTTGTAATGCCTCCTTTTATTATTAAAAAAATAATAATAAAATAAATATTAAAAAAAATAAAATAAAACTACTAAAATTTAAAATACCTGCGATTGTGCGGGTGGATTAGGGAAAAGTGGAGAAGGGTGGAAAAAGCTCAAAAACGTTGCATTATGGTTTTTACTTTTGGCTTTTGGAAGGGGAAAATTTAGGGGGGGGGCGGAAACTGAGAGGATTCAAACCAGATGTCATCTCATGGGGTGTCATACGGCCTCCTCCTAGCCTACGATCCTGCGCCAACATCCTCCCTACATGCTATAAAAAAAATGAGTTCTGGGACCCGCATGGACAACTATCAAAACCTAAATTGGAGAGGCATTTTGTCAAATGTTGTAGTTGCAAATGCATAGGGGACTGTTTTTCTATAGGGTTTGACCAAATGAAAGAACGAGACAACTTCTCATGGAATATGGTTTCAGTTGTAGCATGGAGAAGCACGGGTTTCCTCAAGAGACAGTCACATTGTTTCACGTTTGCACAACCAGGTCTCCAACCTGCTCAGTTTCCATTGCTAGCATACTCCCAGCCTACACCAAAATAAGAGGTTTGAAACTGGATGTAGACATCCACCAAAGAATTATGGAGAAAAAGCATGTGAACTGTTCGACAATGCCTGAAAGAAATGTGCTTTATGGACTGCAATGATGGTAGGATGTGCAAAAAAAATGAGTTTGTTGAAAAGGCCTTGGAAACTTTCAAGCAAATGCAATTGGTACGTGTAAAGCCAGACTCCACAACCTTTTTCCAGCATCCTCCCAGCCTCTGTCAAAATGGGAGCTTTAGAGCAGGCCTCAGACAACCGTCAAGGCATAATGGTAGAGGATTTTTAGTTGCAAATGCGCTAGTAGACAAGTATGCAAATTGCAGAAGCATACACAAGGCAAGTCAACTGTTTGACAAATGCCTCAAAGAAATGCGGTCTCATGGAATGCCATGAAGCTATGCAAGATTGCACAAAATAGATTTGTTGAAAATTCATAATGCCTCAAAGAAATGTGGTCTCATGGAATGCATGATGGTAGGATTGCACAAATGGGTTGTTGAACAGGCTTTAGAAATTTATGAGAAAAGCAACTACTTAACCTTTTGCTAGCATCTCCCATCCTGTGTCAAAGATGCGAAAGTAATTTTCGGACATCCTTCAAGTGATAAATGGGAAGTTGGTTTCAAACGTACAGTTACAAATTGCTTAGATCCAAGCTCGTGAACTGGTTGACGAAGTGCCCAAGCGAGATGCTGAACCGAATCTCGCAGTTTGACTGACTTCATCCCTTCCAGGCATGGTTCACCTTCCCTCATCTTTCATAACTCTCATATTTTAGTTTTCATTTACAACTTAAAATAATTTTAAAATATCAAGATCTTAATACAGTTAATTGTTTATTTCAACTCGTGCAAAAACAATGAAATGTCTTGTCGTTACTCACGATGTCAAAATAACTCATTACATTAAAACATGAACTTCCACCCTCATTCTGAGGTGATTTAGAAAGCTTCCTACCTAGTTAGATCGCTACAATATTGGTATATCGACAAGACAAGTATGACTTCCCAGTAATATTGTTGACCTTCTTCCTGTTAAATAGTTAATTTTTGCATTTTTTGGAGACTCATTAAGTACCCTTCGGAACTCTGAAAATGAGATGTTAGGTTTCATTTGTGTACCTTGTTATGTGAGGAGTCACCATGACATATGGATTTACCCTGAACGAACATATGTGATCTTTTTGACGCTCTTATAGGAGCCCTGTTACACTGGTTTACAGCAGTAGAAAACTGTTAAATCTAGAAAGTTGGCTTTCGTTTTGAACCGCCATTTGAAACCTGGATAGAGAAATTAATTCCCGTCTTCGCAAACCTCTAGTGTTTATACTAGAAAATTACATGGAACATTCAGTTTAGGGAAAAGCACTTTTCTGGATAGTTTGGAAAAGCCATTTTGTAGGCCTCCGGTCGCAGTTTGACGAGGCCAAACTAGACCAATTTCGACTTGTCGCTCCAGAAAACTTGTCGCCGTTTGAAAATGGTTTTCTAGTTCTCAGTCCCATCGACTCTGATGAATTCTCCTTATATAGGGGAACTAGTAGGAAGTGTCTCATTGCGTGCTCATCCATTGAACGTCAGTTATGGACGCGGTTTTCTTGTCCCTCGAGTTAAATTTTGTTCATTTGCAATTGGGTCAACTACGACCAGTGGCCTCGGAGAACTAGCCGCCAAACGCAAACCGTTCACTTTTTCCCAATTCCGTCAGTTGCTATGAACTCTTGGTATATCTGGGGACACGTAGAAATTTAATCGTGGTGTGCGTTCTCATTGGAAGATAACTTTTGGAAGCGGTTTCTTAGCCTCCGAGCCCGTTTTGAACGTTTTGTAGCTAGTAAGAAAATGTAAAAATAGAAAGCTGCGGGACCCTCGTAGGGTTGCCAAACCACCCTGGAAACTTTAAACACATGTAAATAACTATTTAAAACACTATAGTGTAACTTGTTGTGTGCATTAGAACTTTTTACAAAATGATGTTTTCTCTCTCTTCCCTTCTCCTTCTATCTCATGTGTTACAAAATGGAGTAAAATGAAATGTAATGAATACATGTCTCTAGACCTTTTTATTTCAATTGCAAATTGTAATTATTATCATATGTAAATGGGAAACTGAAAAATGATACTTATGTTAGATTAGGGTGGATGCCATGCCAGTGATTTATCGCTGATATCATGCTCACGTGGGTTTTGCAGGATGGAAGAATGACGACGAAAAAGGTGATGTGTAATTTAATTATTATCATTGTGATTTATATAGTTCATTGTTAAATGAATAAATGTATAATTTAATATCATGTTACAGAAGGTTATATTTGATAATCTGTTGAAATGTATGAGATGCTAGTTTCAAGGACATCTAGGAAATGTGCATTTAATCTTAGGTTCAATTTGATTTATAGTACACATGGTAAAAAGGGTTTGATATTTATATAAGGTAAATGAAATTGAAGTAATATCTTGTAGTGCATATTTAGTGTTCAATAAATGATTAATGAGTCATTTTGTGCATTCATACTTGTAAATGTAATAAAGAGATTAAATCGAAACACTCTACCCTTGTTCAATATCGAGGACATAACTTGTTTTTCATGTGTGATACTTTTACCGTAGAAGACATTGAAAACAGTAGGATGAACTGAATCTTTGCTCTCAATGGAACGTCCTAAGTTAGGAAAATCAGAGCTCAAAATTGGACTTATCATCTTAGTCAGTAGGTTTAGTGACATTGTCACAAACCTGGTAGATAGGAGCGACACAGTCAAAATTTTCTTGGAGTGTGTAGAGCTAACTCTGCCTTTGTAGCCTAGTGGACTACCTTGTTTTCCGAAGGTAGATTTAAAATTTAAGTTCTTCATCGAATGAAATCCCTGTTGGATCCAAATGACATAATTAGAGATTGTGATATAGTTGTTCTATGTCTTGCATTCTTGTTAGTGAACTCTTTAGTCCCTCGTAGATAAATGTCTTATCTTTGGCTTGTGACAATATAGTGCCTTGAACTCTCACAAAGGGTTTATAGAGTAAATACATTTTAACCTTAGTCAAATCTATAATAGGGATTAAAGCCCTGGGTGAAAATTGGAATTAAGCTTAACCTTAGTTGTTTTGGGGGTTAACATGTGTATAGAAAATTATAAGTAACTCTTTGCAAAACAAAGTTGTTTTGAAAGATGTTGACTTTAGAGAACCCAAGAAACCAAAATCTTGTCCCGTAATCCCTTGTTATGTCCTTTTATGACATTAAGAAATAAAGGGTATTTCACATGTGGAATCGTGAGATGCAGAAACATGGGATCTTACCTTGAACACAAATCACTTGTGGTTCATGTGGGTTTATAATGCTTATAACCATGTGCTTCTTTAAGATGTCAGACAATTACTTTTGTAACTCTTTTGTTATAAAGCGATAGTAATAATGAGACCATAATGTGATGTAAAAGTAAAACATAGAAGAGTAAAAATGAATTTTGAGGTTAGGGATAATGCCACTCTTGGAGTCCTTATAACTCAATTAAACATATTCATGTGTTACAAAGAATATGAATTCCCTTGGTGTGATCAAACTTGGAGAAAAACAAAATATATTTATATAAAATATAAATATAAATTTCTTCAACAAGTTGTGAGAACTATTGAATGGTAGGGAAATAAAGATAGTGTGATAGAAGAATGTTTTTGGGAAAAATGTATCTTGAAATCTAAACCCCCCCACCCCTTCCTTAATCAACTAAGATATTGCGTTGTTGGACATCAAGTTAGATTCTCTTGAGTTGTAAGAGTAATAAGGTAGTCATTGAATAATGTTTGAGAAGAATATTCTTAACATAAGAACAAGATAATTAAGCATTTTGTATGCATTTGAACTAAGCCATGTAAGTATGTAAGTTATGGAAACTTTTATAAAGTATAAGAAACCAACTTAAAAAGGGGTGAGCGATAATTTAATCGTGGTATGAACTTAAGAATATGTAGGTGGACAGACGAGAAGTCTATAGTTACACAATAATGTTCTTGGAATGTAAATTGTAACTAAAATACATTTAAAGAAATGATGTGTTGTGGGTTCGTCGTTCCTGAAGTCATGTTTCTTGTGGTTGGGTCATTGCTAGTATTCGTTCATTGGAAAAGTGTGGCATCGATGTCATGCCTATGTGTTTTCATGTGTCTATGTGATTCGATGACTTATGTGATTGTCGTATGTGAGTTGAGTTTCTGTACTTGGAGCCCTTGCTGTGTTGTGTGTAGTGAGCAATGTAAGTCAAAAAAAAATTATCCTGGTATTTTACTGTTGTATTTGGGTGTGTAAAATGTGGGCACTACATATGGTATCAGAGTGAGGTTCATGCTCTCGAACCTCTGGGATGGATTGGAGTTGTGATGACGTTGCATGATGGTGGTGGATATTGGAAGAGTAATGTGATATATGATGTGTCTATGTGAACTATGTCGTAAGTTGTATGTGACCTTAGTGAACGCACATGTGGGGTGCATGTCACTTAGTGCGTGGATTTATTGTCATGTTGATGTGCTTGTGATGAGAGTATTGACTCTCCTTTTGTGGATCCAATGAGGAATCTGTGTGTGATGTACCGCCTTGTTGTTTGTGAAAGGAATGATATTGTGAATTGCAGAGTGTTGAAACATTTTGATTTATGTGATGTGAAGGTGTATTGATGTATTGCATGACAAAATTGATGTAAAGTGAATGGAAGTTTATCGTGATGTCATCACCGTATTGTGATTAGTTGTGTGCATCTTCGTGTTGTATTGCAATTGACTATATGTTGTAATGTTAGACATTGTGTTCGTCATACTTATGATTTGTGTAATATGTAATGGTTCATGTCATGATTTAGGGGCATATGGTGAGTATGATCCCTATGGTATAGTGTTTGCACTTTGGTTGCAGGATGTGGTAATGTGATGTATCGTAACCCGTGAAAGTAGTGATTGTGTTATACCCTGTATATAAATACCATGCGTAAGACGCTATGGTTAATTTGTGTGAATCACCATTGTGTTAGTGATGTAGTTATGTGTATGTTGTGAACCTTACACTAGACGACCCTAAGGGGATAAACTGTCAAGAGTGTATGTGTGGAGAGAGGAGGCGTGGACCAGGTTTTCATAATCTTGAGCTGAGTACGAGTGAGGAAGTGGAGTCTTATATAGACTGAAAACCCACTTCTATCTGTTTAGTATACTTCGAGCTTGCTCAGTATATTGTGGGTGTGCACCACCTTAGGCTCAACTTATGCAACTAGAGTTCCCTGCTCTTTCCTATTGGATTGTTCATTGAATAATCCTATGTGATTTTGACTATGTTGATCCTTGTGGGAGTATGGAGGAATGATTCAGGTAGAGATGATGACAGTTACATTATTTGATATACTCATTTCTGGTTACATGTATATTTTTACGAGCTGAGGCTCGATGTCTGAGTGCCAGCAACTCGATGAGTACCCCTTTGGTGGTGGTATGAGGCCACATAGTGATTGTAATGTGCTATTTTCTCAATACGTATTTTATTTGTAAATTGATCATTATCTCTTTTAGCTAGAACCAACTCATTTTCTTGATTGACATGTTCTTATATTTTGGGCATTTATTTGATTGTTGCATTAACATTTGGATTTTGCACTAACCATGGCTAATTAGCCATTTGTTTTTCTTAGTTTTAAAACTTTCTTGTCATATTTAAAAGTTTTGTAGCCTAGCCCAAGGCTTTTGATTTTTCCACTTGGCATTTGAATGGATTGTTATGCTGGTTCTAATGTCGTAATGTGTTGGAATAGGGTCATGGGATTAACCATGGAGTGGTTGAACCTATGGACCCACTTCATTGTATGGGGGTACGCCCCAAGGAGTTACAGATAACTAGCGGGTTGTTGAACCACGAGTTATTATGTCACTTGGGTTGGGGGTGATGGGGCTCTATGTGCCTAGGGCCATAGGGTGACCCGACCTCATTTAAAAGGAGAAAGGAGACGGGCCTCTATGGTTGAGTGACCTGTTATTCTTTATGGCACTCTATGGTGGAGTGACCTGATATTCTTGATGGGGCTCTATGGTTGAGTGACCCGACTTGGCTTTGACATTATGATTATTTCTCTTGGGAGGTATACAGATTTATTTGGGGATGGTTTGGGAGGTATATGGAGTTGTTTTTGTGCTTTTGGAGATATCTGGAGTTTTTTTGTGATGCCTTGTGATGTGTGGAGTTGGTATAGTGAGTTATGTGTACTCTTGTGAGTCTTGGTTAGACTTGTTATGGTTGAGGATTTACATTTCCATTTGTAATGACTACTGGATATTGGATTGGAACTATGTTGTTATAGTCATGGATTTTTTTGGGTCATGTGATACCCATTGTATATGTATCAGCGTGTTGACCCGGTTTGTTAGTCATATGTGTGTACTAGATCTATGTCTAGGACGTAATTGTTGGAAATTATTTGCTATGTGGTCTACTTGTTGTCATTCCATGGTTTGGTGAAACCCTTGTGATGTGATACGGTCGTGAAAGTATGTAAAAGTATGCTTGTGAAATTTTAGTGTTGTGTATGACCCTGGTAGGGTGTTGTGACTGTAGTTCATGATGGGAACCCACAGGAATGAATAAACTAAAATTCTACAAAAATGAAATTTTAAAGGACTTGAATTAAGAATAATGTTAATAGAAAGAGATTAATGAAATAACGAATAAGAGGGAACTACCAATCTTCACAGAACCTTGAAAGTTAAAATTTCTACCAAATGTTCCTAGGGCCACCCCGTAACTGTGATTTTGGATCTGAAATCTTAACCTTAGAGCGTACCTTTGCCACATTCGTCCCTTGTCGCGTACCTTTTCTCTTTCTTCATTGTATGTCACATCGAGGATGATGCTTTCTTAAGGGGAGGAGAATGTAATGCCTCCTTTTATTTTAAAATAAAATAATAAAATAAATATAAAATAAAATAAAATAAAAGTGCTAAAATTTAAAATAAATGTGAAACCCGATTATGAAAAGTGGAGAAGGGCGGAAAAAGCTCAAAGGTTTTTGGGTTTTGTCTTTTGGCTTGGAGGGAAGGGGAAAATTTTGGTTTTGTGCACCCACCAAGAGAAGAGAGAGCTATGTGATCATGGAGGGAAAATGTTTTAGAAATAAATGGAGCCTAAATCTAAAACATTCAAGACTCCAGTTAGGTAGTCCTGTGAAAACACCCATCAAAGGGGTCCATAAAAGACATAAATTTTTGTTTGTTGTAGTCAGCAAATGTGCTTTGGGTTTTGGTTTTTTTTAGTGTTGGACCAAATGAAAGAATGAGATAGGTCTCATAGAATATTCTGTGCAATGGGAAAATTTTGAAGTGTACAGAAGACAAAAAGTTCCCTCATGAAATAGTCATGGTTGTTTCTGGCCCATGCAACCAGTCTCCCATGAGTTTACATTGCCAGTGTATCCTCCTAGCCTATGTGTCAAAATAACCTTTGTGGGGCATTTATTTCACCAAAGCATAATGGAGAAGATAGAGTTTGTATGTTTTAGTTGCAAGTGTTATGTTTGACCAGATGGACAGAATGCAAAATGTGGAAGCATGCGAACTATTACGACAATGCCTGAAAGAAATGGGCTTTATGGACTCCAATGATTGCAGGATGTGTAAAAAATGAGTTTGTTGAAAAGGCCTTGGAACCTTTCAAGAAAATGCAATTGGTAGGTGTAAAGCCAAATTTCCACAACCTTTTTCCAGCATCCTCCCAGCCTCTATAAAAATGGGAGCTTTAGATCAGGCCTTGGACAACCATCAAAGCATAATGGTAGAGGATTTTTAGTTGTAAGTGTGCTAGTAGACAAGTATGTAAAGGGGGAAGCATACATGAAGGCAGTCAACTATTTGATAGAATGCCTCAAAGAAATCCAGTCTCATGGAATGCAATGATGGCAGGATATGCACAAAATGGATTTGTTGAAAAGGGTGGAAACTTCAATGCAAAGCAATTCTTCTCATGTTGCCATGTGTCACAACCTTGCAGCAATTTGTCAAAATGGGAACTGTTTGAGAATGCCTCAAAGAAATGTGGTCTCATGGAATGTCATGATGCAGGATATGCACAAATGGGTTGTTGAACAAGCTTTAGAAATTTATGAGAAAAGCTAACATGCAGATCTAAAGTCCGTTTCCAAAACCTTTGCTAGAATCCTGTTGTCAGATGGAGTTGTGGAACACATTTATGACATAATCATCTGTTATAAAGAGTTAGAAATGCACAAGCAAACTTTGTAGTTGGACAAATTCTTTGATAGACGTTGTATGTAAAATGGTGGAGCTTGGATCCAGGCTCGTGAACTGGTTGGTGAAGTGCCCAAGCGAGATACTGAACCGAACCCACTGGGTTTGACTGACTCCATTCTTCCAGGCATGGTTCACCTTCCCTCATCTTTCATAACTCTCATATTTTAGTTTTCTTTTACAACTTAATATAATTTTAAAATATTAGGATTTTAATACAGTTAAATGTTTATTTCAACTCGTGCAAAAACAATGAAATGTCTTGTTGTAACTCACGATGTCAAAATAACTCGTTACATTAAAACATGAACTTCCACCCTCATTCTGAGGTGATTTAGAAAACTTCCTACCTAACTAGATCACTACACTATTGGTTATCGACAAGACAAGATTGACTTCCCAGTAATAATGTTGATCTTCTCCCTATTTAAATAGTTAATTTTTGCATTTTTGAAGACTCATTAAGTACCCTTCGGAACTCTGAAAATGAGATGTTAGGTTTTATTTGTGTACCTTGTTATGTGAGGAGTCACCATGACATCTAGATTTACCCTGAACAAACATATGTGATCTTTTTGATGCTCTTATAGGAGCCCTGTTACACTGGTTTACAACAGTAGAAAACTGTTAAATCTAGAAAGTTGGCTTTCGTTTTGAACCGCCATTTGAAACCTGGATAGAGAAATTACTTCCCATCTTTGCAAACCTCTAGTGTTTATACTAGAAAATTGCATGGAACATTCAATTTAGGAAAAAAAAACTTTTCTGGGATAGTTTGGAAAAGCCATTTTGTAGGCCTCCGGTCGCAGTTTGACGAGGTTCAACTGGACCAATTTCGACTTGTCACTCCAGAAAACTTGTCGCCGTTTGAAAATGGTTTTCTAGTTCTCAGTCCCATCGACTCTGATGAATTCTCCTTATATAGGGGAACTAGTAGGAAGTGTCTCGTTGCATGCTCATCCATCGAACATCAGTTTTGGATGTGGTTTTCTGAGCCCTTGAGCTAACTTTTGTTCATTTGCAACTGGGCCAACTACGACCAGTGGCCCCAGAAAACTAGCCGCCAAACGCAAACCGTTCACTTTTTCCCAATTCCGTCAGTTGCTATGAACTCTTGGTATATCTGGGGACACGTAGAAAGTTAATCGTGGTGTGCGTTCTCATCGAAAGATAACTTTTGGAAGCAGTTTCTTAGCCTCCGAGCCCATTTTGAACGTTTTGTAGCTAGTAAGAAAATGTAAAAATAGAAAGCTGCGGGACCCTCGTAGGGTTGCCAAACCACCCTGGAAACTTTAAACACATGTAAATAACTGTTTAAAACACTATAGTGTAACTTGTTGTGTGCATTAGAACTTTTGACAAAATGATGTTTTCTCTCTCTTCCCTTCTCTTTCTATCTCCTGTGTTACAAAATGAAGTAAAATGAAATGTAATGAATACATGTCTCTAGACCGTTTTATTTCGATTGCAAATTGTAATTATTATCATATGTAAATGGGAAACTGAAAAATGATACTTATGTTAGATTAGGGTGGATGCCATGCCAGCGAATTATCGCTGATATCATGCTCACGTGGGTTTTGCAGGATGGAAGAATGACGACGAAAAAGGTGATGTGTAATTTAATTATTATCATTGTGATTTATATAGTTCATTGTTAAATGAATAAATGTATAATTTAATATCATGTTACAGAAGGTTATATTTGATAATCTGTTGAAATGTATGAGATGCTAGTTTCAAGGACATCTAGGAAATGTGCATTTAATCTTAGGTTCGATTTGATTTATAGTACACATGGTAAAAAGGGTTGATATTTATATAAGGTAAATGAAATTGAAGTAATATCTTGTAGTGCATATTTAGTGTTCAATAAATGATTAATGTGTCATTTTGTGCATTCATACTTGTAAATGAAATAAAGAGAATTAAATTGAAACACTCTACCCTTGTTCAACATCGGGACATAACTTGTTTTTCATGTGTGATACTCCTTACCGTAGAAGACATTGAAAACTGTAGTATGAACTTAATCTTTTCTCTCGATGGAATGTCCTAATTTAGGCAAATCAGAGCTCAAGAATGGGTTTATCATCTTAGTCAGTATGGTTAGTGACATTGTCATAAACCTGGTAGATAGGAGCGATACAGGAAAACTTCATTGGAGTAAGATGAACTAACTTCCTTCATGTAGCCTAGTGGATTACCTTGTTTTCATCCAAAGGTAGATTTAAAATTTAAATTCTTCATCGAATGAAATCCCTGTTGGATCCAGATGACATAATTAGAGATTGATATAGTTGTTCTATGTCTTGCATTCTTGTTAGTGAACTCTTTAGTCCCTCGTAGATAAATGTCTTATCTTTGGCTTGTGACAATATAGTGCCTTGAACTCTCATGAAGGGTTTATAGAGTAAATACATTTTAACCTTAATCAAATCTATAATAGGGATTAAAGCCCTGGGTGAAAATTGGAATTAAGCTTAACCTTAGTTGTTTTGGGGTTAACATGTGTATAGAAAATTATAAGTAACTCTTTGCAAAACAAAGTTGTTTTGAAAGATGTTGACTTTAGAGAACCCAAGAAACCAAAATCTTGTTCCGTAATCCCTTGTTATGATCATTTTATGAAATTAAGAAATAAAGGGTATTTCACATGTGGAATCGTGAGATGCAGAAACATGGGATCTTACCTTGAACACAAATCACTTGTGGTTCATGTGTAGTTTATAATGCTTATAACCATGTGCTTCTTTAAGATGTCAGACAAGTATTTTTGTAACTCTTATGTTATAAAGTGATGGTAATAATGAGACCATAATGCGATGTAAAAGTAAATTATAGAAGAGTAAAATGAGTTTTGAGGTTAGGGATAATGCCACTCTTGGAGTCCTTATAACTCAATTAAACATATTCATGTGTTACAAAGGATATGAATTTTCCCTTGGTGAGATCAAACTTCGAGAAAAACAAAATATATTTATATAAAATCTAAATACAATTTATTGAATTCAACAAGTTTTTGAATGTTGAATGGGAAATAAACTATAGTGTGATCGAAGAATGTTCATGGTAAAAATGCTATCTTGAAATCTAAATCCCCCCACCCCTTCCTTAATCAACTAATATTTCCTGCTGGACATCAAGTTAGATTCTCTTGAGTTGTAAGAGTAATAAGGTAGTCATTGAATATATGTTCGAGAAGAATATTCTTCACATAAGATAAGATAATTAAGCATTTTGTATGCATTTGAACTAAGCCATGTAAGTATGCCAAATATGTATGTTAGTTATGGAAACTTTTGTAAAGTATAAGAAACCAACTTAAGAAAAGGGGTGAACGATAATTTAATCACAGTATGAACTTAAGAATATGTAGGTGGACAAATGAGAAGTTTATACTTGCTCAATAATGTTCTTGGAATGTAAATCGTAACTAAAATACATTTAAAGAAATGATGTGTTGTGGGTTCGCCATTCCTGAAGTCATGTTTCTTGTGGTTGGGTCATTGCTAGTATTCGTTCATTGGGAAAAGTGTGGCATCGACATGCCTATGTGTTTTCATGGGTCTATGTGAGTCGATGATTTATGTGATTGTCGTATGTGAGTCGAGTTTCTGTACTTGAAGCCCATGCTGTGTTGTGTGTAGTGATCAATGTAAGTAAAAAAAAATTATCCTGGTATTTTACTGTTGTATTTGGGTGTGTAAAATGTGGGCACTACATAATAATATTCTAAATAACCTATAGTTTCTTTGGGTCAACATGGACTCCTTTATCCGCAATGTACCCTAAGTACTGAAAATCCTAATCCAAAATTTTTAATTGTTTATATTTTCATACAACCCTTGCTTCCGAAGGGTTTTAAGTAATTATCAAACATGTTGTAGATGTTTCTCCCATATCTCACTATATATGAGTATATCATCTAAGTAAATAACCATGAAGGAATTGGTATAGGGTCGTAGGATGTCATACATCATCTTCATTAGTTTTGTAGGAGAATTAGTTAGTCCAAATGGCATGAGAAACCATTTGAATAGACCTTTTCAATACTTAAATGCAATCTTCTAGACATCGAGGGGCTTGATGGGAATCTAGTGATAAACAAACTTGAGATCAATTTTGGTGAATAAATTTACACCATGGATTTAGTCCAACATATATAAATCCTCAAGGGGTAAATGATTCAAAATAATTTTTTTCAAGGAAGGTAGAGAAGAGGTCTTAAATAATTTTAGTTTCTTGAATTCTAGTCAATGAAAAGTATCCATGTTCCATATTTCAATCATATGGTGCCAAGATAATCCTGGACTTCCATAGGGTGATTAAGCCATCTACCATTCCTTGAGATGTAATCCATTTTCACAAATTGGGTCAGTTTTTCTTGGAGATGCCTCTTGATCTAAGCACAATTGTTACAAGGAATGACCTATGATACACTTTTAGTTATTGGGTAAAGGAGAGCCCAATTTACCAAATACATAACATGTTTTACCTCACACTGACAAGTGGTACTCACATGTAGGGTGTTCTGGAATAGATCATCATACTTAGCTAGAGAATAATGTGGTTTCCATCTACTTCTTTTCCTTTCATAGAATGTCCATTCAATGTTCATACAAAATTTCATGAGGGTATTTTTTGGCCTAATCATCAGGAAGAAAAACTACTTTGTTTTCTCAAACGTAATTTCTTCTTACATTTCCTGGCATCGTTTTGAATGCAGGACATATTAGATATTCGAGGGATTTATGAGACTGAAAGGTCACCAAGATTTCTTCCTGTGACAATTCCTCATGAATCATGGGGATTCCAACTGTACCTATCTGCCACATGAATGGTTCTTCCCCCTTACTTTGTTCCATCAAAAGGCATCCAATGGAATAACTAGTCCCCCATCATAGGAACTTCATCATGGAAAGGTTTTATTTCAATCTTAGTCGGTTCCTTGAGGAGATTCCTCATTCCATTTTGTGACATGGAAATATCTTCCTGGGTTCAACCACCCGATACTATATGGATGGGGATGTAACTTTACAAGAAGGTTCAAAATTTGTCCCACAACATTAACAAAAATTAAATTCTTTTAACTTCCAATATCAATAATAAAATACAAAGGCTTAAAACTTATCCAAAGCTTGGAGTGAAATATCCCTTCCTTCTAATACATCCTCTTTGATTCTACAAAGGAGTAGGAAATTGATCACATTCTTTAGATTTGATATCTACTAATGATCATCTATAGTTTATCATTTGACCTTTCAAGGTGTGTCACCGGTGGAGCAGTGGGTGCACTTGGAGCACTTCACAGGGGATATTTCAATTTAAATATTTTTCTCCCAAATCCCAAGACATGAATTTAGTTAGATACTATTGGAAATATCCTTATCAGCAACAATATCCATGTAAATAATGAGCTCAAATAAGCCTAGTCATTACTTCCTTGTGAGCATCCTATCTATTATGACCAACCCTGAACCTCAGGGAATCTGGCACTATGCCTTTATCAATGAATTCATGCCAAAATTCCAGAGGTTGGTTCTTTGTATTTCTCTTTATATATATTTTTCATTCTTGATCTCAAACTTGTATGTGTCACTGAGGGTATGAAATTAAAAGAGGTATATGTCCTCCCATATGCACCCTTATAGGCCATTGTGATATTGGAGGATATTGTACTGTTCTGTGTCTTGAATATGCATCTCGAATCTTACAAAAAAATAATGAATATCAGTATAATCTTGAACTTACTGGTCCTTACTTTATTAGTTTTTTTGTCATTGTATGTAAATATTATCATAGGTTCCAATAGGGTCATTATTGGGTCTCCTACCTACGGAACTTCCATAAAATCGATTTGTTTAAATTTTCAGTAGTGTGCTCCTTTAGCAATGTCATGAATTCATCCCTAATGATTCTTCCAAGAGCTTATTATACACCCCCACCAAATTTTGAGACAGAAATTTTGACGTATTTCAAGAGCCGATCCACCATGTTATAACTTCTCTTCATCAGTGAATTTATTGATAGAAAAATACGAGGATAATTGGTCCATTCAATTTTATACTATATTAGAATTTGTTTTACCTTAAAAAATATTAATATCAAAATTTACTTGAACCTTGAAGGGTGTCAGGGAACTGAACTTTGGATCGCAAAGAAGGATGCATGATTTCCCATGTGTAGTTGTCCTCCATAGGATATTTTTGATTTTTGATTTTTGATTGTTGTTAATCCTAGAAGGTTTACATTTTACTTTCTGAGTAAGAAGTGCCTTGTGGCATTTTATTTTAAATAGAAATTAGTCATAACCTGATGTTCCTGAACCAAGACATTACTAAGGGTTTGAGAATTTGAAATGTCTTGTTCAGATTGATATTTTGAATTCAAAATTTAAATGAAATTTCTAAATTTTTCTTGAATATTTAATTGGATAATAAAATAGAGAAATTTATCATGAATCAAATCACTGTCACATCCATCTAATTGTGACTTAATATTTTTTATTTTTTCTAAATAATTAATAAAGTTTTCATCTCCCTTCATGGGAGTTGTCATAAGCTTTAAAACCAATTTAAGAATTTTGGATAAACATGTACCTTCATACATCGACTCCAATTGTGTCCAATCTTCACTAGGACTCATTAGATTTCTGATATGAAGCAAAAAATCATCCTGTATGCTCCACAAGATAATAGCATCTCCTCTTGTACTTTTTGTTCATATGTGGTGACATTATTAATAGTCGCATGTCTTTCGATAGGAGCTCTCTCAGTTCTATTTATAACTACCCACAATTTATGAGTCATGAATTCTAATTTTAATCGAATCTTTCAAATTTTGTGGTTGTTTCCATTTAACATCTAAGATTTATCAATTGCAATTTTATTAGACCCCATTTATGTGTAAAATGTAGATAAAAAATTATTAACAAACAAGGATTAAAATAAGAGTTTTATAGAAAATTTCCCCTATCGTATTTTAATCCTTATAATCGATCATGATCAATTTTACATCACAAAATAAGGTCATACATGAAAAAGAATCTATACATAAAAAATTTAGAAAGATATCAAAAATTTGGATTGAAACGTGAGTGATTTTTTTTAGTTTTTCACTAAAATGAAGACAATGATCTAGACATTGTGTCATACAAAATATAACATTTTAACCAAAAAAAGATTAGATAGTTTTTACAAATTTTCAAACTAAATAATTTTCAAAATATAAAAAACAATAATTTATATATTTTTCAAAAAATAATAGTAATAATAATAATAATTTATGAAAAAATTGAGAACTCTTACTCTTTATTAGTTTAATCTTTATCAACTTAGCCTTTAGAAATTACGATTCTCCTTTTATACACTAAAAAACAATCTCATGTATACATTAAAAATATAAAATAAAGATTACAAATTTTACAAAGATATTCATTTTTTGCTTAAAAATATCTTCATTACTTAAACAAAGTATTAATGTTATTTATGAAAAAAAATCTAAACGTTTATGCCAATATTTATATATTTATCACACTGCACGTGGGCCACCAATAAACATATATGGGGTGACCACATAAAATTTTTATTTAAACTATGTAAAACTAGGTAGGATTTAAAGTTTTTTTTATTTGAAAAAACAAATCCAAATATATTTTTTCACATTCCAATGCAATAAGTAAGTTTAGTTTTTATGGTTTTATTTTTGTTTTAAACATTTTCATATATATATATATATATATATATATGTGTGTGTGTGTGTGTGTGTGTGTGTTAAAAAAGTCCTGTCCCATTCATCACATCTCATTTGAGTGGGATGGTTAAAACAAACAAATATATTATAACCACCCCTTTTATTTTATGTTATCCATATAAGGGGGTATTAAATTTATTTTATGTAATCTATAAGCTAATGTTATAATCTATAATTCAATTTCCAACCAAAATCCAACTCACTACCAGCGGTTAAGGAGGAGTTAGAGAATAAAAAAAAAATCCTACTAGATAGGGGAAACATGTATTATGCCAAAATATGCATAGTTTAAGATATGGGCTTTGTTTATTTTATAATTAAAAGATTATATACACATATATTAAACTTTCTATTATATATTATATATATATATATATATATATATATATATATTATTTACTATAGTATGTAAACTATAGTTCTTGCATGGGCTGCCTTTTTAAATGTTTATTTAAAACATTTAATCATAATTTTTTCCCACATAGATTAATTGTTTAAAAGGTTCACAATTGGTCTAGGTTTCTTAGTATAGTTTATAGTAGATAAATTTAATACTAATGTTTTAAATTGAGTGTGGCCCAGAAACATAAAAGTATACATTATAGTTTTTAAGAAGAAATTTCAAATGTAAATAATTTTTAGAAAAGGGAACGAGAAAATACATAAATATTTGTTTTCAATTGTCAAAGGTGAAATCAACTTTACCAGGGTTTTATAAACTTTAATGGGTGAACATTGATAAATGATAAACCAATAGAAACAAATCATTTCCTATTTGCATGGGGTTTTTCATCTTGCTTTTAACCTTATACTAATTCTTTAATTTATCAGTGAAATAATTCAACCTCCACACATTTGAAACTATAGAAACATAATAAAATATTTCATATAAATATTTAAACCTTACATCTATTTTTGAGGCCTTGGTAATTCTCCCGAGTTTCAGTTTTTTCTTAAGGGTTAAAATATTGAAAGAGGTTTCCACATGTGTACACACACACTCATCTCTAAAAATAATTAATATCTTAACATTAATTCATCTAGAGAGGGAAGGGGGCTTACATAATATTTCAACCAATTATCTCACTTTGGTACCTTGTCAGGACGAGGGGTGAAAAGGTACATTCACCAAATTAATTAAATTTATTAAATGTTAGGTTAACATTCATTAATAAATGGAAATATGAATGTGCACACCATAGTGAAAGTAAATAAAAACATAAAAAATAAATACACATTGACACCGTATGTAACATGAAAATCCTGTAAATGGGTAAAAAAACATGGAAGAATAATCCACTATAGAGAAAACTTTACATCACCTATCCAATAACTCCTTCCTCACTTCTACACCATGTATTTACCCAGAATCCATTGATTCACGTGATTTTTAATATGACCTAAAGCCATATTTAAATAATCCGAAGGGTTATGTCCATATTAAGTGATGGGGCACACCCCAATTTAATAAATAGTTAGTTAATTAACAAATAACAAATCTAACAAAAAGTTTATATTTAAATAATAAGAATATAAAGTATTCTATATTATTTTACTATAAACTAAATATTATGATGCACTTAATATTATAGTTCTAATAAAATTTTATCAATAACACATTCCTTATATCATAACTTATTACAGCTAATCAAACCAACACTAAAAACTACATATAACCTATGTTTTCCAAGGGACATGGGTTTGAATGAATTAAATACTAAAATAATGAAAGGTGATATACCAAACTAAAATAGGGTTTAGTTATGGCTCTAAGAGACAACAATGTAGCTTACCATATGAAGCTCCAAAATAATGCACATAGAACTTTGAATGAAATCATCAGGATGCAACTGAAATATTGTAAGAGGATTAGGAGATTCACATTAAACATGAATGTATTTAAAGGAAATAAATCATACTTATATAAAATAGTGAGGAAACTTCCATTCATTATCTATAGAGCTAAGGCATATGAAAACTCTATAAATGTGTTACAGAGGTCTATGAGTAAAGCTTAGCACTAAAAAGGGTAGATCTCTATAAATTTAGTAAAATAAACTTAACTACTTACACTTACATTAATAGAAAATAGATAGAAAAGGAGAGAGAATCAAATTGTGTCCAACAACGAATAAAATCAACCAATTTTCCAGCCATTAAGGGACAAAAAATATTCAATTTTACAAACCAAGTATGTGTGCCAAAGGTTTCTCAAATCATACTTTATCTAATCATCTAGAAAATAGGTGGGCATCTTCAAGATTTAACTTTGGTTATTGGGAGTGATTGTAAATTTAAAACATGTTAGGCACAACTTTATTTCATACCATGGATATTAAATTATCCATGGCCTTGAATTTAACTATTTGTGACTTTCAACACTATTTTATGGACTTTGTATGATCTTTGCTTTTGTTCTTAGCCTCCACCTTTTCTCCAATGTTTCCCTCTTGTTCCACAAATTTGATTTGAATTTTGTGCCCTTCAAGTCCATAGGAATGGAACCAATTTGGTGTTGTCACCAAAAATCACACCCTTAGGGATGAGAGAGAGAGGTGAAGAGAAGGAAAGGGATGAGGTAAGGGGAGAGAACCATATGAGATTCCATGTTTTAGGTAGGGACAAGGTCCTCCTCTATTCACTGGTCCATCCTCTTTTGCATTGCAAGTGTTGACATGTGATTTTTCTTGATAAGGTGTGTTCCTTTGATTGTTGGAAATCATGCTTGCCAAGGATAAGTCATTCTGCTCTTGGATTCATTGGTTGAAATGATATTGCTTGCAAAGAATCCATTTTTGTTTCTGATAGATAAGTTGTAATCTGGTAATGAAGTTTGCAAACTTATCTCTTTTTATTAACAAATCCTTGGACCAATTCCATTGATCCAAGGTATGTTTTAAATCCTCTTACCTGATCTGAATGGTAAAATAACATTCAGAGGTTAAAGACATAATGGACTGAACTCTTGTATGTTTACAAATTCTTTTATCTTCTTGAAGGATCATGCCTGCATTCTGTTGTATGTTATGTTCTCAGATCTTTTTGATCGATCTCTTCAGGATGCTTAATGATGTTAAGTGGAACGAGGCCTACTTCAGGACTATTGAGGAACAATCTAAGTCCTAGACCCAAGAGATCTATCCTAACGGGATTCTAACTAAGGTAAATATACCTATTTTTCTATCTATGTCTACTTTATTCGGGATAACATCCTATCCTAAGTTGTATGTTCTAATTTGAGGGAATAACCTAAGGTGATGCTAGGTCTATTTCTAATCTAATACCTAATACTATATGGTTGTGAAGTATGACCTATCCTAGGATGGAAATTTACCTATTGTAATGTTTGTAAATCTATGGGAAATACTTCTAAACTATCCTATGGTCATATCCTAAGATAATGGTATCTAGCATAAACTAATTAAGTGTTGGAAGGGGACATTAGGGTCGTATGGAAAAGTTGGAAGCGTGGCAATGGTTCCTAAGTTATTAATTTGATTTGATTTTTGAAATAAATGGACAACGTACTACCAGTTTAGGCAGAGGCATGTAAATTAGTGGAAGTCTACATGGAGTCATCACTAAAATTTAGTAATGCATGCAGAAGTTGAATTAGGATTCACCAATTTTGGATGGCGGTGGCATGGAGAGATAGGTGGGAGTTTGGGAATTAATGGCATTTATGAACATCATTTTTGAAAGAAAACCACCTTGGAAACCATGTGGGTGGATTTTTGGAGGTTGTTTGTAATTCATGCTCTCTGATATTTTATCTTCATGGAGCTATCTGGTTCTTCGAACCAGCAGTTCTATTTTCAATTTGTGGCTATTTTTGATTCCCTTGGTCTATTTTCGATTAAAGGGAAGTATATGAGACATTTGAGAAAGAAGTTTTTAGTTGTTGATCTTGCTTGGAGAAGAAGAAGTTTTGGAGGCTCGGCTGGAAGTCTTCTTCGAATCGACAGAAGCACTATCAGGCATGATAGGCTCTATCCATTAAGATCTCTTGCTTTTCTCAAAATGTTTCATTAAAACAACTCTGCTCTCATGAGATAATTGGGTTTCTATTTTTATTCTGGTTATTTGTTTTTCTTGCTGAAGGAACCTCTATTTTCTTGGTTATGAAACCTTTGCATGATAATCTTACTATTGGATGCCTTCTCTGAATGAGTTGATGGTGAAATACACTTGGGGTTGTTTTAGACTTGAGTGTTTTTGGATTGAATCTGTATTCTAGTTTGTTTTCTCGAAAAAGGGTTTAAGTAAGTTGTTTTTTCCTGGAGCTTTGAACTGGAAGTCTCTTTTGAAATTAGAAGGTGAATGAATACTCTTCTCTGATGCATCCTTGAGTTATTAAAGTTGTATCACTCCTTTGTGGTCTGTATGGGTTTTTATTTTGAATCATTGCTTGAACACGAACTTGTATGAAGGTAAGGAATGGATATCTTGTTTCTTCTTTTCTGGGTAAACCTGCATTGTTCAAACTGAATGTCTTTGATTGTTTTTGGAAGGTAGAAGAATACTCTCCTATGTCGTATCTTGTTTGTAGAAGTTTAAATACTCCTTTTCGGGACTGTATTTGTATACTTTGATCTGCAGTATGAACTCAAACTTGTGTTAGAAAAAGAGTTAATGGGTGAAGGAGGTTTATGGAATTGTCTGTATTTTGTACTCTAAACTTGCATAAAAACCATGAAGGAATGATTTGATCTATTTCTCTACTGCTTCAAACTTTAAAATCAATGGGAGCTGAGTCAATATGGTATTTTGATTAATGGCTTCAGTTTGAACACGTGAGGGAAATAGAAGGAAAGGTTGACTTAAACTTGTTGTTTGGTTTTAGTATTCTCTTTTGAAACTCTTGAAAGGAATTCTGGGTTTTAAATGGTCTTGGAATTTAACTGTGGAAACAGTAGTGATGAAGTCTTCTGTGCAGTTATTTATGTTTGAGTCTTCCTTTAAAATTTTGGAAGTTGAGTTGTCGGTAGATAGTTGAAGTTATGTTGTTTGAATATACATTGGGTGATGGTCTTCTCCAAGTCGATACCATTATTATCATTCTTAGCTCTGTTCGACTTTCTTAAGTTTGATCTTTCCGTCCTTAACACTTTTAGGACTTGGATGTGAATGATAACTATCTTTGTTTCTCACATCCTTCTTGGAATGAATTAAGTAAATGATTAACGGTTGTTGTTTCTTTAAATGGTGAAACTCTTGGAAGGTTTATTCGAAGATACAGTTATGTATGTAATCGGTTTTGTATCTTCTGTACCTGATTTCTTTATCTTAAAAGATTTGGGGGTATGGGGAACTGTCTCTACTGATTCTTTTACAACCTCATTTCTTTTGAATGAACAATAGAATCCTCTTCTGGCATAACTCCTTTCTCTTCCACTCTCAGTGGTAAGCTCTCCATTGTCATTTTTGGAAAACTGTAGGGTAGGATGTTGATCCTTCTTTTCTGAAGATGCATATGGGAATTCGGTTTAACCGAATGATGAGGAAGTTGTAAACTGTTTACTCTCTAGTTTGATCTTCCTTTCTTTAGATAAACCTTGTTATAGGTTTAATAGAATCAAATGCATTACTTTTATTAAGGTAATTGAGTATTAATTGTTACTACTTACTTCTCCACTTATATTGTATTGAAGGAAATTAACAGTTGTTCAGTTAATTGAAGTAAAACATTGTGGCTGGGAAATATTTTTCTAATGTAATAAGAGGCCTAATCTAAGAACCTAGGCTATATATTTTGACCTAGAATTAGGCTGCCACATCTGAATTGTGAATCTCTTAATTATTTTATTTGTTGGATGAATCATCCTATAAACGTTACTATGCTGGAATGAACTTGACCGTGCATGTTTTCTTGAAACTTTGTAAAGATGAACAAGAAGGTCTTTGTTTCTGAAAGTAACTGTTTTGTTTATATAGTGAAGTTGATTCTGTATTTCAAATTCAGAAAGAATTATGAAACAATTAATTGATAGGAACTGTTACTTGAGATAAATAAGTAATTGTTTGGGTCAATACTTATCTGATATAATGCAGTGGATTAGCTGATTATATTATGATCTCTTCCTATAAAGTGAATTCAGATTTATTATTGTGCTCCTTTTATGGTTGTTATTTCTTATGATTTATTTGTATGACTTCACCCGTTGTTTTGTAAAAGCAGGGTTGCTTTAATGAAACAATTGGTTGAAGGCACTTCGTTTTAATGCTTAGTGCTTATCATGCTCAGTTCAATGAACTGACCCGTGCTAGCAATTTTTGCAGATGGACTTCGTAGTGATAAAGGAAGGCAATAACTTGTATGATGTATTGGTTGATTTAAAGTCTGGCTCTTTTATAGAAGAACTCAGATTCATTCTTGAGTTGTATTGAAAAAGAAAAAAAATTGTATTCTTTGATGATCTTTATGCTATTTGACATGCAGTATGTCTGAAATGCATGGTCTTGTAAATTGTGTATTTCTATCATGATGAATTGAAAAGTTTGGAGATTTACTACAAATTGTTGTGTAATTTCTCTTGTACCTTTTATGAAGGAAATTGGAATACTATCTTGTTGATATTTTTCATATCTATTTGGATCCTTACTCTTTTGTCATTTAATGAAATGAATGAATGGGAAATAGTGCAATTTCCCTTATTGGAATGCAACTTGATAAGTTGTAGGTATTGAGGTTCTTTTCCTAAACTAGTAAGGTTTATTATGGGATGTTAAATGAACATGCATTTAAAAGTTATAAGGAGTGTGAAAGGAAAAAGGGTATATGAACCCTAACACTTAACTGTAAAGAGGAAGATTATTCTCCTCTCAAATAAATGTAAGGAAAATGAATGGTGTTTGTGTCCATAATCATTTAGACTTCATTCCTATGAAGTCTATTTTAATAGAACCTATTTTGGTTCATACACCTCCTTCGAATGATTGAATTACATTAAATAAACCTTATGATGTATGTTGTTATGTTTTCGAATAACTGCTTGTTAAGCTAAAGTTAATGAACATTAAGGAAATCATGAGATATTGAAGTTCTTTAATATATAAACAACCCAAATATGGATAAAGAACTTAAGGAATGTTGGATTTAGGGTTTTGCAAGGTTGTTGTAATTTGAATCTTAATTCTAAGTTAATTAAGGGAAATGACCTCCTTGAGGTGTGTACATCATGATGAAGTGGTTCTGTCGGATGTTGGCACACTCCAACTGTAGAACTGTACCTTTGTGAAGACTTGGGTCTTCACGAGGATACAATGTTGCAGTTGACATGTTGCAACACCCTTCAGCATTGGTTCATCTAGATCTACTCAAATTGGGACTTGAACTTAGTTTCCCTCTAGGTCAGGATTAGTAATATGATTTACATAGGAAGTAATGCACTATGACTTAGGGTAACTAGGCACATTCATTGAACTTAGGTTGAATGAGTATGCCCATATACCCTAAGTCATCGTGAGTGGCTCCCTATACCAAATTATGTCACTAATCTGGGCTAGGGTCAAACCTTGGACAAGTGGACTGACAGAAGTCAGAAAAGACCATTCTAGATAACAGATGAGTGGGGTGAAGGATGTATTCCACTTTGATGAATATGTCATCTAGGAATAGTAACATGAACAATATGTTGGAAATCTTTGGCCAAAGTATCGCAAGCTGCTGGTTGTGTTGTCCTATGTCACCTAGTTTAAGGAACATGATTTCAGATGAATATTGGTAACAAATATTCAGATAGGTTCTTTAAACAGATCACTCAGTACCCAGAATAGGGTAAGAAAACCAAGTATATGTAGTATACATAAAAGTATTCAATACTTAAAGACAAACATGAGAGATCGGTTAGAGACCGAGTCATGCAATGAGAGATCGGTAATTCACTGAGTCATTTACAGCTGCATATGGTTATCTGTTATGAGATTGATTGGCATGGAATGTGTGTTCTAAATTATGTTTTATTTAGAACAGAGAACATTGTGTAAAAAAAATTCCCTTGTTTCTAAAGTCTTAAAATGGGAATGTTACATCTTGGTATCAGAGCTGAAGGTTGCAGCTCTTGGACCTATTGTGTCCATAATCTGATAAAACTTAAATTTCTTGTTAACAGAAAATGGTTAGAACAAGAGGAAATGTTGCAAATAATCCACCACCTGGTGAAGAAGTAACAACTACCCAAAAACTCGATGAGATCCTTGCTGCCTTGTTGGACACAAGAGATCATTTGGTTGTACTTGAAAAAAAAGTAATGGGTAATGAGGAGGAAGAAGATGTTGGTAATAATAATCAGCCACCTCCTAAGGACAATTCCAATTTGGGTGTTGATAATAACAATGTGAACATACCTGATCAACTGGAAAACAAAAAGGCTAGGCTGGCAGTAGAACTCACTAATGATATAAAAAGGATAAGTCCACCTAAGTTTTATGGCACCACATTAGGAGATGGAGTTGAGAATTGGCTCAGTGAAATGGAGAAGTACTTTGTAATAAGGAATTTCTCAGAAGAAACAAAGGCAATATGGGGAGCATATCAGCTTTCCCATGAAGCATCTTCATGGTGGGACAACCGTAAGGCTGAGTTGAATATTGATGAAACTAATATTACTTGGGATCAATTTAAAAGTTATTTTAGGCAACGATGGATGCCACAACTTTATTATGATTAGAAAATGGCTGAATTTCAGAACTTAGCCCAAGGAAAGCTAATTGTAACTGAGTACTGGGAGCGGTTTACTAAACTTCTTAAGTATGTACCTCAGTATCAAACTAACGAGAAGTTCAGGATACAGAAATTCATCATGGGATTGAATCCCATTATAGGAGGAGAGGTGGATGTTCACAGCCCAACCACTATGGAAGGGGTTGTTGAAAAATCCATAAGGCAGGAACAGAAATTAAAGGCAATTTCTGCTCATAAGGAGGAAGTAAGAAAGAAAGTTCCCAACTCCTCTTCATCATCTCTTGCACCTAAGAAAGGACCATGGAAGAAGTTTGGTATGAAAAGTAAGTTTTCAGCTGATAATAATAAGAAAACAACAACAAATAAGTCTGCTAGAAATGCACGAAACAACTTTGTCAAGAATAATAATAACAGACAGAAGTCCTATGGAGGTCAGAATGATAAATTTAAGGCTAGAGATAAATCTGAGCCTAAAAAGGGACCTATAGGAGGCTATTATAACTTTGAAAAATATCATTATGCAAACCAATGTCCTTTGAAAAAGGATGATCGTAATTAGAAGCACAAGATATACACTGCAGTAGCTGACAAACAAGCTGAAAAACAAGTCACACCCATAAAATTTCTAGGTAAGTTATTTGGCATACCGATAACTATTATTTTTGATACAGGAGCTACTGAATGTTTTATTTCTAGTAAATTAGCATCGAAACTAAAAATAAAAGTTGGAAAAATGGATAAAACATGGACTGTACATTATGGAAACAATGTTGTTCATATAGTTAGTATGTGTCTTTTTGGGGCAGTCCTTGACTTACCTAGTTTTTCCACTGAAGTTGATATTTATGTTGCTCCTTTGGGGTCTTATGATGTAATCATAGGTGTTAATTGGTTAGCTGATCATAAAGAAAAAGTGGACTATTTTGAAAAACATATTAGTTGTTTAGATGACCTGTAAAAAATAACAGAGATTCAGGGTGTGAAACGTGAAATTTCAGTTAGGAAATTGTCAGCTATGCAACTTAAAAAGGCCAAAAATAAAGGTTGTACCTTATATGCAATAAAAATTTGAGAATCTACCGAGGAAAATAGTGATTTCATGGAATGTTATCTGCTATTACGAAACTACAGTGATGTGTTTCTGGAAGAGTTACCAGGTCTTCCACCCAAAAGAGAATTTGATTTCACAATTGAAATCAAGCCTAGAACTGAGCCTATTTCTAAGGCACCATACCGAATGAATACTATTGAATTGGTAGAGCTTAAGGCACAATTGTAAGAAATTTTTCTAAGGGTTTGATTAGACCGAGTGTTTCACCTTGGGGAGCACCTGGTAATCTTTGTGAAAAAGAAGGATGGAACACTTAGATTGTGCATTGATTACAGAATGTTAAACAAAGCAACAATCAAGAATAGATATCCACTCCCTAGAATTGATGATCTATTTGATCAGATGCGTGGAGCATCGGTATATTCTAAGATAGATCTTTGATCTGGATATCATCAATTATAGATTAAGGATGAGGACATTCATAAAACAACTTTTAGAACAAGGTATGGACATTATGAGTTCACAGTTTTACCCTTTGGATTAACAAATGCACCTGCAACTTTTATGAATTTAATGAACAATATTTTTCAAGAATACTTGGACAAATTTGTGCTTGTATTCTTGGATGACATTCTCATATATTCTAAAAGTATTGAGGAACACCATGAGCATTTGAAGATAGTTTTGGAAATTTTGAGAAAGAGACGGTTATATGGTAAGCTATCTAAATGTTCTTTCTATGATACAGAAGTGCACTATTTGGGTCATGTTATAAGTAAGAATGGAATTGTTGTAGATCCTTCTAAAATAGTAGCTATAACTGAGTGGCCTGCACCAAAGAATGTACATGAAGTTAGAAGCTTCATGGGTCTTTCTGGTTACTATAGTAAATTTGTAAAAGATTTTTCCAAAGTTGTTGCACCAATAACTTCATTGCAGAAAAAGGATAAGAAATTTGTTTGGAATGAGAAATGTGAATCTGCATTTAAAAATTTGAAGGATCAGTTAACTTCAGCACCTATTCTAGCAGTACCAGACCCTAATGGAGACTTTACTGTTGTAACGGATGCATCTGGGGAAGGTCTTGGAGGTATTTTGTTACAAAATGATCATGTCATAGCTTATGAAAGTAGAAAACTAAAGTTACATGAGTTGAATTATGCTCCACATGATTTAGAGCTTGCTGCCATTGTTCATGCACTTCAAGTTTGGAGGCATTATCTGCTTGGTAAACCTTTTGAATTAAAAACTGATCATCTTGGGCTGAAGTATATTTTCACTCAGCCAAATCTGAATGCAAGACAATGAAGATGGTTAGATTTTTTGTCTCAATATGATTTTGACATAAATTACATTAAAGGCAAGGAAAATAGGGTAGTTGATGCTCTAAGTCGTAGGAAGCACATTTCTGCTCTTATAACATTAAGAACTCAGTTTAAGGATGAAGTAAAAAGTGTTATGGAATCTGATTCTTATTTTCAGCAAGTAAAAACAACACTTGCTGTAGAACCAAATGATGTGAGATATAAAGGTTTTCACTTTGATAATGAAGGAATCTTACGATTTGAAAACAGAGTATACATACCTTCGCTAAATGATTTAAGAAAGAAATTGTTAGCAAAATTTCACAATTCACCTTTTTCTGGACACCCTGGTATTACAAAGATGCTTGCTGATATAAAACAACAATATTTCTGGAAAGGGATGAAAAAGGATGTTATTGATTTTGTGACACATTGCTTAGAATGTCAACGTGTTAAAGCTGAACATATGCATCCAGCCGGTTTATTGTATCCTCACAGCATACCACAGTACAAATGGCAAGTAATAAGCATGGATTTTGTACAAGGGTTTCCTATGTCAAGAAATAAACATGATGTTATTTTGGTTGTTGTGGATAAACTAACAAAAATAGCTCACTTTATTGCTGGTAATCTTAAGGATGATTCTCCTGTTTTGGAAAAAAGGTTTGTACATGAGATTTTCAGATTACATGGAGTACCTGAATTAATCATATCTGATAGAGATCCTAGAATGACTTCAAGGTTTTGGAAAACCCTTAACATAGCTCTAGGAACTAAGCTAAATATCAGTTCTGCATATCATCCAGAAATAGATGGACAGACTGAAAGAGTTAATCAAGTTTTAGAGGATATGTTATGAATGTATTGCATGGATCAATAGTATAAATGGGAAGAGTACCTTCCATTAGTTGAGTTTGCATACAATAACACATATCATGCCTCTCTTAAGATGGCACCTTTTGAAGCATTATACGGAAGAAAATGCAGAACCCCTGTTAGTTGGGACAACATTGAGGATAGAGAGGTAATTGGACCTGAAATCCTTACGGAAATGGAACAACAAGTTAAAATGATTCGTGAACATTTGAAAGAAGTAACAGATAGGAAAAAGAGTTATGCTGACTTGAAGTGGGTTAATAGGAAATTTGAACTTGGTGAGAAGGTTTTTCTTTCGGGTTAAACCGAAAAAGAGTTCTATAACTTTTGGCAAGGCTGCCAAGTTATCACCTCATTTTGTGGGACCTTTTGAAATAGTTGAAGTAATCAACCCTGTAGCTTATCGTTTAGCATTACCTCCTGCTTTGTCATGAATGCATGATGTTTTCCATATTTCTTTGCTTAAGAAATACATTTCAGATTTATCACGTGTTAAATTGGAATTCCTTGTAGGTCCAAGACCCAGGAATAATCATGGTTAAACCCTTGTGAGTGCTAGAAACTCACCAGTTGCACTTAAGAAATCATGAAATAAGTCAATGTAAGGTCCAATGGGACCAGTTTAATGAAGAAAGTGCAACCTGGGAAAATCTGGAAGATATGAAAACTACTTTTCCATACTTATTTGAACAGAATTGATTCTGTTGACTGATAAAATTTGTGATTTAATTCTTTTATGACAATAAACCTGCCAGTTTTGGGTAGATATTTCATTGTTTAAAATAAACAACTAAGTAAATGCTGATTGTTTTGGGAATTTTAAAATTTTGTTATGTTTTGAACATATGAAAAGAAAGTTAATAAAAATTATTGTCCTTGATGAATTTTTTTTAAGGAGATAAGCATCGGGATGATGATTCTTTTTAGAGGGAAGCATGTAACATCTTTGACAAACTGTTATCTTTCCTCTTTTGCATTGCAAGTGTTGACATGTGATTTTTCTAGATAAGGAGTGTTCCTTTGATTTTTGGAAATCATGCTTGCCATGGATGAGTCATTTCTGCTCTTGGATTCATTGGGTTGAAATGATATTGCTTGCAAAGAATCCATTTTTCTTCTGATAGATAAGTTGTAATCTGGTAATGAAGTTTGCAAACTTATCTCTTTTTATTAACAAATCCTTGGATCAATTCCATTGATCCAAGGTATGTTTTAAATCTTCTTACCTGATCTGAATGGTAAACTGACATTCAGAGGTTGGAGGACATAATGGACTGAACTCTTGTATGTTTACAAATTCTTTTATCTTCTTGAAAGATCGTGCCTACATTCTGTTGTATGTTATGTGCTCAGATATTTTTGAATGATCTCTTCAGGATGCTTAACAATGTTAAGTGGAATGAGACCTGCTTCAGGACTATTGAGGAAAATCTAAGTCCTAGACCTATGAGATCTATCCTAATGGGATTCTAACTAAGGTAAAGTTACCTATTTTTCTATCTATGTCTACTTTATTTGGGATAGCATCCTATTCTAAGTTACATGTTCTAAGTTGAGGGAATAACCTAAGGTGATGCTAGGTCTATTTCTAACCTAATACCTAATACTAAATGGTTGTGAAGTATGACCTATCCTAGGATGGCAATTTACCTATTGTAATGTTTGTAAACCTATGGTAAATACTTCTAAACTATCCTATGGTCATATCCTAAGCTAATGGTATGTATCCTAAACTAATGAATTATTGAAAAGGGACCTAAGGGTCGTATGGAAAAGTGGAAGCTTGGTGACGGTTCCTAAGTTATTAATTTGATTTGATTTTTGAATTAAAGGGACATCGTACTGCCAGTTTAGGCAGAGGCATGTAAATTAGAGGAAGTCTACGTGGAGTCATCACTAAAGTTTAGTAATGCATGCAGAAGTTGAATTAGGATTCACCAATTTTGGATGGCGGTGGCATGGAGAGATAGGTGGGAGTTTGGGAATTAATGGCATTTATGAACCTCATTTTTGGTGAGAAAACCACCTTGGAAACCATGTGGGTGGATTTGTTGGAGGTTGTTTGGTCATTCATGCTCTCTGATTTTTTCTCTTCATGGAGCTATCTGGTTCTTCAAACCAGCAGTTCTACTTTCAATTTGTGGCTATTTTTGATTCCCTTGGTCTATTTTTGATTAAAGGGAAGTATATGAGACATTTGAGAAAGAATTTTTTAGTTGTTGATCTTGCTTGGAGAAGAAGAAGTTTTGGAGGCTTGGCTGGAAGTCTTCTTCGAATCGACAGAAGCACTATCAGGCATGATAGGCTCTATCCATTAAGATCTCTTGCTTTTCTCAAAATGTTTCATTAAAACAACTCTTCTCTCATGAGATAATTGGGTTTCTATTTTTATTCTGGTTATTTGTTTTTCTTGCTGAAGGAACCTCTAAGTTTTCTTGGTTATGAAACCGTTGCATGATAATCTTATCATTCGATGCCTTCTCTAAATGAGTTTATGGTGAAATACACTTGGGGTTGTTTTAGAATTGAGTGAATTTGGATTGAATCTATATTCTGGTTTGTTTTCTCGGAAAAGGGTTTAAGTAAGTTGTTTTTTCCTGAGCTTCAAACTGGAAGTCTCTTTTGAAATTAGAAGGTGAATGAATACTCTTCTCTGATGCATCCTTGAGTTATTAAAGTTATATCACTCCTTTGTGGTCTGTATGGGTTTTTATTTCGAATCATTGCTTGAACACGAACTTGTATGAAGGTAAGGAATGGATATCTTGTTTCTTCTATTCTGGGTAAACCTGCATTGTTCAAATTGAATGTCTTTGATTGTTTTTGGAAGGTAGAAGAATACTCTCCTATGTCATATCTTGTTTGTAGAAGTTTAAATACTCCTTTTTGGGACTGTATTTGTATACTTTGATCTGTAGTATGAACTCAAACTTGTGTTAGAAAAAGAGTTAATGGGTGAAGGAGGTTTATGGAATTGTCTGTATTTTGTACTCTAAACTTGCATAAAAACCATGAAGGAATGATTTTCTCTATTTTTGTACTGCTTCGAACTTTAAAATCGATGGGAGCTGAGTCAGTATGGTATTTTGATTAATGGCTTCAGTTTGAACACATGAGGGAAATAGAAGGAAAGGTTGACTTAAACTTGTTGTTTGGTTTTAGTATTCTCTTTCAAAACTCTTGAAAGGACTTCTGGGTTTTATAATGGTCTTGGAATTTAACTGTGGAAATAGTAGTGATGAAGTCTTCTGTGCAGTTATTATGTTTGAGTCTTCCTTTAAAATTTTGGAAGTTGAGTTGTTGGTAGATAGTTGAAGTTATGTTGTTTGAATATACATTTGGTGATGTTCTTCTCCAAGTCGATACCGTTATTATCATTCTTAGATCTGTTCGACTTTCTTAAGTTTGATCTTTCCATCCTTAACACTTTTAGGACTTGGATGTGAATGATAACTATCTTTGTTTCTCACATCCTTCTTGGAATGAATTAAGTAAATGATTAACGGTTGTTGTTTCTTTAAATGGTGAAACTCTTGGAAGGTTTATTCGAAGATACAATTATGTATGTAATCGGTCCTGTATCTTTTGTACCTGATTTCTTTATCTTAAAATATTTGGGGGTATGGGGAACTATCTCTACTGATTCTTTTACAACCTCATTTCTTTTGAATGAACAATAGAATCCTCTTCTGGCATAACTCCTTTCTCTTCCACTCTCAGTGGTAAGCTCTCCATTGTCATTTTTGGAAAACTGTAGGGTAGGATGTTGATCCTTCTTTTCTGAAGATGCATATGGGAATTCAGTTTAACCGAATGATGAGGAAGTTGTAAACTATTTACTCTCCAGTTTGATCTTCCTTTCTTTAGATAAACCTTGTTATAGGTTTAATAGAATCAAATGCATTACTTTTATTAAGGTAATTGAGTATTAATTGTTACTACTTACTTCTCCACTTATATTGTATTGAAGGAAATTATAGTTGTTTCAGTTAATTGAAGTAAAACATTGTGGCTGGGAAATATTTTTCTAATGTAATAAGAGGCCTAATCTAAGAACCTAGGCTATATATTTTGACCTAGAATTAGGCTGCCACATCTGAATTGTGAATCTCTTAATTATTTTATTTGTTGGATGAATCATCCTATAAACATTACTATGCTGGAATGAACTTGACTGTGCATGTTTCCTTGAAACTTTGTAAAGATGAACAAGAAGGTCTTTGTTTCTGAAAGTAACTGTTTTGTTTATATAGTGAAGTTGATTCTGTATTTCAAATTCAGAAAGAATTATGAAACAATTAATTGATAGGAACTGTTACTTGAGATAAATAAGTAATTGTTTGGGTCAATACTTATCTGATATAATGCAGTGGATTAGCTGATTATATTATGATCTCTTCCTATAAAGTGAATTCAGATTTATTATTGTGCTCCTTTTATGGATGTTATTTCTTATGATTTATTTGTATGACTTCACCCATTGTTTCGTAAAAGCAGGGTTGCTTTAATGGAACAATTGGTTGAAGGCACTTCATTTTAATGCTTAGTGCTTATCATGCTCAGTTCAATGAACTGACCGTGCTAGCAATTTTTACAGATGGACTTCATAGTGATAAAGGAAGGCAATAACTTGTATGATGTATTGGTTGATTTAAAGTCTGGCTCTTTTATAGAAGAACTCCGATTCATTCTTGAGTTGTATTGAAAAAAAAAATGGTATTCTTTGATGATCTTTATGCTATTTGACATGCAGTATGTCTGAAATGCATGGTCTTGTAAATTGTGTATTTCTATCATGATGAATTGAAAAATTTGGAGATTTACTACAAATTTATGTGTAATTTCTCTTGTACCTTTTATGAAGGAAATTGGAATACTATCTCGCTGATATTTTTCATATCTGTTTGGATCCTTACTCTTTTGTCATTTAATGAAATGAATGAATGGGAAATAGTGCAATTTCCCTTACTGGAATGCAACTTGATAAGTTGTAGGTATTGAGGTTCTTTTCCTAAACTAGTAAGGTTTATTATGGGATGTTAAATGAACATGCATTTAAAAGTTATAAGGAGTGTGAAAGGAAAAAGGGTATATGAACCCTAACACTTAACTGTAAAGAGGAAGATTATTCTCCTCTCAAATAAATGTAAGGAAAATGAATGGTGTTTGTGTCCATAATCATTTAGACTTCATTCCTATGAAGTCTATTTTAATAGAACCTATGTTTTGGTTCATACACCTCCTTCAAATGATTGAATTACATTAAATAAACCTTATGATGTATGTTGTTCTATTTTTGAATAACTGCTTGTTAAGCTAAAGTTAATGAACATTAAGGCAATCATGAGATATTGAAAGTTCTTTAATTTATAAACAACCCAAATATGGATAAAGAACTTAAGGAAGGTTGGATTTAGGGTTTTACAAGGTTGCTTGTAATTTGAATCTTAATTCTAAGTTAATTAAGGGAAATGACCTCCTTGAGGTGTGTACATCATGATGAAGTGGTTCTGTCAGATGTTGGCACATGCCAACTGTAGAACTATACCTTTGTGAAGACTTGGGTCTTCACGTGGATACATTGTTGCAACACCCTTCAGCATTGGTTCATCTAGATCTACTCAAATTGGGACTTGAACTTAGTTTCCCTCTAGGTCAGGATTAGCAATATGATTTTGCATAGGAAGTAATGCACTATGACTTAGGGTAACCAGGCACATTCATTTGACTTAGGTCAAATGAGTATGCCCACATACCCTAAGTCATCATGAGTGGCTCCCTATACCAAATTATGTCACTAATCTGGTCTAGGGTCAAACCTTGGACAAGTGGACTGACAGAAGTTAGAAAAGACCATTCTAGATAATAGATGAGTGGGGTGAAGGACGTATTCCTCTTTGACAAATATGCCATCTAGGAATAGTAACATGAACAGTATGTTGGAAATCTTTGGCCAAAGTATCACAAGCTGTTGGTTGCGTTGTCCTATGTCACCTAGTTTAAGGAACGTGATTTTAGATGAATATTGGTAACAAATATTCAGATAGGTTCTTTAAACAGATCACTCAGTACCCAGAATAGGGTAAGAAAACCAAGTATATGTAGTATACATAAAAGTATTCAATACTTAAAGACAAACATGAGAGATCGGTTAGAGACCGAGTCATGCAATGAGAGATCAGTAATTCACCGAGTCATTTACAACTGCATATGGTTATCTATTATGAGATTGATTGGCATGGAATGTGTGTTCTAAATTATGTTTTATTTAGAATAGAGAACATTGTGTAAAAAAAAATCCCTTGTTTCTAAAGTCTTGTTGGTGCTCAAAATTGTCTCAGCCAATTTGTTCCCTTGGGATTTATTGATTTACGGCCTCTGTTATTTTATCCTTCTCCATTTTGTGCTTGGTTGGTCTTTGTTGCCATTTTTAGTCTTCCCCTAGGTCAAAGATCATGCATGGGTCGATATTTGTCTCCTAGTTTCTTTGTTCCTCTAGAAAGGTCTATTTTTGGAGTTTCCCGGGCTCTATCCTTTAAAAAACTCACATTTTCCCATTCCCTCTATTGCCATAGTTAGAATTTTTGTTCTTGACATTTTTCCTTGAAATAGTTGAAGAAGAATAAGTGTACATGTCCCTAAAGATCGTGTTTGAGCCTTGTAACAATCTAAACTCTCTATCATTGAAGAAAACTTCATTTTCAGGCTCAAATGATTGTGTTTCTATATTTTATAGTTTGACGGGCATTTTATCCCAGTCAAATTTACATCCTTGCATCTACAGGACATGTGGCAAGCCCACGCTCATTTAAGGTATCAAATTTTTGCGACCGCCTCAAGGTACGTCATGGTGACACGTGGTAGTTTTAAAATTCGAAGAGGTGGGGAGGTGGACCATCCGGGGAAACTTTGAAATTTTTCTTCTTGTATTCAAATGACTCAAATTACCAAACTAACCCGCAAGCCCAAGGGTAAAAGTCAAAATTCATCTGAGAAGTCAATAGCAGAGGTGCGAGCTGGCGGAGGAAAAGTGAGAAATTTTCCCTTTAAGGGAAAAGGGAGTTCAAGGAATAAAGGGACCTTGGGTTCCGATGGGACCCACTTTAGAATCTTGAAGCGGAAGGGCAGAGTGGTGGAGAAAAAATGAATTTTTTTCCTTTTTTCTAGAAAGATGCAAAATGTGTAAAATTGATCCACGACTCCGTATTCAGTCATATTGTGTGTCACGCCCAAATCTCAAGGGCGGAGTGGCAAAGGAAAAAATGATTTTTTTTCCTTTAATCCAGAAAGATGAAAAATGTGTAAAATTGAGCCACAACTCTGTATCAAGGGTGGAGTGGCGGAGTAAAATTATAATTTTTTCCTTTTTTCCAGAAAGATGCAAAATGTGTAAAATTGAGTCATGACTCCATATGCAATCATATTGTGTTATGTGTCAGTCCTAAATATCATCAGTGGAGCGGCGGAGGAAATCAAGAAATTGTGCAAATTTTCCAAATGAAGTAAAAAAGGTAAAAAGACTTCTCGAGGCCTGTTTTTACTCAAATCTCCCACGTGGAGGGCTCAAATTTGAAGTTGAGGAATAGATTGAAGGTAGATATGAATTTCACTAGTTTGGCCATGATTTGAGCTCCAAGAAGTTTGGAGATGTGTTTTTTGCATCAATATTCATCGAATATTTTGCCAATTCATGTCATTTTGGCTTGCAGGGTTAGGATTAATCAATTTGGGGGTTCAATTTGTGAATCCAAGGCATTTTTAAACTAAATTTTTAGTCTGGTTTGTGAAAAACATGAATTACCAGATCCAAAGTTGTAAAGTAAAAATTGGGAAGGGAAAATTTGAAATGATGAAATGAAAGGGATCTATATGTGTGGGAAGTGAAAAATGTGCTTCCACTTTGAAGAATGATGAAAGTTTTGTAATGATTCACCTTTTGAAAAACAATGAAACTTTTTCCATTTTCCAGAAATATTGCAAAGCAAATGATGTCCACTTTTGGAATATTTGAGGGGAAAAGTGAGTGAGTAGTGAAAGTTATCATTGCATGAATTTTTCATGCAAATGGTCTGAGAAACTTAGAATTTTCACAGGAAAATGGGAAGAAGCCCATTCTTTGAGAAACCACCTGAGAACCATTTCAATTCCTTTTTCACATCAAATTTGTATCATGTTAGGTTGGTTGTAGATGTATAACCACTAACAAGCTATGAGATTGTTCTTGTAACATTCCCCTACTGATAATTTTGGTCATTTCTAGATTATTTTGTGTTGTCTCTGGGAAAAATTTGCATATGCTTATATTTCAGAATGCTTTCAATTTGTGTTTCTTGCTCCTATTACAATTTGGTGTTTATAGTTTCTTTCATCATGTAGGTATCATTCTTGTGATAGCTTAGTGGTATTTGCAATCCCTAGACTAGAAGAGCTTTCTTCTGGTAAAGGGATAAACAAATTTAAATTCACTCTTCCCTTCTTGATACAAAGATTGTTTGTAAACCTATGGGTGCACCTTAGGTATGATAAAATAGAAATTTCTAAATGCTTAACTGATTCATCTAACTCAATATTTTGTGATAGACCATCAGAGATTGTGTGGAAGAGTGTAGATCTGGGCTTCCATTTGGTGCACATATCCTGGTTGAAGGAATACCTTAACCTCTTTGAAGCATTATGTTGTTTGGGTTTTATTTTTTCAATTTTTGCAAAGATCTTCAAAGAAGATGGCAAACTTTGGTTAGTATTGTCTGAAAATCTCCCACCCTAAAATTCATTTTAAAATAACCTAATCCCACCTATATTACCCCTGTGTTACATTGTGTGTCAACAAGATAATATAATCCATTTACAAAAATTCACAAAGTAGTTAGGATCACACCATGTCTCTTATAGCGTCAACCTTGTCTTGAAAGCATTTCCATCATTTAGTAGTGACAGCTCTGTTGAGTTTGAATAATGGGAAATTGATCATGTTTTCTCAAGGCCATCTCCATACAATCTACATAATACAAGGACATCTTCACCCCCTTCACAAAATAGAGGCTAAAATACAGGTTCTCTTACCTTGGTTGAGAGGCACAACCTAAAATAGTGAGGATAAGATCAAATCCTTTCAAGGTGCTACCCACTTCTTCAAAGCCTGAGTGATAATAAGTCAGATAAATTGCTTCTCCGGATACAAAGCAACATATAAATAATTTATCTATCTCTGAGTGTCTTGTAAAATCTATGATGTTGCTCAAGTTGTGAATGAGATTAAATTTGGGTACAAACATGCTTCTGGCACCGTTTTCGGGGATTATTTCAATATTTCAAAGCCTTGGTAATACATTTTATATGATTTATGTGTAACTACATTGTTGAGCATCATTTTCTAGTCAGATTTATAAGGTTGGAATGAAGAGTATAGTTTTGAGTTTAATATTTTCAAGTGTCTCCAATTTTTTGTTTCAAACTTTGCACCATAGTTGAAAAATTGAATGAAAGAAGATCAATCTGTTAAAGCTTTGCATAGTGCTGATATTTGTAGTAATTTGATAGATCTTCATAGTGCATTTGCACAAACTAGGGTGAAAGTCCTTAGTGGCGACTCATTTCTATTATATTTTTGATAAATACCAGTACCTTATCATACATTAAGTGAAGTTTGTCACATAAAATCTGCAAACCTGGAAGGAAGAAGATCTTTCTTCAGGAGAGACCCAAGTAGAAAATTATTTCAAGAATTGGGAAAGATAGTTTTAGAGGAAAGAAAAGTTTGGAAGGTTGTTGAAGGTCAGACATCAAGCAAAGGAATATCCATTGGTGATAGAGATCAACCTTTGATAGAGGATTATCACTCTTCTTGTAGTGATTCAGAATCAAGAAATCTTCTCATAAACTTGTTTACTTCAACTAGTGAAGGTCCTTCTATTGTACTTGGTGAGTTCCTTCTTCAATCTGCACATGTGTGTTTCAATTCTAATAAAAATTTCCAAGAAAATCAGCACCTAGAGAATACCAATCTTGTGAACCACATTCTTGAGCCCCAAAGACCTCGCACTCTCATCAGCTTGTGTCACCCCAAGATCACCTCCACCAGACAACATGGCTCAGACTCCACCTAGGCATCCATTTGTGGTCAACACCTTTAGTGCAATAAATTTTAGGGGAATGGATGGCTATCCTAATTTTGTGCCTCAGGATGTCAGAAGTAGATTTCCAAAGTTCCAAGGGAATAATGCCATAACAGGTGATCAACATTTGAAACTCTTTATTAATATGATGGAGGATTTTGAAATTGGATTTGAGGATGTGTACATTAAATTGTTTATCCACACTTTAGAGGAGGATGCTAGGGATTGGTACAAGGCCTTGCCAGATAATTCTATTGATTCATGGGCTGAAATGCAAAATGCATTCAGGCTGCAATATGGTGACAAGACTGATCCTAGTTTCCTTTTATTAGAGTTTGAGAATATCAAGAAGAACCCAAATGAATTAGTACATGACTTCAACACAAGGTTCAATAAAACTTTGAGGAGATTGTCAGTGAATTTAAGACCATGTGATGAATCTTTTTTAATAAAATATTCTGATGCATTTGATAAAAAGGATGCATATTACTTAAGGGACAAGAACCCTTGAAATTTAAGGCAGGCCTTCACCATGGCACTTCAAATTGAGAACAATATCAAGGCTGTTGGGAAACCTCCTAAGAGAGATGGAGTTAAATTGGTAAACCCTGAGAAGCCTCAAGCAAGCAAGAGTGTAGACTTGGAGGAAGTGGTGAAAACTTTGGCAGGGGTTGTCAAAGAGATTTCCTACAAGTTGGCAAGAGCTGAGAAGGGAATTGGAAAAACTTCACAAGGTCAGCCTAGGCAGAAAGCACAAGATAGATTCAGTAATCACCATAGGAATGAGAAGAGATTTGATGAAAAAGGTAAAGGGCCTATTGGATTTGGAAATAGGCAATCTTAGGCCAAGGAAAGTAAGGTAGTGCTTGATCTGTTAAATGTTGGAGTGGCTGATGTTGATGATGCAAATAAGATTGACTGGTGTGACATATGTTTGTTACCCCATCCTCCATGTGGAATGGATCAGAAAATTGAAGAGGAAGATGATGATTGTAATACGTATGATGATGCTTGCATGATGGATAGCCCTACAAACTCATGTCAAGGAGCAACATCCACTGAAGTGATAAGTGCAAGGACTGCTGCTAGCTTTTGGGATTGCATCCAATGGGTACATCTTTTTCCTCCTTCTCATGTTTTAGAAATTGATAATGTACAAGCCTTTGAGCTTCCCAATAATGATTTTGAATACTTGAGGGCATTGATGATCAAGAAGTATGATGGAGGTATACCCTCGGAAGAGGATAGGCAGCTGCTTATGAATGTTGTGGTGGCCTAAGAGAAGGATTATAACACAAGAAGTAAGGCTATCAAGGGAGATGGGCCTCAGACCAAAAATAAAACCCCATTGCTTTCTAATATCCCAAAAGAGGTTCCTAAGAAAGAAACATCTGCTAAGAGCCCTTCTGTCCCAAGAAAAAGTTATGCTTCACCCCATGCTCAAATTGTTAAAAACCTTGTGCCATCTGATGAAATTTCCAGCCCTCCTTCCACTTTTATTTTTCCTAAATACATTCCCTATGACATCGCTCAATTTTTGAGCCAAATCAAGGTCAGTGTTCCAATTTTTGAGCTTCTTAGAATCCCTGAGCACAAGAAGAGAGAATTGGAGTATTTGGGATTGAAGGAAGAGAAGGACGCCATGAAAAGGAATGTGAATGTTGTAGAAGCTCCACTTGCTATTGTAGAGGTAGGAAAGACATCAGCATTGGAAGAATTTGGTGAACCACCGGAGGTATATTTGGGAATCATCCTTGGTTGAATCTCAACTGAGTGTTGACCCTTTCTTCACAACTTTGATCATCAAGGACAGGTTGCTACATAATTGTATGTTTAACTCTGGGTCATCATGCAATGTCATGCCTTTGGAAGTTATGAATGAGTTAGATATCAAAGTAATAACAGTGTATGACAAGTGTACTACCATGGATTCCAGGGAAGTGCAAGTTGTTGGATGTGTCAAAGGTTTGGTGGTACAACTTGCAGCCTATCCGGGTAAGAATTTGAAAATTGATGTTGTAATTGTCGATTGTCCTGCCAAATGGGGTATGTTATTGTAAAGAAAGTGGGCTGCAAGTGTTGGAGAGAGTGTCCAAATGGATATGTCTTTTTTCACCATTTCCATTGAAGGTAGCCTTGTAAAATTATATGGAGAGAAGAAGATGTTGCATCTAATTGAGGATCCAAACAATGCTTCTTATGAAGTATTATTTTCTGATGTTGATGTTGATAATTTTATTGGGTTTGCTGATGGTAAGGAGCACAAGATGGATCAGTCTAAGTGTCTTGAAGAAGTAGGCTCTCCATGGACTTTGTTATTTGATGGAGCTTGCTCCAAATTTGGTAATGGTGTTGGTGTTGTTTTGATCTCTCCAAGCAAAGAGGAATTTGTTTTTTCTTTCAAACTTAACTTTGAATGCACCAATAACATAGCTGAGTATGAGGCATTATTGTTAGGGCTAAGGATTTCTTGGAAGTATGGTGTAAAGGATGTCATTGTAAAGGGATATTCTGAGTTGGTTGTCAAACAAGTTAGAAAACTGTATGCAACAAAAAATCAGTGAATGAAACAATACAAACACGCAGTTTGGGATCTGATTGAGATGTTTGATTCCTTCAACATTGTTCATCATGACAGAAGTTTAAATATGATTGTAGATAGGCTAGAAGTGTTGGGGTCAAGATTTGACAATTGTACCATTTCTCCATATTGTGAATATGATGTTGAAATACTCACTAGGCCTGTAGTCCCTGATAACATCAAACATTGGCAAGTATTTGATGATGATGCTCAGGTTCAGAGGTTTTTGTAGAACCAAGGTGAGTTTTTGGATCAACATATTGATTTGGAACCATTGGTCTGTAATGTTGATGGAAAATAAACCTTGTTTGGCAGGGATATCATTCAATTGAAGACTAACACCATCCCTAGAGGGCTGGTTGCTCTTGAGTCAAATTTTAACAATGCTGATTGTATAATCAATAGAAACATGTTTACATCTAGAGATGTTGAAGAGCATGACTTGGGAACAAAGGAGAAACCAAGGAAGATTTGGTTAGGGAGTGGTTTAAACAAGGAAGAAAAATAGTCCTATATCCAATTGTTGAAACAATATCAGGACTGTTTGGCTTGGTCTTATTCCGAGTTGAAAGCATATAGAGAAGACTTGTTCCAACATGAAATCCCTCTTGAGAAAGATGCCAAACCATTCAGACAGAAGCAAAGGCCAATTAACCCACTCCTTTCTCTCAAAATGCAAGAGGAATTGAAAAATTTGAGAGATGGAGGAATCATTCAACCCACAAGGTATTCTTCTTGGGTTGCAAACTTGGTGCCGGTCAGAAAGAAAAATGGAGATATCAGACTTTGTGTGGCTTTTAGAAATCTAAATTAAGCATCAATGAAATACAAATATCCTCTACCAAACATGGAAAACATGCTGCAATTAGTGACTAGTTCTAAAATGCTTTCTACTTTGGATGGTTTCTCCTGTTATAACCAAGTTGTTGTCAAAGAATCAAAGAGGATTAAAACTGCCTTTACTACTCCGTGGGGAACATATGTTTTTGTCAGGATGCCCTTTGGTTTAATGAATGTTGGAGCTACTTTTCAAAGGGCCATGGACATTTCTTTTGCTGGCTATATCAATGATTTTATTTTTGTTTATCAAGATGATATTACTATTTTTTCTAGCAAAAGAATTGACCACTTGCAGCATTTGGAAAGAATGCTGATCAGATGTAGAGAATATGGCATTTCACTCAATCCAAAGAAGTGTCATTTTGGAGTGCAAAGAGAAAAACTACTTGGTCACATTGTGTCTAAAGAAGGAGTTATGATTGATCCACAAAGGATAGAAGCTATCAACAAGATCTCGGTTCCAAAAACTAAGAAAGGAATCCAATCCTTCTTTGGTCAAATCAATTTCATTAGAAGGTTTGTGTCTAATTTTGCTGAGTTGACTCTCCCCATTACTTGCATGTTGAAGAAGGACCAGAATATCAAGTGGGAAGAGGCTGCCCTTAAATATTTTGATGGAATCAAGGAAGCATTGAAGCATGCTCCTGTTCTAGCAGCCCCAAATTACAAGAAACCTTTCCAAATCTTCTCCTTTGCTTCTGAGCACACCATTACATCTGTTTTGTTGCAAAAGGATGATGATGGAGCTGAAAGACCTATTTCCTTCTTTAGTAAGGCATTGCAAGTAGCTGAGTTGAAATACACAATCATGGAGAAATAGGCATTTGCCTTGGTAAAAGCAGCAAAAGTTTTTAGGCCTTATATTTTGAGTTCCAAAATTGTTGCTTATGTTCCTCACACAATGGTGAAAGACATCTTATCAGAGATGGAGATCTCAAGAAAAAGGTGTAGATGGGTCAAAAAATTGCAGGAGTATGATATGGACATCCAGACCACAAAGCTAGTAAGAGGTTTGGGTCTTGCCAAGCTCATGGCTGAAAGTAATATGCAGAATGCTGAAGTAAATGAGGTAGAGGAATAAAGGACATATGTTCTTGAGAATTTTTGAGTTCTGAATGGTACAAGGATGTAATATTTTATCTTAGACACTTATGTTTCCCTGGGAATTTGAATAAAAATCAGAAAAGAGCCCTCAAGTTGGCTTCTCAAAAATATATCATTACAAACTTTGGGTTGGCTTGGAAGAACCCTGAAGGAATCCTCTTGAGATGTGTGACTGAAGATGAAGCTCCCAAAATAATTGTTGATTTCCATGGGGAGTTTTGTGGAGGAAATTTTGCTGGAAGAGTTACTGCACACAAAATTCTGAGGGCTGGTTATTGGTGGCCAACTCTTTTCAAGGATGCAACTCAGTTGGTTAGAAGATGTGAGAGTTGTCAGCATTTCTCTAGAAGATTGAAAGCTTTAGGATCCCTTCCTTTGCAGCCTGTATCAATTGAAGCTCCTTTCAAATAACGGGGGCTGGACTTTATTGGTGAAATCTCTGAATTCATCAAGTGCTGGACACAAATGGATTTTGGTAGCTACTGATTTTTTCACAAAATGGGTGGAAGCAATCCCCACTAGGAAGGCAATGCACACCAAGTTGTAACGGAATTCATATTGAATCATATGCCTAGTCAAGATTATTGTTGATAATGCCATGAGTTTCAGAGCTGGACCTTTAGTGGCAATGTGCAAAGAGTATGGGATAAAGTTGACATATGCTTCTAACTACAATCCACAAGGAAATGGACAGGCTGAGTCTAGCAATAAAAACTTGTTGAAGATCATTAAAAGGACCTTGGAATTGAACAAGAAGAAGTGGGGTGAGTAACTAAAATTTGTTGTTTGGGATGACAGGATCACTGCCAAAAGAGCTACTGGTAAAATCCCGTTTGAATTGGTATATGGAACACAAGCTCTGCTGCCCTTACATCTGCAATTGTCTTCATTTCAGTTTGTTCAACAACTTGAAGACCAAGAAATCAGTCCATATGAAGCAAGGATTAATCAGATTGTCAAGCTTGATGAAGAAAGAAGAGCATCCCATCAGAGGCATGTAAAATTCAGAGAGAGGATGAAGAAGTTGTTTGATAAGAAGGTAACCCCAAGAGCTTTTAGTATTGGAGATCTTGTGCTATTGTGGGATAACAGGCATGAAGATAAGGGCAAGCATGGTAAATTTGATGCTTTGTGGATGGGCCCATATTCCATTGACATAAGAATTGGTGAGAATACCTTTTTCCTCAAGGACCTAGATGGGGAATTGCTTGAGCTGCCTATTAATGGAATAAATTGAAGATTTTTTATGAATGATCCCCAAAAATGAGGTTTGCATATCACTTGAACAGTGTAAAGTTGTTTGTTTTCTGCTCCATTTTTTGTTGTTTTGGTCAGTTTATCAGTTGGTTTTTGGGTGTTTTGGCTTGTGACTCTATTTTCCCAATGGATATTTTGGCACTTGGTCTACTTTTGTTCTTGTGGCACTCACAGGGAGTGCCCATCCCTGAGTCGGAGCTTGTGTTGGTGCTCAAAATTGTCTCACCCCATTTGTGCCCTTGGAAATTTATTGATTTACAACCTCTATCATTTTATCCTTCCCCATGTTGTGCTTGGCTGGTCTTTGTTGCCATTTTTAGTTTGCTACTGGGTCAAAGATAATGTATGGGTCCATATTTATCTCCTAGTTTCTTTGTTCCTCTCGAAAGGTCTGTATTTTGAGTTCCCCAGGCTCTGTCCTTTCAAAAAACTCATGTTTTCCCATTCCCTCTATTGCCACAGTCAGAATTTGTGTTCTTGATGTTCTACCTTGAAATACTTGAAGAAGAATGAGTTGATGTGTCCCTAAGGATCGTGTTTGAGCCTTGCAACAGTCTAAACTCTCTATCATTGAAGAAAACTTCATTTTCAGGCTCAAATGCTCATGTTTCTATATTTTATGGTTTGACGGGCATTTTCTCCCAGTCAAATTTACATCCTTTGCATCTACAGGGGATGGCACCTTTTGGTTGGATCCCGGCTCAGCTAAATACTTCAAAAATTCTATAGAAAAGCCTCAAAGAAATATGTCCACGTGGGTGAAGGTGCTAGTTTGAGAATCAAATTTTTGGTCTAGCTTTGAAGTAGCACCGGGAGGACACATGGAGGGGGAGATGGGGACTGTGGAGGCCTTGCTTGCTTTGCATTTTACTTAGTATTTTCAATGACTCAAAAGGAGACTGCCTCAGAACATGACCCATAAGTGCCTGCTGGGTTTCAAGCATTTGACAAATCTCACCTTTAAGGGACAATGGGAGCCCGCGCTCGTTCAAGGTATCAAATTTTTGGGGCCTCAAGGTGCCATGGTGACCCAGTTTGAAAATTCAAAGAGGGGGAGTGGACCGGGGGAAACTTGGAAATTTTTCCTCTTGTATTCAAATGATCAAAAGTATCAAACTAAGTTGCAAGCTCCGAGGGTAAAATATCAAAATTCACTGTTAGAAGTCAATATCTCAAGGTGTGGGAATGGCGGAGGAAAAGTGAAAAATTTTCCTTTGAGGGAAAAGGGAGTTAAAGGCATAAAGGGACCGTGACTGTTCAAGTCTAGGACCCACTTTAGAAACTTGAAGCAAGTGGAAGGGCGGAGCCGCGGAGGAAAAATGAATTTTTTTCCTTTTTTCCAGAAAGATGCAAAATGTGTAAAATTGAGCCACGACTCCATATCCAGTCATATTGCACCACATGTTAGGCCCAAATCTCATCAGCGGAGCGGTGGAGGAAATCAAGAAATTGTGCAAATTTTCCAAAAGTAGTAAAAAGGTAAAAAGACGTCCCGAGGCCTGTTTTTACCCATATCTGCCACGTGAAGGGCTCAAATTTTAAGTTGAGGAACAGATTGATGGTAGCTATGCATTTCACCAATTTGGCCTCCATTTGAGCTCCAAGAAGTTTGGAGAAATGCATTTTTTGCATCAATATTCATCAAATTTTTTGCCAATTCGTGTCGTTTTGGCCTGCAGGGTCCAATTAATCAATTTGGGGGTTCAATTTGTGAATCCAAGGAATTTTTCAAATAGAATTTTTACTCTGGTTTGTGAAAAATGTGAATTACCAGATCCAAAGTTGCAGAGTAAAAATTGGGAAGGGAAAAGTTGAAATGATGAAATGAAAGGGATCTACATGTGTGGGAAATGAAAAACGTGCTTCCACTTTGAAGAATGATGAAAGTTTTGTAATGATTCACCTTTTGAAAGAACAACTGGTAACTTTTTGTGAGTTTGTTAAATGTCATTTTCTAGAAATATTGCAAAGCAAAGGTGCTTCGAATATTCCACTTTTGGAGGGAAGATTTGAGGGGAAAAGTGAGTGAGTGAGTGAAAGTTATATATTGCATGAATTTGTCATGCAAATGGTCGGAGAAACTTAGAATTTTCATGGGAAAATTTGGGAAGAAGCCCATTCTCTGAGAAACCACTCGAGAACCATTTTAATTCCTTTTGCATCAAATTTGTATCATGTTAGGTTGGTTGCAGATTGTATAGCCACTAACAAGCTCTAAGATTGTTCTTGTAACATTCCCCTGTACTGATAATTTTGGTCATTTCTGGATTATTTTGTGCTTTCTCTGGGAAAAATTTACATACTCGTATATTTCAAAATTATTTCAATTTGTGTTTCTTGCTCCTATTGCAATATGGTGTTTAGAGTTTCTTTCATCATGCAGGTCTCATTCTTGTGATAGCTTAGTGGTATTTGTAATCCCAAGATCAGAAGAACTTTCATCTGATAAAGGGATAAACAAATTTAAATTAAATCTACCTTCCTTGATACAGATATTGTTTGTAAACCTATGGGTGTACCTTAGGTATGATAAAATAGAAATTTCTAAATGCTTAACTGATTCATCTAACTCAAGATTTTGTGATAGACCATCAGAGATTGTGTGGAAGAGTGCAGATCTGGGCCTCCATTTGGTGCACATATCCTGGTTGAAGGAATACCTTAACCTCTTTGAAGCATTTTGTTGTTTGGGTTTTGTTTTTTCAAGTTTTGCAAAGGTCCTCAAAGAAGTTAGAAAATTCTAGTTAGTCTTGTCTAAAAATATCCCACCCCAAAATTCATTTAAAATCACCTAATCCCACCTATACTACCCCTGTGTTGCATTGTGTGTCAACAAGAGAATATAATCCATTTACAAAAATGCACAAAGCAGTCAAGATCACACCATGTCTCTAGTAGCCTCAGCCTTGTCTTGAAAGCATTTCCATCATTTAGTAGTGACATCTCTGTTGAGTTTGAATAATGGGAAATTGATCATGTTTTCTCAAGGCCATCTCCATACAATCTACATAATACAAGGACATCTTCACCCCCTTCACAAAACAGAGGCTACAATACAGGTTCTCTTACCTTGGTTGAGAGGCACAACCTAAAATAGTGAGGATAAGATCAAATCCTTTCAAGGTGCTACCCACTTCTTCAAATCCTGAGTGCTAATAAGTCAAATAAATTGCTTCCCAGCTACAAAATGACATATAAATCATTTATCTACCTCTAAGTGTCTTGTAAAATCCATGATGCTGCTTGAGTTGTGAAGGAGATTAAATCTGGGTACCAACAAACTGTGCAAGTAAAGGGATATCGATAGGATTTATGTGGTATTAAAAATTATTTTTAAATAATTTATGAGATGGAGATGGATTTATAAGGAGAAAAAAACTATACATCAAAAAATTTGAGGAAGATCAAGAGGTATGTTAGCCATCTCATTATAACACCTTTATCATCTCATGAAATGGGAGAAACACAAGGATATCCTTGTATGGGAGATCTATCATTGGGAACCTCAAAGAAAGATAAATGATTCCGATCCCTGATGATCTAACTCAGGACCACCAAGACTGAAGCACCATGTTTGAGTTATGCTAATAGTTTTGAAAACTTGGGTCCCCAAAGACATATAAACATCTTATCTATTGTGTTTAATTAATGAGGAATTTTACAAGCCTTATGGATGACCCCCCAAATTACCCTTGAAGGAAATCATTCTCTTTCACTATCCTAACAAATTAACCATCAACAAATTATTTCTTTATATAGTTTTATCTATGGCCCAAATGATAATTTTAAGGAAATCACACATTACCCCACTTGTAAACCATTTCACAATAAATTATGAAAAGATAATTATAGTATATTATTTGAACATATCCATTAATTTGAGAAAAACAAGGGAAGAATGTAAACATTCTCTTAAATATTGCTAATGCCTATATAAATGCAATCACCTTAGCATGGATTATTAAAAAATGGAGAACGTAAAAATTCTTATAGCAAGAAAGTATGAATTACCATAACCAAAATCTAATCCTGAATCTTATAGATAACCTTTGAAGAGTTCTACCTCTTCTAGAAAAGAAACACCTCCCCTTCTCCAAAAATCTAAACCTTCGTATATAAAATTATTCACACAAGGGTTTCTAATAATCTTCCATTGGAATCTTAAATCATTCACGCTCAGGAAATATTTCATAGCCTCCAAGGAATAATAGGGAATATTCATTTATTAAATCCTTCAATTTTTGTCAACACTTCCCTGTCACCATCATGCCACCACAACAAATTCAAATATTTTCCATGTCATATTGATTTTTGATTTGATTGTCAAATTGATACTAAATTTGACATGATAAATAAAGTTGTTTAAATTGATTATACCCTTATTTAAAAAATGTGAGAATTTATTCACCTTCTAGTGACATGTTTTTCATGAATGATTTACTCTGAATTATATCCCACTTGTGCCTACTGATTCAGGTAAGATATGGAAATTTATAGTGACACAATGGTCTAAATATGTTATCGAAAATAAATTTTCCTATTTAAGTGTGGCTTATTATTTCCAACACGCCTAAAGTTACAATCCAAGTTTTATAGTACTACCTATAATTAACTTCTACATATCACCCATCTTATATGGATTTACCAATCTTAGGAGTGATCCCATCAAGATAAAAAATTAACAATCTAGGTAAATTATTCAAACTTTGAGGGAAAAATGAATATTTAATTAGGAATTTATTTATCATACCCAATGTAGGATCCAATTCTTGAGATGGATCCTCTCAAAATGCACTAGTTATTTCCTTTATAACCAACTCACTAAACTATGTTCCTCATTTCTAGTTTTTCAGACCCTACATTTCTACTCATCCTCTTTGAATATCACCTAAGTATGTAGTGTTTGAAGAATATATAGTTCCATCATTTCCCTTGCATCCATGCCAACCATCTACATGTGTATAGAGATTATTATGTCAATTCCTTGTTAGAAATAGAAATTCCCATCTTGGCCCCAATGTTCCTATTAGAGAAAGAAGAGTTTCCTACAATTCGATAGGTAGATGAAACAAAGAAGAAAATTTTTAACACTTGAAAATACCATGGTTGGAACTTAGATTGCAGTGATTACTAAGGATCCTCCCCTAAAGAGAAAGAAGGCCACCCTTGATGATTCATTTCATGAAGCTACTCAAGCCCCTATAACTAAAAATTGAACAAGTCAGAGGACCAAAGCATATATAAAAGGGGACCCCACCTCTGTAAGTGGGTGAAATAATTGGGAAAAAAGAGGGATTTTACCAAGATTCTCAATAAGACATGGGTAGGGATCTCAGATTTAATGGAGAAAGGCATGTCATGAAGTCTGGAAAATGATGCTCAGTTTGTATTTAGTTTTGTGGCCCATGAGGATTTCATCCATCACAGGGACTAAATTCTAAAGCATGTCCCAACATTCCTGGTATAGGTAGTGGACATTGAAAATTTATCTTTCTTTATAATGTAATCATTTTTATCTTCTTTTTGTGCATATATACATTTGAGGGAAGGGGCTCGGGTGTAATATAATCCCATTATTTTGTAGTATATAATACTTAACTTATTTCATTTTCCATTCTATAAAGTGTCTCTCCCTTATGTTTTAGTTCTTTTGAGATGCACAATTCACTTAAAATTTACATATAATGCACCATAAAACAAATTTACACAATTAATATTTTCACACAATGCATGTTATTGCATGCATAATTAAACAACTCTAGGTCATTCTACAAGATAAATATAGCTATTAACTATTTAATCAATCTCAGGTCTTCTATCTAAAAATATTATACACTTCCCTTCATTTTTATTACAGATTATTACAACCATGAAAATGCATCAAACACTGACCAACTACATGACTAGGCTCCCGGGCATGTGATGAAAACATCAACTAATAATTAAAATATTTACAGGAAAATAAAAATGTAAGATTAATTATGGTCCCTGAGGAACCATGTGTCAAATTATTTGACCATACTTCTCCAGGATTTAGAGTTAAAATAGCAATTTACACATTCTTTATCACAGGAAACACTTTAACATAATCATTTCTTCCCCTGGACATTCACTTTATATTTTATTTCACATCGTTGTGTTAGGAAATCAAGCTGTGTTTTGCACAAATTTGGAAGGGATAAAAATTACACTATTTATGATTTTATCATGGTCCCCAAAATATTTCCTTGCCTAGGGTGCTGGGGAAGAAACTTCATTTTGCACATAATACTTGTATCCTATGGAAGTAAACAATTATCCCGACAATATGAAAAAGTACCCACTACCATTTACTTCATCCTTTCAGAAACCCTTAAAGCTTCAAGTAGGTATACAATAAAATATGTGTATGACTTTTAAACAAGTAAAAACATTTACACAAAAATTTGGAAACACTGACAAAACCGAATTGAAAAAAAGAACACATCAATGATATGGTGTTGAAATAAAGTGTGATGATTATGGGAAAGAAAAAAGTATTTTTAAACCTATGCTTTCTTGCAATAAAGTTTATTAATGGAGGGGATTACAATGAATGTATACCCTTGTCTAATAATCATACATATAAGTATTGATTTCTATATTCAACTAAAGGGGTATGGTGGATTTGGATTTTAGTGAGTTCTTATTTCTTTTTTTTTTCCCATATGGTATCTTTATTTTATAATATTATATGATGAAAATTTTACCTTTAGTGCAAAGAATAATATTGTGATTGCTTTATTGTAAATTTATACTTTTATCTACTATTTGTTTTGTGTTAACCAAACGAGGGAATTAAATAGCTAATTTATACTCTTGTGTACATGGGGATACAACATGATTATAGTGGATGTTTCATGCAAGTTCTATTGAGTTAACCATGTATAAATTATTATTTTCATATTGCAAGTTTGGAAAAGTAATATGAAAGGGTAAGGAACTATATTACGAAATACTTGATTGATATTATACTGATTTATATTCAATGTAATAAGTCTAATAGTATTTGATGAAAGAAAAAAGTATTACTTTGCAATTGAGTAAGTAATTTACAGGTCTGTTTTATTTTCTTATTATTTATAATATCACTATGTACTTTAGTAACGAGGTTTTAAACTCTATTATATGAAAATAAAATGTTTTTTTAAAGTGTATTTGTGTTTTACAGAAATGTTATAATGCCAAAATTATGGAGGATTATGAATGCAATATTGCAAGTACAAAATGATTATTTTCATTCATTATGATTGTGATTTAAAACAAGTTTTTTATTTTTGTTTGATAGAAAAGTGTTTATTTTTAATTGATGTTTGATGAATATAATACAATTATTACAACATGTCAATAAGATCAATTGAATGAATAATGAAAATAGTAAAATAAATAAGAAAATATGAAAAATATACTAAAAGAGATAAATAATTATGATGTAATTATTAACAAAAGATTAACATGATGATAATTGTTAGTTTATATGTATGAAACAACAATTTACACTTTTATGATATTGTTGTATCATTGTGAGATCATACGTGTTGGCATTATACTTTAGTCAGAAAATTGTTACGACGATAGACAATAAAGTACAAACATACATTGTGAATACATGAAATAGTACAGATGTTCATATGTGACTTAGGTAAAATAAAGTGCATAAGTGTCTAATAATGATCATTAATGATGTTTAATTTATATTACAAAATGGTTTAAGTATTATACTTTACTAAACCGAATCAATGATTATAGATCAATATAGTTAATGATCTTGAGAAATAAGGTACATACTTTATTTAATGTCTCATTGAGATCATTATATACCTCTATTTTGATTTGGATATCATCATGAAACTCAGTTAACCTATCCATAGGATAAAAGCATACCTTATTAAAAATTAATAAATTAAAATGGTTAACTCTCTACACTTAACACAAAGATAAGGGAAAATAATTGTGATACTATGTTGTGAAGGTTGTATGGGGAAATAAAGACATGTTTCGAGTGGCTTAGGTGTAATCATTAAACTTCATCTTGCTAGCACAATGCCAAGACTATGTGAACAATAGTGAAAATGATTGAATACATTATTTTTTCACCATTTCTTCTTTTAATTATGTTTTTATATGCAGTGAAGTAATTTCATGCTTTACTTGATGACACTAAGAAGATGCACAATATCTTTATACCTATAAAAGGTATAACTGAAGATATACTAGGTATATCATCTCATATACTACATTGAAGGGGTATTAAGAAGTATCTGGAACCCATGCAGGTGCACATAGTTATCATAGGTTTCCAATATGGATTCTAGAATATTTATTAATTCTAGATTACTTAGTGTTGATCTAAGTAATGATGTTAAACATTGCACCATGAAAATAATTAAGGGATTTCAAAAATTTAATTACTATGTTGGATTAATATCTTGCATGGTGATAATAATTGAAGGCATCAAGTTAATTAAATGATTTAAATTTAAAAAATTCCCTTATTTTTTTGAAGCATAATTTGGGACTTATATTTTGGTATTAAAGTTGAAGGTTGTAACTCTTGGACTTAATGAGTCTTTACGCAAAATGAACATATTACTTTGTTAAAAAAATAAAATGTATATGTGAAGGATGTATTGTGGAAAATTAACCTAATCAAATTATATTTTAGGTATTGCAGTTAATAATTTAGATATAGATTCTAAAAAAACTTCAAGATAATCAAACCTGGATAACTACCTTTGAGTAGTTGGTAATGAGTATAAATGATCAATTTTAGGTAAAACAACTTGAACTGATTAGTAGCAATCAACGAGGGAATCAATTGACTGTTAAATTGTATTTGATGGAAAGTTTTTGAACTATAATAAAATATGAAAATAAACCCAAAAAGGGTAGATGAAGTAGATAGGCATGGAATTTCTATTGTGGAAGTAATGTTTAGAAAATCTAAAAAGGCTACAATAAAATCTGTGAGACATTCCAAATTGTAAATAGAATGAGTATCATAAGAGTGTTATCTCTTCGTCACCATCGATTGCTAAGAAAATGTGGTAGAATAAATATGGCATAAAAATATTTACAAACAGGAGTAAAATTACTGAAAAGCTTGTTGTAATTTCTAGTAAAAAGGAGCAGAACAATGTTACAGTGGCTAACAACTAAGAAAAGGAGCAAGTAATTCCTAACAAGATGTTATGTAAGTTCTGAAGGAATTTGTGATGTTGTTTTAGTATAACATTAGTACAATTAAGTTTTTTGTATCTCATGATTAGCTAAAAATTGAATGATAAATTTGGTATTTGTCATATGAAAAGAAATTTGTTTAAAATGTAGAACTATGTCAGTCAATACAACATTGAAATTCTTTTACTTCATCAAAAACATTGGAGTTATACTTAAGTTTAGTTAGGGACTAAGGAATTTGTAAATGATACATACTCTCTCAACATAAATCCATGATTTATTGGTGCGAAAAACCAAAAAATACATTGAAGGTATGCAGAAAGTAACAAGCCTAAATTGAAAAAGAAAGGAATACTTTAAATGATTAAAGTTGTCTTTGAAAATGATTAAAGGATGAAGATTTCTAAAAGATAAAAACCATATAAATATTTTTGGTAAAAAAAAACTGGAAAAAGGAAATTCACTCAATGCATTTGAAATAAATTGGCAATTACACAAGGCAATGTCTGGAAAGACAAGTGTATTAATGTAACAAAACAACTTAGGAGAAAAACGAATGAATTAAAAAGAGTGTTTTCCTTATTTTTTCAGCGATATATAATTTTTTAATTAGCTTTTCTATATATTAAATAATATTTCATATTAATATTTATTGTAATGAAAAAAAAATGTCATATTACTGAATTTGTGACCATTTTTACTAGTTGAAAGGTTGTTACAGCTAATAAATTTGAAAATAGATAGACAAAAATTTAGAAAAATTGTAATTTTTTGGATGAAAATGTTGAGATTTATCTTGGTTGGATGATATAAATCATCATTTGAATATCATTATTTCGATTAATGATTTAAATCATCGGTATGATGACTCATTAAGGGGGAAGTATGTCACATCCCACAATTTCATTCTATTTTGTAAAAAAGATAAGTAAAAAAATGAAGAGTAGTTTATAAGGGAAGGGGACATAATCACTATTGAAAAGTTATGTGTGTAGCTATACGTTCATATTTATATCCTAAAAAAGGATATACACACTTACGAGTAGTTACATGACCAACCACATAACAACACTTGTCGCCAAACATTCATAAAGTACTTAAAATTTATAACTTATTCTTGTTTTTCTTTGTTGTATGAGGCTACTTCACTTTATTGTTAACAATGATTCCATAACATTAGTGTGTTATTTTGTTGGTGTACCCTTTTATGAGATTTTCTAAATATTATGCTTAAATTTTAATATGGTCATCTGATGAAATTTTTATCAATTAGGGATAATCGGTCTTACAAATAATTGGATTCTTTAGTTTTTAATATGTGTGGTTCTCTATTTTTCCCTCAATATTTGAGATGTAAAATTTTTGTTTTAAACATGTGCTTAATTCAGCCAACTTTGATTGATTCTAGAAAGTATAATGATCTTATTACATTGCCTTATTATTTAATTAGGCACTGAACAAGAAAGTTATTGTTAATGATTTATTTTGCTTTTCCATTTAAACCATGATTCTATTGTTTGAAAATTTGTCTTCGTATGGGATTCTGGGTAGATAGAGTCTAATTTCTCACATTTTTTGGAAGTTGACTTGATATTTTAAGAGGAATACTAGTAAGGTTGGGGTTTAAATTCCTATACATTGTGGATGAATTTTAGAGTTTACTAAGTCCTTATATTCACCAGGTACAGATCCAGAGACTATTGACCTCTCCTGGTTGAGTATTTATATGTTCACTAAAATGAAGATTAGATAAAAATATACATAGTGTGGCCATCACTCTGTTTCGGGCTATGGAATATTTCATATTTATGATTATTGCAAGTTACGAGAGCGAAATATTAATATCACATAGAATTGACCAATATACTCATTGTGTAGTATAAAAACCCCCTTAGACTAGGACTTAACACATTTTTCTTTAGTAAAATATTGTTCTTGACCCAACTAGGGTGTAATACTTGGTTTCATGTACTAATATATTTTTTTTCTATCAGTTCGTTATAAACTTGTTCTTTCTTGGAATAAATTTGATTAAGGGAGAAGCTTACAATGAATATATAACCTTGTATAATAATCATACATCTAAATATTGAGTCGTGCATTCAAATAAATGGGTATGGTGGATTTTAATCATAGTTAATTCTTATTTATTTATTTTCCATATGGCATCTTCATTTTATAAAATTGTATGATTAAGAGTTTACCTTTAGTAGAAATAATAATACTATGATTACTTTATTACAAGTTTATACTGTGATTTGAAATTTCTTGGATTTTTATGAATGATATAGTACAAGCTTGTGAACAATGGAATCCACCATATAAATACAACATGGTTAGGAAATTGTGGAGTCTTTATTTCCCTTAGACCATATGGAAAATATGGAAAGCTAGAAAATCTCTCATCTTCTAAAGCACCAAAAGCAGTAGGAAAAGACTTATGAAAGAAATCAAAGTAGAGTTGAAAGAGAATACTTTAAAATTCAAAGCTCCCAATAATCAATCCTTCCCAAAGAATGAAGAGAGATTCCTAAAGAACTGAAATATTGATCTAGAAAACACCCCATCTAGACATAACACCATTAACCAATCCTTGGTCAAGTGGATACCACCGAGGGTTCATTTTAAAACCCCTCCCCAAATAAATTTCTATAGATTCCTTGGAGAATCTATGATTTTTTTTTTCAAAATGATGGTGAATTTAAGGAAAATGGGTTTCAAAATTTAATTATGGTCGTATCTGTTATTGGCACATAGACTAGTGAATGGTAGCTTTTTTGTATGCTACTAGCTAGTAGTATATTTTTTGTTACCAGTCGATAACATAATATATGTTTTCAGCTAGTAGCATAAAGTATGTCACCATACGGTATAATATTTTATGCTACCAACCGAAAACATATATTATGCTGTCGACTTGTAACATAATGGAAAATATATAAATAATTATTGGCCCTTAGTGAAATGTACAAGCAATAGTAGGGTCAAATCTATTTATGACCCTTAAATTTTTGTGAACCTGCTATCATACGGTAATGAAAAAATCACCAATTTTTAATTTGAAAAATCCTAATATTTTCTATTTTAGGAATATTTTCCCCTAAAAAAACCCTGATACCACCTCAAGATGACTAGTGCAAACTCAATTTTGATGGTGCCTCTAAAGGAAACCCTAGATCTATGGGGGGTGTCATAAGAGATCACCAAGGGAAGATTATGGTGGCCTATTCTAGACCTATGGGGACCTATTCAAACCACTATGCATAAGCTCTTGCTACACTATGGGGTCTTCGTGAAGAAAATAATCTTAAAATAGCCAAGATAATAGTGGAAGGGGAGTTGCTCAACATAATCAATAATATCAATGGTCTTTATCCTTTTTTTATCGAAAAATCATTGTACCCTCTATTTGTTCAACATGTGAGTGTGTCAATGGAAACAAAGTGACTGGGTAAAATGGAATTGCTTCAAGGTGTGGTACCTTGCAGTTGAAGTTATTCTCCAAAAAAAATTGTCTCTTATTTCTAAACTAATGTAATAAGTACCTCTAATTGAAAGAAATCTAATAACTACTTCTAAAGTATGACTGTTATCCAAAATTCACCCCCTCAGATTAATTTTGATAACATGCATCAGATTATTCCATCCCGAGAAAATAGATAGATTCAAGGCCCAAAATCATGAAAATCGGCTAAGTCCTAGTCTAGGTAGTCCTTGGGACAGTTGGGACATCAGAGCATGAATTGGCCGAAAGGCCATCAGGCGGTCTGCGCAGCATCCAGGACAGTTGGGACATCGGGACGCGTGGGGCGCGAAAAGGCGAACCGGCCGAAAGTGGAAAAAATCGCCAAGTTTTTTTTGGGACAATTGGGACAAGAGCATGCGGAGGACGTAAACCGACCGGTTTCGCCAAAATAGAGGAATTTTGTTTGGGAAATCCGGGCCAAAAGTACATGCGGGACGTGAAAAGCCAAAAGAGCTGAGAGTGAATCAAATCTTTCCATGTGTCTTCGCCTCAAACAGGAACAAGGAAGCCCAAATCGGGTGGTTTGGAGATTTTTGTCCCAGATAGTTTGGGACATCTAGGCCAAAAGTACGTGTGGGACTCGGGGATCCGAAAGAGCCGCCAACGAATCAGGTTGTGACACGTGTCACAAGGGGAGGCGCAATAAAAAAAATTTGACTAAGTGTTTTAGGCCAAGTTTTTAAAGGGAGCAAGTTGGAGCATTGGCCTGAGCTAATAAAAAGAGGACGCATGTCCTAAGGGAGATAGGAGTTCGGGGCTCGGGGAGGACTTAGAGAATTTGGCAAAAGCGTTGGCCAAAAAAATAAAAGGTAAAAGATGCCCCCGCACCCCTGTCAACTAACCAGCACTTGACATGTGGCATCGGACCGGTGGAGAGCGGAAATTTTTCAAATTTTTTTTCCAAAATGCAAAAAGGTCAAAATTTAAATTTTTTTGCCTGACATCCGTTTTTCGGGCCGTTTTTCCCTAAAACTTTAGACCTTCATATCTTTTGATACAGAGCTCAGATTTTCACATTCTTTACATCATTGGAAATCTTATGAAATTCTCTACATGATTACATGGTCAAATTTGAATTTTGGTTCAGTTTCAAGAGAAAAAATTCAAAAAACATCTCTAGTACGTGTCCATGGGCAGAAATGGCATTTCAGCGACCAAATTTAATGCAGGATAGGTCGCATTCTCCTCCAATTTGGTCAAAAATGATAGGGTATGGGTTTGTAAGGTCCCCCATGCTGATTTAATGCATTTACAATCAATGAGGAATGGGCTCCCACGTTTTGTACAATTCTCTCTCCTGGGCTCGACCCATGCAATGTAAAAGCCAGATTTGGCTCATTCCTAAAGGGGGAACACTTTTTTGAACATCAGACTTCTTCTTTCACCTAAAAACAAGTGAATTGTGTAAGTATCAGGCCTTTTTCAAGGATTGTAATAGGTTTATACCTCTTTGATGGTGTAATGCAAGGGATTTTACATGGAAATGACAGTGCAAACTCTGTGAATGTTTTGAGTCCTCTGTTTGTATTGTTTTTACTTCATTTTCAGATCTCTTATTGCATCTTATCAGCTTGTGTATGCTTTTCGTGTTGCATTTCATGGATTTTTCCCTATTTTTATGAGTAGAAAATGTTCACCACTCCTTTGGTGCATCACTATCATTAGGTTAGTTTCATTTTCTGTATTTCTTATCCCTGTCTACTTGCAAATTAGGGTAAAATTAGGATTTAAACCTCTGTAATTGTGTAAACACTAGATCTAATCAGAGGAGTTTGAGGAACCAGCCTCTAATCTAGAGATTCTTCTCTCATTTTACGAGTCCCCACACTTGGAGAAATGATTCAATGTTGTGCAATCACACTGGATGCTAGAGTGATCAACCTAGAAATCTGATCAACATCCATGGGTGCTGTGATTTTGCACTAACAGTTTTGGCACGCCTGGTGGGACACTAGAGGTCTCATTTTTATTACAGCAAAGTTGATGTGCATCTGCTGTAATTTTCTTGCTTGAAAAGATATATTATTTGCATATCTTGCGAATCCAAGGGAAAGAATTAAATGGTTTCAGCAGTGCAGGCCTAAAAACTCATGAGAAGAGTCACCACAAGGTCAAGAGTTGGAGAAGAAGAAGTGCTATTTGAATACCTGCAATTATCTCCAAGAAGAAGGTAAAGAGGAAGAAGGATTCAAAGGTCTCCATCCCCACCAAACAGAACTCTCTCAACTCCTCCACCTGGTAGGCCTTTCATTCAGTCAACAAGGGTTTTAAGACCAATTAGAATGGCACAAAACAACCCCTATGTCAACTTCATAGGAAGCAGCCCACTTGCCCTCAATGCACAACATCCAATTCCTATTGCAGCCTTGAAGAACATTCCCTACTTCACTGGAGAAAATCAGACTACTCCAGGTGATCATGTTAAAGACATTGCTAACCTTTGTGTAATCCACGAAATCAATGAGATGTAAGTGGCTGTCAAGTTACTAGCATCTTCATTCAAGGGTAAAGCATTGCAATGGTTTAGAAGCCTTGGAGCTGGTTCTATCACAAATTGGAATCAGCTGTGTATAGCACTTCATGAGCAATTTTGAGAGAAGGGAGACAACTTGTCTCTTTTGGAGCAGCTGACAACCATCAAGAGAGCTCCCAATGAGTAGCTGATCGATTTCAACTTCATATTTCAAAAGACTTGGGAGAGAATTCTAGTGGCAGTCGGGCCAACAGAAAAAGGTGCTTTTCTCTACTATCTCAAAGCTCTAAATTCTTATATTTCTATGTTGATTCAGTCCATGGGAGGCATAACTATCCCTATGGCTTATAGCATTTCCATTAGGGCTGAAAATTGTTTGATCCAAGCTGGCAAACTTGCCCCTAGACCTCCCATGCCATTGTTTCCAAGCTTAGAGAATCCAAACACCAATCAAGCACCTAATTTGGCTCCTTCTCCCACTCATAGAAATCAAAGTTTAAATGAAGCTTCCACTTCATCTCCAAGTTCCCCAAATGAGCTTCAAGAAGTCATGAAGCAATTGCAAAACCTAGGCAATGAGCTGGTTACTCTCAAAAGGCAGCAGGCCCAAGGTTTTAGACCTTCTTATCAGCCCCAAGCTCAGCCTAACAGGTAGCCATACCAACCACAAAGGCCACATATCCTGCTGTAAATATGAATCAAACAAGGCCTCCTGCCAATAGACCATTTCAGCCCTATAATCCAAATACAATATCTGCCTCTAAGGCATTGGTGCCAACACAAAACAACATTGCCCAGGAGTATGATTGGTTTTTTCCATGTAATGAGCCTCATAACTAATCCATGTGCTTCAATGGTGCTTTGAATCAAGCATTAATGGTGAAAACTACTGGTGTGAAGGGTGAGGGAAGTCAAGGAAACAACCAATGACAAGAAACATTCCAACAGCAATCAGCCCCAAATGACACCACGTTGGTAAATTGGCAAGTAGAGGATTTCTGTGGCATGAACCAGGTAGTTTCCCAAGGTTTTGTAGCCAACACAAGGTCAAAAAGGAGGAATTTGGGTGAAGAACAACCATTAGCCCCAACCAATCCACAACCTTCCACAAGGTCAAAAAGGAGGAATTTGGGTGAAGAACAACCATTAGCCCCAACCAATCCACAACCTTCCATGGCTCCGCAAATGGTTGGCAAGCAAAATCTAATTTCAAATGCATAAGGGTAGCCAAGCTGACAACAACAAGAGAGTACCAATGAGGAGCTGACGATTTCAACTTCATAGTTAAAAGACTTGGGAGGAGAATTCTAGTGGCAGTCGGGCCACAGAAAAAGGTGCTTTTCTCTGACTATATCAAAGCTCTAAATTATTATATTTCTCTGTTGATTCAGTCCATGGGAGGCAAACTATACCTATGGCTTATAGCAGTTCCATTCGGCCGAAAATTGTTGACAAGATGGCAAACTTGCCCATAGACCTCCCATGCCATTGTTTCCAAGCTTAGAAGAATCCAAACACAATCAAGCCATCCTAATTTGGCTACTCTCCCACTCATAGAAATCAAAAGTTTAATGAGCTTCCACTCATTCCAGTTCCCCAATGAGCTTCAAGAAGTCATGAAGCAATGCCAAAACCCAGGCCCCATGCAGATGGTTTACTCTCAAAAGGGCAGCAGGCCAAGTTTTCGACCTTTATCAGCCCCAAGCTCCAGCCTAACAGGTAGCAATACCAACCCACAAAGGCCACATATCTATCCCAGGCCAAAGAGATTTGCTACAAGCTGCCATGAAGGACTGGCCAACTTCGAATCACATTCCAACAGCAATCAGCCCCAAATGACACCACATTGGTAAACTGGCAAGCAGAAGATTTCTGTGGCATGAAGCAAGCAGTTCCTCAAGGTGTTGCAGCCAACACAAGGTCAAAAAGAAGGAATTTGGTTGAAGAACAGCCATTAGCCCCAACCAATCCACGACCTTCTATGGTTCCACAAGTGGTTGGAAAACAAAATCCGGTTGTAAATGCACAAAGGCAGCCAAGAACAGCCCCTAGGCCAACTCAAATACCAGTTATTTCTGCCCACATGCAAGGAGTGAATGTGAAAACCAAGGGAAAACAAATAGATCCTTCATCACCATTTAGTATCATTGATCAAATGAAGAAGACAAATGTTAATATATCAATGTGGGATACCTATCTATCCCAGGCCAAAGAGATCTGCTGCAAGCTGCCATGAAGGACTGGACAACATTGAATCAGCAAGTTCAAATGCAAGACAAAGTGCTTACATATGCTGCCCAACCTAAGGGAAATCATGGAGGACAACAAGGTAAAATGTTGAAGCCCCCCTCCTTTCTATGTTTCATTGATCATTGGAAATCAGCTAGTGCACAATTGCATGATAGATTCCAGGGCAAAGTAGCTCAGTAATGCCTAAACAAATAGCTGATCAGCTAGGGCTCCAGTATGCAACAATATATCCAAAGGGGTAGTGCAGCTAGATGGGACAACAGTAACAACAGTTGGGGTGATTAGAAATTTGAGTCTTACCTTGCATGCATGTCCAAATGTTGTTGTTTTACAAGATGTATCAGTCATAGACCTTCCACCACTCTTTGCCCTATGCTTGTCAAGGGACTTCACAACCAAGATTGGGGGATATTTGTTTGCTGATTGGTCACACATGCTGTTTAGAACGAGGTATGGAACTAAGGCTACAATCAGGTCTAAACCTATTGCAAACTTCCACATTGAGACTTACACCCCAAGTCAAATCAACGCCAATTGTTCAGCATTTGATCAAGAAGACCACCCAAGCACTGATGAGGCTAACACCAAGGTTGGAAGCATCCTGGATCTAGGGGTCTATTATCAAGAAGTAGAAGAATCTGAGCTAGGGGTCTATTGTATACACAAAGAAAATCAGCCTATTCCTAGCATCACCAAGCCAAACCACAAAGATGACAATGAGGTATGGCAGCTGTTTTTTGATGGATCAAGGGTAGACAAGGTGCAGGAGGTGGAGCTATGCTTGTTTCACCTCAAGGAGTAAAGTACTATTCAGCTTTTAGATTTTAGTTTGTATGCTCCAATAACACTGCTGAATATGAAGCCTTGGTGCAAGGGATGCATTGGGCAATAAAGAGAGAAATAAACAACTTGCAAGTCTTTAGGGATAGTGAATTGATTGTAAATCAGGTCAAGGGACAACATGCTACTAAAAATGATCTTCTCAAGTGCTACAAGAATAGGGTGTGGGACCTCATGGAAGATTTTGAGGGTTTTGGCATCAAATCCATTCTTAGGAAAGAGAATCAAGCTGCTGACAGGCTTGCAGCAGTAGGGGCAAGCCTTTGACATTGTGGAAAGCATTCAACAAGACAAGGTATAGCCAAACATCCATGTGATTGTGAGGCCTTCAGTTCCAGATAACAATGTTAGTTGGCAAGTGTTTGAAAATGACCAGTAAATCATCCATTTCTTGCAAGAAGAAGCTGAGTTCTCAGCCAAGAATCAAGAAAGATTGGAACATAAGTATGGTGACCAAGTGGTACAACTGAGAACTAACAAGCTGCCCAAGGGACTTATCACTTTGGAGTCCATTTTTAACCCCAATGATTAGTTTAGAAAAGGAGAAAGCAAACATTTAGGTCAAGAGAGAGGATTCAATATCCATCTTGGTAGAAGAGAACAAACCATTGCAAATTGGAAGGATGACAACTGAACAAGAAAGGTATGAGTTCATACAGCCGTGTCAAGAGTTCCCTGACATGTTTGCTTGGAGCTATCAAGACTTGAAAGGGTTCAATCCCAACTTAGCTCAGCATACCATCGAATTGGATCCAGATACTAAGCCTATCAGGTAGAAACAAAGACTAGTCAATCCACACATGGAGCCTCTCATGAGGAAAGAATTGGACAAGCTGATTGAGTCAAGAATCATATTCCCAATCAAGCATTCTAGTTGGGTTGCCAACTTAGTTCCAGTCAGAAAGAAGAGTGGAGAGATCAGATTGTGTGTTGACTTCAGAGACTTGAATAGAGCCTCTCTCAAGGACCATTACCCACTCCCTTCCATGGAGAAAATCTTGCAAAGTTGTGGCTGGCTCTGAGAGGTTTTCACTACTTGATGGCTACTTAGGCTACAATCAGATTATGGTGAAGGAAGAAGACCAGTTCAAGATAGCCTTCACAACCAAATGGGGAACTTTTGCATACAGGAAAATGCCATTTGGGCTGTCCAACGCTGGTGCTACCTTCCAAAGGGCAATGGACATGGCATTCAAAGGTTTGATTAACAACGTGGTATTGATTTACCTTGATGATATCTATTGTAAACACACCAGATTTACACAGGAAATTAACACAAAATATTATATTATTCTTAATATTCCTTCAGGATTGATTACACATATATAGGAAATATGTATTCCTAAAAACAAGGAGGCTGTTCAAGCAACACTCCCTCAAATCTCTCTCTCAACAACTATATACGTGATATTGTTTTAACTCACAACTATCAAATAATACAGCCAAATATGTGAATAATTACTCACGTAGATTATTCTCTTTACAATATTAATAATAATGGAGCACTAATAAAATATATTTCCTAACATTCCCCCCCTTAGTGCGAACATGGGAAAAACCTGCCTTTGTACTGCAACGTGCCGCTACATAGCATGCTCATGATCTGGATGGTTTCAAGGACAATACCAACAACCTCTGGATGGTTTTCCAAGTGGTTAACCAACAACCACACAACAGATGGTTTTTTTAGGACAGTACCAACAACCTCTGGATAGTTTTTCTGGATAACTAACAACCACGATATCATGATGATGTAGTAGTATCAACAACTCTCATCACTATCTCACTGCAGGGAATAACATAGGAAATCCTACTTGGAAATTTGTTGCTCATAACATACATAGAGAAAGATGACATACTAGAAATGGAACATTGGATCATGTTCCCCCCCCTCAATGTGAAATTTCCACTTATTGAAACACGAACACTGCAAACAGGAACACTGATACTGGAACTCTGAAAAAAAAACATGACAAGAAGCACACGACACAAGCTGAAAGTAAATACACCACAAAATGTCACCAAACCATCTGTGCGGCCCCGTCGTTGGTGACTAACGAGAGGTCGCTGAATGACCTCCAACCTCCGATGCCTCCTGCCTCCAGTATTCTGCTACTTACTTAGCAGATATGGAAATGAGGCTCATTTACAAACTACTAGGTGTCGTTTTCCACCGAAAATGCACCCCCCCACTTGGACGTCGTGTACAAGTGATAATGCGTCCAATAGTTGAAACGTGAGGCAAAATGTTTTTTTTTTAATTTTATTTTTTTTTTACAATATTTTTTGACAATTTTCCTAATAATTACCTAAATGACGATAAAAAACTGACACAAATATATTTTTGACACTTTGACTCTGACTATTTTGACATATATATAATACTTGGACTAATTGACACTTAACATGACTTCAAAATTTACTTTGGATAGGAATATTGACCTAAAAGATACACGACACGATTAATTAACAATATTTTTAAAAAATAATTCTAATAATTACTTTTAAATAATACTCAATGTCAAATGTAAAATAAAACTTCGATACTAAAAATAAAGAACTTAGAATAACAACTTAAATCGACTCTATTGAAGAGACATTACTTGCCATTATGATGTACCTAAGACTGTTTTTATAAAATATCTAAACATATCCTAAACCGACTAGCTAAGACATTTATACTATTAAAATATGGAACTCAATAATGGAAGAATTTGAGAATGCACGGTTTATACCATTCACAACTACATAGTCAATTTGTTGGTGGAAACGTGGAAGGAGTTAGACAAGGCTGTAGATGCTGACATGCTTGTTTCACTGCTCAAATATGTAATAGTAATGGAGCTATTCAACTTTTAGATTTCAAGATCTGCATGCATCCAACCTAACATATGTGGCGTTTGAAGAGTGGACAGCTATAGTGCAAGGGATGCACCGCGTCCAGATCAAAAAAAATGCAGTTAACTTGCAAGTCTTTGGTTGACAGTGAACTATGATCGTCTAAATAGGTCAAGGGACTAAGCATGCTACCAAGAATGACTACTGCTAAAGATTCGCTATAAGAACAGGGTATGGGACCTCAACTGGAATGGATTTTGAGCAGGTTTCGATATCAGCAGCCATTCCTAGGAAGAAGAATCAAGCCGCAGACAAGCTTGCAGCTGTTGGAGCAAAGCTTTGAAAGTTGTTGAATCAACATTCAACAAGGGACAAGGTACAAGCCAAACATCCACGTGATTGTGAGGCCTTCACTGTTTCCAATAACATTGTCAGTTGGTAAGTGTTTGAGAATGACCAACAAATCATCCATTTCTTACAAGAAGAAGCTGAGTTCTCAGCTAAGAATCAAGAAAGATTGGAACAGCAGTATGGTGACCAAATAGTACAGCTAAGAACTAACAAGCTGCCCAAGGGACTTATCACTTTAGAGTCCATTTTTAACCCCAATGATCAGTTTAGAAAGGAGAAAGCAAACATTCAGGTCAAGAGAGAAGATTCAGTATCCATCTTGGTAGAAGAGAACAAACCATTGCAAATTGGAAGGATGACAACTGAACAAGAAAGGTATCCAGTTCATACAGCTATGTCAAGAGTTCCCTGACGTGTTTGCTTGGAGCTATGAAGACTTGAAAGGTTTCAATCCCAATTTAGCTCAGCATACCATCGAATTGGATCCAGATACTAAGCCTGTCAGGCAGAAACAAAGACCAGTCAATCCACACATGGAGCCTCTCATGAGGAAAGAATTGGACAAGCTGATCCAGAGTCAAGGATCATATTCCCAATCAAGCATTCTAGTTGGGTTGCCAACTTAGTTCCAGTCAGAAAGAAGAGTGGAGAGATCAAATTGTGTGTTGACTTCAGAGAATTGAATAGAGCCTCTCTCAAGGACCATTACCCACTCCCTTCCATGGAGCAAATATTGCAAATTGTAGCTGGTTCAGAGAGGTTTTCACTACTTGATGGCTACTCAGGCTACAATCAGATTATGGTGAAGGAAGAAGACCAGTTCAAGACAGCCTTCACAACCAAATGGGGCACATATGCATACAAGAAGATGCCATTTGGGCTGTCGAATGCTGGAGCTACTTTCCAAAGGGCAATGGATATGGCATTCAAAGGCTTGATCAACAACGATAGTGTTGATATACCTTAGATGATATCACTGTTTTCTCCAAAAATGCAGCAGACCACCTCTTTCATCTGAGACAAGTGTTTCAGAGGTGTAGAAAGATTTGGAGTGTCTTTGAATCCTAAGAAGTGCATCTTTCTTGCACATGAAGGAAAGCTCCTTGGCCATATTGTCTCCAAGGAAGGATTAGCAATTGATCCAGAGAGGGTTGAAGCCATAAGAGCACTACCATTACCAAGCCACAAGAAAGCCCTTCAGAGTTTCTTGGGAAGGATAAACTTTGTTTGGAGGTTTGTCCCAAATTTTGCAGCCCTTGTCAAGCCCATCACCAAAATGTTAAAGAAGAGCATGGCTTTCAAGTGGACAGCAGAAGGCAAGGAGAGTTTTGAAGCAATCAAAGAAGCCATCTCTCAAGCACCAACTCTCATCAACCCAGATTTCTCCAAGGATTTCATCCTCTATGCATTTGGAGGTAATGACACTATTTCTGCCATTTTGGTACAGCAGAACAAAGATAATGATGAACAGCCAATTGCCTTCTTCAGCCAGAGCCTAGATGACTATGAGGTGAGGTACTCTTTTATTGAGAAGCATGTGCTTGCAGTAATCAGAAGCTTGAAGAAATTCAAGCATTTAGTCTCAAACAACAAGGTCCAGTTGCTGGTCTCACATGCTGGGGTTAAGGACTTCCTCCTCAACAAGGATTTGAATGAGAAAAGGGCAGGATGGATCACCCGTGTCATGGAGTATGACATTGAGATCAAGATCACCAAGCTGGTAAGAGGGAAAGGATTGTGTGAGCAGCTGGTTTTGGGGAAGCAAAGATGAAGTCATGCAATGAAGAAGAGGCTATTTTGACTAGTCCAGGACAGCCAATGAGCCAAGTGGCAATCAATAAGAAGACAATGCTGCCCCCACTCCCTGCTGGACTCAAGGCATATGATACACTTCCTAGGCACAGGCCTATGCCCTCCGGAAATGAGCAAGACCCAAGAGGAGATACTTCAGGTTGCAGGCTGTTCCTGTATGCCATTGTTGATGGAGTTTTTTTCAAGAAAGATGTGAATGGAGTGCTGCTAAGATGCATTAGCACAAATCAGATTCAAAAGGTGTTGGAAGAGTTTCATGGTGGACCAGCTGGTGGCCATTTTGCACCAAGAGTGACAGCTCTAAAAATCATGAAGGCTGGTTATTATTGGCCTAAAATCTTCAGTGATTGCTATGCATGGATCAAGAGGTGTAAGAATTGTGCATTCTTCACAGGAAAAGAGAGACTTGCTGCCCTTCCATTACATCCAATCTCAGTTGACCAGCCATTCATGCAATGGGGTTTGGACTTCATTGGAGTCATTAATCCCAATTCAAGCCAAGGGCACAAATGGATTTTGACAGCCACGGACTACTTCACCAGATGGACAGAAGCAGTAGCACTCAAAGAGGAAAATGAGTCTAGCATCTTAGACTTTTATGAGGGGATAACAACCAGATTTGGTATACCTGCTACAATAATCTCTGATAATGCATTGGCATTCATTGGATCTAAGGTGACTGAGTGGGCTGTCAAGAACGGTATCTACCTAAGCACTTCATCAAACTATTACCCTCAAGGTAATGGCCAGGCCGAGTCTACAAACAAGAACTTGTTGAGGATCATTAGGAGGACTCTTGATGAGAATCAGAGGTCTTGGCATACCAAACTGAAATCAGCCTTATGGGCTGATAGGATAACTCCCAAAAGATCCACAGGTAACTCTCCATTCAAACTTGTCTATGGAAGAGAGGCAATCTTGCCCATGTCACTTGAGTTGCCAACATTGGAACTCATGAAGCAGCTGGAGTTGCTAGAGTTTGAGCCCATGGAGGTGAGGTATGTAGAGTTGATGGAGCTGCAAGAGATTAGAAATCAGGCATCCCAAGCAATGGAAAAGGATCAAGCTTTGATCAAGAAGACCTTCGATAGAAAGGCCAAGGATAGATCTTTTCAAGTTGGAGATCTAGTGTTGAAATGGGATGTGGATAGAGCAAAACCGGGAAGGCATTCAAAATTTGATGCCATTTGGAGTGGCCCATACATGGTCACGAAGTGCAAGAACAACAATGCTTTCCAATTGGCCTCATTGGATGGTGAAGAACTGCAGATTCCAGTCAATGGAATCTATCTCAAGAGTTGCTTCTAGAAGGAAATTCACCACCTTGTAAATATTAGATTAGATTTTCATTCCTCTAAGTGCTTTGCACATTGTTTTGCTGTAGGTTAGTTTTGTTTTCCCTAAGTGCTTTGGCACAGCTTACTGTCCATGGAGATGTTTTGTAGTCCTCACTTCCATCAGGTGATATTCCATCTTCCCCCTTACACATTCTAAGTCAATTGGGGTTCTAAACAGAATATTTGATGACTCCATGCCCAATGGACTGCTTCAGGCTACTGGTATTTTCATCTAGCAGGTAGATGACCCCGCTGAGTCACCAAATTTTTATCCAAAATTCACCCCCAGGGTAAATTTGATAACATGCATCAGATTATTCAGTCCCGAGCAAATAGATTGATTCAAGGCCCAAAATCATGAAAATTGGCTAAGTCCTAGTCTAGGAAGTCCTTGGGACAATTGGGATGTCGGAGCACAAATCGTCCGAAAGGCTGTTAGGCAGTCTGCACAGCATCCGAGATAGTTGGGACATCGGGACACGTGGGGCGCGAAAAGGCGAACAGGCCAAAAGTGGAAAAAATCACCAAGTTTTTTCCGAGACAGTTGGGACAAGAGTACATGGAGGACGCGAACCATCCGGTTCGGCCGAAACAGAGGACTTTCATTTGGGACATCCGGGCCAAAAGTACGCGCGGGACGTGAAAAACCGAAAGAGCCGAGAGTGAATCAAATCTTGCCACGTGTCTTCACCTCAAACAGGAACAAGGAAGCTTGAATCGGGCGGTTCAGAGATTTTTGTCCCAGACAGTTTGGGACATCCGGGCCAAAAGTACGCGTGGGACATGGGGAGCCGAAAGAGCCACCAATGAATCAGGTTGTGACACGTGTCATAAGGGGAGGCATAATAATTTTTTTTTGACTAAGTGTTTTTGGCTGAGTTTTTAAAGCGAGCAAGTTGGAGCATTGGCCAGAGCCAATAAAAAGAGGATGCGTGTCCTAAGGGAGATAGGAGTTCGGGGCTCAGGGAGGACTTAGAGAATTTGGCAAAAGCATTGGCCAAAAAACTAAAAGGTAAGACACGATGCCCCCCACCCCTGTTCAATGGCCCAGGAAATTTCAAAAGGCATCTGACAAGGTGGAGGAGAGAGAATTTTTCAAAAAAAAAATTCCAAAATGCAAAAAGGTCAAAATTTAAAATTTTTTGCTCGACATCCGTTTTTGGGCCGTTTTGCGCTAAAACTTAAGACCTTCATATCTTTTGATCCAGAGCTCGGATTTGCTCGTTCTTTACATCATTGAAAATCTTATGAAATTATCTACATGATTACATGGTTAATCTTGCATTTTGGTTCAGTTTGAAGAGAAAAAATTCAAAAAATGGCTCTGTACGTGTCCATGGGCAGAAATGACATTTCAGCGACCAAATTTAATGCAGCATGGGTCGCATTCTCCTCCAATTTGGTCAAAAATGACAGGGTATGGGTTTGTAAGGTCCCCCATGCCGATTTAATGCATTTGCAGTCAATGGAGGAATGGCTCCCATGTTTTGTACATTTTCTCTCTCCTGGGCTCTACCCATGCAATGTAAAAGCCAGATTTGGCTCATTCCTAAAGGGGGAACACTTTTTTGAACATCAGAATTCTTATTTCACCTGAAAATAAGTGAATTTTGTAATTATCAGGTGTTTCTCAAGGATTGTAGCAGGTTTATACCTCTTTGATGGTGTAATGCAAGGGATTTTACATGGAAATGACAGTGTAAACTCTGTGAATGTTTTGAGTCCTCTGTTTGTATTGTTTTTACTTCATTTTCAGATCTCTTATTGCATCTTATCAGCTTGTGTATGCTTTTTATGTTGCATTTCAAATGGATCTGTGCCTATTTTACTGGTAAAATAGGTGTTCACCACTCCTTTGGTGCATCACCATCTATTAGGTTAGTTTCATTTTTTTGCATTTCTTATCCCTGTCTCCTTGGCAGATTAGGGTAAAATTAGGATTGAGAGAACCTCTGTAATTGTGTAAACATCTAGATCTAATCAGAGGAGTTTGAGGAACCAGCCTCTAATATGGAGATTCCTTCTCTCATTTTACAAGTCCCCACACTTGGAGAAAGGATTCAATGTTGTGCAATCACACTGGATGCTAGAGTGATCAACCTAGAAATCTGATCAACATCCAGGGGTGCTGTGATTTTGCACTAGCAATGACTTACAATGAACCATGGAGAGAGAAATAGTATAAATTAAAGGAATTTAACTCTACATGAAGTAATACACAAAAAGGAGAAAGTAGGGAATATCTTGAATGTGTGAAAATTATAGAAAATGAGGTATAGAAAGGGTGTAACAGTCACCATAGTAAACAATAACATAAAACTATCTCCTTGAATAAATCAAAATATTAATGGAATCTGTAAAAAAATTTAGATTGATACAATACATCTCCAAGTGAATTTAAAAGGTAAGTAAAGGAAACATATATAAGAAAAGGGAAGACATCCACAATACTGAAATCCATAGCTTCATTAATTTACACAATTCAATTAAATATAGAGAAAGAGTAGGATCATCATGCAAGATGTATAAAATGAAGGCTTGCAACACATTTGCTTCATAGAAAAATTTTGACAAAGTTTTGGTAAGTAAAGAATCCGAAGGGGATTCAAATGAAATACCTTAAAATTTATAAAAGAAATTTGGAGAGGAGAGAGAAAGTTAAAGTTTTTCATATGCATGTATTGCTCACCTACCAAGTGAAAAAATAAATTAAAACATCATGACACCCTTTGTGGAGCCCATCACTACTGTATTTTAGCTTATGCGACAAGAAAATGGCTCCCATGCTCCATTAATGGTTATAGATGGTAGTATAGTCCCTTAGAGTGCTGGATAATAAATTCCACTTTTAACCCCTTATCATTCACCAAAATTTAAATATGAAGTTGTTGGCACATAGAGGACTCCAAGAGATTTCTGAAAACTCAAAATTTTTGCAAAATGGATCTCTAGGGAGAATGTTATGGTGTTTTGAATATCACAGACTAATCAGGAGAGCCAGGGGCTATTATTGATGCTTCCCAGTTCATTGCATTGATTTGATGATGCACCACTGTAATTGGCATCATTAATTTCCATGTGCTTTATTTCAATATTTTTTTGAAGTAAAGAAACCTAGTTTCACTTCTTAACTCTATTTGGTATTTTACTTTATTGTAAAGTGATTGATAGCCAAGTTACTACCTAGGGTGGCGAGCTAGCTCACCACACAATTCAACATTTATCCAACTTCCTAGCTCCCTCCATTAGTTGATTAATGAATCAATACTCCTTTTGAATGAATTTGGTCCTAATTATTTTTGGATATGGATCTATCTCCCTTGAAATCATTGATTCTCATTATGAGTGACTCATCTATTATTGAATCGATTTGACTTGTATTTTCTTATCAATCCATGAATTTTTTTTATCTTGCTTCACATTATTTCAGGGAAGTAACAATTGTTCAATTTTCCATGTTGCATTGACTTTGGCCTAGTGTTCATTACATTAAAAAAATTCTATACTTAACTTAGCTCAAACCCCAAGGTAAGACATCATCTTGCAAATCAACACCCAACACTGAAAATGACTCACCATCCTTTACGTTGATCTAACTTGTCTTTAGTTGGATCACACCCAAAAAAATAGCATCTAACCATTTCTTCACAATAGGCATGCCCTTGACTTGATTTTCCATCTTTATGTCAAATCCACACTACTCTACTTGATTAGCATCAAAAATGATCCCCATTCTTATTTTAGCAAGATCTCTCTTAATCACCACATAGATCTACTGAATTTTCTGAGGGTCAAAAATTTGAGCAAACTCTACTTGGTTTGCATTGAACTCGAGGCCACTTACTATTTTAAAAAGATTTATCCAATTCTTTACAACTCTTCATTGTCTTGGCTTGACAATTTTATTGTTTGGTTGGCATGTGTCTTTTCCCACAACCCATCTTTCATAAGTTCTCAATCTCCTTGTAGTTTGCATGGGCCAATTTTGATCCCTCGCTTGTGTTGTCATGGTAACCAACTTGCTCCACGGTATGGTAATCTCTTCTCGTGTGGCTTAAACAATCTACAAGTTTCATCTTTGACTCTGGACCAAGTTGGCCTGGCCACTCCTCCATCACCTCCTTCACCGAGCTCTCTGAGTCTTAACTCTCTCAAGTGATCTCCTTCCTACCTATGCCTCAAAAGATGTGGTTGTACTTTGCTCACTCATGATCCCCATTTCATGGTGGACATGAGCCATTATTTTCAGATCTCAATGCTCTTCCATGTTGACTAGCATGTTTTGGGACCCTTAAAACTCGGCTATGACATGTTAGTGAGACCACTGACCTACCTAGCCATTCATGCTTGGCTATGAACCTTTAACGAGCTTGACATAAGAAATTTTCCTACATATCCACTAAGCTCCCACTTTGTTCCATGTGATCGCGACACAATCCAATCAAAAGATCCCAATGGGTGAGTTACCTCTTAAATGCCTCATCTGACTAAGCTTTCAGTCATCATGTGCCAATCTTCTAACCATATCCCTTGCAATGCATCACCCCGAACAAGCTCAGGGAGCTCATGCCTCAATATCTCTATGTAAATTGACTCACATTTTTCCATGTTGCTTATGAATCGAGTTCTTTCTCTATTGGGCTTTCCATTCACCTATTAAGCAGGTGTCCATTTTCCCTCATACCACTGACGAGTCCTCCCACAATGCATGTTTTACTCAATTAGCTCACCGCCGCCATGCAACCCATGACGAAGTGATCTTTCCCTATCATGTGTTAATGTTTCACCTCCTTCCATCGGGATATGACTAAGATCGATCCAATTTCTAAAGAAATGATCTCGTTGAGCTACTGGACAAGATAAAAATTAGCTCGACCCACCAAATGGCCCATTTGGGCAATTTTATATCATATTTTGCATTTCAGGGGGTTCGTTTTGAATTTTCCTGGTGTCAGAGACTATGAGGACCCTTTGAAATTCCTGAAAACTAATTTTTATAATTTTGGTTGATTTTCCTATTCAGGCCAAGTGTGGACTAGCGGAGCTCACATTCCCGTATTTTTCAAGTTCATATCAAGGGTCAAAACCTAGAAGAGGAAAAAAATCCTCAAATATTATTTTCACTACTAAATTCACCAAACTAGCTCCTGAAGCCTCAAAAACCACTTGTAATGCAATTTCATCATTATATGCCTGGGCCTAATCAATCCTTGTTGTTCATTTTTCCTAGGAGGGGAAAAATAGATAACACCTTCTAATTAGAAAATAGAAGACTTTATACAAGAGGCTAAATATATCTACAATAGCTTAATTAATGTTAGTATACACCATACCTATCCAGAAGGGAACAATGGTAAGATCATTTTGCTAATGTGGGGGTAACTTATAATAATTACAAGTTTTGGGAAAATCATGAATAAATCCTTAAGGATACGAAGGAAATTTTGGAAAATGTTGAGTGTGGAGCTAAATTTATTCAAAAGAATCTTATTTTTACATGTTGATGGTTTTGACAGTGACTGACATCATTCAGTAGGTAACCAGTATCAGTCAAGACATGATAGGCATCAGTCAAGCAAGGACCTACATCAGTAGGCTTTGGGATGGTGCTTATTTCTTTGAACAAGAATTAGAATAAATATTTTTCTTTAAAGATGATTTCTTGATTGTAAAATCATAGTTAGTTTCCCATAATAGATATATATGCATGTATGCATTTTATGATGGTATGAGAGAAGAAAATAGCAATTGTTTGCATGTTAGTTTTATTAGTGAGCAAGAAATATTAGTTATTGATTATATTTCTACTTTAAAACATTGAGTAATGATATTGTCTATTTCTTAGTAGACGTAGCCCACACTGGGTGAACCACGTTAAATTTGGTGTTATCTTTCTCTTTTTTATTTTATCTTCTTATTATTTCTACATTTATTTATTATATGCTTTATCTGGTTTTAGATCTATGAAATAGTGTTACATGGTTTAACCCCAACAACTGGTATTAGAGCTTTGTTTGGAGGTTTTTTGTGTTGGCAGGATTTACTTACAGACGGTTTTCTGATTGAGTGGGGGTAGAGAAATGTCATAAGATAGTATTTAGTAGAGAAATTTGACAATCATAATTATCAACTATGGAAGATGCAGATGGAGGATTATTAGTATCATAAGGATCTATATGTATTGTTGGATGATCATGCATAGACGAATATGATGATTAATGAATAATGGAAGGTTAGTCATAGAAAGGCTCTAGAATCTATAAGATTGAGCCTGCCAACATCAGTGGTTTCAAATTTTATAGATGTAAAAACCATGTTAGAGTTGATGAAATATTTGGAAAATTTGTATGAAACTCCTAGCACTTTGAATAAGGTTTATTTGATGAAAAAAATATTTAATTCTAATATGCAAGAAGGTAGATTTGTATCTAATCATTTGAATGGTTTTTGGTCTATTGTATATCAATTATAATCGGTATAAATTTTGTTTGATGATGAAGTGAAAGCAATTTTATTCTTATGTTGTTTGCCAGATAGTTGGGATAACTTAGTAATGGTTGTAAGTAATACAACTTCTTCTTCTAAAGGTTTCAAATTTTATGATGTGGTTAGTATAATCCTTAATGAGGAAATACAGAGGAAAATATTACAAGAAACATCATCTAGAAATGCTTTAAATGTATAAAGCATGGGAAGATATAAGGAGAGATCATTAAAGAGAAAGAAGAGTGGGAAATAATATTCAAGACATGAGAGATCTAGATCTAGGTACAAAGATTTACTTTGTTGGAATTTTGGAAAGAGAGGAAATGGAAAGGAGTGTTGGTCTAAGGAAAAAAGAGAGAATACATCAGACAAAGGTAAATAAAAAGGTAAATAGGCAAACATTTCAAGTGAGGTAAAACAAGATGCCCTTATCCTCTCCTTGGATGATAAATTAGAATCTTGGATTTTAGATTTTGTTGCTTCTTTCCATGCTACCCTAATAAGGGTTATTTCAATAATTATTTTTAGGGTGATTTTAGACAAGTTTATTTAGGATATGATGATCCATGCACTATTACTAGTAAAGGTGATGTTTATCTAAAGTTACAGAATGGAAATATATGGGTATTGAAAGATGTGAGGCATGTGCCAAGCCTTAAGAGAAATCTGATATCTATATGGAAACTAAGTAAATCGATATGTGTGGTTACATTCAGAGCTAACTCTAGGAAGGTTACCAAAGGATCTCCAATTATGGGAAGAGGAAACAAGGTAGGAACTGTATATATGTCTACCTGTGTTACTATTTCCTTTTGTGTGCTATCTACTATAGTTTTAGATACAACCATGTGGCATAATCAGCTGGGCCAAATGAGTGAAAAAGGAATGGAAATATTAAAGGCTAGGGGTAAGCTATCATATTTGAAACAATTATATATTGAATTTTGTGAGAACTTCATATTTGGAAAGCATAAGAGAGTGATATTTCTCAAGGTTGGGTTGATAAAGAAGGTGCATAAATTAGAGATTGTATACTCAGATATGGGGACCAACTCAAGTAGCTTCTATTGGAGAATCCCAATATTATGTGACTTTCATCGATGATTCCATAATGAAGGTATGGATATATTATATTAAGGGTAGGTCTGATGTTTTTGAGACTTTTAAAAGGTGGAAATATCTCGTGGAAAATTAAATAAACACTAAATTAAAGTTTCTTAGATCTGATAATAGTGGTGAGTACTACAACAAGACTTTAAATGATTATTGCTCAGTGAATGGAATACAAAGAGAAATAAATGGTCCTAGAACTCCATAGGAGAATGGAGTTACAGAAAGAATGAATAGAAAAATCATGGAACATGCTAGAAGTATGAGGATACATGTTAGTTCTACTTTTAAGTTTTGTGTAGAAGTAATGGATACAACAATGTACTTGATCAACTGTAGGCCTTCAACAACACTCGATGTGGGAATACAAGAATTGGTCTTGAAAAGAGCTATATTTTACTTTTCTTAGAGTTTTTGGATCAGAAGATTGTGTGCATGTTTATAGGGAAAATAATAAGAAGTTGGATGTTAAATCTAAGATATTTACTTTAATTAGTTATGGATCTGGTGATTTCGGATATCAATTTTTGGATTTAGAAGATTCTAATATTGTAAGGAGTTGTGAAGTTGATTAGAATAAAAAAATAATGTACATGGATCAGGTTTTTGTACCTAAACATGAACGGGTTGAGGATATTTTGAAGGAAAATTTACTTTTAGACCTAAAATAGACATTGACGTTAGTTCTACAGAAACCGATGTCAGTCATACTGACCAAAATCAACATATAGGATTGGGTTCGGAGCAGACATCGAGTGTAACTGACATCATTAATTGAACTAACGTTGGTAAGGCAACCACATTTTGTTAGAAAACAGAGGAAGCATTATCAGTTAAGGGTGATCAGCATCAGTCATTGACAAAGTTTGACATGAATGTGTAATAAGAATAGAATGAGCCCCAGACACCCCAAATCTTAGTGAAAAGGTCACAAATGGTAAGTAGACCTCCAGATATATTTTCACCTTCCTTTTCTTAATTGTTATTGAATGATAATGGTGAACTAGAAATATTTGAAGAAGTAATGTAGGTAGATACCCGCAAGCAGTACGAGCATGACATGGAAGAGGAGATGGACTCCTTGGAACAAAATCAGACATGGGATTTGGTCAAATTTCTAGCAGGTAATAAAACTCTATAGAACAAATGGTTTATAGAATCAACAAAGAAGAAGGTGCACTAAAAGGGTATAAGGAAAGGCTTGTGGTAAAGGGATTTACATAGAAATCAGGTATTGGATTTGACAATATTTTTTCTCGTATAGTTAAGATGACTTCTATTTTTATTATTCTAAGTTTGGTTGCAACAAATGAATTTCATTTATAACAACTTGATGTTAAGATGGATTTTCTTCATGGTGATTTTGAGGAAGATATTTATATAGAACCGCTTGGTTATGAAGTCAAGTGTAAGGAGAATCTTGTGTGTAATTTTAAAAAGAGCCTATATGGGCTCAAACAAGCTCCAAGGAAATGGTATTTTAGACTAGATAGTTTTATACATGAGAATAGTTATATGAGATGTGAATCTAACCATTGTGTTTATTTTTAGAAGCTTTAAAATGGGAGCTATGTTATTTTTTTTATTGTATGTGGATGATATGCTGATTACAAGATCAAGTATATAGGACATAGGTAAACTTAAATAAAGGTTAGCGCACACATTTGCAATGAAGGATTTTTGATCTTCAAAGAAAATCCTGCGCATGAAAATACATAGAGACAAGAAAAAAAAGAACTTGTATTTGTCTCAAGAGGCTTATATCAATAAGGTGTTGGAAAATTTTAACATGCAAAATTCAAAACCTATTACTACACCTATGGGTGGACACTTGAAATTGAGAAAAAGATCATTCTCCTTCATCACACGAGGAGGTTGAGTACATGGTACATGTTCCCTATGCTTCAGTAGTAGGAAGTATTATGTATGACATGGTTTTTACTAGATGAGACATTACATAGATAATGGGAGTTGTGAGCAAGTTTATGGCTAATCTAGGTAAAGAACATTTTAAAATAGTCCAATGGATTCTCAGGTATTTGAGAGGAAAATACGGCATGGAGTTATACTAGGGAGAGTTAGATACTTATTTATGTGGCTATGTTGATTCAGTATATGGTTTGAAATTTCAATGGCAGGAGGAGCACCACTGGATATGTTTTCACAATAGGTGGAACAATAGTTAGCTAGATTTCGAGACTACATAAGCTTATGAATTTCTCTACTACAGAGCAAGAGTATATTGCAGCTACAGGAGCTAGCAAGGAGATGATATGGATGAGTAGGTTCATGGAATAGATGGGAAAGAAAAAATAGGATTGTACATTATACAATGATAGTAAGAGCGTGATCCATCTAGAAAATAACTCAACATTTCAGTCAAGAACAAAACACATTTAGTTGAGGTATCACTTCATATGGCAGGTTTTAGAGGATGGGTAGCTGAAGTTAGAGAAAATCCATATGGATGAGAACCCTACAGATATGCTAATGAAGCCATTGGTAAGAGATAAGTTTGAGCTTCACTCCACTTCTATTGTTCTTCATGTTTGATACTTGAAGAGGAATAAATGTGCCAAGGATGGTGATGCACAGTACAATGTAGAAATTGATCTCCAATTGGGGGATTGTTGAGTGTGGAGCTTAATTACTTAACAATAAGCTTACTTTTACATGTTTCTGGTTTTGAAAATGGCTGGTATATGTCAAGAGGTAACCCGACATTTGTCAAAACATGACTGGCATCAGTTAAGAAGGGACTAACATCGATCACTTGTGTGATGGTTCTTTGTTCTTTGAACAAAAATTACAATAAATATTTTTCTTTAAATATGATTTACTGATTGTAAAATCATAGTTAGTTGCTTAGAATATATATATATGAATGTATGCATTGTATGATGGTATGAGAGAAGAAAATAACAATTGTTTACATGTTAGTTTTCTTAGTGAACAAGAAATAGTAGATGAGTGAGAGAAAAGAATTGAACATCCTGTGAGGTGTTGGAAGACTGCAAATCTTCATTTTATTTCCTCTGTAAATCACTGAATAATAAGATTGGTCATTTCTTGGTGAACGTAACCCACACTAGGTGAACCACGTTAAATATGGTGTTATCTTTCTCTTGTTTATTTTATCTTCCGGTAATTTTCTCACTCATTTCTTGTATTCTTTATCTAATTTAATATATATGCAACATTGTTATATGGTTTAACCCCAATAGAAAAGGAGGCCTTTGAAAACTATCTCTATGACTTTTACTGATATTTATTTCAATAAAATGATCTCCTTCTACCTTTTCTGGTCTACACGCTCAAACACTCCTCTCACCCAATGACTATATCTTATATTTTCCATATCATACTTCGTATTACTCATTTTTGTGGTCATCATACTTCTAGGTCACTTTTTCTAAAATGATATCCCTCTACTGAATGGTTTCTAAATCACTGCTAACATGGGAGGTCCTCTCTGTGGGGTGAATTAGTGTTAGATCCTTCTTGGAAAGCTAATGTTGATCTATGGAAATCAATGGATGTTGATGGCTTTACTACTTTAATTAAAAGGATAAAGGTTTATGATAAGAAATTTTCTATTCTCTTTTCTAAACATTGAAAAAAAATGGTATTTACATTTGAGGGAAAGTATTTCCCTATCTTTGAGAACCTAATTTATTTTTTTACGGGATTAAGATCTTATGTCATCAAATTTTTCCACAAGAGTTTTTATATAGATGCAGAGAAGAAGAAGTTCCTTCAATTTTTAGAGAAATTGGAAATAAGTAAGGTTGGGATTGTCTTCTCCTCCATCCCAACCATGTATATCAAAGTGGCTTGCATGGTTATTCAGTATGTAACTTTGGAAGGTCAATTCTCTACCATTCCTCTTCATCATTTGGTTACCCTGAATCATTTTTACAGATCTCCTAGGGTTATTTTGGCCTACTATATACTATAGTCCCATGAAAAGTCTATCCATGAAGTGCACACCCATAAGAGAACCATGTCAGTTCATCAAGGTGTCATTATGTTATTACATATCTACTACCATGAGATGGAAGCCAACATACCTTTTACATACAACTCACCCCACTCCCACTCAATCAAATAAAAAAGGCTAAGGTAACCCTCTCCCCCTCTAGCTAGGAGGGTCCTTAGAAGATTTGATAAGAACAAATAACATTATTTTTCCAAAATCTTGTTAAATATGAGATAGTCCCTGGATGTACCGCTTCCTCAGTTCAATCCCAAGGGGAAACAACCTGATATAGAGAGTATTCAGAAAAAGATAGAAGAATTGTTTGAGAAGCAACAGGTATGAGGTGCTTTTGTGGAAAAAATTGTATCTAAGTAGTTGAATCATCTCACTAGGCAAAAATCCTTCCTTGACTTTTTGCATAATCAAGCTAAACAACTATGTGATATGAGTGGTCTTTCGAAGGAATTTTGGAAAGCTGAAAAGGAAAATAAGAATGTGATCTCTTCCAATAGCAAAGATCCTGAAAAGAAACCATCCTTGAACATGTTGAAGGCATTGGAGGAAGTAAAAAGATTTGTTAGAAATGTTTTAGTTAGGAGGATTTTTTCCTTCTTGATCATTTTTTTTCTGTTGTTTTTTTGCTGGTTGTGTATTTGTTGTGTACATACTGTTATGTTATGTTTTTTCTTCTCCCTAGAATTTTTTCTCCTCCTTTGTTGTTATTTCTCTATTTGGCAGTTTAGGCATTTTTGTTGGGGTGTCATCCCCACAAATAAAAAAACCACTTTGTTTACTTTGCTTTGTCTTGATTGTACGCTTGTAGTTGGGGTGTGGCCCCCACTTATCAAAAAACAACTTTTTTCTTCATGTTTTTTCTAGCCTTTGGGATTTTTGTACTCCAGGGTGTAGTCCCTCCCAAAAAACCATTTACCATTAATTAAAAAAAAATCTAATTCCATATGTTATTTTTTTATGTTAACTAATTGAAGGAAGTATATAACCAATTCATACTCTTATGTTTAGATGGATGCAACATGATTAGAGTGGATGTTTCATGTCATTTATCTTGAGATGACCATGTATAAATTATTTTTATCAGATTTTAGGTTTTAAAAAATAATACGAAATGCTAAGGAACTTGATTATGATGTACTTGATTGATATTGTAATTATTTATATGATTTAATAAATATACATGTATTTGATCAAAGGATAAAGTATCAATTCGTAAATGAGTAAGGAATTTAAAGGCCTATTGTATTTTTTTCATTTATAATATCATTATGTACTTTAATAATGAGGTTTTAACCTCTATTATAAGAAAAAATGTTTTTTTACATTGTATTCATGTTTTATGGAAATTTTATAATTACGAAATTATGGTAGATTATGAATGCAATGTTGGAAGTACAATATGATGATTTTCTTTCATTATGATTTTTATTTGAAACAAGCATTGTATCATTGTTTGACAGTAAAGTGTTCGTTGTGAATTGATGTTTTATTAGGATAATACAAATTTTAGAATGTGTCCTTATAATCAATTGAATGAATAATAAAAAAAGTAAAATAAATAAGGAAATGTGAAAAGTATAATAAAAGAGAAGTATTTATGATTTAACTGTTAAACACATATTAACATGATGATAAATATTATCATGAATGTATGAAACAACAAGATACATATTGTTTCTTTTCTAATAATAGAAATTTACACTTTTATGATATCATCGTATCATCATAAGATGATAGCTGATGCTGATGTATTTCATTTAGAAAATAGTTACAATGATGTAAACAAAGTACAAACATATATTGTGAATAGATGAAATAGTACAGATGTTCATATCTTACTTAGGAAAACTAAAGTATAAAATTGTCTAATAATGAGCATTAATGATGTTTACTTTCTATTATGAAATGGTTTAACTTTTATACTTGACTAAACCTAATCAATGAATGTAGATTGACATAGTTTAAAATCGTGAAAAAGAAGGTACATGTTGGTGCTTGTTTTTATCTCTCCCCTTAGTCTTAAATATGGCTCCAAAATTTTTCATTTATTATTTGCTAGAACTTTGAAATATTTGCATTCAAAGGATAAACCCATGTTAAACCCAAAAAAATCCTTTATTCATGCAATAACTCTGGCATGAATATTCATTACCATTAAAATTGGTCATAACCACATTGTTAGAGGAATATTTTTGTGTAAAACTTGTTAAACACTTGGATCAATCCTTGCAAAAATCTCCCTGTGTATTGTTTTGTGTTAATCCTTATACAAACTACATTTTGTTTCCCAATGCCCAAAGGCACACGGAATTTTTTGGTTCATTTCACTATATCGGGAATTAATTACATATTTAGAAACATTACATAACATGAAAAGTGTAAATAAAATGCCAAGACCCGATCAAATACTCTAAGGAATATTTGAAGTCATATGGTTACATAGTGCTAATACACCCCTTCTCATAGAAAGTAAACATGTCTAAAAATATTATTGAATGAGGAAGATGGAATTTTTATGCACTCTTGCATCATGTACTGAATGAAGTGAAAAGTACAAATATATGCCTAAAACCTGATGGAGGACATGTGTTAACGTTTCAAGTAAATTCAATAAGCAGGTCTTCAGGTCAAACTTGCAGTTTTGCACTCCTTCAAAATAGTGGAGGAAAATACAAATAAACTCTGTAATCCCACCACTCTTTAAATGAAAAACACATGTAAAGATTATATTAAAATAAAAATGGGAAAATTAAATAAACATGATTTGACACATTTATGGCTACTAACATTAATGTGCATTACACGGCATGGTAATATTTTTAAAAGTCTTTTGATCATTTCAAATCATTACCTTGCATACGAGAAATTGGAAGCCCTAAATCTTGTAAATTTACAACATGGAGAGAAAAATTCCACTATGGAGAAGTAATTTTGAGCCAGACCATTTGGAGCCACAGGTGATCCGAAAATGGTACTTAATTTTTTCTGAAGTACTTAGAAAATTTTCAGATGAACAAATTTAGCAGACTTAACATTGATCATGAGTTTATTTTTCCAATTTTGGGTGTCTTGCAGCCCAATTTTTAAAATCTTCTAAAATGATCAATTAATCTGATTTCTAGCTTAAGTGAATTCAATGACTCTATTACCAAACCATTTTTAAATAATTCACAAGTTGAATTTATAATGCACTCAAACTAAATTCTTGATTCCAAAAATTTGAAAGTGCATTCACTAAGTGATTATGGGTTATGGATACTAAAATATCCTTCCATATTTTTTCTCCAGTTTTGTGCTTATTTTATCAAATAATCAAATAAATCAAAATGAAGAGTTTTATCTGATCAGAAGCTTCTAAAAAAAGAAATCAAATCCATAACACAAAACTTGATAACAGAGTTCACCCGAAGGCTATGTCTCCAGATTCTTGAAATGAGATTCGATCTATTCAACATCTTATGAATTACCATAAACCCTTCAATATTGACTAACATATATTTATACCTACAAATTATCTAATCAATATCCTAAGGAACTATAAAAAATAGCAGAAACAGTCCCAAGAATAATTCGTGGCTCCTACAGTGCTTCTCTGGTTGGTTTCCTATGCAAATAAATCCAAAAAATGTCTACAAATTGAAATGAAAAACACCTACATGAAATATGTTTACATTTATGGAGACCTTATGAAATTTTGAATAAATTCCCTTTTTATTCCATGGCTTGGTTCGGACCATAAGTTCTTGGAAACTTCATATCGTTGTTGGTTCCTCATTTATGTTCTATGGAACTGCGACAGAAAATCACCTACAAAGGAAAATATACATAGCTTCATGAGAAAATAATACCACCATTTTCTTATTCTTAGAATTATGAGAAAATTTTATTTTGAAATCAATTTCTGAAAGTTCTTATAAGTGTCTCAGAACTAGATATGAATGTTTGTTGCCCTATTTGATTTCTTCTCATTACATAGAGCACAATGCTCTATTTATAATGGCAAGCTATTTTCCTTCTCGTCTGAGCTAAGTTCTGATTTGGTTGGGTGGATAGACTTGGGACCACAAGGTCCACGGTTCAAATCCTAGTGGTTCCTTTTTTGGTGGGCTCGTTGTATTGGAATTGGGTTTAACTCAAACATTGGTTGTGGTGGTGGTCTTTGTTTGTTTAAATATAGGCTTATAATCCCATCTAAACATGGAAATAGACACATATTTTCCCCTTTTGTTGGGCTTACTAATTCCACCACTAAGATAAATTTTTAACCACCCATGTGGATATGGCTGTGAGCATTGTGTGAAAAGCCTAAAGCTTGAGCTATAAATAGAACCAATCCTGAGTTGAAAGGGATATAAACTAACTAACATATGTTGGAGGAATCCAAGGTAAATGGAATAAAATACATCACCATCCAAGGTAATAGTGAATACTAGTCTTAAAAAACCATTAGGAATTAAATGAAATATTTTATGAGAATTGAATTAGAAATGATGCACTATGGCTCCAGCGTAATCGCAAGGAAGAATCGATAAAAAATGGAAGAAATTACATAACAGAAACAAATTTTTCACATAGAGGAAAGACAACAGAGTGTCTTGGCATGCTCATAAATCAGAAATGAAATGTTACATATAGGGTGCTAAGTAATCCTAGTGCATGACACACAAGAAAACCCTAAACCAAACCCTAAACCTAACCCATGTGAGATGACCCTCTATATGTGAGTGGAGGACACATAAGATCCCACACACGAACACCCCCCTCATCGAAGCTAGGGTAGAGGCTATGATGAGTCAGAAAAAACAAGAAGACACTCCTAAACAACTAATGGCCTGATAAGGTGCCCATTAAAAAAAAACATATTTTTAGAATAATAAGAATAAGAGAAGGTATATATAGCCTAAAAAAGATGAGCAGTTGTATAAGACCTCGCCCCAAGAACAAGTGAAGAAACTTCACTTCAATGAAGGGCTTGGTGAATATATCTACAATCTGATCATTTTTCTAAATGTATTGAATGTCGATGATACCATCATGAATAAGCTCTCATATGAAATACATATGGATCTCAATGTGCTTTGTCCACTGATGCTAAACTAGATTTCTGAAAATTGAAATAGTTCTCATGTTATCACAATAGATAATAGTAGGTTACCAAAATTGGATGCCAAACTCTATCAGAATACCCTATAGCCAAACAAATTATGTGGCAACGCTAACTTATCCTTTTTATTTTGCCTCTATAGAAGATATCATAATTGCATTATGCTTTTTTCTAGACCAAATAATAGGACCTCAACCAAGAGAGAAACTATACCTGGATGTAGATTTCCAATGATCTAAGTCACTGGCCTAATTAGAATCTGTGAACCCAATCAAGTCAATATCCACCCCTCCATAATAGCGAATGAAATCAGTATAGGTGCCATGAACATAATGAAGGATCTTTTTATCTACTTTCCAATATAGCTCATGTGACTCCTGCATGAATTTGGACATAATCCCAACAGTATAAGATAAATACAGTCGAGTGTGAGTCAAGTAAATCAAGATCCCCACCAACTGATTGATAAAAAGTACCATCAACCAAGGGAGTAGAGAAATCTGAAACCAACTTAACCCTGGAAAGAAAAGGATTAGGAGAAGACTTGCAATTAGACATTTGAAAATGAGAAATAAATTCAGGAGCATACTTAGGTTGCGAAATAAAAATTCTCAAGTTAGATTTTGAAATTTGGATCCTAATAAATTAATGAAAAAGATGTAAGTCATTCATGGAAAACCTTTTGTCCAAGGTGATCTTCACATAATCAATGATAGAGGAAGAGCTTCATGTGATCAAGAATTCATCAACATAGAGAACAATGATGATTATGGATTCATCTTGCCATATAATATAAACATTTGGATCAGAGGGACACCTATTAAACCTTGATGTAAGTGAAAATGACTCCATCTTTGTATACCAAGCCTGAGGGGCTTATTTAAGGTTATAAAGAGACTTCTTTAACTTAGAAATGAGGGAGGGATCATGGACATAACCCAGAGGTTGTTCCATGTAGATGTCTTCCTCTAGGTCACCATGAAGGAAGGAAATCTTAACGTCCATTTGATGGAATTTCCATCTATTTGTTGTGGCAATGGAAAGGGTCAGTCAAATAGATGTCATCTTCGTAATCAATACAAACGTTTCAGTATAATAAACCCCAGCTATTTGGGAGAAACCCTTATCTACTAATCATGATTTAAACTTTTTAACATCTCCATATACTCCATAATTTTATCATAACACCCACTTACACCAAATGAGTTTTCTTCCTTTCAGAAGAGGGGTGAGATCCCAAGTATCTTTATTCTTGAGAGAGGAATACTCCTCATCCATGGCACAATCCCATTCAGGAATGCAAGAAGCCTCTTGAAAAGACTATGGATTAGAACTAGAGGCAAAGAAAGAGTGGGGTCCAATGAAATCTAAGCAAGTAAATCTCATATCTCTAACTAAATCTCTAGTGCTTTGTAAATTTTTCCTAGCCCAAAGAGGGCTAGGAGGATTAGGCTCTGAGTTAGAAGATTCGTCACTTGATTGAGAAGGGACATAGTCTTCATCATCACTATTCTCAGAATTGGAAGACTCAAAAGGTCTGATTATTGGGCCCTTGGAATATTGGCCAAAGTATGAAGGCATGTGGGCGCACAACATCCTAGTTATAGAAGGGAGTGCAAGGCAAAACCGCTCAGGAGGAAGAGTTAAGAAGGCACATGGTTCACACTGTTCGTAAAAGGACATTTGGGACTTAGCCAATTTATGCAACAAAGGTAGAACATGTGAAAAGCATGATTGGTTGCACGCGGATAAGATTCCAGTTTAGAAATAAGGGCCTAGGAAAGAGCATGCCAGCAATGGAATATTCTTGAAGATCATCATGAGATGGAGTGGAGAGCTTAGGCCTGAAGGAACATGCTTGCTTGGAGGACCACATTCGACACTTTGTGATGGTTTTGAGGGCATGGCGAGGTGAGTTGGTAGCACAAGAAGATGATAAATACAAGTTCCTATGGAACAAAAAAAGAGACCGAGATAATATACAGATGGGGATATAGAGATAGAGGAAGAGATACACAGAGAGATAGATAACATGAGTGAAGCTTTGCATGATTGTTGCAAGTGGAACTTTGATGCAGAAAGGAATGTACTAGGCTTAGTATTGTAATTTATTTTTCTTTTGGCATAGTTATACAAGCCTAGTGATTTGCATGACTACAGTTTGCCCTCTATGGCTCTTTGTAATGAAACAATGAATACAGTGAGGTTACTATACGCCGGAAAAGTGACAGGTGAGCGTGAGAATCTACAAGTGACTCTTCCGCATACCTGACCTCTCGAGGTCGTGCCGAGACAGCCGGTGGGGGTAGAATATGCGTTGGATTCAGACAAACTAGTTAGGCAGTCTAATGTCTTCGACACGCACTAGTGGAATTTGTGAATCTAAGGCAAAGAAGGCCCTTCTAACTTGGACTGGTGTGATAGATCGATCGGCAAGGATGACTGCTCAAAGGCTCCAATCAATATCAAGCTCTGGCGTGATTTGATCTATGGGTTGTGGAATACGTGAAAAATGACCTGGGATAGTTTCGTGTATGTCTCCAGATAAGGTCATAGGGTGGATGGTGAAAACAATTGACTCTATGGATGATTCTCTGGCCTAGTCTAGAATTCTCTAGCTTTGTTAGCCGCTATATCTAGTAAGGAAAATTGTTCGATGATGATGGGTGGAATTGGAGTGGTGGATTGGTCTATAATAATAGCTATGAGATCTGTGCGTACTCTTGGAGCCAGAAATCAAGTTCTAATCTATATCTAATTGACTTGTGGATTTTCTCGTTGGGCTGTGGGATCTAGTGGTATCACTGTGAAGTCACTCCTGCACCTGGCTGTGGGACCAAAGGATCACAACCAAAGGTTTGTTCTCTTTCGAACCCTTCTACAGTCATGTGAGTGTTTACCTAGGGCAATCTTTAATTTGGTTGGTTTGACCAAAATGTGTGTGCTTGGTTGTCCTCTATGTTTAACCCTCTCAACTGAGAACTGATCAGTTGTAAATCTGTTGTTGTTCGGAATACTTGTATTCTGAGATTTTGGTCTATGTCAACTATTGCTATGACAAGGTTTGGTCAGGGCATGATTGGCTCAAATATATATTCCCTGGGTTCCCGAGGTCCCGTGATTGTCATACAAAATGAAATGTAAATCTAACTGTAACGAAGCAAAATCTAACTACGTGGAATAAATCTAAAACATATATATAACCTCTATTCTTCTAAGAAACCTTTCCAGATTATAATGGAAAGCAAACTATTTTAAGCATATCTAGAAATAAAATAACAATTTAAAACAAACAAAATAACCGATTGTAGTTATCAGCGTGTGCAATTTGTAGATTTTATTCTAAATAAATAAAATAGCTTGCCTAATCTACTGCAAGATTCTCGATCCTACCTCAGAAGTGAGGAGTGAATCATAGTTTCTCAGAAACTATCAATCCTCACAGCTTCCCTGGCAATATCGAGAATAAAATTCACTTAAATGAAGCAATTATCTACTCTATTTGATATGATTCTAACTAGAACTTTGAAAGTTAAAACCTGGATTCTGCAGAACAATGACGAATCCGATGACATGTGCGATCTTGTCCCCTCAGTGTGATCTCCTCGTTCTTTCGTGTTCACGTGGATCCAGAAAAGCGTGTAATGCTAGCATTGGCAGGAGTAGATATTGGGACAAGGACATCTCAGAATGCAGACCGAAAATGTGAGTAGGAGAGGGATAGCGCAAGAGTACAGAGCTTGGCTTATGCAATTCCTAGCGGGATTTTACTGTGAGTCATGCAATATGAAGTGACCAGAACTTGAAACTTTCCTGTTTGAAGAGAAAAACCTGCAACTTTAATGGCTTCCTAAGCTATTCTATTCCAATGGATTGGATAAAACAACAACACTGTTTGCACAAGCTGGATATGTGGCTTACCAACAGCTGGACAATGCTAATGAGCATGTAAATGAAGTAAAACAAGTACTCTAAGCAAAATAATAGCTAAATCTCAATGCAAAGAGAAATTCAGAGATAAACTTCAGACCATATTGGGTGAAATAACAACACTGCCTACACAAGATGGGTATGTAGCTTACCAACAACTGAGCAATCTAACTAAAGATGCAAGTGAATTGAAACTATGGCTTCTAAACAAGATAACAAGCTAAAATACTAAAAAGAGGAGATGAGAGCAAAGATCAGTCTTCAAAATCAGGCCATTTGTTTGAGCACAAGCCATGCATTTATAGGAATTCAATCACCCAAAAATCAAAACCAAACTGAACTCCTAAACAATAAACAAAGGAAAAACACTATTCCAGGGGACCAAAAACATAAATGCATGCTCAAGTCGGCAAGGAAAGCTGGTGAAACGTGATATTTCACGTGAGTCACGTCAAAAGAATGTTCTGGAAAATGCGCACAGGACCGCCGCTCTGAGCAGGGTGGCGGTTACAGGACCGCCGCCCTAATCAGGGCGGCAGTCACGGGACCGCCGCCCTGCAGGGTGGCAGTTTCGTCACTGAAGATCAAAAGGCCAAGGAAAGAAGAAAAAAAAGGGGAAAACAAAGGGCGTGAAGGCTAGGTGGGGCATGCGGGATGTTAACGCATACTCCGAGAGCTTTTCTGGATCCCGAACACCTTACGAGGAGACCTGTATCATCATTGGGGCACTTGTTACACTGTTCCGCAGTACAGTACCTTACAATTTTGGGTACGTACATATTGCCCCCTTGGAGAAGCGTTTTAGCCATGAAGAGGCATAAAACGGTGGGTCCGAGTATGGCAGTCCCAAAATGGGGAGTTAGAAGTTATACCTTACACGTCCGTGTGTTGAAATGACGCCATCCAAAATTCCCGCTACCTACAAAATGAAAAGAGGATTCAAGTGTAGATAGATACAATAATTTGGAAAATAAATGCTAAAATAATAGGGAATGAGAACGTACCATTTGTGTGGGGATAGGAACTTACCTCCATCAGTGCTCCAAACCTGTGAAAAAGTCTTTTAAAATGAATCAGGGCGCTATATATATGAAAGTGGGCCCATTTTCCTATTCATTTGCGCGAGTTGATTTGATTGATTTTGAGCTCTGGGACCCACGGTGACAGTTTCTTGCGTGAGTAGAGTCAAAACGTCCGCAGCGAGATCGTGATCATGCCTCCACGTGCGGAACACCGTCCTGTTAGATCACAGGTTGGTTTTCTTCAATTTTGTGTTTTTCCCCCTTTAAATTTGAAATGTTAAATTTGTCGTAATGGGGGGGTTATTTTTGAAAATGTTAGGTTCAAAAGGTCCACCTAGGGGGGGCACCTACTGGGTAGGCTCCATTTTTAGGTTAAATGGTCATTTTTTGCTTATTTTAGGCTTTTTAGGATTAAAAACCCGCGTGGGTTTTCGGACCACGACCGCCGCCCTGGCCAGGGCGGCAGTTACACGACTGCCGCCCTGTTTAGGGTGGCGGTTACATGACCGCCACCCTTAAGGCGGCGGTTACAAAACCACCTCCCTGCTCAGGGTGGCGGTTCTGCACAGAATGCAAAAGAACTTATATTTGAGATTGTGTTTGTATTTTTTTACACTTCTACACATTTTTATGACTTTCTTGGTATTGTTCAGATATTAACTTGCTCTATTTTGTGTGTTTTTGGGTGTATACAGGCGAGAGAGGAGTATATTAGATGGAGCAGAGAGAGAGAGTGTGATTGGATCTCAGGGGTACTGGATGCCCTTTCACAAGACAAGGAGGATACACTACAGAGAGCTGGCATACTTCGTATATCGCGTGTGCCTCATGTTGCACCATCTAGTCACATCCTTTGTATCTTTTAGCCTCTTGCTTGGTTTTAGATTCATTTTTCTCCTTTGTATGCTTGACCTTCTGACTGCCAGGGGACTATTGACGAGTGGCAGGATTTGATCCGCAGGGTATGTACCGATTCCCTGATGATCCCCATGGATAGGACCCGCGCGGACTTATCCATTAGATGACAGGAGCCCTCAACAGCCGGTAGGCATAGTGATGTCTTCAGCTCCTATTTGGCACGATGGCAGGTTGGTATCGACCCTTCCACCGAGGTAGCGGGCTACAGGATGGCTGAGCGCCTTATGAGGAGCCATTCTCGTGGTGAGACCACAGCTGCCCCTCGAGACCCTGAACCCTCCGTACATTCAGAGTGTTGGCATAGCCAGAGTCCTAGGTGAGGGCGTGCACCTTCGGAGGGGTCGCGTAGGGGTTGAGAGGCCATTTGGCCCTTGTTTATTTTGTGCTATATATTATTTGTATATCACGGGCTCTTTGAGAATTTTGACCATGCTTAGAGCATGATGGCATTGTATATAAACATTTATTATTTATATATATGCATTCGTTTTGGATCAAAAGCTTGTCACTCATGTTTTCCTTTCTATTTCCAGTTTCTTTGTGTATACTACGATGTATGTTTGTATGCTTTTTAGAATGTATGCAATGGATAACAGATGGTGCAAATGTTTACTTTCTTTTTGTGTTTCATGATGTTGATATATGATATTGCAGATATATTGTGATTTCGAATCCTAGCTTCTGTGAGCAATTTGGATACCTCATGCTTGTTTTGGCAAAGTGATGAAAATAACCAGTATGATGAACAGATTAACTTGCCCCACTCCTAACTCCATGCAACTAGTAAGATGTGAGGGCTCATCACCAAGAGCCAAGAAGGGTGCAAGTTATGAAATGTGGTGAAATGATAGTGATGAAAGATAGACAAAGCTTTGGCGGAACCAAATTGGAAGCTACAAGCTTACTCTACCTGAATGACTTCATAGTTTAGAATGCACTTGCTTTCGCGTTTTATCTAGACATTAGACCCGTAGATGGCCACATAGTAGACAAGATCTGGGTTTTTAGGATTTTAACTCTCTTGGAATTTTGAACATCTGATTCATTCGTTTTTGACTCAAAGTTCGAATTGTTTGTTTATGACCTTTTAACATTTTCTTTGTCAAGAGGACCCCCTAAACTTTGCCCCATGCTACCAGTAAGAAGTGTGGGTTTATCACTGTGGGCAAGGCATAGGTGAGTAAGGGAATTTCCATCCTTTCCCAACCCTACGTCACTAGTAAGAGACGCAAGCTCATCACCAAAGGTTGGTGGGGCAAGGAAATGTGTAAAAATAAAATTTTCTGTTTAATCACTTTTTGACTTGCTTATTTGAGTAAAATGTCAGTATATGCTTATTTCCAAAGAGATGTATATATGGGATAGATGTGACACCATGAAGCTTCTAGAATAGACCATAGGCAAGACACCTATCCTAAGAAGAAATCAAAGTGAGAACAAACTTGCAGATCTTGGTATGGTTACCGTTAAGACTTTGTCATGTTTGATTTATTTGATAAAAGATTCCAAGATGATTCGATGGTATATGAAGATGGAGAGGTATGATTAAAGATCTTAATGCCAACAACATCATGAGTTTGTAATGAATTGCTTTGAGAATAGATTCCTTGATCACAATTTATGTAAGAAACAAGTGGACAAAATGATCTAAATCTATATGAAGATGCAATGTAGATAATTATACAAGTAGTGCTAGTTGCTTATGCGTAGAATTACTTGAGGTGCAGGGAATTGACTGTTTCACCAAATTCCTCACCTTCTAGCATACATAAGAGGTAAGCACCATTTCTGTAGTCCTTCATGACTCGGTATGGGCCCAACCATTTGGGCCGGAATTTCCTTCCTTCGCTGGTCTTCTTGTCGATCCGGCTGTCTAGTCTTAGAACTAGATCACCTTCGTATATATCACGTTCATAGACCTTTTTGTTATACTGCTGGCACATTCGGTCAGCATAAGCTCTATGCCACTACTCAACATCTAACCTAGTTTCATCTAGGATTTCTAGTTGTGAAAGACGTGCTTCTCTGTAAGCATCTTCATCCAAAATCCCTTGTAATGAAATGCGGAGACTGGGTATTTCGACCTCAAGTGGGAGAACTGCTTCTGCCCCAAATACTAGTGAGAAAGGAGTTGCTCCCGTTGGTGTTCTTATTGAGCTTCGGTGGGCCCACAAGGCCGGATATAACTTCAAATACCAATCTTGTTTGTTTTCTTTCACCGTTTTAAGGAGAATGGCTTTCAGTGTCTTATTTTTCACTTCAGTTTGTCCGTTGGCTTGGGGATAATACAAGGAAGCCGTATGATGGCTTATCTTAAATTTACTGCACAGTTCACAAACTTCTTCATTTTTAAAAGAAGTTCCATTATTGGAGATAATGATTTGCGGGATACCGTACCTGCAAATGATTTGGTTCAAAATGAACTTGGCGATTACAGAACCAGGTACAGTAGTAAGAGGCATGGCCTCCACCCATTTCGTAAAATATTCAGTGGTCATGATTATAAAATTATGGCCATCTGTGGATGAGGGAGAGAATTTCCCTATTAAGTCTATACCCCATGTAGAAAAGGGCCATGGAGTAGCGATTGGTTGCAGAGCTTGTGCTGGCATGTGGATATCATGAGAGAATTCTTGGCACTTATGACACCTGCGTGTAAACTCTATCGCGTCACGTTCTAGAGTGGGCTAGAAATAGCCCATTTGATGTATTTTTCAAGCGGTGGAATGGCCACCGAAGTGGCCTCCACATATACCGCTGTGAGATTCATGGAGAATCTTCTTAGATTCCTCTATTTCGACACACCTTAGGAGCATTCCATCGAATGCCTTTCGATAGAGAACCTGCTCTATAATAACATATTTAGCTACAATTATGCGTAGCCGTATTCTTTGTTGTGGTGTAGCTCCTTCTGGATACGTATGGTCCATGATATAGTTAATGATGTCAGCGTACCAGGGACACTCAGAGATAGCGGGTTGGGTTTCGATGTAGTATACGCATTCATCTGGAAAGTCTAAATCTACTAGATCACCTCCATCTAATGGGTTGTCAGCTAACCAATCCGCAATGATTTTCCCTTTAACTGACTTCTGATTTACAAATGTTAATTTGAATTCTCCCATTAAGGTTATAAAGCATCCATCCTTTTTAGACAATGACCCTTGCGTGAGAAAAGTCCGTAGATGGTCCATTTTTACCATGACCTTCGTTTCTTGATTCAGCATATAATGTCTTAGGTGTTTAGTAGCAAAGACTATGGCAAGGCATTCTTGTTCTGCCTATGTACAGCATGTTTCATAGTCGAGTAGCATTCAGCTAATGAAATAAATTGCGCGTTCTCTCTTGTTATCGTCTTCTTGGGCCAACATATAGGCCAGCGAAACATTGGTAGCTCGTGAATATGAATTAACGGGTGATCTAGCTTAGGTGGCATTAGCGTAGGTGGTGATAATAGAAAATGCTTAACTACTTCAAAGGCTTCATTACAGTCTTCGATTCAATCAATGCTATAGTCATTCTTGAGTAAATTGTTGATTGGATGAACGATGAAGCTTAAATCCAGGATAAATCTTCAAATTGCACCTAGCTTTCCGAGAAATGATCTGATTCCAGATTCATCTGAAGGTGGAACCATTTCGAGGACAACCCGAATTTTGGTTGGGTCAACATCTATCCCTCGTGACGATATGATATAACTTAGAAGCTTCCCTCCCGTTACACCAAAAACACATTTCTCTGGGTTTAGTGTGACTCTGTATTCTATTAGATGTGAAAGAATGATGCAGAGTACTTCAGGATGGTCACAACACTTCTTGGTCTTAGCCAATAAGTCATCTACGTAAGATTCCATGATTTTATGAATTAGATCATGAAATATGTATGTCATGGCCCACTGGTACATAGCACCGGTGTTTTTGAGACCGAATGGCATAACAACGTAGTAATAGGTTCCCTAAGGAGTTATAAACGTGGTTTTAGCTTGATCTTGCTCAAATATTATGATTTGATTGTATCCCGAAAATCCATCCATGAGAGACAAAAGTTCAAAACCAGTTGTTGCATAAATGATAACATCTATGGATGGTAATGGGAAGTCGTCCTTAGGACACGCTTTGTTGAGATCTCGGAAATCTATGCAGATGCGTATCTTTCCATTCTTCTTGAGAACGGGGATGATATTAGATACCCATTGGGAGTAGTCAACTGGTTTGATGAACCCTACCTAGAGGAGTTTTATTACCTCCTCTTTTACCATGAGAGCTACTTTGGGCTTCATGGGTCCTGATTTTTGTTTAATTGGCTTTGCATCTGATTTAGTGACGAGGTTGTGCACCACAATGTGGGGTGCGACTCCTGTCATCTCTTTATAATTAAATGCAAACACCTTCTGATGTTCTTTGAGAATCTAAGTATGTATTTCCACTTCTTCTGGGCTTAAGGATGATCCTAATTTCAATATTCTCGGTTCATCTTCTGTCCCAATATTGACATCGATTGTTTCTTCGATCAAAGAGGCGTTACCCTCTTTGAACTTAGGTGGTGCTGGAGGTAAATCCAAACCCTCCCCATTGTCTACTTCGTATATGCTAGGTTCCTTTTATAAGGGGAAATCCATCATGGGATTCCCGAAATAGGAAGATGAATTTGGAATTAAAGATAAATCTAACATATGATAGGAGAGATGTAATGCCGCATTGTCGTTTAAGTATTCCAAAGTGGCCATATTATTATCGACGTGGTCTGGGGTGGTAGATTCACTTCCACTTGAAAGGGGATTTGTCATTATTTTTATCAATGGCTCATCACGAATGGACACCGTGAACTGGGTATCTTCTAACTTATTACTTGGAGTAAAACGTGATGCTGAAGTTGCTATTGAATCGGCGAGAAGATTTTTCTCTCGCAGGATTGCTTCAATGGATATGAAGTTAAATTCCTTGCTTAAATTTAATACGGCTTCTTTGTAAAGCTGCAAGTGTTTGGCTTTGGTTTCATATACTTCTTATAGTGTTAGAAACTTGATTTGCCACTAATTGCGAGTCTCCTAAGACTCTGATGTTATCAACACCAATTTTCTTGGCTAAGGTGAGGCCAAGGAGGAGGGCTTCGTACTCAGTGCCATTGTTTGTGCATTCAAAGTTTAACTTAAAAGTGAATGGGAGGAATTTCTCCTCGGACGAAGTAAGAATTATACCTGCTCCCGCTCCATAATGGTATTTAGCTCCATCAAAATGGAGAGTCCAATACTTAGTCGAGAGTATAGATGTTGGGGCATTTGCTGCATTTGCGCACTCTACTTCTACCATACAGAGGTCCTCTGCTGGAAGGTAACCAACACCTAGGGAATATCCTATGCCTACTGAATCAAATGGTAAGAACTTTGGTGAATCTTGTTCTATTAGTTCAACGATTTTCGCAGTAGTCCCTAATGATACTGTTTCTTTAGTTTTATCTTTGGGGGTTGGAATTGTTTTGGCTATGCTGATAGTTTCAAGATCCGTCATAGGTACTAAATTTTTCTCTAGTTTTGGGTCAGTGGGTTTATTAAGTTGGTTTGTTGGAAGTTCAAATTCTGAGTGCACCCCTGGTCTTTAAATCAGCTAGGTGCAAATCGAAAGGTTTTGGATCGCCTTTGGCTACAAATACCTTCCCTAGATGCAAGAATCTTACTTCATGAAATAATGTAGAAGGGATTGCCTTCATTTGGTGTATCCATGGTCGGCCGAGTATCATATTATAATTAGTTTCCTGATCTATAATATAAAACTCAGTCAGGATTGTTTTGGGCCCTAAGGTGACTGATAGTATTATAGTTCCTATCGAAGTGGCTTTAAGGCTATCATAGCCTTTCAATGTATTTCGAGAAGTGGAACAGTTTGTTTCCCCATATCCAAGTTTTTGGAGGAAAGAGAAAGGGACTATGTTAATTGCGGCCCCATCGTCAATCATTGCCCATTTTACGTAGTTATTATAAACCCATACTTGTAAGTGTAAGGCTGGGTCACCTTGGCGTGCGATCTCAGCATCTGTGGGAATTTTACTTATTTCGAATATGAATTCGACATCCTTGTCTGGCTGCCCCGGAAGGTGGATATCAAAATCTACATGATTTACTTGTGTTTTAGGAGGTGGAGTGATGTTAATTAGATGATCTAGACCAAAAGAGCAGCTTTGTGAGGAGGAGAGTTCTTTAGTAAATCTAAAAATGAGATGTGCGAGAAGGTCTTTGTTAGGTCATTAATTAAATCATAGGCACCTACAGTTTTTTCCACTATTTGTTGACTCTTATCTGTTTCTGGAAGATGACTTGAGCTCGGTTGAGAGAAATACTCTCATGTTCTTGTTATAGCTTCGATAGGTAGTTTAGCGTCTAATTCTACCAAACTGACTATCTTGGGTCTCGGTTGACTCCCTAACTATGGCGCAACTGATGGATTTAATGAAGTCGAGGCTTCATGATCATTGTTTACCATCATTGCACCTTTGTTTGTTCATGTTAGATTCAGCCTATTGCTATCATGATTTGGGAGCGGATCGTTAAAGATCTTGAGGGGAGCATTCTGAGGGGAAACTGCCCCTGCGAGTGTATTTGGTGATGATGAGACAGGATCTTCCAAAAACAAATATGTGAAGAATTGTCTTTGTTCTTGTGGCAAGCGCTGCATAAATTTATTCTAGTCATGACACATTCTAGTATCGTGACCCCAAATTTTGTGGAAACCACAACAAGAATTGGGGTTGTAATTCCTATTTTGTTGGTTAGGTGTGTATTGTGGCCTAAAATTCTAATCAAACTGTTGCCTATTAGGATTAAAGTTTTGGAATTGTTGTTTCTGGTTTTGACTATGGTTTTGATAACTAAATGAGTTTTGGCTTGGCCCTTGTATGGGATTTTTCCGTTGTTGTTGTTGTGGATGGTTAAAATCCACTGTATTGATCATCGGGGTAGAGTTGTTGCTTCGTTGGTTGTTTGTTTGTGATGGAGTATTAACAACATTTACCCTTTTGGGCTGGTCGGTTACTCCATCCGTTGTTACCCCACGATTTTTTTTAAGGATTTTGGGTCCTTGATTGACATTTGTGATAGCTGTAGTGTTCTGAGTGGAGGTGATTAATGTCCCGTTTGTTCCATATGTCTTACAACCACTATCTATCATTGCTTGGTCTATTCAAAGATCACTCTCAAGTACTTCATCGTAAGTTCTTAGTGGGAACTTCTGGACTTCTTCCTTCACCTCTTTGCTGAGAGAATGAAGAAATAAATCGCATAGTTCCATCTGATCCATGTTTGGAGCACTTGCTGAAGAATAAAGAACTATACGCCACCTCTGGATGAAATGGGCGATGGATTCGTTGTGTTCTTGTTTGATGTGTAAGAACTCCCTGATTCCTGTTCTCAACAGTTTGTTCATGTCAAAGGCTTTGATGAACTATGACATGAGTTGTTTAAATGAATGGATGGAGGCTTCAGGTATTCTATAATACCAGTCGAGAGAAATGCCTTCCAAGGTTTTGGGGAATATTTTAGCAACAACCCCATCCCAAGGGAGTAATTCTCGTATGGCTATATCATAAGCCTTGATATGCACATTTGGATCTCCCTCACCGTTGAACTTGGGTAAATCAGGAAGAGTTCTTGGAAGCATGATGCTTCGTATGGTGAAGTCTAAGGGTTCCTTTAGATATTCTGAATAAGTCCCTATCGGATAGCTTTCGACCATTGATGGTGGTTGCTGAGGGAGTGGTGGTGGGATAGGTTGTTGATATGGTGAAGTGTATGCGTTAGCAGGGGCATAAGGAGGTCCCTGTGTTTGAGAAAATATGCCAAGAGAGGAAAACATATCTCCTTATGGTGATTTGGAGTACATGTTTAAGTATGACGGGGTATTGTCTAGGAATGGATTGTTTGATACTAGACCGAGAGGAATGGTGTTAGAGATGATGGGCCTTGTTGGCGTTTTTTGTGGATAGTGAGGAGGCATACCTAACATGCCTACTCCTGTGAGGAGATCTACTTGGCTAGAGTGGTATGGAGGATTGGAACTTCCTGCTTGTATGAACGGAGAATTTTGACTTGCTTGAGCAAGTTCTAACCCTCTCACTTTTTCTACTAACGTTGAAATGACTTCATTTGGTGAAGTCACAGTGCTTTGCCTGAGTGGCGTTTGTTGTATACCCTGGTGTTGTATAGGTACGTGATATCCTGTCATGAAGTGGTCGCTATCTTGCCAAGTTTCTCTGAGAGTATTTCCTATATGCAGTGGCATAGAGGTATTTTCTTGAAAAGAGATCTCAGGTTGTATTTGTAGACTGCCTATAGGTGGGTACATGCCCCGGGAGCGTTGTTCACTCCTAGGATAACGTATTAAATGTCCATCATCTAAGACCAAGTATGGATCTAATTGCCTACTAATTTGTGGTCTGAGTATCATTCGAGGAGATGAACCAGATTCTCCGGTAAACGTCATATTGTTTGAACCTGAAGGCTCTGTTTGCTGCATTCGAGGGGGTTGATCTAACTCCCCTGTTTGAAAAGATGAGTTATATCTGTTTCTTGGGGTTTGTGTTGACAACTGATTAGTTGAATAGTTGTCACCCCATAATGAGAGCGGGGGTGATGATTTCCTATTCTGTTGGGCGTAGTATTCCTTGAGACCTAAGAGGGGTCTACCATATGCATCGAATCCTGACATATTCGGGGGGTATATGAATACCCGTAGAATAATGGGAAGGAACAAAGGTGATTTTGTGAAAGGATGCATGATACTATGACTCTGGATGAGAAAGTAGGAAGTTTTACGTCAACTTCACTAATTTCATTTGTTTCATGTTGGGTTCACCAGTTTTGTACGCCAGAAAAGTGATAGGTGAGCGTGAGAATCTACAAGTGACTCTCCCGCGTACCCGACCTCTCGAGGTTGTGCCGAGATAGCCGGTGGGGGTGGAATATGTGTTGGATTCAGAAAAACTAGTTAGGCAGTATAATGTCTTCGACACGGACTAGTGGATTTTGTGAATCTAAGGCAAATAAGGCCCTTCTAACTTGGACTGGTGTGATAGATCGATCGGCAAGGATGACTGCTCGAAGGCCCCAATCAATATCGAGCTCTAGCGTGATTCGATCTATGGGTTGCGAAATACGTGGAAAATAACCTGGGATAGTTTCGTGTATGTCTCCAGATAAGGTCATAGGGTGGATGGTGGAAACAATTGACTCTACGGACGATTCTCTGGCCTAGTCCATAATTCTCTAGCTTCGTTAGCCGCTATATCTAGTAAGGACAATTGTTTGATGATGATGGGTGGAATTGGAGTGGATTGGAATACTAGTATGCGTAAGCCAGCGTCTATATCTGATTGACTTGCGGAATCGTTGGGCTGTGGGATCTGTGGATCACAACCATAGGTTTGTTCTCTTTCGAACCCTTCTACAGTCATGTGAGTGTTTACCTAGGGAAATCTGTAATTTGGTTGGTTTGACCAAAACATGTGTGCTTGGTCGTCCTCTATGTTTAACCCTCTACTCTGAGAACTGATCAGTTGTAAATCTGTTGTTGTTCGAAATACTTGTATTCTGAGATTTTGGTCTATGTCAACTATTGTTGTGACGAGATTTGGTTGAGGCACGATTGGCTCAAATATATAATCTGTGGGTTCCTAAGGTCCCGTGATTGTCATACAAAATAAAATGTAAATCTAACTGTAACGAAGAAAAATATAACTACGTGGAATAAATCTAAAACATATATATATATATAACTTCTATTCTTCTAAGAAACCTTTCAAGATTACAATGGAAAGCAAACTATTTTAAGTGTACCTAGAAATAACAACTAAACAGACAAAATAACCGAGTGTAGTTACGAGCCTGTGCAATTTGTAGATTTTATTCTAAATAAATAAAATAGCTTGTCTAATCTATCTGCAAGATTCTCAATCCTACCTCAGAAGTGAGGAGTGAATCATAGTTTCTCAGAAACTATCAATCCTCACAGCTTCCCTGGCAATATCGAGAATAAAAGTCACTGAAATGAAGTAATTATCTACTCTATTTGATATGATTCTAACTAGAACTTTGAAAGTTAAAACCTGGATTCCGCAGAACAATGGCGAATCCGATGGCATGTACGATCTTGTCCCCTAAGTGTGATCTCCTCGTTCTTTCGTGTTCATGTGAATCCTGAAAAACGTGTAATGCTAGCATCGGCAGGAGTAGATATTGGGATAAGGACATCTCAGAATGCAGACCAAAAATGCGAGTAGGAGAGGGATAGCGCAAGAGTACAGAGCTTGGCTTATGTGATTCCTAGTGGGATTTTACTGTGAGTCATGCAACACAAAGTGACCAAAACCTGAAACTTTCCTATTTGAAGAGAAAAACCTACAACTTTAATGGCTTCCTAAGCTATTCTACTCCAATGGATTGGATAAAACAACAACACTATTTGCACAAGCTGGATATGTGGCTTACCAACAGTTGGACAATGCTAAATGAGCATGTAAATGAACTAAAACAAGTACTCTAAGCAAAATAATAGCTCAATTCAATGCAAAGAGAAATTCAGAGATAAACTTCAGACCGGATTGGGTGAAATAACAGCACTGCCTGCACAAGATGGGTATGTGGCTTACCAACAGCTGAGCAATCTAAGTAAAGATGCAAGTGAATTGAAACTATGGCTTCTAAACAAGATAACAAGCTAAAATACTAAAAAGAGGAGATGAGAGAAAAGATCAGTCTTCAAAATCAGGCCATTTGTTTGAGCACAAGCCATGCATTTATAGGAATTCAATCACCCAAAAATCAAAACCAAACTGAACTCCTAAACAATAAACAAAGGAAAAACACTATTCCAGGGGACCAAAAACATAAATGCATGCTCAAGTCGGCAAGGAAAGCTGGTGAAACATGATATTTCACGAGAGTCACATCAAAAGAACGTTCTGGAAAATGCACACAGGACCACCGCTCTGAGCAGGGTGGTGGTTATAGGACCACCGCCCTGATCAGGGTGGCGGTGTCGTCACTGAAGATCAAAAGGCCAAGAAAACAAGAAAAAAAAGGGGAAAACAAAGGGCGCGGGGGCTAGGCAGGGCATGCGGGATGTTAACACATACTCCGAGAGCTTTTCTGGATCCTTAACACCTTGTGAGGAGACCTGTATCATCATTGGGGCGCTTGTTACACTGTTCCGTAGTACAGTACCTTACAATTTTGGGTACGTACAGTTACCTATTGCAAATAAACATGGATATCAGTAGCTTTAATGTATATTTCATTTGTAGGAGTTCTCTTTCCTTGCATGGTATGAATGAATGATTGTGTCTTTCTTTCTGTTATAATATATGTTATGGAGTCTGTTAAAACATCTGGTCTGAAGAAGCTACAAGGATCTTGAGGCTGTTCTAAGCCCTATGATTCTTGTATGTCTAAACTTCTTTCCTGAAATACTCTTACACTAATCATAGATAAATGATTCCTAATAAAACTCACATAAAAGAGAGACTCGACACCCACACGTGCCTCAAGTGAGCACTCAGCTTCTACTGGGTGATAGGCTAACGCACATGGGATTCCTTCCTTTTATAGTGTGAGTAAAATTGACTACATATTTGTTCCATTGCTGGGACCTCTTTTCAAAGTTGTAGTGGGGTATAACATGCATCATGATCTGTGTAAAGAGTATGATGGATCGGTTAACATTGGAAAATGTTGAGTCATGGTTCAAGAGCACGTAAGATGAATTTTCCTATAGATTCAACACTAGACCTGAGTTTAATACATGTAGATGGGTAGAAGAGAATCTCTACCATGATCTGTATGAGACCTTTTTCTACTACTTCCCAGTAGAGTTATATGGATGGCTTTTAGCCTATGTATCTAGATCAAGTTGGCATTATGGATCACGGATATGGACCGAAGAAGACTACCAGAGGTTGCAGGATGTAGATCTGACATGGACTCATGTTTTATATCACTGGTGGGGAGGAGTACTAGCTAGCTACACTCTGGAATATTCCATTTACATGTATTCTTTCCCAAATATTACTCAGTTTTAGTTTCTACAAGAACCTAGAGGAACATTTCTACATGTTATTCCTCTAGCTATGAAGATATTGATGGTTACCATGAGTTTAGAGGCACTCCCAATGGCCAGCTAAACCTTTATGAGTGCTGGGTAAGGAAGCTTGGGTGGAGGAAGATGGCAGATGATATGACAAAAAGGGAGAGGGAAGAAACATGGCTCAAGTATGGTGAAGCATGTGAAAGGGAGATTACTAGGTGATGTGTGGCTGCTAGTGTGATGCATCTATGGAGATAGACATTATGGGAAGGAGTTGAGGTTCACGTGGAAGACATGGAACCTGAGTAGTCTATGCATGAGGGAGACCCCTTCAACTTCTGGTAATATTTCATTTCATGGAGAAAGGAGAGTCGTTGGTACATATCTAAACCAATCCAGTGACCGATCCCTAGCGCTTGGTTTTTCTGATCCAGGAGGAAGTATTGACCCAATTGAAACCAGTGGAAGAGATAGATCCATGCCTAAGAGGTATAATTTTTTAGTTCCTTCTTCTATGGCTACACATATTCTATTATTTGGAGGAGTTTTTTGGACAAGGAGTAAGTGTACAAGCTTTTGGTCTCGCATCAGGGAGTGGCGCGGGAAAAATTAGTGGTAGTGGGGTGCTATCACATACCGTGGGTGCATAGTTTAGTGGGACCATGGGGGCACTTGACATAGCTCCTACAGGCCCTATTGGACCCAGTGGTTCTGATGGATCTAGTGGCTCTAAAGGTATAGAACCCGGTAGACCTAGTGGATCAAGTGATGGAGGAAACACTAGAGGGAACCAAGGATCTGGTTCAGGGAAAGGACCCCAGCCACCACCTCAAGTTTTCTATGAGATGTCTCCACATTTACCAAATTACAAGGGAATTGAGGATTTTGCAGAACATGTTCACAAGTGTGAACTGCTATGGCACACAAAAGGTATCACAACCCCAAAACGAAAGGCTAGTCAATTTGTAACCATGTTGGAAGTGCATGCACATAGCTAGTATATAAAGTATGACCCTCATAAAACGGCAATGGATTACACTGTCTTAAAGAATGCATTCCTGGCAAAGTTCCACATTCCTGAAGGAGATACAATAAGGAATGGTAGAGAGTGTGTGGGAGTATGATGTGTACTGTAAGACTCTCATGTCTAAATTATCATATGATATACATCCTTCTCAGCATGCACAGTGTTTTTTTGGAGGATTGATCACCCCTTTTAGTGGGCCTTGTCTCATAAGAATTTTACATATTTGTGTGAAGTATTGGAGGCTGCCTTGTATGCCGAAGCTATTGGTAGTATTGATACTGGTGTTAGCCCATTCTTGGAGGCTCAGATTGTCGTTATGGCTAAGTAATTGGAAAATCTATTTGAAAACTCAGTCCAAGAGACTTGTAGTGGTTTGTGGTGCACAGATTGTGAATTAGAGGGGTACGTTAAGGACAATTTCCCTTGAAGGATTGTACGTGATGTGATAGTAGATTGTGATGTTTGTCATGGGACCATGATGCAAGTAGATGTCCCTTACTGTAGTGCACAATCAGGAAGAATGTATCTTGTTATTGCAAGATTTTCACCTCCATGATGCATGATACTAAAGACTGTAGGCTCATTGATCAGATACATGAGGCCATTCATCATGGGGTGTGCCAAACTAGCATTGCCAATGGTTCTAAAAATGATGATCACCATTACAAAGAGCGTGCAGATGGAGGCACACATGGAAGAGGTTTTCAAGGAGGATTCCGTGGATGAGGTAGCCACAGAGGAAGGAGTGAGTTCCCATGAGGAACATGTTTTAGCTATGGATCTACATGAAATTACAAGTGTTAGTGCCTAGACTTGTTGTAGGGCTCATGGTGCGGTAAGAAGCATAAGTATGAGGAGTGCCTGAAATTATTTAAGCATATGAATCAGCAGCGCTGGAAGGACAAAAGCATTGCGATGGTCAATATCAAGAAAGAAAATATACAGTGGATGCCTTGGGTAACACAGGATGAAGGTTTGGATCCTATCTTGGTAACAACAAGGGTAGAAGCTACATGCACAAGGGAGATACCAAGACAAAAGTACCTAGTTTCAAGGGAAGAGGTCATTCATGGAAAGTATCCAGACTCCACGCATCAAAAGGATATATATCAAGAAACCATGGATGTTATTCAAAGCTTGCAAGGGGAGATCCAGTGTCTAAAGGAGTAATCTAGGAGGGAGGAACAAGGAAGGAGAATCTAGGCACAAAAAGATGACCTAGATGAGATCAAGGAGGTGTGTAAATTGCTAAGGCAGGAGAAAATCATTCCTTTGCTTGATCCTCATTGAGAGAGAAGGTACCATGTGCTAGAGAAGAACATGAGAGACAGGTATTGCACATGAACCTTCCCCCTCACAGCCTCGACTACGATAAGGAGATTACATTGAATGTAGTTGTAGATGGATGGATCCTTAGTAATATACTCATTAACACTGGCACGGAGGTTAATGTTTTAAATTTTGATGCATGGTGTCAGATGGGGAGACCTGCATTACAACCATCTTCAAATGTGATGTATATGGTAAAGAAGACTAAGGCAATGCCCATTGGTTTCTTGAACGATGTAGATATTACTATTCAGGGAGCTAAGTTTACTAGGGACTTTGAAGTCTTGGAGCTCATCAAGGGGGAAAATTTCCTAGCATTACTTGGGAACCCTTGGTGTTACAAGATCAATGCAGACCTTAGGTTCAACAAAGGGTACATCAATTTCAAGAACAAAGAGGAGTGAGTCATTATACCCTTGGTTGATGGGAAGTCAGCACCCTACATTGATCCGTTGGAAGAAGAAGTTCTGGACAAGATTTATGTGTGCTTAATCAGAGACCCTGAGATGGTACACCCTATTAATGGGATTATCTAGTTTGAAGATGCTCAGTCAGTGACTGATACCACTAGTTTGGCATGTGAAAATTGGGTGCATGGGACTTATGAATTAATGGGATGGTAGTTGACAAGATCGGTGACCAAGGTAACAAAGGCATGCATGATTCGACGCCTTGGGGGAAAAGCACTACCCAAGTACTCCAGAGGAGCCTTCCCTAAGATCTTTCTACAGGAGATAGAAGCTCAGTGGAAGAATGAGAAGGAATGTAAGGAGATGCTTAGTTATTTCTTTCTCGACATAGTAGCTCATTAGTGGACCACGCATCAGGAGAGCCTTTTAGAGTGGCACAATGTAAGAATTTCTCTCTTTGTTAGATTTTCTAGAAGTAATATACCCACTATCATCAAGGAGTGCCATGGGAAGGATCTTGCCTCTTTTCATATCCAGGAATGTGAATGGGTCTAGAGAGAAGGCATGGAAGTGTTCCCACCATCCCTCTGGGTGCACAAGTTGTATTCTACACTGCAGGGTTGTGCGCATGCATGGTACATTCGTTTTGGAGACATGCCGCTAGAAAAGGAATTAGCAAGAGCTTGATGCTGACCTTATTCAAAGGTTTGAGTATCGGAGTACCAAGCCATTGATTGATAAGGCCTTGAAGGGTATCAAGTGCCTTACCATGGGGGATAGTGCCAGAATGGAAGATAGGCTGTTGGAATTAATAGGTGAACCAAGATTAGAGGCACACATTTAATAGATTGAGGAAACATAAGAGTTACAGCTTGAGAATGTGTGTTTGGAAAAAGAGAAGGGAAATTTAGTATATGTGATTGATGGAGAGGAATTGGAAAGTTTATATGTTAACTATTTTGTAGGGATGCGTGAAGTTGTAGATAGTGTAGATGACCATGCACATGCTTACCATGAGCTATTAAAGACAAAGAAAGTTATCATCGGTTCAGGAGAAGAACCTAAGGAAGATATTATTAGAGATTATTGGATGGAGAAGTATCAAAGATCATTGATCTGCTACATGAATTCAAGGATTTATTCCTACACGAGCACCATGAACTCAAAGGCGTTCACCATTGTTTGGGGGAGATGAAGATAAAATTGAAGGATGGTGCATGCCCGATTAGAAAAAGACCCTACCGAATGAATCCCAACTTACACGTGAAGGTTAAGGAGGAACTAGACAAGATGATAGCTTCTGGGATCAGTGAGGTAGTGGAAGAATCGGAATGGAAATGTCTGGTGGTAATCAACATCAAGAAGGATGAGCAGATTAGAATTTGTGTGGATTATAGGGAACTAAATGTAGTTTGTGTCATTGATCCATTTCTTACCCGCTTCACTGAAGAAATTTTGGAAGGATTCGTTGGGCACAAAATCTACTCCTTTACGGATGGATTTTCAGGATACCACCGAGCCCGGATTGCAAAGGAGGACCAAGAGAAGACAAATTTCACCACTGAGTGGGGAAGTTTTGTATATATGGTCATGCCCTTTGGGTTGAAGAATGTGCCTATTGTCTTTTCGTGCATAGTGGTGCAAGAATTCTAGGAATTCATTCATAAGTTTATTTAGGTTTATTTGGATGATTGGATAGTATATGGTCTGGTTAAGGACCACTAGAACAACTTGATATTATTGTTTAAAAGGTGTAGCCAGTTGAGGATATCCCTCAACATTAAGAAGTGTGTGTTTGCTACATCTTTTGGGAGTTTGTTGGGGCATATCATATGTAAGGAGGGCTTGCTGGTAGATCTTGCTAAAGTTGTAGTTATTGTGGGGTTAAGGGAGCCTACTAGCTAGAGCGTACTGCATGGATTCCTTGGGCATATGAGGTATTACAGAAAATTCATTAAGGGGTATGCCAAGATTAGCGTGCCCTTAGAAGAATTTCTTAGACTTAAAATTACCTTCCATTAGGGAAAGGCACAACAGAGGGCATTTGATACATTAAAAGATAGGCTTATTACCGTGCCTATTTTATGATTTCCCTCTTGGGACAAGCCCTTCTATGTCTATGTAGATGCCTTAGGAACCACCATTGGAGTAGTACTTGCACAACTAGGTGAGGGGATTGTTGATCATCCTCTTTGTTTTGCGAGTAGGAAGTTAACACCAGTAGGGTAGAATTATACCATAACCGAGCATGAGGCATTGTCAATGATCTATACACTTTTAAATTTTAGACATTATCTATTGGTGGCACCCTTTGCATTCTACACTGACCATATGGGATTAAATTATTTAGTAAACAAGCCCATTATTCAAGGGTGCATATGTCGATGGGTGTTGTTGTTTCAAGAGTTTGAATTCACCATTGTAGTGAAGCCTAGAAAAAGCAATTGTGGACCTGATCATATGTAAAGAATTGATTCAGGAGAGGATAGACAAGGTATTGAGGAAGCAATGCCAGATGTGTAACTATTTAGATTACAGTGCGTGCCCTCGAATTTGGAAGAGATTGATTTTTTTTTAAAAGAAGGTAAGGCACCGGATGGGATGAAGGAATTAGAAAAGTAGAAGTTGGCCATACGTGCCACGCCCTAAATTTTGATTAGTGGGGACTTATAGAAATTGGGACACGATGAATTTTTGTGCAGATGTGTGTTAGAGCATGAGTGCCTGGCCATCATGGAGGAAGCACATGGAGGAAGTGTCGGTTGGCATTATATAGGTGATGCCACCACATGTAAAATTTTAATGGCAGGTTTATGGTGGGAAACCCTTTACAGAGATTGTAGGGATTATTATAAAGCATGTGACCACTGTCAATACATTGGAAAAATAGGAAAGAGGGATGAAATGCCTTTGTTTCCTATTCCTAGCGCGGATCCTTTTGAAAGGGCGATAGACTGTGTAGGACCTATTGTACTGGCAGTGCATAGGACTAGGTCACATTATGTCATCACTTGCATGGATTATCTCACAAGGTGGGCAGAGACAGCCCTACCTAAAGATTACATAGCAGCAACAACAGAAATGTTCTTATAGGAGAACATTATCACAACATATGGATGCCCTTTGAGTTTGACCAGTGATAGGGGTACACATTTTCTGAATGAGACCATGAGGATCCTACTATCTGAGTTCATGGTTACTTATCATAAGATTATGCCCTATCACCCACAAGCAAATGGAACTGCTAAAGCATTCAACAAAATACTGAGTCATACCTTGACCAAAATATGTGATGTTGGAAGATAGGATTGGGATGACAAGGTATCAACAATTTTATGGCCATACAAAACTATGTATAAAAGACTAAATAAATCCACATCTTTTCAATTGGTGTTGGGTGCAGAATCTATTTTACCTGTTGAATTTATGTTACCTTCTCTGCAAATAGTGTGCGCAGGAGGATTAGCCAATGAGCAAGCATTGGAAGAAATAATTTATGAACTAATGAAACTAGATGAGAGACGATCACTTGCCCATTAGAGCCAAATAGTGGAAAAGGCAAAGCAAAAGGTTTGGCATGATCACCATATTAGAAACAAGAATTTTAAGGTTGGGTAGATGGTGTTACTATATGATTCCAAGTTTCTACACCACCCTAGAAAGTTAAAATTCCATTAGTTGAGTCCCTACACAATCTCGTACATCCTTGATTCAGGCACGTGCCGGTTGCAAGCGCTAGATGGGATGAAGTTTGCTAGATACTTCAATGGTAGTAGGTTGAAGGCCTACGATAAATAAGTCTTCTTGGTGTTTGTAAATAAGGTAGTTTTTCCAGTTAGTTTAGAAATTTTCCTTTACGCCTTTTCCTTCCCTTTTGTTTCCCTTTCATATTGTTATTTTGTTTTTTTCCTTGGGTGTCGGTAACCTTATTGCTATTTTTGGAGAATTTATGAGTGCACAGAGGACTATGCATCGTTTAAGTGTGGGTTGGAGAAAAGTGAAGAAGTGTGTGATTGAAAGTACCAAGGAAGTTGTGTTGAAAAGCCTTGTTGAGTATCTCGGTTGAAAGAGAGATGAAGAGAAAATATAGAATGGTTGGTGTTAGGATAAAGCTACTTGTAGATCTCACGTACAAAGGAAAATGAAGCACATTTAAAGCAACATGAGGTAGGCAAAAGTAAGAATCTAGATAGAAGAAGTTCCTTTAGTGCGTGTTGAGTGCACATAAGAGTCTCTTGTCAGGTTGGTTTACACGCCAGAAGGTTGGAGGCATTTTCATGCAGGAAAGGCATGCGAGTTAAAGAGGGTTTTCACACAGGAAGGGCATGTGAGTGAAGGAACTGAAGATGTTATTTGTTTTAAAAATATGCATTAAATGAACAAATTATGGGGGTAGGTACAGTAGCCTTTAATGACTAGAAAAAGGAAAAACTATGAATAGAGGGTCGGGGCACTCTCATTTTACTTTATGAAAACAAAGAGTTGGAGATATAAGTGAGTGTTATCAATTACGTTTTTTTAGATTCAATCAAGTGGAAGATCTATGTGATTACAAATGTGAAGATCTAGTTTGAGATTATGAACCAGAAGGAAGGAATTACATGGGCGTGGAAAGAATTAAAAAGACGTTTTCTTGTGAAGAATTTATCAAAGTTAGGGTTCAACAAACTAAGGCATGGGTTTAGAAGAATTATATCGCAGATCTGAGATCGAAGGCTGGGAGAAGGAAATTAGAGTAATAAGGAGAGGATTAGAGTGATAAAATTACCTCAACCATAACACCTAAGAAAGGAAAGGGCAAAGCTAAGGCTAAATAACAAGAACCTGAGGTAGATACAAATGAAGAATGGTATGTAGAGATGCAGTACCCAGATAGATTGATGATGGGGAATGAATGGGAATCCCATTTGAGAAGCATACCGGTAAATGACTATAATCATTGCACTAACACTATAGAGAAAGAAATGGCATTAGAATTGGTACACCCAACCAACAAATGAACACTTGAAGGTTTTCCTATCTATAATGATGTAAAGATTAAGTTGGTAAAGGTACGGTTACTTTAACTCTATGAGTTTCCTAAATTTTGGAAACCGGATCACTTTTACCAGTGGTTGATATCTCAGGTGCACAAGGACTACTTCCACTTTGCTGGGTGCAAGATACACGTGACTCCCCAGTTTCTTTCATAGTTTACAAGCCTCATACGCGAGGGAGATAGCATGGAAGATGACCTTGGCGATAAGGAGGCTATTCAAGAGACCATCACAAAGTATGCCTACAAGAAAGGGTCATGGTACTATGACATCTTAGACATCATGGACCCCATTATGAAGATGGTCGTGCACCTGGTAATGAAGCTGAATGGCCAAGAAAGATGGACAAAAGTCAACAAGCCATGGCTACATGTCTATAGGAAGATTATAGACGGGACTATATATAACTTATCCACATACATTACCGAGGAAATTGTAAAGTGCGCAAGGGAAGGGGACATGATCCTCTTTGGTAATGTCCTGCTCACCATAGTGTTTACAAAAATTGGAGTGTCAGATACACTAGACAAGTTTGTGTGGGAGTACCAAGCCGAAGACCCTTCTCCCGTGAATAGGTTTGAAAAATATGCATGTGATACAATGATGGCTCCCCACAAAGTGTAACTTGAAAAATGGTATACACACTTGAGAAATGCATTTGGGGCTGAGTAGAGGATCCTTGAACAACTCCTAGCAGCCACACAAGGAGAAGCTGAGTTCATAGTGTACCAACACTACTACTTGGGTAGTTTCAAACTTATTGACGAATCATGGAGCCTTTGGTGCAAATTTCTTGTCGCGTTCACTTCCCAATACTTCCAAGCGGGAGGGAAAAAATTTAAAGAATCAAAGAAGCTAAGGCTGGAGCTAGGAAAGTTAGACTGGGAACACAAGGATATGAGGAATAAACTAAACTACCCCGAAGGTAAGTGTACATATGTAGAGAGGTACATATCACACGAGATCCATATGACTAGGCCAATAATGCTTCCCATCGTTGGAGGATCCATGATGCACATATACATGTGCATAAGGCCAAAATTTGAAAAGGGCACATACTTGGTGGATGATATTTCAATACTTGAGGACCCCTTGGGAAAGAAGAAGCCAATGTCTAAGAAGAGACGTAGAGGAGAGGAAGGAGCACCAAGTGTGCCAACTACTCAGACAGTGAGCATTCCTTCTAGAAGTACCAAGCCAAGAACCTATGTTTAGAGAAAGAAGTCTCCACTGAAGGAGAAGACACAAAAATTAGAGGCACCTAAAAAACCCACCACCATGGAGGAGTCACAAGAGGAAGAAGAGAAGGTAGAATTCCCTGACTAGAAGACACCTCTTAGGAAGAAGCAAAGGGTGGATGAAGAATCTGACTTAGAGGTGACTGACGGCTTGGAGAGATATCTGGGAGAAGGAGAGGATGAGAGTGAAGGAGGTGGTGACAAGGAGGAAGAGCTAGAGAAAGATAAGGAACCTTTGGAACCTCATGTATTTAGTGTCTATGACTCAGAGGAAGACAGTGGGGATGAAAATAAAGAGTTCATATTCATGTGATGAAAAGGCACACAAGGTGATGAAGGCATTGAAGATACAAAGATGGATGAGAAGGATGCTATGGAGAAGCAGCGAGACATAATTTTACCAGGGAGCAGATAACTAAAGTGGTAGAGTGAGAAGTGAAGAATATGCTTGAGGTCCTTGTAGACTAGGAGTTAGATCATAGCCCAAACATAGTGCTTAAGGAAAGGAAGGAGGAGAGAATTGGAAAGGGAAATGATAGCTTAGGAGGCCCTGCTCTGACTATTACATTTCCCAAAGGTACACACTTGGGTAGAAGAACTCTTGATGCAAAATAGAGGTAGATAATGGGCTATGTGGATGATTTAAGGAAGGTGCTATGCACAAGGTTCCATAGCACAATACCCACTGAGAGACTTATAGCCATGGGATCGTTTGAGAAGGAGGGTGTGTACCCCAGGACCAAGAAGATTCTTTCTTGGGAATTTGAGTCCCACGTTAATGAGCCAAACTTTGAGGTCTACCAAAAGGTGCTTATAACATTGTCAGAGTCTAAGGGAGACAACCCCTTGGTAAATGCTCAAGAGCTCTTAGACGAGCAAGTGTGTAATGCTCTAAACAAGGTTGCAGTTGAAACAGAGGTGAGGCTATTCACACAGAATGATAGCATAAGGGATTTAGAGTGAAAATTGGCCAAGAAGGAAGAGGAGTTGGCTAAGGTGGCCAAAAACTTGAAACATGAGGAATCAATCAGCGTGCAGCTGAAGTGTGAGCTCAAGCAGGAAAAGGTTAAGGTGTAGGAGGTCTACAAAAAGTTAGAATCAATTAAAAGCGGAATCATTTTAAAACACCCAGATCTAACACCAATCCCCCACAGGTACGCATCGACGTTGGAATGCCTATAAGACTTAACACACATCCTCACCATGGAGAGATGACCCCTGGTATTGGAATCTATGGAGGAAGTGGTTGCATGCCTAAAGGAGGAGGACCAGTTAAAGGTGATAACACTTGTTACCAAGTACATCAAAGTACTAAAGGAGATCAAGGTCATTGCCCAGTCTGCAAAAACCACATACGACACATGCACAAATCAAGAGAAAGTTTTTCTACAAGGGCATTTCCTTTGTTCTTATAATATTTAGACCCTTTTACAGTATAAGACTCCACCTTTGGAACATTTTTTTTGATAGACTCAGGAACACCTATTTGATTTTTCTCAAGTAAATGAGTAAGGTGATGAATTATTTTTCTCATACATAGATTCTCTTTATGACCATGATTCTTGCAATAGGAACACAAAAACATGTCTTTTTGTTCTCTGGGCTAAGAAGTCTAAGAATTCATGTTAAATTTAGTTTTGGTCTTGGTTTCCTTCTTAGGTTGATCCTTTCTTTCTTTCTTCTTTTTAGTCTTATTTTCTTTACTAGTACTTGCTACACGGGCATGTGATTTGGACTTGAGAGATCCCATTTGAATGATTTTTTCCTATTCTCGAATGAGATGGGATGAAAAATAGTCAAAGGAGGGCATATTCCAATCCTTGCCCAAGGAATCTTTTGTAGAGTAAAAAGTTGACACACAAACAAAATATCTGGGACCTACCTTAGAGACAATCAACAAGATTAGTTGTGAATATTTCTTCTTTACTTGGAATTCTCTTAACAACAATCTAGTGTGGACAAACATAGAGAAGAATGCTTGTAGATTTTCAAAATCACTAGGATTTAACCCTAGTAGTTCATTTTCCAACTCATGCGCTCTCATGTCATCTTGTTGTCTAAAAATTTTATCCAACGTTGTCCACGCAGAATCAGGTGTTTCTAACGAATCAATGTGGAAGAGTAAGTTAGGAGAAATAGACATACAAAGAAGACCTAAAGATTCATCACTACGGTTTAACCACTTATATTTTAGAGGTTCGTCATCTAGTTCAGTCTCAATTCCCATGGTGATGTGGAACAATCCTTTACCCTAAGTTTCATAATCATTTTCAATCTCCATTCGAAGAATTTGAATGGCCTAAGAAAAATAATTAAAAGTGCATCCATAGTGAAGAGAGAGAGAAAGAATGTAGAAAAGAAACTCAATAATCACAACGGTTATCTAAATAACTCTCCTAGTTATCTGGAAAACTTATATCATCATCCTAACTCTAATATTTCACATTTCAAGTTACACGCACTCAAGATTGTTCTTTTGACACCTTGGCATAGTAGTCATTCCTCTGCACACCCTTGCGTACCTTCCTGCTCCCCTTTGTATTCTTCTATCTCCTTCCTTTTTTCCCTTCCCAGACACCTCACACTTACTTCTATCAGCTAAGTCCTTGGCCCTTCACGTGCCACACCCATTACTTTGTAATATTTATGCCTTAACAATACATTCTCTACTCACCCATTTACCTCATCTTTCTGCACACATCATGTGTGATCCTTTGCACCTCCCCTAAATTTCCCTTTCACGCACTTGCTTCTCACTCTCGTGCCTTGTGTCTTCCTTTATGCCCTTTTTTGCCAAGTCATCTTCTATCAAAATTGAGTGTGCCACACGTACCCAACCAAAGCATGCCAACAGGGTGTTGAATCTACGAAACCAACTAGTGCATAACACGTGGCATAAAAGACAAAACAAATGAACAATTGGCCATCATTTCAGCAAACCTGTGCATGCCACATGTTTTTCGTGTGCCAATGGCTCTGAAATCTTCTGACAGCCGTATCTTTTGCTATAAATTTTAGATCGATGCACGTCTAGACTTGTCAGAAAGATATTAACACAAGCTACAAGTTGGAATTTTCAAATTCAAATATAGGCAGGATTTGTTAGGTGAAATATAGGGAAACATCTCTCATCTCATTAATATACATCCAATTGACCTAAACCACCAGATTTCCTCAGATATTTCCTTCTTCCTTATTCCACATGCCAAAAATACATGGGGAAGTGCATTTGATTGCATTGCAGTTAGATTTGTAGGTATTTATCACTGGTTGTTGATGATTGAATATTGGAATATGAATTTCCCTCCCTTCCTCCTTTTGTTCTCTGCTTTTTCTATAAATATCAGAGTTATGCTTTGTAAAAATATCTCTCCTTGTCATAATGGCACCATTCCAAAATTATAGCCAAATTCCCATGGGTCTCAGACCTTGGCATGGTCTCTAAAATGTTTTTCTCGCCTCCTGTTGTGAGTGTAAATGATTGTGCGTCTCTTAAGTAATAAAATCATTTTTTTTAAAACTCTTGTCTTCCCTCTCTAGTTTTCATTAAATCTCACCTCTCTCTTTGCATTTTTTGGCATGTTGTGGGTATTCCTCTGCTTGCAGTCCCCATGTTCATGTGTTACACACACTGGAAGGCTAAGACTGTGTGTTGATCTGTGGCGCATGCCTTCCACCCTCTTCTCCCACACCCTCTTGGTTTCCTTTGCATCTTGTGGAGAGAGATCACCCCTTTCCTTCTAGCACTATCACCTTCCTTAGCTTAGGATTTTCCCTTTCTACACATCCTTCCATCCCTGGTTCTTTGGCATGTTTAGTCTAGGATTTGCATTCAGCAATAGGAGTAAAATTAACGCTAGAGGTAGGTAGAGGAATCGACCTTCTCTAGAGATCCGTCCCAAGTACACAAGGTCCCACAACTTAGGGGTAGTTCCATTGTGCTCTCATACACCTTGGCCCTTTTCAGAGATTTGAGACGTGGGTGAACATTTGAGAAACCAATAGTTTCTTGCATGTCCAATAGGACCAGAGTTAAGAGATTTACATCTTCATCTAAGAAATTTTAATGTGTTATTGCTGGGATCTAGCCTTTAGAGGCATTTTTCAACACATCTAGAAAATCCACTGATTCAAAGCACCCATTATCTCATGTGTACACTAGTCTCCCCTCATTTCCTATCATCCATTTAGCTTTCTTTCCATCTTTCCACTTTCCTCTTTCTTGAAGTTGTATAATCAATGACTTAATTTCCTGACTTGTGAAGTCTTATTTGCAGTAGTAGGACCATTTCCTTCCATCCCCAAAATTTCAAAATCCTCTTGCTAAGTAAGTATTATGAGCCCCGATCAATAATGTACATATAACCTAACTGCCCACTAACCCGAATGGTTATCCTTCTAACCATGATGTTATTTCAACAACAAGTTTATGCAGATGACGGTAGAAACTCTTTCACAGATGCTTATTTTCAGAGGAAAATTCAAGAGATAGAGATGAGGCATGATGGTAAATTAGGATTACAGTGTTCAATGATAGGCATGTATAAATTTGTTCTACAGGGTCCCTTTTCCATGGGTCAACCATATACCACACTGGGTTATCAGCCCACAACAAAAACTGTACATTTTATTGTTGAGATGTTGCCCCAAATTACAAAATAGGATGAAGTTAATGGAGGCTCATGAATCTAGCACGTGGAAACCCTGTAAATGGGGTAAACCTACACTCCCATCCTACAACCCTTGCTATTCCTTAAATCACCAACCTACATCATCTTATCTCATTTTGTGTGTCCATGTTCATAGCTCTTCTATGCTGCTGGCCCCCATTGATAATTCCATTTCTTCACCTACTTCCCTTCCATCTCACCTTCACCTTTCTCTACCTTCATCTCCTTCCATGAGCACTGCTTTCATTCCTTCTAGTGTGCACACCTTCCATTCCTTTATCCTCCATCCTATCATCCTCATTCTTATGTCCCCTTTTCTAATTAATGTTGTACCATAATTGAACAACCCCTTACCTATGTATCATCCCTAGACTAGTATCATCATGTTCGATGACTATAGAACTAGCTGAACAATGGTATGACTCTGATTAGGAAGATGAGGTCTGCTGTGAAGTAAGAAAATCATATGGGTACCAACTTTCAGAGGATAAAGTTAGTTAGTCTCCAGAGTGCGTACGATTTTGGAGGAGAAAGAGTTGTTCTCATAGAGGCAGAACCATGCATGCCCTAGATTTGTATGCCACAGCCTATAAGTGCTCCCCTTCAGGAGAAGAGGTTCTACATGATGATTTCATCTCACGGGATTAAGATTCAAAGAAAATGGGAAAATAACAAGTATTAGTCCATTTCCTAGTCAATATACTCTATATAATCCTAAAGCTGAAATATAGAGTTTCTACTGAGTCATGTTCATCTACAGAGCATGAGATTGAACTTCAACGTGTGCCAAAAGGTCAGCAACAATGCACAACAATGCCTCCTGAGATCCAAATGCAGAACAACTACATGAGGTATTTGTTTTATTTGTTGTTGATACTTTGAGGAGGGTTGAAACAATAGTCTCCAAGTCAGTTCTTTTTCCCTTGATGAAGACAATGTTCAATGCAAAATCAGTCACACGGTGCACAATTTCTAAGGAAAGGAAGCTACTCTTTCCCTACCTGTTGCAAGCTTTTACTTGTAAGCACTCCTTTCCTATGGTTAATATAGGGTAGTTTAGGTTTTCTTATTACAAAAAGAGTGATTGTGCACACACTGCATGTTCCATTTGGAATATGTATAATTTTCATACTTTGTATATAGTTTGTGTTCCTTTTGTGGCTTTGCATAGTCCAATCAAAGTAGTTTTCATGGAAAAATTAGGAGATTTTGGAGTAGTTTCCAAGTTTTATCCAAAGCTCCAAAGGATCAAATTCATTTTAGTGTTAAGTTCCTGCAGATTCAGGGCAGATTCAAATGTTTGAGATCGGTTTCTTTCAAGTTATATGCTTGAATCCATGCCTAATGGATACTTCAAGCCTATTGGTCTTCATCATCTAGTAGGAAGATGTCCCATGGAGGTCACACTTTTTTAATCCACTATTATACCCCCATGCAATTTTGAACAACTCATCTAAGTTAGGACTTAGACATTTTTTGCTCAAGAAATCCATAGAACACTAAGTTAGTCTTTCATGTAATACATGAATATAGTGTTCTGCGAGTTCTCTTAACCCATGGGACAAAGGAATTTGAGCTCAAGACTTAGGTGGATTTTCGATGGAGATAATGTTTCATAAAGGAATTCAATATTTTGAGGCATCAAATTAGTCTAACGCAGGTTGAAGACAAGTTGGAGCATCACAAGGTTTATATGCTCATGAAAAATTTGGAAAATTGGCTAAGGAAGAGATTGAAGCTAATGGATCCATACAGCGAAGGAATGAGAAAGCTTAGTGCTCCATGATAAAGGAAATAGAGTTTAGAAAGTGACTAAGGTTGGAAGCCATGAAACACCATCCCAGTGTTCTGTGAGTTTCTCAATTACAGTGTTTTGTAAATTTCAAAGTACACTAAACAAAGAAACATGATCGAGGGTAAAATCGCCGCGCAACAAAGTGAATAAGAAATTTACGGTAAAGTGCAAGAGTTTTCAAAGTTGTGTGACTAGGAATAAATGTGAGGCATTCAAAATGCCACAAAATAAGGAAACTCTGCATATAAGGAAGGTAAGAGCTCGGGTGGTTTAATACATTGTAGGGGTCAGAAATGAATCCACACATCGTATAAAAGATGTGAAAACCAAGGGAAACCATGGAAAATATCAAAAGTCTCTAAAGTATGATAGAGTAGTGCATGGCTGAACCAAGGAATCAACCACTCTAGCAACCCAAATTTAAGAAAGTATGGGCATTGTCCTCATTGACCTGTAAATATAATAACGTGAGATTAGAGCCATGTCAGACATCCATCCTTCACCTACAAAACTAATGGTGATCGCCCCTTGGCAGTTGAATCTCTCTCCTAATTGCACCTCTTTCTCCTCTCTCCCTCTCCTCCTTTCTTTAAAAATATGGAACTCATTAATTTGAAAAATGACTGCTCTTTTGTTCTAAATAAACCATGCCAAAATGGTGGCCAACTTCCCACGGGTATTAGTCCTCGGCATGGTATCTATAATGTTTTCTCACCTTCCATCGTGAATGTAAATAACTGTATGTCCCTTAAGAAATACAATCGTGTTTTGTGGAACTCTTGTCTTCCCTCTCTTGTTTTCATTCAATCTCTCCTCTCTCTTCAAGTTTTCTGGCATGTTATGCGTATTCCTCTACTTGCAGTCTCCACATTCATGTGTTGCGAGAACTAGAATGTCAAACCCATGTGTTGATCTATGGTGCACACCATTCACCCTCTTCTCTCGTTCCCTCTCTATTTCCTTCACCGCTCGTGGATAGAGATTGACCCTTTCCTTCGGCTCTATTTCCTTCCTTATCTTAGGATTCTCCCTTTCTACACATCCTTCTATCTCTGGTCCCTTGGCATGTTTAGTCTAAAATTACATTCAACATTAGGAGTAGGAGTAGTGTTAGAGATAGGTAGAAGAAATGACCTTCTCCGGAGATCTGCCCCAAGCACATAAGGTCCCACAACTTGGGGATGGTTCCATTTTGGTCTCATACACCTCAATCCTTTTCAGAGATCTAAGACGTGGGTGCACATTTGAGCAACCAACAACAACCACTCATGACACTATGATAACCCCCTTGCTTTTGTTACTTTATATTTTAGTGCGTTGAATACAATCAGGTCCAAGCATGCATCTTGACATAGTTGGTAACTCACCTTGCAATCACCGTAAGAACATGAAAGAGAGGAGACCACAATTGTGTTTCATGGAGTGTAGCAGAGTGACACAGTATACAAGCACAATTTGCAAAAAAATATGAAGGAGGTGAAACCAAATCCTAGTTGTGAGAAAAAATGTCTCACGTCACAAATGATACCCCCTTGCTATAAACTGTTGTGGATGCACTCACTATTCAAAAGAAATAATAAGGGTAAATACAAGTTTTAGATGAACTCAAGATGAGTCCTGATGATCTTTAAAACACTAAAAAAGTGCTTGAAAGGCAAATAGATGCTCATAGTGTCACTGCACACTTGAGCTCATGATTATTAAAAAAACTAACAATAACGCCTAAAATTACCATTTTGAAATGTCCAATTTACCTAATTTTAAAATTATGGGAGTTAAAAAAAATGATAATTAACGCTAATTTAAAAGATAATTTAAATTATTACTAATCGTAAGAGATATATATATTAGATTCGTAATTAATAAAACTAGATTTAATATAATTAAATCTAATTAATTATGATTAATAAATAAACAATAATTAAGATCTAATTAAAACTAAATCTTAATGAACTATTTACATATACTTTCCTTTTTAAAGAAAATCTGACCTAAAAATTTAAAAACTTACCATAAATGAATGTAACAAACATATGGTTTGAATGAAATCCTGAGTTGGAGGCTTGTGTTAAATACTTTAAATGCCCACTTTAAAAAATCCCACCAAAAAATGAAATTTTAAAAAACTTACCATAAAAGCACTCACCAAAAATACCACACTTGGCAAAAGAAGATGGGCTCGGTGGAAACCATTGGATGAGGATCCTGAGTTGAGTCTAGGTGGGCATGGTAGTTGAGGGAAGATCATATCTCAGTTGAGATTTGTGGAGGCCATTCGGTCTCGAGTGGGAATCAGTCTTGGTGGGAGAACATGGGGAGTAGGGCACACAGGAGACAAGAGTCCAATGGGTATGCAGGTGTGCGGGGTTGAAGCCTGAGGGAGAGAAGTTTGGAAGAGGATGTAAGAAGAGCCAACACACCACGTAGTTGTAGTCTGAGCTAGAGGAGGTCTCCAAGCACAAATGACTTGGGAACATGTACAAAAACCACAGAGGAGATCCCAAGATCTCGAGCCAAGAAACACAGCCACCCACAGAGGAGAGCATGTACATGGAGGAGCCTAAGCTTGGGTCAGGTTAGGAGTTCATTGAGGAAGACCACAATCTAGATAATAGGAATAGGACTTGCTAGAGCAAGCACACAAAGGTAACTCAGTTCAAGGTATAATTAAAATAAATGCACTTTGAGACAGGTTGCGCACAAGCTAGGGAGTCATGGTGAGTTGAGGAACTTGGGGTGGAGAAGAGGAGCTTAGAGGTAAGTTGAGGAGCTCAGTGGAGAGCTCAGTTCAAAGAAATGCACCAAAAACACCAAACTTCAAAATTGATATTTGAACCTGTATTCTATAAAATACCATACAAACAGAGAAGAGAGATAAAAAAAAATAGAGATCTAAAAAAAATTAGTTTAGTAAATTTTTTTTAAAATAACTAGAAAGTAACCTCTTAATTTAACTGATCTACCAAATTTAGCTGTAGTTAGCTAAATGTAGTTATAAAACCCCTAAAAGCTTTAGGAAACCTACACATGCATGAATAACATAGCAAACAAACAACTTTCTAAGAACAACTTGTTAAATAAGTTAGCAATAAATTTCCAGAATATAACAATAAAAAAATTCCATGAGGAGTTAAAAAAAGAGACTAGGAGTAATCGCAACTCAAATGACAAATGCACATTTACCTGATCTTTGATTTGATACCATGAAATATTTTATGAGAATATAATAAAAAATTATGCACTGCAAAGTAGATGCACTCCAACGGAATCATAATGGCTCCAACATAATTGCAAGGAAGAATCGATCAACAATGGAAGAACTTCCATAATAGAAATAAAGCTTACACATAGAGGAAAGATAGTGGAGTGTCTTGGAATGCTCATAAATCAGAAATGAAAGGTTACATATAGGTTGTTGAATAACCCTAGTCCATGACACCTAAACAAACCCTAAACCTAACCCATGTGAGATGACCATCCATATGTGAGTGGAGGACACATAGGATCCCACACACGAACATTATTCCCAAACCAGAAGGAAATAAACTTGATTTATACAAGCCATGTGGAAATGTGATCAACACGGTGGGGAGTTGATCACCCTATTGAGCTAGCAATATAGCTCATTTAGATGATTATAAATGCGTAATGCCAAAAATCAACTCATAGTGCAAAATTGAAATCAAAACACAATATTGATATCGGAACTCAAAATCCATGTCCGCGTGGTGGTTTGAGAGACGACCATGTCAACAGATAAGAATATAGCTCTCACAGCAGCCAGGATCCCCTTCATTAAAAAAATTGAGCCTCTTGTTTCCAAAACAAAATTTTATGCCTAATGAATACCAAAGGTCGCAAACCATATCAAAAAACCTTCATTTTACCTTCTCGTCACTTATTGCCATGTTTCATGTCTAGAATGGAATGTTGATCAAGGTTGACCCGTTTGAGACCTCATCTTTTACTAGTGATAGAATCTGTATACAGACTATGTTTCTGAAGTTCAACATACCATTGGAAAGGTCTCGAGAATCCCTTCAATATGGTCCTAAATTAGAAATGGGTGAGTTCTTGTGTTGCATTCATATTCTTATTTTTTGATCTAGTATTTAAAAAGAATTAAGAGGGGAAATTGAAATCCATAAGATGAGGCCTATGGAGTCTAGTTTCCACGTGAGTTCTAGTATCACTAGAAATCTAGACACATTCATGGATACAAAATTGATAAATGTTGATTTAGAGGACTTCCTACAAAGACTCCATGCCCAAGATAGAAGCGAATGGATGGTGGTTATTTTTGCAAGAAGAATTTTTCTAGCCATGGCCTTCCCACTTTCCATACATTCTCCAAAACTTGTATGGATCTGTGTCCAAAAACCATGATCCAATGAAGAAAGAAGTGTTGGATGGAAGTGGGGAAAGGGTATTAACTTTAACACCAGAATATTTTCAGGTGATACTAGGATTACAAAAGGTGGATAGACCAATCACCGCCACAATTGAGCCAACATAAATTGATTATGAAGCTAAACATGATGATTATGTTGAACTATTGAATACCTAATGGTTGAAATCTAAGAAACCATCTGTGAAAAAATTCCCAAAAGATTAAATAAGGCCCTATTTGTTGAGGAAGTTGAGGACCTAATTGTAATGTTGAGTCAAATGAAAGGGCTAGAAATGGCTTACATGTTTCAAGAGTGGATGTGCCCTTTCATAAGGGTTATCTTGGAGGAAAGAGGACAATTCTGCTGGGAAACTTTCATATCAGCATCAATCCATGCCCAACTTATGGAAATAGCCACAAAGATCAGAACAGGTGTTACATACAACATCTAATTTTACATGATGTCTTATCTGATCTACAACATTGCATGTTGCAAGTCATTCCCTGGTCTACCATGAAATGCAAGTTTTAAATACCACAGAGTATATGATGTGTATCCTCAACTAAGATTGGATAAATGGAAAGGAAATGTTAGGCTAGTGAATGATGCATTCATTGCTCTTGTAGTCAACCTTTTCAAACCATAGTGGGAACAATATAGATTATGTGCTAAGGCTAGGATAACTATCTTAGAATATGGTTGCATTTTCATTCAATACATATTTTTCACATATATCAGAGTGAGTGGATTTGAGGGGCATCCATACAAATTTCCTAGGTATGTGGATGATAAATGGGCTTTAATTGAACTCTCAAGGTAGTTGGCACCAGTACATAAAATGATTGCAAGGGAAACATAAGACTAACATTAAGTTCCCTCTCAAGATGGAATATACTTCTACTCAACTATTACAAAGGCCAGATTAATGGAAGAATGAAATGGAGAGGTTTAATATGGAAAATTTTCCTAGACCCAAGTATGACCTTAGATGGGTTGTCAGTTCAGAAGAGCATGGACCCTAATTTGAATATTATTGGATGAAATGTATATATGAAGAAGAAGTCAGACTCAGATACTTTTCAAGGATGACCTTAAGGCAAGCCATTGATTTGAAAATTGTTTTAGTTCTTCATGGATAACAGATGATAAGAATGTGGTGAGTCAATATTATATTGACCAAAATTTGAATCAAAATCAATCACTCCCATAGTTTAGGGAGAAGAAGAATCAGATAACCCTTATAAGAGAATTTTTGATGTGATGAGAAGGACCTTGAATTGGTTGAAAGTAATGGGTATGGATTTATCACTCCAAAACATGAAGCTGTTAAGGGAATTTAGATATATTAAGATTTTGGGGGAAGATCTACCTCCTCTGAAGGAAGGAGTATGACAAGATGGATCCCTTAAATGGGAAATATCCCCAATTACCTAGTAAAAAACCAACCACTAAGATTATTGATGAATGAACAACAGCTACAGTAGGACTGTGACTTCAATTACTACCTTGACATAGAAGTAAGAGGGAATGATCCTAAAGGATATGCAAGATGCTCCCATCACTTCAGTAGTGCCAATACAGACTAAAGGGATAGGTTTGACCAAACCAATAAATACCTCACAAATACTACCAGGATCATCTAGCACACAAAAGAAGATGAGGGATTTCTGGAAAATGTTGATCCAACACTCAAAGTACAAAGTGTTAAGGGGAGAGAGGGTCCTGAACTCAAATATTTTGAGAGGACTACAAATAAATCTAAGGTAGTATTACATTTGGAAAGGGATACTAGCAGTCCAACAAAAGAAAGTGGCCATTCTTCAAAGAAACACAAGAGTAAAAAACCTGAAGTAATAAATCTTGTTCCACTTATTGAAACTCAGAAGAAGATTATTACTTCACTAGATGGGGAAAAAATGATATCAAATATCCTTGAAAATATTCACACTACTCCATCTATATCATCACTAGTTGTAGCTCCATCTTTGTATCCAACTGAAATTTAAGCAGGAATAGTCCATGGTACCTCGATATCTAGTTAGCCAAGTGGCATTATAAAAAAAACTGCAGAAGGAACTAGTTATTATATAGGTTGAAGAGAAAAAGGTAATTCAGGATAGTCAAGCTCAAGAACAATTGAAGAATCCTATTGAAATAGTAGATGTAGATGAACTTGAAGAAGTTCCTAGTCTTGAAATGATGGATGTAAAGATTGAGACATATGCAATAGAAGATACAAGTGTCTTCCCAGAAGAAATACAAATGCAAGATATTAGTCAACCATCAAATGTTGAATTGGAGGCTCAACCTCAAAATGTTCAAGTTGAGAGTACAACATCTTTAATGGGAGGAGAAACGATGACTCAAACAATTGTGGGTGCATCAGTTGTATCAGATGTTTCTTCTACTGAAGATCATCCACCAAAGGACTCAGAAATGGAAAAAGAGGGTGAAGTTTCTCAAAGAAAAGGTTCCACAAAGGAGACTACGATTGAAACTACAGAAGAGGCTAGTGGAAAAATTGAAGCAAGTGCTAAAGGAGTCACACACATTGATAATAAAGGTAAAGATCAAGAATCAATCATTAGATCCCAGCCTATAGAGCAACAAGGAGAGGACCTGGCTAGATAAAGGGTTGACAATAAACAACCCAAGAAGATTTATCCACAAAACAACAACCTTTGAAGAAAGGAGATGTTTCAAAGAACAAGGAACCCCTTAAGGTTCCAAGTCCAGATGAATAATTCCCAAAGGTAGTTATAGATACAGTGGCCACTTTGGTAGAGAAATTGAAAGAAGATGAAAGTACAATGGATACTCAAGTGGAAAGTATAAAGGAAACTACAAGCATTCCTACTACTTCTACAGAGAGCAAGGATCAAGATGAGAAAGTAGTGGGTGAAAAAGTTTTAAAAGATATTAGCCAGCCTCAAACTCAGGATCAAGAAAAGGAGCAGCCAAAGATAGTGGCACTTCATAGTGAAAAGTAAGTAATGGAAGTAGAGGAAACACATAAAGAGATGTCAATACTTCAAGATGTGCAAGATACATCAAAAAAATTGGTATTATACTCAGAAACTCCACATCTCACATCACAAGGAGTACATATGGGAAACATCCCTATGACTAGTTGGCTAGGAGGATTCCTTTCAGGGAAGGAAAAGGAAATTGTTCATGAAGAAGTTATAGATATCACAAGCATAGCTTTCCCAAAGCCCAAAAGAGCCTAAAAAGGGGAAAATATCCTCACTAAGACCCATATAGACCAATAAGGGTTTAGAACTCTAGAGATTGCAACCCCCCACCAAGGTAAATTGAAAGATGAAATCACAATGAGTGATTATGATGTCAAGCACATTCAGTTGGGGAAGCCTACCAGAGAGACTTTAAAGAAGGATATCATAGTGGTAGTTGAAGGCTTGTTGCAAAAAGTTGATGAGGATAAAGTGTCTAAAAAGAAGCTGAAAGAAAAAGTAAAGACATTTACCTCATGTTTACAAAAATTTGTGGAACCAACAAGAGAAATCCAAGAAGTCATCACTACCATCACTCTAGAGATCCTGAATAAAATAGAAATATCTAGTGAGAAATCCAAGGAAGTGGATAAGTGGGTGGAAGAATTATCTCAAAAGGGAAGGGAAATCATTGAAAAAGTAGTAGAGAGGTATACAAAATGAATGAAATGATCAATGACATAGATGAACTTGGCTGGACAATGTGAAAATGAATTGTATTACTGGGAAGGGATCCTTCCCAAACTTGATGCTATAACTCAACTTGATGAAGACTTGGTGGAAAGGGAAGGAATAGTACTACCTGATGAGAAAGGGACTCAGTACATGCTGCAAGATTTGGCCAAACTCAGGGTAGAAACTATGAACCAAGTCAAAGAAAAATTTCAACAGAGAAGGATTGGATAGAGGAAAGTGTTATTACTATAGACAACAAGTTGAGAAAGATGATGTTTAACAAATAAAATCCTACTTATGGGGATCTAGAAATTGATGTCCTGACCCAATCCTTTGATCAATACATTGATGAAGAACATTTTTCCTATGAGGTCATCCAAAAATTCATCAGTGTCGAAAATATAATTGTTGAGCTGACTCAAAAATTGAAAGAGTATAAGAGCAGAATGAAAAAATGTGGTGAGGTGGTGAATAGGAAAACATTGATATTTAGACATCACACAGGACCTGATGAAGATGATCTAGTGCAGTTGTTCCAGTGATTTGATGCTTATTTGGGAGGGATACCTGACAAGGAGGAAGACAATGAAGAAAGTGATGATGATCATGTTGAACCATGAGCAAGCTTAGGCTTGTTTTATTTTTAAAAACTTTCCTTTTCTAGTTGTTACTTTCATTCATAACAATTGCATAATGTTTTAAATTGGGGACTTCAATTATGTATGTGATATAGTGAGATGCAGTATAATTTCATTTTTCTTTAATAGAAACTTGAATCTATTATGAACATGAAATTCATTATAACACTTTGAGTTTTCTGCATTTGTGAAAAAAATAAAATGGGGTTCTATAAGGGCCCCAACCCAGGAAAATATTTACATACATTCTTGATACCAAAAAGGAAAAAGGGGAGGGATACTTAGTTATTCTATCATTAAGAGATCCTCTCTGAAAAGAGGAATCTTCTTCAAAAGCCTATTTTTCCTAACTACAAATTCTTTAGTCCTAGCAACCATTTGTACAAATAAAATATCCCCTACCAAACCATGAGACATGTCCAGAGCCATAAGCTCATCAACACTCACCCTAGGACCATCCAAAATGTCAATCAGCTCTAATTTATTCTTGTAGGAAGAAACCCATTCTTTAAGATCTAAACCACCCTTGGAAAGAGCTTTCTTCCCTGATGCTTTGAAGGTAGAAGATGGAATGGAGGTGTTTGCAAAAGTTGGGAGTGCAATTATAGAAGTTTTTGGAACTGATTGAGTAGGAGGTTTGGAGTTGGACCCACCCCTACATTTCTTCATGAAAAATGGTGACACTCTAGGAGGTTGTGAAGGAAAAGACTATGTTGGCCTCTTCTCCAAAGTAGAAATACGTTACTCAAATTCAGTTACCTTGTGAGAAAGAGAAGGTACAATGTCTATGGAAGTCCCTTCATAAAGCACATAAGATTTTGTAGGAATTTATTTTACAGTAAATTCCTCATTACAAATGAAGGGACATGTGTTATCAAATGCACCCTTCACAACAGGCCTACACTTAAGCCAAAATTGCTTCAATCCCTCAGGATTCTTTTGATTTTCCCACCTAAACAAATGAAAGTACATCATCTGGAAAGCAGAGAAAATAAGACTAATCCTTGATTAGTCTTCAAATTAGAGCTACTCGAATGGCTTGAGCTGTCAGCGGCCCATTGTAGTCTTCTCGATCTAAAATCTCAAATACCATCCTCATGAATGCTTCATCTAGGCTTGACAAGTCAAAGATTGAATTTAGATCCTCAGATGAAAGTTCCTTCAAACTGGATGCTAATGCTACTCCTTCCATCTTACAAACAAATAATTTCACTGAGCTTCTCACACTTGAACCTAAAAGAAAAGATTTGAATTTTTAGAAGAAATGGTGGGAATTTATAGTGAAGATGAGGCTGGTGAGTTAAATTGAGAAAAATCATGGTGAATTAATTGCTTGAGATTGTTTATGATATCCACACGAGGGAGATAAAAGTGAAGTAGACTGATATCACTCAAAAAGGAGGTAATTGTCCTGATGTAACACAACACATGAGGAAATACTCATCTCAGAAAGATATGACAATATTTGTGTGTGTTTTGAGGTGGATTCCCAAAAGGAGGGAATGATTAACATCAAATCAAACCATTTGGGGGCACTCAAAAAATAATTAAAAAAGGTTTCTCAACCTACCCGAAATGGGAATAATCAAGTTGATGATGTCAAATGAATGACATAGGAACCAAAGTCATCATAGAAGAATGAAATATACACCTGGAAACATTTGTAAAGATTTCTCCACATGGCATGATAGGGAATGAGATATTTTCAAAGCAATAGAATCAGATATTGTTGCTTAGGAATATTCCTTGAAAAGATTCAAGTTTTGGGGGGAAAAATCAAACAAGGAGAGAATCAAAGATTGTATAGATACAAGAGGCATGTTCTCGTATCAAAAGGGGGGTTAAAATTTTCTAAATTTTAGAAGAGATAGAGATAATTGATGTGCTTTCTTGAAATCTGAATTTTAATGAGATGTCTATGAGTTGTTTTACTTCTTCAAATTTTCTTGTGTCAAGATGGTTGCAAGTGTACAACCATTGATAAACATTGAGATCATAGGTTTTATGTTCCCTTGTTAAGGAAATTGAATATCTGAAAATGAATTGTGTGCATGCTCATTAAGATTTGTTACATTTTATTCGTAATACAATATACTTTAAATCAGTCAACTATTTTTCCTATTACAATCTTATGTTTATGGCTCCTCTGAGTTACACTAGATCTGGTCTTGATGGTGGTATTTTGGTAATTGAATTGGTACTGTAATCAGAGCCTTCTTTTCACAGTACTAAACACAATTTTAAATTCATAATAATGCCCTTCTGTTGCTAATATTTTTGTAAGCCTTTGAGTGTATCTTAGGCGTAATAGGTAGTGAGTTGTGAATATTTTATCAAGATATTTACATGAGATTTCATGTGTAATTTCTTGAAGATTGTATGAAATCATGCATTCTTGGGCTTCCATGAATGTGTACCTTCTCTCCAAGGGACTGTTTCTTATTAATTGAGTGTCCTTTTACCTAGAATGATTTCTAGAATGCATTGTTGGAGTTCTAAGAAACCTATCATAGTCATTTCCATCTTGTTTTAATCTCCCATTCATACAAAATATAAACCTACTATTTCTCAAATCCTACAATTCACCTCTATTTACTTTTACTATAAGCATTTGTCATGGGAATTTGTAAATTTTACTTCCTTTCCATAAATATGCAAGAGAAGATGGAATTTCATGTTGTCTAGAGTAACCTGAGTCCAAATGGAGTGACATATGCACCATTTAGTGTGACAACTTGTGAAATTTAAATAGTGCATTCATTGGCCATGATCATCCAGGACTGATTTACTTGTTTTCAAAAGGGAAATTAAGAGACTGAATATTTCAATCATCCCTTTACATTTTCAGGTTACACAAAGGGTTCTCTCACCCAGGTCAAAGGAAGGGCCTAAAGAAGCAGGGAAGGCCATCCCCTTTGTACGTGTCACCTAGTCCCTCCAAAGCTAGGTTCAAATGAGTTTGTCAGACATCTTCCTTGGCTATAAAATTATATAAAAAAAGTTTTTCATCCTAGAAACATATCATTTCACTCACTGATGTTTCCTTGCCCCAAAGGAGGTTTAATATTGGGAACCAACATGATTTTGACGCCATTTTAGGGACTATTTCCATGAATTAAGAAAAATACATGTCTCTGGTAACATTTGTAACATATCTGATATAAATTCATGTTTAGAACCCAGTCCTTTGTTGATATTTTCTAAAATAGAGCTTTATCTGAATTAGTTTTCTCTATATTTTCCCAGTACAAGAAAGCTTTCCATTAAATTTGAGATCGTTAGGAGAAGCCTAACAAAATACTGTGATAATTCACAAATATTTTTTCATTTATGTATAAAGTCATCATCCAACAATTTATTTCAAGTGATCAACACATCTAAGGTGCAAAACCTTAGTGGCGGCTTTCCTCTTTTGTAAAAAATCTTGTGAGAACCAATGCAAAATATTTAAATCTTAGTTGATTTACTTGTCAATTTCAAAAATATGGAAGGAAGGAGATCCTTCTTCAAATCAGACCCTGCCAGAATATTGTTCCCATAGTTGGGAAAGAATAATCTAGGGAGAAAACAAGTCTAGAAAGCCTTAGGTGATCATAGGTCAGAAGAAAAATTTGTACCTATTGCATAAATTGATCAACCTTTAGTGCAAGATTACTCCAACACTTTAGAAATTTCTCGATCAAGTAGTCATCATGCCAATTTATATTCTCTAGCTCAAGAGGGTCCTTCATTTACAAGTGATCAGGGTATTCTTCAATTCCCTCCTTTATTGATTATAAATAATAGAGTATTTTGTGAAACTGAGTCATTAAAGGATCAATACTTTGAATATCACACTCCATTTCCTTAGAGAGCTCCAGTTCCCCACCATTTTAATCCTCTTATTGAAACACCTCCTCCAAAAATATGGCACAGCCTCCACCCAGACCCCCTTTTGTAGTAAATAATTACAAACCTATACATTTTCATGGGATGGTTGGTTACCCAAATGAGGTCCCACATGAAGTCAAAAATATACTATCAATATTTCAGGGGAATAATGCAATAAGTGGAGATAAACATCTTAGACTCTTCTTGAAAACTATGGAAGATTTTGAAATAGAACATGAGGATGTATTATGTAAAATTATTTATACATACTCTAGATGAATATGCAAGGGAATGGTACAAGTCACTACCTAATGATTCAATTGATTCTTGGGTAGAAATTAAAAATGCCTTCAATTTGCAGTATGGGGATAAGAATGACCCTATGTTTCTTCTCATTGAACTTGAAAATATAAAGAAAAAGCCAAATGAACTTGTTCAGGATTTCAATACCAGTTTTAATAAAACCTTGACAAGGTACTACTTATAAATATGAGACCTAGTGATGAATATTTTTTGATCAAATATTCAGATGTTTTGACAAAAAATCAACCTATTACTTGAGAGATTAAAATCCTCAAACATTAAGGGAGGATTTTTCTATGGTTGTTCAAATGAATAATACTATCAAGGAAACTAAAAATTCTCCAAAAATGGATGGTGTCAAATTGATTAACCCAGAAAAACCTTAGAAAAGCAAGGTAGTTGATCTAGAGGAAGTTGTTAAGACCTTAGCAGGGGAAGTTAAGGAGATTTCTTACAAACTTTCTAGAGTTGATAAAGGCATAGGGGAAAATCCTCAAGCTCAACATCAACCTCAGGGAAAAAAAATATTTATAAATCATCCAAGAGGTGGCTATAGGGAAGATGATAGAGGAAAGGGACTTATGTGTTCAAAAAACAAAAAACAAAACCCTAGGGAAAACAAGGTAGTGCCTGATCCCCTCACTGTTAGGGTATCTTTGGTTGAATAATATCATATCATTGAATGGTGTGATAAAAAAAATTCCACATTCCCCTTGCAATCCCAATTTTGATGATGATTATGCCACTGATGAATCTACTTTTGGTGATGTTTGTATGTGTGAATGTTCTGATACTACACCACAAAGTGGATACTTCTACTGAGTTGACTGGGTGCAAGATACTGTTGAGTATCCTTTTACAACTATTTGGAACAGGTATTTTATCTTCCTCCTACCACTAATGTTGATGTAGATATGGTTTAGTCTTCTTTCAAATTACCTAACCATGATTTTGAATATCTGAGAGATTTAATGATTAAAAAGTATAATGGTTGTATTCCTTCTAAGGAAGATACACAACTAATGATGAATGTTTTTCTAGCTCAAGAAAAAGAATGTAGCCTTCGTAGCAGAGTGGTCAAAGGATCTGCCCCAAACTTTAAAAATAATACTTCCATATTGACCTATATCCCAAGAACTGTAATGCCCGTTTAAACAAACCACTCGAGACCCAAGAAACAAACTAGGGTTAGCTACAAAATTATGGGATAATTTTTTTTTTTGCTTTGAAGTGTCTATAACCAAGTTGCAAGACATAAGTTTTCACTAACAAGTTCCAGAATAATACCAATGTACTACAACATATGTTTTCCTTCATTAACTAATATCAAGTTCACTAGTTTCAAAATTTAGGGTTATATATTTTAGCTAGGTTCAGTGAGTAATTCACCCCCACACCCACTCCCTAATAGGCTTAGAGTTTCATCTATATTTTTCTCATACTTAACACTTCAAAAATTTCCATAAACCATTCCCAACGGATAGGTAATTTTCTCACCTTTCCGGTGATATAAATAAGTCTTCCTAACTCCAACTAGAACTCAAGATATATGCAGGTGGAGTTCTTAGGGAAAATTTTCCCTAGGTGGGACATGTGTCAAGAGGAGGAGAAAGAACCTTGAATGGGTTGGCGGGTCATGGGGTGGCTTGGCAAATTTTTCCCATTGCGCTGGCTCAAAGTCTCAAAACATCCCGCGCCTCCGCGGGTGCGCTAGGGACACGTGCTAACCGCGGAGTCGATTCAGGAGAAGATCAAAAAGGGATAGGTAAGTGGAATAAATTAGAACCCTGCACTGAGTGGGGAAGAAAAAGGAAATAAAGGACACACAGGTCTACGCACCCATGGAAGAGGAGAATTCCAAGGGAGAAGGCGGAGTTGTGGACCCTGGGGAAGATTTTAGAAAATTTTCCAAGGGCCAAAAATAACCAAAAAATAACAAAGGGATCTTCCCTCCCCACCACCACCCCAAGGTGCCATATGGTACCTCCTCATTGATTGTAAGAAGTGGGGTGAAAATGGAAAATTTTCCCCAAAATTTTCAAAAAGGTTAAGTTCAAAAAGTTACCGCACCCACGTCATAGCCCCTAGAGGACACGTGGCACCCTCTTATTGGCTATGGGCCAGTGGAGGAAAAAGTGAAAATTTTCCAAAATTTTTAAAAAGGGATAAGAGTTAAAAATAAACCACACCTTTGCCTCAGCCCCTAGAGGACACGTGGCGCCCTCTGATTGGCTGTAGGCTAGCGGAGGGAAAAGGAAAAATTTTCCCAGGTCAAAATTTTCAAAAAGGATAAGTATTAGTTCAGTCTGCCCCACCAAGGTGCTACATGGTAGGTCCCAATTGGTTGTGGGATGGTAGGGGCCACAAATTGTTTAGGGAAATTTTTCCAAAGTTAAAATTTAAATTTTTCTAACAGTTAGATTTAATTGTTTTATTTTTCGAGTGCTAATTTGAAGTAAAACTTCAAATGGGCATAACTTTTGATAAGAAGCTTAGATTTGGGAAAACAATGACTTTTTGGAAATATCTCAATGCACTCTTTACACAAGATTCATCAATTTTGTAATTTAATGAAATTTAAGTGGTAAATTTTGAGAAACCAATCTGTAGGGATTTCATTAGTGAACTGGTAGTTTTCAACTTCTCAGTTTGGTTAAATTAGATCTCCTCCTTCACTCAACATGTCAAATAGACATAGAGGATTAGTCTAGGGAGGGTTTAGAGTGTTTTAGGAAGATTGATTTATCCAATTGATTTAAAAAAAAAAATCTCCAACAATAGACAAAAACACGACTGTGCAAGTTTCAAGTTGGATACTATAAAGTTTTGGAGGTTCATTCTTAAATGTTAGGGTCAATTTGAGTTCTTTAATGTCTTAGCATGTTAACTTATAACACTTATAGGTTGATTACTAAGCGTAGGTTTTAACTGTATGTTTTTATGGAAATGAATTTCCAGAATGAATTTTATAACATTGAACTATTTCCTTTAAATTGGTATATCAATTTTATCATTCAAAATTGTATATAGTTCCTAACTAGTCCAATACATTTTCTTGACTAATTCAACCATTCATTTCTAAGTTAAATTGTAGTCCTGATTTTAATTTTAATATACTTCGAAGGATGCAAACAACATACTTCCTTCCTACATATTTTTTACTTTTACAAATATACAAAGCTTCAAATCATCATTGGGTATTCCACTTCAATTACAACCATGTTAATAAAAATGAGGTTGCAATTCCTTTATTGAATTTAAACAGAGAACATCTTTACAACTTAACTCCTTTTAAATTTAAAATACAATATGCAATACATATATATATACTTCACATTCCTTTTCAAAATAGGGAAGGGAATATAACTCTTTACATTTCACATTACACTTTCAATCATTCCTTATCAATACAAGCAACTTCCAATTACAATAATTATACAATTCATCCACATCAAAGTGGGAAAGAACATAATAAACTTGCTAACAAAAAGGGACTATCAAACTATACATTTCTTCTTACTCCAAAACAACAACATGCTAGTTTCTTCATCTTTTCATTTGATCACAACAAGGAAGGGGGAATGCTCTCCACCCAACAAGACATCCAATGAGAAGGGAGAATCCATCCTTCCTCATTGGCCCGCGAGCCCCAACCATACCGAAATATGAGATAAGAATCAACACATTGTAACAATGGCTTCCACAGCAAACAAGCAACATTCTATCACATGCATAATTAAATAAGAAGCACAGTTCAAGCAAAAAAAATAGTTCACAACTGCATTTGATAACATTCACACAAAACTTGGGCTTGATCAAACAAGCCAACAAGTGTAAGGAACTATGGGGAAACTACTTATGCCTCCCTATTTGGAATTGGGCATCCACCTAAAATCATACCACCAATATAACATTTCAAATCCCATAAACCTTATGTGTACCAACCCCTCCATATGCCCCCCCAAATTTTCTCCCTTATGCCCCCCCAAGAGTAAGAAATGCAAGCTATTTATTTTCCAAGGTGGATCGCAATCCAAACTCCCTCGACAATAAAACTGATGCCCTTGGCATTCCCTATGCCCCCTAATTTTAAATCCCCATAGCCTTCTCCTACACCATGTCCTAAGCAGTCTACCTAACTAGCCAAGAACACATAAAACATTTACCATTTCATACATGCATGCAAGAGAAAGAAAACATTCTAAAAGGCTCAAGTTCCTACCTATCCATACTAGAGTTTGTTCCAAGCCCACAAGCTTCCCAAAAGCCAAATACAATCCAAAATCAAAAATTTCCAAGCATGAAAAAAGGCTCCAACTTCTTCCACAACAAGCTCCCAAAACATAAACCAAAAAATGTGCCCCCCCAAGAGGGATAAACAAAGTTTCAACAACCCCAAATAAGAAAGGAGTTTTTGAATTTAAAGTAGAGGGAAGAGAAGAGGATGATGTGGATCCATGTGGGATGCCACATCATTCTTCCTTAACCCCAAGATAAAGTCAACATCATGCACCAAAATACAATAAATAAATGTGAAAAATTAACTTACACAATCTAAAATAACCCATACTCCAAAAATAATTGAATTAAAAACATGTAAGAGAAGTGCAATTAAAACTTACAATAAGTCATTTCAAAATGCAATAAAAAGGTCTAAATTTAACCTCCAAACCATAGGTATGGTTGGTGAATCTTTTTAAGAGGTGTGGGACAAGCTTAACTTGACCCACAAGCCACCAAATTTAACCTCCAAGGAAAAATTCGAATTCCTAAGAGGATGAAGTGTTTGACACTCCAAAATCTATCTTACATTCTCTTACATATCTCTTACACCTTCTTACACATTTCTTACAACATTTCCTACACACCATTACAATATTACATTTAAGATCAACAACTTCATTAATCACATTCTTATCACATATTAATTTATTTATTTTAACACATGATTATTTACAACATTAACACAATATATCATGCTAAAGAAACAAGGAAACACATCACAAAATAAACACATGAAACATTAATAAGGAAACCACATTAATAAATTACACAAACCCATGGTCACATATAATGGAAATCCCCCCATGGGAATCCCTAGCAAAACACAACACACACACACAGTATTTGCCATGGTGACCTTGTTGAATTCACCCATAATTTCAATATGGTTAGTCTCCAGTCCCCCGATATTATTATGATATTTTAACCTACAAAACACAAATACCTCTTTCAGCCTCGAGGCCATATCAGAACATCCAAAATGATATAAAAAACATCTCAAGATCATATAAACACATGGATCACAACAACATCAAGAATTCAACATTATCATTTTCAATTAATTGATAAATTAGATCATCATCAATAATATTCCATACTAGGTATACTCAAAATATCCAATGTCACATGTCCAAATCAACATCTATAATATGTCCATGTCAAATAGTATATCATCATCCACATATAAAAATGTCTCTAATAACCATCATGCATAATAACTAAATCTAGATCAATAATAATCCATGACCTAACATATAAACATCATACTAAAACAAAACATAATAGTGTCCATAATATGATCAGAGTATCAAGATCATTATTTGAAATTGTCAAAGGGAACTGGGCAATACAAGAATTTTCCCAAGAAAGATATTCCAAACAAATGCCATGTTTTTTCTACTAATCCAAGTACCTCTGATACTTCTTAACAAATAAAATATCTTATCCCACTAGAAAAATAAATTACTTTGTCTCCCACCATAGCCCTACACAAGTATGTCACTTTTGATATGGCTCAAATTTTGAGCCAAATTATTGTCACTATGCCCATTATTGAGTTTCTCATAATCCATCACCTTTTGATGAAATTGCCAAAATGATGAAACATTCAAGGGCCCTTCCCCTGCATTAGGGGATCATATTTTTAATTCATAAACATCGTTTCCTCCATATCCCTCATATTTCTCATAACCCCATCTATAGCCCTACCCCTCTGTGTTAAGCTTCTATGCCTATATCTACAAACCGAATGGGGTAGAGGAAATTTTTGCCAAAAAATCCCATTTACTCCCCTAATCCCCCTTTGTCACTGAAGAGTGTTCTTCACAATGGAAAATATAAAGAGCTTGAAGTTTCCCAAGACTTGTTGTGTATTAAGGAGTGAAAGAAATGAGATTTGGAGAAGAGAATTGAGAATTTGGAGAGGGAAATTGGAGCTATGAAAGGAGATGTGAGACATCTGTCCAAGAACAAGGGGGAAAGGAAATTGGATAAGAGACCCATCCTAAAAGACAATAATATTACAGAGATATCCAAGAAGCTTCATTCCCTAGACACCAAGCTTCATGGAGTTACATACATACAAGATGATGCTCTATCAAAATTTACAAAAGATGTAAATTTTCTAGAAACCCAAGTCAAAAAATTTTGTATGTTGAGCAACATTTCAAAGAATATTTGGAAGGATGGGACAGTTTTAGACCAAGTCTTTATTCAAGGAGATAATACTTATCCTTTACATGCTACAACATTGGTTATATTCACTCCCCATCAAGAGATGAAATAGAAAATTAAAAAGACATTCAAGTGAAGAGGATCCCATTATCTTAAGTTTTGTCATCTAATTTTGCTTCTAAGTTGTTTTATCATCATTTTTTACTATTTTGACACTGTTGGCTGTAGACTGTGGTAGTTTTTCTAGTAAATTGTTTATCTGTTATTGGGAGTTTTTGTAAAATCTTGATTTTGATCATGTTTTGATCTGGTACATTTGTAGAATCTAGATACTAATCCTTTTTGTACAAGGGTATAGTTCTTTTCAAATATCTATTTCCCAATAATAATATAAAGTTTCTTAGAATCCATGAGCATAGAAGAAGAGCATTTGAATATTTTTATTCAAATAGGAGATAGTTGTCATAAGTAAAGATGTAAAGAATGTGGATGTCTTACCTATTGTAGATAAAATGGAAGTGCCTCAGGAATAAGAAAGGATGGGGGAATCACCAAAGATATATTTAGGCACTTCCTTAGTCAAATATCAATTCGATGTAGATCCATTTTTTACATCCCTTATTATTAGTGACAAACTCGTTCACAGTTGTATGTTTGACTCAAGAGCCTCATATATCATAATGTCATTAGAGGTCATGAATGATTTGAATATAAAGGTAACAACATATTTTGGAAATTTTCATGCCATGGATTCTATGGAGGTAATAGTATATGGGTATGGGAAAGGACTAGTTCCTCAGCTTTTTGCTTACCTTGCTAAATATTTGACTATGAATGTGGTTATTGCATATTTTCCTGCTAAGTGGGGTATGTTGTTATCTAGAGAATGGGATGAAATTATGGGAGGTAGTGTACAGATGGACATGTCTTATGCCACCATACGTGTTGAATAAAATTTGGTAAAACTGCATGGATAGAAAAAGATGTTGCACATTATCGAAGATCGCATGAATGTCTCTTATGAGGTATTATTTGTTGACATTGATTTGGAAAATTTTATAGGATATGCTGATTTTAAATACCAATGAATAAATATTTATACTCATTTACAATATTTCGGTATTCCTTTGACCATGATATTTAATGGAGCATGTTCTGCTATAGAAAATGGAGCTGGAATAGTCCTTACATTCTCAGAACAAGCATCTTTTCATTTTTCATTCAAATTAAAGTTTGAATGTACTAATAATATTAATGAGTATGAGGCATTTCTCCTAGGTTTAAGAGTTTTTTTGAAACATGGAATCAAGAATATTATTGTTAAGGGAGATTGCAAGTTGATTTTGAAACATGTGATAAAATTATGTGCAACCAAAAATCAACGAATGAAACAATATAAGCATGTAGTATGGGACCTTATTAAAATGTTTCATTCATTTAACATCCTGTATAGTGAAGGAATTAGAATGCAGCACCTGATAGATTGGCTATCATTGTATCACATTTTTCTAATTGTATAGTATCTCCATATTGTAATTATGATGTTGAAGTACTGGCTATAAGATATGTGCCTAATAATGTCAAACACTAAAATTTTTTTGAGGAAAATGTTGAGATAAAAATATTTATTAAGAGAAAAGATGAATTTGATAATAAACATATTGACTTAGAGCCATCAGTTGAGATTTGTGATGGGAAAGAGAATATTTTTGGGAAGGACATGATCCAACTGAAAACAAACATAATTCCCAAAGGATTAGTTTCCCTTGAGTCAAAATTTGACACTGCTAACATAGTAATCAATAGGCATATTTATGATTCTCGATATATTAAAGAATGTAACTTGGGGCCTTAAGAAAATCCTAGGAAGGCATGGTTGGGGTGTAATTTGAACAAGGAAGAAACAAATTCTTATACCAAGATGCTAAAAGAATATCAATATTTCTTAGCTTGGTCACACTCTGAATTGAAATATTATAAAGAAGATCTATTTCAACATGAGATACCTCTAGAACCCCATTCCAAACCATTCATGTGTAAATAAAGTCCCATAAATATCCTCCTCTCTTTCAAAATGCAACAAAAATTGATAAATTTTAGAGATGGAGGAATCATACAGTCTGTCATGTATTCTTCATGGGTGGAAAACCTTGCACCACTAAAAAATAAGAATGGGGACATGAGGATTTGTGTGTATTGTAGTCATTTTTACCCCTATCAAAAAATAAATGAACCCTGTGCATGCTGGCCTATCACCCAGTGGATGTCGGGCACTCACCTGAGGCACGCACGGGTGCCAAGTCTCTCTTTTATGTGAGTTTAGTGGGAAAATTCATCTATGATTTGTGTTTAAGAGATTTCAAAAGGATTTAAAACATACAAGAACCATAGAGCTCATAATGGCCTCTAGATCCTTGCAGTCATTCCATATTATGTACTTAAGAGATTATATAACTTGTACCATAATAGAAAGAAGTATACAAGCATCCATACTTAGCATAAAATGAAAAATAACTTATGAAAAAGATGTGTGCATCAGAATCATTGATATTCATATATATATAAATTGGTAACCTCATTACATCGATGGAGTCATTTACATAATGTCATAGAGAATAAAACCGTAGTCATGCATTACAACTAGACTAATGTAACTATGCTACCAAACAAAAAAATTACAATCCCCATACCCAATACATCCATTCCCAAATGTAATTACCCATAATAGAGTTCTTGCAGTATTTTGATAGAGCTCCACCCACTCTCTAAGTCTATTCTCCTCCCTCCTTTTACTCCATAGGTTCTTATATTTATAGCCTTTTTAGACTTCCAACTCATCATCCAACACCCTCGGATCTAATGCCAAGTGTCTGAATGTGGTCCTCCATGTGAGCATGCTCCTCCAAGCCTAAGGTTTCCACTTTATACCATGATGTTCTTCTAGAAGCTTCTACCGTAGGCATGCTCCTTCCTGGGCAAACCTATCACCAGGATGACACCTTATTCACATGCCCTTAGGTCATGATTTTCACATGTTCTTCCTCAAACATCCAATTTGACTAAGTCCCAAACCCTTGGTTTTGTCTGCATGCATCACGCATGCCACGGGCTTGCTTAAAACCATTTTATTAAACCCCTTCGTGCTTTGTCCTTGCATGCTTTTTCCTTGCACTTCGACACACCTTTTATAATTAGTCAATATTCTAGGGGCCCAACATCACCTCACACTACACCTATTCTCCACCCACGAGAACACTTCTCATAGTCAGAGAAAGAATACAATAAGCTTATGCCTAGGAAACAAAATAAGGGGATGAAACAATGGGGAAAGAAGAAAGAATGGGAGAGTAAAAGAATCACTGCAACAAACTGAGAAAATACTTTTACAAGTCAGCCTCCAATTTTTCTAGGCATCCACTTTGTCCTACACTCTCTAACATAGGTCACTAACTAGGACACTCACCCCCTCAAATTTTAATCCATCTCCTTATGCTCATAGTATCCGTTATCTTCTCTAATTCCTTGCATATATCCTCTAGTGTGTCCATTCTTCGTGTGACACATGGATATAGCTCCTTCAACTAGTTTTCGATTGAAACCCTTAAGGTTTCAATGGCCTCTGATTTCTTCTCAACCTCAGCAACGATTTTGTCTCTTTCCACCTTATTCCCCTTGTTTTTCTCCTGGAACTCCTTGACTTCCACTTCATGAGTGGTGACCAAGGAACCTACCACTTTGTCTCTATCTACACAATTGTCGTACATGGCCTCAACAGTCCAGGAAGTGGACCTTACATCAGTAAGCACTTTGTTTTACTCTGCGACGAGTGCTACAATGTTCAACTTGTCTTCCTTCTGTAGGTGTGCGGCCATTTCCTCTGCAGAATACAAGGCTAGTGGTTTTATTTCCATGGTGAGGACCCTTGTTAAATCCTCTAGGCATCCTAAGGTAGATTCATACTTCTGCATGGGTGATGCTAGGTCTGGAAGGTTTAATAGTATGGAATCATTGATAAATTCCACTTTCTTGTACACTGTTAAATCCTCTAGGCATCCCAAGGTAGATTCATACTTCTGCATGGGCGATGCTAGGTCTGGAAGGTTTAATAGTATGGCATCATTGATAAATTATGCTTTCTTGTACACTACACTCACCTTCGCTGTTTCATCCTTCAACTCCCACTTCCACTGGGCACTCATATCCTTGGTCATTATAGCTAGATCTTCCTCTTTCTTCTTCGTCTCCCCTTCAAGATCCTTGATCCTATCAGTTCACCCAAATATCCTAACTTCTATCTCAATGGAGACCTTATTGAGCATGTTCCATAGTTACTCATCTGAGAGCTGTTGGGTATCCACCATTGGGTTATCTTCTCCTAGTCTTGGAAATTTTATTATTTCCCCATTGCTTACCTCAACTCTGGGTCATCAAGGTGGGACTCAATTTCCTAAGAGATAATCTTCCTTGTCTGTGGATAGGCATCCTCCTTGTCAACAAATGACATGCCTACAAGCTGCTCCACCAGAAGTGTACTTTGTAATCGCGTTTGAAATACTTTCTTAGGGTCATCAATATAACCCATCTCTGGCATCCCCCCCTCTATACACCTTCCTCCCATGTGCGTACCCTTGGGTATACTTACAATTAAAATGGGTCCTCTAGTGTTATCGTTTTCCTCTTCTGTGCTCTCCTCCTCCTTGTTTAATACTGGCTCAGTGTCGGGTTCCACTTTGTCCTCCACAAGGGTCTCAATGTCCCTTATTTACTCTTCTTCTACGACCTTGGTTACCTACTCCTGTGTACATATTGGAGCCTCTTGCTTCTTTGTGCTAGCCTCCTCATCTTTTCCCATGTCCTGGGTAGTTCCCTCTACCTGGTTATCCTTGTGCCACACAAAAAGGAACCCTTATTCTTCTTCTCCACCTTCTTCCTCTGAATCATGTACATTGAAGACAGGAAACCCTTGATCTTTCCTGGGGTCCTCTTACCCACTTACTTCTTCTTCACTACCATCATTTTCTCCTATGCACTTGTCCAAACTTCCAACTTCTTCTGAGGTGGTCTCCTCTTTTACCCTCTACTTCTTCTTAACTGGAGATTCTAGTGTAGGTGACTTTGTTTCTTCTTCTTCTGATGACTCCTTATCTGATGGATTTTTTGGCTCTAGAGTCTTCTATTTTACTATGGGATTTTTCTTATGTGTGTACATACTGGTTCTGGAACTTAACCTGAGGCAACCAATTGCCTTTATCTCCATAACACTTCAAATTTTATTTTCTGGTTCTTTTTCCTCCCATTTGGGTGCGGGTATTTTCCTCCTAGTTGGATCCTGAGGTATAGATACAACATTTTCCAAATATGTGCCATTTTCCGACTTGGGTCTTATGTGAATGTACACGTGCACCACGGATCCTTCTGCAATGGGTAGTTTCATAGGCCTTGTCATTTATACCTCATGCGATACATACTGCTCCATGTAAACATGGTTTCCAGTGTATACCAACCCTTTGCGCATTTCCCTATGGTCTTGGTATAGATTACCAAGGTCTAACTTAAATCTTTTGGACTCCTTGAACCTATTTACTCCCACTTAGAATTATTAAGTTGTGAATGTAAAGGGGAGCTTGCACCATGGGCTTCATCTCTCATTTTACAGTTTGAATCTGCCCAAATAGAAATGTTGGTACAAAAAAAATTCCACTTCTCCCTTGGTGGATGTTGGTAATTGTTCGGGAATTCTCCATTTGATGCCGAACGCGTTCTTTAGGTGCATATACCACTTTTCCAAGCACGACTTGTGCACTGTTGTCATAGTGTCACAAGCGTATTTCTCAAACCTTTTATCATGTGAGGGGTCTTCAATAGGGTACTCCCATACAAACTTATCTAATGCATCTGGTACCCTGATCTCAAAGAACATGATGGTTAGTAGCACATTTCAAAATATGATTTGTCACCTTCCTTCACGTAGTTAATAATTTCATCCACGATGAATGTGGAAAAATTATAGATGGTTCCCTCTAAAATCTTACTTGAAAATGTTCAACCATGGAGTGGTGAATACTGCTTTCCCATAAGAATCTTGCCAGTGTGGTTGTTGTTCAGTCTTTAGTTGTAGTTGCCTCCACCCACCTTGTCAGATAATCCATGCAAGTGATGACATAGCATGACCTAGTTCTATATGCCACTAGTGCAATAAGGCCTACAAAGTCTATTTCTTGATTCTCAAAAGGTTTTGTGCTAGGTATAGGGTGAAAAGGCATTTCATCTCTCTTTCCAGGCTTGTCAATGCGCTAAAAATTGTCACACATTTTACAATAGTCTTTACAATCCTTGTATAGGGTTTCCCACCACAAACCTACCATTAATATCTTATGCACAGTGGCATCATCTGCATAATGCCCACCTACACTTCCACCATGAGCTTCCTCCATGATTGTGAGGTGCTCATGCTCTAATGCACACCTGTGTAAAACTTCATCATGTCCCAACTTGTACAAGTCTCCACTGATCTACATGTAGGGCACGATGCGTATGGATAGTTGCTTCTTCTTTAAAGCCTTCATTCCTTCTGGTGCTAGACCTTCCTTTAAAAATACCAAAATTTCCTCCAAATCTGAGGGTGTGTGCCGCAACCTAAACAGTTGCATGTCTGGCATTATCTCCTTAATACTCTGCATGTCCTCCCATGAATCATTTCTTGACAAATGATCAGGCCCATAATTTCTCTTCCCAAACTTCACTACTATGGTGAACTCAAACTCTTGAAATATAAATACCCATGGACATATGTGCCCTTGTAGAACAGGCTTGTTCACCAAATAATTTAATGTCATGTGGTCAGTGTAAAACATAAAAGGTGTTGCTAGCAAATACTATCTAAACTTAAAAAGCACATAGATAATTGAAAATTCCTCATGCTCAGTCATGGTGTAATTCTGCTCTGTTGGTGTCAACTTCCTGCTTCTAAAACAAAGAGGATGATCAATAATTCCTTCACCTAGCTACGTAAGCACTACTCCAATATAAGTTCTTGAGGCATCTACATGGACATGGAAGGGCTTGTTCCAAGAGGGAAAGAATAATATAGGTGTGGTGAAAATCCTATCCTTTAATGTAAAAACACCCTCTGTTGCACCTCTCCCCAATGGAAGGAAATTTTATGTCTGAGTAGCTCTTCTAAAGGCACGGTGATCTTGGCATACCCCTTGATTAATTTCCTATAATAACTCCTATTCCTAAGGAATCCGCACACTAAGAGCTCGCCAAGAACACAAGCGGATCTCCTAACCCCAAAATATCTTCTCACTTATTGAAAGATAAATGCAACATTCATCCTACACCATATGACCATGATGAGATTTACACTCCAATGAACAGGACCTTATAGGGTGTAGCAATTGATGTATTTCTAATAAGTGTGCCTGAGGGACCTATGGGATCAAGGATTTCCACCTCTCAAAAATTAACATCAAAGTGTCACAATGGTCTTTTACTAGACCATTACACTCCCCATATTATCCAAATAGACATGAAGTCCACTTATGACATGAAGCCTCCCTATAAACACTGTTTACCAAGGTGCATAAGATTAAAAGAGCAGGGTCATTTCCTTTATACTCTTAATAGTGTTATGGCTGGAAATAGCAGATGGATCCTTTCCCATTTAGTGCTGTTAAGTTATGTTCTAGGGAGTCTTCCTTTCCACCTCCATACTTGGTGGTACCCCAAAAATCCATCCATGAAGAGCTATAGATTTCAGCCCCCAAAATACCCCAGCATCCAAAACAACATTATTCAGTTTGAGTGCCCAGATTGTAGATGGTACCCTATGACATAAAACTTCTTTAAGAATCCATGAAAAAACCTATGCCACAGCTTAATCTACGACCAGGATCCTTCCTTGATGTTGAGGCACCATCAAAGTTCAATTTTAAACACTCCATTGTCCAGGTTTCTCCCAACTACTTAAATCTAGGGTCCCAGAGCAGGGGGGATATCAAGTAGTGGATCTCCAAACCTTAACCTTTATGTGAAAATTTGGATTCATTTGATAGGGCCTCTTCCTGACTGGGCGCACACCGTCCTTCAGCTTTATCTTCATCTCCACCAAGGAATGGTGAATGCCTTTGAGCTCATGGTACCCATGCGGGAATAAATCCTCAAATTCACGCAACAGATCAATGATCTTAGATACTTCCTTCTCTGACAAGTAATCTGTAATAATAGCTTCCTTAGGTTCTTTCCCTAAATCGATGTTAACATTTTTTGTCTTTAAGGGCTCATAGTAGGTGCACGTAAGAGTATCAGCACTATCCACAACCTCTTCCATCCCTATAGAATGGCTAACATCCAAGCTTTTTCCTTCCTCTCCATCAATCACATACACCAAATTCCCTTTCTCCTTTTCTAAACACATGTGCTCGAGCTATAAATATTTTGTTTCTTGCACTTCTTCAAAGTGTGCTTCCAAACCTAGTCCACCCAGTAACTCTAATAGCTTATCCTCCACCATAGCACTATCCCTCATGGTAAGGTGTTTGATACCCTGTAAGGCCTTATCAACTGATGGCTTGGTACTCTAATACTCAAAGGTTTGAATGAGGTTAGCCATGAGCTCTTTCTAATTCCATATCTCGTGGCGTGTCTTCAAATGAATGTAGCATGCACGTGCAACCCTAAAGTGTAGAATACAACTTGTGCACCTAGAGGGATGGTGGTAAATCTTCCATACCTTCTATCTAGATCCTTTCACACTCTTGGATATGAAAAGAGGTGGGCTGATTTCCATGGTAGTCCATGATGGTAGTGGGTACGTTGCTTCTAGAGAATCTGACAGAGAGCAATTCATACCTCACATCATTCCAAAAGGATCTCTTGATGGGTATCCCACCACCATGCCGTTATGCCAAGTAGGACATAACTTAACATCCCCCTCGATTCCTTCTCATTCTTCCATTGAGCTTCCATTTCCTACAAAAAGATCTCAGGGAAGGCTCCTCCTAAATACTTAGGTAGCTCCTTTCCTCCTAGGTACCAGACTGTGTACACTCCTTTGTCACCTTTGTCACCGATCCCTCTCAAATTCTTGTTTGATTAACTCATAAGGTTCACATGTACATAATTATCACACACTATATTGGTGGTGTCACTTTCTAGGACTGAGCATCCTCAAATTGGATAAACTCCCTCAGTAGGGATGAATTGTCTTTGGATCCCTAATTAAGCACACATATATTCTATCTAGGACCTCTTATTCTTCCAAAGGTTCAGTATAGGGTGTTGATTTCCCATCAGCTAAGGGTATGATGACCCGTACTCCTCCTTATTTTCAAAATTGATGTACCATTTGTTGAACCAAAGGTTCGCATTGTTCTTGTAACACCATGGGCACCCAAGTAAAGCTAGGAAATTTTCTACCTCGGCGAGCGCCAAGACATTAAAGTCCCCAGTAAACTTAGCTCCCTAGATAGTGATAGTTACATTATTTAAGACATCGATGGGCATCACCTTAGTCTTGTTTACCATATACAACACGTTCAAAGATGGTTGTACTGTAGGTCTTCCCATCTGATGCCATGCATCCAAATTTAGAACATTAACCTTTACACTTGTGTTAATGAGGATATTACTAAGGAGCCATCCATCTATAACTACATTTAATGTGATTTCTTTGTCATAGTCAAGGCTATGAGGGGGGATGTTTGTGTGCAAGACCTACCTCTCGTGCTCTTCTCTGGCACTTGGTACCTTCTCTCTTAACCATGATCCCAGCAAGGGAATGATATTCTCTTTCCTTAGCATTTTACACACCTCCTTGACCTCATCCATGTCATCCTTTGGCACCTAGACTCTCCTTCCTTGCTCCTCCCTCTTGGAATTCTCCTTTAGACACTGGATTTCTCCTTGTAAAATCCAAATGACATCCATAGTGTCATGGTACACCTCCTTTTGATGCGCAGGGTCTGGGTACTTTCTATGAACTACTCCCTCCCTTGAAACTAGGTTCTTCTACCTTGGTATCTCTCTTGCACATGCAGATTATTCCCTTATTGTTACCAAGATATGATCCAAACCTGCATCCTGTGTTACTTGAGGCATCCACTATGTATCTTCCTTCTTAATAATGACCATTACAACACCCTTGTCTTTCTAGTGCTTTTGATTCATGTGCTCAAACAACTCTAGGAACTCCTCATACTTATACTTGTTTCCACACCATGAGGACTATAATAGGTCTAGGCACTCTCATTTGTAATGCTTTATAGACCCATAATTGAAACAGGTTCCATGGGGGAACTCATTCCTTCCTCCTCCACAGTTACCATTACCAAAAAATCCTCTGTGAAAACCTCTTCCATGTGTTCCTCCATCTGTGTAGTTCTCATAATGATGATCATCACCCTTGGAACTATTGGCAACGCTAGTTTGGTGCACCCCATGATCAATGGACTCATGGATCTGATCAATGAGCCTGCAGTCCTTAGTATCATGGGTTGTAGAGGTGTAAATCTTGCAGTAACAAGACACATTCTTCTAGATTACGTGTTGTAGCAAGGGGCATCTACTTACATCATAATCCCCATCAAAAATTTCATAATCTACCGCCACGACGCGTACTGTCCTCAGGGGGAAATTATCCTTAATGTGTCACTCTACCTCACAATCTGTGCACCATAAACCACAGTGAGTCTCATAGGCTAAGTTTACAGAAAAATTTTCCAACTACTTGGCCATAGCAGTAATCTAAGCCTACAAGAATGGGCTAACGCTAGTATCAACACTACCAATAGCCTCGATGCATAGAGAAAATTCCAATGCCTCACACGGGTCTATAAAAATTTTATGAGATAAGGCCCTTCTAAAAGGGGGGTCAATCCTCCAACAAACAATTGAGCATATTGTGAAGGGTAAATTTCATATGATAATTTAGACAAGAGATTTTTAAAGCATCCATCATACTTCAGCACAGTCTCTTCCATTCCTTGTTGAATCTCCTTCAAAGCACTGGTGTTCTTTTGTTCAAACTCAAGAATGTGGAATTCTACCAAGAATGCATTCTTTAAAGCAGTATATTCCACCACTATTTGATGAGTGTCATATTTATTGTATCAGTTATGCACACACTCTTGCAACATGGTTGTAAACTAACTAGCCTTCTGCTCTGGGGTTGTGATACCCTTTACATGCCATAGCAAATCAACAATGTGAACATGTTCCACAACATCCTCAATACCTCTATAATCAGGAAAATGTAGAGACATTTCAAAGAAAACTTGTGGGGGTGGTTGGGGCCCAAATCCTCCTAAGCTAGAGCCTTGGTTTCCTCCTGTGTTTCCTCTATCGCCTGATCCACCAGGTCCTAAACCAATAGATCCACTAGGTCCACCTGGTCCTGAACCATTATATCCACTAGGTCCATCAAGCCCTGAACCACTAGATCCACCAAACCCACTAGCTCCTATTCCTCTTGAACCACCAGATCCACCTGACCCGCCAAGTCCTATAGTGGTCGTGCCAAGGGTCCCCATAGTTCCACTAAGCTACATGCCTACATTTTACAACATTGCCTCACTACCAATAATATACCCTACACCACTCCTAGATGTGAGACCAAAAGCTTGTGTGTCTATACCTTTTCCAAAAAATCCTAACACTGGGTTGGTCTTTGCAGCCATATAAGGCCTAAATGAGAAATTATACCTCTTGGGTGTAGAAAAATCACCTCCAATGTAACCAACTAGACTAGCAATATTTTCCCCTTGATCTAGAAAACCAAGCGCCAGGGTCCGGTCACTAGGTGGGATTCAGATGCATGCCAACGGTTCTTCTCTCTCCATGTGATGAAATCTCATCAGAAGCTGAAGGGGTCTTCTCTTATGTTCTTGACCAAGATGGGGTCGCAAAGACTGCTCAAGTTCCATAGTCCTCTATGTGAACCTCAAATCCTTCCCATAACATCTTTGCCATACATCCATCACAGCTGTAACCTCACGTTGTCTATCAATCTCCCTTTCACACGCTTCACGTTACTTGAGTTGTCTCTCCTCCCTTTCTTTCTCTGTCGTAACATTTGCCATCTTCCTCCACTCTATTTTCCTCACCCAATGCTTAGAATGGTTTAGCCAGCCATTCATAATACCTCTAAACTCATGGTAATCATCAAGATTTTCATATCCAGAGGGACAACACATAGAAACGATCCTCTGGGATCCCCCAAAAACTCAAACTCAGCAACCTCTAGACAAGAATATGTGAAAATGGCATACTCCAGAGTGTAGCTAGCCAATACTCCTTTCAACCAATGATCAACAGCATTGGTCCACATTAGATCTACATCCTGTAGCTCTGAGTATTCTTCTATGGTCCACACACATGATCCATAATGCCTAAATTGATCTAGATGCATAGGTTGAGAACCATTCACACAGTTCCACTGGGAAAGAACAGAAAAATGTTTCATACATATCATGGTAGAAGTTCTCTTCTATCCATCTATGTGCATCAAACTCAAGTCCAGTGCTGAATGTCTGAGAAAATTCATCCTCCATGCTCTTGAACCACGATTCAACACATTCCAACATTAACCACTCTGTCATTACTCATTATACAAATCATGATGAATGCTAAATCTCACTACAACTTTCAAAAGAGGGTCCCAAAAATGGAACCAAGATGTACTCATTTTTACCCCTATCATAAAAGAAAGGAACCCCATGGGCACCAACCTATCACACTGTGGATGCTAGGTGCTCACCCGAGGCACACACGGGTGCCAAATCTGTCTTTTATCTGATTTTAGTGGGAAACATCATCTATGATTTGTGTTTAAGATATTTTAAAAGGATTTAAGACAAACAAGAACCATAGAGCTCAGAACAGACTCTAGATCCTTGTATTCATTCCAGACAATAGTACTTAACAAGATTATATGACTCATATCTATAACAGAAAGAAGTATACAAGCATCCATACTTAGCATAAACATAAATGAAAAGAACTTATGAGAGATAAGTATGCATCAGAATCATTGATATTCCTATATATATAAACTGGTAACCTCATTACATCCATGGATTCATTTACAGAATGTCACAGAGAAGTAGACCGCAGTCATGCATTACAACTGGACTAATGCAACTATACTACCAAAAAGAAAAATTACAATCCCCATGCCCAATACATCCTTTCCCAAATGCAATTACCCACTAATAGAGTTCTTGCAGTATTTCTATAGAGCTCTATCCCACTCTCTTGTCTCTCCTCTTTTACTTAACAGGTGCTTGTATTTATAGCCTCCTGGACTACCAACTCATCCTCCAGGGCTCTCAAATCTGATGCCAAGTGTCTGAATGTGGTCCTTCATCTGAGAATGCTCCCCTAGGCCTGATATTTCCACTTTATACCATGATGTGCTTCTAGAATCTTCTACCATAGGGATGATCCTTCCTAGGACAACCTATTGCTAGGATGACACCTTATCCACGTGCAATCAGGTCATACTTTTCACGTGTTCTGCCCCAAACACCCAATTTGACTAAGTCCCGAACCCTTGGTTCTATCCGTGTGCATCGTGTGCCACGGGCTTTGTTAAACCCTTTAAGCCATCTTAAACTTTTTCCTTGTGTGCCTTTCCTTAACTGGGACCCTTGCGCACCTATGCACCTTCTGTACTTAGTCAATATTATAGGGGTCCAACATCTCTAATTTTCTAAAGGATCTCTAACTAAACTTCCCCCTCAAAGGTAATTATGAAGAAGCTAAATTTCCCTCTCCTTCAAAGTTATAGGATCAGAATTAAGTCAACATTGGATGCTTTCTTAGGTTAAAATCATGTAGTGGTGAAGAGAATTTTATACCATTCAACAATAAGCCTTTAAGGACTCCATAGGGGAAATTATATTTATGTCAGAATGCCCTTCAAGGTTCATGAATGCAATATACCTTTTCCATAGAGCCATGGATGTGGATTTTTCAAGCATTATAAGATGACTATCGATTTATCAAGATGAAATAAGTTAGTCTTCTCAAAGAAAAGAGGTGACTATTTGGGCCACCTTTAAAAAAAATTTCTCATATGAAAGGAGTATGGGATTTCACTAAATCCTAAGAAGTTTTATTTTGGAGTCCAAAAACATAAACTATTGTGGCATATTGTATTACATGGAAGGGGTCATTCTTAGAGGCCTTAAGAGAGTGGAATCAATTAGTAAGATTCCTATCCCTAAATATTAAAAAGGGTATTCAATATTTTTTTGAAAAAATAAATTTTATTAAGAGGTTCATCTCCAACTTTCCTAAGATAACTAATCCTATAACAAATATATTGAAAAAAGACTAAGTGATTAAGTGGGAAGGAGTTGTTCAAGATTTTACTAGAATAAAGGAAGCATTGAAAAATGCCCTAGTCTTAACAAGTCTTGTTTACAAGAAATAATTTACAATGTTTTGTTTTTGCTCTGAGTATACCATTGCATCAGTACTGTTGCAAAATGATGAAGAAGGAAATGATAGGCCTATTGATTTTTTCAGCAAATCCCTACATGGTGCTAAATTAAAGTATACTATCATGGAAATAAGGATTTTGCTTTTGTGAGAGATACCAAAATCTGTAGGACTTACATGTTAAGTTCCAATTTTCTATCCTATGTTCCCCATACCATGGTTAAATACATTTTATCAGAAATGGAAATATCTAGCAAGAGATTTTGTTGGGTGAACAAGTTGCAGGAATATGATATGGAAATACAAACTACTAAGCTGGTCATAGGTTTGGGGTTAGAAAGATTGATGGCTGAAAGTAATTTACAAGTGATGGAGATAAATGTCATTCAAGAATATAGTATGGATCCCCAAGAAAAGGCGAGTAATTTTGTCTAGTATAAGGATGTAATCTATTACTTGAAGAATTTGGAGTGTCCTAGATATATAGACAATAATCAAAGAAGGAAACACATAGTAGCATCCTAGAAATATATCATAACTAATTTTTCTCAATATGGAGGAATCCAGAAGGAGTTTTACTTAGGTGTATCACTTAAGAATAAACTACCAAAATAATTTTAGAATTCCATGGGGGAGTGTGTGGAGGCCATTTTTCTGGAACAGTTACTGCTCACAATATCTTAAGGGAAGGATATTCGTGTCCATCTTTATTCAAAGAAATTTTAGTATTGATAAGTAAATATGAAATTTTCTAACATTCTCTGGAAGGTTTGAAGTTGCAGGTGCCTTTCCTCTGCAACTAGTGTCAATTGAATCCCCTTTTAAAAAGTGGGGAATGTATTTCATTAGAGAGATATCAAACTCTTAATGTGCTGGACATAAATGGTTATTGGTTGCTATTGACTACTTCACTAAATGGGTTAAAGCCATTCCCACCAGGAAGGAAACTCACCAAGTGGTCATGGATTTTATTTTGAATAATATAATTTGTATATTTGGAGTACCTACAAAAATATTTGTTGATAATGATATGAACTTAAAGGCTAAACCATTAGCAGTTATGTACAACGAGTATTTTATTAACATGCCTTATGCATCAAACCACAATCCTCAAGGAAATGGCCAAGCTGATTCAAGTAACAAGAATCTTCTTAATAAAATTTGAATGTCATTGGTAACCAATAAAAGGAAATGGGGTGAACAACTTAGGTTTTGCTTATGGGAAGATAGAGTTTCTACAAAGATAGTCACTGGAAAAACTCCTTTTGAAATATTTTATGGAATCCAATATCTTTTTCCTTTAAACATGCAATTTTCATCTTACAAATTTATGCAACAACCTAATAGTGAAGTTAAAGTAAGGCCCCACGAGGAAAGAATAAACCAAATCTGTGAGTTAGATGAAGAAAGGAGAGAATCTCACCAAACAATCCAAAGTTTAGGGACATACTCAAAACTATATTTGACAAGAAGGAAACTCCTAGGGAATTCAATGTAGAAGATTTGGTTATACTCTGGGATAGCAGGCATGAGGGTAAGGAAAAAATTGAAATTTTGACACCCTATGGGTGAGACCATATTCCATTGACACAAGGATTGGTGAACACACTTTCTTCTTAAAATATCTGGAGGGAAACTTATTGGAATTATCTGTCAATGTGTCAATGATAGGAATCTCAAGCACTTTCTTGACTAATCCCATATGGTCAGGTATGATTTTTGTATAATGTACAGTTTTTGTCGTTTAATATTTTTTTACCATTTTATTTTGTAGTCTACAATGAATATTTTTCTTAGTATCTCATTTTTTTGTCATCTATTATATTTATGAAACCAAGTGTGCATTGGGTACGAATTCATTTCCCAATGGATTAAGGAACTTGATCTCTATGTCAAATTGTCTATTTGGCTCTTGTGGCACCCATAGGGGGTGTCAATCCCTAAGTCAGATCTAATGTTAGTGCCCATTTTCAGCTCGCCCCTTATTCTTAAATGTTCCTCCAAACATTTTCATGCCATGCTTGCTAGAAATATTTAATACATGTATTCAAATGATAAACCCGTGCTAAACCCAAAAAAAATCCTATGTTAGTTTAATAAATATAGGATGAATCTTCTTTTCGATTCTAAGTAGTCATAACCACATTGTTACAAGAATATTTTCGTGTAAAAAATGTTAAACAATCAAATAAATCTTTACAAAAATCTCCCTGTGTATTTTCCTTTGTTAATCCTTATACAAACTACCTTTTATTTCCTAACGCTTGAAGGAACATGGCATGTTGTGGTTGGTTTTGTTGTATCGAGCTTTAATTACATATTTAAAAAATTTAAATAACAAGAAAAGTGTAAATAACACCATGAGACCTAATCAAATAATCCAAGGAATATTCAAATTTATACGGTGCAAAGTGCAAATACACCCCCGCTCAGTGAAAGTAAACACATGAAAAAATATTATTGGAGCACAAAGATGGTCTTTTTATGCACTCTTGCATAGTGCACCCAATGAAGTGTAAAGTATAAATATATGCCCAAAATCTGACGAAGGACACATGTCAACATTTCAAGAAAATTCAATAAGTAGGTATTTGGGTCAAACTTGTAGTTTTGCACTCATTTGAAAAAGTGGAAAATAATGTAAATAAACTATGTAGTCTCGATGCTCTCTAAATGGAAAACATGTGGATGGATTATATTAAAATAAAAAAAGGATAATTAAACAGACATGATTTGACACATTTATGGCTACCGCCATTAATGTGTGTTGCATGCATCAACATAAGATTTTTAAAAGGTTTTTGATAATTTTGAATCGTTACCTTACATATGAGAAATTGGAATCCCTAGATCTGTTAAATTTATAACATAGATATAAAAATTTGACTTTGGAGAAGTACATTTGAGCCAAAGGATTTAAATCCATGGGTGTAGGCAAGAATTTCTAGGAGCTTACGAGAAACATGTGAGTTCTTACATTACATTCATATTATTATTATTTGATCTGAGATTTGCAAATAATTAAGAGGGGAAATTTATATCAATAAGATGAGTCCTATGGAGTATAGTTTCCATGTGATGTCTTATGGCTCCAAAAAATTCACCCACCAGGGGGGAGAGGGGCTCTGAGGCGGAGAGGTTGGGAAATGAGGGGAGACCCACAGGGATATTTTTTTTGTAGCTGAGGGTGAGGTCTCCCTCTGGTCACCCTCCCAACCTTCCCAAAGGGAGAGTGATGGGGAGAAACCCAGAAAAAGGGTGTGGCTATAGTCCCCATTTATCTTGATTATGTCCAAGTCAGGGTGAGAGGACCCAAGAGTGTGACCAGAAAAATATGGGGACTGGGGCATGGATTCTTATCAGTACTCTAGAAACATCAAGAGGGGAAAATAGGGGTTGTGTGTAAGCACTGGATGCAACACTCACTTAATGGATTGGTCACGAAGTGTTGCAAACACTCGAGGAAATGGTGCGGACTAAAAAGGGAAGGTAAATATCTGGCCTGGAATACTATGTCCCAAAAAGAGATGATTAAGTTTAAAAAAGGAATTCGAGTCAGATACTAGAACAACATGGTTATGTTGAGTTTATAATGTGTTCTTTAGGCTGGTAACTGTATATGATGAAAGTAATCTGAAACCTGCATGTTGGGTCATGGTTTTGTGATAGAGTTATATGAGTTTGAAACAGGGATGAAAGAAACTTCTACGAAGTGAAAAATAAAAGAAAGGGGAGAGGATCCATGAGGGAAAATAATGAGAAACAAGAGAACCAAAGGCCTGAAAATAGTCTTTCCACATCTCAACATGGATGTCGGTGAAGAAATTTATTAAATCTAGTGAAAAAAAAAATCATTTGGGGAAAGCTATCGGAAAATCAATCTTTTACTTCCTTATAATCCAACTTAGTACACCTAAGCCAAGATTGGAGTATGCAAAAATCATGCTCTAATTGTCTAGATCAAGGGAACCCCAAGAAATTACAAATTATACTCCCAAATTTTACTCAGTCCATAGGGATATTTTTACAGGTCTAAGAAATAGGGTTTTCAGGTACCCCCAGAAAACAAGAGATGCTTACAACTTTCCTAGATGAGATCTGAGTGAATGTGGGATATGTTCAAATTCTAAGTAAATTCATGACCCAAAAATAATTTTAACGTAAAAAATACATCATTCCCACCCAACATCACTTTGAGAAAAAGAAAGAAAGAAAATATCATGATTCTAGACACATTCATCAGATACAACCATTAAACATAGGAAAAATACAAGGGAAACATGTATTAATGATCTCAAAGTTTGTTAGTGATTGTACAATATGCAATCATCTTAACATAACTTCCTGCTAATTGGTTTGTAAAGAGAAAACCTTCATAATGAAAAATTCCTATTCCAGGGTTAACTATGCCACTGTGAACTCTCACCAAAATTTTCTTTCCCCCAAGGACCTTCCCACCAATTTTATCCCTCCCTCTGCAGAGAAAATCCCTCTCTTTTTTTTAAAACCCACCTTCTCTACATATATAAAATATCATCTTATCTTCTTAGGGTTTTAAATCATATTCCTCAAATATCCAGACTAACTATCATTATTTTTTAACTACCTTGGGCCGCCATGAAAACATAAACTATTATTCTCAAATGGCCACCCATTGCGCCAATTTCCACTATATCATGTGTACATCATTTGATGACATAGGCAGATATTTTATAGTCATATCACATTTAACATTAAAAATTTTCCACATGTGTAAAATCATGATGTGGCCAGAAAAGTTAATGTGATGAGACATTCTCAAATTTTGTGGGCAGTTAATTCTTCTCCGGTGACACGCTCCTCGTAAAAAATATTATTTTCATTTAAATTTCACATGTACCAAGAAATTAAAATTGATATGACATTAATAATGGAATGATTTGGCAAGAGGTAAAGAACATGAAATTAAGAAATTAACATTGAATACCATCACAACAGGGGAAATAGCCTATTTTTGGTTATAAGTTTAAGATTTATTTTTGTAGGAGTGATTTTCAATAATTAGGGGGTACAAGAGCTGCTAAGTTTTGTAAATTAATAATGAATGCCATGATTTTTCAATGCCACCGCCATGCCTATTTAAGCGATCTATCAACTCCTTTCCTTCATCACCTATCCAGTCCTAAGTTCTCTGTAGATTTTCCAGAACCATCTCCTTCCCTGCCACTAAATTTCTTCAAAATTCCTAGTGAATGGCTTCACCTTCACTCAGTAAAAATCCTCAAGGGGAGGAGATGGCCCATACAGGCCATTTTTTTCAACTTACAAGGCCCAATGAGGACCTAATCCGCAAAGTTTTTTGTCTTTTGGATACCAGGGAAAATCCCCAAGATTTCCTTCATCAGCCTTCCCTGGTTTTATCCTTTATAAATCACCTCACCGAAATGTGTCCCTATTTTCCTGTCTTTTAGACCCTGTACTTTCATCTGGTTCACCAGAGTTTCAGCTGAATCTTGAGGACTTGAGGAATTACTAGACTCACTACTTCCCATGTGTCTATGAAAACCACTAGCATATGATGAGATCTTACTATGCTCCCTCCCTTCTAGATAATAATGCTCCAATTTTCTACTCAACACCAAGGGGACAACAATGAAGGCCCATTGTTAAAAGGTCATGCCAGTGGATTGGAGGAGTGGTGGCTTGCTTTGGAGTTTGCCATGGAAGAGGTTCAAGCCATGGTTGGGCTACAGATGGTCTCCTCTCAAAAGTTCCATGCCCTTCCTGGTGTCTCAGTTGGTGGAGTCACCCACTCTTCCGAGGCTTGCCAACCAGAGGTCAGCCTCCCAAATCAAATTACAGAGGTGGAACCACTTTTCCTGAATGGGAAAACACACCTAAGTGGAAGAGGGATCTGGTTGACATCCTGAATGGGACTAAGAATGAGAATTGTTGTGCTATGTTAAAAAGTGATGTCTAAGGTCCTGGTCAGGGCCATTCAATTTTTATGGTGCCAAGGCTCATGATGAATTCATTAGGAACTGAGACTAGCTTCTAAAAGGCATTCCATGTATGCCTGATGGGATGGAAACTTGAACTTACTGTCACCATGAAAATGCACTTATAATATGTATTTAGTTGTATCATTTTGTTCATATAATATTATATAACGAAGGCTTGGGGCCCTATAAATAGAATACCCATTTTGTTATTTTAAACTTTTCCTCAAATTTTCATTTTATGCATGTGTAACTATCATTCATTCAAACATCCTTTTACATTTTATATTTTCTCTTTTGATCAACAAGAACACCTTCAAATTATATTTTTTAATTGTCTTTCATTTTTCAATATATCGTGCTTAACTGCATATATTGTGGGAAGGAGAAAAGTTCATAAGTACTCTTCTCATCCTTATAAGCTATGCACCATCTAGCCTTCATTCTTTATCAATTTCACATGAACAGGGTGGGTCTAGGATAATTATTTACACAAGCGAACTGAGCCCGAAATTGTAACTTATTCAAAATGACCAATCAAATGCATCATCTTGGGAACAGGGGGAAAGGTTCCCCCATAAACCTTATCCAGAGATATTAAGCCTCTGGGATATTGGGTAAAAATACATTTATTACCCTTGTGTTCTTACCAAGTATACCCGAGATCCCAGTTTCACATTACCCAATCATCTTATGAAAAAGAACCCCATACTAATCCACCTTTTCGAACAAATCTACTAATAATACAAAAGTGGCCAAAAAATTATGCAGACTTATTTGGGTACCAACATTAGCTCCTGATTGGGAATGGATGCCCCCTGTAGGTGTCCAAACAATACTAAAATTAGAAGATCAGTAGCCTATCCAATGGGAAATGTAGTCAACAGATGATTTCCAAAACTACAAGTCACTAATGAGAGAGCAACAAAACAACAAACAAAAACCAACAGAAATCCACTAGAAGAGTAAAGCAAACCACTATACACTATACAAGTGAGCCACCAGAGTTCAAGGACCTGACAAGGATCCATCAAAGTCCTCTAGGATCCCATACAATACATCTTTGTCTCATACACACACATAGGCTACCATACCATCCTTCAAAAGTAATGATCGAAATCCCTTCAAATAAAACACTTGTCATCAACCAATTTCATCATCTAAGAACCCCTCATTGTGCAGGAAAGAGCCTAAGTCCTTGTTCAAATCCTCAAGTATTCTCTACCCTTAGGGGGTTCTTTGGTCATACGTAGCTACCTCTCCATAACACACCATAAAATACATCAAATCAATGATCTATATTTGTTCCCCAAGGTGTTTGATTAACTTTTCCTTCTCCAAAGTAGACAAGTCCCCAGTCATCCAACTTTTTCTGAACCAAACATATATGTCAATATAATGATCAACACACACACACACATGTCTACATCTACCCATACCTACCATTGAAGAAAGATGCTTGTTTTTGCTTCACTTCTCCCAATATGTGGGGGGGTTGGTACTAAACCCTTCAGACATCTCACTATTAGCATCCTCTATGATTAAAAGCAAATTACTAACCTTATGGCCTTCATTGATGATATTGTATCATTGTTGTGTAAGTGACTCTCCTTTTTAATCAAGGTCATGATAACATCCTTAGAACAGTCGGAGGAAGCCAAATTATCATCACTTAGACTCTCTGGCTAGACTTTTGGCAACTCATGTAGTAGTCTGAGATGTATCTCATGTTTTACTATTGTATCAAACAACATGCATTTGTCTTCCATCGAGGGGAAAAATCCATTGTATTTGGAAATCATTCCATTCACTATCAGGATGACATCACAATAAAAATAAATTCCACTTACATTTGAAACAAATGCATCTAAATATCTAGTTAACTCCAAGTATACCCCAGAGAGAATATCCCAAAACTCACCAGTTGTACAGGAAAGTATGAGGTTGGTAGAAGACATCTTGACATATCTCTTCAAGGATCCATGTAATAGATCCCTTTCCTCAGTTCTTAATCTTTTATTTTCCATATCAGGCACATTGTCTCCAACACAAGGAGTATGGGGCATAAAACACTCATTACACTAGACACAAGCATAATCAATTTGATCACCATGATTAATACAATCATTCATCAATGTCTCAATAACTAGTACCTATCCTGCCATGTTGTTTTCTTCACTCCTGAAACCCATGAACCTTCTTCTTTCATCCAGATATAGGGAATTTTCATCACATTCATGAAAGAATGAAGCAGGATCATCACTGAAATGCTCAACAAATAAGGTTACCATTTCTTCCCATGAATGAATAGAGCTTTGAGGTAGAGAATTAAACTAGTCCCTAACATCTCCTTGAAGTGTTTACAAAAATAACCTCATAAAAACATCTTCATATTCCACCTGATACTGTGCATTATATTTTCAAACCTGACAAGATGTTGTTCCACAGAATCATTACCATATCCCTGAAATATGGGTATTCTAGACCTGATCCCAACAAGGATCTGATGAGGGTACCCATATATCTTCTTAAAATTCAAAGCGCTGAATAAATTTGGCCTGAAAGGAACCTTAGAAAGAAAAAACCCTCACTATTCTCATAGGTATCCATGGGACACTTCATAAGGAACTGACTTCTTACAAGTATATTATTATATCAGATACAAATCCCATATGACACAAATGGTAGCCACAATATAGGGTTGAAAAAGGAAACATATTCAATTAAAACTTATCAAAATGAAAAGCCACTGTCCTATTACAATCGAAAGGACAATGAGAGTCACCACCAGAGAAAAATCTCTAGAAAAAAGAATCACATGATATTACAACAACATATCACAAATCAACACACAATTCTAGATATTATGAAAAATAACCCAAGACCATCAGACCAAGAAACAAAATAAGTACCAGAATGTTTGGTTCCCAAAAACGGCACCAAAAATATGTTGGCTCCCAAAAAATGCACCCCCCAAGGGGAAGGGCGCTCCAAGGTGGAGAAATTGGGCGACAAGGGGAGACCCATGGGGTTTGTCATTTTGTAGCCAGGGGTGAGGTCTCCCTCTAGTCACCCACCCACCCTTCCTGAAGGGAGGTGATGGGGAGGCATTTTGAAAAAGGGTGTGGCTGTGGTCCTCACTACTTTTGACTGTGCCTAAGTTAGGGTGAGAGGACCCGAGAGTGATGTCGTGAAAGTATGGAGGTTAGGGTGTGGAGTCAGATCAGTACTCCAGAAACACCAAGAAGGGCATATCGGGGTCAGGTGTAGCCACTAGATGCAACGCTCACTCGATGGAGTGGTCATGAAGCACTGCAAACACCCTAGGACCTGATGCAGACTGCGGAGGGAAAGTAAATGTCTCGGCCCAAAATCCTATGTCTCGAAAAGCGATGATCAAATTAATAACAAAGGACTTCGAATAAGATACTAGAACAACATGGTTATGTCAAGTTTATAACGTGTTAGGTGGGTTTTAGTATGATCAAAGTAATAAAAAAACCACTCAGATGGGTCATGGTTTTTGTTACAGAGTTATATGAGTTTTAAATGGGGATGAAGGGAACTTCTATAATAGTGGAAAAGAAAAGAAAGGGGAGAGGAACCATGAGGGACAAAAATAATAAACAAGTGAACCAATAGGCTCAACCATGGTCTATCCATGTCTCAACATGGATGCATGCGAAGAAAGTTAATGAATCTAGTGATAAATAAAATGACATGCGGGGAAAGCTCTAAGCAAATCAATCTTTAAACTCCTTACAATCCAAGCTCAGTACACCTAAGGCAAGATTGCAGTATGTGAAATCATGCTTGAATGGTCTAGATCAAGGGACCCCCAAGAAATTACCAATTATACCCCCAAATTCTACTCAGTCCATAGGGATATTTTTACAGGTCTAAGAAATAAAGGTTTTCAGGTACCCCCAGAAAACAACAGATGCTTACACCTTTCCTAGATGAGATCTGAGTGAGCACAGGATATGTTCAAAGTCTGAGTACAATCATGACCCACAAAGAATTTTTTAACTCAAAACACACATCATTCCCACCCAACATCACTTTGAGACAAAGAAAGAAAATAAAATATCATGATTCTAGACATGTTCATTAGATACAACCATTAAACATAGGAAAACATAAGGGAAACATGTATTAATGCTCTTAAATTCTATTAATGACTTTACAATATGAAAACATCTTAACACAAATTTCTGCTAACTTGTTTACATAAGGAAAACCTTCATCAATATAAATTCCATTTCTGGTTTGCTATGCCACTGTGAAACTCTCACCTAAATTTTATTTCCCCCAGGATTCCTATCAATTTTTTCCCCCTCTTCTACAGAGAAAATCAGTCCTCTTCTTTTCAAAAACCACACCTTCTCTACATATATAAAAAATCATCTTATCTTATGAGGGTTTCAAATAATATTCCTCAGATATCCAAACTAATTGTCGTTGTTTTTTAATTCCTTAGGCCGCCATGAAAACATAAACTATTATTCTCAAATGGCCACCTGTTGCGCCAATTGCCACTGTATCATGTGTACGTCATTTGATGACATAGGAAGATATTTTCCTAGGTCATATCACATTAATCATTATAATTTTCCAAATGTGTAAAATCATGATGTGGCCAGAAAATTTAATGTGATGAGACATTCTCAAATTATAAAGGCAGTTAATTCTTCTCCAGTGACATGCTCCTCATAAAAAAATTTATTTTCAATTAAATTTCACATGTATTAAGAATTTGGAAATTTATATGGCAATAATAATGGAATGATTTTTATGTGCCACGTCAATGCCACCGCCATCCCTATTAAAGTAGTCTATCAACTTCTTTTCTTCATCACCTATCTAGTCCTAAGTTCTCTATATATTATCTAGAAACGTCTCCTTCCTTTCCTTCTAATTTTCTTTAAAATTCCTAGAGAATGGCTTCATCTTTACTTAGTGTGAATCCTCAAGGGGAGGATCTGGCCCATATAGGATTTTTTTTTCAACTTACAGGGCCCAATGAGGCCCTAATACACAAAGTATTCAACTTTTCAAATTTCATGGAAAATCCCTAATATTCCCTTCATCAGTCTTCCCTGGTTTTATCCTTTATAAATCACCTGGCCAAAATGTGTCCCTCTTTTCCTATCTTTCAGACCCTACACTTTCATCTGGTTCACCCAGAGTTTCAGCTGAATCTTGAGGACCTGAGGAATCACTGGTCTCACCACTTCCCTACATGTCCATGAAACCCACTGGCATATGATGAGATCTTACTACGCTCCTTCCCTTCTAGATACAATGCTCTAGTTTTCTACTCAACACCAAGGGGACAACGATGAAGGCCCATTTGTTAGGTGTCATGCTAGCAGATTGGAGGAGTGGTTGGCTACTTTAGAGTCTATCCATGGAAGAGGTTCAAGCCATGTGGTTGGGCTATGCAGATGGTATCCTCTTAGAAGGTTCATGCCCTTCCTGGTGTTTCAGCTAGTGGAGTCACACCCACTCCCGAGGCCCACTTAACTAGAGGACGACCTCCCAAATCAAATTACAGAGGTGGAACCACTTTTCCTGAATGGGAAAACACACCTAAGTGGAAGAGGGATCTGGTTGACATCCTGAATGGGAAGAATGAGCATCATTGTGCTACATGAAAAGGGGACCTCCAAGGGCCTGATAGGGGCCATTCAATTTGTGTTTTGTTCGAGGCTCATGATGACTTCATCAGGTCTGAGACCATCTTCTGAAAGGTGTTCCCTACATGCCTGATGGGACGAAGACCTAAACTTACTACCACCATGAAAATACACTTACAATATGTATTTATTTGTATCATTTTGTTTGAATGATATTATATAATGAAGGGTTGGGGCCCCATAAATATAATCCCCATTTTGTTATTGTATACTTTACCTCAAATTTTCCTTCTGTGCATGTGTAACTATCATTCATTCAAACATCCTCTTGCATTTTTCTATTTTCTCTTCTTGATAAAAAATAACACCTTCAAAGTATATTTTCAATTTATTCTCATGTTTCAATATATTGTGCTTAACTGTATATATCATGGGAAAGAGAAAAAGGTCATAACTACTATCGTCATCCTTATAAACTAGGCACCATCAAGCCTTCATTTCTTATCGATTTCACGTGAATAGGATGGGTCGGGACAATTATTTGCACAAGAAAACTGGGCCTGAATTGTAACTTATTCAAAATGACCAATCAAAGGAATTGTCTCAGGAACTGGGGAAAGGTTTCCCCTTAAACCATCTTTAGAGATATCAAGCCTTAGGCTCTGGGGTAAAAATAAATTTATTACCCTTGCATTCTTACCAAGTATACCGATGATCCTAATTTCACATAACCTAATCATCTTATGAAAATGAGCCCCATACTAATCCATATTTACAAACAAATCTACTAATAATCCACTTCATACCTAATGGTTCAAAAATATGGAATCAGGCTATTAATACTTAGTATATAAGGGAATTACAAAACAAGGATTCAGTCACTTGTTAGTAAGGAAGTCCTCAGGACCTAATTTTAACTCCTGAGTCATAATCCTCTCACCAAGGTCTTAGAAAATTATACTACATGGTCATTATATGCACCAGTGGATTGGTCGCTTTAATAAGGATTATCTTAGACCAATGTTGAAGACTCCATCTCGGGAAGTTAAAATAGTAAGCTTTCCCATATAAAATTTCTCGTGATCATCTACCCTAATCTCAACAATGATAGTGCATCTCCTAACACTCATACCTTGGACAAATTCCCAAATACGGGAGACCTTCTTGAATACTTGGGTGCTACCATGAGGATATCTGACTTCTTAAATACCATTTAATATATAATATGTTTCCTCACATGTTTTATTCACATGCATAGATGTTAGGGAGTTTAATACATATAATATATCAAAAAAAAAAAACCCATGACATTATCTCATGCATTGTACCTTTTGATACTAGAGTGGGACTAATCCTATGTTACTCTAATGAAGAAACTACGTCATTCAAATCTTGGAAATAACATTGACCCTCGACTTATTTTCCTAGAATATTTTGTTAGTATTTCAAGCATGATAGGATCTTCAACAGTGAGTAGATTATAGGGGAATCCATACAAATTTCCTTCACATGTGAACAACTGATATATCCCTTGTAATTGAGACATCTCAAGTGTAGTATGGCACCATATACAATCATAATTACACAAGGAAAGATAAACACTTGGAACAATACATTTCCCTCTCAATATTAGAATATGCCCATCCTGGATTGGTTGGATAAGACCAAATGAAATGGAAGATGGAATGGAGATGCTTGATATTGGATTTTTTTTATCCTAGACATCTGTGGATTACCCATAGATGGGTTTATCAATATAGTCTCCTTCATCTAAAGTCAAAATGAAGTTGTATTTTATGTAACTATGTAGACTTCTGAAGATTTAAGTCAGACTCAGAGACTTTCCCCATATCATGAGCTTTCCAGGTTCCCCATATAGATATCCAAATTTTTGGAGTTCCACCATTGGATTACAACATGATTATATGTGGCGATTCAATATTCTATTGACCAATGATATGAATCAAAATAAAAAATTAACCATGTTGATCAAGAACAAGACATCTTTGACTACCCATATGGGCATAATTACTAATGTCATGATACGGTTATTGCCCTTTGGATTAGAGGGTAAGTGTATGGATTGATCACTCTAAATCATATACGTGTTAAGTGACATTCACATATTTCATGATTATATCCAGAAAATATCCCTCCCTTGAAGGAAGGATTGTGTTGAATATGTATACCTATCCAAGGGATCTATCCATCATCAATATACATAGTATGTAATGTAGTGCTCACTCCTCTTTAGCACTATTTTCATTATGGACAAGTATTACCTTTTGGACTAGGATACTTCAAAGACATTCCTTGATTATGATAGGCAAATGGAATGATCCTAGTAGGCTATGATAGAATACTGCATATCACTTCAGGAGTGCCAACTATTGACCAATGTTGTGATTCAAATTTTGATTATGATACACTAGATGACTCTCTCAGTAGACAATTACAATGATAATGTATGACATTGCACTAGATTCGAGTATTTATACTGGAACACGTTGATACTCTGGATGTTCTGAGTACAAAGTTATAATCTCATGAGAGTGTCCTGGAACTCAAATTATTTTGATATGTTGATACATGATAGAATTACTTAATTTTGGATGATGATTATTAAGTTTATAAATGTAGATTGTATAATATAGCAAAGGAATGTTGTTGATGCTTCTAAAGAGGCACAGAGAGGTATTTTTTTTATGTTAGAGGGATCATTTTATCACAATACATTGACAATGGGACCAGGGGAACAACCATGGAAAGATGTCATTACTACTCCATGTGTAACCATGGCACAAATTGTAGATCCATGGTTTGTTATTTTTACTGTGGTGTTTTTTCATGCCTACTTAGTCCAGGTTTCTGTCAGAAGAATGATGAAGATCTAGTATGGAATCTGTGAGTATCAAAATGTTGCACTCAATCGCAAAATGATGTAGCTTCAAGATCAAAGAAAGAAATCATTCATGGAAGCAATGTGCATGCATTGAGGAAAAAAATGGCTGAAAAAACCAAACTCTATTCCATTCCCCATGTCCATTTCTCAAGATGAAAGGGTGTACAAATAGTAGTGGGGTGTGTAACTCCCCCACAAATGTAGCCATCAAGAAGTGGGAGTTACATTCCCGGAATATACTGGTCAAATGTAACTCCTAATGACGCTCTATGACGTGTGTAAGAGCCATAATGACACCCTAGGACACCTAAGCATGGTGAATCACCTATGTGGAGGTATTCCATGTATTTAAAATAAATACATGGAAAATAACCTACACCAACACCCCCCCTGAAGCATAGCTTAGGTGGAGACATAGATGAAAACAAGGAGAAGTGGGTCCGAACAAGAATCCTAATGAGGTACCCACGTACAATAAGCTCTCAAAAAGTTGAGGAGAAAACCCAGTGGGAAAAAAATACCCCATAAAAGAGATACAATTCCACTCTCTAATTGAAGAAAGATGCCAAGGATGGGTCCCGGCCATAGACGAGCTTGTAAAGGTACCCATGTACAAAGAGGAAATCTCTCAGAAAGAAGAAGAAGAGAGAAGAAGAGGGAGACGAGAGGAATGCAGAAGATGCCATGGATGGATCTGAACTCTGCAGCTCTAGGAGGTCTCCCAAAGAATGTCGATCATGAGATCCTCTGCCTCTAGACTGAAGAAGAGCCACCCACAACGAACTGTGTGCCTGCCCTTAGGAAGGACAGAAATGACGTGTTGGAAGTCTGCCCACTCCACAAAGGAAACTGAAGGTAGCAACACAAAGAACTCTGAGTCTGGTGCACGGAAGTGTGACATAGGTCTAGCGAGTGAGTGCCAAGGAACCGAAGGTAATGCCATGTGTGTAGAACTGTTAGAGTGTGAAGAGTGAACACCTGTAGAAAGGATGTCCATGTGATGTGAAGGGAACAAAACATCCTCCACAATAGAAAAGGGATCCACAACTGAGGGTGGATCAATGAAGGTCTCTGGAAAAGTGGAAGTGGTAAGAATCCCAGAAGGGGCACTCCCAACAACAGAGATGATGAACTCCTCTAAAACACCTATAGATGGATGAGGGACCTGTAGTGCATCACAAGTAGACTTTGCGAAAAGATGACTGAGGTCAGGTAGATACTCGTCCCAATGAGAGGGCTCAACAAACAGAAAATCGATGTTAGATAGGTATGAGTCATCCAATGAAGGTAGAGGAGTGGAAGGGCCCTCACACACTAGAAGTGGAAAGGAGGCGGGTGTGATGATGGTATGAGGCTGAGTAGAAGACTGCTTGATATCTGATGAGATGTGGGGGGTGACAACACTGTCTAGAATAGTGAGAGAAAGAGGAGAAGAGTCCTCTGTAGTACTCTCAACATCAAAACTGGGTGCACAATCCTCATCATCAGAAGTAGAACCAAGTGAGTCTATGTCAGTGGAACTGCCATCATACGAAGAAATGGAGGAGACAACTAAATCAACAACATGCAACAAAAACTAGTCAATATGTGAAGGGTCTCCATAGAGGGACTGAAGAATGCTCTAAACACGGTGAGGTGGATCTGAGTCTGCCACGTGAAACCAGAGAGATCTAGAGACATGCATCATCATGTGACCAAAGACATGGTCACAAGTGTCAAGGAAGTCCTCAAGATGACGATGATCAGTGGGTGTAGGAACTAGCCCAAGCAAGAAGGGTAAAAGACCCTCGTGAGCGAAGTAACGTTCCATGGAAGCACGCCAAGCTGAATAGTTCCCTCTCTCGGTGAGAAGTGGTGGAGGCTGTAAAGTGATCCTATGATGCTCAAGTCTGGAAAGAGCACTCTCCATGATGCAGAATCAAAAGTGCAAGGTGCACAAAAGCAAGACGTCAGACTCGGCCAATAATGTGTCTGCGTGTGAAAGCCCAAGAGTACAGTCAACCCCCCCAGAATGTGACACTTTATAAATTAGTACATTTACAAAATGGACAATGTCATCATGTAGTGTGCAATAAATCATGCAAATTTGACCAAGGAAGTGCTCAAAAATGAGCAGCGAGTCAAAAGTTATGGCATAAATACAATTCCCGCAACTGGTGGAAAAAGTCAATAAACATTGCAAACTGATTAAAAAAGTGCTCAAAATGAGTGTAAAGGGTATTGTGTTACTACTCATTGGAAATGGCATGGAATTTTAGGTAGGGTTTGTTTTGACTGTAAGGGGGGATTAGCCTCCTGCCAACCCTGGACCTCGCTCTCCGTCTTCGACACTCATAGGAGGGTATTAAATACAAGTAAAATCAGTAGCCTGAAATCAATTACATGCCATGAATAATGTTTTTATCCTCAAAACATCAAAAAAATGGATTTTTTTAACCTGTAAACAATATCTAAAAGGGAAGTGGGCCCACGTTGAGGTGTCAAGTCATGGAGTTGCTAGACCAAGATGCTGGATCAATGTTGGAGTTGGAGTCCACATACTTGAGCTAGTTGGAGGGTGTTGTTTGAGCCAATAGGCTGGTTATTAACTGATCCAGGAAGTATGGGCCACGTGGAAGAGGATGAAACCACCAACAATGACGAGGTCCACATTGGAGGAGTTGTAGGTTGCTGTGGGGTCCACAAAGAAAATGCACAGGTCTATTATGGGTGGTCAAAATAGAGACTTCACGTAGAAAGAGGTAGGTGAAAGCCTGGTGAGAATACCAAAAAACGTAATGCCAAAGGAGATCCCAACGTAGGTTTCAAAGTTGAACGTAGTGAAGGAAACAAAAACATTTTCCTATGTAAAAAGACATAGGTGTAACATTTTCCAATGAAAAAAATGCAGGTTGAAGGTGAAAATGCCTGAGGAGAGCTAGAATAGCGTCCAAAATTCCAGAGAAGGATGCCACAAGTAGAAAAATAGCCACACTTGTAGAGAAATAAACCAAATGATTCCTGAACACAAAATGTGAGATCAGGAATGCTAGGGTCGACGCAAGAATAATGAGCCAAGCAAGGAAAAACCGTTCAGTCAAAGACCAAAACAAATGATGCCAATGTAACGACTATGGCTGAGAGATATCCATGTGCATACAGAGTGATTGTAGTGGAAATGAATATGGTAGAGTTCCTTCAAGCACTGATATTTGAATGTGACACCAGTGCACACACCAAAAAAAATGAGCCGGTAATGAGAAGGAAATTAAATGGCTTTTGCAACACATTAAACCCAAAACACCCACAAGAATCTCAAAAATTGGATATGAACCTGAAGCGAAATTAGCTCTCAGGAAAACACCTCCAAAAACACATGCAACCCAAGAGAATCGAGTGGTCAAGGACACTAAACTCAAAAAACACCAGAAACTTGAACAACCACCTCAAATACACAAACAATAGAACAAGAGGTATGAAACCCCAATTAGTGCAAGTAGAGCACATGCAGATGATAGCTTGCATAAGAAACTATGAGATGGAGAGTAGTAAGCAACTATTGCGAGAAACATAATTCTGATCCCATGCTCTGATACCATGTTGGAGGAATGATGAAGATTTGGAGGGAATCCGTGAGCACCAAAACATTACACTCAACTGCAAAATGATGTAGCTTCAAGATCAAAGAAAGAAATCATTCATGGAAGCAATGTGCATGCATTGAGGAAACAAAATCTGAAAAAACCAAACTCTATTCCATTCCCCATGTGTTGTTCAAGATGAAAGGGTGTACAAATAGTAGTGGGGTGTGTAACTCCCCCACAAATGTAGCCATCAAGAAGTGGGAGTTACATTCCCAGAATAGCCGGTCAAATGTAACTCCAATGATGCTCTATGACGTGTGTAAGAGCCATAATGACACCCTAGGACACCTAAGTATGGTGAATCACCTATGTGGAGGTATTCCATGTATTTAAAATAAATACATGGAAAATAACCTACACAAACAGTTACCTCCATATCTAGTCATACATGTGGTATTATGACAAAACAAGTGCAAAGGGAACCAATTATTATGAAACCCTAAGAGAAAAAGGTAGTTTGGGATAGTCAAGCTCAGGAACAATTGAAGAAGCCTATTGAAATAGTATATGTAGATGAACTTAAAGAATTTCCTAGGTTTTAAATGATGGATGTAAATATTGAGACATATGTAATAGAAGATACAAGTTTCTTCCCGGAAGAAATCTAAATGCAAGATATTAGTCAACCATCAAATGTTGAATTAGAGGATCAACCCAAAAATGTTCAAGTTGAGAGTGTAAAATATTTAATGGGAAGAGAAATGATGACTAAAACACTTTTGGGTGCATCAATTTTATGATATGTTACTTCTACTGAAGATCAACCACCAAAGGAATCATAAATGGAAAAATATGGTGAACTTTCTCAAAGCACATGTGCCAAAAATTGGACTATGATTGAAACTACACAAGAGGCCAATTGAAAAACTTAAACTAGTGCTAAAGGAGGCACACACATTGATAATAAAGGTAAAGATAAAGAATCAATCATTAGATCCTAACTTGTAGAGTAGCAAGGAGAGGACCTGGCTAGACAAAGGGTTGTTGATAAATAACCCTTTAAAGATTTATCCAAAAAAAAACAACATTTGAAGGAAGGATATGTATCAAAGAACAAGGAATCCCTTAAGGTTCCAAGTCCAGATTCAGAAGTCCATAATATAGTTATAAATACAATGGCCACTTTAGTAGAGAAATTCAAAGAAGATGCTGGTACAATGGATACTCCAATGGAAAATTTAAAGGAAACTACAAGCATGCCTACTACTTCTACAGAGAGAAAGGATCAAGATGAGAAATTTATGGATGAAAAACTTTTAGAAGGTATTAGCTAGCCTAAGACTCAGGATCAAGAAAAGGAACAACCAACGATAGTATCAATTCATAGTGAAAATCAAGTAATGAAAGTAGAGGAAACACCGAAAGAGATGTCAATACTTAAATATATGCAAGATACATCATTAAAATTTATATTATATTAATAAAATCCACATATCACATGAAAAGGAGTACATATGGGAAACATCTCTATGACCGGTTGGCTATGAGGATTCCTTTCAGGGAAGAAAAAGGAAATTACTCAGGAAGAAGTTATAGACATCACAAGCATAGATTTCCCGAAGCCCAAAATAGCCTCAAAAAGTGAAAATATCCTCACTAATACCCATATAAAGCAACAAGGGTTTAGAAATATAGATATTCTATTCCCCCATGAAGGTAAATTGAAAGATGAAATCAAAATGAGTTATTATAATGTCTAGAATATTCACTTGGGGAAGCCTACCAGAGAGACATTACAGTATGATATCACCATGGCAGTTGAAGTATTGGAGAAAAAAATTGATGAGGATAGAGTTTCTAAAAGGTAGTTGAAACAACAAGTAAATACATTGACCTCATGTTTACAAAAATTGGAGGAACCAGTAGGAAAATCCAATAAGTCATCACTACCATACTTCAAAGATCTTGAATAAAATAGAAATATCTAGTGAGAAATCCAAGGTAATGGATAAATGGGTGGAATAATTATCTCAAAATGGCATGGAATTCATTTAAAAATTGGTTAAGAGGTATACAAAGCTGAATAAAATGATCAATGACATAGATAAACTGAATGGACAATGTGAAAATGAATTCTATTACAAGGAAGGGATCCTTCTCAAACTTGATGCTATAACTCAACTTAGATGATCAGTTTCTTGGTCGAAAAGGGAAGGAATACTATACTAATTCAATGAAGAAAAGGAATCAAGTACATACTGCAATATTCATGGCCAACTCAGAGGTAGAAACTATCAACCAAGTCAAAGAAAAATCCAATCAATTTTGTAGAGAAGGATTGTCTCATATTCCAGGAAAGACATTATTACTATGGAGAATAAGTTGAGAATAGATTATTATGACAAAGAAAAGATTACTTATGGGGATATAGGGTTAAATATGATGTCCTTGACCCAATATTTTGATCAAATACATTGATGAAGAAAATTTTTTATGAGGTCATCCAATATTCAATTCATAGGTATTGTACCATGAATATAATTGATTTGAAATTGACTCAAAAATTGAAAGAGGATTAAGTTCAATATTGTAATGAAAAAGTGGTGAAGGTGGTGACATACATTGATGTCAACATTCATGTTCATTTCACATAGACCTGATTGAAGACATTACTGAGATATGTTCCATTGATTTGATGCATATAATGAAAGAAGGCTACTTGCACAAGGAAGATGATGTCAAGAGAACTATCAATGATGATCATCTTTGAACCATGAAGCAAGCTTAGGATTGTTTCTTTTAAAATACTTATTCTTTTCCAGTTCATTTAATTCCATTCATGAAACATTTCCATAATTTTTAAACTGCAGGATTTCAATTATGTATGTGATATAATGACATGCAATATGATTTCATTTGTCTTTAATAGAAACTTAGATCTATTATAAACATGAAATTCATTGTAACATTTTGATCATTTTTTGCATTTGTGAAAACAAGAAAATGGGGGCCTATAAGGGCCCCAACCCAATAAAATATTTACATACATTCTTGATATCATATAAAAAAGGAAAAAAGGGAAAGATAGTTGTTCTATCATTAAGAGATCCTCTCTTAAAAGTGGAGTGTTCATTGAAGGCATGTTTTTCCTAACTACAAATTCTTCAGTAACAACAACCATTTCTATAAAAAAAATATCCCCTGACAAACCACGATACATGTCTAGAGCCATAAGCTCATTAAACACATTGCCCTAGGACCATCCAAAATATCAATCAGCTCTAATTTATTCTTATAGGAAGAAACCCATTCTTTAAGATCTAAACCACCCTTGGAAAGATATTTTTTCCCTGATGCTTTGAAGGTAGAAGATGGAATGGAAGTGTTTCCAAAAGTTGGGAGTGCAATTACAAAAGTTTATGGAACTAATTGAGTAGGAGGTTTGGAGTTGGACCCACCCATATGCATTTCTTCATGAAGAATGGTGATGCTCTAGAAGGTTGTGAAGGCAAAGAATTTGTTGGCATCTTATCCAAAGTATAAATATGATGCTCCAATCCAGTCACCTTGCGAGAAAGAGCAAGCACAGTGTCTATGGAATTCCCTTCATAAAGCACATAAGATTCTATAGGAATCTCTTTTACAGTAAATTCCTCATTACAAATGAAGTTACATGTGTTATCAAATGCACCCTTCATAGTAGGCCTGCACTTAAGCCAAAATTACTTCAATCCTTCAAGAGTCTTTTGATTTTCCCACCTAAATAAATGAAAATACATCATCTTGGAAAGTAGAGAAAATGGAATAATCTTGATTAGCCTTTGAATTAGAGCTACTGAACAACTTGAGCTATCAATGGCCCATCATAGTCTTCTTGATCTACAATATCAAATAGCATCCTCACGAATGCTTCATCTAGGCCCAAATAAGTCAAAGATTGAATTTAAATCCTCAGATGAAAGTTATTTCAAACTGGATGTTAATGCTACTCCTCGACCATCTTACAAAAAATAATTTCACTAAGATTGTCATGCTTGAACCTAAAACTAAAGATGCGAATTTGTAGAAAAAATGGTGGGAATTTATAATGAAGATTAGGATGGCAATTTAAATTGAGAATAATCATGGTAAATTAATTACAGAGATTCTTTATGATATCCACATGAGGGAGATAAAAGTGAATTATATTTATATCACTCAAAAAGGAGGTAGTTGTCTTGATGTAACACATAACATGCATAGATACTCATCTTAGAAAGATATGACAATGTTTGTGTGTATTTTGAGGTGGATTCCCAAAAGTAGGGAATGATTAACATCAAATAAAAGCATTTAGGGGAACTCAAAAAATCATTAAAAAATTCTCAACCTAAAAAATGGGAATAACCTCCAATTTTGATTTAATAAAAACTATGGTGCACCCCTATCATCATAAAGAATAAAATATACACAAAAACATTTAAATATTTCTCCAAGATGGCACGATAGGGAATGAGATATTTTCAAGAAGATATAATCTAGATACTTTCAATTAGCTAATATTCCTTGAAAAATTCAAAGTTTGGGGGGGGGAAATTACTACCTCCAAATATTGTATAGATATGAGATCCTCATGTTCTCATATCTACTAAAGGGGGGTTAAAATTTTCTAAATTTTAGAAGAGATAGAGATAATTGATGTGCTTTCTTGAAATCTGAATTTTAATGAGATTATGTGAGTTATTTTACTTCTTCAACCATTTAATGTCAAGATGGTTGACAAGTGTATAGCCATTGATAAACATTCAAGATCATAGGTTTTATTGCCCACAACATTGTTAAGGAAATTTATGTGAATATATGCAAACGGAAGATGTGTAATGCTCATTAAGCTTTGTTACATTTTGTTCATATGTAGTATACTTTAAATCTAATTACTATTTTAGATGTTGCAATACTCTACATGTTTATGGCTCCTCTTAAGTTACACTAGATCCTGGTCTTGAATGGTATTTTGGTAATTGAATTCATATAATAATCAGAGACTTCTTTTCATAGTACTAAACACAGTTTTAAATTCATAATATTGCCCTTCTGTTGCTAACTATTTTTGTAAGCCTTTGAGTGTATCTTAGGTGTAATAGGTAGTGAGTTGTGAATATTTTGTCAAGATATTTACATGAGATTTCATCCAAAATTTCTTGAAGATTGTATGAAATCATGCATTTTTGGGCTTCCATGAATGTGTACCTTCTCTCTAAGGGACTGTTTCTGATTAATTGAGTCAATCCTTTTACCTAGAATGATTTCTGGCAAACTGGAGTTCTAAGAAACCTATTATACTCAATTCCATCTTGTTTTAATCTCCCATCCTTACAAAAAATAAACCTAGGGTTACTCAAATCCTACAATTCACCTTTATTTACTCTTTGCCTATTAAGCATTTGCATAAGGGAAGGAACAAATTTTACTTCCCTTTCCATAAATATGTGAGAACCAATGGAATTTCATGTTTTCTAGAGTAACTTGAGTCCAAATGGAGTGACATATGCACAAGTTTAGTGTGACAACTTGTGAAATTTCATTCCACATAGGCATTGTTCATGAGTCATCCAGGTTGATTTACTTTTCCCACTCAAAAAGGAAATTGATTCGACCTGAATTATTTCAATCACCATTTTACATTTTTATGGTTACACAAAGGGTTCTCTCACCACAGGTCAAAGAGATTTAAGGTGGTATAAATTCCAGGGAAGGCAACCTTTCTCGAACCTTGACAATTTATGTGTCACCCAATACTCCAAAGTCATAGGTTCAAATGAGTTTCTCATAGCACAGTCCCAAAATTTACATATAAATATTTTCCTTTGAAAATGAATTTCTCATGCATATACTCGAGCACCCAAGAAAAATGTTAAAAACCTAGTTCATATATCTTAACATTTTCATATAATACATTACTTAGATACCAACTATCATTCTAACATTTCACCCAGGTTTCTTTCCTTTATTTCAGAATAAAATATCGAGATAGAGAGAGATATAAACCATGCCAGCAAATTTAGGAGATCTCAGAAACTCCCTTCATGAATCTCCTCAAGATCCCAAGCAACTCAAAAAATCCAATTTAGTAGAGGAATTCAAGAAATTCCAACCCAATCCCCACTTCCCCACTAATCCACAATTTATGCATACGACTCATTGCACAACTCACTCCCAATGAATTACTTATATATTTATCCAATCATATACAGAATTTACGGCATGAAATTTAGCAAGTCGACTCATAACACCATGCACAACTCACTTTCGAGACCAAACTAGAGATCGAACCCCCTAATTTCTCAATCGACCGCAGTAAAACTGCATGCCCATATTTCTCAAGAAAGGAGCTCAAATGATGGAAGAGATCAAAGTTACAAATAGAATAAAAATATTATTAGCTCGATAGCTTCTTGGAGAAGCTTCAAGTTTCCCCACAACAAGTACATGCATTAAATGCATTCTAATCATTTTGTGCCACATTATGGCTCTATTTAAGTCTCAGAGGCTTCCCTCCAAATATGGTAGTGGAAAAACGGTCGAAGATCAAAATACAACCTTAATCCGCCAACTTGCATGTTAATAACCACAAATCAATCAATAACCAAATTTAAACCATTGTGCACGCATGGGTCGTTAACCAACTACTTATCAATTAAATCAGGCCATCTCATTTAAGTTTGGTTGCTGACCAGTCTTACATACTCTTTCCACTTAATGTGGCTACTCTTGCCAGCTTCTTCTACCTATATATCAAAAGGCTCATGCACAGTCAAAGACTATATAGTCTATCAAGATAAATGGAAATAAACGGTGTAAAGTTGAAACATATTTTAATAAAATCAAAACAATTTACTCATAGCCTCTTTAGCCACCAATACCATCATAAAAATCAAATTCCATATACAATGGTTTATAGCCCATAACTAGATTAACACAATTGTTATATTAATGGCTTCTAATTCTATTTAGCAATCCATTTTCCTGCTTCAAGCTCTAAAATCAAACATACTTAGCTTGGCGTTTGATCGGTCCAAGACAAGAATAAAACTAACCAAGCTTAATCAGAGTGCATGGTAATACTTCAAAATCACGAGTCACACATTATATGCATAACAATCAATCTTATTAAAGTAGTCAAATGAGTAATCAATATCAATGAATTGAATCATTTTTTTTGCAATAAGAACAGATTAAACTAGCCTTATTGAAAAAAGTAATTATCAAGACAACCCTTACCTTTACCTCGATGATTCAAAGCTTTACCTATTCTAATTGTGAATATTTTCTCATTGTTTTATGATAAAATATTTTCATAGTTTCAAAAGAGTTAGTATCCTTCAACCAATCATTATTACAACCGAAATAATACATTACAGCTATGTATATATTACAAACCATTAATTTAAGCAAGCAATATGAACTATAAGATCCATATAAGTTACAATAACCAAGAAATACACTAATGCAGAAAATCATCACATTCAACTAAGTAAGCAACACAACTAAGCAAGGTGCACAACAATATTCATTACATAAACCAACAACCAGCAGTCCAACAATGCACAACATCAACATACCTAGCAAGGTAAGTACATACAAACATCAAGCAAAACAAGAATATGTCATAAATTCTAAGTATATTATGAGTGTTTAATGACAAGCATTGTTACGTGGTTGTATATGTAACTACACGTAAGTGTTTATATCCTTTTCAAGATATGCATATGTACATGTGGTTGCATATACAACTATGCAACAAAGCTTATTTTCTGGCTCTCATAACCCACTCTTCATTTTACAACTTATTCCTTTAGATGAAACATATTGAAATAGTTGGATGTGACACAAATAATTCGTACAAGTTAAGTTTTTTTTTGTTTCAGGAAAAAGTGTTCACGCAAGACCCCTTTTAGCCCCCCATTTCCATGCACTTACCCTTATAGATAATTGAACTAAGGAAACATGAAACAAGATTCATTCTCATCTAATGAATTCATTCCAAATACAATTTATTGATTTAAGTCAATTTACAATTGATTATAACTTAGAGTAAGGTTACTAGACTATCTAGTTTTAACACCACAAACTTATCCCATTACAAAGGATCAATACTCATATTACACCCTTAGTCCTATACCTTATATTGGATACGTAGTGCCGACTTATGGCTTATATAATCTCTCTTATTTTCATATGTCATTCATTTATGCTTTCATATGTTTAGTAGTTCGTCCTTGGTATTGGCCATAGCATATGAATGGTATATATAGGTGGTAGTAAGGAGTAGTTAATCATCATATTGAGCACTTGAGTCTTATTGTATAGTTTGGAGGTTGCCCCACTCGAAGTGGCTAAATTATTATATTTTCATATTTTGATCATTTATATAAATTTTGATGTTCTTTTGTGTTCTATTGCTTATGATATTCAAATTTATCCCATTAATTTCATTACAAGTGGTATCAGAGCTTGATCTCTACTAGAACTACATAAAAACTCTAAGTATGAAGAATTGGATATATCTCCAAATTGGTAGTGAAATTTTCTACAATTTTTATTGGGTTGTTGTGAAATAAGTCAAGTAAGATCCTCTCCAAATTTCAAGATATGTTGACTTGTTTTACAAAATTTATATCAATTTTAGTGTTTGTAATAAATTTTCTCTATCAACTACAAATTGTGGATTTTTTTCCAAGTTCTTTACATTTTCATAAAAGAGGATAAAAAATATTTTGAGTTCATTCTTTAATTTTTTATATTTGGCCAAATTCCTATCAAAATACCAAACCATAATTTTTACCTTGACAGAAGAATGGTCTCGATGTCACTTGGATAATTTTCACCGAAGAGCTACATTATAGTTCTAGTGTGTCAAAGAATTAATTCAACCAATTAGAAAAGTTACGAAAAATAAGATCAATCAAGGATTATGTTCATCAATTCCAAAATCTATCCTTATGTGTGGATAATATTACGGAAGGGATTCTAGATGACCTATTTATTTGGGGTCTTAAGGACTACATTAAGCATGAGGTAGGCATGTTTAATCCACTCAATGTTTTTTGATTCTATTATCATGGCACATAAATATGAGGAAAATTTTATTTCCAGTAGAAGGTATAGTTTCACTAACATAAAATATTATAGCACCTTGCCACCAACGTATAATCAGCCAGTTTGACTAACACCTCAACAAATTGAAGAAAAATGAGTAAAAGGGTTATGTTTTAATTATGAAAACAAATATGGGCCAAGTCATAAATGTGCTAAGAAGAAATTATTTTACATTGAAGGGACCGGTGAGGAGGAACAAGATGAGTAAACATCAAGTAATTAAGTGGAAAAACTAGATGAAGACTCTAAAGAGTCCCAACCGACTATCTCATGTCATGTTCTATCTGGTATTAGCACTCCACAAACCCTTCAGTTCGTGGGTTACCTTAAGAAATAGAAGGTGATAATATTTATTTATTCAAGGAGCACCCATAATTAAATTAATAATAAGTTGACAATAAGGCTAAATTGTTTCATCTACCAATCTTCTGAATTTCAACTAATGATTGTAGATGGTGGCATAATCCAATGTTCAGGGAAATGCCACAAAATCATACTTATGATGGGTGACTATACAATGAAATCCAATATGTTCGTTATTCCCATGGGTGGAGTTGATATTGTCTTAGGTTTTTAATGGCTCACAACTTTGGGCACCATAGATCTAAATATCCAGGAGTTGTTCATGTGATTTTATTCTGAGGGCATACAATTTGAAGTTTAAGGACTACATGCAAAAAAAACTCATGTGGTTAGTTCTCACAAAATGCAGAAGATTCTTAAAAGGGGGGTTGAAGGATTTGTAGCACAATTATTCTCCATGGAAGTTCAACCACAAATTACAGTAGTGTGCATCCTGATCTTCAGAAGGTTATTGATAAAGATGCAGTTGTATTCGAGGATCCTAGAGGATTGCCTCCTGAAAGAGATAATGATCATGACATTTAGTTAATTCTAGGAATGTAACCCCCCAACATCAAGCCTTAGATATACCCATATGCGTAAAAGAGCGATATTGAGAAGATGGTTAAGGAAATGTTGAAAATGGGTATTATTCGTCATAGTCAGAGTGTTTATTATGCTCCATTGGTGATGGTGTATCACAAGGATGGAAGGTGGCACATGTGCCTAGACTACATAGAACTTAATAAGTACACTATTAAAGATAAAATTCCTATTCTTGTCATTGATGATTTGTTAGATGAGTTGCATGGTGCAATTTATTTTACAAAACTACATCTTCATTTTTTGTATCATCAAATCATAGTAAAGAAAGAGGATATTCATAAGAAATCCTTCATAACTTGTCAAGGGCATTATGAATTTCTAGTTCTACCTTTTGATCTCACTAATGCACCATCCACATTTTAGAGTTTTATGAATTATGTATTTCGACCATTCGTATGGAATTTTATCTTGGTATTTTTTTATGATATCCTCATCTACAAAAAATCATAAGAGAAGCATTTACATCATGTAAATACAATCTTGGAAGCCCTTGAGAAGCATCAACTATATCTTAAGCCTTTGAAGTGTTCCTTTTGGGTATAGGAAGTGGAATACTTGCAATGTCAATACTATTTCTCCACGAAGGTGTTGAGTTGTACCCTCCCTTGATCTAGGCCACGAGTGGAGTTTAAAGATCCCAAGAAGCCTCAAACATCCTACGAAGGTTGAATAACATGATGTCTCATAAGATATTAAGGACTAATATTTGACTGAAAAACTATGGTAGTCTAGTAGCACCACTCTAGTTCTTTATGTTTGTAATAAGGACTCCTTTCAGCCTGGAATGAGCTATCCACTCAAAGTTGGAATTTGAAAAAAATGACGGGAGTTAAAGAGCTTACCAGTCTCTAGTATTGGCATACATCCAAACATCTCCAAAACTTTCATTTTTAGGAGTGAATGCTTGAAGAAGGTGGAATCATATTAGTTCTTGTGCTAAGCAAGGACATCTTCAGTTGCATTTAAGACATGAACAGGTGAGGGGTCAAAAGGAAATGGAAGTTAAGGTATCTCAAAGCCCACCTAAAAGAAAGAAGATGATGACAGATAGTACATGCATGTCAAAAGTCAATGGAGTTGATACTTGAGTTGGTAGAAAGTAGCTCGAGGGCTACAAGAGATGAGTTATGAAGAGATATGAAGAATTATCTGAGTATAAACAGTAGTAATATGCAGTGTTAAGAAGAGTATGAGTGAGATAGAGATCACTAATATGTTGGGATAGTGACTGTGAGATTGTTTATGAGACAAAGAATAAATGACATAAACGACTGAGGCAAAGGATTAAAAAGATGAACAATGAAATTTAATACATATAAAGGTATTGGACATTAAAAGGATGGCTGTTATTGAGTGAAAACTAGAAGAGACAATGAATAAACCTTGTCTTGACAGAAAGAAAGATGGTATATCAGTGACACAGGATAGTATATAATGAAGAATTGTGCATGCTCAAAATAACTTGGTACATTCCTTTGGTAAAAATTTACCTTCACGCCCCTTTCCTTTTCACCTTCCACTTCTCTCTTGTGCCCACCTTTTGTGTGTTCACATTCCTTTGAGATAGTTTCTTCCCATCCCACGCACCTAAGTCCTTGGCCCTTTGTGCACCACACCCATTACTTTGTAATAGTTACGCCTTAACCATGTGTTCTCTACTCACCGGTTTGATTCATCTCCCCACATGCATCGCACACGCTCCCTCTGTGACTTCCTCTATTTTCTCCTCACACACTTCCCTCGTATCCTTCTGTGCTAGATCATCTTTTGACACACTTAAATGTGTCATGCACAACTAGTCAGGGTGCACCAATAGGGCGACGAATCCTTGCTATAAATGAATGATTGACATGTGGAAAAAATTACAAATAGTTATACATTTGGCTACCATCTCATCCAATCAATGCGTGCCACATGTTTTGCATACGCCGATGACTCTGACATCTTCTGATAGCCATATCATCAGCTACAGATATAAAATTGGTGTACACCTGGACTTGTCAAAGAGATACGGACATCAGCTACAGTGCCAAAATTTTAAAATTCAGATTTTGGTGGATCTGGTAGGTGAGAAATGGGAAAACGTCTCTCTGAACATTGATGAGTAGATCTGATTGCTCCAACCACCCAATTTTGTATGATCCACCCTCTTTTGTCTTCAACACGTCAAGCAGGCATGGGGAAGCGTATTTCATAGATTTCCAAGTGGATTTACAGACATTGAATGCCTCTTGTTGGTGGTTGTGTTTTAAATTTGGGTTTTCCCTCCTTTTCCCTTCTTCATCCATGGATTCATCTAGTAATGTAAGAGAAAGTCTCATTTGTTAGGTTGTACACTCTGGATCCTTACGCATATTACAAAGGACTCCACATTTTCTATATTTTGAGTTGCAGATTTCTATGTTTGACTCTTGGATGTGGATATCGTCCTCCTTATCATTATAACAATTTTGTGCATTTCTAGAAGTAATAGAAACATTGTTTTGTGACTATTTTCTATCCTAACATGTTTTCATTCCTTCTTCTTACCTCTTCTATTGCATTGTGTATTATTGTTCTATTTCAAGTCCCCTACATTTCCATGCTTAGTTGTGATCCATGAGAGTGATCTAACGAATTATTATTTCACTATGTTACTCATGCCTAGCCTCCTTTCATGTATTCCATATCACTCTCACTCAGAGTAGATAGTGTTCACCCCTATTTTCTGGTGCTATCACCTTTTAGTGTAGTTTACTTCATGTTATCCTTCCCCTTTTCCTTGGTCCCTTGGCATTCTTAACTTAGTTTCCCCTTTCAGCACTAGGAGTAGTAGTAGCAGTAGAAATAGATAGAGGAACCAGCCTTCCCTAGAGATCCATCCTAATCTCGCAAGGTTCCACAACTTGGGGACGGTTCCACCGTGGTCTCAAACACCTCAGCCCTTTCAAAGATCTGGGATGTGGGTGCACATTTGAGAAACCAATAGTTTTTGGCATGCCTATTGGGACCAGCATTGAAAGCTCAAATTTCATATCTCTAAGTTATGGTGTGTGAACTTAGTGTTTCAGCCTCTAGAGGCTCATTTTAAACACATCTGGCAACTCCCAATATTTTAAGATCTCTATTTTGGTAGTCTTAAGTGCCTTTCATGAGAATATTACACATAAGAGTAAGAATAAGTGTAGTAGCTGAATATTATTTTGAATACCTCTAACTATCCTCGAGAAGAGTTTGTTACAAAAATCTCATGCGTGCATCTCTATCTCTAGAATACCACGCACACTCAACTCCTAAAAATAGACAACCTGTGTGCCCTAAAATGGTGCATCAGAAACCTCCTCCATTAAGAATCTTTACAAACTGTGATGGAGGGAGTCCTTTACTCCTGGCTATGTAGCATGATATGCTAAATGGCATGCTCAAAAGTATTCCTTACTTTACTGGTGAGAATCAAGTCACCCCTCAGGAGCATATCCAGGATGTAGCAAATGTGTGTCCACTCTATCTGATGATGCATAATGATGTAGCAGTCAGGCTACTTACAACCTCTTTCAAAGGTAAATCACTTCAATGATAGCAAGGCTTGATACTTGGATCTATCACCACCTAGGATGAGCTGGGAACATCTCTATGTAGTTATTTTGAGGACAAGTTTGATCACCTATCTTTGGTGGAGCAACTGACAACAACAAGGAGGGCACCCAATGAGTAGATGACTAATTTCAACATCATATTTCTAAAGACTTGGGATAGAATTCCTCTTGTGGTAAGACCTACAACCCAACATGCTTTCCTTTATTATCTAAAGGCGCTCAACAGTGATATCCTAGTTATGATCTAATATATGAGAGGTAGGACCTTACCAACTACTTATAGCATTGTAGTAAGGGCAGAAAATAGTCTCATTCAAGTGGGAAGTTAGCTCCTAGACTGCCCATGCTTTTGTTCCCAGAGATGTCACAAGTTCCCTAGCCTTCTGTGGCCCCTATTCCTATCTTTTAGTAAAGCGTGCAACCGGTTTCCTCAACATCCTATACTCCATCACAGTAAAAGGAAAATGAAGAAATGAAGGTTGTGATAAGAAATTTGTGAACAAAATCACATCATTGGAAAAGCAATAGGTACAAGCTTGTAGAGGCATTTCCAATCAGGCGCATGGCCAATGGAATCATCCTTGGCAGAATCAATATAGAAATCAAAGATACATACCCAACCAATAGAATGATAAGTGGTAGCCTAATGCACATCTTCCCTTGTAAGTTGTCCCTCCCATGTCTTCTCTCCCAACACCCAGCATGATCTAAATGCTCGTTCTAGTTCAAAACAATTTAGCACAAGAGTTAGAATGGTGTTTCCCTTACAAAATTCCTCATAGTCAATATCATTTTTCTAATGTTGCATGCGCCCAAGCCTTCATGATCCAAAATACTTCATCCTGTGAGCCCTCAACAAGCACCCATGAAGCAGATAATCTAGAAGGATAGAATTTCCTCTAGAAACTAATTTGATGTTCTTTGGTGAGGAGGACTTCTATGTGATCAACCAAGATGTAGAATATACAAACAGACCATGTGACCAAGTTACGAACAACATAATATATAAGAAAAGAATATTAGAGTCAGGAACACAGGTCACAGTCCTAGAAATACAAGCACATATTTAGAAGAAAAAATAATCAGACAAGACTTGTTGCAGTAAAATCATTCAAATCCCTATGCAGAATGTCCCACATAAAGCTCCTTCTGAAGCAGTATGCGCCCATCCTTTGGAAGGCCAAGCCTCTGCTCCAACTAAAATTCAGCCTTCCATGCCTGAACAGTCAAGAAGGGATGTTTTTCCCTAAATGCATAAGGTGGGGGGCTTCCGTTCAACATTTTTGACTAGATGAAGAAGACAAACATAAACGTCACAATGTGGGATGCCCTGACCATTCCATTTCAGTGGGATCTATTACATGAAGCTCTTGCGCAACTTCCGCGCACTAACCCAGTTATGTAGAAGCCACACACTTCTGTTAAAATATGCCAAGAAGATGAGAAACAAGTAAGTAAAGATGCTAAAACCCCACCCTTCTATATGTCCTTGATTATAGGTAAACACCTAATGCATAACTACTTAATTGACTCAGGCACTAGTACTTTTGTTATGCCTAAGAAGATAGTTGATGTCTTAGGTCTGAAATACAGCCCTTTGTCTAAAGGAGTCCTAAAACTTGATGGCTTAGTTGTAACCACCTTAGGATTCATCAAGGATCTTTATTTAACCCTCCATGTATGTCCAAGCCTAACAATTACTCAAGATGTGTCAATTATTGACCTGCCTCCTTTGTTTTCCCTATGTCTATCAAGAGAATTTACTACTAAAGTGGGTGGTTACTTGTCTTCTGATTGGTCTCATATGTTACTCAAGACAAGGTATGGTACCTATATTTTCTTATCATGTAAAGCCCTATGTCCCATCCCCTCTCCAAGTCAATTGTCTTATCCAGGAAGAACAAGTTTTAGTTCCTGAAGAGCATTCTCTTCCACCCTATGTTCCAGACCTAGTGCTTGATGAATGGGTAGAAAGGCATCACAAATTTGATCCCTATGCTAAAGAATTGGAAGCCTATGAAATTGGGATTGGTACTTATTCCATTCTAGAAGAAGACACTATGCTTCCACATGTGCTCATAGGAGACAAAGTTCAAACTAGTTTATGGAAGTTACACTTTGATGGATCATAAGAGCAGGAGTGGTTCTCATTTCCCCTAAGGATGAGAAATTCTTCTTCACGCATAGGCTGTAGTTTGTATGTTCTAACAATGTGGAAAAATATGAAGTGCTAGTGCATGGCTTGTTTATTACTGAAAAGAAGAAAATTAAAGCACTTCAGATCTTTGGGGACACAGAATTGGTAATCCACCAGGTCACTGACAAATTCCAGACAAATAATAAGCTTCTTAAAGCTTATAAACATAGATTTTGGGACCTAATTGAGAGCTTTGATGCCCTTAATCTGTAGGTAGTCCCACACAGAATGAACAAAGAAGCTGACTAAATGGCTGCACTCAGTTCATAGTTTTCTCCTGCTGAGGAATTTTTCAAAGGAAACACTCAGCACATTAAGATGGTGATCATACCATCCATCTCAAACAATAAAACCAGATGGCAAGTGTTTGATAGTGAAGCGTAGATCGTGCAGTTTATCTAGAATGAAGCTGAATTTTCATCAAGTATGCAAGTTGACTTGCATGATAGTTATGGTGACCAAGTAATACATCTAAAGACAAATACTTTACCTAAAGGGCTTGTCACCTTAGATAAAATTTTCATCCCTAATGATGAGTTCAAGGGTGAATAAAAATACATGTGTGTCGCTCAAGAGGATTGCTCCTCCATTACTATTACATGCGGAAAGGAGCTTCTTCTCAGTAGGACTTGTGTGCATGAAGAAAAATAGGCCTTCATCTCTCTCTGTCAAAAATATAGTGACATTTTCTCATGGGATTATAAATGCCTCAAAGATTCTTATCCAAGTGTTACTCAACACTCCATTGACCTTGATCTGGGTATCAAGCCCATCAGAAAAAAGCAGTGGCTAGTCAATCAAAAAATAGAGCCCCTCATGAGAAAGGAACTATCAAAACTCATTGAGGCAAAATTATATTTCCTATCAAACACTCTACCTGGGTTGAAAATTTGGTTCCAGTACACAAGAAAAATGGTGAAATCAGACTTTGTGTTGATTTCAGAGATTTGAATAAGGAATCTCTAAAAGATCATTATCATTTGCCTTCAATGGAGCAGATTCTATAGACTATGGATAGCGTGCAAAGGTTCTCCATGCTAGATTGGTATTCAGGTTTCAACCAGATCCTAGTTAATGAAGAGGATCAATTCAAAAAATCATTTACAACCAAGTGGGGAATATATGCACATCATAAAATTCCCTTTGGTCTTTCAAATGAGGCGTAACGTTTCAACGCACCATGTATATTTCCTTTAAAGGTTACATCAATGAGTTCATCTTGGTTTACCTTGATGATATAATTTTCTTCTCAAAGCAGAGTGCAGATCACATGGTGTACCTAAAAAAGGTCTTTGAGAGATGCCTAGAATTTTGGGTATCTCTTAACCCCAAGAAGAGAAATTTTGTGGTGGCTCAGGGAAAGCTCTTGGGCCATGTGGTTTCAAAGGATGGCATTACAATTTATCTTGAGCATGTTTCACCCATCCTAGCCCTTTCCCTGCTAGTGCACAAAAAGGCCTTACAGTCCTTCCTTAGAAAGATTAACTTTGTTAGGCATTTTATCCCTAAATTTGCAAGACTAGTTTGGCTCATCACCCTCAAGCTCAAAAAGGACATATCCTTTAGATGGACAGCAAAAGGAAGAGAAAGTTTCAAAAAGATCAAGAAAGATATTGCTTGTGTGCCAACACTCATCAATCTAGATTACTCAAAGGATTTCATCCTTTATACTTATGGTGTTGATGCAAGCATTGCTACTATCCTGACACAGGAAAATGAACAAGAGCTGGAATAGTCAGTGGCCTTCTTCAGCCAGACGATGAAGGATTATGAATTGAAATATAGTCACACGAAGAAGTAGGTCTTCGCCATCATGTGCCTGCTCAAGAAATTCAAGAGCATGCTCACTACAAATCATATCAAGGTGTTAGTATCCCACTCATCTGTCAAAGACTTCATCATGGGAGAATAAATCAGTGAGAAGAGAGTGCGATGGGTGACAAAAATCATGGAATATGATGTAACTATTAAAGCCCCAAAGTTGGTAAGAGGTAGTGCACTCTGTAAGTAGATTGCTGAGGATACGCAGAGTAAACCTGAGGCTTCATTATTTCTAGATGAATACCTCCTGTATGTAGAACATGAATAGAATATAGACTCTGGCATGCATGATTGGATGAAGGACATGATCACCTTCCTTTCTGAGGGTGTGTACCCTCCCGGCTTGAACAAAGTAAAGAGAAGGAATCTAAGGTTGTAATCTATCCCTTATGTTTTGATTGATGGACTTCTCTTTAAAATAAATCTAGATGGCATGTTGTTAAGATGTTTCAATGGCGTGCAGACTGAGCAAGTTTTAGCAGAATTTCACGATGGATTCTCTGGTGGACACTTCTCTACTAAAACTATAGCATCATAATGGCAGGTATATTTTGGCCTACCCTATTTGCAGATGCACATAGGTGGGTCACAAAATGTAAAGAATGTGCTTTCTTTGTAGGAAATAAAATATTGGCAGTGCTTCCCCTTTGACCAATTCAAGTGGATCATCCTTTTGTGTAATGGGTTCTTGACTTCATAGGCATGATCAATCTACCTTCAAGTGCTGGACATAAATGGGTGTTGACAGCTATAGATTACTTCACCAGATGGACAAAATATTTCACGCTTAAGGAATCAACTGAGGTAGTCATCCTTGAATTTATTGAAGGTTTAGTCACAAGGTTTGGCATTCCTCAAACCATTCTCTATGATAATGCAAAGGCCTTCCTTGGTGTTAAAATCACTAATTGAGCTCTAAGTCTAGGCATTTACCTAAAAACATCTTCCAACTATTACCCTCAGGGAAATGGTCTAGCAGAATCAACAAAAAAGAACCTGATTAGAATCATGAAGTGCACAATGAACATCAACCAAAGACAGTGGCATACAAAGGTCCTATGCGCACTCTGGGTAGATAGAATCACAGTCAAAAAGGCAATAGGAACTTCACCTTACAATCCTGTCTATAGGAAGGAAGGTTGCCCTTTGACACTAGAATTAAATTCATTGGCACTTACCCAGCAGCTGGAATTTGAGGGCATGGAACAGAGAGAAATCAGGATGAAAGATTTGGTTCATCTTGAAGAGCTCAAAAAATCTGTCATGATCAAGCTAGAACAGCATCACTAAGCAACAAAGAAATGGTTTGATAAAAAGGTTAGACCTCAAGCTTTCAAATTTGGGGACCTGGTTATAAAATACGATGTTGACAGAGCTAAACCAGAGCACTATTCAAATTTTGAAGCACTTTGGAGTGGCTTATACACCATTTTTTCCTGCAAGGAAGCTAACTCTTTCGAGTTAACTCATCCGAATGGAAGCACACTATAAATCCCAGTGAATGGGATCTATCTCAAACCCTTCCATTAGGTTTTCTGCATCATGTTGTATATATTAGAGTAGTTTCATCCCTCCAAGTGTGCTCTACACACATTATTTGTTTGTACATAGTTCTTTCCTCTCATGTTCTTCCTACATGTGCTCTTTTGTTACTTCCAGAATATAAAGCTTCTCTCAGCAGTTGTGAAATTTAGAACAAAGTGTATAAATAATTCTCAAAGTGACCATAGGGGCATTTTTCATGATTGAACAAGCAGACTCCATGCCCAATGGATGCTTCGAGCTTCTTGTATCTTACATCTAGCAAGAAGATGGCCCCAAAAATCACCAAAATCGTTATCCAAATAGATTTTCTAGCGATATGGATAGCTTACATACACATTTTCACCCCAGGTTATTCATTGAAGAATTACGCGCACTCAAAATCACTTGGCACATTCCTTTGGTCGTAGTTTACCTGTATGCTCCTTTCCTTTTCTCTTTCCACTTCTCTCTTGCGCCCACCTTTCACACGTTCACCTTCCTCTGAGTCATTTTCTTCCCATCCCGCACACCTAAGTCCTTGGCCCTTCGCGCACTGCACCCATTACTTTGTAATAGTTACACCTTAACCATACATTCTCTGCTCACCAGTTTGATTCATCTCCATGTGTGCATTGCACATGCTCCCTCCAGACCTTCATCTATTTTCTCCTTGCACCCTTCCCTCATATTCTTTTATGCTAAATTATCTTTTGACATGCTTAAGTGTGTCGTGCGTAACTAGTCAAGGCACGCCAACAATGCGTCGAATCCTTGCAATAATTGAATGATTAACACGTGGTAAAAATGATAAATAATTGTACACTTGGCCACCATCTCAACCAATCAGCATGTACCATGTGTTTTGCGTATGTCGACAACTTTGAAATCTTTTGACAACCATATTATCAGCTACAGAGCTCAAATTGGCATGTACCTGGACTTTTCAAAGAGCTGCTAACATCAGCTATAGTGCCAGAAATTCAAAATTCAAATTTTGACGGATCTAGTAGGTGAGAAATGGGAAAATGTCTCTTTGAACATTGATGACTGAATATGATTGCTCCAACCACCCAGTTTGGTATGATCCGCCCTCTTTTTTCTTCGACACGTCAAGTAGGCATGGGGAAGCATATTTCAAAAATTTCTAAGCGTATTTACAGACATTGAATGCCTCTTGTTGGAGGTTGTGTTTCAAATTTAGGTTTTCCCTCCTTTCCCCTTCTTCCTCCATGGATTCATCTGTAAATGTAAGAGAAAGGCTCATTTGTTAGGTTGGACACTCTGGATCCTTACACATGTTGCAAAGGACTCCACATTTTCTATATTTTGAGTTGTAGACCTCTATGTTTGGATCTTGCATGTGGATATCAGCCTCCTTATCATTGTAACAATTCTATGCATTTCTGGAAGTAATAAAAAAATCATTTTGTGACTATTCTCTGTCCTAACATGTTTGCATTCCTTCTTCTTGCCTCTTCTATTGCATTGTCCATTGTTGTTACTATTTCATGTCCCCTGTAGTTCCATGCTTAGTTGAGTTCCATGAGAGCGATCTGGAGAATGCGTATTTCACTATGTTACTCATGCCTAGCCTCCTTTCATGCATTACCTGTCACTCTCACTCATAATAGATAGTTTTCACCCCTCTTTTCTGGTGATATCACCTTTTAGTGTAGTTTACTTCATGTTATCCTTCTTTCCCTAGTCCCTTGGCATTCTTAACTTAGTTTCCCCTTTCAGTACTAGGAGTAGCAGTAGCAGTAGAAATAGATAGAGGAACCAGCCTTCTCTAGAGATCCTTCCCAAGCTCGCAAGGTCTCATAACTTGGCGATGGTCCTATTATCGTCTCAAACACCTTGGCCCTTAATCATCATGGTCGTGGTGGATAGACTGACCAAGTATGATAATTTTTGTGCCCTATCTCATCGTTTCTTAAATAGTCCCATCATTCCGATCAAGTGGGTCAAGCTAACACAACTTGAACACCGAGTCCATGAATAAAAACCTATTTTAGTGAAGTCAAGTGGTTGTCACAATCCGAGGTGGGAAATAACAATTTTTTTTATAAAAATATGGACTCTTATTAATGTGCATCCATGACTTACAAAAATGAAAGGGAAATGAGGTACCTTGTCACTTCTCATGGTTCTAGTATGAGAATAATCTTACGACAATGGTAAAGAAAAGCTTCGAAATGTATATCTAAGTAATATTATCCAAGTGGTTTCATCTAAATCAAGAACATCTAGGAAGACCAATGGTTCTATTGGTTATAGTAATGGTCCCTACAATACTTCATTTCATACCTCCTCCAAAATGTCTCCATTTCTGGAACATTATGGGTACCATCCTCCATCACTCATATCCAACTTGAAGGTCAAACTAAAGGTGAGAACAATCAAAGATCACATTCAACATCAACATGAGGTACTCTCTAGTCTTAGAGAAAATTTGGCACATGGGCACAAATATATATGAAGCAACAGACTGATCAACATTGGAGTGAATGCAACACTTTGAAGAGGGAGACCTTTGGGTTTTTGTAAGGTTATAGCCATATAACCAAGTTATCCTTAAAACAATAGTAAAAGGATTATAAGCTTACTCCTAAATACTATGGTTCCTTACCGAGTTTTGTAGAAAATTGGTAGTGTGGCATATAAGCTAGAGCTCCCTCCAGGAGGTAAAATACATCAAGTATTCCATGTTTCTTGCTTAAAGAAAGTTATTAGGGAAACACATTTCCACCCATGTGGATCAGTTCTTCCGGAACTAGATGAAGGAAGGATCATATTGGAACATGAAAGAAGTCATTCTTCAGATATGCACCAAAAGACTGAGGACCAAATTCATTACCAAGTACTTGATCAAGTGGAAGAATATGAATATTGAAGATGCTCATCATGGGAAGATGATGCATTCATGCAGTAGGAGCATCTAGGGCTTCCTAAACATTGGGGACAAATTTTTTGCTTTGAAGGGGAGGGGCATGTTACGCCCTTAATTCATATATCTTACATGGGATGGATATAGCTGACTTGTTGCTATCATAATTTAATATCATGATATATATCTTTTATATATGATCTATTATCATTGGTTGGTTGGCCTTGCTAATGGCCATAGCATAGGAATAGTATAAATAGGATTTATAGGTAAAGTGGATGATCATTATGTTGAGTAATTTGAGTCTTATTATAGGGTTCTGGAGGTTGTTCCCCCCTCGAAGTGGCCAAGCTATTATACTTTCATATTGAGATAATTTATTTGCAATATTTTGTTATTTTCATTGTTCTATTGCTGGTGATAATCATAATTAAACAAGTAATTTCATTACACTAGGTAGGATCCATGGCTATCAAAAATGGTTGTCCTTAATTTTCCAAGAACATATGGAATGAGGGCTAGTCAAAGTTGGGCTACAAAACCCCTTTGAAACCTCCCATATGACCTAAGAACTTTAAGAAAGAGGCTTAGAATCTTAAAGATTCTCTAAAAACAAATGAAAGCTCTTAGTCTCTTTGTTATAAGCTTTTCATTTGCTCTCTAAGAAGTTTATGTCAGGTATAATTTTAGAAGGAGGGATCCTTATGTTATCCCAATGGATACATTAGGAAAATTCATCCCTTATGTATGTAGGGATTAAATGTAAAATACATGATTAAGAATGGATAAGTTTTGTCCTATTAAAAGTAAATTTATTTAATTGTTTAGATTTATGCTTAGCAAATACAATGGGATTGGGATGTTGTTTTAATTAATCAAAGGTATTAGAGCTAATAGGTAGATATAAGCATTTTATAGAAGATAATTAGAGGAATTTAGTATGATTTAGGCTATTGAGTCGATTAAATCAATGTAAATCAATGATTTATTAGTTGAAATGACAAAAAAAAAACCTAGAAGGTAATGCAAAATTAATTAGTCTATCCTAAAGGGGTGAAAATTAAAGAAATTGTCATTAAATAGGTTAAAGTTAGCTACATTGACAATGATCCAAAGGATTGAAAATATTTGAAAGATGAAAACTAGAGAAATATTTTGGGTAAAACCATCCCAAAAATGGTATTTCATTGGATGCATTTCAAAAAATTGGGAATATAATTAGTCCTAATTAGTGTAATGTATGTAAAGACAAGGGCATATTATATGTCTACAATGATTTACTTCTTTGAAAATATTGTTGAATTAATGACAAGAGTTTTTTACTGAGTTCATCTTTGTTTCAGCAAGAATTAACTTTATGTTGACTATTAATTAGTATTTGCTTAAACAATACTTGTACATATCAATGAATTTCTCTCTCGTTCTTGGTAATGAAAATATTAGGAAAGTATTAGTTGAATATGTGAGAGTTTTGTGATGGTTGGAAGGTTGTTTCAGCTAATAAAATAGAAAACAAATTTATTGAAACATGGACATAAATGCACATAAGTTTTTCGATGAAAATGTTGTAATTTATCATGCCCTCAGATGAATGAATCGTGTTAACAATGTTTTGATGTATTTTATCAAGATTGAAAAGAGAAATGACATTTAAATCATTGGTATGATGATTCATTAAGGAGGGAAGTATGTCACATCCTTGAATTTCATTCTAATTCATAAATACGATAATTCATAAAATTAAGAGTGGTTTATCAAGGGTAATTGTTGATAAGCACTATTATTGCTATGGTGATCAGTTGAAATGTAGTGAGTCCATTTACACATTGCCTATGTATATCCCAATAATGGCTTGATGATTATTGATTACACTTTATTTTGATATTCCATGGCAATATCAATCATAAGGTGAAACATCTTAGCAATACATTCATGTAATATGGAATTACAAAACTTTTTAGATCTTATAATATATCAACTTTTTGGTTTAAGGACCTACTCTAGCAGTTGATCTATTTTCAAGTGATTTCGATAACATCAAAGTTTTAATGAGCTTGTTACAAGCTTTTTTATGATATATAATTATCACTATTTCATAACATTAGTGAGTTCAACCAATGACATAAATTTGTAACTTAGAAAAGGTATTATTCATAGATTAACATAAACATGATTCATGAATGGTTAGGAAAAAAAAGTTTACAAGGTTAATTTAACATTTACTATTTACAATATATAACTAGATTATTGCTATTTTTTCTTATTAGTTATTGTGGTAACTAGGTGGTTTTATATTATTATTATATGGTTATGTTTGTATAACCATTTATATTTTTTATTATATTCATTTGAGTATGTTATAGTTGAACATAGTTTTATTTTTGCACAGTTCGAACATCCTATTTTTATGTATATGGATATGTAATAGATATAAATATTGCAGCTCTTTAATTCCTCTGTAAGCATATTACAATCTACACTCTGTAATTTGCTAGTTTAACTCAATTAATAAAGTGGATAGACTATGATTACCATCCCTGTTTCTGTTCCTTAACAAAGATCAAAGAAATGATCTAGAGTTGAGCTTGTGCAATATGTTGAATTATGGTTAGAGCGAGGTAATTCATGAAGATTGAGTAATATGTATTGGAGAAGAAAGTATTCCTTCCACACTAGTGCATGTGTGCTTGCCTTGAGTAGTCTTCCCAGAAAACTTCATCCCCATAACCTCCATGTTCAACTTCTAGAAGTTTGGAAAGACCTTTCTATGATAACAAAACAAGTGTAGGTGACGAGGACATAATCCTTCTTAATAGAACTATTCTGTCTTCAATGGAAAAATGATTCATAAATCAATAAAAAATTGATTTCCCCAACTAGGGGTTTTCCCTCTAAATGTTAGTCATATGTCAAATAGTCATAAGATAAAACTAGGATATTCTACAAATTTTCAGTGGACTTTGTTAAGTATAGTGATTCTTGGACATGAACACTTAGGGACTCAGATGCTACATTGGTAAAGGAAACAAAGTTACACTAAGTATTGAGGACATTAGTTAGACCTTTAACCACTGAGATATCAGTTTAAACGAGTAATGAATGAGATATTGATATTTCATATTGAGTCATTACATTTGGTTGAGTTTTCATTATGAGATTGAGAGGTTGACATATCATGTGTGTTCTAAATTAAATTAATTGAGATCACACTAGAACATTATGCAAAGCAAAATAGGAGAATTTTCCATTGTTTCTAAACTCCTCTGCATCAGAAGTGGATGCTACAGGTTACATTGGTATTAAAGCTGAAAGTTGCATCTCTTGAATCTATTGTGTCCATATTATAGCATAGGAACAAGCCCTAATGTTTCATGTTAACATTTACAAAATTTTCGAACAAAATTGAGGTGCTGAAAATAACTAGACTCTCCATTTACCAGGTAAAAACATGACCGACCCGTTGAGCTCATCCACAGAGCACTTCTACTACCAATTATTATTCACCCATTGGACACAAGAATCATTTGGCTATACCTTGAACAAATTAGTTATAGACCTACATGAGGAGGAGATGATGTTGGTAATAACAATCAGCCAAATTTTGGGTACAATGCCTAATCTGAAATTTGCCAAATGATTAATAAAATTGCAGTCCCTAATAATCATGCTAATGTCAAAATTAATGTTGCAGAATGTATAGATACAAATGTAGGTTTGGATCCTTAATTAATGAAATCCCTAGATTTGAAACCAAAATCACAAATTGCATAAATAGGATAACCTGTCCCAAGTTCGATGGCACTAACATTATCGGATGGAGCTAGAAAATTTTAGTTAGTGAAATGTTACTAATTGAATTCAATAATTTATACTTCATATTGTAACGCAATAAGAAGTGGATGGGAGAGTTTGTCAGAGTTTCCCATGTAATCCTCCTAGTGGGACCAACCATAAAGTTGAATTAAACAATCGATGAATCAAGCATCACTTGGATTATTTTTTAAGAACATACTTTAGAAGAACTGGCTACCAGCTCTATTATGATTGAAGATGACTGATTTTATCTAATTTAGCCAAAACTACAACAAACAATCTAAAATAATGAGAGGTTTAACCTAAACTTGGGTTAATTTATGTATCTTCTCCCATTTTTGATAAAAAGTTCATTATGGGCAACTTTTGTAATATGGGATTGAGTCCTATCATTGTGAATGAAGTCATACTATGTACACCTGTTGTTGCAAAATCACAACACCCCTGGATGTTGATCAGATTTCTAGGTTGATCACTCTAGCATCCAGTGTGATTGCACAACATGGAAACCTCTCTCCAAGTGTGGGACTTGTGAAAATGAGAGAGGAATCTCCAGATTAGAGGCTGGTTCCTCAAACTCCTCTGATTTAGATCTATATTTGCACAACTACAGAGGTTCAGATCCTAATCCTACTCTAAATTGCAAGGAGACAGGGATAGAAATGCAAAAATTGAAACTAACTAAAGATGGTGATGCACCAAAAGGAGTGGTGAATATTTTTGTCATGCAAATAGACACAAACCAAAGATTGCAACATAAAACATACACAGGCTGATAAGATATAATTTAGGATCTGAAATGAAGCAAATAATACAAACAAAGGACTGAAACCCATTCACAAAGCTTGCATTATCATTTCCAATGTCAAAGCCACTGCATTACAACCTCAGAGAGGTAGAAAACCTGTTACAATCTTTGAAGAGGTCTGATTCTTGCAACAATCACTTGCTGGAGGTGAAAGAAGAAGTTTTTTTATGCCAAAAAGTGTTCCCCCCTTTTGAAATGAGCCAAATCTGGCTTTTACATTGCATGGGTCGAGCCCAGGAGAGAGAAAATGTACAAAACGTGGGAGCCCATTCCTCATTGACTGCAAATGCATTAAATCAGCATGGGGGACCTTACAAACCCATACCCTATCATTTTTGACCAAATTGGAGGAGAATGCGACCCATCCTGCATTAAATTTGGTCGCTGAAAGGTCATTTCTGCCCATGGACACGTACCAGAGCTGTTTTTGAATTTTCTCTCTTCAAACTAAACCAAAATTAGAGATTGACCATGGAATCTTGTAGAGAATTTCAAAAGCTTTCCAATGATATGAAGAACGTGCAAATCCGAGCTCTGGATCAAAAGATATGAAGGTCTGAAGTTTTAGGGCAAAACGGCCCAAAAAATGGATGTCAGGCAAAAAAATTTAAATTTTGACCTTTTTGCATTTTGGAAAATTTTTAAAAAAATTTCCACGCTCCGCCGGTCGGATGCCACGTGTCAGGTGCTGGTTCGCTGAGCAATTTTCTCTCCTTCACCTTTCCCGTGGGTTTTCCTTTGAAATTTCGACCTTTTTAACTCTTTGGAAAATTTTCCATTTTTTCCCCCGTGCCCCGCCACTTGGGACACGTGGCACGCTTTGGTTGGTTGACAGGGGTGCGGGGGCATCTTTTACCTTTTAGTTTTTGGCCAAAACTTTTTCCAAATTCTCCAAGTCCTCCCTGAGCTCCGCACTCCCCTTCTCCTTAGGACACGTGTCCTCTTTTTATTGGCTCGGGCCAACGCTCCAACTCGCTCCATTTTAAAAAAACTTGGCCAAAAAATTTCCTTAGTCCGCAATCGTCACATTCTAACTTTTTTTGACCCCATGTCCCTTTGGCACGGTGTCCCAAACTGTTGGGAAAATTTGCTCCGAATCAGCTCGAAAAATTCGGCTTCCCTGTCCCATGTACTTTTGGCCTGGATTTCCTGTCTAAGACACAGTGTCTATGTTTTGATTAGCTCGGCTGGCCGGTTTGTCTCTCCGCGTCCCACTCTTGTCCCACTTGTCCTAGACTGTCTGGGACAAATTCTTCTGATTCGCCCGATTCGGCCGGTTCGCATCCACCGCGTACTCTTGGTCCAACTATCCCGGACAAAACTTGGTGATTTTTTACACCTTCAGCCGGTTAGCCCTTTTACGTCTCGCGCACGTGGCCCGGATGTCCCTAATTGCTCCCGGACTGCCTGGCGGAAAATTTTTTCGGCTCGACTTCGCGCCCCGATGTCCCAACTGTCCCAATTGCTGGAAGGACTTAGGACTTAGCTGATTTTTTGTAATTTCTTCAGCCCCAAGCTTGTGATGCATGTTATCAAAATTACCCTAGGGGTGAATTTTGGATAACAATTTGGTAACTCAGCGGGGTCATCTACCTACTGGATGAAGTTACCAGTTACCTGAAGTAGTCCATTGGGCATGGAGTCATCAAATATTCTATTTAGAACCCCAACTGACTTAGAATGTGCAAGGAGGAAGATGGAATATCACCTGATGGAAGCAAGGACTGCAAAACATCTCCATGGACAGCAAGCTGTGCCAAAGCACTTAGGGAAAACAAAACTAACCTACAGCAAAACAATGTGCACAAGCACTTGGAGGAATGAAAATCTAATCTAATATTTACAAGGTGATAAATTTCCCTCTAGAAGCAATGCTTGAGATAGATTCCATTTACTGGAATCTGCAGTTCTTCACCATCCAATGGGGCCAATTGGAAAGCATTGTTGTTCTTGCACTTTGTGACCATGTATGGGCCACTCCAAATGGCATCAAATTTTGAATGCCTTCCCGGTTTTTCTCTATCCACATCCCATTTCAACACTAGATCTCCAACCTGAAAAGATCTATCCTTGTCTTTCCTATCGAAGGTATTCTTGATCAAAGCTTGATCCTTTTCCATTGCTTGGGATGCCTGATTTCTGATCTCTTGCAGCTCCATCAACTCTGCATACCTCACCTCCATGGGCTCAAACTCTAGCAACTCCAGCTGCTTCATGAGTTCCAATGTTGGCAACTCAAGTGACATGGGCAAGATTGCTTCTCTTCCATAGAAAAGCCTGAATGGAGAGTTACCTGTGGATCTCTTGGGAGTTATCCTATCAGCCCACAAGGCTGATTTCAGTTTGGTATGCCAAGACCTCTGATTCTCGTCAAGAGTCCTCCTAATGATCCTCAACAAGTTCTTGTTTGTAGACTCGGCCTGGCCATTACCTTGAGGGTAATTGTTTGATGAAGTGCTTAGGTAGATACCGTTCTTGACAGCCCACTCAGTCACCTTGGATCCAATGAATGCCAATGCATTATCTGAGATTATTGTAGCAGGTACACCAAATCTGGTTGTTATCCCCTCATAAAAGTCTAAGATGCTAGACTCATTTGCCTCTTTGAGTGCTACTGCTTCTGTCCATCTGGTGAAGTAGTCTGTGGCTGTCAAAATCCATTTGTGCCCTTGGCTTGAATTGGGATTAATGACTCCAATGAAGTCCAAACCCCATTGCATGAATGGCTGGTCAACTGAGATTGGATGTAATGGAAGGGCAGCAAGTCTCTCTTTTCCTGTGAAGAATGCACAATTCTTACACCTCTTGATCCATGCATAGCAATCACTGAAGATTTTAGGCCAATAATAACCAGCCTTCATGATTTTTAGAGTTGTCACTCTTGGTGCAAAAATGACCACCAGCTGGTCCACCATGGAACTCTTCCAACACCCTTTGAATCTGATTTGTGCTAATGCATCTCAGCAACACTCCATTCACATCTTTCTTGAACAAAACTCCATCAACAATGGCATATGTGACAGCTTGCAATCTGAAGTGTCTCCTTTGGGTCTTGTTCATCTCTGGAGGGCATAGGCCTGTGCCTAGGAAGTGTATAATACCTTGGGTCTAGCAAGGAGTGGGGGCAGCATTGTCTTCTTCTTGATTGCCACTTGGCTCATGGCTGTCCTGGACTGTCAAAATAGCCTCTTCTTCATTGCATACTTCTTTTTGCTTCCCCAAAACTAGCTGCTCACACAATCCTTTCCCTCTTACCAGCTTGGTGATCTTGATCTCAATGTCATACTCCATGACATGGGTGATCCAACCTACCCTTTTCTCATTCAAATCCTTGTTGAGGAGGAAGTCCTTTAACCCCAGCATGCGAGACCAGCAACTGGACCTTGTTGTTTGAGACTAAATGCTTGAATTTCTTCAAGCTTCTGATTACTGCAAGTACATGCTTCTCAATAAAAGAGTACCTCACCTCATAGTCATCTAGGCTCCGGCTGAAGAAGGCAATTGGCTGCTCATCATTATCCTTGTTCTGCTGTACCAAAATGGCAGAAATAGTGTCATTACCTCCAAATGCATAGAGGATGAAATCCTTGGAGAAGTTCGGGTTGATGAGAGTTGGTGCTTGAGAGATGGCTTCTTTGATTGCTTCAAAACTCTCCTTGCCTTCTGCTATCCACTTGAAAGCCATGCTCTTCTTTAACATTTTGGTGATGGGCTTTGACAAGGGCTACAAAATCTGGGACAAACTTTGAACAAAGTTTATCCTTCCCAAGAAACTCTGAAGGGATTTCTTGTGGCTTGGCAATGGTAGTGCTCTTATGGCTTCAACCCTCTCTGGATCAATTGCTAATCCTTCTTTGGAGACAATATGGCCAAGGAGCTTTCCTTCATGTGTAAGAAAGATACACTTCTTAGGATTCAAAGACACTCCAAATCTCCTACACCTCGTGAAGACTTGTCTCAAATGAGAGAGGTGGTCTACTTCATTTTTGGAAAAAACAGTGATATCATCAAGGTAAATCATCACCACATTGTTAATCAAACCTTTGAATGCCATGTCCATTGCCCTTTGGAAGGTAGCACCAGCGTTGGACAGCCCAAATGGCATTTTCCTGTATGCAAAAGTTCCCCATTTGGTTGTGAAGGTTGTCTTGAACTGGTCTTCTTCCTTCACCATAATTTGATTATAGCCTGAGTAGCCATCAAGTAGTGAAAACCTCTCGGAGCCAGCCACCACTTGCAATATTTGCTCCATGGAAGGGAGTGGGTAATGGTCCTTGAGAGAGGCTCTATTCAAGTCTCTAAAGTCAACACACAATCTGATCTCTCCACTCTTCTTTCTGACTGGAACTAAGTTGGCAACCCAACTAGAATGCTTGATTGGGAATATGATCCTTGACTCAATCAACTTTTCCAATTCCTTCCTCATGAGAGGCTCCATGTGTGGATTGACTGGTCTTTGTTTCTTCCTGACAAGCTTAGTATTTGGATCCAATTCGATGGTATGCTGAGCTGAGTTGGGATTGAAACCCTTCAAGTATTCATAGCTCCAAGAAAACACATCAGGGAACTCTTGACATAGCTATATGAACTCATACCTTTCTTATCCAGTTATCATCCTTCCAATTTGCAATGGTTTGTTCTCTTCTACCAAGATGGATATTGAATCCTCTCTCTTGACCTGAATGTTTACTTTCTCCTTTCTAAACTGGTCATTGGGATTAAAAATGGACTCCAAAGTGATAAGTCCCTTGGGTAGCTTGTTAGTTCTCAGCTGCACCACTTGGTCACCATACTGCTGTTCCAATCTTTCTTGATTCTTGGCTGAGAACTTAGCATCTTCTTGCAAGAAATGGATGATTTGTTGGTCATTTTCAAACACTTACCAACTGACATTGTTATCCGGCACTGAAGGCCTCACAATCACGTGGATGTTTGGCTGTACCTTGTCTTGTTGAATACTTTCCACAATGTCAAAGGCTGGCCCTACTGCTACAATCCTATCAGCAGCTTGATTTTCTTCCCTAGGAATGGATTTGATGCCAAAACCCTCAAAATCTTCCATGAGGTCCCACACCCTATTCTTGTAGCACTTGAGAAGATCATTTTTGGTAGCATGTTGTCCCTTGACCTGACTTACAATCAATTCACTATCCCCAAAGACTTGTAAGTTCCTTTTTTTCTTCTTGATTGCCCAATGCATCCCTTGCACCAAGGCTTCATATTCAGCAGTGTTATTGGAGCATGCAAACTGAAATCTAAAAGTTGAATAGTACTTTACTCCTTGAGGTGAAACAAGCATAGCTTCACCTCCTGCACCTTGTCTACTCCTTGATCCATCAAAAACAAGCTGCCATACCTCATTGTCATCTTTGTGGTTTGGCTTGGTGATGCTAGGAATAGGCTGATTTTCTTCATGTATGCAATAGACCCCTAGCTCAGATTCTTCCACTTCTTGATAAGGATCAAATGCATGTATCTTGTTTTCCCATTCATCAAGAGTTAGATCTGGGATGCTTCCAACCTTAGTGTCAGCCTCATCAGTGCTTGGGTGGTCTTCTTGATCAAATGCTGAGCAATTGGCATTAATCTGACTTGGAGTGTAAGGCTCAATATGGAAGTTTGCAATAGGTTCTAACCTGATTGTAGCCTTAGTTCCATACCTTGTTCTAAACAGCATGTGTGACCAATCAGCAGACAAATATCCCCCAATCTTGGCTATGAAGTCCCTTGACAAGCATAGGGCAAAGAGTGGTGGAAGGTCTATGACTGATACATCTTGTAAAACAACAACATTTGGACATGCATGCAAGGTAAGACTCAAGTTTCTAATCACTCCAACCGTTGCTACTGCTATCCCATCTAGCTACACTACCCCTTTGGATGTTGTTTCATACTGAAGCCATAGCTGATTTGCTATTTGTTTAGGCATTACTAAGCTACTTGCCCTAGAGTCTATCATGCAATTGTGCACTAGCTGATTTCCAATGATCAATGAAACATAGAAAGGAGGGGATTTCAACATTTTACCTTGCTGTCCTCCATGATTTCCCTCAGGCTGGGCAGCATTTGTAAGCACTTTGTCTTGCATTTGAACTTGCTGATTCGAAGTTGGCCAGTCCTTCATGGCAGCTTGCAGCAAATCTCTTTGGCCTGGGATAGATAGGGATTCCCACATTGATATATTAACATTTGTCTTCTTCATCTGATCAATGATACTGAATGGTGATGAAGGATCACTTTGTTGTCCCTTGGTTTGCAAATTCACTCCTTGCATGTGGGCAGCAACAACTGGTATTTGAGTTGGCCTATGGGCTGTTCTTGGCTGCCCTTGTGCATTTACAACCGGGTTTTGTTTGCCAACCACTTGTGGAACCATAGAAGGTTGTGGATTGGTTGGGGCTAATGGTTGTTCTTCACCCAAACTCCTCCTTTTTGACCTTGTGTTGGCTGCAACACCTTGAGAAACTACTTGATTCATGCCACAAAAATCTTCTGCTTGCCAGTTTACCAATGTGGTGTCATTTGGGGCTGATTGCTGTTGGAATGTTTCTTGTTGTTGGCTGTTTCCTTGACTGCCCTCACCCTCCACACCAGTAGTTGTCACCATTAGTGCTTGATTCAAAGCACCATTGAAGCACATGGATTGGTTATGAGGCTCATTGCATGGAAAACACCAATCATACTCCTGGGCAATGTTGTTTTGTGTTGGCACCAATGCCTTAGAGGCAGATATGGCATTTGGATTATAGGGCTGAAATGGTCTATTGGCAGGAGGCCTTGTTTGATTCATATTTGAAAGTAGATTAGGTGGCCTTTGTGGTTGGTATGGCTGCCTATTAGGTTGATAAAAAGGTCTAAAACCTTGGGCCTGCTGCCTTTTGAGAGTAACCAGCTCATTGCCTAGGTTTTGCAATTGCTTCATGACTTCTTGAAGCTCATTTGGGGCACTTGGAGATGAAGTGGAAGCTTCATTTGAACTCTGATTTCTAGGAGTGGGAGAAGGAGCCAAATTAGGTGCTTGATTGGTGTTTGGACTCTCTAAACTTGGAAACAATGGCATGGGAGGTCTAGGGGCAAGTTTGCCAGCTTGGATCAAACAATTTTCAGCCCTAATGGCAATGCTATAAGCCATAGGGATAGTTATGCCTCCCATGGACTGAATTAACATAGAAATATCAGAATTTAGAGCTTTGAGATAGTAGAGAAAAGCACCTTCTGCTGTTGGCCTGACTGCCACTGGAATTCTCTCCCAAGTCTTTTGAAATCTGAAGTTGAAATCGGTCAGCTGCTCATTGGGAGCTCTCTTGATGGTTGTCAGCTGCTCCAAAAGAGACAAGTTGTCTCCCTTTTCTCCAAATTGCTCATGAAGTGCTATACACAGCTGATTCCAATTTGTGATAGAACCAGCTCTAAGGCTCCTAAACCATTGCAATGCTTTACCCTTGAATGAAGATGCCAGTAACTTGATAGCCACTTGCATCTCATTGATTTCATGGATTGCACAAAGGTTAGCAATGTCTTTAACATGATCACCTGGAGTAGTCTGATTTTCTCCAGTGAAGTAGGGAATGTTCTTCAAGGCTGTAATAGGAATTGGATGTTGTGCATTGAGGGCAAGTGGGCTGCTACCTGTGAAGTTGACATAGGGGTTGTTTTGTGCCATTCTAATTGGTCTTAAAACCCTTGTTGACTGAATGAAAGGCCTACCAGGTGGAGGAGTTGAGAGAGTTCTGTTTGGTGGAGATGGAGACCTTTGAATCCTTCTTCCTCTTTGCCTTCTTCTTGGGGATAATTGCAGGTATTCAAACAACACTTCTTCTTCTCCAACTCTTGACCTTGTGGTGATTCTTCTCATGAATTTTCAGGCCTGAACTGCTGAAACCAGTTGATTCTTCCCCTTGGAGTCGCCAGATATGCAAATAATAGCTCTTTTTAAGCAAGAAAATTGCAGCAGATGCACATCAACTTTGCTGCAATAAAAATGAGACCTCTAGTATCCCACCGGGTGTGCCAAAACTGTTAGTGCAAAATCACAGCACCCCTGGATGCAAATCAAGGTTCTAGGTTGATGTCTTAGGCATCCAGTGTGATTGCACAACATGGAAACCTCTCTCCAAGTGTGGGACTTGTGAAACTGAGAGAGGAATCTCCAGATTAGAGGCTGGTTCCTCAAACTCCTCTGATTTAGATCTATATTTGCACAACTATAGAGGTTCAGATCCTAATCCTACTCTAAATTGCAAGGAGACAGGGATATAAATGCAAAAATTGAAACTAACTAAAGATGGTGATGCACCAAAAGGAGTGGTGAATATTTTTGTCATACAAATAGACACAAACCAAAGATTGCAACATAAAACATACACAGGTTGATAAGATATAATTTAGGATCTGAAATGAAGCAAATAATACAAACAAAGGACTGAAACCCATTCACAAAGCTTGCATTATCATTTCCAATGTCAAATCCACTGCATTACAACCTCAGAGAGGTAGAAAACCTGTTACAATATTTGAAGAGGTCTGATTCTTGCAACAATCACTTGCTGGAGGTGAAAGAAGAAGTTTTTTTTTTATGCCAAAAGTGTTCCCCCCCTTTGAAATGAGCCAAATCTGGCTTTTTACATTGCATGGGTCGAGCCCAGGAGAGAGAAAATGTACAAAACGTGGGAGCCCATTCCTCATTGACTGTAAATGCATTAAATCGGCATGGGGGACCTTACAAACCCATACCTTGTCATTTTTGACCAAATTGGAGGAGAATGCGACCCATCCTGCATTAAATTTGGTCGCTGAAAGGTCATTTCTGCCCATGGACACATACCAGAGCCATTTTTGAATTTTCTCTCTTCAAACTGAACCAAAATTAGAGATTGACCATGGAATCTTGTAGATAATTTCAAAATCTTTCTAATGATATGAAGAATGTGCAAATCCGAGCTCTGGATCAAAAGATATGAAGGTTTGAAGTTTTAGGGCAAAACGACCCAAAAAACGGATGTCGGGCAAAAAATTTTAAATTTTGACCTTTTTTGCATTTTGGAAATTTTTTTAAAAAAATTTCCGCGCTCTGCCGATTGGATGCCACGTGTCAGGTGCTGGTTCGCTGAGCAATTCTCTCTCCTCCACCTTTCCGCGGGCTTTCGTTTGAAATTTCAACCTTTTTAACTCTTTGGAAAATTTTCCATTTTTTCCCCCATGCCCCGCCACTTGGGACACGTGGCACGCTTTGGTTGGTTGACAGGGGTGCGGGGCATCTTTTACCTTTTAGTTTTTTGGCCAAAACTTTTTCCAAATTCTCCAAGTCCTCCCCGAGCTCCACACTCCCCTTCTCCTTAGGACACGCGTCCTCTTTTTATTGGCTTGGGCCAACTCACTCCAACTCGCTCCCACGTCCCGTACTTTTGTGCCCAGTGTCATGATTCAATTTGTCTGGCTCGATTCGGACAAATTCACGGTCCAGATGTCCCAAATTTGCTTGACTAAATTCGTCCGATTTCAGCTGAACCGTCTGGTTCACGTAATCTCTTGTCCCACTTGTCCTGGACTGTTTAGGACAAATTCTTCCGATTCACCCGATTCGGCCGGTTCGCGTCTGCCGCGTACTCTTGTCCCACTTGTCCCAGACAAAACTTGGTGATTTTTTAAACCTTCTGGCCGGTTCGCCCTTTCACGTCCCGCACGTCCCGAATTGTCCCAATTGCTTGCACGACTACCTGGCGGCTTTTCGGCCGATTCGCTCCCCGATGTCCCAACTGTCCCAATTGTCCCGGGACTTAGGACTTAGCCGATTTTCTTGATTTTTTCTGGCCCCAAGCTTTCTGATGCATGTTATCAAAATTACCCTAAGAACTTGCTCTTTTCAACCTGACAGGGATGAGTTAGAAAAAATGCTAAGGGGACCCTAGAAACATGACTTTTTTCCCTGAATCAATTGGCTATCTTGCCTGACTTAACTTGAGAATTGAGTGTATATGCATGTTATGCAAATTAAGCCCTGGGGGGGTGAATTTTGGATAACAATTGTCTCAACCATCATTACTCAAATTAAACATTGCTTACTTCATCGGAAGTTACACATTCTTGGAGTACTCAAACTAAGGAAATACTTGGCATCATGACAATTCACCATGGATACAAGACCTAATCTCACAATGCTACTTTAAGCCTTTGAAAAGACTATGTACAACATTCAGTTTTGCATGGTATGGTTCCAACCTTCTATCTAACATGATGAATCAACAACAGCATCAATTTGATTCCAATTAGAAGAGAAAAATTAATATTTACTTGCTCACAGTGTTTCAAATGCGTAAGACAACTTTTGAGATACTAGAAATATGAGAAGCCATGTAGGATTAGTCTAAGTTGGCCACTATGTATGAGGCTAGAACAAAAATGCACGTGACAAAAATATTGAAAATAGATTTAGATGTATAAGATAGTGTTGAAACTTCATGTAGACAAATGACCCATAAGTGGACACCTATGTATGTAGATAGTTTCAGGTCATTGAGGTCTTTGAATATAGATAGAATAGAAAAGAAGAGATCAACTAAAAATATAAACTCACGGTGCCCATTGATTCATGAGATCAAAATAGAGATTAATAACTAACACGTATTTTAGTGATGACACTAAAGCTTATGCCATGCCTAGTACAATTACTTCTTGATAATTTTTTTGAATCTTATGTACACAAGATGAAAAAGATGTACTAAATGTATGATGGCATGAGAAACCAAGAACAATATCCTTCAACATAGCATCATGGAAATAAAAGGAACTAGCTGAGAACTCTCATATACTAAAAAAAATTACATTGCCATAGGGGATAAGTTAAATAATGAAGCCCCTATGCTATAGATTAAATCATGGCATAATTATGACACCTATTGATGTAGCTTGAAAGGCATACAACAAACTATACCCATAAGTTTTATGTTGCCACTAATAGAAGAAAGAATTTCTTAGAGACCATCATACTACCTTAAGAGACCAAGTACTTTTGTGAGGCACATGCGTATAGGAAAACTCAGTTGAGATCATGTAATAGATGTAGTTGAGAATTCAGACTAGAACATATTAGGAGATATGGAATGGCATTCTTTGGACTTAGTATTCATATATTGTGAGTTAACTTCATATAGATCTTGACTTGGTATGCTAAATAGAAGACCTTTGACACATGAATTATGTTACACTGATACCTCAGGTTAGTACCTAATTATGAGCACAATAAAACTTGAAATCTTGCATATTTTGACTTTAGGTGATCATTTCAATGTCTATACACCAACCAGAGGTATCATGATACGGTCTTTCTACTCATGTGGTTAGCCCTTCAAATTGTATTTTGCAAGTACTTATATGTCAAGTTGGGAATTAACAATTTCCCAATCTAGGTATACCATTCATTTACATTTCCATGATATAAGATCACACCTATGAAGATCTAGCTTTCCATAGTACTACATCGAAATGTAAGGGAAATTACGTAAACTACCTCTTTGAGCCTATATATCCACATCACTTAAATGCCTTATTCCTGACAAAATGCTACAATGTGGGATGTATGCTCCAACTTGAATTTGTCCACAACGATGATCAAACAATTATGGCAACAATAGACTCTTAACTCTATAGGCATTTTTGGCATCGAAGACTTTAGATCACTTCATTTTCACCATATAATCACTTGACTGGTATAACGTGCTGAAAGGATTTTCCCACATTATTCATAGGTCAGCTGGTCTTCATCTTCCTTAAGTTAAATTACTTCATTTTACAATTGTTTGAAAAAACTTCTTAGTATGTACACAAAACATGTGATCTTCCTTCCAGATTTAAAAACTTCTCGACACTCAGAAAGCATAAATTTACTCATGTCATAGGCATCAAGGGACTCTTATTCCTCCCATGTAACACTATTCATAATTTTTCTAGCTATTTCAAACTATGAGTTGATGACTTTTTAATCAAGAAAAATGTTACATTCAATATTGAAATTCATATGTCCAAGAGTGACATGGCTTCCTCGATAAGCTACAAAAATAATTAGACTGTCCTTATACATCAAAGGGGGTTTCAAATTACAGTCTAAACGAGATACCCTCTAAGTCACATTGGCACTTTTTGGAGAAATCACTAATTGTATGCAATTTTAGAAATGTATCTAAAAACAACATATCATTCATGGAGAAAATAAGTCTTGACCATGTAAACACACTACACTTGAGACCCATGAAACAACCTAGGGTTAAGAGAAGGAACCTAATATATAAAGATTTTGACATTTGAAGTGTTGACAACAAGTTGCAAGACATCAGTTTTCACTAACATTCTAGGTCAAGCATTAATGACACACAAATATATTCACCTTCATTAAAATAACTTGAGTGCACATAGGTTGATCTTGATGGATTATATTTTCTAGCACCAAGTATGGTTCAGTAATAGAAGCCCCCTTGGGATTATCTAGTGCCTCTAACAGCCTAAGAGTGTCAAAGATTTTTAACATGCACATAATGCTTCAAGATACTTTTTCATAGACCATTAACATTGGATATGAAATTTAAATGACTTGATAATCATTGGAAACTAGGAATAGGACCTTGGGTCACAACCTTGCATGGATCTGAACATTTCAAAAAATTCTTTTTCACTTGTAGGGAAAACTCCAACAATCATCATTTTGATGATAGAAGGAACCTTAAGACTCCTGGACAAAGTACTTAACCTAGGTCAATATACTTTGAAACTTAGCTAGTTAAAATAGAAGCTGATGTTCCCACTTTTGAATGTGATTATGGGGATGATGGTAATGAAACAATCATATGAACATGACCAATGAAGGAAGCCTTATACAACATATGCCCACTTAGGACTATACTTAATATTACCTTCTTGATGAAAACTTTCATGATCCAATAAAAACATCCTTAACAATAGTAGGAACTCCTAGTAAAGAAATACTTGATGAAAATTTTACTTTCATGCAGTAGAGTTCTTAAGATACTCTTAAGTCTTCAACTATGTCATGAATCCTTAAGATTAGAAACCATTGGAACAGATGACATAGACTTATGAGGCATGCATAGTCAGTTGATGAAACTTGAACCATTTTCATGAACTTTTTGTGCTTCCACCATGGAAGACACACCATTAGTTGCATTTATGATACCTTTGAAAATGAACTACTTAACAGTAGATGGAAGACAAAGACAGGTTTGACAAGTTAGACCTTTATGAACACATGACATATACCTCACAGGATAGATGACAAAAAGATAGGTTGGATTCACAAATTTAGACACCTAAAAAAATCAAGGACTCAAATACAGATCAGGAGAGATCACTTGACATACCTTAAAACGTTTTTAGTATGGTTAGACTCCTAGCTTCTATCAAACTTGTCATGCACATAGGTTTGAATGGCTGATAAACACATATGATCTTCTTCAAGATAATGTCAAACATGACTTCAACTTGACCTAGTTTAGGCTTGATGACCTGGTGAAGAAACAAATCTATGATAGCACTCAAGGAATATTCCTATGGCACTTAACTTCATACACCTGCATGGATGGGTTCTAGAATCAAGTTTTCTTGAACCTCTCATTGAGCTTGAGAAACCTCCTTCAAAAACCTTTATGATCTAACAATGGAAGTACCTCAGAATCATTCATGGGATGATAGATCCTCTTGAAAACTCTTCCATGTCTGATGTTAATGATACCTACTAACAACACTTGGTAAGATCCACCTTGAAGATGATCGAAGATATGAACAATATGATCCTTGAATGTGATCACTTATGACATGAAATATCTTGGTCATTATGCACTACTATTCTTGTTTGGAAGTATCAAACACACTTAAGTTTCATCCACATATCCTTGAGTCTCTATTTATGTATACCAAGACAACACTTGAAAAGTTGAGGATTCACCTTTGATTAGACACCGTATTTCTAGCATTCCTATGGAGACGAGACTGCAATTATCTTGTTGCAGATCCATCTATCTCTATGACCAATGCAACTCTCTATGGAAAAATCATTCAGTAAGTAGTCATTGACCTGAAATTATACCATACCTAGATATCATTAGGTTTTCTAACAAGATTAGACCTTCTCAAGTTCAGCCTTCTTGATCACCAAAGTCTCATCATTATTTAGAAACAAGGTGGATCTTGAGCTATAACATCATTCCTCACTATGGATCTCAGTCTTTAATACCCTAAGAAGAACGATCAATTCTTGTTGACTAGCCATTATTTGGCTTTCCATATCATACATCCTCATATTGATGCCTCAGAACATCCATTTTCTAACCTTTCATACCTCTTCATCCTATCTAGACCAACATCATGGGTAAATCAGATTCTGAAGACTTTGAACCTCTCTTCTATAAACCTGAAACAAGTGTTTTATTTCGGGTGGAGTTGTATATGAAGAAATTTTGACACACTTTCATACCTTGTGGTGCTTCCAGTAACCCTTGATAACTTGACCATGTTCTATCTCTATGTACTTTATATGATCTTGCAAGCCATGAATCACTGACTAAGTAACTTGCACTCCTCCTTCTTCATGAGATAACTTCAAGCATATTGAGGATCTACCCATGTTTTTGCTTCATAAAGGATCTCCTTCAAGTTGTTAAAATTTCTTCACAAGGACCTCCTTTGATACCAAGAGCAAGAGAGTACACAAGAACAAAAAATATATGTGGGAAACCCTCAAGGGGAAGAAAATAACTGAAAGCTTCTTTGATATTACTCATAAAAAAGAATTTCCATGCTTTCAAAAGGAGCACCAACCCCTAATTTAATAAGGAGCACCAACCCCATTTAGGAGCACTAACCCCTAACTTAGTAGAGCACCAACCCTACAAGGAGCACCAACCCCTAATTTAGTGAAGCACCCACTACACAAAGAGGATACAACCCCCTACGATGACCAAAAACCAACTTAGCCACCTAAATAAATATTTATCCTAATTTTTCTTCTACCACAACTGATGGAGATAACTAATTCAAACTCACAAACCCTACTCAAATCCTAGGAGCATCAAACTCTACATAATCTTGCTCTTTCTTCACTTGTCTTGCATCTAAACTCTTGCACAGGGATTCAAAAACCTATTCAACCTGTCATGCATAAAATAATCTATGTACTTAAAAATTTTTTTCCTCATACATGCAACTTCAAAACTTCTCCTAGGTTATTCACTACTTCTACCCCATGCAAGACTAGCTCACCAAATGAGTCAAAACTCACTTTTATATGAACAAATTACTTTCTAACCCAAAGGAGGTTGGTCCATCATGATAAATTCGACCTAATGTTATCATCAAAAAACATCCCATAACTTGATCTCACAAAATCCAAAATCATGTTACCTAAGTAGGTCAGACTAGCAAAAACCATTCATATTCATGATCCAAAAATCCTTTATAATAAACATAAGATTCAAGATTTGCCAAAATTCTCCTCATATTCATCAGCACATTCATGTTATATGCTTCAATCACATACACAAACTCCCATATTAATAATACATGAGCAAAAAAATCATTCTTAAAAATAAAAATATGGTCACATGATTAATTTGTTAACCAATCAAATTATTTCATTTACTGGGCCTAGTTCCCTTTACAATTCTCAAAACATTTGTTTCCTGCACCCTTCAAAACCTATGTAAAACTTCATTTGATCATCACCAATAAATTATAATCAAGATAAAACCATTCACATGTGACCATAAAATATGGAAATGGAAAACTTTATAACTCATTTAAATAATTTTAGAAGTAATGAAACATCCATATCTTCAAACCACAACTACTTTTTTCCTTCACTAGATCAACCTTCCAAATAATTTGTTTCCAAAGGTTAGCTCATAGAAACATTTATACAAACATTCAAGACCTAAAAATTGATTCATTGGATTAAAATTTATTTATTACACATTCCAGGTGATTGTAAGCATCACCCAATCCATCTCATGCTCCAAATAACCTCATACTTTCACCAGAACACATAGTTGCTATCCTGAATTGCCAAAAAATTCTTGTCAAAGAATGACTCTGGAAACCCATATCAAATGATCATCATCCATAATTTAAAATTATCATTATAAATGTAAATATCTATTAATCCTATTTCCAACAAACTTTAATCATCTCATGAACTCCACTTTTATCTCAATGATATATCCAATTTACTGAACACTACTTTTTGAGATACCAAAACTACCCTTTTACAAAGTCAACCTGTTTGGACATCAAAACCATGTGACCCTTGCATGAAAATATCCTAAAAATCCATGTAAATCAATAAAAATTCACATATCATCACACAATGCCAATTCAACCATTAACTTCTTTGGGGATAACATTTCCTCAAACTGAAACTCTTTAGAAAGATGACATTTTCAGGTGGGGCCCCCACATATGGTCACATGCTCTATCCATACATTTCTATGGAAATATGGAAGAGTACTTCCTATACAACATAAAATCATCAATTTTGAGGAAAATCAATCAAAACTAGGTTGATATACTCACTTTTCTACAAGTTGCTCCTAGCTAGGGTTTAGCTAGGGTTTTAGACCAACTTTACCTTCTTAACGATTGTTCATAAAAGTGTGATGATAAAACCACCTAATTATTTTTTTGTAAAATTCATAACTAATACTTAATAATATATTCCTAAATATATAGGTATCCATTCAAATCATATAATTCACAACGAGCATCAGAAGGTCCAACTTTGCTTGAAAAACACACTACAACTTACCCGGTTTCACCAAAACCTGCATATCTTAAATTTTTCTTCAGAATACTGAACCTAAAACTTGGCATTAAGGCCATGAAAAAATCCTATAACTTTCTCAAATCACCACATATCTAAATAGCTCCTAAAACTCTCCATCCATTATCTCTTTACCTATGTTAAATTGCATATGTTTCTCACATGTAGCTTCCCAAAGACCTCATAATAACATTGAGTCATTGAATAATGACCTAAACTCACCATAAACATTAGGTACATTGTCAAAATTATGAAACATACAAAACCATAATTAATTTCATGTCTCCAAATTTCACACCTCCTCTACCTCATTTTGCATGTTCCAGGGCTAGAAACAAGTCTGGAATGACCTGAACTCAACATTTTTTGAACTCACCATGTTAACTCAATGCAGACCTATGTACACTCTTATGGCACATCATATGGACCATGTATGACCTCATGACACACTCCAAACATCTTGGGAAGACTCAAACCATGACTAGGCATACTCAACCATGCACTAGGACATTGCTAAACTCACCAAACCACACAATATTCATGCTTGACATCTGAATAACATACCATATGATGAACTCATCATGAACATGCATGACACCCTTTTCCATATCAATGAGGGTTTGACATCAATGACAACAAAACACATAATTACCAACAATCTCCCCCTTTTCATTGATGGCAACCATCATTCAGAAACATTGATGGAAACCAACAAGACAAACACACCTACATGACCTCAACTCCATGTTATTGATGTTCTATCCCCCTTTTCCATCTATGAAAAAAGACTAATAATGACTCTAAACATGTAAAATGAAATTAGTACATGAGAAGAAACATGGAAAAAATGCAAAACACCAGACTTACTTGACTCAAAAAGCTCCCCCTAGGACTGAATCTCTCTTCTCTTACCCAACAACATGTTTTAATGATCCTATCCTTAGGACCTAATGAGATCAACTAAAAAATTCTCCCCCTGAGCTGATACACTTCATTTTATCTTCATTTATATTCTCTCTTTCTAGGTCAAACCAATGCTCAAATTCAAAATATTTTCCTCCAAGTCTGTCAATTTCACACATTAGGACCTGATTTCCCAAACCAACTCTCAGTACATCCTTCAACCAACTTCACAGATATCTAAAGGACTACAAACATCATAATTTAATAGCCTCTATGACTCCCCTAATTAATACCACCATATATCTAAAAATGACAAAAAATCTCCTTTTACCTTGATTAATGTCCATGAAGAAGGGATCTAATTCATTTTTTACAGTCCTGAAGATGTTTCTTAGTCTTTATAGCTCTTAAGCCTCCCATAAACCATTATAGCATCATAATGCATTTTGCATCTAAAAATCTTGATGGAAGATCAAATTGACTATTTCTATCTTGGAAGGAACTTTAACAACCTTTGAATTCCTCTTATCAAACAGATTTCACACTTATTAACAACTTTGAGAGCCATAAGCATCACTGTATACACTCATCACATTCCAACAACACATAGACTTTTGAAGTGACCAAAATAACCATCATCATAAGGTTTTTCACAGTTTATGAACATTTCTGAATCTTTCAAGTGTTTGTCAATGCTCTTTTCATCAGCTTTATTCAAGTTCATATGACTCTTCTAGGGATTTAGATTGCAACCCTATAGTTCTATCAAGTAGAGGAACATAGGTTTGTCTTATTGACATGCCATAGGAATCAAGCTCTGAATTTTCATAATCATCCATAATCAAATATCAAAATTTGATTCTCAGAATTTTAGAAAGATTTCTCAAACCTTCTAATGCACACAATAGCCTAATGTTCCCTAGTATATAGCTCATCTCATTCAAACTTTCTTGGACCACTTTTCTTACTTGAATGTTTCTCAAGTTCGATTTATGGTTCTTCATAGACCAAAAAAACCATACCATGTCACATGCTTCTTGAAAATTTCAAATAACTTTCCATATTCTACCAAACTCTGTATATCAACTGTAGATGATCTATAATACCTAAAAAACTCTTTAGTTACAACTAAACATGCTACAAAGCATATCCCATATCCATTCACAACCGTTTTCTCAATTTTGAGACATTATTTCTTCAAGCTTGTAGCTTTAACTAGGCCTTTACAGTCACATTACCTAACATACTGTATGCCTTCTTTGATAAAACTCTTCAAACCATCAATTTATTCCTTTAGGATGACATGATAGACTAACAGTTATTGATTCTTAATATTTTGTCTTATCTTTCACCTGAAATCACAATCCTTCAGTACATTGCTTGAATGCTTAAACCCTCATTGTACTTGTTATTACAGTTGATTTATTTTAGTCCTATTTTAGACCTTGAGAAACTAATAGTCATGTGAAGTTTGACCCATAAAGATTACCAATTTTACACCAATAGCTTCTTCAAGAATGCCTCACTTTTGTACTTCTTTCAATTCATGATCTTCACTTAGTCACAGATACTTGGATGCACCTATGCAGGTGTCAAGATCTGACCACTCAAACTTCTAGTTCATCATATCACCTTACTCTTATTTTTCATGAACATGATAGAACTTGAACTAATACCTTCACAACTTTGAAGCTATTTAGCCTTTAGCACTTTTAACCTTCCTGAGGATGAATCATACTAAAATAAAAATGTCTGACCATACCCTCTATGATAGATACCCATGACTTCAATTTTTAACTTTCATCATAGCAATCCAGAATAGAGCATGAGAAACTTCAGCAAGCTTTCTGATGTCAACATTCAAATGATTGAGACATCCTCACAGATTAGGGAATTCTACTTAAGGACTTGATGACAAATCATCAAATTTATCAATTTGAGTACCTCAAAGAGATACATTTGGACCTCCATGATCAAACATAAATCAAATCATATATGATTGAACTATTAACAAGCACTTGAGGCTATTCATATTTTCTTGTAATTTTTTATCTGAGACTCTTTACATGTGTCTTTGGTGCTAATATTCTCACTAGTCACCATGTCTTCAACAAAACTATCACAAAGGAAACATGTCTTAAGACTTGCAGTTACCTTCAATAATTGTTTTATTACAATTATTTAACCTTACAAACTGAAGAGGCTCAACTCAGGGAAATGACATTATCTTTAGTATTCCATAATTCTGTAACACTCAAGACACCTTAATCTTTATGATGTGAAATGTCATCAACTAGATTCACCAAACTTGACATACCTTCTTTCATACTTTGTTATGAGGATCTAATCCATTCGAATATTCAGATAAAATACCTTCATGAGTATGCACTTGTACTTCAACATCCTATTGGGCTAGAAGAACCAACTTTTTGATTTAGAACTAGCCACAGTTACCTTTTTTAGTTTTAAATACTCTTCATGTTGTTTGAGAATTCCTTACCAATTTCTACAAAAATCTTGAGCATGCTTGTACACATCTTATTTTCTTTTCAATGTCTAAGTATTCATCACATAATTTGGAAAGGAGTGCTAGTGTTTCACACATTCAAATTTTAGACCTTGAAGACTTACTTTATCTTTGACCTATACTCTATGTTACAATTTGCATGATTTAAGAGCACTTCTTGAACACAACCTTTGACTCCATAGAACCTAGAGAACTGATTTCAAACTGTCTTAGCATGCACATATGCATATGAACATAAATGAAACTAGACTTAAATCAACCTTTAAAACCCCTATAACTCCACTTATTCCCTGTCGTTCATATTTTCAAACCCTGGATTTTATAAATCTTTAACAATCCATCATTTGGTTTCAACACATGCTTTACATAATTTTCAGGCAACTTATACATATTTTTAATATGAGTTTACAACCTGACTCACTTTAAGATCAATAGCTCATGACATTAAGTCTTGTGCATACATGACATATAATTTTTTTGCACTCTTTTAAAAAACTTTAGTACCTCAATAACAATTACATTAAGTTCTAATATGGATTAGCATTGTTAGAACTAGGGAACATACTCCTCCACAATTCATGACCTTATTGAACATCTCATCATCCTGTAGGATTGTTGAGATAACTCTCACATTGTCATATATGCCTTGTATAGTTCTCAAGTTGACATATTACTTGAATCATTTTAAGGTCCTTATCAATCATAAATTTAACCCTCATTGTGAACAAAGATTACTGACAATCTTACTTATTTGAGAAGCTTCACTTGTACCTTTCTTAGATCTATTCATGCTTTTCATTTGACAAAGAATTATGACCAAAACTTGGAACAATCAACATTTCTATACTCAAACCCTTATACCTTTGAATGAGATAGACACACAAAGACTTCACACATAGAATCTACAACTATGACCTTGCATTCACATGACAGAATATGATCAACACTTTGATATAATACCTATAGAGACAGTTTTTTTGACAAGCTTAAAGGATAATTTTGTCCAACATACTAGTACTGAACTTTTTTGATATACAAGCCTTCATATTAACTCCTTGACAACCATCATGACACTAACTTGAACAACATCAATACTAACTTAAGACATCAGAGAGACTCATAAAGTGATATGACTCTTTGGAAAACACTGAACATTAGATACCTTTACACACAACAAGATAACATCTCACTTATGATCAACCATAGATGGAATTTGATCAAACTTTCATGACCATAAGAAACTTTTATGAATAAGTTTCTTGACACCTTTATACAAAATCTGACATTGATTTTATGAAAAGCATTGGGAGATCACTTATGACAGAGTGTTCAACAAAAAAATACTTCTACTTAGAACAGGCTTCACAGTTGGAGCACACATACAAAAAATACAAGGACTTTGAGAACTCAATACATATAATGACCATATTTGGACTTGACATACATACTTTTAGACATGCAAACATTTTAAGACACTAGCATAATATGTATTGACAAATAATCCTCAAGACTCAGACTTTAGACACTTCACACTCCTTCCACTTATCAACTGACCTATGGAATCTTTACTTGAATAAAATAAACACTTACTCAAAACAAAATACATACCTTTCATGAATGAAATGGTGAATTATTATCTTTATGTTCACTCTGAGAGTGCCTTCCTTGCTTAGCTTGCTCACCCAAAATGATTTTCTTCCATGAATTCATATAGGAATCACATTTGATTTCATCAATTGTACACATATCAAGATCACCATGCTTCATGAACTCCTTTTGCCAGATCCAAATCATCTTTTATATTAGCTTTATGTACAGAGCATGTCTTATCTCTAAATTCAATAGATCTCAGACACCATCAACTTCTTCTCTATTTTCCTTTTTATACTCTTTTGGAGAAATTCATTTTAACAGGGAATATTTTTCTCCCTCTCTAGGGCTGCTATTTCATTCATTTCCATCTTTAGGTCATTTTTCCTTGCATTATCAACAATGAACCTATTTTTATTTCTTCATAAGATGTTTCACACTTAAATTCCTGTAGGAGAAGAATTGCATACCTCATATATGGAATTTCATATGTCAAACCCTAGGGGTTTCAAGAAAACCCTAATTTTGATCAATGTATTCACTTGACCATCTTCCACTTTGGGGCCATATGCTTCATGATCATCATCATCTTCTCCACTAGATTTAATCCTAAATTCTTCATATCATTTTAGGTCTACATCTTCTTCCTCTTGCTCCATTTTAAAAGCAACATCTTGATCTTTTATCTTTGGTTCTTAACTTCACGCTCTTATGATTTATATCCATCTTGTGCTTCAGGGATCTCCTTCAAGTGTTGAAAATTTCTTCTCAAGGATCTACACTGATACCAATTGTTGGAAGTACAAGGGACTGAGAGGAGGGAGTGAATTAGTCCTACAAATTTATTGACATTTCATTCAATATTTATTTCATTAATAAATTATCATCCATCCATTCACATACATTCAACCATAGCATATCAAGTGTGTAAAATATAATCAAATAACCATAACACATGAAGGTAAACATAGAACACCAAGATATAAGCTGGGGGAACCATCATGGGGAAGAAAACCCACTGAAAAACGCTGATTATATTACACAAAGAAAAGATGAATTTAGTGAAGTAAAAACTTTACAAGTATCACCAAACCATTAATTTAGAGAGGCACTAACCCCACAAGGAGCACCAACCCCTAACCTTTAGTGAAGTAACCCATCCTACAAAGGAATTTAGTGAAACACCCACTCGCAAAAGGATGATCTCAAAACACATAGGCACTTACCAAGCATGAAGGATGATTGACCCTAAATTATTGATGCTCAAATCCACAACAAAGGAGATCACTTCAACAATCAATCACAAATACATATAAAGTGTCATTACAATAATGTCTCAAATACATATGAAGAAATCATAACTTGATTCTTTCTCAACTTCTCTTAGCAGATCTAAAATATTTCTCTCATGATAATGAATCCTTCCTAAACTACTGTCTATTAGCTATACCTAATCTTCAAACTCATGCACTCATACCTGCAAATAATATCTTCCTCCTATGTCAACTTTCTTCCCTCAAAAATCACAACTTTACAACTTTCTCATGATTCAAATCCTCATGAAATATCATCAGAATTTACTCCTATCTGAATTTGTATTTAGCCTTCAAAACATGCATCCATTATAGCCCAAATGTGGGTCACACTTGCACCCCCATCAAACTAGCTCATTATGTTCAAAACCTCATGCATACAAAAGGGTATTCAAAAACTCTAAAAAACAGGTCCCAGTAATACACTTTTATAGCCTCTCCAAATTCAAATTCAAAAATCCCAAACTTTTCCCAATATTTTCTCCCAAGTATGCCATAGGAAAATTTCTAAATTCATTGAAATAATAATAGATCACAAGTGACCAAAATCTACCAAATCCACATGCATTATCAAGTGCCAAAAATGGCTCATTTCAAACTTCATGCACAAATTATTAAATATTCCCTTGCATTCAAATTGTATCCATTAAAATGACCCAATAAATTCATTTAAAAACATTTAAAACATGCTCATAAATTATCATAAATTAATGATCAACCAATCAAATTATTTCATTTAATGGGCCCAGTTCTTTCTTTTACAATTCTCAAAACAGTTGTTTCTACAACCCTTCAACACCCTGAAAAAATTTTAGTTGATCACCAGAACACTTAAAATCAACAAAACCCCATACTATGTAACAACTTTATGGAAATGTTATAACCTTTAGAACACTTATAATATAATTTATAATTTCATGAAACATCCACTTACTTCAAACCATAACTACTTTTTCTTTCACCAAAACAACCTTCAAAAATGTTGTTTCCAAAGGTATAGCTCATAAAACCATTTATACTATAATATTAAAGACCTATAAAATGGATTCATTGGATGAAAAATTAATCCTCTCTTCACATTCTAGGTGATAGAAACAATCACCCAATCCATACCATGCTTCATAACATTCCAAACTTTCACCTGAACACATGTTGTCTTGTCCTAAACTACAAAAAATATTTTGTCCAAAGAATGCCCTTGGAAACCTATACCCAAAAAATACCTCATCAATGAGTCAAAACTTATATTAATATAAATATGAATGGATATTCATTCCAAGCATAACTTTAATCTACCTTCAAAACTCCACCTGTAACTCAAGATTATAACCATTTTACTGAAACCTGCTATTTGAGACCCCAAAACTACCTTTGACTAGTCAACCTATTTGAACCTCAAACAAACCATGAACCTGCATGAAACATGTCCATTAAAACTCCATGGACATAAAAGAAAAAACTCACAATACATCACGCACCATCAATTTATCATGCTACTTCTTTGGACCATCTTGTCCTAAAACACTCTTCTTAGAAACTGATATTTTTAGGTCAGGCCCACTCATCACCATGACCTCTACCATACATTAATGGAAATAATGACAAGTCCTCTACAACATCAAATCATCAATTTTTCACTGAGGAATCAAAACTAGGTCCAATATACTTAGCACTTTTACAAACAACTGCCTAGCTAGGGTTTAGCTACGGTTTTAGACCACTTTACCTTCTTAACGATCATTCATAAAATCCTGACAATAAAAAAACCTTCATAAATTATCTAAAACAATATGAAAAATATATTTGATTCCCATGTAAATCATACAATCCACAATGAGCATTAGAAGGTCAATTTGTTTTTATAAAATCACATTTTTTCTTATCCGGCTTCACCAAAACTTGCATATATTCAAAAATATTCATCACACTAACCTAAAATTTGGCATTAAGCAACATGAAAACATTATATAACTTCACAAAGTCACCACATAGCCCAAATATTTGTTAAAATCTCCATATAATCTCATATGCATGCACTTACCTACATGTTTCTCACTACTTGCTTCCCAAAGACCTCATAAAAGAACTGTTATCCATATTTTTCCCCCGGAAAAATTGTATCAGCCATGACTCCACACAGAAGGAACCAAAGAAATCACCTTCAAATCCTAAAAACAAGTTGCAGAGGGAATCTACAATGGAGTGGTGGCACCTACGAAAGATCAAATGACCCCGTGCAAGAAGAAATTTAAGAAACAACTCTATCGAGTGAATCTGTGACTCAAAACCAACAAACAGATTATAGGTGTGATCATAAATGGAATAATAGGGTCTGAGAAGGAGAATATAATGTCAAATAAGCCATAGGATCAAAAGAAAACAAACGATGAAGGTTCGAGGCTGTTGGGATCTAAAAGATTTCAGAATGGGCCCAAAAATGACTAAGTATGGAGGAGACAACGGAAGCTGCCAAGTGTCCAAATGGTGCACCTACAAAGATTAAATCCAAAGGTGTAGACCCAAATGAGTGCCAAGCTCCCATGTGTCTATAGCCCCAAAAATTTACACCAGTCATTGAAAATTCTTTGCCTCAGTCGAGGTTGCCAAGTGTCTTAATGAGGCACATTCAAAGGTGGGATCTAGGCCGGAGACTCAAACTTGCACCAGCCCTCCACATAGAAAATGGTCAATAGATGTCAAAAGGAGAGTGGGTCCAAAAAAATTTATTATAGGGTGTAGGCGGAAGGTGCCACATGTCTTAACGACACTCCTTGAAAGGTAAAATCCTGAGTGGGTTTTCAAATGAGCGTGGTCCTTCCACATGTCCTAGAGTCCAAAAAGGGATAGAGTTGGGGGTTGAATATTTAAAGCAGAGGTAGGCCAATGGAGAATGCCAAATGTCAGCATGATGTTATTTCAAAGATAAAATTTGGGGTGGGTTTCCAAACAAGCGGAGGCCACCATGTGTGCAGGGTCATATTTTTTCCACGCCAAGTAAAGAGACTCAGGAAAAATACAAAGAAGCCTGAGGAGCATGTGAAGGCTGCCACATGGACCCTGTAAGGATAGACTCTTTAAATATTGTGTGTCCATGATCAAAATATTCAAATGGCTATATCTTTTGATTGGAGACGTAGATTTGGGTGTAAGAAGACTTTTTAGAAACATCGTGACACCCTCTATGCCATGAAAACATAAAATATGATTCTTGATATAATTTGGTGGGTGAAAAATGGGAAAAATTATTCCAATCCATTAATACAGAGCCCAATTTCTCCATCTACCAGATCTAATTCGATTTGATCCGCCAGGAAACTAGACATGACATATTTGGGGTAGATTTGAGAAAGGCATTGATTGATAGTGGTTGAGCTTTCAAATAAGGATTCAATGCGTATATCTAGGTAGTTGAAGTAAGATTCAAATTCTTCCCTCCTCTCTCTCTTATTCTTCCTATATATTGTAATGAAGGGGGCATATTCAAAGGTTGTTAGTCATTGTTTCTCTCCTTTCCCCCTCTCTCTTGCTTCCTTATAGTAGAATTCAGAATCTAAGCCTCCTCCCATGGCTCTGTAATGGAGATTTATTTCCTCTTTCCCACTGATTTTGTATTGTGTAACATTTTAGAGTAATAAAATATGTTTCGTGATGCATCTATCCATTCTTGGCTTATTTTGTTGTCTCTTCTTACCTCTCATCGTTGCAGGGTATATTGTGTATGTTCTGATCTTCATTGTAGGTCCTTGGAGCTGTGTTTAATGGGTTTTGAAGTGATTTCTAAGTGAAATATATCTCTGGACAATGGTGCATTCTTTCCACCCTCTCCTCTACTCACCTCTCTCCACTTTAGGTGGACAAGTCTGTGATTCAACCACTTCCTTTTCTTGTGTATCACCACTTAGTGTGGGCTCTTTCACCCTCTCTCTCTTTCTCCTTGTCCCCTTAGAATGGTTAGATTATGATAGAATAGGTTCTACCTACACTCGAGTAGCTTATGGTAGGTAGATTAGGAAGCAAGAACTAACTTTCTCTAGAGGTCCATCTCAAGTTTTGCAAGTCCCACAGCTTGAGAGATGGTCCCATGTTGTGCAATCACACCAAATGCCCTACTTCACACCCGGGCCATTTAGGGGTGCTATGATTCTTCACTAACAAGCACCAACCATCTAAATTATGACCTGAAACTAACCATATACCTTAGGTATACTATCAAAACATTGTTATCATACTCTATCATGACTGATTTTGTCCAAATATCATGCCTCTAGCTCATACTGGATGTTCGAAGGCTAGAAACAAGTCTTGAATGACTTGAATCAACCATAAAAACCCATGAAATGGCCATGATGACCTGATACAAACTCATATAAACCTGAAAAAAATCATTACAACCATGTTTTACCTCATGAAACTCAACAACACACTTTAGAGGACTTAAACCATGATTTTTCATACTCAACCAATCACTTTGACACCCTGACACCTCACCAAATCACTTAGAATTCATACATGACACGTAAATAACATCATATGGGGAATCAGAATTTATCATGAAACCCTTTTCCATCAATGGGGGTTGATATCAATGAGAACACTAACCCACAATGGCAAACATATACAACTTAATTTTTTCCCAATAGTTAAACAACGAGAAGATATCTTCACAAACTCACTTGCACATGATAATCTTGACTTGTTCAGAGAGTTCCTCTTCTCATCCCTTGATAAAATGAAAGATTAAGTGGGAGAATGTGAGGTAAAACATAGTTTACTAGGTTAATTTATCATTTACTATTTACCATAGGTAACTAGTTTGTTATTAAGTTTGTTTATTAATTATTGTGGTAACTAGGTGGGTTTATATTATTGTTATATGGTTATGTTTTTACAACCATTTATATTTATTTTATTATATTCATGTGAGTATGTTATGGATGTACATAAGTTTATTGTTACATAGTTGCAACATCTTTTCTGTCTATATATGGTTTTCTTATATCTATAAATATTATAGCCCTTTTATTCCCCCATAATCAACTTAGAAGTTACATTTTGTAATCTACTATTTTCATATTAATAAAATTATACATAGGCTATCTTCCTAATTCTTGTCCTTAGCATATGATTATTTACTGGAAATAAATTTTTTTGATATGTTTATCATATACCGTAAATCTCTAATTAGGTCTTATTAATCACTTGAAAAGGGAGTTATGAAGTGTGGTTGAGATAACGATTACTTAGTTTAATTATCTTACTTAATGGTTGTTAATAAGTGACTTTGACCATAGTGAAAAGTTAATTGTTGCAAAAAAAATAACAAAGAAAGATAAGTTATGATTATCATGAATTATCATTTAGTCATAAACCATGATGGTGTTTGTGAATAAAGTTATGCTAATTTTACTTTATCCATTGGTTGTAGACTAATGACATGTTTATCACGGATTGTGTTAAAAATGTAATATACATTTTTTACTTTGGTTATTATAGCTAATAACCATAAAATATAAAGTTAAATTTAATTGAATTATTATAATGGCCTTCAAAACCACCAATGGATACTCTAATTGATTCATTTTTAAGGAGGTCTTTGACCTTGTGATGATTAACTTAAACTTTAGACCATTTTATTGGGAAATTCTATTGTTAAGCTAACTTGGTATACTTAAATTACATTGGTAATATAGATGGACAAAAATTATATGACTTTTATATCATAGCATGAATGTTATACATCATTTAGATTTCAAGTAACATGGTGAAGGTAAAATTATTGGCTTTTATTAAAATGGGTATTATGGTCTTCAACCATATACCATTGACTCATACTTATATTTCTAGTTTTTGAGCATATGTGTGGTCTTAGATCAAAATCATCAACTTTGATTAGCTGATAGGTCTTCAACCATACTTGATTTATATTTAATGGTTAATATGGTTGATCATTCCTTACACGAACTATGCAAGAGTGAAGGTTTAAATTTGTTTTGTTTAAACATCTCTGACCACTCAAAAAAACACCAACATTTTTGGAGGATAGTTGGTAAATTTATTAAAGCCACTATGGCACCTAGGAATCAATTAATGGCATTAATTTTCTTGTAAATCAGGAAGCTTCCTTAGGAAGCTAACTACATCCGATTATAGTTCATTTTGATTTTTTTGGGTTTTGTTAAGATTTGCTAGCAAGTTGTGCATGTTGGGTTCTTGGTGAAGTTTGGTTGAGATGTTTTTAGATCCTTTTTAAGATAAATATAATGTTATTATTTTTATTTAAATGGATTTCATATTCTATAAATCTAGGAATAGATGAGAAATTTTAGCTGTTTGAATTCTTGATTATTGCTAGGTCGATTTTGGGTCATCTTAAGAAGAAAATTTTTGAGAGTGTTTGTTGATTCTTTGGTATAGGAGGCTTGCAATTTTAAGGCATGAAACACCTTAACTCTTTTATGTTCAATATCTATAATATATAGATTATAAATGGTTTTTCTTCTTCTCTTCTAAATATGAAATGCATGTGTGGAAATTAATTCATTTTCTAAATATTAAGCTTAAATTTTAATATGGTGTGTGATGGAAATTTTGTCAACTAGGATTAATCGGTCTTACTCATAATGGGTTTGAGTATTTTTGAAATCATGTGATTGTCTATTTTACCTGTAATCTTTGAGATGGGATTTTTTTTATCAACTTGTGCTCAACTTAACCAAATGTGAGCGATTCTAGCAGGGATAATAAGCTTATTACATTTCCTTATTGTTTAAATAGACTGTGAATAAGGAAGTTATTGTGAATGATTTATGTTATTTAACAATTTAAAACATTTTTTGGTTGACTGGACATTTGTCTTCATATGGGCTACTGGGTAGATAGAGTCGAATTTCTCAAATTTTCTGGAAGTCGACTTGGTATTTTAAGAGGCATATGAGTAAGGTTGGGGCATAAATTCTTGTACACTACAAATGATTTTTGGATTTTATTAAGTCCTTATGTTAGCCAGGTAAATATCCAAAGATTGTTGACCTCTCATGTTCATGTAGATATATGTTCACTAATAATGAAATATAGATAAATAAATGCATATTTTGGCCATAGAATATGTTTTTGGGCCATGGACATATTTCAGATTTGTGATTATTTTCAGTTTTGAGGGGGAAATATTGAGCTCACATAGACTCTACTAGTATACTTGTAGGGTCACATAAACACCCCCATGGGCTGGGAGTTAACACATTTTTCTTCATTAAAATTGTGTGCTCAACCCAACTAGGGTATTCACTTGGTTTCATGTAACTCATCTATATTGGTGTTATCAGTAGTTATAAACATGTGTTTACTTTGGAATAAAGCCAATTAGGGGAGGGGATTACAATGAAAATATACCCTTGTCTAATAATCATACATATAAATATTGATTCTTGCATCCAAATAAAGGGGTATGGTGGATTTATATCTTAGTGAGTCCTTTATTTCTGATTTTTTCCTATAGTGCTCCTTCATTTTATAAAAATTGTATGATGTAAAGTTTAAAATTGATGGAAAGAATAATGTTGTGATTACTTTACTGCAATGTAATAGTTTTATGTTCTAATTGATTTATGTTAACCAAATGAAGGAAGTAGAAAGCCAATTTATACTCTTGTTTTCATATGGATGCAACATTATTAAAGTGTATTTTTCATGCCAATTATGTCGAACTAACCATGTAATTATTGTATTTTACTTTCAAATTACATGTTTGTAATATATTATGAAATGGATAAAAGACTGGATTATGACATACCTTGATTATTATTGTACTATTTCATACAATTTAAATAAATATATTTGTATTTGATTAAAGGAGAAAGTATCACTCACGTAATTGAAAAAGGAATAAGTTTCGGATGTATTAAATGGTCATCTTTGATAATCAATTTATGAATATGTAATATTTTTGTAAATTATGAATATATTAACTAATGTTTGAATCATATGATTGGGTTGTAATACATGTTTGTATCACTGATTAAGAGATGATTTTTTTCATTATGAATTGATGTTAATGTGTTATCAAAACTATTTAATATTTTGTTATAATTTAATAATGAAAGCAATAGGTTGACAAGGAAGTACAACATGACACTTAAAAGAGATATGCATAAAGATACATTTGTTAATCATTAATGAACTATGAAGGTATAAACCAATTTATAAGTAATAATTAATGTGATGCATATCGTTATACATAGTACTTACCTTGAATTTATATGAACAACAAATTACAAATGACCCTAGAGGTTAAAAAGTTCATCAACATGTTATAATTATCATTGTATCATTGTGATAAAATATCATGTCCACAATACCCTAGAGGTTAAAAAGTTCATCAACATAGATCTAGTATGAAATTACATCGTGATCACATGAGATAGTACCACTATACTCAATTGACTTAAGTGAGCTAAAAAGTACTAAGTGGTTATCAATGATCATAAGTTTATGTTTATCTTATCATAATGAATTAATAGTGAAGGGTAGGACTCATGGAGTGACAATCATATCACAGGAACCTTTTCTATTCTAGCTAAGATGGCTACGAGGAGGGTATTAAATACGTAATGATACAAGTCATTACATGAGGGAAACATTTCACGTAGTAATCCTAAGGTGGTACTGGACAGGATTCATGGGACTGATTTTTGAACCATGATACCCATGAATTTTGAATCTAATCAAATTACTTATTTAAACGAATTAATTAAAATGGTTAACTATAAAAAATACTTAAACAATGGAAAATAATCCTGATAACTATGTTGAGACAGACGTGTGCAGTGATTTCTAGAGAGGTTTCAAGTAGCTTATGTGTAGTCACAAAACTGGCCTTGCTAGCACAATGCCAAAAGTTATGGCCATAATAGTGCAAAGGACTGATTGCATTGTCTATTCACCATTTTTTCTTATAATTGTGTTTTGAGCTAGAGTGAAGTAATTGCATGTTTTATTGGTTGACACTAAGAATATGCATGAAAGATCTATGTACTATAAAAGGGTTTAACCAAATGGTATTCAAATTATACTGGCTCATAAAGAGTGTTTGAGGGGGATTGATTAGATCCAAATGACCCTTGCAAGTTGCACATGGTTATCATAGGTTATCTAGATGGATTTTAGAATATTAATTAATGTTGAATTACTTAGTGTTGATCTAAGTAATGATGTTAAACATTGCATCATGAAAAAAATTAAGTGATCTTGTAAATTTAATTATTATGTTGGATTAATTTGTTATGTGCTAGTAATCCTTAAAGACATAGAGTTAATTAAATGGTTTAACATAAAAAAAGCCTTAGTTTATTGAATCATAATTAGGGTGTTACATTTTGGTATTAGAGCTAAAGGTTATAAATCTTAGACATAATGGGTCCTTACATTAATTGAACATCTTACTTTGTTAACAGGATAAAATGGATGTATGAAGGATGTACATTATAAAATAAACTGGACTGGATTATACTGTAAGCAAGGGATGATGTTCATTATTCACAAACAATGGATTATGGGATAATTTGTTGGATAAAAATCTCATGATCAGGTTCAATGAGTGGGGAATAATGGATGTTAACAGTGATAATTTGAGGTCATTATTTTTGTTCTAACTATTGAAGGAGGACACCCAGATAGGAAATATAATCATTAAGGGAAATTGGGTTAGAGTCTAGGATTTATGTAAATATTGGATCACAACTATTGAATAAAAATGTACTAGATGGATCTATAATCTTTGATGTAGATGAATGAATACTAAGAGAATTGAGAGGTTCTAGACTAGTCCCTAAAGGTCATCAAAATTGATATGTTACTCTTAGAATATATTAAATTTAGGACTCAAGAGTATCCAGGGATTACTAAAGAGGATTTATCGTATCATTAGTTTTTAAATATGGGAATATTTTCTGGTCAAAACCATGAACTAATCAACAAATCAACAAAGAAAAAAAAAATATTAGTTTAAAATAACTCAAAACAAGTGATAAAAATAATTTGATTATCTTGATTAATTTAATAAAAGTGTGAAATGAGAAAATGGATGAAAGGGTAATAAGAAAAATTCAGCTAAGGATGGATTTGGGTGACTTTAATGTCTGAGTCCTTTATATAACTGAAGGTACGTGAGGCCCATATTTGTGTTCATGTCTATATGAGGCATGATATTAGGGCCTACCCCTCACTTCATAGTCCCAAATTGATAAGGGTCAGGTTCTTAGCTGATATACCACCTGTCAAATTGTTTATATTCAGCCAAAACACCAAGCCATTTTTTCCTCTTGGTGATGAAATAAAAATAGGTCTACGTAGGAAGGATAGTTAAAATATGAATTTCATGTGATATGTGGTCTGGTTGTGTGTGAAGGGATTTTTTTGAATGCAATTAAATTAAATTATAATTAGGATAAATGAGTAATTAGATATGATATTTTTTTATTAAGATTGAAAAAAAAACATCTATTTTAATGAAAACTAGTCATGTATACTATAATGTTCAAAGAAAGAATAAAATAAAAAGGGGCACCTATGGGCATTATTCTATTTTTTTTAATTTAAATTTTATTAATTTTTTAAAATAGTTACATAAAATCATTCCAAGATGAAAGATTAGATAATTTGACAAGAAAAGAAATAAAAATATAATAAATCTAATAAAAACTGGAATAAGTGCTCTCACTGGGCGTATTACGATGATTATGGAAAATTTTTGTTTATTGATAATATGTTGAAATTCTATAAACTTTAAATAAATCAAGATTTACTAATATATCCACTGAAAAATATGATGTTGGGATGAGTAGATACATGAAAAATGATGAAGAAGACTCCTCCTTTTACCAAATGAGAAGACATGTATACAAATATTGTTAGAAAATACTAATAATAGATTATGATTAAACTAGTTACTCGAGAAAGGTTGATCCTAGGATTCCAAAGGGATTATTTGAAGGGTTTCAACTCGTGTTTACAATTAAGTGATATGATAATAAGATAATGACAATAATATTATAATTTGGATGAAATTTTTAGAATCTACTCTCCAAGGAAGAGGTTATTAGAGGCAAAAATCCAAGATCAACTAGCTAAAGGGTGGGGATAGAAATACTAGATTCTTTTATGTCTCAACAACTATTAAGAACAACAAGAAAAAAATTGTAGAAATTATTAAACATGATGGCACCTTAGTGATTGAGGAAGGTGACTTAGCTAATATTATCACTGATTACTTTAAATATGTGTATTATAAGGACAACCAAAGGGATGAGAGGAAGATGGAGAAAATCTATGAGCTCTTTAATAAGGTCATCAGTGAGGAGGAGAAAAAATATCTTCTAAAAATTTCTAAGGAAGATAAAATCAGATCTATCCTTTTGATAATGGAGGAGGATAAAGCTATGGGTCCTAATGGGTAGCCTATAGTTTTCTTCCAGATGTACTAGGAAATTATAAAAAATGATGTGGTCCTTACTATCTAGGACTTCTACTCGAAAGGTAGAATGTTAAAATAGGTGAGCAAAATTCTTTTGGTACTGATCCATGATATTATTAGGGCCAAAGAACTTAAGGAATTCAAACTTATAAGTGCGTGTAACACTATTTGTAATATTTTATATAATATCCTAGCATTCAGACTAAGGGACCTCTTTTAAAAGTTCATTTCACCTAATCAAGGGGATTTTGTCCTGGAAAGGAAAATTATTGATAGTATCATAGCCATTCATGAAACTGTGCACTCAGTGGTGAAATCCAATGTGGAAGTTATGTTGATCAAGCTGGACATGCAAAAAACGTATGAATAGGTATCAAGGGAATTCTTAAATATGATTTTGGAAAAATCAGGGTTTAATCCCAAAGCTATCCATATATTGAAAGAGTTCACTTCCACATTAATATTTTCAAATCTTATTAGTGGAAATACTTATGGTTTCTTTAGGTTAGGTAGAGGATTTAGACAAGGGGATCCCCTCTCTTTTTTTTTATATATCATTTTAGCAGAATATATGAGTAGACTCTGCCAACTGGCTATGTCAGAAACAAGACTCAAAGGCATCAAGGTCACTAATGGGGTGGATCCTATCTGTATTCACAAATTTTTTGATGATATAGTCTTACTTGGCCAAGTTGAGGTGAATGAAGACAAAGAATTTACAAAAATCACTAAAATATTTAAAGAGGCCACTAGACAATTGATAAACTTCCATAAGAGCTCCTACTTCTTTATTCATGTTCACTTAGATCAACAACAAAAGATAGTGACTATAATGAGTTATAGAATAAAAAATCATGCTGAATACTACCTTGGAATACTCCTGCATGGCAGAAAATTTTATCTTGAGATTTAGAACCCCTTGATTGAGAGATTCCAAAGGAGACTATCCTATTAGTAAGTAACCCTTCTCACATAAGTGGGTAAAGATCACCTACTCGAGAGATCCCTTCAAGGAGTTTCAATTTACATAATTTGATTTTTAAAGTACGAGGAAAAATTAGAAGTATCATCTAGAAAATCCACAGAATATTCATGTGGTCAGGAACAAAGGATAAAACAATAATTCCTCTGGTGGCCTCAGAAAATGTATAAAATCTAAAGAGATATGGGGGAAAAGGTTTAAAAATCCTAAAAAAGCATGAATGAGTCCCTGGTATCAAAAATAAGATGGAGGATATTTAAAGAACAGGGGTTGTGGATGGATATCCAAACTACAAAATACTTGTTGACTGTTTGTGGAAGGAAAAATATTTTAACTCCTATCAAACGTCCTATGAGATCCATCATTTATAACCATCTTAGTCAAATAAAGGACCTCATCCTTAAGGGAATTAGATGGAACATAAGTAATGGAAACAAGGCAAGATTATAAGAAGGTTCCTGGATGGATAAACAAACCTTTTGTGAGAGCAAACCCTGGAATGTTCTTAGGATATACTAGAGCCATATCTATGGGGATAAATTCAAGGAATAATGGATCCTTAATGGTCAAGGTTAAACATGGATGAATATACCCCTTCTGACTATAACGGTCATAGAAGAACTTTTGAGGTGTTAAATTATAGACTAAAAGGAACCCTTATCCCCTCTTGCATTATGGAGGATGAAATTAATTAGAGTTAGTATACTTCATGTGATTATGAAGATAAATATTGATATGAAACTACCTTTGAAAATCAGGAAGGAAAAAAATATTGTGCTAGGATTTGGAGAAATTTTATGATGCCCAAAATAAATATATTCATGTGGGAGGTCACTCTGAATTAAATTTTGACTGTGGATAATATAAGGAAAAGATTCATGATCTTTATAAATATATGTCATCTCTATGAAGATAATGAGGAATCAGTTTCTCATTTGTTATTGGAGTACAAGTTCACCTTTCAAATCCTAACTGAGTTTCTTATAATCTTCAGGGTCTACCTTCCCTTACCTGGTACTTTAAATGGACTCATGGACCAATGAAAAACACCTTTTAAATAAAAAATACTCAAGATATCATGGGATTGTTTGGTGCCACATATTCTTTGGGGAGTTTAGATTGAAAGGAATAACATGGTCTTTTGAAACAAGTCAACAAATATCCCTAAAGTTATTAGAAAATTTAAGAAAACTATCAGACATAACATAGAAATCCACAAACACAAGTGGTATGATTCCTTATCCCCAGAACATTTAAACATCCTTCATTCACTTGGGATTAGTTTTATCAAGCCACATGGGAATCAGAGGACTAAGAAGGATAGGTCTAACTCTAAATGGGAACCACCCCTAGGGACTAGGTTAAACTCAATTTCAATGAATTCATGAATCTTTTAGTTGGTAGGTGCTCATTTTGAGGTCTCCCCATAGTCTTAAATATACCTCTAAAAATTTTCATGTCTTTTTTGCTAGAACTCTCAAATACATGTATTCAAAGGATAAACCCATGTTAAACCTAGAAATATCCTGTGTTAGTGCAATAAATATGGCGTGAATCTTATTTCCCACTTGAATTAGTCATAACCACATTTTTACAATAATATTTTCATGTAAAACTTGTTAAACATTCAAATGAATCCTTGAAAATAATCTCCTTTGTATCATCCTGTGTTAATCCTTATACAAAACTACATTTTGTTTCTTAACGCCCAAAGGCATGTGGCATGTTTTGGTTGGTTTCAATATTATCAGGATTTACTTGCATATTAAAAAAATTTACATAACATGCAAAGTTCAAATAAAACCCTGAAGACCTGATCAAATATTCCAAGGAATATTCGAAGTCATATGGTGCAAAGTGCAAATACACCCCCGCTCAGAGAAAGTAAACATGTGTACAAATATTATTGGAGTGGGGAGACATAATTTTTATGCACTCTTGCATCATGCACCTGATGAAGTGAAAAGTACAAATATATGCCTAAAACCCGATGGAGGACATGTGTCAACATTTCAAGAAAAGTCAATAAGTGGGTGTTTGGGTCAAACTTGTAGTTTTGCACTCATTCGAAAAAGTGGAAAAAATGTAAATAAACTTTGTAGTCCCACCACTCTTTAAATGGAAAACACGTGGATGGATTATATTCAAATAAAAAGGGCAAATTGAATGGACATGATTTGATGCATTTATGGCTACTGCCATTAATGCATGTTGCACGGATCAAGGTAAGATTTTAAATTTTTTTGATCATTTCAAATCCTTACCTTCCATACGAGAAATTGGAAGCCCTAGATCTATTAAATTTAAAACATAGAGAGAAAAATTGACTGTGGAGAAGTACATTCAAGCCAGAGGATTTGGAGCCATGGTGCAGGGAATAATTTCAGAGAGCTTATGAGAAAATGGGTGAGTTCTTGCATTGAATTTTTATTCTTATTATTTGATCTGTGATTTGCAAAGAATTAAGAGGGGAAATTGAAATCCATAAGATGAGGCCTATGGAGTCTAGTTTCCATGTGACATCTAGTATCACTAGCAATCTAGACACAGTCATGGATACAAAATTGATAAATGATGATTTAGAGGACTTCCTACAAAGACTTCGTGCCCAAAATAGAAGCAAATGGATGATGGCTATTGATGCTAGCCAAGTTTCCCTAGTTGTGGCCTTCCCACCTTCCATACATTCTCCAGAACTTGTATGGATGTGTGCAAAAAACTATGATCCAATGAAGAGAGAAGTGTTGGATGGAAGTGGGGAAAAACTATTAAATTTAACACCAGAATAGTTTCAGGTGATACTGGGATTACCAAAGGTGGATACACCAATCATTGCCACCATTGAGTCAACACAAACTGATTATGAAGCTAAACATGATGACTATGATACACTATTGAATACCCAGTGGTTGAAAACTAAGAAACCATCTATTAAAAGAATTCCCAAGAGATTAAATAAGGTGTTATTTGTTGAGGAAGTTGAGGACCTAATTGTAATGTTGAGTCAAATGGCAGGGCTAGAAATGGCTTACATGTTTCAAGAGTGGATGTGCCCTTTCATAAGGGTTATCTTGGAGGAAAGAGGACAATTTTGTTGGGTAACTTCCATATCAACATCAATCCATGCCCAACTTATGGAAATAGCCACAAAGATCAGAACAGGTGTTACATACAACATCCAATTTTACATGATGTCTTATCTGATCTACAACATTGCATGTTGCAAGTCTTTCCCTGGTCTACCATGAAATGAAAGTTTTAAATACCACAAAGTATATTATGTGTATCCCCAACTAAGACTAGATAGATGAAAAGGAAATGTTAGGCTAGTGAATGATGCATTCATTACTCATGTATTCTTCCTTTTCAAACCAGAGTGGGAACAATATAGATTATCTACTGAGGCTAGGACTGTTATCTTAGAATATGGTTGCATTTTCATTCAATATAGATTTTTCACATATATCAGAGTGAGTGGATTTGAGGGGCATCCATACAAATTTCCCAGGTATGTGGATGATAAATGGGATTTAATTGAACTCTCAAGGTAGTTGGCACCAGTACATAAAATGATTGTAGGGAAACATAAGACTAACATTAAGTTCCCTCTCAAGATCAGAAGATACTCCTGCTCAACTATTGCAAAGGCCAGATTAATGGAAGATGAAATGGAGAGGTTTAATATGGAAAAAATTGTGCCTAGACCCAAGTATGACCTTAGATGGGTTGTCAGTTCAGATGAGCATGAACCCCAATTTGAAGATTATTGGATGAATTGTATAGATGAAGAAGAAGTCAGACTTAGATACTTTTCTAGGATGACCCTAAGGAAAGTCATTGACTTTAAAATTGTTGTAGTTACTCAAGGGGTAACAGATGATAAGAATGTGGCGAATCAATATCATATTGACCAAAAAGTTGAATCAAAATTAATCACTCCCATAGTTTAAGGAGAAGAAGAATCAGATAACCCTTATAGAGAATAGTTAATGTGATGAAAAGGACATTGAATTGGTTGAAAGTGAAAGGAATGGATCTCTCCCTCCAAAATATAAGGGTGTTAAGGGAATTCAGAGATCTGAAGATTTTGGGGGAAGATATCCCTCCTCTAAAGGAAGGAGCAGACAAAATGGATCCCTTAAATGGGAAAGCTCCCCAATTACCTAGTAAAAAACCAACCACTGAGATTATTGATGAATGGACAACAACTACTAGCAGGACTGGGACTTCAATGACTACCTTGAAATAGAAGGCAGAGGGAATGTACCTAAAGGCTATGTAAGATGCTCCCATCACTTCAGAAGTGCCAATATAGACCAAAGGGATAGGTTTGACCAAACCAAGAACTCCCTCAGTAATACTACCAGGATCATCTAGCACACAGAAGAAGATGAGGGGATTTCTGGAAAATGTTGATCCAACACTCAAAGTACAAAGTGCTAAGGGGAGAGAGGGTCTTAAACTCAAATATTTTGAGAGGACTACAAATAAATCCAAGGTAGTATTACCTTTGGAAAGGGATATTGACAGTCCAACAAAGGAAAGTGGCCATTCTTCAAAGAAACACAAGAGTAAAGAACCTGAAGTAATAAATCATGTTCCACTTACTGAAACTCAAAAGAAAATTATTACTTCACTGGCTGGGAAAACAATGCCACCACATATCCCTGAAAATATTCATACTACTCCATCTATACCATCACAAGTTGTAGCTCCATCTTTGTTTCCAACTGAAATTGTAGCAGGAATAGTCCATGGTACCTCCATATCTAGTCAGCCAAGTGGCATTATGAAAAAACAAGTGCAGAGGGAACCAATTGTTATGCATCCTAAAGAGAAAAAGGTAATTTAGGATAGTCAAGCTCAGGAACAATTGAAGAATCCTATTGAAATAGTAGATGTAGATGAACTTGAAGAAGTTCCTAGTCTTGAAATGATGGATGTAAAGATTGAGACATATGCAATAGAAGATACAAGTGTCTTCCCAGAAGAAATATGAATGCAAGATATTTGCTAACAATCAAATGTTGAATTGGAGGCTCAACCCCAAAATGTTCAAGTTGAGAGTGCAACATCTTTAATGGGAGGATAAATGATGACTCAAACAATTTTGGGTAAATCAGTTGTATTAGATGTTTCTTCTACTGAAGATCATCCACCAAAGGACTCAGAAATGGAAAAAGAGGGTGAAGTTTCTCAAAGCACAGGTGCCACAAAAGGAGACTGTGATTGAAACTATAGAAGAGGCCAGTGGACCAACTAAATCAAGTGCTAAAGGAGGCACACACATTGATAATAAAGGTAAATATCAAGAATCAATCATTGGATCCCAACCTGTGGAGCAACAAGGAGAGGACCTAGCTAGACAAAGGGTTGTTGATAAACAACCCCAGGAAGATTTATCCACAAAACAACAACCTTTGAAGGAAGGAGATGTCTCAAAGAACAAGGAACCCCTTAAGGTTCCAAGTCCAGATGAATAAGTCCCAAAGATAGTTACAGATATAGTGGCCACCTTGGCAAAGAAATTGAAAGAGGATATAGATACAATGGATACTCTAGTGGAAATTTTAAATGAAAATGTAACCATGCCTTCTACTTATATAGAGAGAAAGGATCAAGATGAAAAATAAGTGAGTGACAAATTTTTATAATATATTAGCCAACCTTAGACTCAGGATCAAGAAAAGGAGCAACCAAAGATAGTGGCACTTCATAGTGAAAAGAAAGTAATGGAAGTAGAGGAAACACATAAAGAGATGTCAATACTTCAAGATGTGCAAGATACATCAAAACAATTGGTATTATACTCAGAAAATCCACATCTCACATCACAAGGAGTACATATGGGAAACATCCCTATGACTGGTTGGCTAGGAGGACTCCTTTCAGGGAAGGAAAAGGAAATTGTTTAGGAAGAAGTTATAGACATCACAAGAATAACTTTCTCAAAGCCCAAAAGATCCTCAAAAAGGAAAAAGATCCTCACTAAGACCCATATAGACCAACAAGGGTTTAGAACTCTAGAGATTGCAACCCCCCACCAAGGTAAATTAAAAGATGAAATCACAAATTAGTGATTATGATGTCAAGCACATTCAGTTGGGGAATCCTACCAGAGAGACATTAAAGAAGGATATCACAATGGTAGTTGAAGGCTTGTTGCAAAATGTTGATGAGGATAAAGTGTCTAAAAATCAACTGAAAGAACAAGTAAATACATTGACCTCATGTTTACAAAAATTGATGGAACTAGCAGGAGAAATCCAAGAATTCATCACTACCATCACTCCAGAGATCCTAAATAAAATATAAATATCTAGTTAGAAAGCCAAGGAAGTGGATAAGTGGGTGGAAGATTTGTCTCAAAAGGGCAGGGAAATCATTAAAAGAGTGGTAGAGAGGTATACATAACCTAATGAAATGATTAATGACATAGATGAACTGGTTGGAAAGTGTGAAAATGAATTGTATTACTGGCAAGGGATCCTTCCCAAACTTGATGCTATAACTCAACTTGATGAGGACTTGGTGGAAAAGGAAGGAATAGTACTACCTAATGAGGAAATGACTCAGTACATGCTGGAAGGATTTTTGAAATGTAGGGTGGAAACTGTGAACCAAGTCAAAGAAAAATTTTCAACCGTGATGGATTGGATAGAGGAAAGTGCATTATTACTATAGATTGTAATTTGAGAAAGATGATGTTTGACAAAGAAAAACATACTTATGGGGATATAGAAATTGATTTCCTCACCCAATCCTTTGATCAATACATTGATGAAGAACATTGTTCCTATGAGGTCATTCAGAGATTCATCACTGTGGAAAATATAATTGTTGAGTTGACTCAAAAATTGAAAGAGTATAAGAGTAGAATGAACAAATGTGGTGAGGTGGTGAACAGGAAAAACATTGATATTTAATACATCACATTCCATGGACCTGATGAAGACAATCTAATGTAGTTGTTCTAGCAATTTGATGCTTATTTGGAAGGGCTACCTAGCAAGGAGGAAGACAATGAAACTAGTGATGATGATCATGTTGAACCATGAGCAAGCTTAGGTTTGTTTTCCTTAAAAAATTCTTTTCCTTAATTCTAGTTTTACTTTCATTCATAACAATTTGCATAATGTTTTAAATTGGGGACTTCAATTATGTATGTGATATAGTGAGATGTAATGCAATATGATTTCATTTTTCTTTAATAGAAACTTGAATCTATTATGAACATGAAATTCATTATAACACTTTGAGTTTTTGCATTTGTGAAAAAATAAAAATGGGGTTCTATAGGGGCCCCAACCCAGGAAAATATTTACATACATTCTTGATATATATCAAAAAGGGAAAAGGGGAAAGATACTTAGTTATTCTATCATTAAGAGATCCTCTCTGAAAAGAGGAATCTTCTTCAAAATCCTATTTTTCCTAACTACAAATTCTTCAGTCCCAACAACCATTTGTACAAATAAAATATCCCCTTCCAAACCATGAGACATGTCTAGAGCCATAAGCTCATCAACACTCACCCTAGGACCATCCAAAATGTCAATCAACTCTAATTTCTTCTTGTAGGAAGAAACCCATTCTTTAATATCTAAACCACCCTTGGAAAGAGATTTCTTCCCTGATGCTTTTGAAGGTAGAAGATGGAATGGAGGTGTTTGTAAAAGCTGGGAGTGCAATTATGAAAGTTTCTGGAACTGATTGAGTAGGAGGTTTGAAGCTGGACCTACCCTACATTTCTTCATGAAGAATGGTGACACTCTAGAGGTTGTGAAGGAAAAGAATTCTGTTGGCCTCTTCTCCAAAGTAGAAATATATTTATCCAATTCAGTCACCTTACGAGAAAGAGTAAGCACAATGTCTATAGATGTCCCTTCATAAAGCACATAAGATTCTATAGGAATTTATTTTACAATAAATTCCTCATTACAAATGAAGGGACATGTGTTATCAAATGCACCCTTCACAACAGGCCTGCACTTAAGCCAAAATTTCTTCAATCCTGTAGGAGTCTTTTGATTTTCCCACCTAAAAAGATGAAAATACATCATCTAGAAAGCAGATAAAATGGGTCTAATCTTGATTAGCCTTTGAATTAGAGCTACTCGAATGGCTTGAGCTGTCAGCGGCCCATTGTAGTCTTCTCGATCTACAATCTCAAATACCATCCTCATGAATGCTTCATCTGGGCAAAACAAGTCAAAGATTGAATTCAGATCCTCAGATGAATTTCCTTTCAAACTGGATGCTAATGCTACTCCTGCCATCTTACAAACAAATAATTTCACTGATCTTCTCGCACTTGAACCTAAAAGAAAAGATGTGAATTTATAGAAGAAATGGTGGGAATTTATAGTGAAGATGAGGCTGACAAGTTAAATTGAACAAAATCATGGTGAATTAACTACTGAGGTTGTTTATGATATCTGCACAAGGGAGATACAAGTGAAGTAGATTGATGTCACTAAAAAAGGAGGTAATTGGCTTGATGTAACCTAACACACGAGGAAACACTCAGCTCAGAAAGATATGAAAATATTTGTGTGTATTTTGAGTTGGATTCCCAAAAGATGGGAATGATTAACATCAAATCAAACCATTTGGGGGCACTCAAAAAATCATTAAAAAAGGTTTCTCAACCTACCCAAAATGGGAATAATCAAGTTGATGATGTCAAATGAATGACATAGGCATCCCAGTCATCATAAAAGAATGAAATATACACCAAGAAACATTTGTAAATATTTCTCCACATGGCATGATAGGGAATGAGATATTTTCAAAGCAATAGAATCAGATATATGTTGCTTAGGAATATTCCTTGAAAAGATTCAAAGTTTTGGGGGGGGGAAAAATCAAACAAGGAGAGAATCAAATATTGTATAGATATGAGAGGCATGTTCTTGTATCAAAAGTGGGGTTAAAATTTTCTAAATTTTAGAAGAGACAGATATAATTGATGTGCTTTCTTGAAATCTAAATTTTAATGAGATGCCTGTGAGTTGTTTTACTTCTTCAAATTTTCCTGTGTCAAGATGGTTGCAAGTGTACAACCATTGATAAACATTGAGATCATAGGTTTTATGTTCCCTTGTTAAGGAAATTGAATATCTGAAAATGAACTGTGTGCATGCTCATTAAGCTTTGTTACATTTTGTTCTTAATACAGTATACTTTAAATCAGTCAGCTATTTTTCCTGTTGCAATCTTATGTTTATGGCTCCTCTGAGTTACACTAGATCTGGTCTTGATGGTGGTATTTTGGTAATTGAATTGGTACTATAATCAGAGCCTTCTTTTCACAGTACTAAACACAATTTTAAATTCATAATATTTCCCTTCTGTTGCTAATATTTTTGTAAGCCTTTGAGTGTATCTTAGGTGTAATAGGTAGTGAGTTGTGAATATTTTATCAAGACATTTACATGAGCTTTCATGTGTAATTTCTTGAAGATTGTATGAAATCATGCATTCTTGGGCTTCCATGAATGTGTACCTTCTCTCCAAGGGACTGTTTCTGATTAATTGAGTGTCCTTTTACCTAGAATGATTTCTGGCATTGTTGGAGTTCTAAGAAACCTGTCATAATCAATTCCATCTTGTTTTAATCTCCCATTCATACAAAACATAAACCTACTATTGCTCAAATCCTACAATTCACCTCTGTTTTCTTTTCCTATAAGCATTTGTCAAGGGAATTTGCAAGTTTTACTTCCCTTTCCATAAATATGCAAGAGAAGATGGAATTTCATGTTGTCTAGAGTAACCTGAGTCCAAATGGAGTGACATATGCACTATTTAGTGTGACAACTTGTGAAAGTTAAATAGTGCATTCATTGGCCATGATCATCCAAGACTGATTTACTTGTTTTCAAAAAAGGAAATTAAGAGACTGAAGATTTCAATCATCCCTTTACATTTTTAGGTTACACAAAGGGTTCTCTCACCCAGGTCAAAGGCAGGGCCTAAAGTAGTAGGGAAGGCCATCCCCTTTGTATGTGTCACCCAGTCCCTCCAAAGCTAGGTTCAAATGAGTTTGTCAGACATCTTCCCTGGCTACCAAATGACATAAACAAATTATATCATCCTCGAAGCATATCATTTCACTCACTGATGCTTCCTGGCCCCAAAGGAGGTGTAAGATTGGGAACCAACATGCTTTTGGCACCATTTTTGGGGACTATTTCCTGGAATTAAGAAAAAATACATGTCTCTGGTAACATTTGTAGTGTATCTGATATAAATTCATGTTCAGAACCCAGTCCTTTGTTGAGATTTGCTAAAATAGAGCCCAATATGAATTAGTTTGCTCTATATTTTCCCAGTACAAGCAAGATTTCCATTAAATTTGACTCCGCTGGGAGAATCCTGACAAAAATATTGTGAAAATTTGTAAATATTTGTTCATTTTTGTATAAATTCATCATCTAACAAGTTATTTCAAGTGATCAACACATCTAAGGTGCAAGACCTTAGTGGCGGCTCCATCTTCTATAAGAAATCTGTGAGAACCAGTGCAAAATATTTAAATCTTTATTGATTAACTTGTCAATTTCACAAAGATGGAAGGAAGGAGATCCTTCTTCAAATCAGACCCTGCCAGAATATTGTTCCCAGAGTTGGGAAAGACTAATCTAGGGAGAAAACAAGTCTGGAAAGCCTTGGGTGATCAGAGGTCAGAAGAAAAATTTGTACCTATTGCTGAAACTGATCAACCTTTAGTGGAAGATTATTCCAACACTTCAGATAGTTCTAGATCAAGTAGTCCCTGTGCCAATTTATACACTCCAGTTCAGGAGGGTCCTTCATTTACAAGTGATCAGGGTATTCTTCAATTCCCTCCTTTATTGATTAGAAATAATAGAGTATTTTGTGAAACTGAGTCATTAAAGGATCAATACTTTGAATATCACACTCCATTTCCTCAGAGACCTCTAGTTCCCCACCATTTTAATCCTCCTGTTGAAACACCTCCTCCAAACAATATGGCACAACCTCCACACATACCCCCTTTTGTATTAAATACTTACAAACCTATAAATTTTCTTGGGATGGTTGGTTACCCAAATGAGGTCCCACATGAAGTCAGAAATAGATTATCTATATTTTAGGGGAATAATGCAATAAGTGGAGATCAACATCTTAGACTCTTCCTAAATACTATGGAAGATTTTGAAATAGAACATGAGGATGTATATGTAAAATTATTTATACATACTCTAGATGAAGATGTTAGGGAATGGTACAAGTCACTACCTGATGATTCAATTGATTCTTGGATAGAAATGAAGAATGCCTTCAAGTTACAGTATGGTGATAAGACTGACCCTAGGTTTCTTCTCCTGAATTTGAAAATATAAAGAAAAATCTGAATGAACCTATTCAGGATTTCAATACCAGATTTAATAAAACCTTGACAAGACTACCTATAAATCTGAGACCTAGTGATGAATCTTGTCTGATCAAATATTCAGATGCCTTTGACAAAAAACAGCCTATTACCTGAGAGATAAAAATCCTCAAACATTGAGGTAGGATTTTTCTATGGTTGTTCAAATTGAGAATAATATCAAGGCACCTGGGAAACCTCTAAAAAGGGAGGGTGTCAAATTGATTAACCCTAGAAAAACCACAGACAAGTAAGGCAGTGGATCTAGAGGAAGTAGTCAAGACCCTAGTAGGGGAAGTTAAGGAGATTTCTTACAAACTTGCTAGAGCTGAGAAAGGAATAGGGGAAAATCCTCAAGCTCAACATCAACCTCAAGGACAAAATAGATTTGGAAATCATCCCAAAGGTGACCATAGAGTAGATGACAGAGGAAAGGGACCTATGGGGTTAGGAAACAAGCAACCAAACCCTAGGGAAAACAAGGTAGTGCCTGATCCACTCACTACTAGGGTATCTTTGGTTGAGGAAGATCATATCATTGAATGGTGTGATAAATTTTTTTTCCACATTCTCCTTACAACCCCAATGTTGATGATGATGATGCCACTGATGAAGATACTTTTGGTGATGTTTGTATGTTGGAATGTTTTGATACTGCACCACAAGGGGCTACTTCTACTAAATTTTTGGGTGCTAGAACTGTTGAATCCTTTTGGAACTATTTGGAATGGGTATTTTATCTTCCTCATGCTACTAATGTTGATATAGATATGGTTCAGTATTCTTTCGAATTACCTAACCATGATTTTGAATATCTAAGGGCTTTAATGATTAAAAAATATGATGGTGGTATTCCTTCTGAGGAAGATAGGCAGCTACTGATGAATGTTGTAGTGGCTCAAGACAAATAACACAACCTTCATAGAAAAGTGCTCAAATGATCTACCCAAACTTCCAAAATTAAGACACCCATATTGACCAATATCCCCAAGAATGTTCCTAAGAAAGATATGCGAAACAAAGGCCATGTTGTTGCTACTAAGCCAAGTACCTCTGATATTGCTCAAGCAGTAAAAGATCTTATCCCACCAGAAAAATTAATTACTTTGTCTCCCACCACATCTCTACCCAAGTATGTCACTTGTGATATGGCTAATATTTTGAGCCAAATTAAAGTTATTGTGCCCATTGTTGAGTTTCTCAAAATCCCTGAGCATAGAAGAAGAGCATTTGAATATTTGGGATTCAAAGAGGAGACAGTTGTCATAAGTAAAGATGTAAACAATGTGGATGTCTCTCACCTACTATAGCTGAAATGGAAGTGCCTCAGGAACAAGAAAGCATGGGGGAATCCCAGAGATATATTTAGGCACTTCCTTGGTTGAATCTCAATTGGATGTAGATCCATTTTTTACATCCCTGATTATTAGTGACAAGCTTGTTCATAACTATATGTTTGACTCGGGAGCCTCATGTAACATAATGCCATTGGAGGTCATGAATGAGTTGAATATAAAGGTAACAACATACTTTTGGAAAGTGTCATGCCATGGATTCTAGGGAGGTACCGGTCATTGGGTATGTGAAAGGACTAGTTGTTCAGCTTGTTGCTTACCCTGGTAAATATTTGACCATGAATGTGGTTATTGTTGATTTCCCTACTAAGTGGGGTATGTTGTTATCCAAAAAATGGGTTGCAAGTGTGGGAGGTAGTGTACAAATGGACATGTCTTATGCCACCATACATGTTGAAGGAAAGTTGGTGAAACTACATGGAGAGAAAAATATGCTCCACATTATTGAAGATCCCATGAATGCCTCTTATGAGGTATTATTTGTTGACACTAATTTGGATAATTTTATAGGATATGCTGATTTTGAAGACCAATGCATAAATACTGCTACTCATTTACAAGATGTTGGTATTCCTTGGACCATGATATTTGATGGAGCATGCTCTACTATGGGAAGTGGAGCTGGAATAGTCCTCACATCCCCAGAACAAGATATTTTAATTTTTCATTCAAATTAAATTTTGAATGCACTAATAATATTACAAAGTATGAGGCATTGCTCCTGGGTTTAAGAGTTTCTTGGAAACATGGAATCAAGGATATCATTGTTAAGGGAGATTCTGAGTTGATTGTGAAACAAGTGAGAAAATTATATGCAACCAAAAATCAATGAATGAAATAGTACAAGCATGTAGTCTGGGACCTTATTGAAATGTTTGATTCATTTAATATCATGTATCATGAAAGGAATAAGAATTGAATAGCTGATAAATTGGATTTCATTAAATCACATTTTTCCAACTGTACAATATCTCCATATTATAATTATGATGTTGAAGTATTGTCTATACCTTATTTTCCTGATAATGTCAAACATTGGCAAGTATTTGAGGATGATGCTCAGATACAAAGATTTATGAAGAGAAAAGATGAATTTTCTAATCAACATATTGACTTAGAGCCAATGGTTGAACTCTGTGATGGGAAAGAGACTCTTTTTGGGAAGGAGGTGATCCAACTGAAAACAAATACAATTCCCAAAGGATTAGTTTCCCTTGAGTCCAACTTTGACAGTGTTGATAGAGTAATTAATATACCTATTTTTTCTTCTAGAGATGTTAAAGAATGTAACCTAGGGACTCAAGAAAATCCTAGAAAGGTATGGTTGGGTTGTAATTTGAACAAAGAAGAAAAATGGCTTATACCAAATGCTAAGAGAATATAAATATTGCTTAGCTTGGTCATACTCTGAATTAAAAGCTTATAGAGAAGATATATTTCAACATGAGATACCTCTAGAACCCCATTCCAAAACATTCAGGAAGAAACAAAGGCCCATCAATCCCCTCCTCTCTCTCAAAATGCAAGAAGAGTTGATAAAGTTGAGAGATGGAGGAATCATACAACCTATCGGGTATTATTCATGGGTGGAAAACCTTGTACCAGTCAGGAAGAAGAATGGGGACATAAGGATTTGTGTGGATTTTAGGAATCTTAACAAAGCATCAATCAAAGATAATTATCCATTTCCAAATATGGATAACATGTTGCAATTGGTTACAGGATCTGAATTATTGTCAACATTGGATGGTTTCTCAGGGTATAATCAGGTAGTGGTGAAGAAATATGAACAGTTTAAAACTACCTTTACTACTCCATGGGGAACTTATGTTTATGTCAAGATGCCTTTTGGACTCGTGAGTGCAGGAGCAAGTTTCCAGAGAGCCATGGACATGGCTTTCATAGGGCTTATAAATGACTTCATAGTTGTATGTCAAGATGATATAACAGTCTTCTCAAAGAAAAGAGGTGACCATTTGGGCCACCTAGAAAAAATGTTTCTCAGATGCAGGGAGTATGGGATTTCACTGAATCCCAAGAAGTGTCATTTTGGAGTCCAAAAATTAAAACTATTGGGGCATATTATATCTAAGGAAGGGGTCATGATAGATCCTGAGAGAGTGGAAGCAATTGGTAAGGTTCCTATCCCCAAATCTAAAAAGGGTATTCAATATTTTTTTGGTCAAATAAATTTTATTAGGAGGTTCATCTCCAACTTTGCTGAGATAACTATTCCTATAAAAAAATATGTTGAAAAAAGACCAAGTCATTAAGTGGAAAGAAGGAGTTGTTCAAGATTTTACTGGAATAAAGGAAGCACTGAAAAATGCCCCAGTCTTAGCAAGTCCTGACTACAAGAAATCATTTCAAATGTTTTATTTTTCCTCTGAGAATACCATTGCATCAATACTATTGCAAAAGGATGAAGAAGGAAATGAGAGGCCTATTTCTTTTTTCAGCAAAGCCCTGCAAGGTGCTGAATTAAAGTACACTATCATGGAAAAGTAGGATTTTACTTTGGTGAGAGCTACCAAAATATTTAGGCCTTACATCTTAAGTTCCAAGGTTGTAGCCTATGTTCCCCATACCATGGTTAAAGACATCTTATCAGAAATGGAAATATCTAGCAAGAGATGTCATTGGGTGAACAAGTTGTAGGAATATGATATGGAAATACAAACTACTAAGTTGGTTAGAGGTTTGGGGTTAGAAAAATTGATGGCTGAAAGAAATTTGCAATTGATGGAGATAAATTTCATTGAAGAAGATAGTATGGATCCCCATGAAAAGGTGAGTAATTCAGTCTGGTATAAGGATGTAATCTATTACTTGAAGAATTTGGAATGTCCTAGACATCTAGACAAGAATCAGAGAAGGACACTCAAATTGGCATCCCAAAAATATGTCATAACTGATTTTGGTTTAGCATGGAAGAATCCAGAAGGGGTGTTACTCAGGTGTATCACTGAAGAAGAATCTCCCAAAATAATTTTAGAATTCCATGGGGGAGTGTGTGGAGGCCATTTTTCTGGAAGAGTTACTACTCACAAGATCTTGAGGGCAGGATATTGGTGGCCATCGTTATTCAAAGACACTACAATATTAATAAGAAAATGTGAAAGTTTTCAAGGCTTCTCTAGAAGGTTGAAAGTTGTAGGTGCCTTTCCTTTGCAACTAGTGTCAATTGAATCCCCTTTCAAACAATGGGGAATGGATTTCATTGGAGAGATATCAAACTCTTCAAGTGCTAGACATAAGTGGATCTTGGTTACTACTGACTACTTCACTAAATGGGTTGAGGCCATTCCCACCAGGAAGGAAACTCACCAAGTGGTCATGGATTTTATTTTGAATAATATAATTCATAGATTTGGAGTACCTACCAAAATAGTTTTTGATAATGCTATGAGCTTCAGGGCTAAACCATTAATAACTATGTGCAAGGAATATGGTATCAACTTGGCCTATGCATCAAACTACAATCCTCAAGGAAATGGCCAAGCTGAGTCAAGTAACAAGAATATTCTTAAGATATTGTGAAGGAAATTGGAAACCAATAAAAGGAAATGGGGTGAACAACTTAAGTTTTCCTTATGGGAAGATAGAGTTACTACAAAGAGAGCTACTGGAAAAAGTCCTTTTGAACTAGTTTATGGAGTCCAAGATCTTTTTCCTTTACACATGCAATTTTCATCTTATCAATTCATGCAATAACTTGATAGTGAAGGGGAAGTAAGTCCCTATGAGGAAATAATAAACCAAATCTTGGAGTTAGTTGAAGAAAGAAGAGAGTCTCACCAAAAGCATCTGAAGTTTAGGGAGAGACTCAAAAATATCTTTGACAAGAAGGTAACTCCTAGGGCATTCAATGTGGGAGATTTGGTTTTACTCTGGGATAGTAGGCATGAGGATAAGGGAAAACATGGAAAGTTTGATGCCCTATGGATGGGACCATATTCCATTGACATCAGGATTGGTGAACACACTTTCTTCTTAAAAGATCTAGAGGGAAACTTATTGGAATTGCCTATCAATGGAAGACATCTCAAGCACTTTCTGGACTAAGCCCATATAGTCAGGTATGATTTTTGTACAGTGTACAATTTTTTTTTATTATTTTTGTTTCTTTTTTTCCCTTTTTTTTGGTCTATAGTGACCAGTTGTCTCGGTATCTCAGTTTTTGTCGTGTGTATTTACTTATAAAACCTGTGTGTGTTGTGTATGACTTCATTGCCCAATGGATTAAGGCACTTGGTCTGTCTGGTGAATTGTCTATTTGGTTCTTGTGGTACCCGTAGGGGTTCCCATCCCTGAGTCAGAGCCAATGTTGGTGCTTTTTTTGATCTTTCCCCTTAATCTTAAATGTTCCCATAAAATTTTTCATATCTTGTTTGTTAGAAATCTAAAATATGTGTATTCAAAGGATAAACCCATGTTAAACCCAGAAAAATCTTGTGTTAGTGCAATAAATATAGTGTGAATCTTCTTTCCCAGTCAAAGTAGTCATAACCACATTGTTACAGGAATATTTTCATGTAAAACCTGTTAAACAGTCAGATCAATCCTTGCAAAAATCTCCCTATGTATCATCCTTTGTTAATCCTTATGCAAAACAACATTTTGTTTCCCGATGCCCAAAGGCACGTGGCATGTTTTGGTTGGTTTTGCTGTATTGGGATTTACTTGCATATTTACAAAATTTACATAACATGTAAAGTGCAAATAAAACCCCGAGACCCAATCAAATACTCCAAGGAATATTAGAAGTCAAAAGTGCAAAGTGCAAATATACCTCCACTCAAGTGAAAGTAAACACGTGTACAAATATTATTGGAGAGGGAGATGGAATTTTTATGCACTCTTGCATCATGCACCCGATGAAGTACAAAGTACAAATATATGCCCGAAACCGATGGAGGACATGTGTCAATGTTTCAAGAAAATTCAATAAGCGGGTGTTGGGTCAAACTTCCAGTTTTGCACTCATTTAAAAAAGTGGACAAAAATGCAAATAATCTCCACATTACTACCACTCTTTAAATGGAAAACACATGGATGAATTATATTCAAATAAAAAGGGAAAATTGAACGGACAAGATTTGACACATTTATGGCTACCACCATTAATGTGTGTTGCACAGATCAAGGTAAGATTTTTAAAATTTTTTCAGATCATTTTGAATTGTTACCTTGCATATGAGAAATTGGAAGCCCTAGCTCTATTAAATTTACAACATAGAGAGAAAATTTGACTATGGAGAAGTACATTTGAGCCAGAGGATTTGGAGCCACAGGTGCAGGGAAGAATTTCAGAGAGCTTATGAGAAATGGGTGAGTTCTTGCATTGCATTCATATTCTTATTATTTGATCTGTGATTTGCAAAGAATTAAGAGGGGAAATTGAAATCCATAAGATGAGGCCTATGGAGTCTAGTTTCCATGTGACGTCTAGTATCACTAGAAATCTAGACACAGTCATGGATACAAAATTGATAAATGTTGATTTAGAGGACTTCCTACAAAGACTTTGTGCCCTGAATAGAAGCAAATGGATGGTGGCTATTGATGCTAGTCAAGTTTCCCTAGTTGTAGCCTTCCCACCTTCCATACATTCTCCTAAACTTGTATGGTTGTGTGCCAAAAACTATGATCTAGTGAAGAGAGAAGTGCTGGATGGAAGTGGGGAAATGGTATTAACTTTAACACCAGAAGATTTTTGGGTGATACTGGGATTACCAAAGGTGGATAAACCAATCATTTCCACCATTGAGTCAACACAAACTGATTATGAAGCTAAACATGATGACTATGTTACACTATTGAATACCTAGTGGTTGAAAACTAAGAAATCATCTGTCAAAATAATTCCCAAGAGATTAAATAAGGCACTATTTGTTGAGGAAGTTGAGGACCTAATTGTAATGTTGAGTCGAATGGTAGGGCTAGAAATGGCTTACATGTTTCAAGAGTGGATGTGCCCTTTCATAAGGGTTATCTTGGAGGAAAGAGGAAAATTCTGCTGGGAAACTTTCATATCAACATCAATCCATGCCCAACTTATGGAAATAGCCACAAATATCAGAACAGGTGTTACATACAACATCCAATTTTACATGATGTCTTATCTGATCTACAACATTGCATGTTGTAAGTCATGCCCTGGTCTACCATGAAATGTAATTTTTAAAGACCACAAAGTATATGATGTGTATCCCCAACTAAGACTGGATAAATGGAAAGGAAATGTTAGGCTAGTGAATGATGCATTCATTTCTCATGTATTCTACCTTTTCAAACCAGAGTGGGAACAATATAGATTATCTGCTGAGATTAGGACTTATCTTAGAATATGGTTGCATTTTCATTTAATACAGATTTTTCACATATATCAGAGTGAGTGGATTTGAGGGGCATCCATACAAATTTCCCAGGTATGTGGATGATAAATGGGATTTAATTGAACTCTCAAGGTAGTTGGCACCAGTACATAAAATGATTGCAGGGAAACATAAGACTAACATTAAGTTCCCTATCAAGATCGGAAGATACTCCTTCTCAACTATTACAAAGGCCAGATTAATGGAAGATGAAATGGAGAGGTTTAATATGGAAAAATTTATGCCTAGACCCAAGTATGACCTTAGATGGGTTGTCAGTTCAGATGAGCATGAACCCCAATTTGAAGATTATTGGATGAACTGTATAGATGAAGAAGAAGTCAGACTCAGAGACTTTTCTAGGATGACCCTAAGGTAGGTCATTGATTTTAAAATTGTTGTAGTTCCTCAAGGGATAACAAATGATAAGAATGTGGTGAGTCAATATTATATTGACCAAAAATTTGAATCAAAATCAATCACTCCCATAGTTTGGGGAGAAGAAGAATCAAATAACCCTTATAAGAGAATTGTTGATGTGATGAGAAGGACATTGACTTGGTAGAAAGTGAAAGGGTATGGATTTCTCACTCCAAAATACAAAGGTGTTAAGGGAATTCAAGAGATATGAAGATTTGGGGGAAGATCTCCCTCCTCTTAAGGAAGGAGCTGAAAAAATAGATCCCTTAAATGGGAAATCTCCCCAATTACCTAATAAAAAATCAACCACTGAGAGTATTGATGAATGGACTACTGCTACCAGCAGGACTGGGACTTCAATGACTTCCCTAACACAAAAGGCAAAGGGAATTCTCCTAAAGGCTATGCAAGATTCTCCCATCACTTCAGTAGTGCCAATATAGACCAAAGGGATAGGTTTGACCAAACCAAGAACTCCCTCAGTAATACTACCAGGATCATCTAGCACATAGAAGAAGATGAGGGGATTTCTGGAAAATGTTGATCCAACACTCAAAGTACAAAGTGCTAAGGGGAGAGAGGGTCCTGAACTCAAATATTTTGAGAGGAATACAAATAAATCCAAGGTAGTATTACCTTTGGAAAGGGATACTGGAATTCCAACAAAGGAAAGTGGCCATTCTTCAAAGAAACACAAGAGTAAAGAACCTGAAGTAATAAATCATGTTCCACTTATTGAAACTCAGAAGAAAATTATTACTTCACTGGCTGGGAAAACAATGCCACCACAGATCCCTGAAAATATTCATACTACTCCATCTGTACCATCACAAGTTGTAGCTCCATCTTTGTTTCCAACTAAAATTGTAGCAGGAATAGTCCAGGGTACCTCCATATCTAGTCAGCCAAGTGGCATTATGATAAAACAAGTGCAGAGGGAACCAGTTGTTATGCAGCTGAAGAGAAAAAGGTAATTCAGGATAGTCAAGCTCAGGAACAATTGAAGAAGCCTATTGAAATAGTAGATGTAGATGAAGAAGTTCCTAGGCTTGAAATGATGGATGTAAATATTGAGACATATGCAATAGAAGATACAAGTGTCTTCCCAGAAGAAATACAAATGCAAGATATTAGTCAACCATCAAATGTTGAATTGGAGGCTCAACCCCAAAATGTTCAAGTTGAGAGTGCAACATATTTAATGGGAGGAGAAATGATGACTCAAACACTTGTGGGTGCATCAGTTGTATCAGATGTTTCTTCTACCAAATATCATCCACCAAAGGACTCAAAAATGGAAAAAGAGGGTGAAGTTTCTCAAAGCACAAGGTGCCACAAAGGAGACTGTGATTGAAACTGTAGAAGAGGCTAGTGGACCAACTGAAACCAGTGCTAAAGGAGGCACACACATTGATAATAAAGGTAAAGATCAAGAATCAATCATTGGATCCTAGCCTATGGAGCAACAAGGAGAGGACATGGCTGGACAAAGGGTTTTTGATAAACAACCCCAGGAAGATTTATCCACAAAAAAAAAACCTTTGAAGGAAGGATATGTCTCAAAGAACAAAGAACCCCTTAAGGTACCAATTCTAGATGAAGAAGTCCCAAAGATAGTTAAAGATACAGTGGCCACTTTGGCAGAGAAATTAAAAGAAGATGCAGGTACAATGGATACTCCAGTGGAAAGTTTAAAGGAAATTGTAAGCATGCCTACTACTTCTACAGAGAGAAAGGATCAAGATGAGAAAGAAGTGGGTTACAAAGTTTCAGAAGATATTAGCCAACCTTAGACTCAGGATCAAGAAAAGGAGCAACCAAAGATAGTGGCACTTCATAGTGAAAAACAAGTAATGGAAGTAGAGGAAACACATAAAGAGATGTCAATACTTCAAGATGTGTAAGATACATCAAAACAATTGGTATTATACTCAGAAAATCCACATCTCACATCACAAGGAGTACATATGGGAAACATCCCTATGACTGGTTGGCTAGGAGGATTCCTTTCAGGGAAGGAAAAGGAAATTGTTCAGGAAGAAGTTATAGACATCACAAGCATAGCTTTCCCAAAGCCCAAAAGAGCCTCAAAAAGGGAAAATATCCTCACTAAGACCCATATAGACCAACAAGGGTTTATAAATCTGGATATTGTAACCCCCCACCAAGGTAAATTGAAAGATGAAATCACAATGAGTGATTATGATGTCAAGCACATTTAGTTGGGGAAGCCTACCAGAGAGACATTAAAGTAGGATATCACAGTGGTAGTTGAAGGCTTGTTGCAAAAATTTGATGAGAATAAAGTGTCTAAAAATCAACTGAAAGAACAAGTAAATACATTGACCTCATGTTTACAAAAATTGGTGGAACTAGTAGAAGAAATCTAAGAAGTCATCACTATCATCACTCTAGAGTTCTTGAAAAAATAGAAATATCTAGTGAGAAAGCCAAGGCAATGGATAAATGGGTGGAAGATTTTTCTCAAAAGGGTAGGGAAATCATTGAAAAAGTAGTAGAGAGGAATATGGATCCAAATGAAATGATTAATGACATAGATGAACTGGTTGGACAATGTGAAAATGAATTATATTACTGGCAAGGGATCCTTCCCAAACTTGATGCTATGACTCAAATTGTTGAAGACTTGGTGGAAAGGGAAGAAATAGTACCACCTGATGAGAAAGGGACTCAATACATGCTGGAATATTTGACCAAACTCAAGGTGGAAGATTGTGAACCAAGTCACATGAAAAATTGTCAACAAAGAAGGATTGGATAGAGGAAAGTGTTATTACTATAGACAACAAGTTGAGAAAGATGATGTTTGACAAATAAAATCCTACTTATGGGGATCTAGAAATTGATGTCCTGACCCAATCCTTTGATCAATACATTGATGAAGAACATTGTTCCTATGAGGTCATCTGGAGATTCATCACTGTGGAAAATATAATTGTTGAGTTGACTCAGAAATTGAAAGAGTATAAGAGCAGAATGAACAAATGTGGTGAGGTGGTGAATAGGAAAACATTGATATTTAGACATCACACATGACCTGATGAATATGATCTAGTGCAGTTGTTTCAATGATTTGATGCTTATTCAGGAGGGCTACCTGACAAGGAGGAGGAAAATGAAGAAAGTGATGATGATCATGTTGAACCATGAGCAAGCTTAGGCTGGTTTTCTTTAAAAAAATTCCTTTTCAAGTTGTTACTTTCATTCATAACAATTGCATAATGTTTTAAATTGGGAACTTCAATTATGTATGTGATAGAGTGAGATGCAACATAATTTCATTTTGATTTAATAGAAACTTCAATCTATTATGAACATGAAATTCATTATAACACTTTGAATTCTCTACATTTGTGAAAAAAAGAAAAATGGGGTTCTATAGGGACCCAGCCCAGGAAAATATTTACATACATTCTTGATATCATATCAAAAAGGGAAAAAGGGAAAGATACTTAGTTATTCTATCATTAAGAGATCCTCTCTGAAAAGAGGAATCTTCTTCAAAAGCCTATTTTTCCTAACTACAAATTCTTCAGTCCCAACAGCCATTTGTACAAATAAAATATCCCATGCCAAACCACGAGACATGTCCAGAGCCATAAGCTCATTAACACTCACCCTAGGATCATCCAAGATATCAATTAGCTCTAATTTCTTCTTATAGGAAGAAACCCATTCTTTAAGATCCAAACTTCCCTTGGAAAGAGATTTCTTCCCTGATGCTTTGAAGGTAGAAGATGGAATGGAGGTGTTTACAAAATATAGGAGTGAAATTATGTAGTTTCTGGAACTGATTGAGTAGGAGGTTTGGAGTTGGACCCACCCCTGCATTTCTTCATGAAGAATGGTGACACTCCAGAAGGTTGTGAAGGAAAAGACTCTATTGGCCTCTTCTCCAAAGTAGAAATATGTTGCTCCAATTCAGTCACCTTGTGAGAAAGAGTAGGCACAATGTCTATGGAAGTCCCTTCATAAAGCACATAAGATTCTGCAAGAATTTATTTTACAGTAAATTCCTCATTACAAATGAAGGGACATGTGTTATCAAATGCACCCTTCACAACAAGCCTACACTTAAGCCAAAATTGCTTCTTTCCTGTAGGAGTCTTTTGATGTTCCCACCTAAAAAGATGAAAATACATCATCTAGAAAGCAGAGAAAATGGGTCTAATCTTGATTAGCCTTTGAATTAGAGCTACTCGAATGGCTTGAGCTGTCAGCGGCCCATTGTAGTCTTCTCGATCTACAATCTCAAATAACATCCTCATGAATGCTTCATCTAGGCCCAACAAGTCAAAGATTGAATTTAGATCCTCAGATGAAAGTTCCTTCAAACTAGATGCTAATGTTACTCCCACCATCTTACAAACAAATAATTTCACTGAGCTTCTTGCACTTGAACCTAAAAGAAAATATGTAAATTTGTAGAAGAAATGGTGGGAATTTATAGTGAAGATGAGGCTGGTGAGTTAAATTGAGAAAAATCATGGTGAATTAATTGTTGAGATTGTTTATGATATCCACATAAGGGAGATAAAAGTGAAGTAGATTGATATCACTAAAAAAAGGAGGTAGTTGGCCTGATGTAACATAACACATGAGGAAATACTCAGCTCAGAAAGATATGACAATATTTGTGTGTGTTTCGAGGTGGATTCCCAAAAGGAGGGAATGATTAACATCAAATCAAACCATTTGGGGGCACTCAAAAAATCATTAAAAAAGGTTTCTCAACCTACCTGAAATGGGAATAATCAAGTTGATGATGTCAAATGAATGACATGGCACCCCAGTCATCATAGAAGAATGAAATATACACCTGGAAACATTTGTAAATATTTCTCCACATGGCACGATAGGGAATGAGATATTTTCAAAGCAATAGAATCAGATATTGTTGCTTAGGAATATTCCTTGAAAATATTCAAGTTTTGGGGGGAAAATCAAACAAAGGAGAGAATCAAATATTGTATAGATATGAGAGGCATGTTCTCGTATCAAAAGGGGTTAAAATTTTCTAAATTTTAGAAGAGACAAAGATAATTGATGTGCTTTCTTGAAATCTAAATTTTAATGAGATGCCTGTGAGTTGTTTTACTTCTTCAAATTTCCTTGTGTCAAGATGGTTGCAAGTGTACAACCATTGATAAACATTGAGATCATAGGTTTTATTTTCCCTTGTTAAGGAAATTGAATATCTGAAAATGAACTATGTGCATGCTCATTAAATTTGTTACGTTTTGTTCTTAATACAGTATACTTTAAATCAGTCAGTTATTTTTCCTGTTGCAATCTTATGTTTATGGATCCTCTGAGTTACACTAGATCTGGTCTTAATGGTGGTATTTTGGTAATTGAATTGGTACTGTAATCAGAGCCTTATTTTTACAATATTAAACATATTTTAAATTCATAATACTTCCCTTCTGTTTCTAAGATTTTTGTAATCCTTTGAGTGTATCTTAGGCATAATAGGTAGTGAGTTGTGAATATTTTATCAAGAAATTTACATGAGCTTTCATGTGCAATTTCTTGAAGATTGTATGAAATCATGCATTCTTGGGCTTCCATGAATGTGTACCTTCTCTCCAAGGACTTGTTTCTGATTAATTGAGTATCCTTTTACCTAGAATGATTTCTGGCATTGCTGGAGTTCTAAGAAACCTATCATAATCATTTCCATCTTGTTTTAATCTCCCATTCATAGAAAACATAAACCTAGTACTGCTTAAATCCTACAATTCACCTTTGTTTTCTTTTCCTATAAGCATTTTTCAAGGGAATTCACAATTTTTACTTCCCTTTCCATAAATATGCAAGAGAAGATGCAATTTCATGTTGTCTAGAGTAACCTGAGTCCAAATGGAGTGACATATGCATTGTTTAGTGTGACAACTTGTGAAAGTTAAATAGTACATTCATTGGCCATGATCATCCAGGACTGATTTACTTGTTTTCAAAAAGGAAATTAAGAGACTGAAGATTTCAATCATCCCTTTATATTTTTATGTTACACAAAGGGTTCTCTCACCCAGGTCAAAGGTAGGGCCTAAACCAGCATGGAAGGCCATCCCTTTTTTATGTTTCAGCCAGTCCCTCCAAACCTAGGCTCAAATGAGTTTTTTAGACATCTTCCTCGGCTACCAAATGACATAAAAAAAATTGTCATCCTCAAAGCATATCATTTCATATTTATTGTAGATTAAATAAGATGTTACTATTTGGAGATTGCTCTGTAAGGGTGGGTTCACTAAGTATATCAAAAAATTTAAAGGAAATGACCCTGAAGTCACCATGGATTTTGCAAAATCCTAGGACCATGGCAGGGAGAAGCTTAGAGGTATGGAATTTCATGTCTCAGAGAATTTCATTGTGGATACCATGGGCATGTCTATGGAGGGAATGAATTTGTTTAAGGAAAAAAACATAGGAACCAAGAAATTGTGTCCTTTTTCCACCTTAGAGAAATGGTCCACCTCATCAACGATGGAATTACCCAGACGTGCCTTACAGAAAAATTGGTGGATGTATGCAAGGTCATCATGAGGTACATTACACTTGAGGGTAAATACCTCAAGATTTACGCCAATAATTTGTCTATGTTGAATTATTTTAGGCGCAACCAATCCATGAGATTTCTTTTTTTCTATTACGATCCCTTTCTATTTCCCTATAAGACTTCAAGGATGATAAGTTTGATACCCCACCCAACCATGGTCTCATCTTGTTTATATTTCAAAATTTTAACCCTTCCCTCCTCCTAAACCACAAACCAATTCCTTGGATGAGGAAGTTATTTCTAGTATTTTGAGAAGGATTCAATTCCCTAGGGAAAAGGCTAGTGAGGATGTTTCAACAGAAGCCCTTTATGATTTAAGGAAGGGGGAATCTTCCAAGGGAAAGGGTATTGTAGATGAAAATCATGGGGATGTTAGAAGAGAGGGTAAAATTGAGAACATGCTGGTGGCTATTGATACCTCATTTAACAACACAAAGAATCTTATGTAGGATATGAGGGAGTGACATCTCAAAGAAGAGGAACAAGACAAGAGAATTAACTGTATTCAAGATGAGTGCATTATGTAGGATCAAGGATTTTCTATTATGCAGGGTCATGTGGATAAAATGAAAAATTAAATGAAGCAATCTGAGATGGAGACCATTAGTATGGATGAGAACTAAGAGCTAGGAAAATCAGACAGGAGAACAAGAAAAGGAAAACAATGCTCAATCTCAACAACTCAGAAGATGAAGAATAAAATACAAAGGCCATGGATATCAAAGAGCTAAGTCAGATTAATCTAGATTAGGCCCCTACTAACTCAGACCAAAGTCCCAGCTCTTACACCATAAGCAATAAAAGAAATAAACTTTATCTGAATTTTGGTGGACTGGTTTTGTTTGTCTTGTTTATTTTGTCTATTTGTCTCTATAGTTATTTTTAATTACTATATTGTGAATATTTTGGGCCTTCTGTTCCTTCCTCTTTATTGGGCCCGTGTCTTAGTCAAATTGTTTTTTCCATGTTGGGACCATGTTGGTTTTTTGGGTAATAATTATCCTTTCTCTTTTTGTATTGTGTATTTTTTGGTCCCTCCAAAACAAAAATATTATCTAATCAATAAAAATATTATCATTTGAGAGGGATAGAGAGATATTTCTTAGCATTATAGGTGGCCCAAGTTAGTGATGTGGGAAAATATAAGTATAAATAATAGTTAAACCAAGCTTTTTTGGTACTTCTTATATTCCAGGTATGTTTTCACTTTGTTCCTAGATTTCCTCAATCTCCAGTGTCAAGGAAATGTTGCATAAGCTAATCTTGTATGATTTATCACAATCCTCCCATATGATGAGATGATGCATAAGTGATAGGTTTTAGATTCCCCTAATGGGGTGTGATGCACCTAAAACTATCATTTATAAAGAATTTATTTTGTAAGAAAAGAGATTAGGAAAAAGTAGATTGATAAATATTTGATAAATGATAAATTAAAAGTGATCAAAATATATTGGGAATCACTAGAACTCATGGAAAAAATGTTTTAATTTAATAAAGGATGATAAAGTAGACTATACTTTATTTAAGATAGATTTTGACAATGCTAATATGAGATAAAGGACTCTATAGATAGAGAAGGTTCAATAAATCGATATTACAATGTGTATAAAGACCTAATGAGAGGAAAATGGAATCAAGACTCTAGTCAAAAATGATTGGGATCAACATCGATTGTTAATGAAATGACAAATATACTAAAATTTGATCAAATGATTAAGGAAAAGAAAAAATGAAACGTGTTTATAGAGGATAGTGAAGATGAATGTTTTCAAAAAATTAATAATATAAAATGTGATGAAAAATGATAAAAAATAAATGTAATAACATTTTTGAACGTTTCTAAGGATAAAAAAGTTCTCAATGGATGACTGATTATTCAAAAAGGGTTCCCAAAGGATGATAACATAGTGTTTTATGTACTCTAAGGTCTTGAGGTCATATAGAGGTGCACAAATTCATTTGCAAATCTAATATCTAACTAACTGAGAAATGGAGAATTATGGTCACTAAATAAAATTGAAAACACTCACAATGGTCACCTTCAATCATATATCATTTTCAATTTGGTCAAGTATTGTTGCAAACAAAATACAAAAAGATGGAAAATGGTTGAAACCACTTTTCCATATGAGGATTGAGTTTATTATAGGAATGATGGGAGGTTAATAAATCTAGGTAGGAAGATGTTAGAGGGTTAGGATAGTAGGGTAATTTAGGTTAGGTTTATTATAGGTGGTTAGGGAAGGTAAATTAGATTTTACATAAGTATATGGTGTTCTAGGATGGTATATTAGACTAATAATAATAGACTAAGGACAATGATAATAGTGTAAATAGTAATAATTTGAGTAATATATGTAGGGTCAACTAGGGGTGAAAAAGAAGTGTCTATAGTGAGATATCTTCATCATGTTGTATATTTACTATTCTTATAATATATTATAATGTGGTAACTACTCCTTATAGTTCAATAATATACATCACATGGCCATATATGTTCACTTCTACTTTTTTGGTATTTCTTCCACTGGGATGTCTATTTTGAATTGAATGTAACAATCCTTAGGCTTCTTATAGAAATATTTTATCTTTCCTTATCAAGGTATGTATCCTTGTATGCATAGAATAATTATATCTCACTAGGAATATTCACATATTCTAAGCCTCATTCGATTCTTTATGATCAAGTGGAAACTTGGAGACTACCAATATATATATGGGCACCACATTTATCATTTCAACATTGTTTAGTTATTTATCTGTTCTCTACTTCTCTATTGTCTAGAAATATTTTATACTATGTTTTTGTGCACCCTTTAATATGTAAAAATAATTACCAATCTAAATTTTAAGGTCAAATTTTCACAACGTCCTTTGGTTCTCCTTAAAGTTAACAAATTTTCCCTGGTCTTTAAGGTTAAGTCTCATACTTCTTTATAGTTGGGTGGGAAAAATAGGTAAAATACTATCCATGTGTGAAGGTTAGGATATGTACGCAAGTAGTTCAAGGAGGGGCACATACATAGAGGATACACATGTTAAATTTCATGCATAAGTAGACATGAATTGGTACTTAACCAAATTTTTAAGTCATGGCTAAAAATAGAAAATAAGGGTTGGAGTGGAATCCAAGAAAAGTATACAATATACAAAATCACAATGTCTTGGGACACACATAAAGGATATATACTTGGTAAAATCATATGCAAATAAGAATCATAGAACACACACATATCGAGGTAATAATATCATTAGTGCATGTAATATCTATTTTATATTTAGATTAATATATTATTAGCACACAATGTAAAAATCTTATAATATATTTTGTACACAAAGTGCATAAAATATTTGAAGGGAAATTACCTACCGTATATATACATATAGTGTATCCTTGTTCTTAGAAGATCAAATTCAAATTTAGTCCTATCCTAAGGATCTTTGTTCTATAGGTCATGTGTTAAGCAGTCTTAGGGTTTTCGATTCTATATGAGAGCTAATGGATCATGTACATCAATGTATTAAACTATGATGTATTCACCTCCTATGTTATGACAATAATGTTGTTTTGAAATGGGTAATTATGTATGAGTTGAAGATTTAATTGTGTTTGATCAAGGGTACTTAAATCTTAATTATTATCTTCCATGAATGGCTTCCTTATTATATGTATTTCTAAAGTGGTCATAATTATGATGTTTCTATGTGTATGAATGGTTGTGAATGATTATTAATATGGTAAACATGCATACTAACATATTGATAAGAAAATAAAAGGAGGAACCTGGTGGCTACACGTGCTTCGGATGAGCTTCAAGACTTGTCCAGATGAAGTTCTAATGTGCATAGCTCTTGTAAAATAAAAAGGACTAAATTTTCGTTCTCTTACCAGGACTTTTTTCAAATAATCTTACAGCTGTTGCATGGAGATGACGTTTTGACTGTCTTTGTAGAATATTGGAAACTGGATAGAAGAAAAATAAGAAGTGTTTGCACAAAGATATAGTATTAGACCTGATTCTAATGATGAAAAGTGGGTGGAAGATAATCTATATGAATGCTTGTATGATACGTTCTTTAGCTTCTTCTTAGTAGAGTTTTACAAGTGGTTGGTAGCTTACATAGAAAATAAAGGTGTCTAGAAAGTACTTTTAAATGTGTTTAGAGAAAGTACTTTTAAATGTGTTTTTATAGGCATGTCATCAGGATAGAGTGTTGGCATGCAGACCATTGAAATAAATCCTATAGGTGATACTACAACACATACGGTGGGTGTTGAAATCAATAAAACAACTGGGACACAAAGAAAATCATATACAACACTAAAGGTCATGGCAGGAGGATCAAGTTAGCCACCATACAAAGGAAAAGTTAGTTGAGGTTCAGGTTCAAGATATGGCCCCATTCGAGGATAAAGACCCCAACCCCCACAACAACCATTACAAACACCACCTCAATAACCACATAAATAGATGCCTCAAGTTTTCTTTGAGATGTCTCTTTACTTTCCATAGTATATAGGTGTGTAGGATGTTGCTAAGCATGTGCACAAGTTAGAATTGTTATCAAAGGATAACAATTATTATCTTCTGATAGAAAGTAAAGTTAGTTTTCTACCACACTTCAAGGGCACGCACATAGTTAGTACATAAAATATGATCCAAACTATAATGAATTATGATGCATTGTACACTACATTTGTGACTGAATTTCACATTCCTAAGTTTGAGCAACAATTTATTAGCATGCTCAAGGATATCAAGTAAGTCTTATATGAAAGTGTGAGAGAGTATGACACAGGTTTGAAACTCTATTATCTAAACTATCTTATGATATTCATAAGAAAAATTATTCAAAATGGTTAATTAAATGCTTGCTAACTCCATTTATAATTACCTTATCACATAAAACATTTATTGATCCACACAAGACTATTGAATAAGATTTACACGCTGAAGAAATCGGGAGTACGAAAAACTTGAGTGAGACCTTTTTTGAGGCACAAATAACAACTATGGCTAAATAGTTTGAGAAGCTTTCTACCAATTTGGCACATGAGACACGCAGTGGGTTCATGATTGCACCGATTAAGTGATGTAGAAGGGAATACTAAGGATAATTTTTTACGTATAGGAATGTGTGCACACTATTACAATCTTGTGATATTTTCCAAAAAAATCATTGATGTCTAGAATTTCCCCCTCTTGCAGTGTACAACAATGAAGATAATTTCTCCATGTACAATACATGATTTATGATGCACATAGCCATGATATAGTTGACTGTCCTTTGATAGACCAAATTCACAAGGCATGCAAGAGGCTGGATTATTACATTGACCACCATGGTAAGTAGTTCTCGAGTGCATGAATACCATCCTAATGAAGTGTGCAACAATAGATATGGTGGATTCTAGGGTGTATATCTGAGCCAAGGCCATGGTGGTAGAGGAAGGTTCACACATGGAAATTATTTATACTTGTGGGTCCTCAAATCATTACCTATGCACGAGTGTCCTAAGAACCATGTTTGCACCTACTATGGAAAACGTACACAAAGTTGAGGATATTTCCTAGACCTCTATAAAAATATGTGTAACAACCTCAATGCTTTTTGCTAGGTGGTTTTATTATCAGAAAGCTTCTCCAAAATTGACTTGATTCCAAGATGTAGAATCAATGTTGAAAATAAGAAAGAAAAATGATCATGAATGATCAAGGCACGTCACATGAAGATTGAACAATGGACATCTAACAAGACAATTTATCTAAATATTTAAGCTATATTAGTTACTACTCATGTAGAAGCAATGCAAACATGTGAGCCTCTTAAAAAATTCCTCTAATTAGGAGGTAGTAAATAATGCATGTTACGTATCTAGATAACACTCGTCAAAAGGAGGTCTACCAAGAGACCATGGGAGTAATCAGATATTTTCAAGGAAATACTTAGTGCATGAAGGAAAAGGTGTATAAGAAGGAATGAAAAATGAGAATTAAGCTTCATCATACATATGTTGATGATTTTAAGGAAGTGTGTAGGATGTTGCATCAAGAGAACATCATCCCATTACTGGGAGAATGATTGCATAAGAAGGTACCACACACCAGATTAGAATGTGAGTACAAAATCCTCCATGCTAATCTACCACATCAAGACTACATGCATGACAAGAAAATTACACTTGATAGAGTGATTGATGGTTTGTTAGTGAGTAATATTCTAATTATCATAGGCACGGAGGTGGATGTCCTGACTTTAGATGCCTTCAAATATATGGGGAGACTAAAATTGTAGCTATATTCTAATGTTTTGTATTTTGAAAATAAAATAAAGGTGATGCCTATTAGGGTGTTGAAGTATGCTTCAATTACTATTTAGGGATCCACATTTATAGGATAGTATGAAGTATTGGAGCTTGCTAAGGTAGATAAGTTTGCACCAACACTTGGGCATCCTTGGTGGTATAAAAAAATGCAAACTTGTGTTTCAACAAAAGAAATATCAGTTTTGAGAAAAATAATAATAATGTTTTTTCATACCCCTCGATGATGTGAAGGATGCAACCTATATTGAGACTGTGAGTGAAGAATATATTAATACGATTTATGCACATAATTTTCATGACCCTGAGAATGTGGAACCATCTAAGGAAGGTGTACTTCATTAGGAAGAAATGAAATATGTCAATGATAAGACTAGTGTTTCTTATTATAATTGGGCCCATGGATTGTATGAAATGTTTGGCCATAAGGTTAAGGAAATATTCAACTAGATCATCAGGATGTGTATGAATAGGCACTTGGGGAAAAATCAATTATCTAAGTATACTGGAGAGGAAATATCTGACTCTTTCTTATGCACCAAGGAGTAATAGTGGAAGAATGAGGGAGATCTATAGGATATGATGGTTTGTATGTTTCATGGAACAATATCATGCTAGTGGGTGACACAAAAAGATAATCATTAGTGATGGTTTGAGGTTAAGGTAGCCTTCTTGACAAATTTTACTCAAAGCAAAACACTTTTTGTTATACACAAGTATGATGAAAAGACTCCCAATTTGTTATACAACCATAAATGTAAGAAATAATTGGTGCAAGGATAAAAATATTTACCACCATCTCTATTGGTACAAAATTTCTATTCTACTCTATGCAGATGTGTGTTTGCATGGTATATGCATGCTGATATTCAGAAATAAGTTACAAGTTAGAATGACACAACTGAAGGTATGGTTGACACTTTTGATTATTTTTATAATAAGCCACCAGTACATGAGGCTTTTTAAATTATGAAGGGAATCATGTTGGGAGATAAGTAAAAAGCACAAGAACTCATAATCTAGTTATTAGAAGAATCTGATATTGAGGTACATGAAGATATAATAGATATAGAAGATATACAATTAGGCTATGCCTAGAGAGTGAAGGGAAAATGGAAGATGATGTACCTCATTGATGATGAAGAATTAGATATCCTATCTATTAGCCATACCGAGGGTGCACATGACATAATGGAATCTATAGACGAGAAAACACGTGTATACCATGTGCCTATATAGACTATGAAAGTGAATATTGGCATTGAGGATGTACATAAGGAGGATATTATTAGAGACTATTAGTTAGAAGAAGAGGTTAAAAATATCATTGAGCTATTGTGTCACTTCCAAGATTTGTTTCCAAGGGGTTATAATGAGTTAAAGTGAGTGTATCCCTCATTCTAAGGTATGAATAATGAGATATACTCATTTAAAGATTTGTAGGTCCTTAAGGCATTATAGGGTATGATATCAACTCATTTATAGATGGATTTTTAGGGTACCAAAAGGTGTGTATTATGCATGAGGATCAAGAAAATACCACCTTTTCCAGTAAATGGGGAATTTTTTAATATATGGTGATGCCTTTTTAGTTAAATAATGTTCCTGTAGTGTTCTCGTGCATAATTGTGTAAGAATTTATGAATTCATTTATAAGCTCTTACACGTTTATCTAGATGATTGGACCAGTTATGGGTTTGTGAAAGATCATTGTGATAATTTGATATTTATGTTTGAGAGATGAAGGTAACTTAGCATATCCTTAATCATTAAGAAGTGTATGTTTGCTACACCCTTCGGTACTCTACTTGGGAGCATAATATGGAAGGATAGATTATTAGTACACCTTGCTAAGATTTCAATGATTTTGGGATTAGAAAAATATACCAATTAGAGTGAAATGCCAAGTTTTTATGGGCATACTGGCTATTACATGAAGTTTATCAAAGGTTATGCAAAGGTTGATGCACCCCTAGAGGAATTTCTCAAGGCCAAAGGAATGTTATATTGGGGTGACGTGTAGCAACAAGAATTTGAGACATTGATGGAGAAGCTTACCAATGTGCATATATTACACTTTCCTTCATGGAATAAGCCTTTCCATGTACATGTTGATGCCTCTGGCATGACTATTGGTGTAGTCTTGACACAACCAGGAAATGGTAATGTGCATCATCCCATATGCTTTGTAAGTAGGAATTTAACACCTGTAGACAAAAATTATACAACTACGGAGTGCAAGGCATTATCTATGATCTACGTACTTCATAGGTTTCTAAATTACTTATAGGCCACACTATTTTATTTTTTTAAAGACTATATGCCATTAAATTACTTTGTAAAAAACCTATTTTACAGGGGCACATTTTTTGGTGGATACTCCTTTCTCAGGAATTTAATTTTATAGTTGTAGTAAAGCCAAGAAATAGCAACTTGGGACCTAACCACTTGTCAAGAACAAATTTTGGATATGAGTTGCAGAGTATTAAACACATTATGCCTGACGCAAAGTTGTTATGATTGAACTACAACCTAACTTACTTGGAATACATAGCCATATGTTTACTCACTAGAGTTGTGATAAAGGGAATGAAGACCTTTGAGAAGAAGAAAATTCCTATATGTGCCATAGTATATCAACTCATTAAGGGTGTCTTATATAACTTGGGGAAATATGAGGTCTTACATAGATGTGTTCTAGAGCATGATTGCAAACCCATTATGGAGGAATATTGTGGAGGCATTGTAGGAAAAAAATATGTAGGGGAAGCTATTACATGCAAAATATGTTTAGTTAGTCTATGGCAAGAGACATCGTACAAGGACACTAAGTATTTTTTTAAATCATATGATCAATTCTAGCGAATTGAGAAGCCTGCAAATAGAGAAAAAATATCATTAAATCCCCTAGCAAGAACATAATATTTTAATAAATGGGAAATTTATTTTGTGGGTATTATTTCACCACCCACAAGAAAAAAAAGTGTACATTACATCATTAGATGTATTGATTATTTGACAAGGAGGGCATATGATAGGCCTACAAAATACTTATCTAAATTGATAGCAGTAAATTTCCTTTCAAAAAATATTATTATTAGGTTTAGGTGCCTATTGAGTCTAGTCAATGATAGAGAAAGTCATTTCTTAAATGATACTTATATAATTTTATTGGAAAATTTTATGGTATTTTCTGATAAGAGTACTCCTTATCAATCATAGGAAAATGACATCATTGAGGCTTTCAACAAGATCTTGGGACAAACACTAACAAATATATGTGTTTTTGGAAGAAAGGATTGAGATGACAAGGTATCATCCGTTCATTGGTCATATAGATAAACCTATAAATGTTTGAACAATTCCACACCCTATCATATGGTTTTGGGCATGGAGGTTGTACTACCTCTAGAATTTATGTTACCATCATTGTGTATTGCATATGAATGTGGATTAGATGATGAACATTTTGTAGATGAGTGTATTTAAAATTTGATGTAACTGGATGAGTGGTGCACCATTGCACTTTTGAGCCAAAAGATAAAAAAGGGAAAAAAAACCTTGCTATGATAGGAACATCAAGAAAAAAAATTTGCATTTGGAAAGATGTTACTTCTGTATGACTCCAAGTTTGTGCACCACCCATGGAAGTTGAAAGTCGATTTTTTGGGACGCTTTTTAGCAACCAAGATAAATTAGACTTAGGAGCATGTAAATTGAAAGCACTTGATGATGCCATGTTTCCTAGTTATTTCAATGGGAGTAGGATGAATCCCTACTATAAATAACCTTCCTTTATGTTTTTTAGTAAGAAAGGATTTCAACTAAGATTATATCTCTCTTTCATGTTTAAGTTTTTATTTTCTTGTTTTTTGTAACAAGAGAATTTGTGTACAGGACTTATTACTAATTATTGATTTGATGCACAAATGATTACAAATTATTTTATTATGGGGTGGAAAAAGGTGTGACTACATGCAACAATAAATTTTGTGAATTTGGTACTTTTTATATAGTTACTTAAAAGGTGTGTGCAATATTTTTTGAAGAAAGATGCTTGATGGGTAAAACTTGGGTATACATGAAAGAAAATTTAAGGTGTTGTAGGTTTTTAGAAGTGATGCTAATTTATAGGGATTTCTTAGATCAGGAAACCATGTAAATAAGATGTCACATAATATAACACAAGGGAGGCATCAACAAGAAGAACTACTTGGTATGTTGTGTAGAGGTAGATGGGTTGCGATGTAAGGAAGTACGCTAAATGATGACAGCAAAATTGGAAGTTGTGACACTACAGAAGGTTATGTTTACCAAAAGTGGAATACATTCATTGAGAAAATTTACAAAGTTTCGTTAAGATGGAGAAATTTGTTTTAAAACACGAAAGAAGTTTAAGACAGAAAAGTAAGAAAAAATGTATTAAAGATAAAAATTAAGTTAATGGAGTATTAAGTGTGGAAAATCTATAAATAGGGGGAATTCAAAATCATGTTATACCTTTCATTTGAAGTGATTTAAGTGATTGAGAAAACAAGAGTGTAAGTGATGGAGTGAAGAGTTTTAATAAAAAAACTTATGTGATAGAACAAACCAATGCAAAGTGCATCTTTTTTATTTGATGAGCTCCTTTAGTAGAGGAAGTGGAAGTTTTAGTGAAGGGTGAGAGAATGAGAGGATCTAGGATTTTTAGAATTGGAGAGAAATAGTTGTATGAGATTTAGAGTCATGAAGCTAGCATTACAAATCTTGGTGACTAAGAAGTTAGTGTATGATAGTAGAGTACACAAAACAAGCAAGAAATTTGATGAACAATACATGGATCCCAGGAGAATGTAAGATAATAATCACAAACACATAGAGCACACATTGATGTGTGAATTTAGGGATAAAAATGGAATTAAATAAACCAACCACATCATCACCTAAAAGTGGGGGTAAGGGTTGAAATAATAATCCCATTATAGAAGACACACTAGATAATTTTTTCTATTCTTAGAAATGTAGTACCCACAAGAAGTAATTATGGAAAAAAATTGACCTCTCAGCTTGCCAAATGCAAGATTAGTGAATATAATCATAGGGCACTAGGGAATGAGGCCACGATAAAAAAATACATGTTTCAAGAGTTTCCTATGAGGACCATAAAGGATTAGGAAGTGGTGGATAACTTCGTGAGGAAGATCCTTGAGAAGGTAGGCTTCTCAAGTTCTTAGAATTTTAATTTTTTGGCATACCTACACACCTCTTTTACTGGTTAATGTTAACATTACATGAATATTACTTTTAATTTTTGAGTAAAATAATGATAATTACATCTTGTTTTATTGGATGACTAATAAGGTTAAGGGAAAATGGAGAATACCTGGATCTAGATTTACCTGACAAGATGAAAATTGATTAGTTTTCCACTAAATTACAATATGGTAGGGGGAATAGAGGCATGAATGTTGAAAAACATGCATACCCTACAACTAGGGTAGTTCCCTAACTGGTAATTTTAAATCTTGGAACTTTAGGGAGATGGGGAGAGGTGAACATGAATTTCCTCTACATCACACATAAGATGTTGTACAAGATGCAACATAACATTGCATAATTCATCACCGATTAGATTAGTGAAGAAGATAAGGAATAGAACAAGAAGGGAGAAAATATAGCATGGGGTTTGATTATGCTATTGATTGTCTTCTAGTATATTTTTTTCCTCGATGGACCAAAAGATAACATTTGGATTTATCTGATGGAAGATAAGTCCATCAAGATATAATGTTTAGATTTCACATGAGAGGTTGTAATCAAAAAATTATATAAGGTAAGATTTGAAAAGTGGTATAATAGGATGCACATGACCTTTGAGAATGAATGGTGCATGCCAAGGGAGATTCCAAGAGAAGTATGTCAACAGGTGAAGTTTCCAGTCATGTAACACTTTATCCCTTATATGTTCATGATGACTAACGATGAAATGGGGCCATGGTGAAAATTTTCATTTGCATTCACCATCAAGTACTTCAAATGTGTAGTTAATAGAATAAAGGACAAACAAAACATGATATTTCACACAAATAATGTGGAATCATATTAGCATACTCTATGTATGACCTTTGGGTATGATTCCAGGTTGACATACTTGAGACATTGGATTCAGATACCTTAGCCCTTAATACCATGATGAATGTCATAATTGAAGGTATCATATGATTGTTTTTTTCATCTTATGGATAAAAGCAAAGGACTTGAAGTAAGTTGAGGTGTGTTACTCCTATATGCCTGAACCAAGGAATGACGTAGGGGATCCTAAAGGTAAGTGAGAAATAACACCACCTCAGCACAAAGAAGAAGTCACAAGAGAGGAGTAGGAGGACATTTCTTTGAGTATAGTTTGGAGAGAAGAGATGTAGTATAATAGAATAGATGAAAATAATGACATAATATTTTCTCATATTGACAAGGTAAGTCCATTAAGGACTGAGAAAGCACACAGGAGAGACTTCATTAAGAAAAATATTTAAATGTATAAATAAAATCCTAAATATATATGTAACAATGCTAACATATAAATAAGTAAATTTATATTTGACCCAAGTAAATAAGAAATTAAATGTAAAACCATAGTTTCATGTAACGAGATAAGAAAACTTAGTTGATTCACAAATAATCCTAGACTACATGCCAAACTGATGAACAGAAAGGGAAAAGTGTCACACCAAACCTCATAAAATTGCATGAGCATCAGGAATGAAGGGATTAGGGAACTTGTGTAGGGTCAAGGGCACTTGGGGTGATATATAACTTCTTGGGTGTCTATGACATCTTAGAAGGTCAAAAAACAAGCTTTGCAAGGTTACAAGTTATTTGTTTTCCTTCACCTTTGGTCTCTCCTATGTCACACTAAGTTTGCATATTTCACCTATAACTTGTAATGAAGAAATGACCTATAAAACACCCAAACACATGAAAATCCCAAAAATAAAATAATGCAAATGATGGGTCAAAATGTCCTCAAATCTCACAAAGTAAACTTATTATTGAGTGTTGTACTACGTCTAAGACCCAATGTATTTATATGTGTGTGTGTGTGTGTGTGTGTGTGTGTGTGAAGGATTGTACACTAGGTAGGTCTTGTGTGTTTTGTAATTGAATATTAAGTAATAAATAGATGTAGAAATGTAAATAGATGTGTGTTTACATATAATGAACTCCCCTCCTATGATGTATATGAAAAAATTCAACCCCTTACCCTTGAATGGATGCTTGAATTCTCTTAAGCTACCTTTGAATGCAACCTTAGGTTGTGGTAGTAAATGCTTAGTCCTTGGTCCTTTATTATGATCACATAACTTTATATTTATATGATTAACTTTATATTAATCAGTAAAAATCTAACTATTAAGAAAATAAGATTCTCAAATGGCTATAAAAGACCCAAAGGATGTAAGCAAATTACAAAGAGATAGGGGTGTGCATAGAGGATGCAGGCACCTAAGAACTAATGTCCTAGCTAAGCGCTAAAGTCCAGGGTGAGAAATTATGAAGTATAAAAGACACATTGGTATGGAAGGAGTGTAATATTAAAATAGGAAATAGAGAGAAATAAAAATATGGTCAAAAACAATGATCAATTAGTACTCTTCTCACTTAGGAATCATATGAGTAGTAGTATCCAAATCAAGACTAGATATATACACAAAGTGTCTACATTTTCCCTCACTTTCTGTTGTTGAGAATTTTCATGATAAAATAAAATAGAGAAGAGAGGCATACCCAATAATTGGGTATATCAATGACATAAACGTGTCAAAAGAAAAGGAAAAATGTGGAGTGATAAAAATGTGAAGCGTGGAGACTACAAAAGAGAAAGTAAAAAGAAATGACAATGATGATGACTCTGGGGTGAGAGCGTATGTGTGGATGTCACAATGCACCTTTTTTTGATGCTAATTGATTTTGGTGTTGATGTGTTATGATGTAGGATGATATTACTACCACTTCTCATAAGGATGGAACTACGAAAGATAAGAATGAACAAGTAGTCAAAACCATGTATATGAAAAAATTGATCAAAATGGGTAAAAAGTATGTAAGGAAATATATAAAAATGTGAAAAGGAACATGTGAACCTAATCTATTATTAGGAAAAGAGATAAAAGGGATCCTAAATATGTTTTAGAAGAATGATTATTTTGGGAGATCTCACACCAGGTGTGTTGAATGCAAAATTTTCAAGCAATCTTATGCTGAGAAATGGAAGAAGTGTAGGGAGAAAAATATAGACCCATCCTTTAACCTTTAAATTATTCCCACAATTTGAGCACCACTGTAGATGGTGTGTAAAAATTTGATCCATTTTGAACAATTTTTATCTAATGCGAAAGTAGAATAGATAGTGTAATTCATGCATGTTGAATGCTTAAGGATTGTGTGCCCTATAAAATCCTCTATGTAAACTACCGAAAAATGTGATGAAATGATATTTTTGTGTAAATTACCCCTAGTCAAAGGCATCCAGGAAGGGATGGGGGAACCTAGGCATTATTTTCTAAGTCTGGGAACTAATATTTGTGTTGTGTTGAAGACCTAAGTCAGGAGCTAGGCCATTTTTGATACTGAAGAATGTCATGTATTGGTTATGAACTATGACTGTAAGATGATGTATGGGGTGATTAATTCAGCCAATGGATGCACCCCATAATTTTGGGTGCATGCAAAATTATTGATGAGTATGCGTCCCAAAGGAGGACTGACCGTTGTGATGAAATTGATGCCCTACAGGGGAGGAGTGTGCTTGGAAAAAACCCAAGCACATGAAAACAAAGTGGATAGGAAAATAGGTATTAGTTCAAGTAAGATAAAAATGCATGTAGAAGACAAATTGTAATCTAAGAATGCCAGAAGAAAATATAATCAAGTAATAACATAGAAAATTTAGACCATGAAAACCAGATCGTAAAAATGGGACATCGTTGACGATTTCAGAAAACAAGCAAAGACGTCATGGCCTATCAGTTAAAGTGTCCACGCAAGACAAAGGGAAAATCCCATGAACAATAAAAAAACAATGATAAACAATAGAAATAAAATAGTAATAGACAATCATGGTAGTGTTGTCCAAATTTATCATTTGTAATGAAGTTAATGCACTAGCTACTAAAGAAACTAGCAAATAAGAAATGATGGAGAGTTTATGCTACCTCAGATGTGATATGGGCACGAGATGGTTGTTTCTTTCTCCGACATGATATATCTATAAAATTGTGAAAAATATGGATTATATACGTATATGTGGGAGTTCCCCGATAATGCGGTTCCAAAAATTTATTAGCTTCCTTTCGTGGATGTCAACCCCTATTTATTTAGAAATAGTGATGTAAAGGATGAAATTACAAAAACATGCAGAAATAAGAATATCACTAAATGTGTAAAGATGAATTTAACTAATCTAATAGATAATTAGATGAAAATAATTGTAAATTGACTATTACCTGGTCAGGATCAATTGTAACCTCAACTATGCAGAGGCAGGTTAACGGTGATCTAAGAGGGACAATATAGAGTGTAAGATGAATATGCAGATCTAAAGGGACTAAATTCAAACTGGAGGATGATAGGATACTTTATAAGTTATGAGTATTATATAGGAAAGAATCAAAGATAGAAAACCATAGGAAATGGCCAAAAAATCAGTAAATGAGATACATCTGAAAAACTAGACCTGGATCGACAATGATTTAACTGGGTTGGAGGCAACTATAGAATAATTGGTTAAATCTAAGGATAAATGGATGAGAAAGAAAAATTCCAAACAAAAAGCTCATGAGGAAGATTTCTCAAGAATATATAAGTGTTCTTGTTGATTTTCTAAACCTGTAAGAGATTAGATATGATAAATATCTAGATAATATGATAAAGATGAATAAATAAACATGATGATAATGATAAACCTCATGACGGATGACTGTGAGTTATGCAAGCATGCTGAAATGATGTCCCAAATATATGTGGATGATTCCAGGATGTTTCATCTTGAGGAAGGCTTCTCATCTCACAAGAAACCCCAAAGATGCATGCATCTGATGATGAATAGAAGAAAAGCAGTTAGTTTGAAAAGGGGTCGATGGATACCAGGTTGGGTTGCCATCGATTGTGGGGAAATTTTCCCTATTGTGAATGATTTTCTACTTTTGATAGGATTTTGGTGTTTTTTAAGGATTTGGCGAGTGTTTTAAAGCATGTAGGTTGAATTAGGTAACTTGGTGGTGAATTTAGGATAAAAGCATCCCAAATGGTAAGATGAAGGGAAACAATTAATTAATAGGAATTAATTGATTATTAATAATAAGAATTAAGGTGGATGAGATAATTGGGCATGTAAGATATTCAAATTATTAATTAATTAATGAAGATTTGGATGCCATTTAATTAAATAAGGTGATTGAATAAATATGTGCATGAAGCGATGATGGTATAGATACCGAATTTAGGTGTCTATAGGTAGCATAGGGTTCCAAAAAGAAAAATGTTGCAGATAAAACAACTGCTAGCATGTTATAAAAGTATAATGTAAGTCAAGACATGCGTAATCCAATGTAATGTCCTAGTATGAGTACGAATTTGTATAAATCCAAAAAATGACACATGTGGTGTGTATACAAAAGTGGATAGCCCTAGGATCCTCTGCAAGATTGATAATAGGTATTGTGACAAAAATCCATATTACATGTATTGATCTACATAAAGTCTGTAATCAAAAGTAGAGAGCAATTGAACACACATGTGTATATGGAAAACATAATGACATATAATGTATCTATATAGAATAGTAAGAAAGATGTAACATATGAGTATAAGTAAGAAAAACAATGTGTAACCAAGATATGCAATATGCCCTTGATGAATGTGATATGAAATGGAATGGAAAGTGAGCATGAGGGAATCTATGTTCCCCTAGAGTGAATATTAATTAGTATGCATGAGATGAGGTTTAGTTATACATGCCCCCTTATAAGTCAAGAATGAACCACAAAAAAATAGTACCCCATCAAGAAATGGTTTCAATGTGTTGTCAATGTGTGTGCTAGAAAGATATGATCATCAAAGTGTAGAGAATGCATGAATAAATGAATTCCGAACTGGAGTTTACCATAGGGTAGTGTGTCATGTCAAATGTGTACGAGAGATATATGTCATGAATACATGGGATGTGTAACATGTGTCGTGTCAGATGAGTGTGAGAGATTTGTATTTTGAACACATCAAATGTGTAATTTTTTTGTTGATTGTGTGTAATAGAGATGTGTTGTAAATGTTTTGATTTTATATTAGGTTGTTTCAAATGTATGTGAGAAATATATGTCATGAAATATCCAAATTTTTAGTGTGTTATGACTATATCGAGGGTGTAATATGTTGTGTTGAATGTGTGTTATAAATAATGTGTCATAAATGTATTGAGTGTGCAGTCTATATAGGATTCCATCAAAAATCAAGTGTGAACTATAGAAAAAGATTGCATCATCAGGTAATGACGATACTAATGTATCAAGATGGTTATGTTGTATGTTAAATACTACATGGGAGGTGATGACAATATGAGAAGAGGTTTTATGCTATAGGGGGTGGGGAAGAATTAAGCATGATGCCCCTGATAGAGTGATGGTGAATGTGATATCTGATGAAAGTGAAAGATGAGGCTCCTCCACTTGATGCTTGTGGAGATGATGGTGTCTGATGATAATTTAAGATTTGTGGTGGATGATATAAATTACAAGTCAATGAATGAGAGCTATACATCCGAGACCTAGGAGGTGATGACTACCAATGTGGCAAAGACCATGAAGGAGATGTTCACCTATATGAAAGAGAACATGAAGGTGATGAATGTGTATGGGAGTAAGACTTCAGAGGCTATGGAGACCTTTGTATATAATATATTGGAGGTGATGACCAGCTATGTGAAATAAGGTGAGGTTTTGATGTATACATAGGCAAAGGAGTGGTCAAAATAAGATACCTAGACTTGTGTGGTAGACTAGAAAATAGATGAGACTGTGTAGGACATGTACAAATAGGTGATCTAAGAATGAATTGTGCTTTAGATTTGAGAGGCCACAAGGTCCTAGATGATCTAGATAATGCAATAACTACCTCAAGATGAGGTTATGGAAATGGTCTAGCTGGCAAAACACCATTGATAGAAATGAATTTCTTGTTATGAATGAATTTTAGACGTGATTGATTTATAGAGATGATAGACTTAGATGCACAGACCAAGGGGAGACCTAAAAGCATGTCACACATTTTGAATTAAGGCACCAAAAGATAGGGAAAAATTATGGTAAGAGTAACATGAGTGACTATAAGATTGAAAAAGCCATATAATTTTGGGATTAGATATGAAATTTGAGACAGTGAATAACCGATAATGATAAGAAGTACAATAGAACACACATTGATGTGATATGATGGATCAAATATCATGTTATTGATAGAAGTGGAATCAATAGAAGTATGGATGTAGAATAATAATCATGATTGGAAATAGAAATGATCGATACAAATAAATCAACATTAGAAATAATAAAATCAAGATCCCTTGATGCATGAGGAGGTACTACGTGATATGCATGATTTTTTGAAGATTTATTCACTTGATTATCATGTTTTAGAAGAGTAATATTGAATATTTTGAGCTTATGATTTTTCTAACTTGTTAAGATGCGTCGGTATCATGAATTTCAATAGCATTATTATCGATATGATCCTTGATAATATTGTGAACTTTGAAACATCAATCTATAGAATTTCCAATGTGTTAATGATAGTTGCATCTAAAATTTTCATTGTAATTATGGATCATAGCATCAAATGTGTACAAAATGAGTTGAGGAGGAAGTGTGATAAGATTTCTCTCAATAAGTTATGAAAATAGAAGATATAGAGTCATAATCAATTTGGTATATATATGTTGAGGCAATTTCCATTGAATTTATTTAGTGTTAGATAAAATGATGACAATGACTTTAGATTTAATAGGTTTTGTAGAGGGCTTGAAATTTTATTTGTTTTAAGAACAAGTAGAATATTAAACATGTTCTTGATACTTAATATTTCCTAGAGATAAGAGTTTAGTTTTACATAGCTTAAGACAATGCCATAATCAATCAAATGATGGAGATGTCCCAAAAATAACACTCTTTGAGAGGTAGAAATTGATTTTGAATAAAAAAATCTTGAAGTTCAGAGTCCAAAAGAACATTAGTCATCTTAGATAAGTTATTCTTATATTCCAATATATAATCTATTAGATGCTCATTTTATCATTTTTTAAGTTGTGCAAGTTAAGCATATGATATCTTAGAGTCGATACTGATAGAGAAATGAGAAACTAAAATATGTTACTGAGTGGATAGGTAGATCATAGAACCAATGCATCACATATTTTTGAATATTACAAGGAAAGATAATAGCTAAAAAAGTATGATCAACCGTAATATCTAGGAATGCAATGTGAAATACTTAGAGGTGCTCTTGTTGGTCACTATGAACATTGAAAATGGGAAATAAGGGATGAAAAATTTAATTGGAAGTGCATAAGTGGAGATAGTGGGTGTAAAATGGGAATGGAATAGCAATGTAGAATCCAAAGATGGAGAGTAATGAGAACTATCCTATTGTAATTAATGAATTTACACTTAAAGGACCTAATAATGATAATCTAAGTCTCGAGTGTAAGTGGAAGAAACTTATCCCATATGAGAAATAATATTTGGAATGAAATGGTAAGATAAATTAGAAATAGAAACATGCATGGTGGAAGTATGCGTAAGGGTGGAAATAGGTGGTTGAGTAACAACGATCATGAATGTAGTGATGGATGTAGGAATGTTAAGGTCTGTAAGGTTTTTGACCTCTGCATGAGAAATGAATAAAATAAAATCTAGATCTTGGGGATGCACAACGAGATGATCATTAAGTCCTTGAAATTGGACTTCAGTAAATTCACCATAATATTGAGTCATGGTGGGAGAATAAAAAGAGAGAATTTGAAGGTCATGTTCACCAAATAAATAAGAAAAATTATTAAATGGACAAGTAAAATTCTAAATACATATATGTAATAGCGCTAAAATATAAACAAATAAATGCATATTTTACCCAAGTAAATATGCAATTAAATGTAAAACATTAGTTGCAAGTAAAGAGATAAGAAAAATTACCTGATTCGTAAATAATCCTAAACTATATGGAAGTAAAAAACTAATGAATAGAAAGGGAAAATTTTCACACGAAACCTTCTAAATTTATTCAATCTTTGGGAATGCTAGGAATAGGGCTCCCATGTAGGGTTGAGGGTTCCTGGGGAACCAAAGACCTTCCATGGAACCTATGACTTCTAATAAGCATAGAAACCCAGATTCATAGGGTCATAAGATGTTTAGTGTCCTTTGCCTTTGGTCTTATGTATGTTGCACTAAGTTTGTAGATGTCACATGTTACCTAAAAAGAAGAAATGACATGTAAAACCCTTAAATGCATCAAAATCCAAAAAACAAAATAATGTAAATGAGGGTTCAAACTATCCTTGGATGTCATGAAGTGAACTTATGACTAATTGGTGCACTACATCTAAGACCCAATGTAGTTCTATGTGTCTGTGTGAAGATATTGTTCCCTAGCTGGCTCTTGTGCATGTCTAACATGAATAGTGAGCAATATAAAGATGTATAAATTTAAATAAACTTGTGGATTTCAACAATGAACTCCCCTCCTATGAATTGTATGAAGAAATGCGGTCCCTTACCCTTGAGTGGATGTTAGATGGATACTTTAATGCTCTTAAGATTCCTTTTTATAAAAACATTAGTAGTGGGAGTATATATTTAGTAGTTGGTCCTTTATTATGATCACATAACTTTATATTTATATGATTCCCTTAGCTAAATTTCACAATTAATCACTAAAAACAAGACTAGTAAGAAAGTAAGATTCCCAAACAGTTAGAAAGCACCAAAAATATGATAGATAAATATAAAGAGGCTGGGGAACCCATATGGGAGAGGGGCACCTCGGCACTGGTGTCTTGGCTTAATGCTAGTGTCTAAGGTGATAAATTCCAAAGTATAAAAATATAGACTAGGATAGAATGAGTGTAAGACCAAAGGATAAAACAAAGAGAAAGAAAATGTGGCTAAAATTAGTGATCAATTAGTACACTTGTTTCTTAGGAATCACATCAATAGTAGTATGTAAATCAAGACTGGATAAATACCCAAAGTGCATGATTTATCGTCTATAATCCTAAATTGTATTTGATGAAAAGGAAAAAGATAATTATAAGGAAGTAGTGTTATCTCATTTTTTTTGTTTACACAAAAATTTAGTGATAACCCTAGGATTTCTTTTTGAACTGGTTTCCTAAAAATGCCCTTTCAGAGAGATAATCGGGTTTTTAGGTTTTCATAGCAAGACAACATGAGTTTTGGATGCTTCATGTTATCTATTCCTTGAAACCTAAAACCCACATCAAGTAAGTCTTTCAGGTTTTTAGGTCCACCGAGCATCGGAACATGCCTTAATCAGAACATGCTTCATGTCGCATGTTTTCTGATTTCTGAAACCCAATTTTCTCCTTTCTATTGGGTTTTCAGGTTCTCTGAGCATCGAAACATGCCTTGTTCAGAACATGCTTCATGTCGCATGTCTTCCTATTCCCGAAACCTGACTCACCCCTTTGTTTCAGGTTTTCAGAACCATCAAGCATCATGATTCATGTCGCTTGTTTCCCGCAACCCGCAACCCGAATTAATATGAAATCCTGTGTCAAGTTTCTGGATATCCCAAGCATGCTAACATGGAATTAATGCCGAGTTGTCAGGTAGTTGACACACGTGTCAATTGAAGTGTATTAAATGTGAAATTTCTTATAAATACTCAGATTTCCACGTCATTTTTACCAGATGTACTTTTTACCTCGTGGATTTTCGTGCATGTGTCTTCGACCCTGAAACCTGAATCACCTATGTGCTTGATTGCGTTGCTCGTTTTTGATCATTTTTCAATCTGATTGAAGGTATTTCCCTTGTTCTTTATTTTTGAAGTTTATGGAAGGATTGTGTAATAAGATTCCTAGAATCCCTCTTTCTTTTGGTTTAGGTTTTTGGTTTTTGTTTACTTTTTCCTTTTTGGGTTGCTTTCCAATCAAGTTTACATTTTAAGGTTCCCCCTTGAAAAGATTAAAATTATTCCTTAGAATATATCATTGATATGAGATTAGAATAATTTATCAAAGATTCATAACAATGGGGAGAAATTTGCAGGTTTTAACCTAACAAAAACCTAATTCCCTCTCTTCGGGTTTCGCAGGTTGTTTTGTAGCTTCCAAAACCCCCAGTGTTGTAGGTTTTTCAAACCTTCTGACATCTCCAGTGTTGCAGATTTTTCAAACCTTCCGTCATCTCCAGTGTTGTGGGTTTTTCAAACCTTCCAACATCTCTGGTGTTATGGGTTTTTCAAACCATCCGACATCTCCAATGCTATGGGTTTTCCAAACCTTTTGACAGGTTCAACTGATTTTTGGTACTTCCCAAGTGTTTGACACCCACTGATCTCTGATACTCTGTGCAGTGTTTCGAACCTCTAAGATTTTTGAGCAGGTCCTCAAACCAGAGGTGTTTAAAAATCAGAAGCAGTTAGTTCATTCTTCTTTTTGAAATTCCTCATGTCGGATCCTGGTTCATCATAGGATAAGATGAAAAAATCAGGGAGGATGAAGTACAAATTTAGGAAGGTGGAGTCTCCCTCCTACATTGATTGTAATTATGACATCTAGGATACAGAGCTCAGAAACATAGATATGGAATATTTTTGGAATAGAGTTAAGATTTCTTCGCAGACCCCATGGATGAAATCAATAGTTGGCAGTGGTCTTCCTCTCGCAGTAGGTTTCCCCATGTCTTCTCAGTGCCCTGAGTTCATCTTGTCCTATGCTTCAAACTATGAATTTTCTTCTCATTGTGTGAAAATTCAGGCGGGAGAGGTCTTAATCAAGTTGGACAGAGGTTACTTCGATGATCTTCTCAAGCTGCCTAACTTTGAGGAGTATGGAGATGTAGATCTCAAGTCAGCCCAAAAATCTTGGGACAATGATCAAGGGATTGTATCAAACACGTGAATAAGAAGTTCCTAATCAAAGCCAAGCCGGTTGATTCTAGGTTCCCAAGACTTGTTCCTAGAAGTGATTTAATTTAGGAAATCAATGATATCATTACTCTGTTGAGTCGGGTTTTTGGTTTCCCCAAATCAAATGTTTTCCAAGGATGGATGTACCAGTTCATGATCATTATTAAGAAGAATCAATAGGGGATTGATTGGGGTACCCTTATCAGTAACGAGATAGATTCTCAAATGACAACAATCTTGTCTACTGGGAAGTTTTATATGTCCTTGTATGTCACCTATACAGATGCCGGTATGAGGAATTATCCTTGATTTGACTCAAAGGGGAACAAGGCAGTGGAAAATGTTTATCGGTATTTTCCTCAGTTAACAAGAAAAGGGTCCGAATACCAATTCGAAAGGGTAAATGATGCCTTATTTTACGAGAACATCTGTAGATTAAACCCCAAACTGAGGAAAAAGAGAGTCTCTGATGAGGCATGGGCTAAAGTTTCAAAATGGGGTTGTGTCTTTTTGCAATTCAAGAAGTTCACATATCTTCAAGTAGTCATGTACCCAGGCGATCCTTTCCATTTGCCTAGATATCTAGGGGAAAAACTAATATTGATGGAGTTGGTTAGGAAATTTTTTGATTTTCACAAATTCCAATAGAGTAAACACAAGGCCACTGTATCCTTCCCAATTTCTATTGGAATGTATACTTGTTCAACGGTGGTAAAAGCCAAGAACATTGTACATGAGCTTGAAGATAAGTTGAAGAAGCACATGAAGCCTCGAGAGGGGTTTGAATTTCAAGGATTCCTTAAGTCATATTGAACTCTATACCCACATGTACCAAGCATAGAAGACATCTGGATTGATTTACATGATGAGGTTGATGTCCAAAGAAAAGATCATAGCAGGTTGACACTTACAAAGATTCAGACCCTTGAGCTTGCTGACACACCGGAAGGTACTGGTGATAATGAAAGTGTTTTGGATCCTTCCTATGATGGATTCAATTAAGATCAATATGTTTTCCCACCTATTGATTGGTCTATCGGTGAAAAAGCCTCCATTACAGATATATCAGCCCTGATCCTCGCACACACCAAGGAATGGCTCACCTCTTCAGGAATGATTTTCAAAGAAGATAAGTTTTCAAAGTTGGTTGTTGTAGAGGCAAGGCCCTCCAAAAAGGAAAAGGACAAAAGCTCTTCCAAGGGACCTATAAAGGTCAAATTTGTCAAGAAGAGAAGAGAAGAAGAAACCCCTTCAAATGTTACTCCAGTTGAAACGGTGAACGTGCCAGAATCACAAACACCACCAGAAATAGGAGAAATTTCTTTGGAAAGAGAGGTGAGCCATCCCCTAATTTCACCATTTGTTGACTGCCCAACTGAAGTAACTTTATCTCTTGCATCCCAGGCTTTGGCGTCAGGATCTGCGCTTCCTACTTCACAACCACTTCTACCCCCTCTTTCCCCTTCCACTTCATCATTCATGGCCAGCATTTTCTTCAGACTCTTACCCCTCTCTGCTGGGACCAAAGCAACTACAGATATGGCCCCTCCTACGCCTCTTTTCACCGAATCTACTACCACATTGATAACGGTTCCCACTCCACCAATGAATCCCACTCCGCCTAAAAGTATGATACCAACTTCTACTACAATGACTACTCCTTTTGGTATGCCTCAATGGCTACTTGAGAAAACTCCAAGGAAAAGGAAGGTAGTTGTACCCATACTAGCCTTTGATTTTAGTGCACTCAAGGCTCCTACTGCTAAGTCAGCCAAAAAACCCAAAATAGTTTCGAGGGTTTTAGTGGATGCTTCGGGCCATAAGTTTGCAAAGGTAGCCACTCCCCCGATGAACAAGACCAAAGAGGACATAGTGGCCTCTGATTATCAGATAACTAGGGTTGATCTAGGAGAGGTGACGGCAGAAGGAGCACAACAAGATGCACGAGATGCTATGAACGTGCTATGCAAGAAATTGAATGAAATAAAGGACAGCATAGGGATGAGCTTAAAGAAAAGGTGGAGCAGTTGACTGAAGTATTACTTAAGCTCTCAAAACCCCTTGAATCTATACCATCATCCTCTGTTCCTATCGGGTTCAATTTCTCATCGGTACCTATAATTGAAAAGATTAATGAAAAGGGGAAGGTGGTCGACGAATGGACCCAAAGGCTGCTCCTACAGGGGAAAGAAGTAATCCAAGACACTGTGGAAGTCTATCGATCTTTGGAGAATATACAGAGTGATGGTGAAAAGATGGATGATGATTTCTCTCAAGAGGTCAGTCACCTGGAGTTGACTTTCGAAGCTCTCCAGGTGATGAAAAAAATCCCATCACGCATATTGGTAAAAGAGGGCATCATCCCACATATGGATAAGCATTTCCAGCTGACCAAGGCCATTAGATTCAGAATAAAGATTCTCAATAAAGCTTGCAAAAAATTGAGAGAATTAAGAGATCAATTGATTGACAGCACGAGTGACGTGGAAGAGGAACTGAGAAAAATTTGTGCAAAAGTGTCGGGTGGAGACTCAGGCATCCTACCAGTTGATGGTCTTTTCAAACAAATCCAAGAATCAATTCAGCATGAACCAACTCACGGATTTAGCATTGAAATCATTGACAGGTTTGTAAATATTGATATTCTTTGGAATCCCTGAGAAAACTCAACAAAAGATTGAGAAAGCTTCCCGGAAATGTCAGTGACACTCATGAAACATGTGAAGTTCTGAGTGATCATTCTACTGCACCTGATGAAAATGAGATGCAAGGTATAATCTGGAAATTCCAAGAATTTCGGAACAAACAGGCTTTGCTGGAAGAAGGGAAAGACGAAGAAGAGAAAGATGACGATTCAGACTAAGTCACAATGCAACATGTCATTTCAATCTTGAAATTGACATGTCTTTTTCATTTCTGTTTTGTCACATAGGAAGTAAGTTTTGACTTGGTCTCCTGTGTGAGAGCCAAGTAAAACAAGACTCTTGTTTGAACACTTTTTTATAGGGTTTGTCCTATTTTCTCTCAACTCTTTTTTATAAATAAGGGATGTGCATGCATTCCAAAGGGTTGAAATTTTTGGAATATTGAGAACTATTGTGAAGAAGAAAAACTATGTTTTCTCTTTTAATCATTTAAGGAATAAAAGCTGATGCTATTTTGCAAACCTTGTGTTATGAGATGTATCTTTCTTAAAATATTGTTCTTATGTTCATAATCTTAAGCTATTCTTCATTTAACATCTTGATGGTTCTAATCATTTCAAACATTACATTTGTTATCTAAAGCTTGTATGATTATTTCGTGCTCTGTGCTTACTCGAAAGAAAATACATTCCTCTCATTTCCTTTCCATTGTGTTTCTTCCATAATAATAATTTCCTTTCCAATTCATTTCATTTCGAAAGAGCAATATCTTTACCTATTATGAATATGGATTTCGGGATTCTATCCCAACCCCAATGGTTAGATTAGTGTGAATATTGTACATATTATTTCTATTGTGTTTTAGATTAGTAATAAACAGGCAGCCTCACCTGCCCTTGAGGAGGGATTCGATCCCATGTACTGTGGTTGAACCTCATATTTCATCTTGACAAAATATCCAACCAACAAGTAGATCATGGGGAGTTTACATGTAAGGATGAAGGGGCAAAGGAACAACCAATTCCCATGGAAGCTATCCTACAGAAGGACATACAAGAAAAATAAGAGGATGACCAAAATAAAATATCACTCAGAGAAAAAATACCAATGTGTGAAGAAGAGATGCACACATCATAAGAGGAAGATCATGAGAAAAATAAGGAAGAGGGTGATAACACATATGTCATCTAGGAGGATATCGGCACATACAGTGAGACAATTAAAAATCCATTCACACCCAGGAAGAATCATATTAAGGAAAACATGGTAAGGAGGTGATGACCACCATAATCACCATACATGATATGTATTGATGATCCAATAAAGGTTCTGAGAGTAGGGTTTAAGAGTACAGTTAGGACAGAGAAATTATTTGGCTGGGATTTAATTTATTAAGAAAAAATAGAATATATATATATATATGATACTTCTTAATTAAGTAACAAGTCAGATATAAACAAAAGAGTACACATTTTGACATAAGTGATAAATAATTAAATTTAAAACCCTAAGGTGTAAAATAATGGACAATATACTTCACCCAGTTCGCAATGATCTCAAAGATGTATTGAGCTGGAAAATTTATGAAATGGAAATACAAATTTTTGTAACTGTTCTTAGAAAAAAAATTGACTGTCAAATGAGGCTATACAAAAGTTCATAGGGAAGTTCAGGAGTTCCCAAGGATCTATTGAACCAATCTAGGCATTAGTGTCCTATCAGGTCCTCATGTTTTGAATTTTCCTCGGTCAGAACTATGTCACAAATATTTTCTTTTGGTTACTTGTATGTCACAACATGATCTCCGAACTCACCTTTAACCTATAAAAAAATGATATCCTAAAAGAAAAAATATGTAAATGGGGATTCATACTGGCCCCAATGGCTACTTGATTGAGTGAAATTACAATCTAGGCATTGCACTACATTTCAGACTCCATGTATTTCTACATGTGCATGTGAAGAATCATGCTCTAGGTGGCTATTCGGCAACTTACACTTGATAGTGAGTAATAGATAGATATATAGAATGAAGATAGATGTGTATTTGGAAACTTGAACTTGATGCATAGATCCATCACATTTTCATCCAATATTCATCTTATTAACATTAAATAGAATTCATACAAAATAGTTCACTATTTTTGTAGTTATCTTGTTTGGTTTAGAATAGCTAAAAACATATTAGAACTGTCCTTATTTACCTTCAAGGTCCTCAAAACATCTCATAATCTATTTTTCCACCTTATACAATGTTATTTCATTTACTAAAATAACTTCATATCATGAAAAATATTTATTCACTCTCCCTTTCCTCTAATGCTCTTCTTTAGCTCTCAACCCCCAAAACAAGAAATTTTCTCTGTTGGCCTTTTATGGATCTTTCCAATGCTTTACCCTATTTTTAATATCAAACACACATTAATATGACCACACTTTGGTTTTAGAGGTCCAACATATCCTCCTTTCACTTTTCTACTCAGACTTGTTTTTTGTGTCATTAACACCATTTCCCCTTGATTGATCTTGATTGGGATACTCTCTATAACAAAAGATGAAGGTAATTGCATTTTCAGTTACCCCTTATCATTAATGATATGTGTGATCAATTCCATTACCTCATTCTTAATTCCCTTCTCTAAACAACGTACCCTCTTCTAAGGACCAACTAACATCCTTTGTAGCCTTATTAACACTATTTCCTAGGTGTATTTTATCCTCTAGAAGGTTCCAAACCTCAACCTTAGTATTTTTTCATACCCATTTTATAGTTTTATCTATGTGGAAAATATCAAGCCTCAAGGTCATCTCTAAAGACCAATTCCTTTTTTAAGATGTACTCTCCATTAGGTCTAAAATGTGTTTATCCTACTGTGATAATGTACTGTCAAACATAACTCAATATTCCACCACTAAAAACCCAAAATTACTTATAAATATTGAAATTGATATTCCAACCATTAATTATACCAAATTCTAATATTTATCTTCTTTTTTTGAGGTTTCAAATTACAAACCCTATCCATGAGGAAGTGTTAGCGCGAGAGAGTGTATTTCTGACACAAAATGAAATGTATTTGTTTTCAAGACTCCAAATATTTTGTGTTGGTATATATTGACCTCATATACATTTCTAGTTTAACAAGGAATAAAATATCTTCATCAAATTTTATTTTTCTTATAATTTATAATAACTCTACCTAGGACACATAGTCATAGTTTTGAATTTGTGTAGATTTTTGAAAATGCAATGAGTAAGGAGAGTTTTAATATTATTTCACAACTAAGATCTGACATCTATCATCCATGTCATGTTAATATATAAAAAATCATACCTCAATAGAAAGGCTCATATCCTTGTATTCAAAATATTATTAAATGTTGTCACAGTTACATTCTTGTAAAAATATCTCATATAAGAAAGTAATATATCGCATTAACCTCTCATTAAAAAAATAACTAAATAATCTTCCTCTATTTTATCTTACAAATGTATTTCCACGTGACAACGAATCTTCTCAGGATGAAATTTTCAAAACCTGCACAATACATACACACTCTAGAAAGTTGAAAACATAATGCCCATTATTTGACTTCCATGAAGTTTTTTTGAATAAACAAGTAACTATATATGTCCATCAATAAAATCATTATCCTAAAACAATGATATCAAAAGAGAACTCAAAAAAGTGCCAAAGCAAGATCATTATACAATGTAAAACAAAGTTTTTATTTTTAAATTTGAAGTTTTCATACAAAATATTCTCCTTACCCCTCTCTCCTTAGTTCCTGCTCCACAAGGAATATGTCCTAACTGCCTCATACAAACTCATATACTTGAACTCTCCTCTTGCATGTCCCTCTTATTGAGTCATAATTTCTACATTGTGACATTTCATATTCCCTAACTAACTCCTCAAAGTGTAACTGACTCATATGACTCATCACATGCCTTTTTATTACTATCATGGCATTTTAACAATATTTTGGAGAATTTAAGTGACCTTATACTCCTCAGGACACAACTAATTTACTTGAGCACACTGACTCCTCAACTAGGAAATTTCATCATTGTAGTTACATGTTTTAAGTCTTGAATTTCAAAATTGGAGGGAACCTTATATTTTGAAAATTTTAATGGTTTAAACCTTGAGAATGAACTCGTGATAATGAGGTGTCTGGAAATATAAGGAAATGGAAGGAACTTAAAGTTGATGAGGAAAATATGCAGCCTACTATTTCCCACATGCAGATTCATCTCTCCCTAAATCATATCACCCAGGAGGATAATAAAGATGAGATTATTTGGAAATATTCCTTTGATGGAGAATATTCTTTTAAATTTGGTTATAACTTTTTTTTTGTTGCTATTGATAGTGAAATTGATTGGCACAAGTTTTGGATGCCCGAGCTAACCCCTAAAGTAAATTTCTTATGGTGGCTTATCATCAAGGGTAAGATTCTCACTAATGAAAATCTCATCAGGAAAGGTTTCATCAGTGAGAATCTACAAGTGACTCTTCCGCGTACCCGACCTCTCGAGGTCGTGCCGAGACAGCCGGTGGGGGGTAGAATATGCAGACAAACTAGTTAGGCAGTCTAATGTCTTCGACACGCACTAGTGGAATTTGTGAATCTAAGGCAAAGAAGGCCCTTCTAACTTGGACTGGTGTGATAGATCGATCAGCAAGGATGACTGCTCGAAGGCTCCAATCAATATCGAGCTCTGGCGTGATTCGATCTATGGGTTGCGGAATACGTGGAAAATGACCTGGGATTGTTTCGTGTATATCTCCTGATAAGGTCATATGGTGGATGATGAATATAATTGGCTCTACGGATGATTTTCTGGCCTAGTCCAGAATTCCCTAGCTTCGTTAGCCGCTATATCTAGTAAGGACAGTTGTTCGACGATGATAGGTGGAAGTGGAGTGGACCTGAATACCAAGGTACGTAGGTTAGCGTCTATATTGGATTGACCTGTGGACTCGTTAGGCTGTGGGATCTGTGGATCACAACCATAGATTCTTGGTTGTTGCGGTCCTGTTATGGTCATACGCGAGATCAAGTTCTAATCCCTAGTATCCAGTAATCGTATGCTTTCTCATCTTCTATGTTTAGAACCAACAGTTGTGTAATCTTCTCAGAATACCTCACAGGCGTTCTTGCGACTTGGATTCTTAAGCTGGTATCTATATCTACGAGGGTGTCTCCAGCGTCTGGCTATGGAACTAAAGGATCACACCCGAATGTTTGTTCTCTTTCGAGCCCTTCTACAGTCATGTGGATATTTTCTAGGGTAATCTGTAGTTTGGCTGACTTGACCAAAACGCATGTGCTTGGTCGTCTTCTATGTTTAATCCTCTTAACTGTGAACTGATCAGTTGTAAATCTGTGGTTGTTTGGAATACTTGTATCCTGAGATTTTGGTCTATGTCAACTATCGCTGTGACGAGGTTTGGTTGAGGCACGATTGGCTCAAATATATATTCCCTGGGCTCTTGAGGTCCCGTAATTGTCATAAAAAGTAAAAAACTAACTGTAATGAAAGCAAATTCTAACTACGTGAAATAAATCTAACTGCATATAACTTTTATTCTTCTCTGAAATATTTAACAATTTTAAGGAAAGCAAACTATTTTAAGCATATCTAGAAATAATAACTAAACAATAATTAAAAACAGACAAGATAACCGAGTGTGGTTATTTGCCTGTGCGATTTGTAGAATTATTCTAAATGAATAAAATAGCCTGTCTAATCTACCTGCAAGATTCTCGATCCTACCTCAGAAGTGAGGAGTGAATCATAGTTTCTCAGAAACTATCAATCCCCACAGCTTCCCTGGCAATATCGAGAATAGAATGAAATGAAATAAAGCGATTAACTACTCTATTTGATATGATTCTGACTAGAACTTTGAAATTTAAAACCTGGATTCCGCAGAACAGTGGCGAATCCGATGGTGTGTGTATGATCTCGTCCCCTCAGTATGATCTTCTCGTTCTTTCGTGTTCACTTGGATCCAGAAAAGCGTGTAATGCTAGCACCGATAGGAGTAGATTTTGGGATAAGGACAGCTCAGAATGCAGACCGAGAATGCGAGTAGGAGAGGGATAGCGCAAGAGTACAGAGCTTGGCTTATGCGATTCCTAGCGGGATTTTACTGCGAGTCATGCAACGTGAAGCGACCAGAACCTGCAACTATCCTATACGAAGAGCAAAACCTGCAACTTTAATGGCTTCCCAAGCTATTCTGTTCCAAAATAAAGACACTGCTTGCACAAGTTGGATATGTGGCTTACCAACAGCTGAATAAAGCTAACCAGGTATATAATGAATTGAACTAAGAACTCCAAGACACAGTAAAAACAAATCTACAGCAAAGAGGAATTCAGAGGCAAGCTTCTAACTGGATTGGATGAAACAACAGCACTGCCTGCACAAGATGGGTCTGTGGCTTACCAACAGCTGAACAATACTAACCAAGTATGAAATAAACTATGCTATCAATCCTAAGCAAGCTAACCAAAACACTAAAAATCAGAAGACTCTAACAAGGAAAAATGGTGACCAAAACTCCAGACCAAAATCTTCACCATTTGCATGTGCACAAACCATGCATTTATAGGAATTCCAACACTCAAAAACCAAAACCAAATTGAACTCCTAAACAATAAACAAAGGAAAAACACTATTCCAGGGGACCAAAAACATAAATGCATGCTCAAGTCGGCAAGGAAAGCTGGTGAGTCGTGATATTTCACGCGGGTCGCGTCAAAAGAGCGTTCTGGAAAACGCGCACAGGACCGCCGCTCTGAGCAGGGCGGCGGTTACAGGACCGCCGCCCTGTTCAGGGCGGCGGTCACGAGACCGCCGCCCTTCAGGGCGGCGGTTTCGTCACTGAAGGTCAAGAGGCCAAGGAAAGAGGGAAAAAGGGGAAAACAAAGGGCGCGGGGGCTAAGCGGGGCATGCGGGATGTTAACGCATACTCCGAGGGCTTTTCCGGATCCCGAACACCTTGCGAGGAGACCTGTATCATCATCGGGGCACTTGTTACACTGTTCTGGCAGTACAGTACCTTACAATTTTGGGTACGTACATATTGCCCCCTCGGAGAAGCGTTTTAGCCATGAAGAGGCATAAAACGGTGGGTCCGAGTATGGCAGTCCCGAAATGGGGAGTTAGAAGCTATACCTTACTCGTCCGTGTGTTGAGATGACGCCATCGAAATTCCCGCTACCTGCAAAATGAAAAGAGAACTCAAGTGCAGATAGATGCAATAACTTGGAAGATAAACGCTAAAAATAGGGAAGGAGAACGTACCATTCGTGCGGGGATAGAAACTTACCTCCAACAGCGCTCCAAACCTGCGAAAAAGTCATTTTAAAACGAAACAGAACGATATATATATGAAAGTGGGCCCATTTTCCTATTCATTTGCGCGAGTTGATTTGATTGATTTTGAGCTCTGGGACCCACGGTGACGGTTTCTCACGTGAGTAGAGTCGAAACGTTCGCAGCGAGATCGTGATCATGCCTCCACGAGCGGAACACCGACCTCAGCGATCACAGGTTGGTTTTCTTCCATTTTGTGTTTTTCCCTCTTCAAATTTGAAATGGCAAATTCTTTGCAATGGGGGGATTATTTTTGAAAATGTTAGGTTCAAAAGGTCCATCTAGGGGGGGCGCCTACTGGGTAGGCTTTGTTTTTAGTTAAAATGGTCATTTTTTGCTCATTTTGGGCTTTTTGGGGTTAACAACCCGCGCGGGTTTTCGGACCGCGACCGCCGCCCTGGCCCGGGCGGCGGTTACATGACCGCCGCCCTGTTTAGGGCGGCGGTTACACGACCGCCGCCCTTAAGGCGGCGGTTACAAAACCGCCCCCCTGCTCAGGGCGGCGGTTTTGCACAGAATGCAAAAGAACTTAATTTTTGAGTTTGCACTTGTATTTTCTTGCATTTCTATATGTTTTTATGACTCTCTCGATATTGATTAGATACTAACTTGCTCTGTTTTGTGTGTTTTGGTTGTATGCAGGCGAGAGCAGAGTATATCAGATGGAGCCGAGAGAGAGAGTGTGATTGGCTTTCGGGGGTATTGGATGCCCTTTCTCAGGATGAGGAGGATACATTACAGAGGGCCGGCATATTGCGTATATCACGCGTGCCCCATGTCACACCATCCAGTCACATACTTTGTGACTTGTTTTCATATTGGGATGCAGATCGGAACACTTTCCGACTGCCAGGGGTCCGTGGTGAGTGGACCATCACTTTGGAGGATGTCTACCGTATCCTGGGGGTCCCGATCATCGGGAGGAGACTCACACTGGAGACGGCAGGGTCTCGAGCACAGATTGCACAGTGGGCAGGCTACATGGGGGATGCAGCCATCTCTACGGGGTCGAAGAAGGGAGTGAGAGTTCGATCCATTCCTTCTTTGCCCATCCCCGTATTTCGACAGGCTATCATGGGGATCCTTGCCTCGAGGCTGATCGGGGACAAGGGAGGAGATACTTTATTATACTGCTGGGCCCCCATCATTGCACAGATAGAGGGGCATGGCCGGATATATGCCTGGGGCGCAGATATTCTGGGGACCACCTACCATGACTTATACAGGGTGGTCCGTTTGCAGGGACAGTCATTGAGCCACCCGACTCTAGTCATGAGTTGGGTGTACGAGCATTTTATTCCTTATGGCAGAGGGGTAGAGGTGGCAGACCCAGGGGCTGTGAGGGCAGCTAGATGGTCAGATATGTCGGTGCTTAGAGCACCTCACCAGCCAGTTGCCTCCCTTACCACAGCAGATATGGAGGCGACGCCGTACCGGCTTATGGCCGGCATATGGGGCGAGGAGACCCTTACATTGATCTCCTGCTCCACCACAGGGCAGCTTATCGACCGCGTGGGACGGGTGGAGGTACACCCTTTTGGCAGAGTTCCTCAGCAGTTCGGCCTTCCATATGCGGGCATGCTTCCCCTAGCGGCACCAGTTTACAGATCAGTCCGCGAGGCTAGAGGGGGGCCTAGAGGCCGTGGTTGGACAGTGATCACTCCTGGCACTCCCATTGCAGCCAGGAGGGTAGTTCGGGCTAGAGGGAGAGCCGGTGCGCCTCGGGCACCTTTGCTTCAGATTGCTGCGGGTCCTGCTCACAGCAGCGATGACCCTATAGATATTGACTCCGATTCTGAGGAGTTTACAGAGGGAGGGTCAGAGGAGCAGACGGATGACAGCGATCCTGAGTGGCATGACACTCAGGATATTTTGCAGGCAGAGAGGGCCGAGCAGAGTGCAGAGAGAGAGACTCTAGCTTCAGAGGAGCCACTCTCCCAGGGCCATGGTGGAGAGGATGAGTCAGTTGCGGGGCGTCATGTTGCTCCTACTACAGGAGCAGCCCCTCAGTCGGCAGCGGCATCTGCGCAGCGGGTGCTGGCCCCAGCGACCCATCTTGGAGGCCCAGTGATCTGAGTAAGTCATCTTCTCATCTTTTCAATGTTTGTTTAATTTAGGATTTTTAATTGCTATCTCTCCTTGTGTTTTGATATTATATCTTTTAGTCTCTTGCCTAGTTTCTAATTCATTTTTTTCTTCTTTGTTTTGCAGAGACTGTTGACGAGTGGCGGGATCTAATCCGTAGGGTATGCACTGATTCTCTGATGATCCCTATGGATAAGACCCGTGCGGAGCTATCTGTAGATGCCGGGGAGCCCTCAGCAGCCGGTAGGCATACTGACGTCTTCGCTCCCGTTTGGCACGTGGCCAGGATGGTGTCGACTCTCTGTACAGAGTTGGCAGGCTATAGGACAGCCGAGCGTCTTATGAGGAGCCATTCTCGTGGCGAGACCGCGGCTGCCCCTCGGGACCCTGAGCCCTCCGTGCATTCAGAGCGCCGGCGTAGCCGGAGTCCTAGGCGAGGGCGCGCACCTTCAGAGGGGTCGCGCAGGGGTTGAGAGACTACTTGGCTCCTATGCGTTTTGTACTATAGATTCTTTTGTATATCACGGGCTCTTTGAGCGTTTTGACCATGCCTAGTGCATGATGGCATTGTATATAAACATTGATTATTTATATATATGCATTCGTTTTTGGATCAAAACTTGTCACTCGTGTTTTCCCTTTCTGTTTCCAGCTTCCTTGTGTATACTACGATGTATGTTTTATATGCTTTCTAGAATGTATGCAATGGGAAAACAGATGATGCAAATGTTTGCTTTCTTTTTGTGTTTCATGATGCTGATACATGATATTGTAGATATATTGTGATCTTAAATCTTAGCTTCTGTGAGCAATTTGGATACCTCATGTTTGTTTTGGCAAAGTGATGAAAATAACCAGTATGATGAACAGATTAACTTGCCCCACTCCTAACTCCACGCAACTAGTAAGATGCGAGGGCTCATCACCAAGAGCCAAGAAGGGCGCAAGTTATGAAATATGGTGAAATGATAGTGATGAAAGACAGACGAAGCTTTGGTGGAACCAAATTGAAAACTACAAGCTTACTCTACCTGAATGACTTCATAGTTTTGGGTGCAACTTGCTTTGCGGTTTATCCAGACTTAGACCCGTAGATGGCCACATAGTAGACAAAATCTGGATTTTTAGGATTTTAACTCTCTTGGAATTTTGAACATCTGATTCATTCGTTTTTGACTCAAAGTTTGAATAGTTTGTTTATGACCTTTTAACGTTTGCATTGTCTAGAGGACCCCCTACACTTTGCCCCATGCTACCTGTAAGAAGCATGGGTTTATCACCGTGGGCAAGGCATAGGCGAGTAAGGGCATTTCCATCCTTTCCCAACCCTACGTCACTAGTAAGAGACGCAAGCTCATCACCGAAGGTTGGTGGGGCAAGGAAATGTGTAAAAATAAAATTTTCTGTTTTAATCACTTTTTGACTTGTCTTTTTGAGTAAAATGTCAGTATATGCTTATTTCCAAAGAGATGTGTATATGGGATAGATGTGACACCATGAAGCTTCTAGAACAGACCATAGGCAAGACACCTATCCTAAGAAGAAATCAAAGCGAGAACAAACTTGCAGATCTTGGTATGGTTACCGTTAAGACTTCGTCATGTTTGATTTTATTTGATAAAAGATTCTGAAGTGATTGATGATATCGTGAAAATGGAGAGATATGATTAGAAAGTTTTGTGCCAACAACATCATGAGTTTGTAATGAATTGCTTTGAGAATAGATTCCTTGATCACAATTTGTGTAAGAACAAGTGGACAAAATGATCTAAATCTATATGAAGATGCAATGTAGATAGTTATATAAGCAGTGCTAGCTGCTTATGCGTAGAAACGCTTGAGGTGCAGGGAATTGACTGTTTCGCCAAATTCCTCACCTTCTAGCGTGCATAAGAGGTATGCACCATTTCCGTAGTCTTTTGTGACTCGGTATGGGCCCAACCATTTGGGCCGGAATTTCCTTCCTTCGCCGGTCTTCTTGTCGATCCGACTGTCTAGTCTTAGAACTAGATCACCTTCGTATATATCGCGTTCATAAACCTTCTTGTTATACTGCCGGCACATTCAGTCAGCATAAGCTCTATGCCGCTGCTCAGCATCTAACCTAGTTTCATCTAGGCTTTCTAGTTGGGAAAGACGTGCTTCTCTGTAAGCGTCTTCATCCAGAATCCCTTGTAGTGAAATGCGGAGACTGGGTATTTCGACCTCAAGCGGGAGAACTGCTTCTGCCCCAAATACTAGCGAGAAAGGAGTTGCTCCCGTTGGTGTTCTTATTGAGGTTCGGTGGGCCCACAAGGCCGGATATAACTTCAAATGCCAATCTCGCTTGTTTTCTTTCACTGTTTTAAGGAGAATGGCTTTCAGCGTTTTGTTTGTTGCTTCAGCCTGTCCGTTGGCTTGGGGATAATACAAGGAAGCCGTATGATGGCTTATTTTAAATTTACCGCATAATTCGTGAACTTCTTCATTTTTAAAAGAATTTCCATTATCGGAGATAATGATTTGCGGGATACCGTACCTGCAAATGATTTGGTTCAAAATGAACTTGGCGATCACCGAACCAGGTACAGTAGTAAGAGGCATGGCCTCCACCCATTTGGTAAAATATTCAGTGGCCGTGATTATAAAATTATGGCCGTCTGTGGATGAGGGAGAGAACTTCCCTATCAAGTCCAGGCCCCATGTAGAAAAGGGCCATGGAGTAGCGATTGGTTGCAGAGCTTGTGCTGGCATGTGGATCTCGTGGGAGAATTCCTGGCACTTATGACACCTGCGTGCGAACTCTATCGCGTCATGTTCTAGAGTGGGCCAGAAATAGCCCATTCGATGTATTTTTCGAGCGGTGGCATGGCCACCGAAGTGGCCTCCACATATACCGCTGTGGGATTCATGGAGAATCCTCTTGGACTCTTCTGTGTCGACACACCTTAAGAGCATTCCATCGAATGCTTTTCGATAGAGCACCTGCTCTATAATGACGTATTTAGCTACGATTATGCGTAACCGCCTTCTTTGTTGCGGTGTAACTGCCTCCGGGTACGTATGGTCCATGATATAATTAATGATATCAGTGTACCAAGGGCACTCAGAGATAGCAGGTCGAGTTTCGATGTAGTATACGCATTCATCTGGAAAGTCTAAATCTACTAAATCGCCTCCGTCTAATGGGTTGTCAGCTAACCAATCCGCGATGATTTGTCCTTTAACCGATTTCTGATTTACAAATGTTAATTCGAACTCTCCCATTAAGGTTATAAAACGTCCAGCCTTTTTGGACAAGGACCCTTGTGTGAGAAAAGTCCGTAAATGGTCCGTCTTTACCATGACCTTTGTTTCTTGATTCAGCATGTAATGTCTTAGACGTTTAGTAGCAAAGACTATGGCAAGGCATTCTCGTTCTGCCTGTGTATAGCGTGTTTCATAGTCGAGCAATGTTCGGCTAATGAAATAAATCACACATTCTCTCTTGTCATTGTCTTCTTGGGCCAACATACAGGCCAGCGAGACATCGGTAGCCCGTGAGTATAGAATTAACGGGCAACCTAGCTTAGGTGGCATTAGCGTAGGTGGTGATAACAGGAAACGCTTAACTGCTTCAAAAGCTTCATTGCAATCTTCAGTCCAATCAATGCTATAGTCTTTCTTGAGTAGATTGTTGATTGGATGAACGGCGAAGCTTAGGTCCGGGATAAATCTCCGGATTGCACCCAGCTTTCCGAGAAATGATCTGATTCCAGATTCACTCGAAGGTGGGACCATTTCGAGGACAGCCCGAATTTTGGTTGGATCAACATCGATCCCTCGTGATGATATGATGTAACCTAGGAGCTTTCCTCCTGTTACACCAAAGACGCATTTCTCCGGATTTAGCGTAACTCCGTATTCTATTAGACGTGAAATAATGATGCGGAGTACTTCGGGATGGTCACAACGCTTCTTGGCCTTAGCCAATAAGTCATCTACGTAGGATTCCATGATTTTATGAATTAGATCGTGAAATATGTATGTCATAGCCCGCTGGTATGTAGCACCGGCGTTCTTGAGACCGAATGGCATAACAGCGTAGCAATAGGTTCCCCAAGGAGTTATAAACGTGGTTTTAGCTTGATCTTGCTCAGATATTCTGATTTGATTGTATCCCGAGAATCCATCCATGAGAGACAAGAGTTCAAAACCAGCGGTTGCATCAACAATAACGTCTATGGATGGTAATGGGAAGTCGTCCTTAGGGCAAGCTTTGTTGATATCCCGAAAATCTATGCAGATGTGTATCTTTCCATTCTTCTTGAGAACGGGAATGATGTTAGATACCCATTGGGAGTAGTCAACTGGCTTGATGAATCCTACCTGAAGGAGTTTTATTACCTCCTCTTTTACCATGAGAGCTACTTTGGGCTTCATGGGTCTTGATTTTTGTTTAATTGGCTTTGCATCTGACCTAGTGACGAGGTTGTGCACCGCAATGTGGGGTGCGACTCCTGTCATCTCTTTATAATTAAATGCAAATGCCTTTTGATGTTCTTTAAGAACCTGAGTATGTATTTCCACTTCTTCTGGGGTTAACGAAGAACCTAGTTTCAATATTCTTGGTTCCTCTTCTGTCCCGATGTTGACATCGATTGTTTCTTCGATCAAAGAGGCGTTACCCTCTTCGAACTCAGGTGGTGCTGGAGGTAAATCTAGATCATCCCTGTTTCCTATTGCGTATATGTTAGATTCCATTTGTGAGGGATGATCCGTTACGGGATTTCCGAAGTAGGAAGACGAATGCGGAATCAGGGATAAATCTAGCATGTGATAGGAGAGATGTAGTGCTGCATAGGCATTTAAGTAATCTAAAGTAGCCGCATCATTTCCAACATGGTCTAGGATGGTAGATTCACTTTCGCTTGAAAGAGGATTTGTCATTGTTTTTATCAATGGTTCGTCACGAATGGATACTGTGAAGTGAGTGTCTTCTAGCTCATTGCTTGGAGTGAAGCGTGATGCTGAGGTTGCTATTGAATCGGCGAGAAGATTTTTCTCTCGCGGGATCGCTTCAATGGATATGAAGTTAAACGCCTTTCTTAAATCTAATACAGCGTTTTTGTAGAGTTGTAAATGTTCGGCTTTAGTTTCATATACTTCAGAAACTTGGTTTGTTACTAATTGCGAGTCTCCCAAGACTCTGATGTTATTAATACCAATTCTTCTGGCTAAGGTGAGGCCAAGGAGGAGGGCTTCGTACTCAGTGCCGTTGTTTGTGCATTCAAAGTTTAACTTAAAAGAGAATGGGAGGACCTTCTCCTCGGGCGAAGTAAGAATTATACCTGCCCCCGCTCCATAACGACATTTAGCTCCATCGAAATGGAGAGTCCAATACTTAGCCGGGAGTGTAGATGTTAGGGCATCTGCTGCGTTTGCGCACTCTACTTCTACCATACAGAGATCCTCTGCTGGCAAGGAACCAACACCTAGGGAAAATCCCATGCCTACTGAATCGAATGGTAAGAACATTGGTGAATCTTGTTCTATCAACTCAACGATTTTCGCAGTAGTCCCTAATGATACTGTTTCTTTAGTTTTACCTTTAGGGGTTGGAATTGTTTTGGCTATGCTGGTAGTTTCAAGATCCGTCGTAGGTATCAACTTTTCCTCTGGCTTTGGGTCAGAGGGTTTATTAAGTTGGTTTGTTGGAAGTTCAAATTCTGAGTGCACCCCTGGTCTTTTCTTTAAATCAGCTAGGTGCAAATCGAAAGGTTTTGGATCGCCTTTGGCTACAAATACCTTTCCCAGATGTAAGAATCTTACTTCTTGAAATAGCGTGGAAGGGATTGCCTTCATTCGATGTATCCAAGGTCGGCCGAGGATCATATTATAGTTAGTTTCCCGATCTATAATATAAAACTCAGTCAAGATGGTTTTGGGCCCTAAGGTGACCGGCAGTATTATAGTTCCTATCGAAGTGGCTTTAAGGCTATCATAGCCTCTCAAGGTATTTCGTGTAGTGGAACAGTTTGTTTCTCCATATCCAAGTTTTTGGAGGAAAGAGAAAGGGACTATGTTAACTGCGGCCCCATCGTCAACCATTGCCCGTTTTACATAGTTATTATAAACCCACACTTGCAAGTGTAAGGCTGGGTCACCTCGGCGTGCGATCTCAGCATCTGTGGGCATTTTACTTATTTCGAAGATGAATTCGACATCCTTGTCCGGCTGCCCCGGAGGGTGGATATCAAAATCTACGTGATTTACTTGTGTTTCGGGAGGTGGAGTGATGTTAATTAGATGGCCTAGACCTAATGCTTCTAAAAGAGCAGCTCTGTGAGGGGGAGAGTTCTTTAGTAAGTCCAAAAATGAAATGTGTGAAAAGGTCTTTGTTAGGTCACTAATTAAATCATAGGCACCGATGGGTTTTTCAACTATTTGCTGACTCTTATCTGTCTCTGGCAGATGACTTGGGCTCGGTTGAGAGAAGTACTCTCGTGTTCTTGTTATAGCTTCGATAGGTAGTTCAGCGTCTAATTCTACCAAACTGACTATCTTAGGTCTCGGTTGAGCTCCCAACTGTGGCGTAACTGACGGATTTAATGAAGTCGAGGCTTCATGGTCATTGTTTCCCGTCACTGCACCTTTGTTTGTTCCGGTTGGATTCAGCCTATTGCTGTCATGATTTGGGAGTGGATCATTAAAGATCTTGAGGGGAGCATTCTGAGGAGAAACTACCCCTGCGAGAGTATTTGGTGATGATGAGACGGGATCTACCAAGAACAGGTCTGTGAAGAACTGTCTTTGTTCTTGTGGCAAGCGTTGCATAAATTTATTGTAGTCACGGCACGTTCTAGTGTCGTGACCATGAATTTTATGGAAACCACAATAAGAATTGGGGTTGTAATTCCCGTTTTGTTGGTTTGGTGTGTATTGTGGCCTAAAATTCCGATCAAACTGTTGCCTATTAGGACTAAAGTTTTGGAATTGTTGTTTCTGGTTTTGACTTTGGTTTTGATAACCAAATGAGTTTTGGCTTGGCCCTTGCATGGGATTTCACCGTTGTTGTTGTTGTTGTTGTGGATGGTTAAAATCCACTGTATTGACCGTTGGGGTAAAGTTGTTGTTTCGCTGGTTGTTTGTTTGTGACGGAGTATTAACAACATTTAACCTCTTGGGTTGGTCGGTTACCCCATCCGTTGTTACCCCACGATTTTTGTTAAGGATTTTAGGTCCTTGATTGACATTTGTGGTAGTTGTAGCGTTTTGAGTGGAGGTGATTAACCTCCCGTTTGTTCCGTATGTCTTACGACCATTATCTATTGCTGCTTGATCAATTCACAGAGCGCTCTCAAGTACCTCATCATAAGTCCTTAGTGGGAACTTCTGGACTTCTTCCTTCACTTCTCTACTGAGAGAATGAAGGAATAAATCACATAGTTCCATCTGATCCATGTTTGGAGCACTTGCTGATGAATAAAGAACTGTACGCCACCTCTGGATGAAATGGGTGACAGATTCATTGTGTTCTTGTTTGATATGCAAGAATTCCCTGATTCCTATTCTCAATAGTTTGTTCATGTCAAAGGCTTTGATGAACTCTGACACGAGTTGTTTAAATGAATGTATGGAAGCTTCAGGTATTCTATAATACCAATCAAGAGCGATGCCTTCCAAGTGTTTTGGGGAATATTTTAGCAACAACCCCATCCCAAGGAAGTAATTCTCGTATGGCTGTAGCGTAAGCTTTGATATGCGCGTTTGGATCTCCCTCACCCTTGAACTTGGGCAAATCAGGGAGAGGTCTTGGAAGCATGACGCTTCGTATGGTGAAATCTAAGGGTTCCTTTAGATATTCGGAATAAGTCCCTATCGCATAGCTTTCGACCATTGATGGTGGTTGCTGAGGGAGCGGTGGTGGGATAGGTTGTTGATACGGTGCAGCGTATGCGTTGGCAGGGGCATAGGGAGGTCCCTGCGTTTGAGAAAACATGCCGGGAGAGGAGAACATATCTCCTTGTGGGGATTTAGAGTACATGTTTAAATAGGATGGGGTATTGTCAAGGAATGGATTGTTTGACACTAGACCTGGAGGAATAGTGTTAGAGATGGTGGGCCTTGTTGGCGTTTGTTGTGGATATTGAGGAGGCATGCCTAACGTGCCTACTCCCGTAAGGAGATCTACCTGGCCAGAGTGGTATGGAGGATTGGAACTTCCCGTTTGTATGAATGGAGAATTTTGACTTGCTTGAGCCAGTTCTAACCCTCTCACTCTTTCTACTAACGTTGAAATGACTTCATTTGGTGAAGTCACAGTACTTTTCCTGAGCGGCATTTGTTGTATACCTTGGTGTTGTAAAGGTACGTGATATCCTGTCACAAACTGATTGCTATCTTGCCAAGTTTCTCCGAGAGTATTTCCTATATGCAGTGGTATAGAGGTATTTTCTTGAAAAGAGACCTCGGGTTGTGTTTGTAAACCTCCTACAGGTGGGTACATTCCCCGGGAGCGTTGTTCACTCCGAGGATAACGTATTGATTGTCCATCATCTAAGACCAGGTATGGATCTGATTGTCTACTAATATGTGGTCTGAGTAGTATTTGAGGAGATGAACCAGATTCTCCGGTAAACGTCATATTGTTTGAACCTGAAGGCTCTGTTTGTTGGGTTCGAAGGGGTTGATCTAACTCCTCAGTTTGAAAAGATGAACTATATCTGATTCTTGGGGTTTGTGTTGACAACTGATTAGTTGAATAGTTGTCACCCCATACTGAGAGCGAGGGTGATGATTCCCTATTCTGTTGGGCGTAGTATGCCTCAAGACCCAGGAGGGGTCTGCCATATGCATCGAATCCCGACATATTCAGGGGGTATATGAATACCCGCAGAATAATGGGAAAGAGTGAAGGTGAAGTGAGAGAAGATGAAACTTCTCAAAGAGAAGGTGAAACAATTGTTTGTTTCACGTCGGGTTCACCAATTTTGTATGCCGGAAAAGTGACAGGTGAGCGTGAGAATCTACAAGTAACTCTTCCGTGTACCCAACCTCTCGAGGTCGTGCCGAGACAGCCGGTGGGGGGTAGAATATGCAGACAAACTAGTTAGGCAGTCTAATGTCTTCGACACGCACTAGTGGAATTTGTGAATCTAAGGAAAAGAAGGCCCTTCTAACTTGGACTGGTGTGATAGATCGATCAGCAAGGATGACTGCTCGAAGGCTCCAATCAATATCGAGCTCTGGCGTGATTCGATCTATGGGTTGCGGAATACGTGGAAAATGACCTGGGATTGTTTTGTGTATATCTCCTGATAAGGTCATATGGTGGATGATGAATATAATTGGCTCTACGGATGATTTTCTGGCCTAGTCCAGAATTCCCTAGCTTCGTTAGCCGCTATATCTAGTAAGGACAGTTGTTCGACGATGATAGGTGGAAGTGGAGTGGACCTGAATACCAAGGTACGTAGGTTAGCGTCTATATTGGATTGACCTGTGGACTCGTTAGGCTGTGGGATATGTGGATCACAACCATAGATTCTTGGTTGTTGCGGTCCTGTTATGGTCATACGCGAGATCAAGTTCTAATCCCTAGTATCCAGTAATCGTAAGCTTTCTCAGCTTCTATGTTTAGAACCAGCAGTTGTGCAATCTTCTCAGAATACCTCACAGGCATTCTTGCGACTTGGATTCTTAAGCTGGTATCTATATCTACGAGGGTGTCTCCAGCGTCTGGCTGTGGAACTAAAGGATCACACCCGAATGTTTGTTCTCTTTCGAGCCCTTCTACAGTCATGTGGATATTTTCTAGGGTAATCTGTAGTTTGGCTGACTTGACCAAAACGCATGTGCTTGGTCGTCTTCTATGTTTAATCCTCTTAACTGTGAACTGATCAGTTGTAAATCTGTGGTTGTTTGGAATACTTGTATCCTGAGATTTTGGTCTATGTCAACTATCGCTGTGACGAGGTTTGGTTGAGGCACGATTGGCTCAAATATATATTCCCTGGGCTCTTGAGGTCCCGTGATTGTCATACGAAACAAAATGCAAAATCTAACTGTAATGAAAGTAAATCCTAACTACGTGAAATAAATCTAACTGCATATCACTTTTATCTTTCTAAGAAATATTTAACAATTTTAAGGAAAGCAAACTATTTTAAGCATATCTAGAAATAATAACTAAACAATAATTAAAAACAGACAAGATAACCGAGTGTGGTTATTTGCCTGTGTGATTTGTAGAATTATTCTAAATGAATAAAATAGCCTGTCTAATCTACCTGCAAGATTCTCGATCCTACCTCAGAAGTGAGGAGTGAATCATAGTTTCTCAGAAACTATCAATCCCCACAGCTTCCCTGGCAATATCGAGAATAGAATGAAATGAAATAAAGTGATTAACTACTCTATTTGATATGATTCTGACTAGAACTTTGAAATTTAAAACCTGGATTCCGCAGAACAGTGGCGAATCCGATGGTGTGTGTATGATCTCGTCCCCTCAGTATGATCTTCTCGTTCTTTCGTGTTCACTTGGATCCAGAAAAGTGTGTAATGCTAGCACCGATAGGAGTAGATTTTGGGATAAGGACAGCTCAGAATGCAGACCGAGAATGCGAGTAGGAGAGGGATAGCGCAAGAGTACAGAGCTTGGCTTATGCGATTCCTAGCGGGATTTTACTGCGATTCATGCAACGTGAAGTGACCAGAACCTGCAACTATCCTATACGAAGAGCAAAACCTGCAACTTTAATGGCTTCCCAAGCTATTCTGTTCCAAAATAAAGACACTGCTTGCACAAGTTGGATATGTGGCTTACCAACAGCTGAATAAAGCTAACCAGGTATATAATGAATTGAACTAAGAACTCCAAGACACAGTAAAAACAAATCTACAGCAAAGAGGAATTCAGAGGCAAGCTTCTAACTGGATTGGATGAAACAACAGCACTGCCTGCATAAGATGGGTCTGTGGCTTACCAACATCTAAACAATACTAACCAAATATGAAATAAACTATGCTATCAATCCTAAGCAAGCTAACCAAAACACTAAAAATCAGAAGACTCTAACAAGGAAAAATGGTGACTAAAGACTCCAGACCAAATTCTTCACCATTTGCATGTGCACAAACCATGCATTTATAGGAATTCCAACACTCAAAAACCAAAACCAAATTGAACTCCTAAACAATAAACAAAGAAAAAACACTATTCCAGGGGACCAAAAACATAAATGCATGCTCAAGTCGGCAAGGAAAAGCTGGTGAGTCGTGATATTTCACGCGGGTTGCGTCAAAAGAGCGTTCTGGAAAACGCGCACAGGACCGCCGCTCTGAGCAGGGCAGCGGTCACGAGACCGCCACCCTTCAGGGTGGCAGTTTCGTCACTGAAGCCAAGGAAAGAGGGAAAAAGGAGAAAACAAAGGGTGCAGGGGCTAAGCAGGGCATGCGGGATGTTAATGCATGCTCGGAGGGCTTTTTCGGATCCCGAACACCTTGCAAGGAGACCTGTATCATCATCGGGGCACTTGTTATACTGTTCTGGCAGCACCGTACCCTATAATTTATGGTACGTACAGTCTCCCTCACACCATGTTGAGAGTCTAGAAAGATAGAAATGATGTTATTTTCAAAAATACTAGAAAGATATGTACAAAATTATTTAATGAAATTATCATTACTGTGAAAGACAACATTAAAAAATTTAAGTCTCTAAAAAATAAACTTTATCCTGAGGATGAGGAGCACATTATTATTTCTTGGAACATTGGCACTGATAGTAGTAATTGTAAGCACACCAATAACATTGATAGATCTATTATACGATAGATCCATCCTCCCACTGCATGACACAAATTGAACTTTTATAGAGCTTCAAAAGGTAATCCTTGGGACTTTGGAGGTGGTGGGGTGATTAGAGATCATAAAGGTTGCTTTGTTACCACTTTTTCTGGCAACATGGGTAAGAAAACAAATCACTACTCGGAAGGTTTAGTAACACTCTGGGGAATAAGGTTGGCTAGAGACTATAATATTTTCAATAATATAATTGAGGGGGATTCGTTGAACATCATTAACTTGTTAAATAAAAAGAAACCTCCAAGCTTGTCCATCAAGGACTTCATTAATGAAGCTATTGAAATATGCAATGGTTTTGATAATTAAAAGATTATCCATACCTACCGTGAAGGCAATAGAGTGGCCGATCGTTTAGAAAATATTGGGGTCAAAAATACTATGCAAACTTGGCAACGTGGAGACCCCCTCCCTGCCAAAGTACTTAATGACATCACTAAAGATATACATGATTGTAAATGCAATTATTAATAGATACAGAGCATATGCGGAGGAGGTGCTTATTAATTGCAAAGCTAAGTTTAATGATGCTCTTAAAATTCTACACACTACAAAGTTCTTTAAAAATAGAGGTAGTGTTGAGTCCTATGGGATTCAAAAATTTTATACCGTTGTGTAGAGCAGTAACTATACAGGAAAAATGGGGGGTCCTCCATGCAAAACCAAACCCATACATGATCTAGCCAAGAAAATTGACACAATTCTTTGGAATTACCTTCAAATGGGGGGTATTTCAAATTTCATTAAAAGAATGAAGGGATATGACTAGGACATTTCAGTGAAATTCACTAATGGATGGAGAAATCATGTGGTTGAGTATGGGGATGTCAGGGTCGAGATCTCTGAGGAAGTCATTGCCCAGGTCTTGGTTGGATATTTTGTCAACCCAAAATATGAGGTTCAACCACAGTATATGGGATTAAATCCCTCCTCAAAGACAGGTGAGGCTGCCTGCTTGCTACTAATCTAAAACACAGCGAAAACAATATATACAGTATTCACACTAATCTAACCATTGGGGGTTGGGATAGAATCCTGAAATCCACATTCACATGATTCAAAGGTATTGCTTTCGTAAATGAACGGGGTTAGAAACTATTACAATGAAAGAAGCACAATGGAAAGGAAATGAGAGAAACGTATTTTCTTTCGAGTAAACGCAGAGCACGAAATAATCATACGAGCTTTAGATCATAAATATAATGTCTGAGATGATTAGCCACACTAAGATGCTATGCAAAGAATAGCTTAAGATCATGAACGTAAGAACAATGTCTTAAGTAAGATATATCCCACAACACAAAGTTTGTAAAATAATATCAACTCCTATTCTTTGAAATGATCGAACGAAAACACAAAGTTTTTCTTCTTTCCAATAGCTCTGAATATTACAAAAATCTCGACCCTTTGGAATGCATAAGCATCCCTTATTTATAATAAAAGGGAACGAGAGAAAATAGGATAAATCCCAGAAAATAGTGTTCTTTAAACAGTGTTCTATTTTGCTTGATCCTCACGCAGGAGACCAAGTCAAAATTTGCTTCCTACATGACGAAACAGAAATGAAAAAGACATGTCAATTTCAAGATTGAAATGACATGAAACATCAAGAATTAGTCTGAATCATCATCTTTCGCTCCTTCATCTTTCTCTTCCTCTAGCTGCACCTGTTTGTTTCGAAATTCTTGGAACTTTCGAATTATGCCTTGCATTTCATTTTCATCAGGTGCAGTAGAATGATCATTCCAAATTTCACAGGTTTCATGGATATCACTAGCACCGCCGGGAAGCTTTTTCAATCTTTTGCTGAGCTTTCTCAAGGACTCAAAAGAATGTTCAATTCTTACAAACCGATCAATGACCTCAATACCAAATCCGTGCATTGGTTCATGCTGAACTGACTCTTGGACTTGTTTGAAGAGATCATCTGCTGATAAGATACCTGAGTTCCCAACCGACACCTTTGGACAAATCTTCAGCAACTCTTCTTCCAAATCACTTTTTCCATCAATCAATTTATCCCTTGATTCTCTCAACTTAGCGCAGGCTTCATTGAGAATCCTCACCCTGAACCTGATGGCTTTAGTCAGCTGAAAATGCTTATCCGTATGTGGGATAACGCCTTCTTCTACCAAGAGATGTGCTGGTATTTGCTTTAATACTTGGAGAGCTTCATAAGTCAAATCAAGATGTCCAATTTCTTGAGAAAACTCATCATCCATCTTCTCTCCATCCTTCTGAATATCCCCCACAGATTGATGAACTTTCACAACGTCTTGTATCACCTCCTTCCCCTGTTGGAGTAACCTTTGGATCCATTCATCGACCACTCTTCCTTTTTTAGCAATCTTCTCAATTGTAGGTACTGATGAAAAATCGAATCCGACAGGGACAGAAGAAGATGGTATGGATTCAAGGGGTTTTGAGAGTTTAAGCAAAACCTCTGTCAACTGCTCCACTTTTCCTTTAAGCTCATCTCTGCTGTCTTTTGTTTCTTTCAACTTCTGGCACAACACGTTTGTGGCATCCCGCGCATCTTGTTGCACCCCTTCTGCTGTCACTCTTCCTAGAGCCACCCTGGTTATCTGATAATCAGAGGCTGTTATGTCCTCTTTAGTTTTGTCAGTCGCGGGAGTGGCTATCTCTGCGAACTTATCTCCTGAAGCGTCCACCAAAACCCTTGAAACTGTTTTGGGTTTCTTGCCTGATTTAGCAGTAGGAGCCTTGAGTGAGCTGAAATCAAAGGCTGGTAGGGGCACAATCACCTTCCTCTTCCTCAGAGTTTGCTCGAGTAGCCATTGCGGCGTATCAGAGGGAGTTGCCACGGTTGTAGAAGCTGGTATCATACTCTCAAGGGGAGAAGATTCTACTAGTGGAGGAGGAATAGTTACCAACGTGGTAGTAGATCCAATAAAAAGAGGCACAGGAGGGGGCGTGTTGGTGATCACTTGGGTCCCAGCAGAGAGGGGTGAAAGTCCAGAGAAAATACTGGCCATTACTGAAGAAGTTGATGGAGAATAAGGAGGTAGGAGTGGTTGTGAGGAAAGAGGCACAGATTCAGACTCCAAAGCCTTGGATGCAAGAGATAAGGTCTCTTCAGTTGAGCAATCAGCAAATGGTGAAACCAGAGGCTGGCTTCCTTCTCCTTCCAAAGTAATTTCTCCTATTTCTGGTGGCGTTGGTGATTCTGGCACATTCACCATTTCTACTGGAGAAACAATTGAAGAGATTTCTCTTTCTTTCCTCTTTTTGACAATCTTGACCTTTATAGGCCCCCTAGAAGATTTTCTGTCCTTTTCCTTTTTGGAGGGCCCCGCCTCTGAAGCAGCCAACTTTGAAAACTTATCATCTTTAAAATTCATTCCCCAAGAGGAGAGCCATGCTTTGGTGCGTGCAAGAATTAGAGCCGACCTATCTGTAATGGAGGCTTTTTCACTGATTGACCAATCAATAGGTGGGAAAACATATTGATCTTCATTTAGTCCATCATAGGAAAGATCCAAAACACTTTCATTGTCACTGGTACCTTCGGGTAAATCAGCAAGCTCAAGTGTTTGAATCTCAGCAATTGTCAATCTGCTATTATCCTTTCTGCGAACAGCAACCTCATTACGCAGATCAATCCAAATATCCTCTATGTTTGGCCTGTGCAGATGCAGGGTTCCATACGCCCTGAGCACTCCTCGGATGTCAAAACCGTCTCGAGGTTTCATATGCTTCCTCAGCTTGTCCTGAAGCTCATGGATAACATTTTTAGCCTTCACCACTGTTGAGCAAGTGTATCTCCCAATAGAAATTGGGAAGGATACAACAGCCTTATGTTTACTTTGTTGGAATTTATGGAAATCCAACAGCTGCCTAACCAATTCCATCAATATCAGTTTATCTCCTGGATATCGGGGCAGGTGAAAAGGATCCCCCGAGTACATGACCACCCGTAGATATGTGAACTTCTTGAACTGTAAGAAGACACATCCCCATTTGGAAACTTCAGCCCAAGCCTCATCTGAGACTCTTGTCTTCCTCAATTCAGGGTTTAGCCTGCAGATGTTTTCATAGAAGAAGGCATCATTCACCCTTCTGAATTGATCTTGGGATCCCTTCCTTGTCAGTTGAGGGAAGTATTGATATAAATGACTCCCCTTCCTGCTTCCCTTAGTATCCAATCCGGGATAGTTCCTCATCTCGGCCGCTGCATATGTGACATATGAAGACATATAAAATTTCCCTGTTGACAAGACTGTTGTCATTTGGGAATCAATCTCATTGCTAATGAGAGTGCCCCAGTCAATCCCTTGCTGATTCTTCTTGATGGTGATCATGAATTGATACATCCACCCTTGGAATACATTCGATTCGGGCAAACCAAAAACCTGACTCAGCAGAGTGATGATGTCATTGATCTCTTGGATGAAATCACTCCTGGGGATAAGTCTTGGAAATCTGGAGACAGCCGGCTTGGCCTTGATCAGGAACTTTTTATTTACATGCTTGATGCAGTTTTCCTGATCGTTGTCCCAGGCTTTCTGAGCTGACTTGATGTCCAACTCTCCATACTCTTCAAAATTGGGCAGTTTGAGGAGGTCATCAAAGTAACCTCCGTCCAATTTGATCACTACTTCACATGCCTAACTTCTCACAGAACGAGAAGCCGAGTCATAACTGGAGGCACAGGCCAAAATGAATTCAGGGCACTGAGCGGCCATGGGAAAACCAGCTGCAAGGGGTAAGCCACTATCGGCTATCGCTTTCATCCACGGAGTTTGGGAGGAACTCCTTACCCTACTCCAGAAATCTTCAATATCTATATTCCCGAGCTCTGTATCTCGGATGTCATAGTTGCAATCAATATATGATGGAGACTCCACCTTTCTAAACTTGTATTTCATTCTTCCTGACTTCTCAGTCTTTTCTTGAGATGGACCAGGGTCCGACATGAAGGATGTCGAAGGAAGAAAGTTTTGAAGATCAGGGGATGTCACACACTGTGAAAAATCTGAGCTACTGGATATGTCGGATGAACGGAAGAGTCCGACGCACTGAGGAGGATGTCGGGAAATCCAGGAAACCCGATGTGCTGAGAGTGTCGGAAACTCTGGAAAGTCTGGCACTGCTGAGGATGTCGGAAACTGAAGAAATCCCTGACACTTGTGATGATGTCAGAAACTCTGGAAAGTCTGTCCGGCACATGCCAAACCTTCAATATACTTCGGGTCTTCGACACTGCACAACACCCTTCAAAACCTGAGAAGAGAAAAACAAGGTTTTTTGTTGAATTTCAAACATGCAATCTCCTTTTTTACCATTCATGTACCAAGCACATAAGAAAATTCTGAGGAAATAACACCAAGTGGTAATTTCGAAGAAATAGACCCTAAAACCTAAACCCCATTTAAAAAACAACTCCAGAAAGAAGAAGAATAAAAATCCCACAAAACCCGGTAAGAAAATGAGAAGAACCCACGCGCAATCAATCCATAAAAACTAGGAACAAAGAATGGAAAGAGAAATACCTTCAACCAGAGAAAGGAAAGATCGAAAACAGGTGATTCAATCGGGCACCGACGAGCTTTCGGGTTTCGAGGTTGGAAGAGCATGTACGAAAATCCACGAGTTAAAAATAAAAACGTCTGGTGAAAATGACGTGTAAATCCACATATTTATAAGAAAATTCACAATTAATACACCTCGGCTGGCACGTGCCAACTCACCCGACAACTCGACATTAACGCCATGTCAGCATGCTCGGGAGGTCCGAAAACCCGACACGAAGGTGTGTAGAGTAATTCAGGTTTCGGGTCGCGGGAAACAATTGACACAAAGCATGAGATGTTTAGATGCTCCAAAGTTCCGAAAACCCGACATGAAGGACTAAATCAGACTTCGGGTATCGGGAGACAGGTGACACAAAACATGCTTTGGATAAGGCATGTTCCGATGCGCCGAAGGTCCGAAAACCCGACTTGACTCACTTGAAGCGGGTTTCGGGTTTCGGGAAACACAAGACATAAAGCATTCAAAACACATGTTGACCTGTTGGTGAAACCCGAAAACCTGACTTTCTCTAATAAAGGTAATTTTGCAAAACCAGCTTTAAAAATTTCGTAGGGGTTATCTGATAGTTTGGAGTAAACTCAAAACTGAGATAACAGCTGGCTCCAGCTGGGGACTTCCTTTGTAATACCAAAGGAAGAGAACTCAGAATCTCTAGTCTTATCTATTGGGCTACGGAGTCTGAAAAGAAGAAAACCAAAACAAAACAAAATGAAGAAAGAAAGAAAACCAAAAGCAAACACACAACAAAAAGTAAAGTATGTACAATGCAAGAGAACATCTTGCATTAGTGATGGAACAACTTTAGATGTTGTCTTCTAAAAGGTAAAGGGAGTAACCCTCCATCCAAATATGATAGAAGGAAACTATTTTCACCATTCAGCTCATTGATCTTGAAAGGCCCTTTCCACAAAGAATCGAACTTCCCGTGCATTCCTTTTTGTTCCCTCCTCTTATCCCAAAGCAACACCAGGTCTCCAATCTGGAAATTACGCTGCTTTGATTTCTTGTCAAAGATTGTCTTCACTCTACTCTGATGATCTGCGATGCGATCAACCACCTTGCTTCGTTCCTCTTCTAGCCTGGCTAGGTACATGACCCTCTTCTCAATGGAATTTTGAAAGGCCGTATCTTCAACTGCTTTGGCCAACTGTAAGGCTGGAAACTCCACTGAGATAGGTATCTCAGCATCAATCCCGTATAGCACTTGAAAAGGAGACATCCCTATGGCTCGCTTTGGGGTGATTCGATCAGCCCACAACGCATCATATAATGCTTTGTGCCATGTCCTCTGGTTTTCATCTACTAGTTTTCTAATAATGGTAACCAGGTTCTTGTTGCTGGATTCAGCTTGCCCATTGCCTTGGGGATAATAATCAGATGAGTGAGCCAGAGTGATACCGAATCCATAGCAAAATTCTGTCAACTCATGCGACGAGAAATTAGAGGCATTATCAGCTACAATCTTATGAGGCACACCGAATCTAACAATTATATTTTCTTTAAGGAACTTGCAAACAGCTTCAGAGGTTGCTTGCTTGATTGGTGCGACTTCTACCCACTTGGTAAAATAGTCTATAGCAGTCAGCACGTAATTGTGTCTGGCACTGGAGGTAGGATTCAATGTTCCAATGAAATCAATTCCCCACTGGCGAAAAGGTTCTTCAATCACTACGGGCTTCAGGGGAAGAGCTGCTAACTTGGGACGGCCAACGAAATGTTGACAAGCTTCACACTTTGACACCCATTCTGTTGAATCTCGAAAGAGAGTAGGCCAATGGTACCTAGCCCACAGGATCTTATAAGCTGTTACAGAAGATGAAAAATGTCCTCCACATGCTAGGCTATGGAAGGATTCTAACAACTTTACCTGTTGTGATTTATCAACACAACGCAGGAAGACACAGTCAATACCTTTCTTGTATATTCCATTATTCCACAAAAGGTATTTTGCAGATCTCAACTTGACTATCCTCTTCTCCTTTTGGTTTAAATTCGGAGGGTATTCACCATAAGTTAGAAAGAAAGCAATGTCCATGTACCATTCGTCAGTTGTACTCATGAAAAGCACCAAGGGCAGCTTTGAAGAAGCATCTTGAGTCTTTTCACATTCTTCCTCAACATGATTTTCTATAATTAATTGGCACAGGCCCCTTCCTTATACCAACTTGGTAGGTTTGATGTCCAAGTCGTACTCCTGAACTTTAGCTATCCAGGTAGCTCGTTGACTCCCCAACTCTTGTTGAGTCAAAATGGATTTAACGGCAGTGTCAGGAACGAGAACGAGAGTATGGGAATTTAGCACATAGTACCTGAAATGCTTCACCGCTCGTACCACCGCATAAGCATGCTTTTCAATTTGAGACATCTTCAATTCATGCTCCTTCAATGGGCAGCTCATAAATGCGATGGGAGCTTCAATGCTTTCCCTGTTTTCCTGCATCAGGATGGCTGACACTGTGTGAGCAGAGGCGTAGCTGTAGATGATGAAATCTTTCTTGAAGTTTGGACATACTAGGATAGGAGCGCCAACAACTGCCCTTTTGATTTCTTCGAATGCAAGCTTCCCTTCTGTACTCCATCGAAATGGAACTTTTCCTTTCATCATCCCAAGGATATCCTTGGTTTTGTCAGCGAAATCAGGTACAAACCTTCTTAGGAAATTAACCTTTCCGAAGAAAGAGTGAACTCCATTTTTACTTGTGGGTAGGGTAAGACTCTGAATGGCCTTTACCCTTTCTGGGTCAATTTTTGTTCCTTCTCTAGTCACGATATGACCCAGCAATTTTCCTTCGGTCACCCCGAACATAGACTTCTTGGGATTCAATGAAATCCCGTGATGCCTGCATCTCAAAATAACCTACTCTAAATGATCATAATGATCACTCCATTTTTTAGAGAAAACGATCAAGTCATCTAAATACACAACTATGACCTTGCCCATCAGGTCTCTGAATGCCAAGTCCATAGCTCTCTGAAAGGTAGCTCCAGCATTAATCAAGCCGAAAGGCATCCTCCTGTAAGGAAAGGTACCCTATGGGGTTGTGAAGGCCATCTTGTGTTGATCTTCCATAGTTACTTCAACTTGATTGTATCCTGAAAATCCATCGAGCATGGATAACATTTCAGATCTGGTAATAGTTTGTAATACCTGATCCATGATAGGCAAGGGATAGTTATCCTTCAGCGACGACTGATTCAGGTTCCGGAAGTCAACACAGATTCAGATTTCACCGTTCTTCTTCCTAACAGGGACAATGTTAGCGACCCAAGTGGAGTGATGGATTGGAAAAATAATCCTGGCATCCAACATCTTCTAAATTTCCATAAGGATAGTCCTTGAGATCTTGGGATTATAATGTCTTTGCTTTTGCCTATACGGCTTCACATCAGGTTTCAAAGGAATACTGTGTTGTACGTCTTTGGGCTTGAAGGATTTTAAATATGCATAAGACCAGGCCAACACATCCATGTATCTCTTCAGAAGTGAAGTGAATCTTGCTTTTTCTTTAGGGGAACAACATTTCCCAATATTCACCATCCTAGGTTGATCAGACGAACCTAGATTGATTTTATCTACTTCAGAGGAAGAAGCTCCTTCAACTTTCCTTTTGTTTTGAATAAAATGATCATGCTTGTCAAACAAACCCTCCAAAGAAACCAAACCTTTTGGTATCTTGTTTCCTTTCAGCTAGATAAATTCACCATCAACCTCTTGATATGGATCTGAAATAGTTTCACGAAAGGCTGATTCCGAACCTTCAAAATATAATTCGTTGAAATTGTTAGCATTTTCTAGAAAATACAACACCTGTCGATCATCGTTGAACACTTGCCAGTGAGTTACATTATCTAGGATACTGGGATGGTACACAATCTCGATAGAGTATGTATCTTACTTGAACTGAGGATGAGGAAGAAGAAGGGATGCAGATACAGCTAAATAATCAGCCTTGTCATTATAATCTCTCAAAACTGCCTTAATAGAAAATGCATCAAAGCATTCTATACTATCCCAAACTTTATTCCGGTAATGTTTCAACCGATCATTTTTCACCTGATATATACCCCTGACCTGATTGACAATCAGCTCTGCATCTCCCTTAAACCTTGAGATTTTTGATTCCCTTCTATTTGGCTAATTCTAATCCTAATAACAGGGCTTCATATTCAGCCATGTTGTTAGTATTATCAAATTGCAACTTATAAGCTGATGGGAAAATCTCAGAGCTAGGAGATATAAGGACAACACCAGTGCCTGATCCAGAGGTTGAGCAGCTACCATCAAATTTGAGAATCCAAATAGCATTGGGATCTTCTTCTTCAACATCTACAATGGGTATCTCTAAAGTCATGAAATAATTCCCAAAGCTAGCATCTTTGAAAAGAATCTGAGCTTTTGGATCATCTGATTTGGTCACCAAATACTTCACCTCGTGGTTCAGGATGAAGAACCTGATGAACCCCATTGACTTGGATCTTAGCTTTGGTCCAATCCATATTAATCTCTCCTCTGACGTCTTTACAAAAACCTCTACCCAAGAGGATACCATAAGCTGCAGGAATGTTGGCAACCAGAATAGTCATTTTCACTCTCTTCTCAGGGAAGGCAACAAATGCAAACTGTACGTCCTTGATTTGACCGATCAAAGGGACTTGTTTAGTTTCCATGGAATGGCACCGTCCATATGACTTAGTCAAAGTAAGCCCAAGGGCATGGGTCAATTTTACAGGCATAACATTATTAGAGGCCCCTGAGTCAATGATCCAGTAACAATTTGTAATACCTGATCCATAAGTATAGGCAAATAAAATAGTTCAATCCTTCCCAATGAAGGAGCTGAGGTTCAGATTGTTCCGGAAGGTGGGAACACAGATTCAGGATTTGGAACCATTCTTCTTCTTGACAGGTGAAAATGTTAGCAATCCAAGCTGGACTTCTGATGAATTTGGAAAAATAATCCTAGCATCGAACATCTTCTGAATTTGACTGCCAGGTATTCTGTTTCCTGAGATCTTGGGATTGTAGTTGTCTTTGCTTTTGTCTGTACAGCTGTCACATCAGTAGCTATCAGAAGGGATGACTGTGCCATACATCTTTGGGCTTGAAGGATTTTAAATCGGCATAAGACCAGAGCTAACACATCGATGTATCTCTAGGAGAAGTGAGAGTAAGAATCAGTTGCCTTTCTCTTCAGGGGAACAACATCTTCCCAATATTGCACCATCCGAGGTTGATCAAAAGAACCTAGATTAACTTTGATCTACTTCAGAGGAAGAAGCTTATTCAACTTGCCTTAGTTTTTTTAATAAAATGATCTGGGATGCTTAGATTGGAAATAAGCCCTCCAAAGATAGACTAAACGACTTTTGACCATCTTGTTTCACTTTAAGCTGGATCAAACTCACCATCATACCTCTTGATATGGATCTGAGATAGTTGCCATGCCGAAGGATGATTCATAAGACCTTCATCGGTATAACTCACTGAAATTTTCAGCCTTTCCTAGAAAAGCCAACACCTGTTGATCATCATTGAATACTTGCTAGTGAGTTGCATCTATCTGGGACTACTGGGACTATACACAATTTTTATAGGAGTATGCTATCAATTGCTTGATCCTGAGGATGAGGAAGAAGGAGGGATGTAGATACGCGTCAAAGAATCAACCTTGTCATTATAATCTCTCAAAACTACCTTAATAGAAAATGAATCAAAGCATTTTATCCCTATCCCAAACTTTGTTCACCTGGTAATGTCTCAAGTGATCATTTTTAAACCTGATCAAATTCCCCTTGAGCCATGGTCTGACACATCAGGCTCCAGTATCCCCCTGAGAAGAACCTTGAGATTTTGAATTCCCTGGGTATCTGGCCATTTCTTAATCCTAATAACAGGGCTTCATACTCAGCCGTGTTGTTGGTATTATCAAATTGCAACTTGTAAGCTGATGGGAAAATCTCAGAATTAGGAGATATACCGACCTTCTTAATAACCAGCGCACTGACCCGGTGGTTGAGCAGCTACCATCAAATTTGAGGGTCCAAATAGCATTAGGATCTTCTTCTTCGACATCTATAGTGGGTATCTCTGAAGTCATGAAATAATTTCTGAAGCTAGCATCTTTCGAATCAGAATTTGAGCTTTAGGATCATCTGATTTAGTCGACCAAAGTACCTCACCTGTGGTTCAGGATGAAGATTCCTGATGAACCCCATTGACTGGGATCTTAGCTTTGAGCTAACAATCCATGATTAATCTCTCCTCCGACGTCTTGAAACATGATTCAAACCTCTAGTCCGCAAGGTAGGATAGTTGTGAAGCATGCATTTGGAATGATCGGCAACTAGAATAGTCATTTTCAGCTGCTCTTCTCGTTGGAACGTCTCAACACAAATGCAAACTGAAACATCTTCATGATTTGACCAATCAAAGGAACACCGTTTAGTTTCCATAGAAATATGCAACGTGTCCATCATGACTGCTAGCTTCAAAGTAAGCCCATTAGGGCATTTGGGCCACTGTTTGTGGGCATAACATTATCCATGAGGCCCCTGATTCGATGATGTAATTGTTGAGTTTAAACCCATTTATAAGTAAAGACCAATAACTGCACCCCAAGGCACAGGTTCCAATGCTTTCCTGAAGAAGAAGCAGTAGGTCAGATTGTTCTGCAGTATGGGAGTTGAGTAGGATGCATGACAAGTTGCAGACACTTCCCGTTGAAGGTGATGGAATAGCCGCTTTACTTTTGATGAACTTGGCCAACTTTTCAAACTGTTCAGGATTCGACTAGAAGACAATGTCTGCTTGGGAGACAGGCTGAATTTTGGTTCTCTTGTAACATGACTCAACAGAGTGGGTCAAAAGTAGTATCAAGAAGGGGTGATAGCGGGGACTCGAGTTCTAGATCTACATGGCCAGCTTGTGCTGAGGCAAGAGATCTTTAAGAAGAAGGCAGGATAAGGAGTCACCAGACTACCTTTTTGGATGACATCTCTTTCAGTATAAATGCTGAAATCCCCAGCGGAGTACCTCTCTTAACTGTTGGCTATGGGAGGTATCCTTATGTCTTCTCCTTAGTGTTTTCAAGAGGTTCAACTGGGATATTTGGGATTGGGATCAAGTGAAAACAACAGACATGACTGAGGCATCCTGGTTGCTACATTCATCTTCATCATATTGAAAATACCCAATGCTGGAGTCACTAGTATTCGACACTCATCATAAGACTCATTGGGGGCTGGCATAGAATCCTGAAATCCACATTCAAATGCCTCCAGAGAATCTTGTTCTTCATAAATTCTTCCTCTTCTTTAACTATTTCTACTGAAAGAAGCATGATGGAACAGGAGGTGCTTCAATTGCTAGCCTTGGCTGATTTGGAGTTAACGCAGTGGCACAAAATAATCATCTGGCAGGCGCACCATTGTTGATTATTGAAATATCCATGTCTGAGATGAATATCCCGATACAAAAAATTGTTCACCTGCTGAGACATTTTATTTTTTAAAGTGATCATGAATCATTAGAACATTTTCTGAAACATAGGATCAGTATTACCTTGAGAAGAACCTTGATTTGTTAAGTAATGGGTCATGTCCTATTCTTTGAATTCTTCGAATGCCAAAATACAAAGTTCATCTTCTTATTTCCAATAGCTGTTGACTGATTACAAAACAGCTCGACCCTCTGGAATGCATAACCGATCCCTTCTTAATAATAAATAGGGAACATCAGAGAGGTTGAGCATTAATCCTAGAAGCATTTCTGATTCTCCAGAGTTAGAACAGCTATCTCTGGAATCTTCTGAATCAGTTTATCCTAAACGCAGGCCACAAAGTCCCGCATGGGTTCATGTGATTCCTTCTTCATGATGAGTACAGAAATGAGCTAACAAGGCATGAGAATATTCATCTGGTTTGAAATGACATGAAACATCAAGAACTTGGTCCGCATGGTAGTCCAATTTGTCATGCATGCATCTAGGAAGATGATAAAACTCATTCAGCTCTAGCTGCACCATGCAATGTTTCAACAAAAATTCTTGGAACTTTTGAAACATGCCTTGCATTTGAGCTACTGTCAAGGATGCCGCACGCCACAAAGAAAGATGTCCAACATGTTCATCAGGATGCATGGACTATCACTAGCATCCGCCATTGAAGCTTTGGGAATGTTTTTACGTGATCCATGTCAAGGTAACTCAAATGCAATGGTGGAGTTAATGAAAGAGGACCAATCAACTGCACCCCAATACCACATCCGTTACACTGCCATCCTTCTGAAAAGAGTGCGTATAGGGATCTGAGTATCAGACAAGAGATCATCTGCACGACAAGATTGCAGATGTTCCCATTCCATGGGGATCCATTTTCTCCAAATAGGCGAAGAACTTCTGGTTCAGTTCCAGAATACAATGCTATTGGGGGACAGGCTGAAATTGTGCTATTGTATCAACTCAAAGAGTGGGTCAATTTCACCTTAGGGCTCAGCGGGACCGAGTGACAGATCTTCCTAGCCAGCTTGAACCTGGTAAAGAGACATTGTTGAAAATAAGCTGAAAATACAGAGTCGCCAGACACCAAGAGGATAACACTTTATACTATTGATCCAGGATATGTCCCTTAGCGGAGTCGCCAAAAAATGTTGGTTGAGATATCATTTGTCAAACCAAAATATGAGGTTCAACCACAGTATCTTGGGATTAAATCCCTCCTCAAAGACAGGTGAGGTCTGCCATTCTTATTGACTAATCTAAAACACAGTAAAAACAATATGATGATAGTATTCACAACGTAATCTATCACCTCATTCCCCTGTTGGGATGAAATCCTTTGAAATCCACATTCACATGATTCAAAGGTATTGCTTTCATAAATGAACTGGGTTAGAAACTATTACAATGAAAGAAGCACAATAGAAAGGAAATGAGAGAAACATATTTTCTTTCGAGTAAAAACAGAGCACAAAATAATCATACGAGATTTAGATCATAAATATAATGTCTGAAATGATTAGGAAAAACCTAATATCTACTGCTCCAGAATAGCTTTAAGATCATGAACGTAAGCTAACAATCGTTTCTTAAGTCAAGATATATCCCACAACACAAAGTTTGTAAAATAATATCAACTGCGCTATTCTTCAGAATGATTGAACGAAAACACAAAGTTTTTCTATCACTCTTCCAATAGCCATCCTGAATATTCTGATAATCAAATCTTGACCCTTTAGAATGCATAAGCATCCCTTAGTTTATAATAAAAGCGAAACAAGAGCTAAAATAGTGAACTTAAATCCTAGAAAAAAGTGTTCTTTACCAAAGAGTTCTATTTGAAACTGATTTGGGTTTCTTGGCTGATTTCGTAGTAGGAGCCTTGAGTGAGCTGAAATCAAAGGCTGGTAGGGGTACAATCACCTTCCTCTTCCTCAGAGTTTTCTCAAGTAGCCATTATGGCATATCAGAGGAAGTTGCCAATGTTTGTAGAAACTGGTATCCCACTCTCAAGGGGAGAAGATTCTACTAGTGGAGGGGGAATAATTACTAATGTGGTAGTAGATCCAATAAAAAGAGGCACAGGAGGAGGCATTTTGGTGATCACCTGGGTCCCAACAGATAGAGGTGAGAGTCTAGAGAAAATACTGGCCATGAATGAAGAAGTGGATGGAGAATGAGGAGGTAGGAGTGGTTGTGATGGGGGAGGCACGGATTCAGATTCCAAAGCTTGGGATGTAAGAGATAAGGTCTCTTTAATTTGGTAATCAACAAATGATGAAACTAGAAGTTTGCTTCCTCCTTCCAAATTAATTTCTCTTATTTATGGTGGTTTTGGTGATTCTGGCACATCCACCATTTCAACTGGATAAATAATTGAAGAGATTTGTCTTTCTTTCCTCTTCTTGACAATCTTGACCTTTATAGGCCCCCTAGAAGATTTTTTGTCCTTTTCCTTTTTGGAGGGCCCTGCCTCTAAAGAAGCCAACTTTGAAAGCTTATCATCTTTAAAATTCATTCCCCAAGAGGAGAGCCATGCTTTGGTGTGAGCAAGAATTAGAGCCGACCTATCTGTAATGGAGGCTTTTTCGCTGGTTGACTAATCAATAGGTGGGAAAACATATTGATCTTCATTTAGTCCATCATAGGAAAGATCCAAAACACTTTCATTGTCTCTGGTACCTTCGGGTAAATCTGCAAGCTCAAGTGTTTAAATCTCAGCAATTGTCAATCTGCTATTATCCTTTCTGTGAATAGCAACCTCATTACGCAGATCAATCCAAATATCCTCTATGTTTGGCCCGTGTAGATGCAGGGTTCCATACGTCCTGAGCACTCCTCAGATGTCAAAACCGTCTTGAGGTTTCATATGCTTCCTCAGCTTGTCCTGAAGCTCATGGATAACAATTTTAGCCTTCACCAATATTGAGGAAGTGTATCTCCCAATAGAAATTGGGAAGGATACAACAGCCTTATGTTTACTTTGTTGGAATTTATGGAAATGCAACAGCTGGCTAACCAATTCCATCAATATCAGTTTATCTCCTGGATATCGGGGCAGGTAAAAAGGATCCCCCGAGTACATGACCACCCGTAGATATGTGAACTTCTTGAACTGTAAGAAGACACATCCCCATTTGGAAACTTCAGCCCAGGCCTCATCTGAGACTCTTGTCTTCCTCAATTCAAGGTTTAGCCTGCAGATGTTTTCATAGAAGAAGGCATCATTCACCCTTCTGAATTGATCTTGGGATCCCTTCCTTGTCAGTTGAGGGAAGTATTGATACACATGACTCCCCGTCCTGCTTCCCTTAGTATCCAAACCGGGATAGTTCCTCATCCCAGCCGCTGCATATGTGACATATGAAGACATATAAAATTTCCCTGTGGACAAGACTGTTATCAGTTGGGAATCTATCTCATTACTAATGAGAGTGCCCCAGTCAATCCTTTGTTGATTCTTCTTGATGGTGATCATGAACTGATACAGCCACCCTTGGAATACATTCGATTCAGGCAAACCAATAACCTGACTCAGCAGAGTGATGATGTCATTGATCTCTTGGATGAAATCACTCCTGGGGTTAATTCTTGGAAATCTGGAGACAGCCGGCTTGGCCTTGATCAGGAACTTTTTATTTACATGCTTGACGCAGTCTTCCTAATCATTGTCCTAGGCTTTCTGAGCTGACTTAATGTCCAACTCTATATACCCTTCAAAATTGGGTAGTTTGAGGAGATCATCAAAGTAACCTCCGTCCAATTTGATCACTACTTCACCTGCCTAACTTCTCACAGAACGAGAAGCCAAGTCATAACTGGAGGCACAGGCCAAAATGAATTCAGGGCACTGAGCTGCCATGGGAAAACCAGCTGCAAGGGGTAAGCCACTATCGGCTATCGCTTTCATCCACAAAGTTTGGGAGGAACTCCTTACCCTACTCCAGAAATCTTCAATATCTATATTCCCGAGCTCTGTATCTCAGATGTCGTAGTTGCAATCAATATATGATGGAGACTCCACCTTTCTAAACTTGTATTTCATTCTTCCTGACTTCTCAGTCTTTTCTTGAGATGGACTAGGGTCTGACATGAAGGATGTCGAAGGAAGAAAGTTTTGAAGATCAGGGTATGTCACACACTGTGAAGAATTCGAGCTACTAGATATTTCAAATGAACGGAAGAGTCTGACGCACTAAGGAGGATGTCGGGAAATCCAGGAAACCTAATGCGTTGAGAGTGTTGGAAACTCTGGAAATTCCGGCACTGCTGAGGATTTCAGAAACTGAAGAAAGCCCGACACTTGTGATGATGTTGGAAACTCTGGAAAGTCTGGCACGCCAAACCTTCAATATACTTTGGGTCTTCGACACTGCACAACACCCTTCAAAACCCGAGAAGAGAAAAACAAGGTTTTTTGTTGAATTTCAAACATGCAATTTCCTTTTTTACCATTCATGTACCAAGCACATAAGAAAATTCTGAGGAAATAACACCAAGTGGTAATTTTGAAGAAATAGACCCTAGAACCTAAACCCCGTTTAGAAAACAACTCTTGAAAGAAGAAGAATAAAAATCCCACAAAACCCGGTAAGAAAATGAGAAGAACCCACGCGCAATCAATCCATAAAAACTAGGAACAAAGAATGGAAAGAGAAATACCTTCAACCAGAGAAAGGAAAGATTGAAAACAGGTGATTCAATCAGGCACAGGTGAGATTTTAGGTTTCGAGGTTGGAAGAGCATGTATGAAAATCCACGAGTTAAAAATAAAAACGTCTGGTGAAAATGACATGTAAAACTACATATTTATAAGAAAATTCACAATTAATACACCTCGGCTGGCACGTGCCAACTCACCCAACAACTCGACATTAACGCCATGTTAGCATGCTCAGGACGTCCGAAAACCCGACACGAAGGTGTGTAGAGTAATTTGTGTTTCGGGTCACGGGAAACAATTAACACAAAGCATGAGATGTTTAGATGCTCCAAAGTTCCAAAAACCTGACATGAAGGACTAAATCAGAATTCGGGTATCGGGAGATAGGCGACACAAAACATGCTTTGGATAAGGCATGTTCTGATGTGCTGAAGGTCCGAAAACCCAACTCGACTCTACTTGAAGTGGGTTTCAGGTTTCGGAAAACACAAGACATAAAACATTTAAAACACATGTCAACCTGTCGGTGAAACCTAAAAACCCTATTTTCTCACATAGAGGCAATTTTGCAAAACCAGCTTTAAAAATTTTGTAGGGGTTATCTGATAGTTTGGAGTGAACTCAAAACTGAGATAACAAGGGGAGAACCTTGACTTTTTTACGATTGGCATAAAGGTGACCTCTATCCCTGAGCCCTTTGCTGAGATTACGCATATGATGGTCAGGTTCATCTCTTTGGAGGGAAGATATGTCACCATTCCCTTAAAACATTTAATTTTCCTCAATCACTTTCATAGGAATGTTATTGTCAATTTCTTACATTATTTACTAAACTTCTTGGAGAATTATGTCCTTGAGGTTCAAAAACATACCAGGGTTGTTTCCCTTCACCAAGGGCTAATCCTGCTCATCCACCACCATTACTTCTCTGGATCTCGCCCTCTGCCTACTCTCCCTGTTATTATCCCTCTCCCTGTTGACAGAGATCTAGACACTGCTACCTTGGACAGGAAGAGGAAAGACAAGAAGGCTAAGGTTGCTCTGCCTTCTTCACAGAGAATTTTGCGTAGTCATAGGGATTTGGAGCTTGCGGAGAACTTATTGCACATAAGTAAATCTGTTGATAATTCCAGAGAAGTGGACCTTCTTACCAGGGTTAGTAAGCTTGAAGAGGAGATCAAAGACCTCAAAAATGCTATGAGGAATATGGAAAAAACAAAAGGTAAGAAGAAGCTACAAAGTTCTGAGGACATGGATACTATTGCTGAGATTTTCAAAAAGCTTCTTTCACTTGATACCAGGCTGGGCAATGCCAAGGTGCGTCAGGATTGCATCCTCTCTGCTCTGAAAGGTGTTTATAACTTTATGGAACAACACGTGAGAAGTGTGTGCAACCTTAGCGACATTCCAGAAAACATTTGGGATTCCAACAAGACCCGTGACCTTGCACTTGCTCAGGTGGACATGAACGATTCTTCTCATGCCATGGCCATTGCGCTCTTCACCTCTCTCCAGAAAATTAAGGTCAAGATTGACAGGGCAGTCAAGTGATGCGGTGCCCAGTTGCTGCTTTGTTGCTGTGAAGGTGTTGTTTTCTTGCTGGGATGCCCTGTTTTGGATCCCTCTTTGTTGTTTTTTGGCCCTTTTGTTCTTCTTCGGATCACTGTCTGGATTGATCATTTTGTTCTTTATCTACTGATGTATCTGGCTTTTGAGCTTCCATGTAACCTTTCTTGGTTGGGTTTTCTCTTTCTGATATTTAGCTTTTTGAGCCTTTTTGTACTCATGGTATAGTCCCTTCAAAACTATTTATCCTTAATAAAAACTCGTGATATAAAAAGATTAGAAATTTCACATTTTTAACATTCTAAAGATGATGCCCTACATCATACTATAGACACTAAAATTACTCCCCCTTCATCCCTCGACATATAAGCCCCCCTTTACCCTACTAATATTAATTTCATTAATTTAATTAAATTAATGGGTTATCCTCAATATATTTATTATTTATTGGATAAGGATTGTTTCACCTTTTTCTTAGATTATTTCTTTGAACTGTTGACGAAACAAATAGGGTAATGGGCATAGGAGGAATACCTGTTAAAATGTCAGTTGATGGGTTGGTGCACTCGTATGAATTATAAATCCACAACTGACCATGAGAGATTCCTTTTGGCTAAGAGGAACTACTTGTAATGAAAGCAAGACCACTAGAAAGAATTAAACAATATGGGCATTGAATTGCCTAGCGTGAGCTAGATCTAGGAAGCGTGATACTTCCTAGATGGATGTCTGTCCACTGTTTTAAACAAATTAATGCTGAAAACAAGGTAAATCCTATTGTTATTTTGAAATGATTTAGTTATCTCAATTAAAACCACAATAAGAAAATAGATCTAATCTAAAAGGCTAAGCTAGAATAGAATCCACCGGTCAAATGGTTGGTTCTGGGTTCTACAGGTCTGATAAAGGTCTCAGGTAGGTCACCAGTGAGTGAGGATGAAGTAAAATTAGGTGGATATGTCTCTTTTTAAGGTTGTGTGGACAAACACAGAGACCGGTTTCGGTCAGGGGTGACCAACCGCAATTAGGTATCACTAGCAGCAGTTACTGTGAAATCTAGAAACATCAGAAAATGAGGTTTTGGTCTCCTTTGTGATTACACAAAGGATTCGGTTGGTCAGGATGAGGTATTGGGTGACTGGAATAGGTTTTTATGAGGTTTTGATGGGTCTATGGAGGTATAGAATGTTGGAGATGGTCAATAGGGAGCAAGATAAACAATGGATACTAAAATAATGATAAAATGAAATAACCAGGAAAGCATGATATTGTATTTACTTGGATTTTGTTCCTGAAAGTCTATGTGTGAAGGATGGATGTGTTGATGATGGGTTTGAAGGTTGTAAGTGATCACCAATTGAAGAAAATATTCTATATGGGCTGTATGCACACTCCTCTTTTGCTTGGATAGATCAAAATGTGGTTGGGAAGGCTGTGCCGAAGAAGATCCTGAATCTCCTTCCTTGGATGTCAGTTCTTGCTAGAATTGGCTCTCTGAAGATGTGTTATCTCTTTGAGATTTTTTTATTGCTCCCCACTTTTTCTTCCAATGTTTTCCAATCTTGAGAATAAGGTTGTTTAGGGGATAAAAGGGGTAACCGATGGCAGTCTGGCTTAACTGGCGACGGTTAGGGGAAACTGACATTGGTCAAGGTGGGATTTTCTAGGTTTACTAAACTTAGGGAGATCCTCTTTATTTCCTCGGATCTTGTGTAGTTATCCCATGGATTAGACTAGGAGCTTCTTGTGAGCATGTAGAAATGTGGTTAGAGGGAGTGTAGGCATTGATTTTTAGGGTTTGGGTAAGTCTTAGTTAGTTATGGTAACTTGCTAAGAATAGCTCTTAGGTTGAGTTAGCTTGGTGAGGTGTCTAAGTGAACTGTTTATGTAGATATTATTTAAATAATATATTTAGATAATAAATATAGTGAGGATAACACATTAATTTAATTAAATTAATATTAGTACGGTAAAGGGGGGCTTATATGTCGAGGGACGAAGGGGGATTATAACCTAATTTTAGTGTCTACATTTTGCCCCTTTTTGTTGCATAGCTTGTATTGGTAAGCGATGCTAACAAAAATAAGATGTGGTTGGCCCATGTGAGGGTGAAGGTGATCCCCCTCAAACTAGGAATTGATGAGGTAGCAGGCTGAAGCAGCGAGTGGTTTGATAAAAGTTAAATGTGAGGAAAAGGTAAGTGGGTGTAGGGGAAGAGGGTGAAAGGTCTACTCGGGTGATCTAGGTAATGGGTCAGGGTCAAAGACAACAATAGTCAAATGCACGCACACGTATTAATTGCAGCATGCTACCAGGTTGAAGAGTAGGCAAACTCTACATCGTCTAAGGTCGATAGGTTTATCCAAATAAGGGTGAAGTGAATCTGGTATCCAAGGTATAGGATAAGGTCAGGAAACACAATGTAGGTTAGGTACAGGAACGTGTAGGTATGTTTTGGTAGACCAAAGGTAGGGTCAGGATAAACAGTCATGACAATAGGTGAGGTAAGGTCATTGGGTCAATCAACATAGGTAACAGTGCCGCAAGGTATAGTGAACACATGAGGTCAAAAGGTCACTAGAATTGGTCCAGGTCCACATATCGAGAAGATGGAATGGGTAAGGTTGAGGTAGGGGTAAAATAAGGAGGTTTCAACAGCAGACGTGGTGAGGTTGAAGAAGGTGGAGGGCCAGGAGGGAAGATAAAGTGGTCTAGGTAGGTGTAGGGAAGGGAAAAGAAAGAGGAGGTAAGGAAAAGTAGGTGAATGTGAGGGCAATTAGATCACAGGGTAACCAACACCAGTCAATATGAACTAATGGTGGTGTAGGGCAACTAACAGTGGTTAGCTAGGGCATCAGACTGGATTCAGTCAAGGGTTGGCCGACATTAGTCGAGTTGGGTAGGGTATAAAGAGTGGAAAACCCATGTTATAAAATTCATTTGTGCATTTGGAAAAGGAGAAAAGGAAAAGAAGAGAAAAAAGAGGAAGAGGACAAAAGAGTATAATAGAGAGCTTGGTTAGTGAGCCACGTCGGTGAGATTGGTTGAGTGAGAGGTGGGGCTGCGAGATTGGATCGAGCGAGGTGATTGGTAGAGAGAGTTGGATGTCATTTAAGGATGGTGGAGGCCAGAGAGGAATCGAGAGGAGCAGCACAAAGCTTGGAGGTTCCAACATGGTGGCAGTAGCGGGATCAGGTAGGATTCAAACCTTTTGATTGATTGTTTGGTGAATTTGATGAAAAATGTAGAAAATATTAAAAAATGGAAGGTTTGGGGGGAAATAATTTCAAAATGGGAAAAATAAAGGGAAAAGGTAATAGTGAAGGGTAGGGGGTAGTGCAAAAGGGTAATGTAGGAATAATTAAGGGTGTAAAGCGGGATTTGGGTGGGTATAATGTCTAGGAAGGGAAAAAGTAGGGTTGGAAAGTCAAAGCGAGTGGCACGACAGTGACCGACGTTTTTCGACTTGTGGCCAATGTCATTGGTTAGTGACCGGTATCAGTCACAAGAACAGTGACCATGTCGGTCAAATGGAGACCATGGTCAGTTCAGGGATAACTGGGGTTAGTTAATCTAAAGTGTAAATTGGGATAAAAAGGGGAAGAGAGTAAGGGTGGGGTGGGAAAGAAGTTAGGTGAGAGGGGAAGGGTTTAGGGTGAGAAAATAAGGTAGGTCGGTAAGGGTTGAGGGTGGTTTTGGGTGACGGTAGGGTAGATAGTTTTGGGTGGATGGGTGTGGATAGGTGTGGGTGAGGGTTAGGGTAGATTGGTAGAGTAGCTGGGTTTGGGTAGGTGTGGGTGAGGGTTAGGGTAGATAGGTAGGGTAGATGGGTGTGGGTAGGTGTGGGTGAGGGTTTGGGTAGATAGGTAGGGTAGATAGATTTGGATAGATGGGTTTGGGTAGGTAGGTTTGGGTGGATGGCTAATGATTAGGTCAGGATGTGGGGAAAAAAATTACGTAAGTTGGAAAGGTGGACTAATACGTTGCTTTTATGGGATGTAGGCCCAAGACGAGCTGCAGATGAGGGCCCAAGTGTCGCCCTTGTTATTTACAGTACGGGCAATCATGACATAGGTAGAGTGGCAGCATGTGGTAGAGGTGGGATTGATAGGCATGTGACGCTATCGGGATGTAGTCCAAGAGGTGAGTCTTATGGTTTCCCTCATCTATATATGGGACTCTGTGACCAACACCTTCCATTTACCGATGGGTGAGATGACAATCACCTTGAGGATGTCTAAAAGATCTTGTGGTTTCCCATATTGGGGGCCCATGTTTATTCCATCCCTTCAGAGGTGTTTGAGGAGCTACTAGCACCCATTTTTGGTGAGGGTGTAGCAGACCTGACATTCCATAGCGCTAGCCTAAGCTATGGAGTGATGTATAGAGCTCATCCAGAGGAGATGAGGTTAGTGGTACTCTTAGGCAATGTGCTACTTTGCACTACCAGATGCAGAGGGGGGGAGATTCATGAGGTCACTGATGGGAGTCTTCCGTGACATGATGATACATTGGATATGGTTTGCATGGGAACCTACATTGCTAACACAGGTGTATAGAGAGCTATGGGCCTATTGGTGACTACGGAGGTTCAACATCTGTTGCATCGTACTACTACATTATTGGGCATACGGGCACATTATTTGTGTTCAACCAGTGGGGATGTCCTGGGAAGATGCATTCCCATGGAGAGTTTTGAGAGTTGGGTATAGGTGGTGGGTACCAGCCACTGGAGAGGCCTGAGGTGCCAGAGCTATACATGATGTAGCTTATTACAAGAGGTTATTAGAGGGGTTGTCCAGGGTGGACATTATTTAGAGTTCATACGTGTGCTTTCCCTCATACAGATAGATGACCATAGAGCTAGCTAGGCTACAGATACATCTATGGATAAAGGGTAGGAGAGTAGGAGAGCATGGGTGAATACCCGTAGATTGGGTTAGATGTCAGTTTGGATTGGTCTAGGGTGTACCACCTCCATTCACTCAGTACTTGATAGATGATGTGGAGAGATCTATGTCTCCACCACAACCCACAGTACCGACTAGGAAGGAGTATCTAGTAGATGTACAAATTGATGATGTTAGGGTTCTAGATGGGTACCTGCAGTGGTGGGTGGCACAGTTTAGAGCCGTACCACCAAGGCCAGTGAAGATAGACTCAGCCACCATCACAATTCAGAGAGACACCCTACAAGGGCAGGTGGCTACTTTGGTGATGTAGTAGGGGATCATGCAGGGGCAGCTTATAGGTTCAGAGGCATAGGTTGCCACATTATAGGCCCAGATAGTGACACTATGGGCTCAAGAAGGGCAGGGATAGGTACCTACATAGGCAGAGGCAGGGGGAGTTGGAGATGGAGAGGAGGTAGGCGGAGATGGATAGAAGATAACCACCCTACAGGTGTAGGTACAGGCTTTACAGGGCTAGTTTGTCACAATGCAGGGATAGGTTATGGGTCTGCAGGGCTAGTTGATGGTAGCATAGACACAGATTACTACCCTACATGCCCATATATAGGCACATGCTCCAGGGTTGACTTAGGCTCTAGCACCAATACAGGGCTCAGTACAGGTTCATGGATAGGGTCCCAGTATATAGGTACCCACGCAGGTAGTGGGACCCATGACACCTCCATAGAAAGTGCCCATGGCTAGGTTTAGAGATGCCCTATGAGAGGCATGGTATTACGAGGATCATTTGTTAGCTTTCAGGATAGATGTGCCCTCCTATGCTGATTATAGAGCATAATAGGCCTCTAGTGAGAGGACCAGATCCTGCACTCACTAGTGTATACAGGCCATCTCCAGGTGAGGGGTCATCAGCAAGAGGTGAGGTAGGTGCCAGCCCTCAGACAGGTGTATCAAAGGGGTCAGGAGAGACACAGTGACCTACTATGGACTGGCCTGTGTGCCGAGTCATTTTTGTAGGTATTATATATGAGACCGGCCTACGTGCCAAAGATTTTTGTATTGATTCATTCATGCATTTTTTATATATGAGACCGACGTGCATGTCGATGAAATTTTGTATTACATATCAGCCTGCATGCCAACATTTTGGAGATGATAGCCATGATGAGATAGGCATGTATTTTGAGATACACAGTTATTGATTTATATGATGAGATTCATGGTATTTGGGGATGTGTTAATGTGTTGATGATATATTGGTTTATGGTTTGTGTTAGATGAGATATGGATTTGTTACTTTGTATTAGATGAGATATGGGTTTGTTGGTTTGATATGGATGGAAATTAGGTGAGTTAGGCATGATGGAGTCAGGTCAGTTTAGGCATGGTTGAGTCAGGTTGGTTAGGCATGGATGTTCATTTCAGTATTTTGATAGCAAAGGGCAATATAAGACCATGAGATGGTGTAAAATGTGGAAAATGTTAGTTATGTATGAAAATGTTAAATAATATAAGTGGTAAAAGTCATGTGGTATATGGTATAGATGCCGAGGTTTTTGATATGAATATGAAATCAGGTAAAATGTGGGGGAAAATGGTTATGGTGAAGAGTGGTTGAGCTAACCTTTCAGGGCCCCATGCCCTAGAAGTGTTGCCTACATAGTCTCAGTGAAAAGGGACCTCAGACAGATGTATTTCTCCCATAAGCTACGAAACAATATGAGAAGATCGAAGATTAGGTAGTGCGGTTAATAGTTAGGTTGGATTTGAGGTCATAAGTATGATGAGGTCAAGGTTAATTAGGTGACGTAGAATATAGGTAGATAGGTATGGGTGATTTTAGGTCGTAGGTGGGAGAATAAAATCTCAAAAAATAGGTGTCGAGGATCAAGTTTTATATAAGAAGATCAAAAGGTAATGAATAAGAGAAAAAATAAGAGGGGACAAGAAAGCAACCCGATTGGCAAGGATCAAAACATATGAAACACATCTTCAGATAGGCTAATGAATGTAAGACCCTAAAGACATTACTGTTAGTGAAAATTAGCAGCACCACCTGGATGTTTTCTCAAATTTCTAGTTTGATAATGGACATCCAGTGTGTTTGCACAACATTAAATATTTTCCCCAAGTGTGGGACTTGTAAAAATGGGAAAATAATCTCTAGATTAAAGGTTGGTTCCTTCACTCCCCTGATCAGATGTATGCATGAAATTTGTAGAGGTTTAATACTAGATCCTACTCTAAATTCCAAGGAGACAGAGATAAAAGATGCAGAACTAAATAAAACTAAGTAAAATTGGTGATACACCAAAGGAGTGGTGAACATATAATTTGCAAGATCTACACAGATCATAAGAAATACAACACAAAATATGCACAGATTTATAGAATGTAATGATAGATCAAAAGACAATGATAAACACTTGAAAGGATTGGGAAAATCAATCACAGATTATACATTATTAGTCCCAGGTTCAATACAATGCATTACAATGGCTAGGAAGAAAAACACATGCTATAGTCTACATGAGAGGTATGAAACTCCACAAATCCACCTGCTGAGGAAGAAAAGAGAGATTGCAGAGAAAAATATGTGCAACCCTTACAAATGAGCCAAATTTGGCTTTTTAAAAATTAATACTCGAGCTAGGAGAGATAAATGTGGGAAAATGGAAAGGAAACATTTAACCACCAACCAAATTCATTAAAACAACACGAGTACCCTTAAAATTCCATTCCCCAAGATTTTTGACCATGCTAGAGAAGAATGGAAGCCATACTTTATTAAAAATGGTGGTTGAAATGTAGGTTCTGCTCTTTTCCCCATGCTAGAGGAGTTTTCCATTTTTCTCTCACCAAACTTCATCAAAACTCAAAATTGAAGATTCCATCATATAGAGGACTTCAATATCATTCTAATGACAAAAAAATCAAGGAAACCTAAGATTTGGATCAAAAGTTATGCTCCTCTAAAGCTTTAGGGCAAAACATGGCAAAAATCGGGTCAGTGGGCCGAAAACCCAAAATTTTCCCTCTTTTTTGAATTTGGGAAAATTTCCCATAAAAGTTTTCCCCCCTATCGCTCTGATGCCACATGGCACTTTCCTATTGGTCCACAAGCTTTAGAAGATCATTTTACACCTTTTTAGACTTTGGAAAAATTTCAAAAGTTTCTGTGCCGCTCTGCCAGTCCACTGCCACATGTCATCTTCTTATTGGCCCGCGGGGGCGCATTTCCAATTTTTCCACCAACTCTGACCACTACCCCAAATAGGACACATCATGCCTTGCCATTGGTGTGGACCTGAACCAACTCTTTTCCTTCTGTGGACCTCCCTTAAGATTTTTGCTGGCCACATGGTCACATGCCATGCTCTGATTGGCGCAGGCCATCGGGCCAAGATTTTCCATTTTTGCCAACTTTTGAGAAAATTTCCCAACTTCTCCCTATCAGTCCAACCTCTGACGCTCCCTGGACATGTGGCCTCTTCCTATCGGCTGGCGGGCCTTCGGGCCAAAAATTTCCTTTGTGTGCCCCGACCAATCCTTGGAAAATTTTCAAATTTACCTCCACTTCCTACCATTCTACTGACACGTGGCACTCTCTAATTGGGCATGGACCTCCCTAGGGAAAATTTCCCTCCAAAAATCTGTCGAGTCATAACTTGTGAAATACAAGGAGTTAGAAGGAAAACGTTAACTTTCTTGAAAGATGAGGAGATCCTTTATCTAATGAAACCATTTCCAAAAAAAATTGAGTGCCTAAAAAGTAGAAAAATTCATCTGAGGCAGAAGGCAGGAAGGAATTTAAGGAAGTTAGCCAAATGTGAGTAAGGGGATTATTTTGGATAACAATTTTGGTGACTAAGAGGGGTCATCTACCTACTAGATAAATGATCAGTAGCCTTTGAAGCATCCATTGGGTATGGAGTCATGAGATGTAGCTTGCAAATTGATCTGAAATTTGAAAAATTCCTTATGAACCACTTGAAGCTGACTAAAATTAGATTTGTTGTCACCAAAATGCCACTAAAATGAACTATGCAAGAGCAAAACTAGTAGCACCAAAAATTATGTACAAAATATAAAATCATACATAGCCAAAATGGGATATGCAGAGTGTGCACAAGCACTTCCTCTGCTGAAAGAAAATCTACCTACTCTACTCTAACAGGAAGCAAAGGTGAGCTAAACAAACCCTGCAACTGGTTGTGTAAAATAGCTTCTTTTCTTCAAAATGGGCAACCATGCAACTGATTTGGCACTAAACATGGCTAGTTGGATAAGTTGAAATTCAACAAGAAGTTGATCTTCTACCCAAATCAACAAGGTGTCAGCTGAAGGAGTATTCAATACCTCTTTCAGTTGTTCTGCATTTAGATTGAAGAGGTATGGTAGCTGATCCTTAGAACTTTGTAGCTCATCCTCATGCTTATAGGTAAGCATGACTTGTTGTGGCTTCTCCTTTGGCTCCAATGAAGTCAAATACCTGATTGGAAAAGGTCTGGTCCATTTGATATGCCCATAGCTCTGAAATTCAACTCCAAAAATGGAGTTTTCTTATAGACCTTCTTGAGTGAATGATGTGGAAGAAATGATGAAGTTCATCTGCTATTTCTCTTCCCCCAATGAAGAACATGGAATAATTAAATCTTCCAACCTTGATCCTAAATATCTGCTATAAGATGCAGGCTACTCCAAATGAATGCTCTCCTCCATGACAGCAGGTTCTTGTATTTGGAATGTGGATGATGAAAGAGAGAAAGGTAGAAACTCAACCGGTTCACCTCCATCAAAACAATCCTCCAAATATGACAGATAAACTACCTCATTGCTATCCTGCTGTAAATGCTCAAATTTCTCCATGGTGTCCTCTTGATCAGAAAATTGTTCACCATGGTTCTCCTCATCTTCAATCAATGAGTTTGAGAGATCAAACTCTTCTTCAGCAATAGGACTCAAGAGAGATGAAGTAGAAATAAGAACTGAAGGTTCTTCTATAGCCTACTTTGTGCTCAAAGCCTTTGGGTCTGTACATTTCTCCTCCAAAGTTGGAATGTGTTCCTCTTCTTTTGGATTTGGAGTAGCTTCTCCTTCCTTTGCTGCTTGAAGACAATCTTGCTCATGATAGGACTCTTCCTCTAGCATGAAGTTTGTCAAGTCAAACTCTTGAATCTGCTGCTCTAGAGGACAAGTTGGGACTACAAGATCTTCTTCAAAGCTTTCTTCCTCCATGACAAAATGTGCAAATTGAATTGGATCAGAATTCTCTATGGGAAAAGTACCAACATGGACACTCGACTTCTCATAAACAAACTACTATTTTTCTTGCCTCACTGCTGTAATAAAATCATCCTTGTTTGCCACTTGTTCTCCAACTCCAACCTCTTATGAAGGCTTAAACATCAATGTGATCTTTTTCGTCCCAAATTTGAGAGCCAAGCTTACCAAACTTCTGATTTTTTCTTCTTTGTTTGGCTCTTCTTCTTGCCATCCTTGATGAATTATTTTCTGATTTTCATTCTTCCATCATGGATTTCGGAATGCAAGAGGAGGGGTGGGTTGTAACTTAATTGATTTTGCAATTTTTTATGGCGGTGGAGGAGGTGAAACCTCTTGTTTCTTTGGAGGAGAGGGTATCTCTATTGGCTCTTGTGGAGGGGATGACTATTTGGAAGGAAAGAGGAAAGAAGAATTGAGATGGGGTGGAAGACTAGGGAATGGAGAAATGGATTCGACATTTGGGACAACAGATGGAGAGTTTAAAACTTGACACTGCTGAGATAAAATAGATTGGGAAAGAGGAAAAAGAAAGGCATGAGATGGTGTGCTTACCCATTGAAAAGGTTGTTGAACACCAAGTTTATAGTCCTCTATCTCTGCTGTCCATTGTGCAAGTTGGGGCAGCATCTCCATCATGAAGTCTAGCTTCTCTTGAGGGCTGAAGTTTCTTGGAAAAGGACCTCCCTATGGACAAGGAGTCCTGTAACCAATTCTGAAAGCCTTCATTTGAGTTGTTGCTCTTGATTGCACCATATTTTCCTCCATCTTTTGGATTTTCTCCACAAAATCAGCATCTTCCATTTTATTGTATTCATTGCATGTGTACCCTTTCTCTTGATGTGTTTCACAACCAAACTGATGTTGGTATTGCTCATATGGGTAAGCATGCTAACCTTGAATTTGATCAAAATGATGATTTGGAGGATTTGTAAAACATGTTGGAGGTGGAATATATTGCTGTTGTAAATGTGAATTCCATGACGGAAATCAAGTCATGATTGCATAACTTCACAGACTGGAAAAGAATGAAAGAGATGGAAAAAATAATGAATGGAAAATGAATGAAAATGAATGGAAATAGGGTCTGCAACTTCATAAATGGGTTGCTGATTGGATGGAGTCACTAGATGTGTTTGCAAGTGCCCCGAAAGGATAAAATCTTCACAGGAACACACCAACCTGAAAAATATGAAGTGGAAGACCTCTAAAGTCCCACCGAGTGTGCCAAAACTATTAGTGCAAATCAGCAACACCCCCTAGATGTTTTCTCATATTTCTAGTTTGATAATGGACATCTAGTGTGATTGCACAACATTGAATATTTTCCCCAAGTATGGGACTTTTAAAAATGGGAAATTAATCTCTAGATTAAAGGTTGGTTCCTTCACTCCCCTGATCAAGTGTATGCATGAACTTTGCAAAGGTTTAATACTAGATACTACTCTAAATTCCAAGGAGATAGAGATAAAATATGTAGAAGAAATAAAACTAAGTAAAACTAATGATACACCAAAGGAGTGGTGAACATCTACTTTGAAATATTTACACAGATCATAAGAAATACAACAAAAAATATTCACAGATTTCCAGAATGTAATGATAGATCAAAAGACAATTATAAACAGATGAAAGGATTGGGAAAAATCAATTGCAGAGCATACATTATCATTCGCAAGTTCAATACAATGCATTACAATGGCCAGGAGGCAAAACACATGCTATAGTCTTCATGAGAGGTATGAAACTCCATAAATCCACCTGCCGAGGAAGAAAAGAGAGCTTGTAGAGAAAAATATGTCCAACACTTACAAATGAGCCAAATTTGGCTTTTTAACAATGAAGACTCAAGCTAGGATAGAGAAACGTGGGAAAATGGAAAGGAAACATTCAACCATTGACCAAATTCATCAAAACAACATGGGTACCCTTAAAATTCCATTCCCAAGATTTTTGGCCATGCTGGAGAAGAATGGAAGCCATACTTTATTAAAAATGGTTATTGAAATGTTGGTTCTACTCTTTTCCCCATGCTAGAGGCATTTTCCATTTTTCTCTCACCAAACTTCATCAAAACATAAAATTGAAGATTCCATTGTGTAGAGGACTTCAATAGCTTTCCAATGACACAAAAATAGAGGAAAAATAAGCTCTAGCTTAAATGTTATGCCCCTATGAAGATTTAGGGAAAAACAGGGCAAAAATTGGGTCGGCGGGCTGAAAACCTAAAATTTTCCCTCTTTTTTGAATTGGGAAAATTTCCCATAAAATTTCACTCCCCTGCCACTCTAATGCCACATGGCACTTTCCTATTAGTCCACAGGATTCATAAGATCATTTTGCACCTTTTTGGATTTTGGAAAATTTTTCAAAAATTCCTTCTCACTCTGTCGGTTTGCTGCCACATCTTGTCTTCTTATTGGCCTGTGGGGGCACGCTTCTAAATTTTCAACCAACATCGACCACTACCCCGAATAGGAAACGTGGTACCTTGACATTCGCGTGGGCCTGAACCAACTCTTTTCCTTCTGTGGACCCACCTTAAGATTTTTTCTGACCATATGGACACGTGGCATGCTTTGATTGGCGTGGGCCATCGGGCCGATATTTTCCATTTGTGCCAAATTTTGGGAAATTTTCCCAACTTCTCCCCACTGGTCCAACCTCTGACGGCCCCCTAGACACATGGCCTCTTCTTATTGTCTGACGGGCCTTCGGGCCAATAATTTCCTTTGTGTGCCCTGACTAATCCTTGGAAATTTTTCAAATTTACCTCCGCTCCCTGCCATTCTGTTGACACGTGGTGCTCTCTGATTGGGCACAGACGTCCCTAGGGAAAATTTCCCTCCAAAACTCCACCGAACCATAACTTGCAAAATACAAGGATTTAGAAGGAAAACTTTACCTTTATGGAAAGATGAGGAGATCATCTATCTAATGAAACTATTTCTAGAAAATTTTGAGTGCCTAAAAAGTAGAAAAATTCATCTGAGGCACAAGGGAGAAGGAATGAAAGGAAGTTAGCGAAAAATGAGCAAGGGGCTTATTTTGGATAACAATTACATGATTGATAATTCTAAGAGTGACGAATAGTCACATGATCACTAAATGTCATAGGTTCAGCAGGTCCCTTGAGGTATGATGTGAAAATACAATGGGTAAGGAGGTGCAGGTAATTTGGTCATAAAATGGGAAGTAGAATGCCTTGGGCAATAGATCCAAGATCACAATAGGTAAGTCCATGACGAAAAAGGTTACTTTTCTTTTTCTTTTCTTTTTTGACTTTGTAGATAGATTGATCGATGTGGGAAGTCTATACGGGATGAGTATATGTCTCCTTGAGGTCTTCATGAAGCTGATCGATTCGGGAAGCTTCTGAATTTTGATTTTTGAGAAAATAGTCTTCTTTTCAAAAAAACTATGTAGAGAGTTGTGAGATTTTTATAGTTGTCCTTCAAGGGAGAAGTCTACTCATAGTGACAATTAAAGGTGGAAGATGTCCTTTTGAGGGATTTGTCTTATATATTAGAAGTTTGACTCAAGGAGTTGATCCCTTATTTTGGAAGATGTCCTTCTAAGGGAGTCATCTTTTTATTAGAAATTTGACTCAAGGATTTTGGTCCCATGTAAGGTCTTTGAAGTCTATAACAAATCATTTTGTTCTTGTTGAGAAGGCATGGGTGAACTTCCATGGGATCTCATCTAAAATAAGATGAAAAGTATCCATGAGAATCATGCCATGTAAACAGCCGTGTTGCACATATTTAAGATAAGGAAAAAGGGTGACGCGTAAGCACATGATTCTTGTTTAATCGTTAGGGAGATGGATGGAGTGGATAACGCTCAAGGAACAAGCCTATAAAGAGACACATGGTGAGGTAGGATAATGAGTCAACAAAAGAATGGTCAAATATGTAATGCATTAAGGGGCTCAGGTTCGGGTTTACCTTGAAGTCAGGATAACCAATAGGCACCTGATCCATAGGTATGAGTTACGATGTATGGTCTAAGCTAATTAGGAGAAAATTTTCCCCGTTTAATTTTTTTTTCTTTGGTTATGTGTTGATTTTATTTCAAAACAAGGTCACTAACTTGGAAGGTTATTTCATGAACACATTTTTCATAAGAACATTTGTTTTTTTTTATAAACTTGAAGGTGATCAAGAGCATTAAGACGACGTTCATCAAATAACTCTAGTTGTGCTAAGCGGTCCTGATGAAAGTCATCATTAGTAAGAATTTCATGGAGAGAAATGCAAAGTGAGGGGATATGGACTTCGAGAGGTAGAACAGCGTTAGTACCATAGACCAGTGAAAAGCGTGTAGCCATAGTGGAAGTGTGATTACTAGTGTGGTATGTCCATAGATGAAAAGGAATGTGTGTATGCCAATCCTTCTAAGTATTGTCAGCCACTTTCATGAGAATTTTATTGAGGGTTTTTTTAGTGGATTCAGCTTGGCCATTGGTTTTTGGGTAATAAGGTAAAGAGAAACTAAGCTGAATGTCGAAGGCATCACAAAGTTTTTACAATGTTTAATTTTTGAATTGTTTTCCATTATCAGTGATGAGGCGATGAGAAACACCAAAGTGAAAAATGATGTGATGATTGATGAACTCACATATTTTCTTAGATTTCATGGAGATAAGTGGTATGGATTCGACCCATTTTGTGTAGTATTCAGTAGTGGTTATGATCCATTGATGGCATTGGGATGAATGAGGATTAATTTCTCTGACAAGATCCAAACCCCATTGAAGACAAGGTCCAAAGGTCATGAGTTACCTGTAAGGCATGACTGGGTGTATGATGAAGGTTGGAATGTTGTTGGCAATTTCACAAGCATTTGACGTAGTCTCAACAATCATGGTTAAGGGTCAGCCAATAATAGCCTAGGTGAATAATATGCTTAACAACAACAAGGCCACTGAAGTGACCTCCACATATGTCATCATGAACCTCCTTGATGGTATAAGGAATTTCAGAACTTTTGAGGCATCCTAAGAGAATACCATCAAAATCCACACTTATAGAGGAGTCCCTTCAAGATGACATAAATGGGATACCTTCTTAAGGAAGGTGCATTGTCTGTTACGGGTGAGATCAAGAGGTAAGATGGAGAGGGAATGGTAGTCATAGTATTGTTTATACCAAAGGTCACTTGGTTCAGTGGTGTCAGTTCTAATTGAGTAAACATCGTGAGGTAAATAAAAAGGTGAATGGAGGCATTGTACAGTGACAAATATTTTAGAAATGGTAGGGGAAGTGGGTATTTGGGAAGCTAAGTAGGCCATGGTGTCTGTAAATTTGTTGGTTGACTGTGGGATGGTTTGAAGGGTGTAACAATCAAAGGTGGTCAAAAGTATGTCTACATGATGTTTATAATTTTGAATTATCTCGTTACGACATTGGTACATACCATTGACTTGGTTTATGACCAATTGTGAATCACCAAAGATGTGGATTGATTTGACATTGAGGGTATAGACGGTCTGGAGACCTAGTACGAGCACTTCGTACTCAGTAATATTAGTTGGTGCATTCGAAAGTCTAGTTTGAAAGACAAAGGCATGTGTTCTCCATTCAGAGAGATGAGGATAACACCAATGCTCCACCCCCATACTGACAGTTGGAACCATCGAAGAGCATAGTGTCATTTGGTAAGGGGGTTCATCTAGGGAAAGGGTAGTAATGGATTCATCGGGAAAGTCAAAATTAGAGGGTTATTCCCTGACAATAGGTGTGTCAGCCAGTTGGTTGGCAATATCTTGGACCTTAATGGACTTTTCATGAATGAATTTGAGGTCAAGATCAGCTAGAAGCATAAGCCATCATGCGGCACACTAATTTTGATAAGGTTTGGTGTACATTAAGTGTAAAGGATCAAGTGTTGGTCATGACATAGGTTTTTTGGTTGAGTCAGGTAATGGCGGAGTTTGGTGGTAACAAAAACTAAGGCACAAGGAAAATCCTTTCTGGGTGGTAATGTATTGGGTTTCACATTCTAAAAGAATATGGCTTGATGTAAGTAAACTGACCTTCTCACTATGTTGTTCATCATAATGAGTGAGCATGGCTCCCAAGGATCATGATCAGTGGCTGATATGTAAAGGTAAAAGGTTGATATATCTTTCATTGGAATATAGTACGGGTGGTTGGAGAAGGTATTGTTTTAGGGCCTCAAAATATTTATAACAGTCATCATCCCATTTAAAGGAGACATGCTTCCTAAGAAGATGATGAAATGTTGACACCGATCCAATAATTGTGAAATGAAATGGCAAATGGATTACAATTTACCTTGTAGGCTACGGAGTTGTTTGAGGTTCATGGGCAGAGGCATTTCTAAAATGGTCTTGAATTTATTGGGGTAAAATTCTATACCATGGACAGAAATAATAAATCCCAAGAGTTTTCCTGAGAGAACTGCGAAGACACACTTTTTAGGTAGAAGGGAGACACAATATTTAATGAGGTGATCAAAGATGGTTTTGAGGACAGCGAGGTGCTCATCATAGCATTTATATTTAGCCAAGATATCATCCACGTAATCTTCCAATATGTGGTGCATGATATCATGGAAGATGTAAGTCATAACATGTTGATATGTAGCACTAGTATTTTTAAGGCCAAAAGGCATGACTCGATAGTAATAGGTTCCCCAATGGGTAGTGAATGTAGTCTTGTGTTGATCTTCTGGGGCAAGAAATTTTTTGTTATAACCCGAGAAACCATCCATGAGTGAGATCATCTCATGACCCATGGTAAGGTCAACTAGTTGATCAATACCAGGCAAGGGAAAGTCAAATTTTAGGCAGGTGAGGTTGAGGTCTCAGAAGTCCATGAAAATGAAGAGTCCCTCTGTTACTTTAGTAACAGGGACAATGTTAGAAATCCAACGAGGGTAATCAATGGGTAAGATGAAGGAAACAGAAAGAAGACGATGAAGTTCTTCTTTGATGAGAAGGGAAATGCGAGGGTGCATTTTCCTCAGCTTTTGTTTGATAGGTTTGGCATTGGGGATGGTTACGATATTGTGGACCACTATGGTGGGGTAAATACCGGGCATGTATGCATAAGACCAAGTGAAAGCATGGTTATGATCTTAGAAAAAGGAAGTGATGGCTTCCTGTTCAGTAGCATCTAAAGATTGTCTGATCTTTAGGATGTGTGGGTCATCCTGAGTATGAATGTTGATCTCAATAGTTGATTCATTCAACATGGTTTATGTCTCAGAGGGTAATGACCGATGAATATATGAGTCTTCTACACCAAGGTAGGTGAGCATGGATTCATCATCTTGACATTGAATGATGTTCATGGTCGGTGTGTTGTCGTCGATCATCTCAGGATACATGAATGGGAGAGTGGAGGTGGCCTCGCCTTCACATTGATAAGTCAAAGGCCCCGAGGAAATGGTGTTTGTGAAAAAAAAAATTTAGGAGGGATAGATTCAGGATCCATCGACTCTGTCGATGAGAGTGGTGATGAAGGTGGAGAAGGGCTAGGGTCCTCAATGAACTCAATACGAGCCTGTTTGGTAGAAGGGTTGGGGAAGCCAACACCACTCCGATCATTATGTTTGTGGGTGGTACATGGAATAATGGTATGGCAGCCTTACTCGTAAAATCCAAAACCAAAAACCTTCCATGCACAATGGTACAAGAAGATGTGGGTGAAATGGAAATTGGTAAGTGATTTGAAGTCAGCCAAAAATGGGCGAGGTTATGAAGGTGGTTCAGGTGTGTAGGTGGTAGTATCAAGTCCCCCATAGGTGAGACTAGTATGAAGATGAGGAGGACCATAAAGGAGGCGTTATCCTATACGGTGATCATAGCGAGGGTGTTGGTGAAGGCTTCCATAATCATGTGGAGTAAGGAAGGTGTTGACACTATATAGGTGGTATTTCCCTAGAGTGAGGCATTGAAAAACACCTTCCAAGGGATCAGTGGTTGGTATGTGGGTAGCTAGTATGGATGATGTGTCGAAGGTTGATGTGGAGGTGGTGTTAACGGATTCGAAAGTGAATGGGTCAACCATGGAGGTTATAGCAGTGGTAGGCATGGAGGAGATATGTATGGTAAAAGCAGTGGCTGTACTGGTAGGCATGGGTATAGGTGTAGGTGAAGCAGTATTGGTTGCAAAAGTAGATGGCTTGACCGGTATGAGTACATTGTTAGGTTAGTAAAGCACGTTGCATGTTTTGAAAGGTGATGGATCAGCTGGAATGGTATAAATGTGTCCTTCATGTTCAAACTTTACACAATGATGCAAATTGGAGGCAACACAACCCATGACCTAGATCCAGGGTATACCAAGAAATAAGTTATATTGGAATTCCCCCTCTAAAACATAAAAAAATTCTAGAACAATGCAGGGGCCCACACGAACATGAAGGATAACAATGCCTAGTGTGGGGGTGATAGTGTCGTTGAATGAATGCAAAATAATCAGATGTTTTTACATGCAATTGTCAAGTATGCGCATTTGAGTAAATGCATGGGATGAAATGATGTCAATACTAGTGCCTCCATCAATCATCACATGGCGTACCCATATGTCATCAATGTGTACAGAGATGAAGAGGGCTAGGTCTGGATCATCATTTTGGTATGGCATGATCTCTACCTCTGAGAAGCTGAGGGAGGCCACTTGGTGAACAAGGTGAGGTGAGGATGAAGGTGGTAATTTGGTGAGGGAGGATACACAATGGGGTGTGATAATGGAGGCTATGGGTGTAGGGTCATTAGGTAAAACCTTGATAGATTGAAGAACCTCCCTGAGGGTTTGAAAATGGGATACGGAGGTTTGGATGAGGTCATATAAGGACATTTTGAGTGGAGATTGGTGTAATTGTTTGAGCATGGTGTGATGTGTGACGCCATTAGAAATGGGGTATGTGGGGCCGCAGATAGTTATCTTAGGTATGAGTGCAGATGGTATGTTGGGTATAGGATTGGTTGATGGGTCAGCTACCTTTTCTTTACCCTTCTGCGCAAATGTAGTGACGTCTACCATGTTGATTTGAGGGAAATTATAAAATGGAGAGGGTGTAGGGTAAGTGGTATAATGACATGAAGGGTAAAAACCTATGGGAGGAGAAAAGCCTTTTGAGGTCAATTAGGCACAACGACATTTGGGTGGTGGCATGGCAAGTTCTCTGATTTGAACCATGTTAATTTCAAATTTTGTGTGTGATTTTGGGAGCTGTGAGGGTGGAGGTTGTGGTTATTGAGTGCATAGTGTGGGAATGGGTGTTGGTGAATACGGATCCTTGTCAATAAGGTCATCGTCATCAAAGTTGGTTTTGGGTGGACACAATTGGAGAAAAAATTTCAATGTAAATTTATTTCTTAACATTTTATACATCTTCTTTACATGATTTAGTATTCTTTCCATTGTCTCACTATCCTTGATGACTTTAATACCACATGGATCCCATAGTTATTTATTTAGCTTTGCATTTTCTTTGAAATGGTTGCATTCATTCTTGAACTTCTTCACCATCTTTATCATGTCCAATCTTTCATCAGCTACACCTACAAAAAATAAATAAATATACCTAGTTCTTCATGATTCTTGGTGTGTTCCATCTCCTCACATCCTTTTCTTAATCTGATTTCATCAACCTTTTTACTCAAATGGACTATAAGCTAGTCATAGATTTCACTTTCCTTATTTTCAACACTCTCATCTTATTCATCAAAGGATTCTTATTCCTGTAGACACTTTTCTAAGTCAAAAATCTCATCGTCATGATCTTATTCATTCTCATTTTCATATTTTTTCACTCTTTTCTCACTATCTTAAATTTTATTGACCTCTCTTAACCTTGAGGCCCTCAAAAGAACTTGTATCTCAACTTCAATTGTTTCTTCTTTCTCTTTCCCTCTCATCTCATCTTTCTCTTCACTTTCATCTTCAAGTTCTTTGTCATGCACCATAACTCTATTATTTTCATCATAATGTAAAAAATAGTTAAGGACTTATCTAATACCTCATCATCTTATTATTCACATATTTTAAGCTTCCAATCTATCATTTATCCTTGATTTTTTTCATTCTCTTTCACCTATGTACCTACTTGCTTATTTCTCAATAAGAATATCTTAATAGCCATCATCATTATAAGGTTCTATAGACTCGTTTCTTCCTTTCCAACATTCAATGCACACATTTATTCATCATTTACTAGACTATCAAACTTATCTTTTTATCCTTTTGAGTATTTATAATAAAAAAATGTCATTTTACATTTTAAATGGACCACAAACATCTTTTATGGACAGATATTTAATTGGTGCACCTTCATTATCCTCATCCATCCTATGAATTCTCTCATACAAAAATTATTTGACTATCTCTTTCTCTAAATTTTTTTGTATGCTTGTAGTCACTAAATCAGAAACTTTGGGATATTATCTATTCCCAGTCTCATATGACTATTCATATGGTATTTTAGTGAAAAGAGTACAAATTAACCCATGTCCTTTTGTAATTTTAATTTTCTTTTCGTCATCACTCATAATATTATAACCATACTTTACAAGTTTCTTTTGTAATTCTACATTATTCCTACTCCTAAATGGGGCACCCAACTAGGATTGGGGTGCCCTAGGAAGCTTGGTCCCCTTCGGGGTTCCATAATCCTCTTTATACTTTCCTTTCACTATTTTTGAAATTTCTTGTTGTTTGAGCTTTCTATATTTCTAGTGGTTGGCCTATTTAGGGTTAATAACGAAATTAGAACAAGAGAACCATATAAATATAGAGTCATGAGACCATAGAGTGGGACAAAGCACTAAGCACTAGTATCTCCACCTAAGGTTGCATCCATATAGATCCATCACAAAGGAAAATAGTTGGTTCATCTACATCACAATTCATAGGAGGGAAGTTTATTCTATTCCATTGACCATCTATTTACATTCTACATTTATTTATTTCTTGCTACTTCACATAGTGCTACACACACAAGAGCACCTAGCGCATGATTCCACACACACAAACAACCTAGAAATAAATTTGTGTTTGAAATGTATAGAACTTATTAGTTAGTAAGTCCACCATTATGGCCGATGAGTTCAGTCTGAGCCGTTCATATGCATCTTTATCTTTTAAGGTATTGATGCTTTTTCTGGGTTATAACAGGTGTTTCCTCTATCTTTGATTTAAAGTGACATCCAATGCATTTCAGAGACATTCATGTGATAGGAAGAAAATGAAGTCCATCACTCATGAAAAATTGTGAGGATGTTCTCTAGTCATTTTTGTAGACCAGGGCACCAAGATCTCAAACTAGGGTGCCCTAGGAACCCTCATCCTTCTCCAGGAACCCCATTCTACTCAGACAACTCAGACTTGCACTTTCATAAGATCTTGTATGGTCATTCCCTCATCCTTTTTATTTGGTCTGTAATGTGACATGGTCCCAAAACATCTACAAATAAGCTAAGGCTCTTATAACCATCTCTTTAACTGAGGGTTTTTACATTTCCCCGTGCTTAGTTACCTGATTCATTTCATTTATTTATTTAGATGTTATTTACTTGTTTGCATAACATTAGATTATGATATACTAGGTCCTTATTTTTCATTTCAGTTTAATCATTTTGGTAAACCCAACATCTGAGCACTCTTGAATCCTATCTTATTTTCCGCCTCATTATCTTAGGGTGCTTTCAACATGGAGGTTTCTGTCCATGTATTTTTACATGATAATCCTGATTTTCAAAATAAACTCATATTATTTTTTGGCTCACACTTATTTTCATCCTCACACCAATTATAAATATCTATAACCAAAAGTTTATTACTTCTTTATCTATCACTAAAGATCTTGTCACATTTACATCTACTGAAATCCCTTCTTAGTCTGTTTTAAATAATGATTCCTCCCTTTATATTCAATTATGTTTTCAAGAAAAGTTTTTCCTCTTCAATTTAAGTTAATAAACAAGAAACTAAAACTATGAAACATCAAAATGGAAGTGTTTACCAATACCCACATATGTGTATGAATGGTGTTGTTGTTGCATTGCATGTTAAAAATAGTTCAGCTGTAAATAAAACTACAATCAAAGACACTACACCAAATTTTTAATTAGTAATAATAGTAAGTGGGTTTCCTAGTGGAGGCCAGTCCCTAGAAATCTAATAGGATTTTTCAAAAGGATTTTAACCCATTATTTTATGCAATCAAGCAATACATAAACCTAATCATGATAAAGGATGGCTAAATTATGATAATTTTTCTAAGTGTTTTAGACTTTAATACAAGATTATTATTTGATAATGAAAATCTAGATATATGAGCTATAACTAGAAATTGGAATCAAATTCGGTGTTATAATCTTCAAATGATGATGAATTCTTGAAATTTATATCTAGATAGTCTATATAATATTCTTCAGATAAGTCAGAGTCATAATTGTTGATATATTCATCTCTAAATAAATCATAGATGTATTTTGGTTCCTTATTCTCTGATTCATACTAATGATCAGATGAAAATTCAAGGTATTGATATTCAGGAATATCAGTAGATCTTGTTTGGTATGTTGATTCAGTGTTAGAGTTCTAAATTTTTAATCCAGATTCATAGCAGTATTCGAACCAGGCCAAATAAGCTCAGACACATAAAATTTTGAATTAGGCATCCCAAAACTTGTATGTGGCCTCACGAACCCTCTGAGTGATCTCAAATATGTTTTGCAGTTGGTTTCAAGGGGTTGAATGTATAACACAAAGTTCCAAATCAAAAAATATGTCGTATTCCTCCCAATGTAGAGGGTGACAGATGATTGTAAGAGAAAAAATATTGGCTATTTCATGAGCTTGGCCACCTATAGCTATCTACAAAAATTCATTCTTGATCATATGTTAGTAGAGACAGAAATAAATATAATGAATGAACAATAATCTGATAAAAACTATAGATGTCAGAATTGACAGTAAACGAATTCGTTTCACTAAATAAGTGGTGTTTCAGAGTTAGATTAAACAATATGATAATATGATGCTTTTACAAGAAATCAATGATCTGATTTTGTTTATAAAATTAATTTGAGGGCTTATATGACATGATAATTTTAAAAACAAGAGTTAACAATGAAAATAAAATGAAAAATGTTAATTGAAAATAACGTGAAACTTGATGAAACCTCTGAGCTAATGAAGATTGGCCAGTTCTCAAATAAGCTTCAATGTGGCCAGTAAGGGTGAGTGCATACAGTAGACAATGAATAGATGTAGTAACGGAAGTAAATTACACCAAGTGATATTTGAATGGACCAATGTAAAAAGGTAAATTTACAATTGGGTGGAGACTTTGAGTTCTTGAACACATAGTAGAACATCCTCCAAATAAGAAAAACTTCAAGAAATAATATGGAACTAATCTTGTTGTAAAACTATCTTAGACAAAAACTGATAAACATTTGAAATTGAGGATATGGAAAAATGATAGAGATTTATCTTAAGAATGCAAGGAAACGGTACCTAAATAAGAGTGAAAAACAAGTTTAAATAATCACCTACATTTTACCAAAATTCCATTGATTTTGGGTTATTCAAATTTATTTAGCTTATAATTTGAACAATTTCCCAATTTAAGTCTATTTTTATGTATTTCAAGGGATAATTCATAGGTTTTTTTAATGTAATTTGTATTGGGCAAGGTGTCTTATTTGATTGGATTATATCCTTATTTTTTCCTAGGTTTGTTCGGGATATGCTTTGATTAGTTTTATTATACATATTAATGTATGTCTTATGAAAAAATATATATTATATTAGGATATTATAAGATTTATATTTTGTTGATATAAAATGATCTATGATAGATATGTCAGGGATGAAAATATATTTAATTAAATAACCTAATTGAGGATAATATTTAAACCAATGGATATTAATATGATAAAGTGTAAGTGTAGACGAGACAAATTATTGATGACAGGGAAGTGGAGAATTTTGGTGTCTACATTTTCCCCTTTTCATTCGATGTCTTAGTAAAGGGGTTAGATGAGAATCATGGAAATTTTATGGTGATATCACCACAAAGAAATACAGGAGAACACCTATGTTTGTGTGTCATGTGTTTCGTAGTTTCCCCAGTTTGAGGGGATATCGAAACAATATATGTTACCATTGGACCAAGTGATATGGTAACCAAGGGGTTTAAAACCTATCGACGTATGATTCATAATGGTAGGATAGAAGAATGGGAAATCCAAATGATAGGTTCCAAAGCATGTATGTCTCATAGATGAATGGTGGATCCTGATGTAAAGTTTATTTGTTTTTCTTAATATTTCAAGGACTAGGGTCCATTGAAAATAAGACACACTTCCGAAAAATTGTGATTGCAAAGAATTAGAATAAAAAAGGGCACATGTGCCAACAAAGTATGATTTCTAAGTAAATTAGAGGAAAAATTGCCAGCGATTGGGGCAATCACCAAGGATTCCCCCAAAGTAAAAAATTAGGCTATAAAAGCCAAATCACGAGCTCATTTCACCAAAGGGTGAAAATGATTTGATAGTGTGAGTTGTGTCATAAAAATGTCTTTTCAAAGGTAAAAAGGTTATTTCTAGATGACATGGAAATTTCAAGTAGGCAAAGGAAGCCCACGATGGTCGAGGTGAGTGCCCTATCCTTTTTTTTCTTTTTTTTTGTAGATTTTGTGGGTTTTTTATAGTTTAGGGTATTTTCACCATTTTTGGGAGTCATGCGAATGCCTCAGCATAAAATTTCAAGAATTTTTGGTGATTCATATAATTGCTAGATTTTTTCTTGCTATGTAACAAAAGTAAATCTTAATAAACATATTTGAGTTGTGTATAGTGTTTAGGGTTCCAATATTATAATTATTGTGAAATTTAATTTATGTAGAATGTGGGATTATGTTTTTTAGTTTTTCTTGGTGACTATACTGATTTTAATTCAATCTATTATTTTTACTTTGTAATATAGAAATTAAAAATAGAAAAGCACTTAATTATTTAATATTTTCGATGTTGTTTATTTTAATACTTCATTTTTGATATGTTTTGGATGATTTTAATTTTTCACTCATATATATTTTTAATGATAATACTAATGTTAAATTATTTATATTTTTCAGGTGGATGTAAAATTGACCAGTTTGGCATCGTATACCATTGATCCTAGATCAGGTTAGGAATGATATGTTTAAGGGTAATTAAGATCATGTCGAGGTCGTAGGTTTTGGTGGTATGAGATATTAATGGAAGCTACATAGATTTAAGGGTTTCATGTTGGCTTTACTGGAGATGTGGAATCCTTCCACCAAAAATTATTTAGCTACCTAGTGGAGAGATTATGATTACTCTAGAGGATGTTCATCACAGTATGAGATTAACTGTATGCGGTGAGGGTGTTTATATCGTCACAGAGGAGGAGTGATATGATAATATGACTAGATTATATAAAGGTGATGTAGTGAATATCATACTGGAGTCAGGGTATTTTGTTTATGCTAGATCATATTTATCTGAGAGATTTGGACGTACCTAGATGACTATGATATCAATGGCAATTATTTGCTACGTATTTATTGATTTAGGAGGTGGTTGGTTTCCTTAGATGATGATGGGAGTTTTGGCTAAGATGATGGAGGAGTGGACTACTTTTGAGTGGGTTCCTACCCTACTTTGTCAAACATACTAAGATTTGTAGGCCTCAAAGGTCCACAAGAGATATAACATTGACATTGGGTTTCTACTATAAGATTGGGCCTTCAAGCACATTACTATTTCTAGACTGGTGGGATTACCTCGGGTGATTGGTGATGAGCATCCTAGTTTCATTAGATGGAGGGAGGATTCTGGCCAAAGGCCAGAGAGGAGGAGATCGGGATATTTTAGAGAACTATTTTTTGGACTAGAAATTGGTGATGTGGTATGGAGGCCATACCTATATTTTCATGTTTGGCCCAAGTTTGATGATGAGATGGTTAGTTTACATAAACCTATATGGGTACAGGCTTGCCCATTAGGGGAACAAAAGTTACTTTGCTTTTATCATGTTAGGAGATAGTTTGGATTGACACAGGGAGTACTAGAGGAGCATGTACAGTAGATATGAGAGAATGGGGATAAAGAGACCCTAAGAGAGGTTGTGACAGATCCTAAGGTTATTGTTGATTAGTAGAGGGCCAACGGTCCCAATGATGAATTTTTTATTGTTTCTATTAATGATTCTAGGCTTACCCTTGATTATATAACATGGTGGAATTGAGCATAGATTTTGTTTGATTATGCTCAAATCTCATAGAGAGGTGCATAGAGAGTCATACGAGTACATGCTCAGTAAGTGAGAGGATAAGTGGTATATGAGGGAGTGGAGGGTGTAAAGGGTGATTAATAAGAGGATGGGGATGATGAGTAATTGTTAACCATAGCTATGGTTACATCCAAGAAGGATGTAGTTGAGGGTGAGAGAGATGTGGAAAGGATGGAGAGGGATGACCTCATTAGGATCTAAGACACATTGATTACCAAGAGAGATGGTCTGATCACTGAGTGGGATAGTGTGATAATTAAGTGAGAGGATTATGAAGCATGGTTGGACCTTACTATCACATATAGAGATTGGTAAAAGGGTCAGAGAGATGGGATGAAGAATTCCTTAGGGATTATCAAGCCTTCTATTTCTAGTTTGGAGTTAGCTGAGATGGCATAGAACCATAGAGAGAGGGAATAGGATAGTGGAAAAAGATCTAGATCTAGTTGGGTGAGGCCACATGTGAGTGGATAGAGGCCACCTATAAGACCTGGGATAGTACCTGGAGCCGAATATGATGTTATACATACAGACCATGATTATTATGTTTATTTGATTATGGAGTACGATCCTAATACATTCTTGTAAGTTGATCACCTAACGACTAATGTGGTGACAGGCCCTGTGCCAGTGTGGTGAGTCTGGGTCCCCCACCTTAGAGACATGAGCGAATCGATGACAATGAGAGGGGTGTTAGAGGATATAATGATGTTGTGGGTTGTGTATGAGTAGCCAGTCATAGAGGTGTTGAGGGAGGATTGGGTAGTATAGCTCCTCTTCTCTAGTCTATTGAATATTTTTTGTTTACTAATTCATGATATGTAGTTGTATGGCTCATGGAAGCCCATTTTTGTATGACATTGATGTGATGTATTTTGAAAATATGGCTCATAGAAGATTATTTTTTATACTGATTTATATGTATTTGATCATTATATATAATGATTATGATCAGGTTTTATGAACTATTGTGTTTATTTTCATGTGTAGTTGATTTCAATATTTATGGTTATGGATGTTTTAAATTTTAATGTGTTGGTATTAGATGTGGCGATCCTTATATCTATATTTTATCAAAATTTGGTTCAATGAAGAGAGAAAAAATGTGGAATGATATTCTCACTATGGATTGGATACATACATGATGGTTTCTTAAAGCTTGGATGCTCTTGCACATATAACATTTTAAGAAATGTTAAATGTGATCATCAATGAGTAGTTTTGTAAAATGTTTAATAAAATGTAGGAGTGATGCTTCATATTGGGACATGAAGAGGGGCTTAAACATATATAGATAGATAAGGAGAAACAAATTCTAATTTTAAATAGGCCTAAGAAAATAATTCCCTTACTTTACTTTGAATTTGAAAGAAAACTCATCAATACAGGAAATTTTTTGTAATGGGAAAGTTGATCAATGCGGGAATATTTCTTGGATGCTTATGATATTGATGTATTTACAAGGATGGTTCATGCAGAAAACCTTTTTTTTGGGTATCTATCCTTTGCAAGTAAGGTATACATTTTTTTCTAGTATTTGTCCTTCAAGCGATGAATCCACTTTTTTCTTATCATTTATTTTAGAAATAACAATCCTTCAATGGATCAGTCTTATAGTTTAGTTTGAATTTTGAGAAATTCATCCAAATACATATTTTTGGCTAAGGGAATATCATCAATAAACTATTTTGAGGAGGGGAGGAGGTTTATATATTATCTACACATTCATTCCCCTCACCATGTCTTTTAGTCAACACAAGGTAGATGGATTTAGTGATTAACAGTTTCCTTTTAGAAAAAGAACTTGTCCAGAGAAAGAGATGTGACGAATAGAGTTGTGGTGCTCATATTTAAGGTTTTTTGGTACCTGAAGTGACTAATTCCTAAGGTAGAAGGTTAGTTTAGGCATGAGGTGGTAAAGAAGGAAAGTTCTTACGAAAAATAAGGGAAGGGAAATGCATGTTGGAGAAGATGTTGGAACACAAAATTAGGACGGTTTGGGACTTAGCCACATTTTTAGGAAGTTGTTATAGGAGAAACACTCGAAAAGTATGAGTATGTGTGATGAATGGATAAAGTGCCAGCCTAGATCCATGGAGGTCAATAAAATAATATTTCACATAGGGAATATTCCCAAGATGATCATTACAGGTAGTGGAGGTATTTTTCAAGATGGATTATGAATTTCACTATCGATGACAACACTTGCACTTGTCATGTGATTTTCTCATGGAGGAATTGAATGTAGTGCATCCAAATTCTAATTAAAGGAGTGTTTAGGTCCAAAATAGAGAGAGATTAGAGTAGTACTAAAGTGCTGGGGGAATAGAGACTCAGGAGGCAATGAAGTGTTGCAAGAATTCTAACAAGGATGTGGTCAAGCATATATGCACTGGTTTGGCTATGAATAAGGGTTACAATGGGTATCATATATACAAAGTATTTATAGGGTCATTAAGATGACATTCCTTGATACAATCAATCTGTATGACCATTATTATATAATGATGCTACTGTAAATATTTATAAATCAATATATTGTGTGTAATTCTACTTAGTCATGTTCATGAGTATAAACCCTTATGTTATTCATGTTATTATGGGTCATCTCTAGTTTCATCATGTTTATTACAATATTCATTCCCATTTTTTATGCATCTTTACATGGATATGTTATTTATATCTTCCGATTTTAAGTGAATTCTCATGTTTCTATTTCTGTACCACATCCTCCATTAATGGAAAAACAGTCTCGTAAGGCTCACATAAAGGAGGGGATTGACACCTTATGTGCCTTGGGTGATCTCCCAATGCATATTGGGTGATAGGTCATTGTTATTTGGGTAAAATGAAGGCAAGTGAAAACATGACAACATCTTGGTTTCGTTACCTAGACCTCTTATGAATTTTTTATGAGAGTGATGTGTAATAATAGAACGTTTGAACTTGGATAGCATTAGAGCAAGGCTCAAAAGCATGAAGGATGAGTTTGTTCAAATATTTAACACTAGACCTAAGTTTGATGCATTTAAATTAGTAGAGGATCACTTATATCATGAGTTGTATGAGATCTTCATCTATTTTTTCCTAGTAGGGTTATATGAATGGTTGTCAACATATGCATAAAGGTTAAGCTGGTATTATAGACATCATTTGTTGACTGAGGAAGATTTTTAGAGGCTACATGATGTTGATATGACTTAGACATGTGTTGTTGATCAATGGTGGAGGGGTGTGTTAACAAGTGTTTCCCTAGAGTATGCAATCTCTACGTATTATTTGTTAGAGGTTTTCTGAGTTTGAGTTCTTAAGGGAGCAAAGAGGATCATTCTTGAGGGTTATTCCTCTAGCTATCAAGATCCTAGTTATTACTCTATGTTTTGAAGCATTTTCTATGGCTGACTAAACTCCATCTAAGCATGGGGGCTTGGAAGATAGTGTGGAGAAAGATGACAGACCTTGTAAATAAAAGGTAGAGAGAAGAGATATGGATCAAGAATAATGAAGCTTGAGAAAGGGAGGTGGTGAGATAATACAATATTATAGAAGTGATGGATCTATGGAGGCAGATGTTGTGGGAAGGATTTGAGGTCAGCGTAGAAGGCCTAGGATCTGAGAATTCTATGTTACCCCCATCTTTTAAAGTGTAGGAGAGAGACCCTCTTAGATTTTGGTGAGATCTCATCATTTAGAGAAAAGAGAGCCATTGGCACACATCTAAGACAAACTAATGAAAAAATCTTGGTGCTTATTTATCCAAATCTAGAGATACATATTTTTAACCCAGTTGGTCTTGGTATTAGTGATCGAGTAACACCTAGGAGGTATAATTTTTCATCTGTTATATTTATGGCTGCACATTCAATTCCTATGTTTGGAGGCATATTGTTTGACATGACATTTGGGAAAACTACGGGTAAATTTTTTTTGGGTATTACATCCATAAGTAGCGTGAGAAACACATCTAGGATTTGTGCAATATCACAAACTCTCAGCATGCATTTTAGTGCAATAATGGGAACAAAAATTATAACTACATCAGGACCCCCTACTTGATATAGGAAGTGGATATGGTTGGTCAACAGGAGTAGGAACTTATGGACCTAGTGGATTTGGAGGATTTTGTAGATCAGAAGGAATAAACACTAGTGGATCTAGTGGATCTAGTGATGGAGGCACCACTAGAGGGAATCAAGGTTCTAGATCAGGTGGAAAAGGGCCTCAACCACCTTAGCAAGTATTTTTCGATATGTATTAACATTTACTAGATTTCAAGGGTGTTGATGATGTTGTAGAACATGTAAAAAAATGTTATTTTCTATAGCACATGAAGGGCATCACTATCCTAGAATGTAAGGCAAGTCAGTTTACAAGTAGGTTGGAAGGACACGAGTGTAGATGGTACCATAAGTATGACCCTCACCAAATAGTAGTAGATTATACCACGCTTCGTAATGCATTTTTATAAGAATTCCATATTCATGATTTTGAACAAAATAACATTAGTGTGTTAAAGGAGATTCAATAAGGAATGGAGGAAAGTGTGCAGGAGTATGATGCACGCTTTATGTCTCTCTTGTCAAAACCTTCTTATGATATTCATTCTTCTCAGCATGCTCAATGGTTTTTTGGAGGATTGATAATTCTTTTAAGGATATTTCTATCCTATAAAACTTTCATATATCTGCATAAGGCATTTGAGGCTACCTTGTGTACTGAGGCTGTGAGAAGTATGGATACTGAAGTTAGTCCATTTATGGAGGCCCAAATTTTTGCCATGGTAAAGCAAATAGAGAACATATATATGAATCAGTTCAAAATACTCATAGTGGCCTTTTGTACACATACTGTGAGATAGAAGGGAATATGAAGGAAAATTTTCCTGAGAGATTGGTGCAAGTCATGTCGATAGATTGTGAGATTTTTCTTAGAGATCATGATGCAATCAGGTTTCCATTGTTGTAACATGTAATCTATAAGAATGTGTCTTGTTATTGCAATATTTATACTTCTACTACTCATGACACTAAGGATTGCAAATTGATTGACCAAATACATAATACCATTGATACTAGTGTGCGCCAAAATAGTATTGTAAATAGTTCCAAGAATGATGGTTGTCATTATGAAGGGCATGTGGATGGATGATCTTGTGGAAGAGGATTGCATGGAGGATTTAGAGGATTTGGCAATTGTGGAGGAGGAATGTGTTAATTTCCTCATGGGACCTATTATAACTAAGGATATACAGAGCATTACAAGTGTGAGTTTCCATACTTGTTGTAATGCTCATGGTGTAGAAAGAAGCACATGTATGAAGAGTTCCTAGATTTATATAAGAACATGAGCTAGAACCAAAATAAAGATAGGGATGTAAGGATGGTGATAATAAATCATGTTGGTCCATAGTGGATGCATAGATTAGCCCAAATTCTTGAATTAGAACCTTTCCTAGTGCCCATGAGAGCTGAGGCTACATGCACAAGGGATATTCTGAAGCAAGGCATCTAATTATAAGAGAATAACTATTGCATGGAAAGTATCCTGATCTAACTCATCAGAAAGAGGTGTATCAAGAGACCATGGAGGTGATTAGAAGGCCTTTAAGGGGAGATTCAATGCCTGAAGGAGAAATCACAGAGGTTGGATTAGAAGAAAAGCATTGAGGTCCCTCAAGAAGATATAGATGAAGTCGGGGAGGTTTGTAAGATGTAACACCATGATAATATCATCCCTTTGTTAGGAGAATGGTTGAGATAAAAAGTATCAACCACTAGAGGATAGTGTGAGAGACAGGTCCTACATGCTAATCTGTCTCCTCATAGTAATAATAATGAAAAAGAATGCAGTTGTGGATGGATTTCTCTTAAGTAACATCCTAATTGACACAGGAATGAAAGTTAATGTTCTCCCCTTTAAATGCATGGATTTAGATGGGATTACCCCCCATTATAGTCGTCTTCGAATGTGATGTATATGGAAAATAGGAAAAAAATGCTATTCCTATCGAAGTATTGAATAATAAATCCATAACACTTAAAGGGGAAAAGTTACTTGAGATTTTAAAGTCTTAATGCCTGTAGAGGATGATAAATTTCCAAAATTACTTGGGTTCCTTTGGTGCTATAAGAAATATGTTGACTTGTGTTTCAACAAGGGGTACTTAAGTTTCAAGAGAAAAAAGAGAGGACGGGAGAGGTTCATCATTTCACTAATAGATGTGAAGTCAGGGCCCTATACTGAGCCCTTAGGAGAAGAATATCTGGATAAGATATATGTCTGCACTATCAAATACCTTGAGGTTATTCATCCATCAGGAGAATGTTTCATTCAATGGGAAGATGCTCATCTATAAGTGATACAACTAGTATGGAATATGAAAATTGGGTGGATGATACCTATGAGCGAGTGGGGAGAGAAATGGGGGTCACTGTAGCTCGGGTTGCTAGGGTGTGATAACTTAGGTTCCTAGGAGGAAAAGAATTACCAATTTATACTAGGGAAGTAAACCCTAATGTTATTTTTAGGAATGGAATTGTCGAAGGACCTGTCAAGTTGAAAGGAGAAATATGCTAACTTATACCTTGCGTGGATACAACATGTTAGTGGGATAGACATTGAGATAATCTTCTATAGTGGCATGAAGTGAGAATTACGCTCTCTATTATTTTCTCTGGAGCAAGCAACATACCTACTAAAATTATGACTATGATGGAAGAGGATCTACCTCAGGTCATGTTTAAGAATGTGAGAATACTTGGATGCGAGTGCATGGAAGATTTACCCCACTTCCCTATAGGTGCATAATTTTTATTCCACCCTGAAGGGATGCACCTATGTTTGGTATATTAATTCAACACTATGACGTCAGATAAGGAACTGGCATGAGTTGACTGTAGATCTTGTCCAAACTTTGAGTATCAGAGTACTAATCTATGAGTGAGTAAGGCATTGCAGGGTAGTCAATAACATAACTTTGGAAGAGAGTTCCATGGAAGAAGACATGAATCTATATTTTTCTAGTGAACCTAAGTGGGGGGCTGCTTCATAGAGGAAGTATAAGAGGAATTACAGCTTGAACGTGCCTACTTAGAAAAAGAGAAAGGAAGGTGGTCTAATTAATAGAGGATGAAGAGGGTGGACAATGTGGATGTCAACCATACAGAGGTATGCATGTGGTTATTGATAGTGTAGATGAGAATGCATGCTCCTGCCATAAGCCATTAAAGACTAGAAAGGTAACATTGGTATAGAGGAAAAACCAAAAGAAGTTATTATTAGGGACTATGGGAGGGACCAAGAGGTCTCAAAGATTATGAGCTTCTATGGGATTTTTAGGATTTATTCCCATGTGGGTACCATGAGTTTAGGACTTCACCCCTCACTAGAAGAGATGAGGATCAAGTTGAAGGAGGATGTTGCCCAATTTGGAAATGACCTTACATGATGAATCTAAATTTACATGTCAAGGTAAAGAAGAGATTAATAAGATGATAGCATATGGGATAATAGAAGTTGTTGAATATTTGAGTTGGTAAGGGGCCGATGGTCAACAATATTAAGAAGGGATGGAAGAATAAGTATTTACATTGAATACATGTATTTGAATGTGTTATGTGTCACTGATCCCTTCCGAACAACCTAGTTTACTGACAAAATTCTAGAACGAGTTATGGGGCGTGAGATCTATTATTTCATAGATGGATTCTTAGGATATCATCAGGTTAGAATTGCTAAGGAAGATCGGAGAAGACCATTTTAAAAAATGAGTGGAGAAGATTGTCCTATACCGTTATGACCTTGGGATTAAGAATGTACCTATTGTGTTCCTCATCATTAGTAGTACATGATTTTCATGAATTCATTCAAAAGATCCTTCAGCTATAACCTTAAATCACCTCGACATTTATCGGACTAGTCAAATACCATGATGACAATCTCATGATGATGTTGAAAAAG